>CM074718.1:294990547-296250547 GCA_037306005.1 Rhinophrynus dorsalis
CTCCCACAGATAACTGTAACCCTCCATACACTCTGTTTCAGTACGAGGGTGTAATGTTTCCATAAAATACAAACTCAGGGATAGACTTAATAGCAACTCTTTTATTTAACTCTTTTCATCTCTTCAGTCACCTCACTAACTGTCTCAACTGTCACTCCTCCACTTCCTGCTTCCTGATTCCCGCCCTTTCTCCTTAAAGGGAGAGAGATGCATTGCTGTATGTTACAGAGGGCAAGCCTCAAACATCACTTTCTATTTGTTCCCTCAGCATATTGCTATGCTGCCTCAACTGAAGAGCCACCGTGTTTTATATTGCTATGATACCTCAACTTAACCCTTTGAGTGCCAGAGGGGTACACCAGGGGCAATCTGGGGCTAGAGCCCACAGCAAAATTCGACAGAGTGACTGCCACCAGTGGTAGTGACATACCTCCCAACATTTCAAATTGCCAAAGAGGGACACTTGTGTTTTAGGGGGTGTTGCTGGGGGCGTGACTGGCGGGCGGGGCATTACTGAGTATTTATAGACTATTTCATGACCTATTGATACCTCCTTATGTAACCTAATAAATGACTTATAACAAGATCTAAGTATTTTATTTACACATACTAATTTATAAACACATATACTAACATTTAAACAAACAATAATGTGAATTTTATTGCTGTAGAGCAGTATGATATACTTCTATACACACCATGCAATCCGATCTCCTAAAAAGAGGGACATCAGGGTGGGAAAGAGGGACAGAGGGATTTGGGCTCTAAAGAGGGACACTTGGGAGGTATGTAGTGATGATAACGCTATAGTGTGGAGTGAGTTATCCTTACACAACATATATGTTTATTTTACTAATCCTATCCTATATAATAATTCGCTAAGTTGTGTGTAACGCCCGACATGCGCAGTAGACACTGCTGCGTGTGCGGCAGTCATGCGCAGTACAGACTGCCCGCGCCGCGGCTGATACAGAGCTGGGCGCTCCGAAGGAGTGACTGCCCCGCAACTGGCTGCCAGAGGCACTGTGGCCCGTGTAACGGGCTGTTCAACTAGTCTATATATAATGCAATGCAAAGAGTTAAGAAGTAAGCCATTTTATGTTCAACTCTTGCCATTGTTTTTTGTTCTAACTCAAGTTATTGTGGTGTAAACCAACTGTACCACAGGGAACAAATCAAAATTCCTGTCACATTAAATAGAGGTTTTAACTCCTTGAATGCTAGAGCGGTCTTCAATACATTGCAAAGCAATGCATTGGAGACCTCTCTAGAATTCAAGAGGTTAAAAACGCTATTCATGTGCAGTGGATTTTAAGAACTTTTATTTGTACCGTATTGTGCAGTTGGTTTACTCCAGAATAAAACCAGGTTGCTTTAATACATATGAGTCATTGATGTAACTGAATAAATTATCAAGAGCAACACCAAAGTATTTTATTTACACAGATAATGTATAAACAAATATAACGATGTTTAAACAAACATTAATGTGAGTTTTATTGCTGTTGAACAATGTGATACACTTATATACCCACCACACAGTCTGATGTCCGAAAAAGAGGGACACCAGGGTGTGAAAGAGGGACAGAGGGATTTGGGGCTCGAAGAGGGACACTTGGGAGGTATGCTTATACCCAGCATTGTTCCATTGCCCACTGGTAACCACAGAACCCCTCATACACTGCCTGATAACCTTGCGCTTCTAGCCCCTATTAGCCACACATCCACTGTCTGATACTCCAGTGGTTTGCCACCGGTAGCACCAGGCCCACACATGAACTGATATCTCAGTCTTCTTCTACTGGCAACTGGCAGCCATAAAACCATACATACACTGTGTGATACCCCATCATTGTTCCACTGGTTACCTGTAGCCAATCATACACTGTCTGATTGCCGGCATTTTTCCATTGGCCGCTGGTAGCCACAGAACAATTCACATAAACTTTATGATACCACAGCCTTGTTCCACTGGCCACTGGTAGCCACAGCCATGTTTCTTTGCCCAGATTCCCCAAATACACTGTGTTACCCCACCAGCCTTCTACAACTGCCTACTGATCGCCACAGATTCCCCTCATACATTGTGCATCCCCACCAGCCTTGTTCTCCTGCCCACTGGAAGCCACAGATTCCCCACATACACTGCTTGTGCCCTCCCTGACCACTGGTATCCACAGATTCCTCACATACACTATGTGATTCCCAACTGCATTTTACCCCTGCCCACTGATAGCCACAGATTCCATACATACATTATGTGACCCCCCCCCACAACAACCTTATTCCCCTAACCACTGGTAGCCACAGATTCTCTACATATACTATATAACCCCCTATCCTTGCTCCCCTGCCCACTGGTAGCCACAGATTCCTTACATACACTTTGGGTTGCCACCTTTTCTTGAAAAAAATACCGGCCATGGCATTCTCTCCATACACTTCTATTGGACAGAAGTCAATTTTTTACCGGCCTGCCGGTAAAATACCAGCTGGGTGGCAACCCTACATACACTATGTGACCTCCCCCAGCCTTATTACCCTGTCCACTGGTAGCCACTGATTCCCCACATACACTGTGGACCCCACCAGCCTTATTATCCTGCCCACTGAAAGCCACAGATTCTACACATACACTATATGACCACCACCATCCTTATTCAAATACCCACTGGTAGCCACTGATTCTCTACATAAACTGTGTGACCCCACCAGCCTTGTTCCCCTGCCCTCTGGTAGCCAGACCACAAATTCTCCACATATACAATGTGACACCCACCAGCCTTGTTTACCTGTAACTGGTAGCCATATATTTCCCCCATCTATACTGTCCCTCATACCTTCTCTTCTGCTCTGCCCCATTCTGCTTTCTGTTTCAGTGTAGAGCCATGGGCTCCACACTGCCTCCTCTGGTACTTCAGGTGCATGTTGATGACCTCATCACAAAGCACCAGGAAGTGCTAGAAGAGCCAGTGTGGAGCGGATGGCTAAGGGCTGAAGTTGAGAACAGAGTAAAGCAGCAGCCTGCTGTTCCAAGCTATATATGCCCACAAGTTGCTGGGCAGCAGCCAGCCAGCCAGCCTCAGGATAAACAGCAGGAGGAGTGAGTCTGCTGATTGTCTGACATTCGGGGCTGCCCACTGACACACTCGGTGCTTCAGCCCCCTTAGCGACGCCCCTGGGGTACACAACGCATTGCAAAGCAATGCGTTGCGTACCCCTCTGGCACTCAAAGGGTTAAGTAAGGATGAGTTACTGCTCCCATTGGGTGATTCAATGGGGCAGTGATTTAAATCATGCAGGGAGTTGGCCTGCCCCCACTATCCAGCCCGCCCACCACTATCTAAGTAACTGAAAAAACAAAATGGCTGCCACTCGCTCCTACACCACAGACAAACACATCAGACAAAAAACACACACTCACACACACTCAATCACACACAATAATTCACACACTCACATTTTCTCACTCACACACTCACACTCAATCCCACACACTCAGTCCCACACACTCACACTCTCTTACTCACACTCACACTCTCTCACTCACACTTGCACTCAATCACACACACTCGCACTCTCTTACTCACACTCAATCACACACACTTACACACTCTCTCATTCACACTCATACACCCTCACACACTCTCACTCAATCACACACACTCACGCAATCACTCACTCTCGTACTCACACCCCGGGAACCAGCACGATCCACCTTCCACCACAGTCTCACTCACACCCCGGGAGCTAGCACGATCCACCTTCTACCATAGTATTTGCAATTCCCACATGCATTTCAACTACATTAATGAATGCCACTCACTCACACCCCGGGAGCCAGCACGATCCACCTTCCACCATAGTATGTGCAATTACCACATGCATTTCAACTATATGAATGAATGCCACAGTGGAGGCATAAGTACAAACACAAACTCATTACAATGACACATAAGTCACCCCCTTATGACTCACTTCTGTGTGTGCATGTGTGTCTCTGTGTGTGGCTGTGTGTTCCTCACTGTGTGTGTTGCATGTCTGTATCACACTCTATGTGTCTGCATGTTGTGAATTGTATGTATGTGTGTATGACTGTGTCGATCACTATGCATCTCAGTGAATGCGTGTGCATTTGTATGTGTGTCTCTGTGTGTGTGTCTTGCATCCGTGTGTGTGCGCATTAATTTCCTATATATCCCATATTGCTAGTATATATATATAACACTTCTTTTTGCCTGATTAACACGGTTGGCAGAAATAAGGAGGGGTTATTCATATCTCCTCTATACTGCCTGCCTTGTTGGTCCAACCACCAGGGAGTGCTTTTGACAGGAGTAGCCAAGGGTCCACTCCTGTCAAAATCTCTGCAAGGAGATGCAAGGTCTTCAATGAACGCACGTACGCACACGCACACTAAATGCTGTATGCACAATGCAATAAGCACATTGCTATACACAAAATGCTACTCACTAAATGCTACACATACAAAGTATGTGCAAAATTCTATGCTCAAAATGCTAGGAGCAAAATTATACATACAATACGCAAAACTGCATTCGCATAATGCTATATTCCCATGGCTACATGTACAGTGCAGAATGTTAAGAGGATTTTATTCTTAACTTTAAAATCCTTTTCTCTTAGTCCATATAGCTTACAGGTACCATGGGAAGAAGTGCAGGGTGGAGCCTGCCTCTCCTCTATAGCAGTCTACCTAGCCCCTCCCCTCTCCAATTAGATTTGTAATAAAAACCTACCTAACTAGATAGCAAGAAGGAAGAGAGCAAAATTCCTGTGAGCATGGACTCCCACGTCCAGCCACAGAAAACCAAGCATGGTCTCTTGACAGGGTGAGAGTCCTGTAAGCTATATGGACTAAGAGAAAAGGATTTAACAGGTAAGACTAAAATCCTCTTTTCTCTGTCATCTAATGTAGCTTACAGGTACCATAGGATGTACCAACATTGAGCTCCCCGGGTGGGAAGAGAGGGCAAGGACCAAGCGCCGGTCCCCATGATACCAGAGTTCCCATGGACTAAGCAGGAAACAGAATAGCCCAACTAACAAAGTGTCAGTGTACACTGAATAATTGTAACACAGCACACTAGAACAAGAGCCAACTGGGCTCAACAGTGAAAGATCTCTAAGGCACAGGAATTAAAGTCCTAGACAGGCAAAACTGCCTCCAGGACTTCCCTGCCAAAACTGGCTTCAACCGAAGCTAGATCATCAACACGATGTTTGGCAAATGTGTACACAGAGGACCAAGTGGCTGCCTTGCACAGCTGATCAGCAGAGGCCTGATTCTTGTAGGCCCAGGAAGCCCCAACAGACCTAGTGGAATGCGCTGTGATGCAAAAAGGAACAGGTTTCTTCCTGAGCTCGTAAGCCTAACGAAAGGTAGACTTAATCCAAGATGCAATAGTCACCTTGGACGCCGCCTTACCGGCCCTAGGACCCTCAGGGATGACAAACAATGCATCAGTCTGACGGACGGTGCACATAAAACTTAAGTCAGTGTACTACATCCAACAAGTGGAGATCCCTCTCGTTGTCAAATTTTGGGTCAGGGCAAAAGGAAGGCAAAACAATCTCATGATTGATGTGGAACTCAGAAACCAACTTAGGAAGAAATTCTAGAGAAGTACAATGGTCAGCCTTATCCTTGTGAAACACCAGGAAAGGTGGTTTAAAGGCCATTTTCCACGTCAATAGACGTAATGGAATGGTAGCCAAAAACTCAAAGTGAGGTCGTTGCAAGACCCCCAAAACCAGGTTAAGGTCCCACTGAGGAGTGGGAGCCTTAAAGTCAGGAATGGCATGAGCAACCCCCTGAAAGAAGACTGGCTATGCGCTTCTGAAAAAAGACAGAGAGAGCAGACGTCCGAACCTTCAAGGAACTAAGGCTAAGGCCCTTGTTCACACCATCCTGCAAAAAGGACAGGTTAGAAGGGAGATCAAACTCTTGTGTGGATAGATCCCTGTCCACACAACAAACATGGAAAATAGACCAAACCCTGCGGTATGCCTTAGAGGAAACCAATTTCCTAGCCTGAATAATAGTAGTGACCAGCACAGGGGAAAAGCCCTTTTTCCTCAAGAAGGAGGCTTAAACCTCCATGCTATCAAAGCCATGCAGTCCACTTCCTCCTTCCACAGGTAGCCCTGGAGAAGGTGATCCGGTCTGTGCGGCAGAGGAAATGGATCGCAAACAGACAGAGCCAACAAGCTCTGGAAACCAAGGTTGTCTAGCCCAATAAGGAGCAATCAGGATGATGGACGCACCGTCCATCTGAATCTCCCTCAGCAGCCTAGGAAGGAAGGGAAAAGGAGGAAGGATGTAGGCCAGATGAAACTGCCAAGGAATCAACATGGTATCCACTGCAAACCCCAGGGGATCCCTCCAGTAGGAGGAAAACAACTGAACCTTCTGGCTGTCCCTCATGGCCATCAGGTCGATGCAAGGAAGGCCCCATCTCCTTACCAGGAGACTGAACACCTCCGGGTGGAGCTCCCATTCTCCCGAGTTCACCTTGTGGCGACTGAAAAAGTTTGCCAGGGTATTTTCTACACCTGGGATGTGCACAGTGGAGATGGCAGGCACATGCTCTTCTGTACAAGCTAAAATAGCCTTGACAGTGGGACTTCTGGTGCCGCGTTGCCTGTTGATGTAAGTACAGCCATAGTGTTCTCGGATTGGATGCAGACTGGGCATCCCATTAGGTGAGAGGACCAATACCTCGGAGCATGAAAAATCACTCTGAGTTGTTTATGGGAAGAAGGGTCTCCTCTGCTGACCAACAATCTTAAAAACTCAGATGACCCAGGACTGTACCCCAACCTATCAGGCTGGCGTCCGTTGTCACAATGGTCCAGTAAGGGATCACAAACATCTCCCTTTCGTTAGGTTGGAGAGGTCCAACCACCAATGGTGACTCAATTCCACTTCTGCAGGAAGAGGACTGGTGGATCCAAAAGGTCTGAGTTCCCCCTGCAAACCTGGATCACAAACCTCTGAAGCGCCCTTGCATGGGCCATAACATATGGCACTGCTTCCATGGTGGATATCATCTTCCCCACCAGAGAAGAGAACTTCTTTGCAGGAGCTGACAAGCACTCCAGAGCACAAGACACCTTGTGGGAGAGCTGCTGAACCGAGTACTCCGTAAGATAGACCATATTCTGGAGAGTGTCAAACTGGAGGCTGAGAAAATTCCGGTTCTGGGAGGTAACTGGATCTGACTTGTCCATATTCAGGATCCAACCATGCTGGAGGAGGATCTTAATGCAATTCTGTACCTGGTGGTCCAGGAGTTCCCTGGAAGGAACCTTCAGGAGAAGGTTGTCCATGTATGATGTCAACTGAATCCTTTTGGTGTGTAGAAATGCAATCAGGGCCTCTAAGACCTGATTGAACACCTGAGGGGCCATGGTGAGCCCAAAGGGTAGAGCAGAGAACTGGAAATGTCCAATGTTGCAAGCAATCCTGAGGTACTCCCTATTGTCCAAATGAAAAAGGATGTGCATGTATGCATCCTGCAGATCTCAAGATGCAAGAAATACCCCTGGACACATCGCTGCAATGACTGAGCGCAAGGACTGTTTGTAGTCTTGATCCCAAACAAATTGAGAGCTGTTAGGTCCAGGACAGAACGGCAGCCACCATCCTTCTTGGAAACCACAAGTAGGCTGAAATAATAGCCGGAACCTATCTCCGGCTGGGGAATCTGTTCTAGGACTCCCTTGTCCAAGAGAGCCTGAATTGCCTTGAAAAGCATGAGCTTTTCCATTCCCTGAGGGAAGTGAGAAGAGAAGGGAAGAACCTGAAGGGAGGCAGGGATTTGAAGGGAATCCTGTAACCTTCAGAAACCACCTGTAATACCCACTTATCTGCAAAAGAGCCTGTCCAGGCACTCAAAAAACATTGCAGGCAACTAGGGTTTGGCCAGTTATGCCAAAGAAGGTTTTGTGGCTTTGGGCTTGGTGGAGGAGTGTTTAGGCCTCCACTGCTGCTTGGACTTGGTGGTGGAAAGCGGGTTCGTCCTTTGTTCTTCACCTTGGCGGGCATGAAAAAGGAGATGTTTCCATGCCTGAGGATTGCGCTTAGGGACCAAGGGTAACAAGGTACTCTTGCCCCAGTAGCCTCGCTAATGATGTTCTTCAGTTCATGGCCAAAAAGAGATGTACCCTGAAAAGGCAGAGAAACCAGTGATTTCTTAGAGATCAGGTCAGCAGACCAGATCTTAAGCCATAGTGAGCGCCTAGCAGCCACAGAGAAGGCAGAGGCCTTAGCCTCAAGCCTAACAGCATCAAATAGGGTATTAGTAACCTAGTGCCGAGCCTCAGAGATATTAGCCAAAAGTGCCAAAATGTCAGCCTTAGGGGCACCCTTACTGACAGCGTCAAACAGCTGTTCAGTCCAAACAGCAATGGCTCTATTAACCCATGCAGAAGCCAAAGTAGGTCTCAATAACACACCTATGGCAATGAATGTAGCCTTTAAAATAGCTTCATGCTATCAGTTAAGTCTTTACGAGCTGAAGCATTCGCAACAGGTAAGGCAGTGGATTTAGAAAGTCTGGAAATAGGAGCATCAGTCTTAGAAAGTGTAGCCCAGTAAGCCAAGGCCGCTTCAGAAAATGGATACAGCTTAGAGAATCACTTAAACAGAGAAATGCTTATCAGGGGTCTTCCACTCATTTAGTATAATCTGATCTACAGTGGGATTAGGCTAAAAAACAGTGAAAGATTTTGTCTGCCTTTGAAAGACATCAGAAATAGACTGAGGTTCTAAAGTGGTAGTAGGAATGTAGGTAGTAGGTTTTTAAAACCGCCTTAATGAGACCCTCAGCAGAGGGTTCAGAGTCATGAAGCCAGTAATGGTAAACCACCTAATGGAGGAATTTGGTCACTCCATATCTATAAGTTAATAAAATAACTAAAACTAAGCAAAACTGTTTTCAGCCACCCAAACAGGTCAGGAATAAATCTTAACTGGACAGGGAAGTGATAGCCTGCTATAGAGGAGAGGGAGGCTCCAGTACTACTTATTTGAAGAACTACTGCAAGGGGCTGTCACCTTCCCATGGTACCTGTAAGCTATTGGAAGACACAGAAATAGCTATATGCCAAATGTTGTACGTCAAATGCTACACAACACTATACACGAAACGCCATAAGCCAAACTCTGTATGCAATTAAGCCGTACGTCATACGCCAAAAGAAGCACACCAAACTCTACACTCCAAATGCTACATGCCATACACCAATTGCTATACGCAATATGGCAAATGCAATATACCAAACTCTGTTTGAGAACAGTAAATAAGGTAATGAGGTAATAAACTGTTAGAGCAGTGGTTCTCACCCCGTGCCTTCAGTGGCTACTAACAGGCCAGGATTTGAGAATTTCCTTTTAAGAGCACAGGTGAGTTAATCAATATGACTGAGCCTCTGATCAACACACGTGTTCTAGCAGGAAAATTCCTAAGTCCTGGCCTGCTAGTGGCCACTGAGGGCACTGTGTTAGAGAATGTTTGTGCTCCAGTGATCATCAATCTGTGTGGTTTAATATAATGACAAAGGCTGAGTTGCACCACACTAAAACAAAGGTTCTAGAATTTAGAAAGGCTGATTTTTCTAAAATGGAAACATACTTATGTAAATCTTTAACCCTTTGAGTGCCAGAGGGGTACGCAACTCATAGCTTTGCAATGATTTGCGTACCACTCTGACGCTCAAAGGGTTAAAAGCTTAAAGGGATAGTAATGTTTCACAATAAAAGAAGCTCCAATCAGGGGCGTTTCTAGGTTCCAAAAAGATCTGGGGCTAGAGCCCATGGCAAAATTCAACAGCAACGGCGTGCCTGCAGCCTGTGGTATTCACTATAACCACATGTGTACACATACAAACTTAAATTTATGTAGTACATATATTGCATGCATTATAAATATGTTTAACTGAGGCCCTTTTAGCAATCACAATATTAATGTAGCTCCATTTCAATTGTAAGAACTGCAGTATTACTTGTATAGCTCCAGTTTAGTTGTTAGCTCTGTTGTATCACTTGTGTAGCCCCATTTAAATGGTAAGCTGTTGTACTGCTTAGACCAGTGTTTCTCAACTCCTGTCCTCAGGACCCACTAACAGGCCAGGATTTGATGATTTCCTTTTTAGAGCACAGGTGAGTTAATCAATGTGAATGAGCCTCTGATCACCACACCTGTGCTCTAGAAGAGAAATCCCTAATTCCTGGCCTGTTAGTGGGTCCTGAGGACAAGAGTTGAGGAACACTGGCTTAGACTGTAATATCTGTGGTATAACAATCCCTTCCCCTCCCTTTTTTATCCCCCTACCTCTAGAACGGGCATCATGCTTGAATTTGCTGCCCGTTTCATTGCTGTTCTTTAAGGAACTAATAGATCAAGTAGGTGGCAAATTAAAATATTGGCTCCTGCTAGATGCATAAACATTGTCATGCTGCCCACTTAAGCTCTAAACTGCCCCCCCAGTTGGCAGGTATAAAGGGAAAATAACAAGATTACTGTCCTTAGGGCACAAACACCATTAAGGGGAAGTAGCAGCTCCGGAGCAGTATCAAAAGAATTAACATTTGCTAACCCTATTATTGCTGCTAATGTGTCTTGCCAGTGTTCTCAAACCCATTGAGTGTCAGAGGGGAATCCATCACATTGCTTTGCAATGCGTTGGATACTCCTCTGGCACTCAAAGGGTTAATTGCTGCTTCAGAGGTAACTGGGAAGTTGGGTCCTCTGGCTGCTTGACAGCTTCCCCCCTGCATGAGAAGCTGGCCACCGGGGCTGAAAGGGTGCAGCAGGCGTGGGAGTTACTCCTGCTTTAGCAGTTCAAGTGTAAACACTGCCACCCGGTAGATGCCTAGGCTTAGACAGGCTGACCATTGCCCGCATAGGCAGCCCAAGTAAACTGTAAACTAGCCCAAGAATTGCCACCAGAACCCCCCCCCCCCCCCCCAGCGGCAAGACCTCTCAGTCCTGAGTCCACCCATGGCTCTACCTGTTTCTACTAAACGGGCACTCACTGCTTGTGACTTCTCCCAGGTGACTGCTCACATGTCCCACAGCGTCCCAGACGTCTCACATGACACCAGCCAGCCAATGAGAGAGGAGCATCACTACAAAACACTCCTCTGTCATTGGCTGCGGAGCATGTTCTAGGGAAGACACTGAAGTCTCTGTAGGGACTCATGAGGCAGAAATTTCTTTAGCATAGCGTTATCATAGCTTCCTTTAGGATGCTGTTGGCTGACTGCCCGGTATTATGTGAGAGTGGCAGACCAAGCAGAGTGACAAACTGACTTCAGTACATTTGGGGTTGACCACTGAGACACTCGGGGCTTCAGCCCCCTTAGCCCCCCCCAGCGACGTCCCTGGCTCCAATTAATCTTCATAGTATTTGGGCCATGGAGTGTGTTATTTCAATACTGTCAGTAGTAGTTCAAGAGTAATTGAATTATAAAGTATCCCCCTCCCACCCCTTTTACTGATGTAACACTGTTCAGCTCAGAGAAGCAAGGTAGTGTCCAGATGGCTTGCAGAGAGGGACAATGTTCAATTAGCATAAGGGAAAAACTTGTCAAGGGGGCAGGGTTTTCATTGTTATAACAGAAAGATTTTCCCTTGCTATGAGCCGTTTGGTCTGTGGACCAGATTCCACATCCGAGGGAAGGTGGCTTACACTAGGTAAAAGGGGCCGGAGGGGGATACTTTATCATTCAATTACTCTTGAACTACAATTCTGACAGTATTGAAATAACACTCTTTATGGCTCAAATACTATGAAGATTAACTGGAGCTGCTGTTTTTCTGAAACATTACTATCCCTTTAAAGATGAAGTCCAGGACAAATGAAATTACCTGAAATGTGTTTTATTAAAAGCAACAGAGCATTGTATTAGACTTGTCAGTAAACCCGTTGTGGAATGTTGCAAAAGTGCAAATATAGTAAAGGAGAAAAAAAGAACTATTTATATATTATAAGCAGATGCAGGATGAAGATAAGGACCACTACAATACTAGGCTGAAGGAGACTAAATGCATTAGCATAGCACACACAGAAGAAAAAATTCCTGTGTCAATAAAAAGGGGGATAAAACATTTTTAGATATATGAATGAAAGGACGAAAATGAAACAAGGAACAGTCAGACTGAAAAACAGTTGGGAGCTACATAAATGAGAATAAAAAGGCTAGATGACTGTCTGGAATATAAGGTGAAGGGAAGGGACCTTTGTTAGAAAAAAGAAATAAGACACAGGAAGCATACATGTTTACAGAGGAAGTAGTTCTACTTCAACTCTCTAAGATAAAAACAGATAAATAGATGTGACCAGATGGGATACACTCAAAATTATTAAAAGAACTTAAGAGTGTTCTGGCAAAACCTTTAACCCCATCGCGACATCTAACTTACCAGGTACGTCCCGCAAAAACTGTCACTTAGTGACAGAGGACGTACCTGGTAAGTCCCAGAAGTCATTCGCTAGAATGAAGGAAAAAAAAAAACCCTGTAGTTAAGAGCCGGCCGCATGCGCAGCACGCAGCCGGTCACTAAGGGGTTAACAGAATTATTCAGTCACTATGAACAGCAGTAGCTCCAGAAGATTGGAATGTAGCAAATGTAGTACTGCTTCACAAAAAAGGTAGCAGGGAAGAGTCTGGCAAATACAGACCAGTAAGTCTTACATCAGTAGTGGGAAAATTAATGGAAACCATGTTAAAGGAAAGAATTGTTAAATATCTGAATTTAAATGGCTTGCAAGATCCCAAACAGCAAGGATTTACAGAAGGGAGGTCTTGTCAAACTAACCTCATATATTTATTTGACTTGGTAACTAAAATAATAGACCAGGGCAGAGCAGAGCAGTAGGTATAGCTTATCTAGATTTCAGTAAGGCATTTGACACATTGAAGACTCAATAACAAATTTCAGTGTTTTGGTCTGGATGTAAAAATAGTTGAGTAGATAAGGCAATGGCTGAGTGACAGGAGACAGAGAGTTGGGGTCAATGGAGAATATTCAGACAAAGGTTGCATTACTAGTGTATATACAGTTACATATTGTCTTTAGATATAAAGAAACAATTATTTTTAAGGATTTTTTTCAGGAAGGTTATTCCAGGCTTTCGGAGCTTTGAAGGAGAAGACTGACTGACTTATTTCTTTTAGTGTGGTATACTCCGTGAGTTGTTAGCAGTGCAGCGGAGGCTATAGTTAGTATGGAGAGCTGGAGTGAGCATACTGCTCAGGTAGTCTGGTAGCTTTCCAGAGAAGTGGTTGTATACTAAGCAAGAAAGGTGAAGAGCACCTCTAGATTAGAGTGTTAGGCAATGGATGAGTGACAGGAGACAGAGTTGTAGTAAATGGAGAATATTCAGATGAAGGTTGTGTTACTAGTGGGGTACACCTCAGGGATCTGTACCGGGGCCCATTCTTTTTAATATTTTTATTAGTGCTACTGCAAAAGGTCTTCAAGGTAAGGTATGGCTTTTTGCAGATGAAACAAAGATCTGTAACAGGGTAGACATTCCTTGGGGAATAAGCCAAATGACAAATGATTTAGGTAAATTAGAAGAATGGACAAGAACGTGGCAGCTGCAGTTAATGTTGATAAATGGAAAATAATGCACTTGGGAAGTAAAAATCCAAAGGCAGATAATATTAAGGATACTATACTGTCAGACACAACAGAGGAAAGGGATTTGGGAGTAAATCTTTCTGATGACTTAAAGGGTAGGCAGGCAATGTAACAAAGCAGCGGGGAATGCAAGCAGGATGCTTGGTTGTATATCTAGGGGCATTAGTAGCAGAAAAAGGGAAGTGGTCATGCCTCTCTACAGATCTCTGGTTAGACCTCACCTAGAGTATTCTTTTCAATACTGGAGACCCCATCTTCAGAAGGATATATATACTCTAGAGCAGTGGTTCTAAACCCGTGCCCTCAGTGGCTACTAACAGCCCAGAATTTGAGAATTTCCTTTTAAGAGCACAGGTGAATTAATCAATATGAATGAGCCTCTGATCCACACACTTGTGTTCTAGCAGGGAAATTCCTAAGTCCTGGCCTGTTAGTGGCCACTGAGGGCACGGGTTGAGAACCTCTGCTGTAGAGAGAATTCAGAGAAGGGCTACTAAAATGGTGAATGGTTTATAGGAAAATAAATATCAGGATAGACTAAAGGATCTGAGCATGTATAGCTTGGAGAAGAGAAAGAGGAGATTTGATAGAAACATTCAAATACATAAAGGGATTCAACAAAGTGAGGGAGGAAAGTACATTTCAAAGGAGTAAAAATGTTAGTACAAGAGGCCACAGTCTAAAACTAGAAGGCAAGAGGTTTAGACGTAATGTAAGAAAGTTTTACTTCACTGAGAGGGTAGTAGATAAGTAGAATAGCCTACCAGCAGAAGTGGTAGAAGTTAATACATTTATGGAATTTAAGCATGCATGGGATAGGCAAAAGGCTGTCCTGAATATAAAACAAGACTAAGGACCAAATAAGCTTTTAGATTTTTACAGTAGGAAAAATGGGCAGACTAGACGGGCAGAATGGTTCTTCTCTGCTGTCAAATTCTATTTTTCTATGTAACACCATATGTAGTATGCCATACACATTACTGCAAACGTGAAAAGCCAAAGGCAATACGCTATATACCAAAAGCTATACGCAAAGATAATATGACAAAAGCAATACGCCATACACAAATGATACACACCATATGCTAACGCTGTACGCCAAACGTTATACTCAATCCATCAAATTCTATACACTATAAGCAATACGGCAAACAACATATGCCAAAAACTATACACCATGCTATATGTAATAAGCCAAACACAATATGCCAAATGCAATACACAATACGCTAAACGATATATGCAATACTCCAAAAGCTATACAAAACACGATATACGCATAGCACTATGATATTAGGCAATAAGCTCATGTGCTCCCTCTCACATATGCTCTTGAAAGCTGTTGCTCAAACAACACACTCACACAATCATGCATGAGCACACGTACACACACATGTTCACTGATGGAGTGTTGTGTAACACATTGCTTTGCAATGCTTTGCACACCATTTTGGATCTGAAAGGGCTATGCACTGAAAAATCTACAAGCCAGTCATTAAAGCACTCATTATTTTATTAACCGCATGGTCAATGCCGTGCCAATATTGCTAGTCAGACATATTAGAAAAGTATAAGAAAATATAAGACCAAAAATTATATATAGTTTTGCAGTGCCAGAAGTAATACAAAAAATCCACATCAACTAAGGAGCATTTTGAACATATTATATATATATATATATATATATATATATATATATATATATATATATATATATATATATACACACACTAGTTGAAGAGCCCTTGTATACAGGCCACAGTGCCACCCAGCAACAGCCATAGTGCAGTCATGCACAGTAGAGACTGCCTGCGCCGTGGCTGTTACAGAGAGCGCAGAGAGGACTAAGGTCTGAATTCGGAGGGCCCTGCTCTGTATCAGCCGTGGCGCGGGCAGTCTGTACCGCACATGACTGCACCGCAGCCGTTACTGGGTGGCACTGTGGCATGTGTACACGGGCTCTTCAACTAGTATATATATATATATATATATATATATATATATATATATATATAAATATGTTCAATTGTCGACAATGCTCCTTAGTTGATGTGGATTTTTTGTATTGTATACTCAGTAGCTGTTAGCAGTGGAGTGGAGGTTATAGTTAGTATGGAGAGCTGGAGTGAGTATACTGCTCAGGTTGTTAAGTAACTAAGCAAGAAAGGTGAGGGGCACGTCTAGATTTGAGTGTTAGCCAGTTAAGGTCTTTAAACTTGTCACAGTGATGGGTAGTGTAATTTAATTGAAGGATAAAGCAGCATAATGAGTTATACAGATTGTCAAGTTTAACATGATGGATTTGTAGCGAGGGAGCATATACTACATGCCCATAGCCTATGACTGGCATTAAGAGCTGTAGAACAGAATTTTTTCTTATCAGGGGGCTTAAAAAGGATTTGTTTCTAAACAGAGCATCTATTTTGTGATGTTAATTTATCAATATGAAGACCAAAAGTGAAGTTGGGGTAAAGCCACACACCAGCGGCAAGTTATAATTAGACTTTTAAAATGGATAGATGGGCATTGCCAAGATTACGCAATTTGTGCATTGAACCAAATAACATTGTGACCGTTTTGCCATGGTTTAAGAAGAGTTTGTTCCTTGCTATCCATATTGCTGTAATACGACTTCTACTTGAGAAACTTTGTAATTTTTAGCATAGATTATGGTAAAATCTCCATACATGTACAGAGAAGATGCTTTGAAAACTGTGGGTAGATAATTTATAAATAGAGAAAATAGAAGTGGGTCAAGAATGGATCCTTGGGAAACCCCACATTACTTTGAAGGGAAATTTTGTCACAGACACATATTGCTTTCTGTCTATAAATACAATCGGAACCAGTTTAGAGAAGGATTACCCAAACCTGAACTATGGAGTCTGCTTATCAGAATATTATGGTCTACTGTATCAAAGGCCTTTGCAAAATCTAGGAAAATAGCTCCATTGAGTTCACCATTTCCCATGACAGTCTGGATATCATTGTATATTTTTAGGAGGGCAGTGGCTGTAGAGTGATTTGGACAAAAGCATGATTGAAGCAGGGTGAAAAAAAAGGTCTATCTCTAATACTTATATAGTTGCACATGGACACATTTCGCTAGGATTTTAGATAATGTGGAGAGTAGGGATATTGGTCAGTAATTTGATAATAGGATTTTAGTGTTCTTACTAGTTAAATCCCTTTCTCTTTAGTCCAGATGGAACACAGGCACCATGGGGCTGAAATACCTCCTTTGGAGGGCAGGACACATCTCAAAGACAGAATCTTGTGGGTGGAGACTCCCTACTCCTCCTCCAGCTCAACTCTTCCCCACCCTGCAATTACCCAGAATGAATGTGATGGAAGCTACACAAACAAGGCAAGCATGAGACGAAGAAGAAGAAAATCTCAGACTAGAAGAAAGACTCAAAGGACTCGGCATCCCAGGCAGGCAAGACCAAACAGAGGTTCCTTTCTCTGGGTGGGTTACCTGTGTTCTATAAGGAATAAAGAGAAAATGATTTAACAGGTAAGAACACTAAAATCCTGTTTTTTCTTATAACCTATATGGAACACAGGTACCATGAGGACATACCAACCTTAAGCTCCCAGAGGTGGGAAAAAAGGAGAAAGTACCTCACACCTGCCCCATGATGCCAGAATTACCCAGGACCATCCAGTATCATAAAAGCCCAAACAGTAAGTGTCAATGGACACTGAACTACATAGCACACAAGAAAAAGAGCCAAGAGAGCCCAAAACAACTGAACAGTAGTATGGCAACCAAGTGTGCAGGTCCTTAGAGAGGCAGAGCTGCATGAACGACCTTCCAGTCAAAACCAGCACATCGACATGGTAGTGCTTAGCAAAAGAGTGCAAGGAGGGCCGAGATGCAGCATTGCACAATTGCTCAGCCAAGGCCTGATTCTTGTAGGTCCAAGAGGCCCCCCACAGATCTAGTGGAATGTGCAGTGACCATGAAGGTAACCGGTTTCTTCCGAACTTCATACTACTGGTGTATGGTAGCTTTGATTCAAGATGCAACAGTGACCTTGAAAGCAGCCTCGCCTGCCCTAGGACCCTCAGGTATGACAAAAATAGAGTCAGCCTTGCGAAAAAGCTCAGTATGGTGCACATAAAATTTAAGGCATCGTACTACGACTAACAATTGGTCATCCTTCTCCTTGTCAGATTTAAGGTCAGTACAAAAGGAAGGCACAACGTGAAACTCCAAAACCATCTTAGGAAGAAACACCTGAGAGATTATAAGCACCGCCTTGTCCTTATGGAAGACCAAGAAAGGAATTTTGCAGGAAAAGCCTGTAACTGAGCAACTCTGTGGAATGAGACAACTGCCAAAAGAAAAGCGATCTTGAATGTCAACTAACGCAGGGATGGAAGCAAGGGGCTCAAACGAAGGCATCTGCAAGACTCCCAAAACCAAATTAAGGTCTCACAGAGAGACATGAGCCACACCCTGAAGAACAACCTTGCCATCCGGAATGGTGGCAATACATCAAAATGCTGAAATCTCTTTTGAGGACACAGCCTTGTCTATGCACCACGGGCTCGATTTAAAGGCAGCCGTTAGTAAAAAAAATCACTAACTGGTGCATTGTCATGTTGCAATTCAAAGATCCGTCTACAGAACAGCTAACGGCAGTTGCAGAATCCTAACGGCCGATACACTTACGTGCATTCAGACGCATTCAACAACATACCCCAGAGCTATTCAAAGGCTTGCGGTACTGATAACGGCTGAAAAAAAGGCACACCTAACGGCTAAAAGTTAAGACCCACTTTTCTCACACGTTAGACACTTAACAGCCAAAACAAAACACCCTTTACATAGGAAAATACACAAAATGCTTACCGCACAACCATGTAAATGGGAAAATTAACCCGAAAAATGCCAAAACAACACAAAAACATGCACACACAGCACAAATCACTCCACACACAACAACAACCAACACCACAGGGACAACGACACACAAAAAAACACCAGCACAACATGGCACGGAACAATGGGGGTTATCACACAAAGCGGACACCTGCAAATACAAGCTCACCTGGGCAACATCAACACGCGACCTGCACCCCCCAACTGCACGCCCGCAAATGGCACACACGAAACAAGCACAACACACCACATCTTATAACACACACACACACATGCAAACACTTACCTGGACAAAAACAACTCACCATTGGTCAGCACTCACCTCATCACCACACCCACACAACGCCCTAGCAAGTACTTAAAGGGACAACTTAACACACTCACTAGTGGCTTGTTTTCCACTCAGGGAGGGAGAGAGAGAGATAGAGATAGAGAGAGATAGAGAGAGAGAGGAAGAGAGAGAGAGACAGATAGAGACAGATAGAGAGAGCAAACAGTATGTTGGGTTACATATTGTTGCGAAGACTGCGGAGAAGGCGTGCAAGGGAGAGAGCTAGGGAACATCAGCAACCTCCAAGCACGCCTCATCAACAGCCTTCACCGGTTGCAAGTGAGGAGGCTCTGGCTCAGCAGCCACACAGGAGTCCATCCCCACCTGGAGGGTAGAGGATGTATAGACGACCACCAAGGCCCAGGGTATACGCCCAAGGGTCACCCTCTTTTGGAATGACTGATGACGAGGTCATTGATCGCTACAGGTTGAGGCCTGACAGCATCATTGCCTTGTATGAGGTCATCAAGGAGCAGGTGGATCCCATCTACATCCACAACCATGCCCTAATTGGCCTGCAGAAACTACTCTGTGCCATACACTTCATGGCAAGCGGGGCCTTCCAGTCCACTGAGGGTTACGCATCTGGCATGTCACAGGCCACATTCTCCAGAGTGCTGGCCCAGGTCCTGCCAGCCCTCAAAAGCAAGGCCAGTACCTATATACATTTTCCCACTACCGACATGGACTGGATACACGTCAAGCAGGCCTTTTACGCAAGGGGAGGCATGCCCAGGGTCATGGGTGCTATAGATTGCACCCATGTCCGGACTAAGGCCCCAGCACGTGACGCACAGCTATTCATCAACAGGAAGAACTTCCACTCCATCAACGTGCAGATGGTGTGTGACAGCAACATGAGGATCATGAATGTCTGTGCAAAATATCCTGGCAGCTCACATGATGCATACATTCTACAAAACTCCTCAGTACACAGAGATTTTGAGAATGGAACCTTTAAAGGGGGATGGCTAGTGGGTGAGTTCACAAAACAAAATCACACCACATACACAGGCGTACACACCACGCTGCTCAGCATGCACCTGACCCACAGCTACTACGTCACCACACAAAACATCATTCACACAACATGTGCTCTCTGTCTCACCATGTCACTCACGTTACACAGGTAATGCTGGCTATGGATGCAAGTCCTGGCTACTGACCCCTCTGGCCAATCCCCAAACACATGCCCAGGAAAGGTACAACCAGGCTCATGCCAGAACGAGGAATGCCATTGAGCGAACATTTGGCCTCCTCAAGTCAAGATTCCGATGTCTGGACCACTCTGGGGGAGCACTGCAGTATGCACCGGCTAAGGTGTGTGACATCATTGTGGCGTGCGCAATACTGCACAACATCGCAGTGGACACCAGGCTGCTGGAGCACATCCCGGACCCCCCCATACAGGAAGTGGCCATGGACATCAGGCATGTGGAGGAGACCATGAGAGGGGCACAGGGGAATGAGACAGGATCATCACAGAACACTTCACCTGTGAGTATAACACATGCATGCAAACAATCCATGCAAGTCCCCCATCAGTCCTGTGACACTAACCACACTGCACATTTTGTTCTGTCTCACCCCACAGGAACAGTGACACAGCACTGCACTGGCATTGGACGTGGCAAATTGTGTGTGTGGACTCAAAAACCATCCTCCATTCCACTCTCCACGTTGACATACAGACCCCAAGGATATCACGCACACCCCCAGGAGAAACAAGGTACAACATATTACCCATGTTCATCACCTTACACGGCTTGATTGACAGCAACTAACTGGATATGCCTTGATTATAGCCTGAACAACCATGCTAGCCCAGTAGCGAAAGAGTATTATCTAATGATATGCATTGGATAATACTCAGGCACATCAGGGGTTAAAGGGACATTAGACTCAATATGGGACATGTACTGTGCCAGAGCTGAGAAGAGCAGCAGAGGGGTGGATGTACAGTGGTATTGTCACACAATGTAGAGGTCATGAGACGTAGATCAGATTACCAGGGACTCCATGCTGACCTGTGAGTGTGCAGACATATGTGCCCCTGACATGAATACACACATCAACAAATATGTCCTAATAGTTCCATGGAACAAATGACATTGGGCTGCCACTGTCACTTTCACAGTGGCAGCACAATGTCATTACTTCCATGGAGCTCTCAGAACACTTGTTAATGTGTGTATACATGTCAGGGGCACATATCCATAGGGCTGGTGCACATGTCCTTAGTTCCCCACAGAATTGGTTACAGATGAGTACACAACACATTGTCAAGCAATGGTTTGTGTACTCACCTGTAACTGTGAAAATTGAGGGGATTAAAAAGACTAAATTGTTGTTGCTTGATGATCAGTTCAGGTCTACTGCTCCAAATCCTGTCCTCTTCTTCGACAGGCATCCATAACATGATCCATCCTTGAACTGAAGATCTTCTATGTGACTGGATTGATGTCTTGACAACACCTTCATGAAGATCACCCCTTGCTGTTTATGGTGATGTTGTTGGTGATGCAAAGTTTGACCTGAGGTTCACACAAACCTCTACTGGAACATTCTCATATAGACACAGAAAACACTCATTCTTGAGTGTTATAACCTGTACAGTTAGGATGCTCAGCTACAGAGTTGTCAAACCTTGTGGACAACACATGAGCTGGGCAGCAGTGTTACTGAAGTAGTACGATTTAGTTTCTAAGTACATTTAGTGTTCTCATACAGGTGTTCAATGCATATAGGCAATACACACAGAAAACACATGTACATTCTAATGTACTTTGAGACACAATAAAGATGAACCATCACCATTCCATATGTGTTTGTAGGAGGATATATTTGAGAACACATTTGTCAATGTGTTACCACACCCAGGGTAGAATATCCCCCATACATGGAAAGTCATCACCCACATCACAGGAGTCCACCACTTGTTTGCCAGTGAGTGGACTCTGTGATGTATCACAGTATGCACCAATGTGTAGTGGGAGTGATAAAGAGGTGATACAGGGGATATACTTCCACAGTGAATACCTGTCCACAGTTTCTGTATTGCTCAGTATAATCACTGTTCTGAGATTTTGCTCCACTTTGACATATCTCAGTACATGGGCTATATCAACGAACAAACAGACTAAGTGGACATGTGTTATCACTGGTGAAGTCTGTCACACCCTTAGGGAAACAGCAACTCAACTTACTGGAGACCCCAATGCTCACCCCAGGATAGCAATGTGTGTGCTACACATTGAAATCCTAGGTTAAAAACATTGTTGTACAATGAGTGTGTGAATCCAAGACAATATGGATACATGTCCCATTTATCTGTCCTGCTTGTAATGTCCCTGCTAAGTCACAGAGCTGTTTGTCTGGTTATCCCATTAACCCACTGAGTGTAAGAGTGGTCCCCAACGCATTTCTTTGCAATGCGTTGCCTACCACTCTGGCACTCTCAGGGTTAAACACAACATATGATGTAGACGAATGTTCAATGTTGTACCATTTCTTGTGCTAAGGGGTATGTTTTGTTGTTCAAATTCAACACACAACAACGCCATATAACACAGTGGTGTTATATGGCTCCAGGGATGTATTTCCAGTTGAATTTGTACAACGGTGTGTGTGTGTGTGAACCCATGCTGTAGCATCCCACAAACATTTCACCCAGGCAGAGGTTGTGTTCACTGCATTGTATGGCAATGCATTGGAGACAACCCTGCCACCCAATCCATAACTGAAGACACAACAGATCAGACTGGAATAAAAAAAAAAAATGTTTTCTTTATTGAGGGGGAAACTTAACAGGTTGGGCCTTTCATTTTTTCTTCTTTGGGTGGGGGGCCTTAGCCTGGGTGCCAGAGGTGGATGCCCTTGTGGATCTCCTGGTAACCCTCTGCCCCCTAGGTGTTGCTTCAGGGGTAACACTGGAGGGGGTGGTAGTTGCAGTAGACCCCTCGGTGGAACGCAAGTTCGCCCTCTCCATCCTCAGGTTCTCTCTGCGTTTGATCTCCCTTAACTCCACAAGGACCTTTGTCATCATGTCCATGAGACCAGTCCTGAGCTGGTGGAGTAGTGTGTTCCCCCTGGCCACCTCCGACTCCAGAGCTTGGATTCTGGTCTCCAATTGGGCAATGTTCCTCCTGGATTGCCTCCTGCTCCTGGTGATGTTGCTGTCTGTACTTCTGCTTGACCGGAGTAGTCTTCTTTGAAGGGCCATACACTCCGCCTCCATGCCTGTGAGGCGTGCGGTGCTGGAGGTGGATGTGCCCGGTGTCCCTGGTGCTGCTGTTTCCTCTGCTGCTGTTGAGGGTGCTCTTTCCTTCTCTGCTGCTGTTGAGGGTGCTCTTTCCTCCTCTGCTGCTGTTGAGGGTGCTGTGGCTGCTGTTGGAGTGGCTGGTGCAGATGATGGGCATATGCCCACCACATCAAGTGATGCAGAGCTGCCCAAAGATGTGTGTGCTGGTGGAGGTGTGAATATGTCCCTGGGTAGGGGGCGCTGGGGCTCACCAATCAGGCCCAGGTGTGGGTAGTCCAGTGGCCAAGGCTCATATGGTGGCCACTGATAGGTGCTGGGACCCCACCTGGGATCATACCTTGGGGCATGTTGTGGAGCCATCCAGGAGGGTGGGTTGATGTGTGAGGAATATGGGCCATATTGGTTTGTGGCCACTGTCCCTGGAAGCCATTGTCTCCCTGGTGGTGGTGGTGCTGCTGATGGAGGGTAGTAGCTGGTGGAGGTGGATGGATATGTCCACCTCTCCTCCTGTGGCATCCAGCCACTGTACTGGGGAGGTGCATCTGGAAGGGGTGGTGCAGCCTGTGATGATGCAGCTGGAAGGGGTGGTGCAGCCTGTGGTGGTGCAGCTGGAAGGGGTGGTGCAGCCTGTGGTTGTGCAGCTTGAAGGGGTGCAGTAGGTGGTGGTGCAGCCTGTGTTGGAGGGGATGGTGATGGTGGGTAAGGTGACCACCGGCTGGTCCCCTCCTCTGTGTCCTCCTCACTGGGGGGTGACATAGCCTCCTCCACTGTCTCCCGCTGGGCTTGATGGCCGTAAGCTGTGTGGAGGAAGAAGATGCTGTGATTAGTGACCTTAGCCATATGTTTGTGGAGACAGTTCTACTTTGATATGTGTTGAAGAAAAATATATGTGTTTGTGTTAATCCCCCTGGGTAAACAAGGGTACTCCCACTGCTGAAAGGTGTTGTTTGAGTTATTACGGGATAAGGTTTCATTTTGAGGTGCAATATCACAGTGTCCAGAAATAGTACAGTGGGGCTGTTGCTACACCCTCCCATGTAGATATCTGGTCCCTGTACCAGAGCTGTCCATATGACTGTGTAGTAACAGCACCACTGTACAATATCAGGCCACTGGGATATTGCCCCTGACATATTCATGTCTGAGCTGTGATACCTTTTGCATCAACACACCTTTCAGCAGTAGGAATACCATTATTTAACTCGGGGGGGGGGGGGATCCAACAACATATATTTGTCTTCACAACTTGTAGGGAAGGCTATCCCTCCAGGGGGATGGCAAAGGTTAAGTCCACCTTGATGTCAGATTGTAGACATTGTGGGAACAGATGTTGTTCTCTGTTAGCCCTATCCCTCCTACCCTCATGGTTGTTCAGATATTGCTCTATGTGACAGATGGAGATTTCAGTCATTTGTCCACACGAGGGCTTTTCAGCAGAGACAAAATCGCCCCATTTAGAGAACAATACTTAATTGGAATGGTGTACAGGGTGTGCATGGTTTACAAGCACACTCTGTGGACCATTCCAAAGAGGTATTTCTCTCGATATGTTGCGACTTTGGCTCTGCTGAAGAGCCTCCGTGTGGTCAAATGATGGATATCTTCACCTGTCACATAGAGCAATATCTGTATAACCATGAGTGTTGGAGGGATGGGACTTAGATCAAGACACATCTGTTAACAATGGCAATGATATGACATCATGATGACATTACCCATTGCTATCCCATTACAGTTACACACAAGTATAAATGGTCATATATGTATGTGGATATGTACCCTTCATATGGATACAGTAATATCCTTCCAAGATGTGATGCCAGAGAGCATTTCATTAGATGTGATTGCCTTACTGGCTATATATGTGCACCCATCCAACAAGACATTGTATTGATATGATGGATATGAACATACCTCGTATATCCCATCTACGTAGAGTGTGATATACTATGTATGTGTATTTGGATGGTAGCAATGTAGGTTGATTTGTGATGGGTGCACATATCTGGCCAGTAAGGCAATCACATCCAGTGAAGTGATCTCTGTGTTCACATCATGTTGGAACATATTTAGTAACATTTAAATCCTAAGGGCAACAATCCAGCCAGTAGTGAGGGATATCTTTGATTGAGGCCTGTTTTTTCTCTGTGTATGAGCCCATCCATCCTTCTGTGTGAGGCAACCGTACTCAGTCCTAGATATCCATCAGTCATGGCCTGTTGGTGACCAAGGTACAATGTTTGCTATTTGTTTCCCATATGTATCCTGCATAGAGATGCTGGTGTACCATCCATCCATGGCATCAGCACCCCTGTGGATCCATGTGGGAATCAGATATGGGATATGTAATTTCAAGTCAGAGTAAATGATTGCAGCCACAACACCAATGCCTACTTTTTCCAGCTTGAATTCTGTAAAATAGTTTTCGGCCTGTGTGTTGCACCTACAAGCATTTATTCTGTGTGACACTGTGATGTGTGACCTGATGCCCCCTTTTTGTGATTCAGTAAGCGGTGATGTTGAACTGATGAAGTGAACATGATGGTGACTTCTCCAGTGATGTCCTTTCCCCATTTCCAGTGTTTTCCATGGAGTCTGTACAATGGGACCCTATGAACTTGATTCTTGTTTTTGCATATTCTCCATGGACTAACACTAGTACTGGTGAAGTGAGGGTGTGTGAGGGTTACTTTGTGTCCACCATCTGTTTGTCACCACTTAGTGAATGTCCCCTGTGTAGCATGTGATCGTTGTCCTATTGACTTGTTTGTTGTAAGGTTAACCCCTTGAGTCCCAGAGGGGTTGCCAATGCATTGTTGATCAATGCATTGATGATCCCTCTAGCACTCAAGGGGTTAGGGTGGGGG
The DNA here is from genome assembly GCA_037306005.1 of Rhinophrynus dorsalis. NCBI lineage: Eukaryota > Metazoa > Chordata > Amphibia > Anura > Rhinophrynidae > Rhinophrynus > Rhinophrynus dorsalis. The sequence continues at coordinate 295,016,574 of CM074718.1, forward strand.
TGGGGACATGGGTGACATTGTGTGTGAACAGTGATGATCTATGACAGTCGACATTTTGAACATGAAGGTTTGTGTATTGTGTAACAGGAGGGTTGAAGTAGGACTTTGACAGGTTTGTCCCAAGTTGGACGTTGCCATTTGTCCAGGTGTTGTGTCCTTTTTTTAACCCTCATAGTGCTGTGTTGGTGCAGTTGTATGGCTGAGTGATGGACATGTGTTGAGGTGTGACTGCGTGTGCAGCTGGTGTTGGTTGCTGTAGTGTGTGGTTATGTAGTGTTGCACTTACCGGTAGTGTGGAGGCTCCTCTCATCCCCAGTGTCAGTTCCTCCCACGACCCCCTCGATCATGGTCGGGGACATGTTCTGCCGCACCATCTCCTCCCAGCCGCAGAATGTGATGGGCACAGATGGGCCACCTCCGGTGCCTCGGGCTTGCTTGGCCATGTCAGACATCTTGTTCTTGACCACCCTCCGGCAGTCGCCCCATCTCTTCTTCACAGACTCCACGTCCCGCCTGCATGTAGCCACCGCGTTCGCCCGGCTGCAGATCTGATTCCAGGCTGCCTTCCTCCTCGCTGCCAGGCCAGGGACCTTTGCCGTCGGGTGGAGAACACTCTGCCTCTCCAGGACAGCTTCCACGAGAGCCGTGTTCTCCTCCTCTGTGTATTTGGGGTCCCTGATCCTGCCCTCATCAGCTCCGGCATGGGAGGATTCAGAGCCGGAGTGCCCTGCCTGGTCTGACCCTGCCTGTGTGGGATGCTCCCCAGGAACTACCCCTCGTCCCACTGCAGGTTCTGTCCCTCTTCTTTGTGTGCCTGCTCTTGTGGGCCGGGTCCCCCTCCGCCCTGCGGATCCCCCTCTCCCAGCCCTGCTCTGCTGAGGGATCCCCTTCTGAGCTTCCTCCTCCTCCACTACTCTCCCCATCCCTCTCTCCTGTCCTCCTCTCCTGGCCATCACTCACCCAGTCACACCCAGGCACTCCCACAGGCCCTCACAGACACACTCGACCCACTCACTCTCTGTCACACACTTTCACTCCCAGATTCACACTGTCAAAATAAAAAGTAAAATGTGTAAGGTGTTATAAAATAAAAGGACTATGTGTATGTATGTGTATGTGTGTATGTAATATGTGCAAAAGTGTGATACGTGTATATTTAGTGCACCTCTCTCCTCTCTTCAAACTGCAAAACTCCTCTACCTCCAATGAACGCGCCTCTCTCTAATCACTATCCTCCACTCCTGGGTCCTGATATCTGGCTCTGAAGAACTCTATAACAGACAGTGTGTGACGGTTATTTTTGGGTATATATAGGTGTATTTGAAGCTATTTGATACATTGGGGCTTTGTGATTGGCTGTGTGTTTGAATTTGTTTTGGCATCAATCATGGTTGCTAGACAACGGCAGCCGTTATGTTAGATGTTGTTTTGAGCGCTGTTATCATGTGATTTGGCCGCCCGTTGTGCATTAACATGAGCGACAACGGCTTTTGTGTTACGTGTTTTTTGTGTGCCTACGCTCGATAGCTATTCTCGTAGAGTGGCTATTGAATCTGCCGTAACTCCTGAATTATTTGCGAGCGATGTGCCCCACGTGTGAAAAATAGATCATACCTGATGGTAGGCCTTGAAAGAGACAGTCTTGCGAGCCTGAACCATAATGGAAATGACCTCAGTGGAGAACTTTCCTCCTCAGGATGTGGGCTTAAATAGCCATGCCGTCAAAGCCAACCTTTCCACATCCGCATACCACAGGTAACCCTGGAAAAGGAGGTCTGTCCTGTGAAGAAGGGGAAGCAGATCCTGGATGGAGAAGCTGACCAGGTCCGCAAACCCGCCCTCATGGTACAATAAGGAGTGACCAGAATTACTGTCGCACCACCCATCCAGAGCACCCTGGGAATGAGAGGAAATTTAGGAAAAACATAAGCAAAGTGGAAGCTCCACTGTATCGACATTGTGTCCGTTGCAAAGGCTAGGGGATTGCCCTTCCAAGAGCAGAAGTTTGGAACCTTTCTGTTCTCTCTGGTGGCCATGAGATCTATTGTTGGCACCCTAGTGCTGCACAAGCAGGTAGAAGACTTTCGGATTGAGTTTACACGGTCCTGGATCTGCGTCTTGGCAACTTAGGAATTCTGCCAGAGCATTTTCTACCATTGGAATGTTAATGGTGGAGATGGCTTGAAAGTGGGCTTCTGCCCAGCTGAGAATGTACCTCACTTCATACCAAGCAGCGGCACTGAGAGTGCACCCCTGGTAATTAAGGTAAGCCACTGCTATGGCGTTGTCCAACTGAACCCCCACTGGCTTCCCCTTCAAGAATGAATTCCGGTACACTAGGGCTAGCCAAACTGCCAGAGTTCAAGACATTGATGAACTGAAGAGACTCCTCCAGAGTCCACCTGCTTTGAATCCCCTGGTGATCCATAACCGCACCTGGTATCCGTCATGACCAAGATGCATCCTAGTATCACAGATGGTTTTCCCTGTTCCAGTTTGCTGGAGCAACCACCAATGAAGGTCCTGGCCGGCCTCCAGAGAGAGGGATAGCTGCCTATCTAAGTGTGGTGGATTTCCGGACCAACTCTGGATTACATCTCTGAAGTTTCCTCATGTGTGCCTCAGAGTAAGGCACAGCCTCTAGTGTTGACACTAATCTGGCCAGCACTCTCATGTACTCTCTGATTGTGGCAGAGGGCCACTCCAGGGCCTAAGGCATCTCCTTCATTACCAGAAAAATGTTCTCCTCTGGCAGGAAAACCTTCCCTTGGCGGATGTCAAACCTCAACCCCAGGAACACTAGTTCCTGGGAAGGCACCATAGAGGATTTCAGCATGTCCAAAATCCACCCGTGGTGGACCAAGATTCCAGCACATTCTTGAATGTGTTGGACGAGGAGCTCCTCTGACAAGAGACTTGAGCAAAAGGGTCTCCAGACAGGGTGTCAAATGCTCTGAGTGTAAATGAAGGCCGCAAAGGCCCCCATGACCCTAGTGAACACTCGAGGCATGGAAACCATGCCAAATGGCAAAGCTGTAAACTGGTAAAGATCTGAGCCGAAAGCAAAACGTAGATAGCGCTGTCTGGGCGGACATGGATATGTGTAGGTATGCATCCTGAAGGTCCAGGGATCCTAGATAGTCCTCTGGGCACATTGGGTTTTTATTGGACTTGTGAGATCTTTTAAGTTTTAGGACCTAGAAATAATTGATGATTTATGCATAAGTAAGAATTAACTATAATTCTTCAAATCTATGTTTATCATATGTGAAAAAGACTTCAGATTTCCTGTAAACCATCTTATTCTTTACTATGGCCCCTATATAAGAATCATACTACACTAGCCTATTTACCTTTGATTCTAGGTATACTAGCTCAGGTGATCTTCAACATGGAGTTATTTAGGACCTGGAGACTGTCTACAGGAGGTGTGTCTTAAAAGTATAAATCACTGTGATTTGACCCCACCTTGCCACACCTCTGATGCAGGCATTTTGGATGCTGAAACATGTTAGGTGATCACTGGAGAGGTCTCCGCTGCTTTTGACTATCTTTTCACAGGGTAAAGACTCCTCCACACCCAGGGTGAGTGTCTGGTATGCAGGGCACCTCTGATTATCTGAATTTTAGGTCAGAGGAATGATTTGAAATTTTCTCCCACCAGTCATCAAGAGAATACCTAATTGCTAAAATTTGATCACCAAATTGGGAACTAATTCAGAGCAGCATGTATCGAATACTTGAACATAGTGCTTAATATGGGTTTCTAATGATAATATCATTTTAGAAGGGGTTCTAGTACAGAAAAGATCACTGATTGAGAAGAGGGAGGCGATCAAACATGGAGCCATGTGGCTAGGCATTAAGCCGCTGGTGCTCAAGTGTTAGTTCTCCTCATTTGTATAAAATCAATATTCATTTGTCCTACTTGGAAATTAATAGCACAACACTGTATTTATCTCAAGTTGGCATTCATAACATGCGACTTGGATACGGTATATTATACTAATGTACATATCGTACCATACCAAGTAATGACAAATAAGTGGTCATAAGTTTATGTCATTAGTCAGATTAACCCCCCCCTTCCTTTTGTAACCCTAGAGGTGAATTTATATCATCTTGTATAGTTGATAATTCAATAAGCTAATCTGCATTGCTATGTGAAGGAGCCTCGCATCGCTCCTTTTATTCACTGTTAAAGGACATTACCTTAAAATATTTCACCTTAGGGATGTTTAAGTACCTTACAGTAACCCATCAATTTAATTTGGGAACCAACTTGCTACATTAGCAAGCTTTGCGATGCGAGGGAGACTCCCACTGCCTCTGAGATCATATAGACAGCTGGCCAAGGCCACCTAGGGGTAAAAAGATACAAGTGATACCAAGCTGATAGGAATTATTAATCACTCTATTAAATGCAACTTTGGTTCAGTGTTCCCCTTGTGAGGTCCAATTTACTAAATACATTTCTACCTTGCATGCTGTGAGCTCCCCGTTAGATCCTCATACTGATAATAATTTTTACCCAATACAGCCAATTGCTGAGGAATCTCCATTACTTCACTAGAATGGGAATTTCCCTGCAAGCCTGCTAACATATGATTTAGCCCAAAAATCTACCTGCTATATTTTACTAATTCCCCCATTGGATGTAGGGGTAGTATTTAAGTGCAAAATAGGGTATAATATAGCTTCTAAGCAGCTCATTCAGAAATTGTTACTCCTTTTATCAGCCAATACAATAGCTAGTTACTTGGCTATGTAGTATCTGAGCTATTTTAATTTTATTCTTCCAAGTGTATTGAAATTTGATTTTTTGTAATGTTTTCCTAATAAAGTTATTTTTTATTATTACTTTTGTTTAATTTAGAGTGCACCCATTCAACATTTCTTCACCGCCTTGGTTTCTAGACACAATTATGTTGGGGTAGCACCTGAGGATAATTTTCAAACTATGTTGATTGAAAAATGTGAGTTCAGACCCTATAATATTTTCTTGGGGGCTTAATCACTTCCCTTATGTTTGAAATAAAGCGGATATGCTTATCCTTTCATTATTTTATTAAATACATACTAGACGTTGCAGTTCCATTTCTTCATGTCCTTTGGCACCCTTGACAAAAAAACAATATGGTGAAGGGGATCCAAAATCTATGGGGTACTTTTCTGAGATTACTCACAAAACCCACTGGTCTGCAACTGTGGATTCCCAGGTGTCCCAAAAAAGCAAAGATGCCCCCCCAAAAGGTACCAGAGGACCAGGATTCAGTAAGTAATGCAGAAGATTGATTGACAGGTGTAGCCCTTGAAGCTGCTTGCTTGGGCTGCCGCTGCTGTCTGGGCTTGGCAGAGGAGCGCCTGTGAAAGGCCTGCGAACCTTGCAGCCTTCTGCACCTCTGCTTGGCAAGGGGAACAAAAAGATGCAGCTTCGTCGCCATAAGTCAACATTTTGTGGGCATTTGAAGCAACAAAGTGCTTTTGCCCCCAGTAGCGTCACTAATGATCTGCTTCAGTTCAGGTCCAAACAGGGACTTGTCCTGAAAAGGTAAGGAAATCAGTGAATTCTTGGAAAATTGATCAGCAGCCCAAATCTTGAGCCACAGAGTACGTCGCACACAACAGAGAAGGCTGAGGCCTTAGCGGACAACCTGACCACCTTAAAAAGAGCCTCAGATACATAATTGTTAGCCTCCTTAATCTTGGCCAAAGAATCAGCAATCTTGGCCAAAGAATCAACAAATGCATCCATTGTATTGTTATAACCACATCCTTGGGCAAGGAATTCCATTATTTAACAGACCTTACTGTAAAAAAAACCCTTTTCTATGCTGAAGTCAAAACCTCCTTTCCTCTAATCTTAAGGGGTGGCCCCTAGTCATTTGATCAGGCCTTGGAATAAATAGCTCACCAGAGAGATCATTTTAATGACCTTTCATATACTTGCACATTGTGATAAGCTCTCCTCTTTTCTCTAAAGTAAATAAACCCATTTTTCGAGTCGTTCCTCATACGTCAAGTCCTTCATTCCCTTGATTAATTTTGTTGCTCTTTGCTGTATTCTCTCAGTTCTAGAATATCCTTTTTCAGAACTGGTGCCCAAAACTGCACTGCATATTCGAGGTGAGAACTTACCAACGATTTGTACAATGGCAAAATTATGTTATCCATTCTTGTTTCAAAACCCCTTTTTATGCAAGACAGGACTTTGTTTGCTTTTACTACTGCTATTTGACACTGGTCACTGTTTCCAAGTGTGTAGTTTACAAGGATTCACAGATCTTTGTTTAGCAACAAGTCCCCTAATGTAGTATATGCTCCAAGTGCCAGAAATCCATCTTAGTAAACTTGACACCCTGTATAATTCAATATGCCGCTTTAGCTAACTTGGCTAACACTCAAATATACACGTGCCCTTCACCTTTCTTGCTTAGTACACAACCACTTCTCTGGAAAACTACCAGAACACCTGAGCAGTATGCTCACTCCTGCTCTCCATACTAACTATAACCTCCGCTCCACTACTAACAACTCACTGCGTATACCACAATACAAGAAAGAAGCAGGACGATCTGCCTTCTCCTTCAGAGCTCCAAAGGCCTGGAACAATCTGCCTGAAATAGTCAAATCTGCTCCCAGTCTAAAATCCTTAAAAGTAAAGGCTTCTTTATATCTAAAAACAAAGTGTAACTGTATATAATTTTAATTTTTAAATTTTTAATTTCATATGTATGTATATTTATGTGTATTTATATATAATAAAATGTAATATATAATGTTTCTCAATTTGTGTAAATATGTAACCCTTTACTGAAAACTATCCAGGACATACTTGAAAACGAGCGAAATCTCAGTGTATTCTTCCTGGTAAAACATTTTCTATATAAAATAATACATAAATAAATAAAAATGATTCCATTAAGTTTATAAGTAGCATTGGGATTTTGTATTCCCAAATGCATGACTTTACATTTTCCCACATTAAACTTCGTATTCCATTTGGTTGCCCAATCTGCCATTTTATGTAAATAAAGTAAAAAGTAATCTAGGTACAGAGTCAAAGAGATCCCATGAGAGTGGATGTGGGCCACCACGGTGGATATGACCTTTGTGAAGACTCTCGGAGCAGAAGTTAGAGTAGAAGTAAGGGCAGTGAACTGGAAGTAACTGCCCTGAAACACAAACTGCAGGAAGTGATGATGATCTGGATGGATTACGATGTGCAGATAAGTGTCCTCCATGTCAAGGGAGGCTATAAACTCCTCTGGATACACAGCCACAATGATGTAGTGCAGAGACTCCATCTTAAACCATGGGGCCAGCATAAAAGGTTGAGGAATTTTATGTCCAGAATAAGACAGCATCCACAGTCAATCCAGATCCCGAGGAACTATGGATAAGAATAAATGATGAGGGAGAAGGGACGTAAAAGGGAAGTAAAAATGATACCCTTCAGGGCCAAACAATTGTTTGCCTACAAAAGGAAGAGAAAGCAAAGACTTGTTAGAGGACGCTGGACAGGTCTTAAGACACAGAGTGTTATGTAAGGCTGTTGAGAAAGTCAAGGAATTGCCAGAAAACTTAGTGGTCTCAAAGGTTGCTCTGGCAAAGTAAGCATTAGTTTCAAAGGACCTTGAAAAGCAGCACCACTAGGTCATCCTGAGCAGCATCACTTTGAATGGCATCCAAAAGTTGATCACCCCAAATAGCTATGGCCCTAGTTATCCAGAAAGCTGCAAATAAATAAATAAATAAAAAAAAAACCCTAAATTAAAATCGAACAACTATGGCGCTAAGGCCTCAACTGAAAAGAAATACAGAGTAGAAATGTGACTATTAAGAAACAATCTACTATCAGATGTCTTCCAATCCTCCAGGAGAACCTGGTCCAAGGAATGTTAATGAGGAAAAGTGGGAACCTCATTTTTGCATCTCTTAAAAATTTCAGGGGGGTGGCATGGCCTGGCTGCCGTGAAGAGCATACGTGCCGATGTTGAGCCCCTGCTCCTGCTGCCTAACTGACCTGTGTTGGCCACAGATTAGCAGGTCAAATTGATTCCACTATCTACCAGGACCCCGTGTTTGTCTTCAGCCTACCTCTCCTGCAACTCCGCTCACATCAGGAGCAGTTCTGCTGGAGGAGCTGACCTGCAGCCTAGTGCATGGCATGACTGAGCCCGTCAGCACTCCTCTCTACCTACACTGCCTCTGCCCATGCCCGGATCCTGGGCCTCACCTGCCCAGAACATGCCATCACCTGTCGCGATTGTACTCTGCGGAGGCCTTCCACCCAGACCCTGAGGAGTTCCAGTGTCCATCCAGCATTGCACGGAGGGCCCTCTGGCGTGCAGGTGTGTGCTCCCACTCTGTGCTGCTCCCCTGTTTATCCTGGGCTCAGCCTTGTTTGCAATTGCGGATAGACTCTAGGTCTCTACTTACACCCTGCCAGGTGCTCCCTTCTATACAGCCACTGGCCTACTGCTGTTTGCAGGCTAGTTAGACCCTCTCTTTTTGGCCCCTATTGCCTTAGCCTTGGTTCCTAAGCTTGCTCCTTCTGTTTTATTATTTTTCATATCCCCTGACTTACAGTCATCCTGGGAGACACTCAGTGCATTCCCTCACTCCTTGGGTCCTACTGCTGGGGGATGAGACCCATGGTTACGCTTACTGGCCTTTTCCTCCTGGGCTTGGCTCCAATGCTCTACTACTTATCCACAGGTTTTGCCCCGCATGCCTGTCTATTTCTATACCTCCTCCACGTATCCTCCTTGGGTTTGAACTGTGCGTGCTACTACTTATTAATTCCTGCCATCTGTTCACGGATACGCCTCATAAATCTAGCAGATGCCAGCAAAAGCCTTTGTCTGCGTATTTCTCCCCTTCTGCAGTCAAACAAGATCTGCAATCTGCCCTGAAGTCCTCTATTGCTGACCTCTCAACCGAGATTGCAGGAGTGACTGCCCGCATGGAAGTTGTGGAAGCTATTTAATACTTAACCTCCTTAACCATTAAGGATCTTGAAAGAGATGTCCTTGATCTTAAAACTCAATTGACCACCTTTCAGGAGGCACAGGAGCATGCTGACAACCGTTTTCAGCACAGTAATCTAAGGAATAGAGGGGTTCCCGAATCTATTCGGATTGAGGACTTTCTGCCAAAACTTTTTCAACGCACTTCTCCCTGACAGAGATCCTACCAGAGATCCCGCGGGCACTAACCAGCCGCACAACACTGTGTTGTGCCTGCACTATTTTACAACTAGAGTACCAGTTCTGAGGGTGGCACTCGACCACCAACTTTCACTAGATGGATGTACTCCACAGATTTTTGCGGCTATCTCCCCCAGCTACCCTAACCAAACGCAGGGCGCTATGACCGGTGTTGGAGGTTCTTCAATCCCATGATATTCAATACCGTTGGGGTTTCCCCTTCAGACTTCTGGTCCTGCAGAACGGTATTGTTCACTTGGTCAGAGAATACTCACAGGGACTTGATCTCCTTGATCTCTTCTGGACACTGATGTCTCTTACCTCTCACCTTCACATCCGGACCCTGCACCTAGTGTATCATTATCGGAGTGGGCTGGAACCCTCCCCCCCAGCACACACTACGCATCCCAGCCCAGAGAAGGGGGCAGGGTGATCCTGGATGAGCATGAGATCTCAACCTACTGATTTGTCCTGCTCTCAACCCTGTGAATGGCTCCCGACTGTTCCCTGGACCTGTGGGCAACCGCTGTGCATTGGGCTGGGTCCTGCCTACTTAAAAAATAAATTTTTTCTTTGATTGTCCTGGGGGTAATGCCATACTATATTATTGTCCTACATCTTTAAAATTATGTTATGTTATATTTTCATGTCTATCTTGGTTGGTCAGAATCCAGGGGATTCTTCCTCTCCTTTCTCTGAGTTCCCATGGGGATGTTACAATGATTATTCACTGTTCTTGATCTATATGTAATATGCCTTCACATTAAGTCTGTGGGGGTGGCCCTGAGTCTGGGGGACAGTTCTAAAGCTGCTATTAGGTGCCTTACTAACACCCACCCATTCGCTTTTGCTATCCCTGGAGCCCCTTAAAGTGCTACGGGGTCCCCTTTCATCCCACTGTCCTGCTTAAATTGGGGGCTGCAGTGTTCTTATGGTCAATTTGGCTAAGATCCAGCTTCCTATCACATTAAACTGGAGGCTACGCTCCCCCCTTTTTTTCCCCATTATCCTGGGGGTAATGCCATACTATGTTATTGTTCTAAATCTTTAAAGTTATGTTTTATTATCGTGCTTCTCTGGGTTGGTCGGAGTCTGGGGGCTTTTTCCTCCGCTGTCTCCGAGTTACCAAGGGGATTTTGCAATGTTCATTCCCTGTTCTAGATCTATGCGGAATATGCTTTAATATTCAGTCTACTGAAGTGTCCCTAAGTCAGAGGGACAGTTATAAAGCTGCTGTTCCATGTCTTACAAACACGCGCCCACTAGCTTTCATTCTCCCTGGAGCCCCTCTATGTGCTACAGGGTCCCCGTCCATCCATCCTTCTGTTCTGCTTAAATTGTGGGCTGCAGCTTTGTTATGGTTCTGGTCCAGCTTCCTATAACTTTAAACTGGAGGCTACGTTCCCCCCATTTTTTTTTTTCCTCTTTCTTCAACTAGACAGGTGTTCTTAACCGTGGGGGAGCGCACCTCTTTGTTAAACTTGCACTGTATTTGTTGGTTGTGCAAGATTTGGGCCATTATTAACTGAAGGGGCCCAGTGGCCCCTCCCCTTTTAGGTGGGGGACTTGGGATACCCCTTCAGGCATTTGATCTTTGTGTTTACTCATTTTGTGTGTATGGACAAGTGACCTCCCCCCTTCTCTTCTTTTCTTTTCTTCCCTCCTATCCCTTTATCTCCCCTTTCTGTTTCACCTGTATTTCTCTTCTTTTCTTCCCCCATCCCCATTTCAGTTTTTGGCCCTCACAGGCTCCCATTTCTATACTTGTAACTCATCTCCCTTTCACGTCTGGACCTCCTCAGGCCACATTTTCTCCCACTCTTGTCCTCCCCCTTCCTATCCCCCTTGCCAGCAGTCCCATGGATACAATCCGTTGCCTCACCATGAATGTCAAGGGTCTGAACACTGACCGAAAACGTAGGCTGGCAATACAAGATTGTAGTCATTCAGGGGAGCATATCACCTATGCATTTTTCTGGCACATGATCACCTCGCCTATAGGGCAGGGGATATCATCTGGCATTCCTAGCTTTTCCTGCTACTAAAAAAGCAGGTATGGCCATACTCCTCCGCCAAGACTTCACCTTTCAGGTAATGGACCACTACTTGGACCCGGGGGGGTAGATTCCTGACATTGAAGGGTGTTCTGGTGGGCCGTGACCTGTTGCTCGCATCACTATATGTCGCGAACAACCATCAAATTTCTAAGAAAATTCCTCTTCAAACTTTCTGCTTTCCACACCTCTTTGGGTACACAAATGCTTGTTTGGAATCTTTTGCAGTCCTGAAAGTTGAGGGGCAGCCAGTGAAAAAAAAATTAGTACCAAGGCACCGAAATCTGGTTTTGAGGAGGCTATAGTATTCCTGGTCCTAATGCAAGCATCATTGTAGCGGTCCTGTGCAGCTGTTTGTGGATTTGGGACTGGTGTGAGGAGCCACGATTTGCACCCATAGCCTGCATCTGCTGTGAAAAAGAAGTGACATCGTAACATGTGGACCACATGGTTATGTGGTTGATGATATGTAATGGAGACAATCTTATTGTGTGTCATGACCATGATAAGCTGGGGTTTAATTAATTATGTGAGTGCGTCTGTGTGCTGGATGTGATGTGTACATTGGTCACTTACCCAACAGTTATCCTCCTGTATAGGTCCCATTTCAAAGTCCTGGTAGAAGGAGGATTGGATGAGGATGTAAAAGTCATGACAACTGCCCAGATAGGAAGGACAGACATGAGTGATCCTCATGCTGTCATCACACACCATCTGGACGTTGATGGAGTGCAAATGCTTGCAATTGATGTGGAGATGTGCCTTATTTGGAGGAGCTCTTATGTGCACATCTGTGCAGTCTATAACCACTATGACTCTGGGTATGCCTCCCTTATGTAAAACCCCTGGCTTCACATGTGCCCACTCCATCTGGGTGGAAGGGAAGTGGATGTACCTCCTGCCCTTCCTCTTGGGGGCTGTCCTGACCCAACACCCTGGGACATTCCAGATACATATCCCTCAGTGAACTGGAGGCATCCAGTTGCCATATATGGCACACAGCAGCTTCTCCATGTTGGACAGGGCATAGTTGGTGCTGGCTATGGGGTCAACATCATCTTTGATCACCTCATATAAGTTGATAATGCTATGAGACATCAACCTGTACTGGTCTCTCATTTCAGCCTCCGCCATTCTGAAAATCATGATCCTTGTCTGGTAAATCTTGGGTGTGTGTCCTCCCTGTGCTGCTCCATGGGTCCCTGTGGCAGCTGCGGCTGGAAGAGATCCTGTTGAGGCAGCTCAGTTGCTGTTTCCTGGCCTGCTCCTCCACCTGCAGATGGCCTTCTGGGTGGTTCACCAGACAGAGCATGCGAAGTTGCAAGATCAGGAAGAGATGCAGGTGTGATTGGGGGACCTTGGGGCTCCCTAGCCCTTGCATGCCCCCTTCACTGATGTCTTTGAAGGTACTTCAATGGAAACACAATGCCAGTAATCACTAGTAAACTCACGGTAAACATGCCACATTCCAGGATGGTGGGCTGTCCCTTTAAAGACAGTGGTGGGGTGTTGGCCAGGTGTGGTCATCAGCTATGTTTGTATGTATGTATATTTATATAGTGCCATACATGTACACAGCTCTTTACAGCAGATGTAACAGCATGATACAAAAACACAGAACTGGATTAAGAGCATCAGGCAAAAGTGAGCTCATTGCATTATTTGCTGGGGAAGTGCATCATACACTGGGAAAGGGACCCTGCCCCAAGGAGCTTAAAATCTAATAAGAAATCATGACAACATACAATGACAGTAAGAGGAAGATCATAAGTGCAAATACAAGGCTTAGTGAAGGAAGAGCAGAATAATTCTGATGTGACTGTCAACGTGCACAAGGAGAATATTGTTACTGAGGTGACTCCTTCAGCAGGTGGCTTTTCAAAAGATGCTTGAAAGTGCTGAGTGTGGATGATTAGCGAATGGTGATAAGGAGGGCATTCCAAAGTCGAGAGGCAGCCAGTGAAAAAGACTGCAGCCGAGACACGGCTCAAGTTGTGTAGGGAGAGGACAGAAAGAACTCTTGAGAAGAACGCAAGCGATGGGAAGGGGTGTAGAGAGAGATAAGAGCAGAAATATAAGAGGGTGCTGAAGAAGGAGAGAACAAGGATCTTGTAAGAAATATGATACTTTATAGGTAGCCAATAGAGGGGTTTCAAGAGTAGATGAGAGGGAAGGTGTCTGGGAGCAAGGTTATTCTTGCAGCTGAATTGTGAACAGACTGAAGAGGAGAAAAATGAGAGGCAGGAAGACCAGCAAGTAGAATGTTGCAATAGTCGAGTTTAGAGAGATTGAGGGCCTGAGTGAGACTATTTGTGGCTGACATACAGAGGAAGCGACATGTTCTGGTGACAGCTTGGATATGGGGGGAGAATGTCAAGGTGGAACAGACCCCAAGACAGCATGCTTTTGTTACTGAATGGATGTCAGAATTGTCAACTGTGATGGAGAAAGGGGTTGGTGGATGGGTTTCAGGAGGGAATACAACCAGTTCTGTCTTAGCCATATTAAGTTTAAGACGGTGGTGGGTCATCCATGATAAAATTGCTATAAGACAATGAGAGAATGCAAAACCAGAGTGAGGTCAGGGAAAGAGAGGTAGCTTAGTGTTCCATCTGCATACAGATGATAATTAAAGTCAAGAGATGAGATGAGGTCACCAAGTGAGAGGGTGTATTGGGAAAAGAGAAGTGGTCCCAGGACTGATCCCTGTGAGTTCATGGGGAGACTAGAAAGCATTAGCAAAGAAACACTGAAAGTAAGGTCAGAGAGATAGGAGGAAATGCATTGTAGAGGTGTATCACGGAAGCCAAGAGTGTGCAGTGTGTCTACTAGGAGTGCATGATTAACAGTGTCAAAGGCAACAGAGAGATCTAGAAGGATTAGTATACTGTATTGTCCCATGTCATTTGCTGTGTGTAGGTCATTATTCATTTTTGTTAGGGCTGCCTCTGTGGAGTAGTTGGAATGGAAACCTGATTGTAATGGATGAAGAAAAGAGTTGGAATTGAGAAAACAGATTAAGCTTGAGAATACAAGATGTTCCAAGATCTTAGATGCAAAGGGGAGGAGTGAAACTAGACGGTAATTTGAAACACAGGTGGGGGTCGAGGGAGGGTGTTTTGAGTATATGTTTGAATGAGGAGGGAAAGGTTCCGGTAGAAAGAGAGGCGGTAAAGATATTAGTATGAATGCGAACAACAGTAGTTGCAACAGTCTTGATAAGGTGAGAGGGCATGTGTGTGCAGGCACATTGTTTTTGGAGGATGCGGAAGTGACGCCAATTCTAAAGGAGTGTACAGTGTATAATTGGGGTTGAGACGAGTGAAGATGGTACGGATGTAGTAGATGAATTTGGCTGTGGTGAGAGGGCCTACCGGGTTTGGGAGTAAAGGACCATCACCTGAATTGTTACGTGTGAGTGAGGATAGGTGTAGGAGTGCTGTAAACGGGCACCACCGTCATGTGTTGGAAAAAATTGAATAAATGAACCGGTGCCTGATTCGTCTGTTTTGGTCTAGGGAAAGGCATAGGGAACAATGGTTGGACTGGAACGGGAGCATGAGGTGAATTTGCCTGTTCTCAGAAAACCAAAAAAGCTAATGGCTGCTGTCAAGATAATATTGGTGTGAGGCTCAAATGAATGGGTTTGGAGAAAATCATTCATTTTCCTAAACAGGGAGCCTGTGATGGGTAGCGAGTACGTGTAGAGTTGCAGACTACTTTAGAGAGACCTTTGAAAAATAATTTGATGCTCTGGTTAAAGAAAATGGAGGGGGGACTGGAAAATTTGAAGGCCAAAAAGTGTTGGATAACAGCTATATTACAGGATTTTAGTCTTACCTGTTAAATCCTTTTCTCTAAGGCCATACAGATTACTGGTAACTCTGGGAGGCGATCCGTCCCTTTAAGCAGGCAGGAACATTTCTCTAAATGTATACAGGGGGTGGAGCCTCACTTCCCTCCTTGGTTGCAGCTAGCCAACCAGCTACAGAATGATTTGAGACACTAACTAGGATTAGATAGTAGAAGGGAAGAATACTCCTGTGAGCATGACCCCGAAGGACCCCCATGGTCTGCCACAGGAGAGCCAAGTATGGTCTCTTGACAGAGAAACCAGTAACCTGTATGGACTAAGAGAAAAGGATTTAACAGGTAAGACTAAAATCCTCTTTTCTCTGTCGTCCAATACAGGTTACTGGTAACTCTGGGATGTACAACCATTGAATTTCCCATAGGCAGAAAGTAGGCAAGGACCAGGAGCAAGGCCCCCAAAGTCACCAGTGCAGCTATGGACCAACAGGTCAGAGATAGCCCAACAAAACTGAAGTGTCAATGGACACTAAACAGGGGTAAAAACACCCCAGAAACGGATACACAGCACACTGAACTAGAGCCAACAGGGCTCAACAGTAAGGAAGCACAAAGAACCTAAGAAGAAGAAGATCCTAGACAGGCAAGACTGCCTCCAGGACCTTCCTCCCAAAGCTGGCATCAGCCGAAGCCAGGACATCCACACCGTAGTGCTTCGAAAAGGTGTGCACAGAGGACCAAGTGGCTGCCCTGCACAGCTGATCAGCAGAAGCCTGATTATTATAGGCCTAAGAGGCCCCAATGGACCTGGTGGAATGAGCCATGACGCAAAAGGGAACATGCGTATTCCTCAACTCGTAGGACCTACGAATAGTGGACTTGATCCATGACGCAATAGTCACTTTGGACGCCGGTCTTCCTGCCCTAGGACCCTCAGGAATGATAAACAGAGTGTCTGATTTCCTGACAGAGTCAGTGTGATGGACATAAAACTTGACACAACGCACCACCTCCTTGTCAGAGGAGGGGCTAGGGCAAAAAGAGGGCACCACAATATCCTGATTGAAGTGAAACTCAGAGACCACCTTAGGTAAAAACTCCTTGGAGGTGCGAAGCACCACCTTATCCTTGTGAAACACTAGATATGGTGGTTTACAGGAAAGAGCTTGCAACTTCGCAACCCGGCGAACAGACACAATCGCCAAGAAAAGGCCATTTTCCATGTCAAGAGACGTAGAAGAATAGTAGCCAAAGACTCAAAGGGAGGACGTTGAAGAATGCCCAAAACCAAATTAAGATCCCAGTGAGGAGCGGGACTCCGGAAGGCAGGACGAACATGAGCAACGCCCTGGCAGAAAACCTTGACTTCAGGAAGGATAGCAATGCGCTTTTGAAAGAAGTCTGAACCTTAAGAGAACTCAAACTGATTCCCTTATCCACACCATCCTGCAGAAAGGCCAGGACAATAGGTAGATCAAAATCAAAGCACAGATCTCTGTCAGCACACCAAGACACACAAGTCAACCAGACACAGTGATAGATCTTGGAAGAAACAGGCTTACAGGCACTAAGCATAGTAGTCACCACAGCAGAAGAAAAACCTTTCTTCCTTAAAATCGAGGATTCAACCTCCAGGCCATCAAACTGAGCCGATGAACATCTTCCTTCCACAGGTAACCATACAGAAGAAGATCCGGATGGGAGGGGAGCGGGAAGGGCTCCGCCACAGATAGAGCCAGAAGCTCCGGAAACCAGGATTGACAAGGCCAATCCGGAGTAATCAGGATGACCGGACAAGGTTCCATCTTCAATTTCCGTAATACCCTTGTCAGCATGGGAAGGGGAGGAAAGATGTAGGCCAGAGGGAATATCCAAGGGAGCAGAACACCGGAACTTTCCTGTTGTGTCTTGTCGCCATCAGGTCCACGTGGGGCATCCCCCACCTCTGAACAACGAGCCGGAACACCTCGGGGTGTATCCCGCTCTCCGCTGTCCACTATGTGACGACTGAGGAAGTCTGCCATGACGTTGTCTATGCCTGGAATGTGCACTGCGGATATGGCAGGAACATGATCTTCTGCCCAGGACAAACTAGCCTTGACCTCTAACCAAGCAGTAAGACTTCTTGTTCCGCCTTGCTTGTTGATGTAGGCCACTGCCGTGGCGTTGTCAGACTCCATTCGGACTGGACAGTCATCCAGCTGAGATACCCAATGATGCAGGGCATGAAATATTGCTCGAAGTTCCAAGATGTTGATCGGAAGGAGGGACTCCTCCATGGACCATTTCCCCTGAGAGCTGATTCAACCCAGGACAGCTCCCCAGCTCGAGAGGCTGGCGTCTGTCATCATCGTGGTCCAATAGGGAATCAGAAAGGATTTCCCCTTCAGCAGGTTGGAAAGGTCCAGCCACCACGCCAAGCTCAGTTCCACATAAAAAGGAAGGGAAACTGACATCCTCTGATGATCTGGCCGAGTCTTGCACACCTGAATCACAAACCTCTGGAGTTCTCTGGTGTGTGCCATGGCAAATGGGACCGTTTCTATCGTGGATATGAACTTCCCCACCAGCGAAGACAGCTTCTGAACTGGAACCGGATCCTGAGACAGAATCGCTGAAACCCTGTAGGCGATCTAGTGAGCCACCTCATCTGGGAGGAACACCATGCTCTTCTAAGTATCAAAGAGGAGCATGGAACAAGATGGAAAAAGATCCGACTTGTCCAAGTTGACGATACATCCGTGATGGGTAAAAGCTTGGATGTAGGTCTGAACTTGCTGATGAAGAAGGTGCACCGAGGTGGCTTTCAAAAGCAAGTCGTCCATGTAAGGAGTCACTCTGATGCTGTCCCGATGGAGGACGGATATCAAGGCCCCCAGAACCCGTTGGAACACCTGAGAAGCCGTTGTCAGACCAAATGGAAGAGCTGAGAACTGAAAATGCCCTCTGTCACAGGCAAACCGAAGGTACTGCCCTGCTCTCTGGATGAATTGAGATGTGTAAATAAGCATCCTATAGATCCAGAGAAGCAAGGAACGATAATGAGTCCTGATCACAAAGGAGTTTAAATCCTTCAAATCCAAAATAGGGTGACATCCGCTGTCCTTTTTGGCAACCACAAAGAGGTTCAAATAGAACCCCGAACCCCTGTCTGGAAGGGGCACCGGCTCCAGGACATCCTTGTCCAGTAGAGCCTGAACAGCGCCGTCGAACGGACGGCGTTTCTCAGTACCCTGAGGAGTATGAGAAAGATGAAAGTGAAGGGGAGGAAGAGAATAGAAAGGGATCCTGTATCCATCTTTCACCACCTGTAAAACCCATGGGTCCGACACAGAATCCTCCCAAGTGCTGTGAAAGAGTCGCAGATGACCACCCACAGCAGTGTGCAGACCCGGGTTTGGCGAGTCATGCCGAAGCAGTCTTGGAAGCCTTGGGCTTGGAGGAGACCTTGGGCTTCCATTGCTGTTTGGGTTTGGAGGAGGTACAGGGAGCTGAGGCAACCACCTGGTTCGCTGGACGTGTCTCATTCTGAAAGGAACGAAAATACCGGTTACGCTTAAGCGGCATTTTCTTCTTAGGGACCAAGGGTAGAAGAGTACTTTTACCCCCAGTGGCCTCGCTGATCAATTCCTTAAGATCAGGCCCAAACAAGGAAGTACCCTGAAAAGGAAAAGAAAGCAAGGCTCTCTTGGAAGCACTGTCAGCAAACCAGCTCTTGAGCCAAAGGGCTTGCCTGGCCACCACAGACGTAGTAGAAACCCTAGCCATCATGCGGACAGCATCAATGGCGGCAGCAGAAACATAGTGTTGCGCTTCAGAGATATTGGCAAGAAGACGCAAATTCTCCAAAGTAGGTGCATCCTGACGGACAGCCGTAATGAGTTGCTCAGTCCAGACTGCAATAGCCCAGTTGACCCACGTAATAGCAAACGCTGGGAGCATAGTGGTACCAACAGTGGCAAAAATGGACTTGACAAAAATATCAAGTTTCTTGTCAGTCTAGTCCTTCAGAGCAGAGACTAGCAAGGCAGTCGATTTAGATAACCTGGTGATAGGTGCATCCACCTTGGGGAGATGAACCCACTTAGCAAGCACAGCTTCAGAAAAGGGGTAAAGCTTGGCAAATTTCCTGGACACAGAAGCAGTCTTGTCCGGTGATTTCCACTCCTCAGAAACAAGACTGTCAAGAGTGGGGTTAGGAGGAAAACAAGTAAGGGGCTTTGCGGGCTCCTGAAAAACATCAGAGGGATCAGAAGGAACTTATTGAACCAAGGGAATGTTGAGGGTGGTTAATACGGCTCTGATCAGACCCTCAGCAGAGAGGTCAGGATCAGCTTCAAACAGGTCCCCAAGACACTGAGAAGACTCCAGAACCAAACCATCCTCAATATCTGATTCCAACAGCAGTTCCTCCTCAGATGAATCTGACACATCAGGTGCCCCCTGAGGCTTAGGCAGGGAAGATCTGATATTACAGGGGGTCTGCTGTGTCTGAAGGGCCCCCTGTATCTGAGATGGAAAGAGTTGTAATGTGGATCTAAGGTCCCTAGTCACAGCCTTAAACTCTTGCACCCAAGCTGTCTCAATAGCATGGCTGGAGGTCCCTGGGTTGCTGTCAGGAACTTCAGAACATGCTGGGCATAAGTGACCAGAGAACTCTCTAGGTAGCCCTGAGTGACAGAAAGAGCAATGTGCAATGGGGGATACTGAGACCCCAGCCTCCTTAGTCTTAGGTCTAGCACCTAGCTCCAGCGGTATAGACATACAGTGTCAAAATAACCACCTGTACAGTAAATCACCCAATTACAGTGTGTAAGATTAAAATTTCACCCCAGAAATGTTAAATACAGACTTATCTGGCAGGCGAAGGGTTAATCTGCAAAGGAGAGAAGGAGAGTCCAAGACCTGTGTAGGATACTTGCTAGAAACGCTCACAAAATGGCTGCTGCGACGGGAGCCAATCAGAAAATAGGCGCAAAGCAAGTGCTCATGGGAAATATTTTTCCCAAAAAAGTATCCTAAACAGTGCCCAAAGCCCCCTGAGCCCCCCAACACACTTGAACTATAAACCAGATGATAGAGTAAGGGTAGACAAGTAAAATGAGCCATCTCTGAAGTCGTTAGGTTAAACGGTTGCAGAGATACGTTCCAAACAGTGTAGTCCCATAGAGGTGAATGGCGCAATGGCATCTATGTGGTAAAGCGCGCCTTAAAGGCGCAGTACACAATTTTTACCCAAATCAAAGTAAACCATGAAAATGAGTAAAACATAAAGGGAACATGTGAAGACACTCAGAAAACACTAGTCCAGTAGGAAAAGTGCCATAAACCCCACCAATAAAATGCCAAACCAGCAGTGAAAGGGTTAAGTTACCAGATAAACCTGCTCCAAACATCCAACAGACATACAGATATACCCAGTGAGTGCTGGAGTGTACAATAGGAACTCCAGAATACACCGCTGTGCGGAGGGGCACTGTGGGACAAGTGGACCTACAGCACTCAAAGGGTAGCTCACCTTTCCTGCAGATCTTCTGTCTTCAGATTACCATGCAGCAAGAAATTACCTCAGTGGGTAATCCCTGGGGAAGCACTTTTACCCAAGATTTTCCCCCTCAGGGCTAAAGGTCCACCAAAAAGCACCTGGATACTGAGCTAGCCAGATTGGAGGGCAATGGTGGTATTCCATATCTGACAGAAAATAAAAAAGAAACTAAAACTATAGCAGAACTGTACTCCACCTGGTGTTGTTGCACCAAAGGAACAAATCATTCTGGAGCTGGTTGGCTAGCTGCAGCCAAGGAGGAAAGGGAGGCTCCACCCCCTGAATACATTTAGAGAAATGTTCCTGCCTACTTAAAGGGGCGGATCGCATCCCAGAGTTACCAGTAACCTGTATTGGACGACAGAGAAATATAGTTTGATAGTGATGGGGGCTAGCTGTAGAACCAAGTAGCAATAAGATGCGAAAGCTAGTGGAAGGAGAAAAAGGGTGGAGGGTGGTCTATTTGAAAGAAAGACTTACCAAGCTTTGTGTTATGTTTTGCGCGTGTTGGGCGCTAAGGCTTGGTGGATGATTTGGTAGGCATGGGAAAAGGACTTAAGGAATAATAAGATAAATGAGAGAGAAATCATCAGCATTTTAGTTTTGACAACAAGGGATAAAGACGTGAAATTTGAAATGTAGGGACAGCCATGTCAGCTTCCGGAGGAACATCGTGGTCTCGGGGGGGGGGGGGGAGCCTATGTTGATGATATGGCATGTAGCTATATTGTCTGTGTGGAATGTTATGGCCTGACAAGACCAAAGGCTACCCCAAAGTGCTGCAGCTGCTGCTACTATTGGTTATATTTCAAACAATGAAGAAGTGGAAGTGAATCGGGGAGAGCTAGTGCTTCGTGTGGCCAAGGTTCTGAGAACCACTGGAGCCCTTGTCTGGGCCTGGAACTGTTATCCCAAGAACACCAGAGACTGTGGACATTTCTGGGCCAAAAGAGACTGACAACCATGGACTGCTGGCTTGCCTCCAAGGCAATGGACTGTAAGGGTTAATTATTTGAGTTTACCTAAAGTTACTTGCAATGTGTATTGTAGCCACTCAGGCCAGTGTATTGTGAACTGTAGTAAGGCCCCCTGCCATGTGGTAATTCATTCAAGCCCCCTTAAAGGGATAGTAATACTTCATTTTAACTTTATTTTATTTTGTAGGCATTAAAAAAACATGAAGAATGATATAAGTCTTATCTCTGAAACCTTTATGGTTTAAGAGATATTCACAAACAAAGTATCCCCCCCCCTGTTCAACCAAATCAGAAGGGAGGTGCCCAGGTAGACTGCAGAGAGGGACAATCTTCAATTAAGATAATGGAAAAAGCTGAAAAACTTATCAAGGGGGGAAGGGCTTTCATTGTTTTCATACAAAGAAAATTGTCCCCTTCTGTTATCTGTACTGTCATACAACCAGACTCACATCTGGGAAGAGATTGTTTACACTAGGTAAAAGGGGCGGGGAGGGGAACTTTGCTTGTGAATATCTCATAAACCATAAAGGTTTGAGCGATAAGACTTATATCATTCTTCATGTTTTTTTAATGCCTACAAAATAAAATAAAGTTAAAACGAAGTGTTACTATCCCTTTAAGTCTTTGTGTCCATTGTCTGAGTTCATCAACCCTTTTGTATTTGAAATGTAATCAAGTCTAAGTCATTGTATTTGTTAGACCATTTGCCGTTGACCTTTTGTCTATCGTGATTGAATTACGTTCCTATTGTATCTGCTTGGTCCATATATTTAAGTGTAAGGTTTGAGTATAAATATGTGTGGTTTGTTCCAATAAAGAGAGTTCTTGTCTTACCTACTGTCTTACCTACACTGGTGTTGTCTGGTGGGGTAAGCTTGCTGTATCCAGAGTGTGCTCCTGGTTACCCTGACACTAGTTTTGCCTGGTTTGGGGTATATTGCTGTGTGCTGTTGGATGTCCATCTGGCTCATAGTGGAAGAAGTGACCATTGACGGGGACATCAAGGCTGGGTGTCCGCTGGTACCGTCACAATGGCTGTTCTACTCTTGCAGGAAGAGGGACCGCTTTGCTAGGTCCGATTTTGCAGATGGGGAAATGTGGATGCAGGCATTGTGGTTAGAGGATGCAGAGACGTGGGAAAGGTGATGTGATATGAAAGAGTGGCCCTGTGGAATGATGTGCATAGGGAAGTTATAGGTGGCCGAGGAGAGATTGTAACTGGGTGCAGGTAAGTGACTCTGATGATGAATAGGAATCTAGAGGGATCGAGAGAGACTTCTAGCATGACGAACAGATGTGGAGGAGTCGGCAGCCACTAAAAAACAACCTTTGGAATTAAAATTGTTGTAAATGGCAGATAAGCCTAGGTAGTGGATCTGCCTCCCTAGCTTATACCTGGGTGCTAGGCGTAGAACTGGCTGCTTGGATGGGAGGTGGGTAGGGGGCCTGCTGAGAAGTACGAGCAATATGAGTCAGAGAGGTGGTAGGGCAGGGATTACAAAAGTGGAAGGCAACCTGGCCTACACTACACACTGGTGCCTTTAGACCAGAGAAACGCCTGCAAAAGAGCTCATTGTCCAGTGCACTCCAATCTGTAATGAAGCGAAACTAGTCAAGAGCTGCTGCGGCTTTGGTGGCAAAGGCTTTATGGTAGTCAAAAAAATAAATGCCACATCTACAATAGTATATAAATATTGGTCCATTGCTTGATGCCTGTGTGGGAATGCTGGATATATGCTAAAAGCTAACACAAATTCTGTAAGATACAGATGTTTGGAAAGGCGGGGTCTTTGAAACCGAAAGTGACAAATATGTCGCCATAGCTCTGGGTCTTCTGCTCGATCAATTCTTGGGAGGCTATCAGTAGAGAGATGATATTAACATCATTCCCCTCAATGATGTCCCTCAGGATGTGCTCAGGGAACATATGTGCTGGTGTTATTCTAGGGAAGGATTTTGCGGATGTACCTGGATTAGCCGGAGGACTTCCACTCAGAGAAAGCTCTAGGCTGGGGACTACAGAGGCTCGCTCAAGAATAGATATTCGACCTTGCATATCTGAAATAGCCAAAATGAGCTTGGTTAGCAAGGAGGTAATATGTGCAAGTTGACTGGCTGTAGGGGAGATGGGGGGTTGGGATTGGGTTGGTGACCGGACCGTGGAGGGTTGGAAGGGGGGGGGTGGAGGAGAAGGCAGA
Organism: Rhinophrynus dorsalis; assembly: GCA_037306005.1. NCBI lineage: Eukaryota > Metazoa > Chordata > Amphibia > Anura > Rhinophrynidae > Rhinophrynus > Rhinophrynus dorsalis. Next base: position 295,040,370 of record CM074718.1, read on the forward strand.
AGAGTTCTGCCTTCCTAGCAGAGGCTGGGAATGGAATGTGGCATCTGTTGAGTTTTGACATGATTTTCGTAATGGTCCATTCCTTGTATGAGGAAAGAGTGAGTCCCAGTGTTTAAGGAGTGATGGCTGCTGGTCCTTCTGGATCTGCATTGGCTTGATGGTTGGTGTTTTCCATGGTATCTTGTGGAAGAATAGGAAAAGAGGGGGGGAGAATGACTGATCTTTGGCATGATGAATAAAGATTAGCTATGATGTGAAAACTGGTCTTAGTTTAAGTGAATTTGTAATGTGTGGGAGGAGTAATGCTAAAGCCAGACAAAACGAAACGATTTATATTCTAGTGCGATAGTGAATGGTGTCTCTGATGGAGCTAAGGAAGTGAGAATCGTACTTGTGAAATAGATATAATCTCTGAAAGTTCCTGAAAGGTGAGTGTGGTGTGAACATGGCCTCTCGAAGAGGTGTGGTGTGTGAGTGGACTGTATCTTGAAAGAGGAAGCCTGTGCTTGGTGCCTCCAAAAGGTGGTGAGCTTGGACTTTCCAGTGAGGATTAGAGTGCTTGGCGAAACATTGCATCCCCTGGGAGGAAGATGCTTAGTAAGCCAGCCACTTCTGAGGAGGGGTGGTCTCTATGGAGGGAGGGAGGAGTGGTGCAAATGGCCTTCTGGAGAGGCTTTAAGTCCTTCGGCAGACTGCTGTGCAATGCTAGTGGAGAGAAGTTAACGTGTGTAGCGAGGGTAAGCAGAGAATAGGCACAGAGGAAAAATGCTTACTTACTGCGACTGGTAGGGTGAAGAGAATGAGCAGCTGTAGCTCGGCCAGATATTTGGAGCTTTTACTGTGGGAAAAAAGAAAGGGGAGGGAATAAAGCAATGAGCGAGAGTAATGGGGAGGGAAGCCGTGTTCGTAGAACTGATAATGGTTTTGCCTGGACTTACTGTGGCTGCACATGACGGAGGTAGCTCAGGCAAAGAGGACATATGAGCTTATTGAATTTAGCCTGGATCCGGGATTCCTGGGACAGGAGTGTCGAAGTTGGAGAGGAGCATGCAGGTCCAAGGAAGTTATTGAAATTTTATATTCCTGAACAAAAGAGTCTTTGTTGGTAATAGAGCAGAGAGGACAGAGGGAAGTTTGCACATTCAATGCTAAGTCTGGTAAGTTTGACAGATGTAGGTTCCTGGTTAGGAAAGGTGTTTTGGGGGGAGGACAGGGGAAGGTATGTGAGAGAAAATATGATGATCAGAGAGGAAATGAGGAAATTGCGAAGTCAGAAACTGAACAGTTTCTGGTGAAAAAAAGATCCAGACAGTGACTTTCTTTGTGAGTGCTGGCACCAGTCCACTGTTGAAGACCATAGGACAAGGTCAGAGAGAGAAAGCTGGAAGCACTAGATGAAGAATCATCATCAACGTGTAAGTTGAAGTCGCCAAGGAGTAACGTAGGAGTGCCTGTGTCACGGTTTTAATGAACGCTCAGACTATTTGGTTAAGGTAAAAACAATGAAGCTTTATTAAACAAATAATAAAGAACAGAAATGCCCTTCACAGGTCCAGACCCAAACAGAGGATAGCACTATTGAATCTGACACAGGTCAGGGTACTATAGCAATAGATATGTACAAAATAAAGAAATGCAGAATAATGACTGGAACAGGAACTGGAACAAAACCTCAGTAGTATTGGTCAGGAGAAGCCCTAGGAGAGACAAGTACTGCAGGGCAGACACCCCAGTAGAATAGGGAAAGGATAGGCTCTACCGGCCTTGCCTGTAACCAGGTAAAGGCAGCCCACATGACGGCTCAAATCAATACACAGTGGAGATGCCCGAAGGCAACCGGAATAGGCACAGTCTGCATGGAGCGCAACCGGAGGTAATAGTAGGCAGACTAAGTATACGCAACCGGAGGCAACGGATAGGTGCAGATGGACAGGTCATGCAACCACAAGTGACCGCTGAGGCACAGGCTGTATAGCAGTGCAACCGGAGGTGAAAGTGAGGCACCGACATAGAAGCGCAACCAGAGGCAACGGATAGGCACAGGCTGACAGGTAGTACAACCACTAGTGACCGCTAAGGCACACGCTGTATAGTAGTGCAAACGGAGACAGCAGTGAGGCACAGGCTGTATGGTAGCGCAACTGGAGGCAACGGAGGTGCAGACTGACAGGTAGTGCAACCACTAATGACCTCTCAGGCACAGGCTGTATAGTAGTGCAAACGGAGGCAGCAGTGAGGCACAGGCTGTATAGTAGCGCAACAGGCAACCATAAAGCAATGGCTATCAGACACGAGACCGGGGCAACAGCGTAAGCTGATGCTAGGCGAGTAGCCAACGCCTGGGTCAGTACACAGAGAGTGGTAGTCAGCCAAAGCCTGGAACGGTACACAGAGAGCGGTAGTCAGCCAAAGCCAGAATTGGTACACAGAGAGCGGTAGTCAGCCAAAGCCTGGATCGCTACACAGAGAGCGGTAATCGGCCAAAGCCTGGATTGGTACACAAAGAGCTGTAGTCAGCCAAGCCGGGTTCGGTACACAGAGGGCAGTAGTCAGCCAAGCTGGGTTCGGTACACAGAGGACACTAGTAGCAGAATCGGTCACGGGATCGTAGTCAGGCAAGCCAGGTCATAAACAATTCGGGCAGCGAAGACAGGAGTAAGGTCAGACGAAACCTGATCATACAAGGAACAGGAACACAGCAACAAACGTCTGGTCAGGAACACCACGAAAGGGCACCAGTACAGTGACAGGAGGGCGTATATAAAGGCAAGCCCTGGGAGGGGTTGAAAACCCAGAGCCAATAAGAAGCAGCCAAAGCAAACCCGGAAGTAAGAATGTCGCTCAGGCAGAATCACAGGCACCGTGATAGTCTGACAATAAAAAATCAGAGAGCCAAGTTTAAAATTCGGAGAAGGAAGGGTTGCATGGTGGCTGGTAAATCCCTGCTACCTGGAGAGCGAATGGGGAGAATAGTTGGACTGCATGAAAATCAAAGGAGGTAAAGAAGACTGACGGAGGAAAGGACAGAGGCCTAGAGCAGCATAGCTGAGATAGAAGTCCCATACCTCCACCCCTGCCATCAGGATGAGGTGTGTGAGAGAGAGATATCTCACCATAGGAGAGAGCAGCTACAGCAGAGGAGTCAGAATGTAAGAGTCAGGATTTTGTGATAGAGAATAGATTAAGAGAGTTTGCGTGGAATAAGTCATGAGTTGTGTGGAGTTTGTCAAGTAGAGAGCAAGCATTCCATAATGCACTGGAGAAGGGTGGAAAGGATGGAAGGAGGCAGGGAAGGGTCAACAGATTGCTGGGGTAGGCAGCAGTCTAGGATGGACAAAGATGGGGATGCAGGTGGGACCAGGGTTAGGAGAGATATATCCTGCAGCCATGAGGATAGCTGCAGTCAGAAAAAGAAGGTGAGTGGAAGATTTGTATTTGTGAAGAGGTGTGGTTTGTTTCTTGGTGGACAGACACAAGGTAACAGAACAGCTCATGAGAACAAATCATTCAGGAATGTTAGAGGGATGGAGAGATAAAGTTTATGAGCAGAAAGATTTTGATATTTTCCACAGATGCGGTGGCAAAAACAATAATACGAAAATTAACAGATGCGTTATATGTAAAAACACTAAGTTCAACTGGATGGCAGGGTGGTGGTGTGAGTAACCAGTGACTTGCAGGCAGACTGCTTTATCTGTCTAGATGAAGTGCAGGACAACTTTTGTTTCCAGTCCAGACTAAGCAATCAGTAGTTCAATTGCAGCCAGTTTTGATGTCTGGAGTTAATGAATGGTAGGTTCCTTCCCTCCACTGGATCCTGTTCTTGGAGTTGCAGGTCAGTTGCATTCACTGACAGATGTCAGTGAATGTTACAATTAGTAACATGGGAACACAGGGATGCTTTACAGGCAAGTCATTTTTTAGTGCGCGTTAGCAGGTTACAGCATGGGTAATAGAATAGCAAACTGTGCTTACAAAACCACGTCACCAATTTTTATTTATTTTTTTTTAACTATGGTAATTTAATTGAGCCCTTAGTGTCTTGAAAGCTTGCATCCTAAAGTTACTCAACCAATAAAGGTATCATTTTTACTTTACCCCTCTCCCATCATCCTTAGGATATCTTAAGGAACTACCCAACCACCCAGTATATCAGAGGTAGAGCTGCATGTTGACATAAACAGAGGAGGCTTTGGGGGAACCCTCTCCCACCCCAGATCAATTTTTAAAAGCATGTAACCCTTTGATTTCCACTGCATATATACAGTACATGGGAAGTTGCACTTGGGTTTGAGATGGTGGGAGAGGAGCACACAGAGGCAGATCAGGTGAGATAGGGGAAGTCCCTTGTGTGCTGCATGTGACTGAAGGAGACTGTACAGCGCAAACAAGAAAAATGGCATTAGCTTTAAGACAATTGTAATAAATAAAAACACACCTAACACAGCATACAGGTAATGTTGCAAGATGTTTTAAAATTGTTTTGTTGTGTTAAGTTTTTTAAGCTCGCTGTTAATATATGCAAATAAACTGACTGATGCTACAAATTTCACAATGCTGTGAGGCTTGTGAAATTTTATGCAGATGTTTGCTGTTGAGATGGTCTTTACACAGGAGAGTAAGGAAGAAGTGTTTACCTGTATGAGACAAGCAAGATAATAGGATTTTAGTGTTCTTACCTGTTAAATCTTTTTCTCTTTAGTCTATATGGAACTCTGGTATCATGGGGGTTGAGTCTCTCCTCCTGGAGGGCAGGACATGTTACAAAAGCCAGGGTCTTTAGGGTTCAGACTATGTCCTCCTCCTCCAGCTCAACCCCACCCACCCACTAACTCCCAGAATTATTGTTACTGAAGCCACACAAAAAAAGTGAGTGGGGAAGAAAAACCTCCCAAGACTAGACCGTAAGAGGACTCCTCTGCAGAGGAAAGCCCACCATGAAGGTATTTTTCTCTAGGTGGGAGACCTGTGTTCCATATGGACTAAAGAGAAAAAGATTTAACAGGTAAGAACACTAAAATCCTATTTTCTCCTACATCCAATATTGACATAAAATGAGTGTCAAATAGCATTGAACTAGCACAGCACACACCAGAGCAGACAGGGCTCAGAATCTACTATTAACAATTTGCAGTAAGAAGGAAAGTAGATTCTTAAACAGACAGGACTGCCTGCAGCACCTTCTGGGTAAAGCTAGCCTCAGCCGAGGCCAAGACGTGGACACGGTAGTGTTTCTATGCAGAGGACCAGACTTGCACCCGCAGCTCTAGTGGAATGCACTGTGATCTTAAAGGGAAGAGGTTTCTTCCAGATCTCATATGCCTGGCACATGGTAGCCTTGATCCAAGAGGCAACTGTAACCTTGGAAGCAGCCTGACCAGCTCTGTGACCCTCTGGAATGACAAACAGGAGAAGAGGCTTAGTACTGTGCACATAGAACTTAAGACAGTGCACCAAGTCTGACAAATGCAAGGCTATTGGTTAGCCTGAGGTTGTGGGAGGTCCGGCTGAAGGCTCTTATACTAGCCTTGGCCGCATCTTTTTGCTGTTTGAGCTCTCTGTCAGAGCTCCGATTGTGATCACCAACAAGTATGGAAAGTTGAAATTATGTCATAGCGACACAACCACGTGACTTCCGGCTGTCAGCACAGCAAGTGAAAGCCGCAACGATTCGGCAGTCCCGTATGGTGGGTGTTTGTGGGAAAATTCAAGTTGTAACACTGCTCAATTTGGAGGTAACTCGGAGTGCAAGTCCCTCATAGTGTGTTATGCATGGATAGCAACTTATATTGAGAAATAGCAGAGAAATGTTTTTTTCATCTGGACAGTAATTAACTTCAGACATAACAAATATGTATAACTGTACCAACATGCAGGACGTTTGCAATGTAATGCACCTGCGATTATGCAAGTTATACATCTACATATATGCATCAGTGCTTATATTATGTTGCTTTGTATTAAGTTATCAGAATATGCAAGCAGGGAAAAGGAATCTGTCTTGTTATTCCTACAGCCACTCTGCAGATGGAGCTTAGCTTTAATTGTAGTTGGTCTCCTCCTTCAAATAATAATAATTGTAACAGCACTGCGTGAGTACTAGAACTAGACCAAATCTGTGAATCTTGGCCTCCTCACAGCGGTCTACATGTCTCACTCAGGCCACTACACAATATGAGGGCCTGCACTGACAGTGGTCTACTCTCCTCTGCCTCCTCTTCTCCTCCACTCCATTCCTCACCAGCTCTTTTCCCCTCCAGGTCATGACCCGGTGGCCAGACTCCACCACTGACCCGTTAGTACATGCCAAGTGATATGTTCAATTATACTATAAAGTACAAGTACAACTCAGAAGCATTATTCATATATCTCTCAAGCTCCCCAAATCTCTACTCTAGTTACCAGGAGAAGACCTCTCCAGTGTGATAAACTTTAAAAAATGTTGTTTTTTGTTTTCTTTCTTCTATATTGATTCTATATACTAAGATTTATCAAAATAGGCATGTTAGGACATGCACTCTACCCCACAGCCTAGGGGTCATTACAGGTAGGAATTATTACTAATTATTGATGGTATTATAGGTTGTGAACCATTAGAACTAGGAATAGGGCTCATTCAGTCAGTGGTCTGTTATAGTCTAAACCTCAGAAGCAGCTAGTGATTAAAATTCTATGAGACATTACAACAGATTTTATTTGGCCAGCGCTTTAAGGGGTCCATCTTCTCTTCACATACTTTTTGCACCTAAATCTGATTAGGCAGAATCAGCTTAGAGGGATTAAGATATATGCGGCTTGTCCATGGGTAGTAGTATGTCTCTAAGTAGGGTGGTCGACACCTGGTATAAAAAGGGTCAATGGGATGAAGTTCTTAGATGTTGAAAGCCATCAATACAGAGCCGGTGGAATATAATATCTATAGATCCGTGATAACCAATGTTATTACTGTTGGTAAACAAAGGGTTAAAAGTGCTCATTAGAACCTATTGACACATATTTTGGAGTAACTCAGATACTTAATTGTATCCGATATATATGCTGGTATATATCTGGATGGGGGTGGCATAGGGTTAATGGGTGATTGGAAATGGTTGATGACATATGAATGAATCCCGATTACAGAAACTGATTGATCCCCATCTCCTGAATATTGCTCCTCCTTAACCCCTTAATGACCAGCCGTGTGCGCACGCGGCCGGCACTTAATGACGGGGTTTTTTTTTCCAGGTACGTCATCTGTCACTAAGTGACATTTTTGCATGACGTACATAGTAAGTCCATCGTCACAATGGGGTTAAAACAATAAGAGAAAATACGTTGCCCGAAAATTAGAGACTATACCTAGTTAGGACAGTTTTGGTTGAATTAAAGTGATTGGCAGATGGGATATGTATAAATGTATATATGAGAAGCATGGGAATGGGAATAACAGCTACATGTAAGCATATGATATCGTATAAGGAGAACGCGTTTCCTCACATTGCTCTCTCAAAATAAATACCATCTCTTACGCTTTCATCTACGTACGCATACTAAACATTAAGTAGATGGATGATGAGAGTCATCGCAACTTAAATATAGGATTTTGAACAGAGTAATTCGATTTTCATTATGATGCATACTGAATTATGTGCCATTGAAAACCAATATAATACTGCTTAATATGCCTGACAAGGAATATTAATGGCTGACTGTTTGGGAAATTGATTCCTGTTAAACACTGTATAACAAATTTGCATATTTCTTTTAATTACCCCATTTGTGAATACATTTCTGTTTTATTTGTATATAATAAAAGTTAGTTTTTATTATTTTCCTCCCTATTTCCCTATCCTTTCTTTGGTGCTATGTTTGCTGATTAGTGTGACCTAACCTGTAAGTTAGAAGGGGTTTTTGGTGCTGGTGAGGCTTTTTCTTTTTCCTCTTTGGATGTATATTATTAGGCCAAGCACATAACCCAGTCTGTATGACACCTCTGAATACAATTAAGAAAAGGTAGTGCAACACTTATCATTCTATACAACTTATTTATGCTACAGATTGGAGCAAATTGGATACTGAGCTGTTTTACCACCACTTTGTGGAATTACAAACTCCAGTCTTCGCGGTGTGTCAATCAGCAGAGCACATGACCAACATGTGTCCTACAGTGGCCACACCTTCTTGTTCAACAGCCCAGCCTAATCCCACCCCCATAAGGTCACCTCGCCTTTTTCCAGTTCATAAGGCCCAGGACAGGTTAGGAAGGCCTGTATGATACCTAGGCAAATTTCAGATTTGCAACAATTTTAATTCATCTGGTTGCATTTTTAGCAGATGCCGTCTCTTGCACGTCTGTTTAACATGTCATAGGGATCTCCCAAAAACCACAAAGATTATTCCCAAAACCTTGATAGGCTGGGTGCAGGTCCACAAACTGGCACCGTATCTTCAGACCCACCCATCCTTAGGTTTGGTAGTATTTTTGGTTCAGGGTTTTACAATAGGGTTCCACAGTGCCCTTCCCTTGGGTACGCTGGAATGCGCTAACTTGCAATCTGCTATACAAGATCAACAAGCAGTAGATTTGTTGCTATCAAAAGAGCTGGCCAAGGGGTTCATTATGGGCCCATTTGACTCCCCCCTTCGAGAAATAGGAGAGTGAACCCTATAGGTTTATCAACAGGGAAATTAAACAATAAAAAATGTCTAATTTACAATTTGTCTGCCCCTCATTCCTCATTCACCCCAAGTTTAAATTCCTTAATTCTCTTGGAGGAATTCTCTCTGTCATATGCAATAGTGGATGACGCCATACAATCGATCATACAGGCAGGACAAGGTTCTTGGCTGTCCAAAGCAGACATCTCAGATGCTTTTAAACTGCTACCATTGCATCCCTCCCTCTAGTATTATTTTGCCACTCGCCTCACATTTGGTGCAAAAAGCAGCCCAAGGTTATTCGACATATTTGCAGAGACCTTGTGTTGGATTTTGATGGACGTATGTAGATCCCCCTTGATCATCCATTACTTGAATGATTTTTTTGATGATATTCTCCTTACAAGGTCCCTCAGGGTATGGGGTTTATTGACAGCATGTTCAGTGAATTAAACATTCCAGTGACCCAAGAGAAATCAATAGGACCAGTACAGAGGTGGTGTTTTTAGGTATACAGCTGGATACTAACACTATGGAAGCCAGTCTTCCACTAGATAAACTGAAGCATATTTAAGCTGAAGTCCTTAGGTTTTCTGAGATAAAGGTCTGTCAGAAAGGAGAGCTACAATGTGTAATTGGTATGTTAGTTTATGCCATGAGAATTATGCCACAAGGGCGTTCATTCATTCCACATTTACTTAATTTGTTGGTAGAAGAAACAGGGTGTAATGGTGATATACAGCTGGATGATTCGTTCCAATCAGATTTGGCCACGTGGTCTGCTTTTCTGAGGACCTGGAACGGACGCTCCACATTTAATCCAAAAGCCACAGCAAATTCACCTTTTGTGATTAGTGATGCCGCAGCCTTGGAGGGGTATGCAGCTATATACCAGGATCACTGGTTGGTGGCCGCATGGCCTCCTGAGGTGGGTTCCTTACCATATATTTTGATCACCTCATCTTAATTTGAAATCTACCACATAGTGGCGGCCGCAGCCACATGGGGTCATCTTTGGACAGGCCACACAGTTATATTTTATACGGATAACCAGGCTACAGCCCAGATAGTTATGAAAGCTAGCTCATCATCCATTTTCATTATACCTTTTGTAAGGAAGCTTACTTGGTTATCAATGTTCCACAAATTTTTCACAGAATGTAGGTATATACCAGGACAGATAAATATTAAGGCTGACACTATCACGGGTCATTTTGAGGACTTTCACAGACTGCAACCATCAGCAGACCCTTTCCCCACGCCCCCTCCTTCTGTGGCTTCACTCATCCTATACTGACGCAGCAATTAGAAGGAGCCAGGACCTTGATGGATATTGCACTGTCTGGCAATACACGGGGAACTTATGACTTCGCTAGAGTGCTATTTGAGAGATTTATAACGGTTTACCATCTGTTACAGATTTTGGCTATTGACACCATTTTAGCTTTCATTTCCAACTGCCATAATTCACTTAATTTATCATATGCTACCATAAAGTCTTACATAGCGGCTTTTCACCATTATTGCTAGAACAAAGAACCCAGCAGCAGGTCCATCCTCTCATATCACTCCATCAAATTAATTATGAGAGGGATACAGAAAAGTTCTCAGGTTAACCCCCTAACAGACTACCTATTGAAGGAATCATGTTCCAGAATTACTGGCCTCAGGCGCTTCTGAACCACAGCTGAACCTCACACATTTACTATGGCTCTATATCTGACTTTTTATGGGTTTCTCAGACTGGGGGAGTTCACTGTGACATCTTATTCCAGTCAGCATTTGCAGGTGGCCAATCTTAGTAAAAAAAAATTGGACTATTACATACTCCGATTAGCTATTACCAATACTATTCAAGTGTGAACGGCCACTGAAGTAGCACTGTATCCATCTCACAATCAATGGAGCCCAGTACATATGTGTGATTCATACCTGCTATCGATTCAAGATAAACCATTTAGCAGGCTTCTACTCATTTATAATGGTACACTACTAACATAAGCTAAATTTATGTTTTATATCAGAATTCTTATTATTAGATTAGGCCTGAAAGCCCAGGGCTTTTTCTGGACAATTTTTTTTTTTTTAGAATAGGGCCAGCCTCAGCGGCCTCAAAAAAACCACACACCTGTTCATATTATAAAAAAAAACTAGGGCGATAGAAATCGGCATGTTATACCACATAAATTCCTAAACCCGTCACAGAGGTGAGTGAAGCCTTTCAATCACTGATAGATGAACCTCCTTTTGATGTTGTTTGATCATGAACGTGGTTATGGCATGGTTATTTTTTACCTCTCTCTACAACTACCTCTTCAGGTCGGACAAGGCAATATACTTACGATTTACACTTTATACTACATACCCTCTTTAGGCCTGACCACAAATGCAAGTCTATTGGTTAGCCTGAGGATGTGGTAGGGCCGTCTGAAGGATCTTATACCAGCCTCGGCCGCATCTTTTTGCTGTCAGAGCTCCAACTGCCCACCGAACCCTTCCCCTCCTTTTTTCTTAAGGCGGAACTACCACCTATTTTAAACTTTATGTCAAATAATTCCCCATCTGGCGACTAGCTGCTCAGTAGTGCTAGTCGCCAGAATAATTACCTGGTTAAATAGAATGATACCCTGCTCCGGGGCTGACAGGCAGTAGAGAGAGCAGACATCTTTCCATAGTGACGTCTGCGCTCCTGCGCTGTCAGTCCCAGCCAGCACTAGGAGGCGTTGCTGGGAGCGGTTCGGCTCCAAAAGGGACTGACAGCGCAGGTGCACAGAAGTCACTATGGAAAAGATGTCTGTGCTCTCCACTGCCTGTCAACCCCGGAGCAGGGTATCATTCTATTTAACCAGGTAATTAGTCTGGCAACTAGCACTACTGAGCAGCTAGTCGCCAGATGGGGAATTATTTGACATAAAGTTTAAAATAGGTAGCAGTTCCGCTTTAATTTTCTATTTATTTTACATGAGTATGACCTCTTTCTAGGCCTACCTCTTCAGGTTGGACAAGGCAATATACTTCCGATATACAGTTTCTACTACATTCCCTCTTTAGACCTGACCACAAATGAAGATTTCTCCCCTTATCAGACGTAGGGTCAGCACAAAAAGATGTTGCAACAATTTCCTGACTGATGTGAAGCTCGGAGGTCAGCTTGGGAAGAAACACCTGAGAGGTACAAAGTACCCTCTTTTCTTGATGAAAGCCATCTTGAGATCCAATTTGCACAAAGAGGCTCGTAAGAAGGCTTGTAAGGTGGCCCTTGAAGGAATGGAAGGCATGAACCACCTCTCGGATAAATGCCTTGTCATCTGGGATGATGGCAATCAGTCTCTGAAAGAGAACAGAGAAGAAGTGGAGATCTGAAGTTTTAGGGAACTCAGGCTGAGTCCTTTGTTCATACCATCTCAAAGAAAAACAGGACCAAAAAGGTCAAAAACTGCACGGACATGTTCTTGTCTGTGCACAACTTGTGAAAAATGAACTACATCCTATGGATAGGACCTTGACGGAAAAACCTTTACACTTCAGGATGACAACTTCAAAGCTAGTCTCTCCACATCCTCATGACCCTGGAAAAACAGGTACAGTCTGGGAGGCAGACGGATAGAATCCTGAACACGCCCTCCTGGACCAGTAAGAAGCAAAAAGGATGACCAACACCCTGTTCATCCTGATCTTCTGGATCACACTGGGGACGAGAGGAATCGGAGGTAGCACATAGCAGAGATGAAAGCTCCACGGGATGGTGACTGCATCTGACGAGAAAGCCAGGGTATCCCCTGTCTGAGAGCAGAACAATGGAACCTTCCTGTTCTCTCTGGTTGCCACGAGTTGCATTTCTGGCACTCCTCATTGCTGGACTATCAGATAAAACACTTACAGATGGAGCTCCCAGGATGCAAGTTTTGGAGACTTGGAAAGACTGCCAGGACATTTTCTACTTCTGGAATGTGAACAGCTGTGATGGCCGGGACATGGGTCTCCACCCAACTGAAGAGGTCCTTCACCTCCCTCCATGCTACCTTGCTGGGAGTTCCTCCCTGGCGATTGATGTAAGCCAATCTGACTGTACCCTTATTGGACCCCCCTTAAGAACTTGGGACCAATGAAAGAGAGCTAGCCGAATGACCTGTAGTTCCAGAATGTTGCTGGACAACAGACTCTCAGCTGGACCCTACACCTGCTTTAAACACCTAGGTGTCTCAGGACCACACCCCAGTGCTTCAAGGATGGCATCCATGGTGACCAAAGCCCACTCTGGGATCACAAAGGGCCTCTCCTGCTTCAGGTACGCTCAATGTTCCTACCTGGCATATGAGTGAGAGAGTCATCTGCTAAAGGAGATGGTCCTGATTCCTGGACCAAGATATGAGAATGTCCCTCTGGCTTTCCCTCATGTGGGACCACATCCAGGGCTGACACCAACCTGCACAATACCCTCATTAAGTCCTTGATGGTGGTTGAGGAGCACCCGAGACATGTCTGGGAACTTTCTCCAATGGAAGAAAGACCTTCTCCTGACGGGTGTCGAACCTCATACCCAGGAAAACCAGAACCAAAGAAGGAATTTGAGACTACTTCCGCAGGTTTAAAATCTAACCGTTGTGGGAGCAGTCTTGGACGCAAGCCAAAAGTTCCCCAGAAGGAGCCTTGATGAGGAAGTCATCCAAATACAGTGTCAAACAGATGCCCTGTGCGTGGTAAAGGTAGCCAGGGCCACCATGATCTTTGTGAAGATTCTTGACATCAAAGCCAGGCCAAACAGCAAAGCCATGAATTGGTAATGATTAGAACCAAAATCAAAGCGAAGGCAGTACTGACTGTCCGGGTGTATTGGTACATGAAATATGCATCCTGATGATCCAGGGAGACCAGGTACTCCTCCTGGCATATTGTTGTAATGACAGAATACAAAAAATTCCATCTTGAAAAGTGTTGCAACTACGTAATTATTGAGGAATTTGAGGTCTAGAATGGGATGGCAGCTGCTGTCCTTATTGGGAACCACAAACCGGTTGGAAAAGAAACGTGAAGATCACTCGGAGGATGGGATTGGTACTAGCACCTGCTTCTCCAGCAAAGAGTCCATGGCCTCTTGGAACATTCTTGCCTTGTCGAGATCTTTCAGAACTTGACACAAAGAACAGTTATGGTGGAAGGGATTTGAAATCTACACGGAACCCATCCAATATTACCCACAAAACCCACTGCTAATATGGAGGTGATTTTGTCAGTCTTAGCCTTTGAAGCTGTTCACTGGGGCTGCCAGGCTTGTCTGGGCTTTGCTGCTATCACTGACCCCATGATTCCCTGTCAATCTGTGACTGTGTTACCTTTGCATTGGAGGAGGCTGATTGGCCAGCCCAGGATGTTCCTTTTTATACTGGCTCTTGGGCACTTGTCGGTTGCCCTTTCGCGGTGTTCCTGATCCTGCGCATCGTTGCTGAGTTCCAGTGTCTCCTGTGTACCGACCCGGCTCGTCTGACTCCTCTTCTGATCCCGCTCCGTGATTGACCCGGTTCTGGCTGACGACCCTGCTCCATGATTGACCCGGTTCTGGCTGACGACCCTGCTCCGTGATTGACCCGGTTCTGGTTGACAACCCTGCTCTGTGATTGACCTGGTTCTGGCTGACGATCCTGCTCCGTGATTGCTCCGTTCACCGGCTGATGTTCCTGCTGCTGTATCAATCCGGTTCTGGTTGTCGCTCCTGTCCGGTGTGCTGTTCAGGTGTTCCAGTGTTACTCTGGTCGCTCCAGCGACATTCTGAACTGTTTAGTATCTCGCTGATCCACTCTCGCTCTTCTAGCTGTAGCCTGAGGTTGCTTTGCCATCCGCTATCTGCTGAGCTGTGCTCTCCTGTATGTACCAGATTAACCCGTGCAGTGCCTGTAGTCTCCGGTTACGTGCCTCTTACATTGCTTGCCAAGCCTCTGTTTACCCTTTGAGCTGCTACTCTCTGAGCCTTCAATCCACGCCATACTATTACTTGCAGAGCTCTGTCTGTCCGGTGTTCGGGGTGCACTGTGACCACGCCGGCTGGTGCCGGTAGTCTGTCCGCTCTTGCAGCAAGTATTCTGTGCGACACCGGAAGGGTGTCCTGGCTCTGGCTCACATACGCTCAGGGTGTATGCTATCTCATGCACTTCCCAGTGCTTTGGCTCGAAGTAGCTTGTGCAGCAACCGTCTATCTTGGCATACTAAGGGTGTCTTGGCACAATCCAGTTGGCACACGCAGGGTTATTACCTATTCTCGTTAAGGGCGATTCCTATTCTGGTTACTTCAGCTCTGGCAGCAGCATTCCTCCAAGCCCATGGTGGTGGTATTGGCTCAGCTCAGTGCAATAGGGGTGCTCCCTTTTTCTACCTTGAGAGTGATTCAGTGTAGACATTTTACTCTTTCTCTACATTCAGAGACTGTTATCCAGAGACTGTTATCATATCCTGGGCGTTGGCCAATCTAAGACTGAGTTACTCCAGTTGCTCCTGTTAACTCTGTGGGGTTATTCCCAGTCTATATTTGTATATATATTCCTAGCTTGTATTGCACTTACTTTGTCTGTATTTGCCAATACTGTTTATACCTGTGCTGGCCCCTAGGGGCACTGTTCTATTATCCTGATTCAATAAAACTGTGTTTTTACTTCATACCCTGGTCTGAGTGTCAGAAAACCGTAACAGCTGCAGTGTGCTCTCTGAGGCCCGTTTAGTGGGAGGGGATGAAAAATACACACCTTCCTCGCCATAAATGAAAGCTCTGTGGAGAACTGAGGTAACACAGCGCTCTTACCACCTGTAGCTTTACTGATGACCTGTTTTAGTTCAGGCCCAAAAAGTGACTTATCCTGAAAAGGCAAGGAGACCAGTAACTTTTTAGAAGATTGGTCCTCAGACCAAATCTTAAAGTGGAACTGTCACATTCCAACCCCCTCAATTGGTTTGTGTCCCCCGCCAACTTGCTTAAAACCCCCCAAGAAAGCTAAATAATTGTTCTCCCTTGGATTAAAAAGCCATCTTTCTTCTTCTGTATCAAGAGGGAGAGCGCAGCTATCTTGATTATGTTCAAAATGATTGGCAGCAGTCTCCCTTCACCCTAAGCCCACCCCCATTCCTTCTTCTATTAGAGCAGTGCACTACAGCTATGTAATGTGCCTCTGTATGTTTGAAATATGGATATGTATTGAATAGTAGTGATAGCAATTTAGTAGTTGGTTTAATATTGAGATTCTGTCACGGTTTATTATGACTCTCAGACACAAGTTTTAGGTAAAAATCTATTTTATTGAAATAATAAATTGATAACGTAGGATGGCAATCACATACATACAGATATATTCAGAATATAACAAGACAGAAGGCAGACTCTACCGGTCCTGTCAATATACCGGACAGGACAGTCTGAAGTAATAGAATGTTAGGCTCTACCGGCCTTGCCAATACCGGGTAAGGCAACCTGCAGATGGAATCGCATAACGGTTCTACCGGCCTTACCAAATTACCGGGCAAGGCAGCCTCAATAGATTCATAATGTAGGCTCTACCGGCCCTGCCAATACCGGGTAAGGCAACCTCAGATGGAATGTGGCAAAAGGTTCTACCGGCCTTACCAATACCGGGCAGGGCAGCCCAGAGATAGTAGCAGCAGTCAGATGGTAATGGCAAATTGACAGGATCGTAAGCAACCCAGTGTACACACACTGAGACTAACAGGGGAATCGTAAAGCCGCAAGGCTTAGGAGCAAACCAGCGTCCGCACGCTGGGACCAACACAGAATTGTATAGCTGATAGGCTTTGGAGCAAACCAGTGACCGCACACTGGTGTAACAAGCGAGTTTGTATAGCCGCAAGGCTTTGGAGCAAACCAGCGTCCGCACGCTGGGACCAACACAGGATAGTACAGCCGATAGGCTTTGGAGCAAACCAGTGACCGCACACTGGTGTAATAAGCGAGTTTGTCTAGCCGCAAGGCTTTGGAGCAAACCAACGTCCGCACGCTGGGACTAACACAGGATTGTATAGCCGATAGGCTTTGGAGCAAACCAGTGACCGCACACTGGTGTAACAAGCGAGTTTGTCTAGCCGCAAGGCTTTGGAGCAAACCAGCGTCCGCACGCTGGGACCAACACAGGATTGTATAGCCGATAGGCTTTGGAGCAAACCAGTGACCGCACACTGGTGTAACAAGCGAGTTTGTATAGCCGCAAGGCTTTGGAGTAAACCAACGTCCGCACGCTGGGACTAACACAGGATTGTATAGCCGATAGGCTTTGGAGCAAACCAGTGACCGCACACTGGTGTAACAAGCGAGTTTGTCTAGCCGCAAGGCTTTGGAGCAAACCAGCGTATGCACACTGGGACCAACACAGGATAGCAAACCAGTGACCGCACACTGGAGTAACAAGTAATGTCGCCGACGCGACCAGGCAGGAGGTCGCCAGGATACAGGAGACAGGCGATGTGATGACAGGAACCAGCAACGATCAGTCAGGTCAGGAAACAGCAGAGAAGAAGTTCAGCAGGAACTGCAACACCAGAGACTAGGCCGGAACCAGGACTGGAAGTACTTCAGCATGCAGGAAACACTGGAACAGTAGAGATCAGGAACTCAGGAACACATGAGATCAGGAACTCAGGAACACTGGAACAGAGGCCCAGCTATCACTGGCATAGTGATAGCAAGAAGGTCAGAAACAACACGAAAGGGCAACCAAAGGGTGCCCAATCCAGGTTTAAATAGGCAATGAAAGGCGGGCTATCTGCAGACAGCCAATAGCAGCCCCCTACTGGTGACAGACAAGGAACTGCAGCAATCACGGGCACCGTGATAGATTCATATGTATGTTTTTCATGTGATTTGAATCGGAGTCTACTTAAAAATAGATATGCATGATTTTTGTGTAGCAATTAGTAGAACACAATTATTGATCCCTCCATTTGGGACCTTCATCTTATCATGGAGGATTCTTGAATGTGTCTGATGCTGCATTGATATATGGATGTATTGAGGTTGATTTGAGCTCCACGATATGTTTATATAGGGCTCTGCTTAATATTGAAGCCAGGTCTCGCTCTGACATTTGGAACGCATAGACAATCATGTGATAGGTGAGTCACTTCCAGTTGATGATCAGGTGCCTCATTTCCTGAGGAGATGGTTGGAAGTGTCGGAGTGAGTCTTGGCAATAAGGTATATCCATGCCCCGCTTCTGTTGAAGCCAATTGAAAGGTGGATATAGTCCTTTTGGAGAGTTGATTGGTACGTTTGAATACCTGGCGTCATGTGCATGCATGTCCATTGAGAATTGGCTCTGTGGATTGGTCCACTAGATGAGTGGAAAGTTTAAAAGCTTATTGTAAATTAATAGTTGTATATCCTGAAGAAAGACAGCTGCTCAGAAATGGGTCGATTTATATAAAGATTTTTAAAATACAGATTTGAGTCTGGTGCGATTGTCCAGTTTGTTGGGAACACAAATCAGAGGAGTATACACGCGAGTCATTCATTTGGTATTAGGTTGTGAGATCCTTGCAAGAGTTTTGATAGCAAGAGCGCCCCTACCTATATAGGTTTCTTTTTGCTGGTGTTTTCTTCTCTTTTGTTTAAGAATGAAGGAAGAATCGAGAAGAGGGAGCGGCTGTGTGATCTGTGTGGAGGCAGTGAAATATCCTCCACAAGTGCATGTGCTACTTGAAGTTTTCACAGCAGCCAAACTGAAATGTGAGTACCAAATTATTAAGAAAAATATTCAGTGAATATAGAGACGTTATTACCCTATAAGGCACCCCCATCCCTTTTTTCTTTATGTTATAATAACAAAAGTCACCGAACCCATCAATTAGATTCCCTGGGATACCATAAAACACATTCTACTTTCAGTTCATCTGTGGCAGAGAAGCATAATGGGCATTTGCAACAGTCCCTGTAGCTTACCCCTCTGGCACTCAGAGGGTTACATTTTACAGATGATCATCACCCAGTGCAGTTTCCAGCATAATATCAGTGCCCAACATCCAGTGCAGTGTTCAGAAGGGAGAGAGAGCGCAGAGCAATGCTCATGAAGGACAGTTCCTAGGGCAGTGTCAGAACCAAGCACAGTATCAACTGGAGTGTGAAGCAAAGTCTCACTGGAAACTATAAGTAAAAACGCAGGCTGATTAAACGGAGAGACACTGTAGCTCTGTTCAAGGCATTATCATTAACCCTTTGAGTGCCAGAGGTGTATGGAATGCATTGCTTTGCAATGCATTCCATACCCCTCTGGCACTCAAAGGGTTAAGCATTGCAATGTGATGGAGTGATGCTGCTAGCGTTAATCCATCACATCGCAACGCTTAATTGAGGCTATATACATAATGGTGAAGCAGACAGTGACACTTATTACACTATCCACTTCACCAATATGTATTTAACCTCGATCATTAATGATTGCAATGTGATAGAGTGACGCTAGTAGCATCACATTGCAGTGCTTGGATAGATCTGGCAGAGCTAAGCTTGGACAGAGCAGTCCTTCAGTTTAAGCAGCTTGTGTTGATGGGTTAACCACACACACACGATCATTACATGGCACACACTATGGGCACTCAAAGGGGAGAATCTGGAAAGCGTTCGATTGTGGGAGAGCTGGGAGGGAGGAGATTTTAGTAACGGGGCACATCCTGCAGAGCTGTACGGCTCAGCTTGCGAGGCAGGTAGAAGAACTGGTGACGTCACTGGGAAACTTTAAAAGCTTATATCTAATAAGACATTATAAAAATGTACATTCTATAGACAGTTTTTGCAGATACATCCAATAAGACAAAGTATCTTGAAGGTGAAAGTTCCCCTTTAAGCTACAGATTGCGGTTCGCAGCAACAGGTGGAGGTGGAGGCCTTCGCCAAAAATCTGGCAGCATAAAAAAAAAAAAAAAAAAAAACTCAGAGACATAGGAATTGTCCTCTGTGATGTTAGCCATCAGAACCAATAAATCCTCTTTGGCAACATCAGCACGTAGAGCATCAGAGAGTTGCACACCCCTGTTGAACCAGGCAGAGGCAAAAATAGGTCTTAGTGATGCCCCAGTGGCAGTGAAGGAGGCCTTGAGTAGAGAAACCAGCCTCTTATCCACCAGCTCCTTGAGTCCTGTTGCATCCACAATTGGGAGGGCAGTGTTCTTTACCTGCCGTGAAATAAGGTGATGCTCGGCAGGGGGAGAAGCCCACTGTGCCAAAGCCTCAGCTGAAAAAGGGTATAGCTTAGAAAAGCCCTTATTGAGGAAAAGCCTTTTATCAAAAGTTTTTCAAACAACCATAAGGATCTGATCAAGAGTTTTATTGGGTGGAAAGACAGACCATCCCCCATCAGATGCACCAGAATCCTGGAGGGTCTCCAGGACTGCCCTGATGAGCCTCTCAGCTGATGGGGAGTGGATCAGCCTCAAATGGAATCACCATAAGAGTAGGAAGAATCCATATCCCCATATTCCCCATCATCATTGTCCTCTGAGGACAATCTCGGAGGGTACTCAAATAACATGAGAATGACCCCAGGATACAGGAACAATCTATTTAAATGTGGGCACAGGTTTCCAGGAGTGAAATACCCCTGGACAGAGGAAGGAATTTGAAGATAGGAGTGTCTTAACCCTGGCAGTCTCTTGATCGGTCTTAGAGGGGCCTGATGGAGTAGTAGGAGCCACTGCATAAGAAGTCAAGACTCTGAATATTCTATAGGTAGCCCCATGTGGCAAAAGGAATAATGTGTGAGGGGGGTTAAGGATAGCCCCTGAATCCTCTGCCTTAGATTTACCACATGCCCCTTAGAGTCTCACATACTCCCTGAAACAGTGTAGTACATCTAGTACAAACTATATAAAAGATCTCCAGAGTAATAGAATAAGTCTAAATACCCAGCAATGCACTTATGTCATTGAAGGGTTAATCTGGAGAAGGAGAGCAAGTAGAACCAGCCTCTGCATTGGATAAGCAAGATGGCCACAAAGATTGTCAGCCAATCAGAAGAAATCCTGCAAACAGGCATTCTGGGTACTGTAGTCTTCTCTGTTGTTTGTTGCCTAGCAATGACTACGACTCCGTTCACAGATTGAACTTGCACCCTGGACACTCAAAGTGGACAAGATGATAGGGTATGAGGAGACAAGAATACAGAGCCCTCTCTGACTCTTGTTTTCCAAACAGTTGCAGAGTTGGGTCCCACAGACAATTTCCCCATCTACAACGAAAAAAGTTTACAAAAAACCCAAAACACCAAGGGAACATCGGGGGGTTCTAAAAACTAAGAACCAAGCAGTAGGGGAGTGAAAATAAGCCCCCAAAGAACTCTAACACACCTCAGTCAGCACAGAAAGGGTTAATCCAAAAAAGAACCTAGAAAAAGCAGCCATCCTCACTGAAAGCACTCTTAGAGAATAATAAATATACTCATAATAAATATACTCATAAAGAGTGCCAGAGCATAACTGAGCTCACATCAGCCTCTGCATGGAAAGGCAACACAGGTTGCAACATTAAGTGGACTAAGGCAGTCAAAGGGTTACTTCACCAGTCATCTTCTTTCTTCTGGTTACCACCAAAAAGAGAAGGACAGAGTCTCAAGAGACCCTATCAGGAGGGAAAACTTGGAAGCAAGAGTCTCTCCATAGGGCAGAATAGTTCTACAAAGCACCTGTGAACTGAGAACTCCAACTCAAGGGAAGAACAGTGATGGTAACCCACCTAATGGGGTATTATACAGCCCCATATCCAAGCAGAAAACAAAAAAAATGCCTAATAAAAACTAAAAGGATGGCTTTGCCTGTCCATCTTGCTTGCAAGGACTCAGGAATTCGGGGAGGGGGGTTGAGCTCCACTCCAAAGACTCTGTCTTTTGTGATGTGTCCGGCCAACCCAGGAGGAGAGACTCAACCTCATGGTACCGTTGTTCCATATTGGAGGTAAGAGAAATAAATATTCTACCACTCTTGCCGTATGAAATACAGAATCATGTACCTAACTCTTACTTCTTACACATGTTCACTATATTTATTTGGGGTTTTAGGTTGCCACATGTCAAGCTCAGCACTTCTTGCATGAAAAACACCCTAGGTGGATGGGGATTTCGCAGCAACAAGCAATATCATAACACCGAGATTCTTGCATCTATCACCAGTTGCGGTCCTTAACAGACACAACCACCTGAAGGACATTTTTGCCAAAACTGGCCTCAGCCAAGGCCAGCACTTTTGACACAGTAGTTATTTGGTGAGTGTGTGCAAGGAGGGTGTGCAAGGAGGACCACGTTGCTGCCTTGCACCACCGAAGAGGCCTGATACTTATAGGACCCAGGAGGCACCCACAGACCTGGTGGAGTGCATTGTGACTCTGTAAGGAACATGTTTCTCCTTGATTACATATGCCTGTCATATGGCAGCCTTGATCCAAGAAGCAATAGTGACTTTGGATGTTTCCTGACACGCTCTAGGATCCTCAGGAATTATGAAGAGGGAATCAGCCTTATGAAAAGGCTGTGTACATTGCTGTGTACCCCTCTGGCACTCAAAGGGTTAATAATACTTCCAGCCTAGAAGCGTCAGTATAAAAGGAAAGAATGATTTTCTAGTTGATGAGAAAGTCAGAAATGAACTTAGGCAAGAAACCTTGAGAAGTATGGTAAAACACCAGGAAAGGGGGCATAAAAGACCAGGCTTGTAACTTGTCAACCCTTTGTACAGAAACATTGACTAAAAGGAAAGCCATTTTCATTATCAAAAAATGCAAAAGACGTGGTATCTGCAAAAAGGCCAAGTCTGTAGGAAGAGCAAAGGTCTGAGCAGGAAAATCTTTATCAGCATACCACTGATAAAATACAAACTAGATCCTATGATACACTTTGAAGGAAATGGGCTTCCTGGCCTGGATCATGGTGGAAATGACAATCTAAGAAACCCCTTCATGGAATGGATACCGCCAATCCCTAAAGACCAAGGCATCCTTTGTCTTGAAGCAGAAGAATGGAACTTTCCTGTTCTTACAGAAGACCATCAGATCCACCAACGAGAGGCTCCAATGGTGGACTGTATGTTCAAACACTCCCTGGTTCATTCACCAATTGTCTGGATAAAGATCTTGATGACTGAGGAAGTTCACAACCATTTTTTCTACCCCTGGGATGTAGACTGCTGAGACAGCTGGAACATGACATTTGGCCCAATGAAGCAGCTCTCTCTCACTTCTGTCCAGGCTGACTTGCTTCGAGTTCCTCCTTGGCAGCTGATGCAAGCTACTGCAGTCAAATTCTTACAGGGGTTCCCATGAATATTTGAGACCAGTGAAGAAGTGCCAGAAGGATGGCTCAGATCTGCAGGATACTGATTGATAGGAGACTCTCTGGTCCACTGACCCTGAGCTGTCTTGTCAAGGGTCTAAAATTGGGGCTAGCAAGTGTGATACCCTAGTATACTTAAATGGGCATGGGGGTCTACCTTTCTCTGGGTTTAGACAAGATGAAAATATCAAAACTATCACCTCCCTTCATCCAGATCCTTGATCTGAAACTATTTGTTGTTCCAAGAAAAATGCAACATGAAAGTGAAACCCATCTGTATCTATGATATGGTTGTGGAAAGCCTCCATTATGGTCTTCAGTGCCCACTGCTTGCCAAGAATCGAGGGAGCTAAGTCAGAACATATTTGCAGCATGGTGCCAGCTGAAGGGCCCCTTTGGTCTGACAGAAATGGAAACAAACTACCACTTATTGAGGGGGCTCTTTGTTTATCCTGGAAGGCTTCCAAAATCCAGCGTAACCTGTCCAATTTCCTGTGGAGATCAGATAGGTCAGGAAATTCAGTCTGGAGAATTGTTCTGAGATAAGCAGTCAGGTCTTTAACTTACTTAGGGATACCTTTTATCCAGATATTCTCTCTCCCTCCTCTTTCTGAAGTCGACTGTGTAGAGTCAATATCCCTTGACTTCTTGTCTAAAGTTCGGGATAGGTCATCTATCTGGAACTCTCTACATTGTACATGCGAGCGCCAATATCCTGGATGTCATGTCTGATATCTTTTAATGGGACCGGCATCTCAGTGGGTAGTAGATTTTTATCATTGAAGCTCAAGGTGAGACCCATAGAGTATGAGTCTATGCTCAGAGGCAAAGGTGTAGAAAAAGAAGTCTGCAGACATTGCAAGCTCAGTGCTGGTGACATCATCAGCTTCCAATTCAGCAGCCAGCAAGCAATGAGCAGCATGCTCCAGAAATAAGAGAGCAGGTGAGAGAAAGGAATGGAAAGAAAATATTTGCAAACAAGTGACTACTTATCTGGATGATAGGGCATTGAAAATCGATTTTTTCCACACAGTTTGGAGCAACACTACTTTTAGTCCATTTTCCCCTGAACTCAAGCTACAGGATAGGATCTAAACATTTGTGAAATAAATGCATACACACATGGTTTACAATGGGAAGTAGGAAACATTGTAATCCATCTTTACGAGTTTTAGTGCCAGGTGAGTGTCTTACACATTACAGAGCAATGTTAGATGCCTCCCGGAAACTTAAACAAAACAATAGGATTCTATTGTTCGAACCTGTTCGATCCTGGCACGTGCAAAAAAAAGTGCGTCATTGGGGCAGACTCCCTCCTCCACCTACTTAGAGATTCAGTTCTGACAATAGCCACAGTAAAAAGAACCTAAGTGGGTAATAAGAAAAGAAAGCTCAGACAACTAAGACCCTAAGAGGACTCTTCTGCCAGGGGAAGGAACGCATGTATGGTGTTTCTCTGGGTCCTGTGTTCCATATAAACTAAAGAGAAAAGAACTGAACAGGTAAAAACACTAAAATCCTAATTTCTCTTATGTTCCAATATGGAACACAGGTACCATGGGGATATACCAAAGCCTTCCAAAGATTCCAGAGAGGGAAAAGGAGAAACAACTCACTCTTTCCCATGATACCATTGTTCCCTAGAACCAGAATGGATCAGTATAACTGTAGGTGCCAACAAACACAGCACATCAAACTAGAGTCAAAATGGCTCAAACTACTTAACAACAAACAGGGCAGCAGACAAGGTATAAAGTCCTCAGGCAGGCAAAACCACCAATGAACCTTCCGGCCAAAACAGCTGAGGCCAGGACATTCACTCGCTAGTGTTTTGCGAATGTGTAAAGGAGGACCACATCACAGCCTTGAACATCTGCCCAGTTGGTGCCTGGTTCTTGTAGGCCCTAGAAACTGCCACAGATCTGGAAAGGCAAGGAAACCAGTGAACTTAGAAGTTTAGTTGGCAGATGAAAACTTGAGCCACAAGGTTCGGTGTGCAGAAACAGAAAAGGCTAAGGATTTCCCAAAACATCTAGTTGTATCAAAAAGCTTTAGTAATCTAATAAATGGCTTCCATATTGCTGGCTACCAGAATTAGCATTTTCTTCTGTCCCCTGCCACGGCAATGTTGACTACTATGGGTAATGTCTCCTCCCCTTAGCCGGCTGTAGAACCAATCAAAAAAGATTTAAGGCTCCCCTACTTACTCCCCATCAGTTCTTTTGGTCCTACAGCCGGAGTAGGTACAGTGACTCCAGCGGAGCACTGGAAAGTTTACTTTCTACAATTTCTTCTTTTTCTGGTTACTTGTCCAATACAACCATACCTCAAGGTCGCATTTATTGCCATCCCCGCCAGGGTATATCCCTGAAGGCCAAGCCTCGCATTTCTGCCGGCTTGGTAATATCGCATTGCTCACTACCGCATCGAAGAACTGGATATCAAGTAAGGAACGGCTTGTCGCCACCGGATGACGCGCTTCCTGTATTGCAGCACCAGGAATCATGGATTACAGTAGCGTTCCTCTTTGGAGCGTCAGGAGCAGGCGGTATTCTTTTTGCCCAGACACAGGAGGCCAGTTGGCATACCTGGGAACTCTCCGGATTTGCCCCGGAGACTCCGGTTCTGACAGAGCTTTACCGGGTCTCCGGGGCAGAGGCAGATTCCTCCGGATGTGGAGAGTTTCTATTGAAACTTTGCCACATCTGCTTTTCTCCCGCTGTGCCTCAGTCCCCAGCCTTCTGTGTGACACATTTAACCCTCAAAGGGTTAAATCCCCCCAACACTTGAGTTAAGCCCCGCCCCATTTGACGCGATTAGCGTCATTTTTGTTACCCCCTGCTGAACAGAGGACTACCCTCCGGGTAGCCCTCAACTGAAAGTTCCCAGGTATGCCAGTTGGTCATCACTGAGGACGGGGTAAGTCCTTCTATTTATAGCAGCATACCTTGATTTCCGTTTTGACTTCGCGTTCCAGACTGAAATGCATGCCAGATTACTAGGATATATATATATGCAGCCTAGGACTGTTCTGTTAGCCTTATAATGGTTTATGTGGGGGCTGCTGTGTATACTTCACATATTTAAGATTTTAAAGTTTGTATTAAAAGTTATGTTTTAAATAGTATCATGGCTACTACCCCAAAAGCATCTTCTTCTAAAGAAAAATCTGTCTCAGAACCTACAAGAAAAAGATATTAGCCAGAAAACCAAGACTTGTTCAGGATGTGATACTAAGATTTCTGCTGATTTAAAATTATGTACTGAATGTCTCAAGAAAATTATTGGTACTGAGGTTCCTAATCAGTTTCAAGAATTTTTATCATGGATGAAGACATCAATGCAGGAAACTTTTCTGAGCATGCAAAACCAGCCAAGAAAGAGACAGAGAACAGAGGACCAAGAGGAAGGTACTTCGAACAGAATGGAGGAATTAGAAAAGGCAAGAATTATAGACATATTCTCACAATATTCCTCAGAAGAGGGAGAAATTCAAGATGACGTGGATGGTGCTTTCAACTTGGATAAAACTGAACCTTTTCTTAAACTGATGCGAAAGTCCCTAGGATTGGTAGAAGAACCAAACAGCAAGGTATATTAGACACTGCCTTTTTGGGATCTAGGAAAGAACTACCAGTATTCCCAGTCCATCATTCAGTAACAGAATTGATAAAAGCAGAATGGGCAAAAGGAGATAAGAGAATAGCCACTTCAAAACGTATGCAGAAGATGTACCACTTTAAGGAAGAGTAAACTTCAGCATGGGTCTCACCGCCTAAGATAGATGCATCAATTGCGCAGATTGCAAAAAGAACAACCATTCTTCTGGAGGATGGCTCCTCATTAAAAGATACAATGGATAGAAGTATAGAGAGCTCACTGAAGAAACAATTTTCCTTAATTAGTCAGAATTTGAAGGTTTCCACTGCACTAGCCTGTATAGAGAGAACTGCTAGAATCTGGTTGTCAGAATTAGAAGAACACATTGAGTCTTCAGTTTCAAGATCCAAATTAATAAAGGAAGTAGCTACAATCAAAGAAGCTATAGGTTTTGCCTGTGACGCTTCTTTAGACTCCATTAGATTGTCTGCAAGATCCTCATCACTTTCAGTTACTGCAAGAAGATCACTGTGGCTCAGAACATGGGGAGCAGACGTGTCATCAAAGAGTAAGCTAGTGTCGCTTCCATTTACTGGCTCACTACTATTTGGAGAGCAACTAGAAGAAATAATAAGAAATATAACCGGTGGAAAGAGATCATTTCTCCAGCAGGATAGAAAACGCAGATCACCTATTCAGGCATCCTTCCGAAGTAGAAGGCAATCGTTCAGAAGTGACAGGAAATTCCAGTCATCTAAGAATTATGAAGCAAGGAAGCACATAACTTCAGAACAGAGCAAGGGTCCCTTCAGGAAGGAAGGTTTTCGGAGTAACCAATTCAAAAAATAATTTTCTTGAAATTCAGCGGGACCTGCCATCAGTTCCAGTAGGGGGGTCGAATGGGACAATATCTACTAGAATGGAAGAAGTTACCCAACATAGACAACTGGACTCTTCAATCTATAGAGGCAGGGTGCCAGCTGTAATTTCAAACAAGATCCTTCAAACATCTGTTCAAAAGATCTGAAAGAAAGAAGGAAGGGATGGTATTCTACAATCTTTTTGGATCCAAAGACCACAGGAGGGTATCGGCCAATCCTGGACTTAAAGGCCTTGAATACATGGATAAGACATCAAAGCTTCAAGATGGAGACTGTATCCTCTCTAATTCAAGCAACATATCCACATGCCTATCTATTAACAATAGATCTACAGGATGCATATTATCACATCCCAATAGCACAGGAATACAGGAGATATCTAAGATTTTATTACAAGGAGCATCACTGGCAATTCAAGGTGCTGCCCTTTAGTCTAACATCAGCACCCAGAATATTCTCCAAAATTCTGGCAACATCCCTGGAAGTACTGAGACTGATGGGAATAACAATTGTGCCATATCTGGACGACCTGTTAATAGCAAAGTCAGAGAGCCAAGGTAGGCAGCAGATGATCATAGCAACCAATCATTTGCAGAAATTAGGGTTCATCATCAACAGACAGAAGAGTCAATTAACCCAACACGGCATCTTCAATTCTTGGGTCTGACACTAGACACAATCAGAAATACAATATCTCTGTCTCCCAACAGGATCAAGACTATCACAAGCAACATAAGACAATTCAGAAAATTAAGAATTCACACAGGATTATAGGACTATGCTGGGGTTCATGGTATCTGCAGTCCAAGTTACACCATGGACGAAGCTTTACATGAGACCACTCCAGAGATGGTTCCTGAAGCATTGGAACAAGAACTCATCAAACACAACCCAAAGAATTCCACTGCACACGAAAATAAAGAGAGACCTCAATTGGTGGACTGTCCACAAGAACCTGGTCAAGGGATCACCAATAGTAAACCCAAAATGGATAAAGATCAAGACAGACGCAAGTCTGACAGGATGGGGAGGCTGCATGGGAAGCAGATCTGTTCAAGGAACGTGGTCCAGAGAAGAACAGACACTCCATATCAACATCCTGGAGTTAAAGGCCATATTCCTGTCTCTAAGGAAATTCAAGACCAGCATCAAGAAAAAAATCTGTCCAGATAGTATCAGACAGCATGACAGCTGTCTTATATTTAAAGAACCAGGGGGTCACAAAGAGTCCTGCTCTAAATTCAGTAGCAAGAAAAAGAAAAATTTAAGAGCATTATTAGCAATACACATTCCGGGAATCCAGAATTTTCAGGCGGATTACCTAAGTTGCAACAAACTGAATCCAGGAGAATGGTCTCTGAATCCAGAGGTTTTCAGGCAGATTGTGCAAAGATGGGGACATCCAGTAATAGACCTCATGGCATCTGCAGAGAACACGAAGTGCCAAGCATTCTTTTCCAGATCAAAACAACCACAAGCACTGGCGACAGATGCAATGACTCAGGATTGGAAGTTCGATCTAGCTTATCTAATCCCTCCAATCGCAATGATGCTAAAGACACTAAAGAAGATCAAACAGGAGAATGTAGACGTCATATTCATACCGCCAAATTGGCCAAAAAGAGTGTGATTCTTGGAACTAGTCAGCATGTCCATAGACAATCCTTGGAATCTGCCTCTCAGACTGGATCTATTATACCAGGGGCCAATATGGCACCAGGATCCAGGGTTTTTGAAGTTAACAGCCTGGAGGCTGAAAGGAATTCCTTAAGACTCAGAGGATTATCGGAACCAGTAATAAACACCATGGTATCACCATGGTAAAGAGAACGTCATTGCTCTGAAAAGCCGATTCCTTATTTCTGCATTTCCAAGGCAAGTTCAAGGGAACTCCTGCATCAAAGTCCTCTATAGCACGCTGGATAACAGAGTGTATCAGAGAAGCATACTTAGGAGCAGGTAAAGACCCTCCTGGTATTATTAAAGCACATTCAACAAGAGCCATGGCAACTTCCTGGGCAGCAAAGGATTCTGCCACTGCGGAAGAGATATGTAAAGCAACAACATGATCATCCATATCAACTTTTATAAAGCACTATAGATTGGATGTCCAATCATCAGCTGTGGAAGAATTTGGAAGAAGGGTACTTAAAGCAGCCGCTTCTCCAAAAGGGGTGAGACCTGTTCAATAGTAATGTTATCTGTTGTTATATTATTATGTGAGTTCAACAAGATGGAAGTATGTTTTTTTTCATATGGTGTCAGTGTTATGACTCTCTCTGATTATTTATATATATATATATCTATATATATAAAAGAATAAGCTTCATTGCATAATTTATGGTACCTCACACACACAGAACATAATTTATGTCTCCTCAGAAAACAAGCACACATTGAACAGAATGCCTCATTACATAATTTATGTCTCATTAGGAGACACAACTCCCATTGGGTGATTCAATGGGGACATTACTGCTCCCATTGGGTGATTCAATGGGGGCGTGTTTATCATACAGGGAGTTGGCCCGCCCCCTCCAGCCCTCCCACCACTATCCAACTGACAAAAAAAATACAGCTGCCACTTGCTCCTGAAGTAGGGGATATCAATAACTTCTCCTGGTCCACACACACTCTCACTCAGGATCATGACCACACAAACACACTGTGTCACCTCCCACAGATAATTGTAACCCTCCATACACTCTGTTTCAGTACAAGGGTATAATGTTTCCATAAAATACAAACTCAGGGATAAACTTAATAGCAACTCTTTTATTTAACCCTTTGAGTGCCAGAGGGGTACGCAATACATTGCTTTGCAATGCGTTGTGTACCCCTCTGGCACTCAAAGGGTTAACTCTTTTCAACTCTTCAGTCACCTTACTAACTGTCTGTTTTCAACTGTCACTCCTCCACTTCCTGCTTCCTGATTCCCGCCCTTTCTCCTTAAAGGGAGAGAGATGCTTTGCTGTATGTTGCAGAAAGCAAGCCTCAAACACCACTTTCTATTTGATCCCTCAGCATATTGCTACATTGCCTCAACTGAAGAGCCACTGTGTGTTATATTGCTATGTTACCTCAGCTTAAGTAAGGAGTTACTGTTCCCACTGGGTGATTCAATGGAGGAGTGATTTAAATCATTCAGTGAGTTGGCCTGCCCACCACTATCCAAGTAACTGAAAAAACAAAATGTCTGCCACTTGCTCCTACATTACAGACTCACACACAAGCCACACACCCACCCACACACACACACACACACACACACACACACACACAGAGTCCCCAGGGGTGCCTCCACCAACCTGAGGAACACAATGAGCTGATCCAACAAAGAGAGGGCGGGATCGGCTCCAGAGTACCTTCATTTCTGTTATCCGCAACACAACAATGCTTTCGGCTCCTGGTGCACAATGTTCTTCTGCTGCAGGAAGCCCAGCTTCTTCATGTAGCTCGGAGGCAGGCAGGCCCTATACCAAATCCTTCATGTTCCCCCTTCATGAAGCAAAACACTCCACTCTGCACCAGTCCGGTCATGCGGCCCTTCAAGGAGCTCTCTACAAGCAGCAGTTGGATGCGGCTATTACCCGTGGCTGAGGGGCTGGAGACAGACCATGCTGGGGCCACTCTGTAGTACACATTCTTACACACAAGCTTCTTCTCCGACGCTCTCTGCCCGCTGTCACACACCTGCATTGTGTAAGTACCCTGGCAAAAAAATATACATGCCGCACTATAGCTGCTCCAGCAACACACACCATCCCTGCTCCAACCACACACACCATCCCTCCTCAGTTCCCGCTCTCGGTGCCCGGGCTGCGTCCCTAGTAACGCTCTTGGCCGAGGCCTGGGGCAGGAAGTGTCTTCCTGGCCAGGGAGCCGGGCCAGCGGTTATCTGGCAGCCTCTGAGTGTGCGTGTACAGAGTCCACTTCAGGGACTGTGGACTCCATGACTCTCGCTACATACTGGGACAGCAGGTTAACCCTTTCAGTGCCAGAGGATTAAGCAACACAGTGAGCAATGCCTTGCCTACCCCTCTGGCACTTACAGGACCATAATAATATCTGTATATATGTGTGTGTGTGTGTGTGTGTGTGTGTGTGTGTGTGTGTGTGTACATGTGTATGTATGATCAATGTCTGTATATGTCACTGTATCTGTGTGTGTCTATGTATGTTTGCAATATGATTCTTTCTGCTTCACAGAGTACACACAAAACCATCATCAGTCAATACAGCTAAATGAAATGTACAATACAAACACAAAAATTCTTACAAAATATCTTCAACATGCCACCTACAACATTTCAAACAAAAATGCTACATAACACATACCCTACTACAATGACGGGCAACGCCGTCACATATTGCTAGTATATATATATATATATATATATATATATATATATATATATATATATATATATATATATATATATAAAAAAAAAAAAAAAAATATATATATATATATATATATATATATATATATATATAAATATATATTAAAATATATATATATATATATATATATATATATATAAATATATATTAAAATATATATTAAAATATATATTAATATATGTTTTTCTTACTGATTCAGTCCCTCCCTTATTTAGGGGTTTGGTATATCCCATAGTAGTCAACATTGCCATGACAGGGGACACAGAAGGAAGGGAGAAATTTACCTTCTGATATTTCCTTTTCTTCTGTGTTCCTCCACGGCACACCCTCCTTTATTAACTTCTATGAGTTTTGTATATATTACAGCTCTGACAAAAGTGAACTGACGAGGAGGAAGTAGGGGAGCCTTAAATCTTTTTCAATTGGTCCTACAGTCGGCTAAGGGGAGGAGACATTACCCATAGCAGTCAACATTGCCATGGAGGGACACAGAAGAAAAGGAAATATCAGAAGTTAAATTTCTCCCTAGGCACTAGGGGCAGACGTAAAGAGGATTTTAGTCTTACCTGTTAAATCCTTTTCTCTTAGTCCATACAGGTTACTGGTAACTATGTTCCTTCCTTTAAGTAGGCAGGAACATTTCTCTAAATGTATGCAGGGGGTGGAACCTCCCTTCCCTCCTAAGCTGTATCTTAGCCAGCTAGCTCCAGAATGATTTGAGACACTAATAACTGACTAAAAATAGAAGGGAAGAAGACTCCTGTGAGCATGCCCCGGAGGACTCCCACAGTCTGCCACAGGAGAGCCAAGCATGGTCCCTTGACAGGGTGGGAGACCAGTAACCTGTATGGACTAAGAGAAAAGGATTTAACAGGTAAGACTAAAATCCTCTTTTCTCTGACGTCCAATACAAGTTACTGAGAACTCTGGGATGTCCAACCATTCAGTTTCCCAGAGGCGGGAAAAAGGCAAGGACCAGGCGCAAGGCCCCCAAAGTCAGCAGAACCTCTATGAACCAACCGGTCAGAGATCCCAACAAAACTGAAGTGTCAATGGACACCAAACAGGGGTAAAAACACCCCAGAAACTAATACACAGCACACTGAACTAGAGCCAACAGGGCTCAACAGTAAAGGAAGCACCAAGAACCTAGGGAGAAGATCCTAGACAGGCAAGACTGCCTCTAGGACCTTCCTCCCAAAGCTGGCTTCAGCCGAAGCTAGCACATCAACATGGTAGTGCTTCGAAAAGGTGTGCACAGAGGACCAAGTGGCCGCCCTGCACAACTGATCGGCAGAAACCTGATTCTTATAGGCCCAAGAGGCCCCAATGGACCTGGTGGAATGAGCAGTAACCCGAAAGGGAACATGCTTATTCCTCAACTCGTAGGCCCTACGAATAGTGGACTTGATCCATGACGCAATAGTCACTTTGGATGCAGGTCTTCCTGCCCTAGGACCTTCAGGAATGATGAACAGAGCATCAGACTTCCTTACAGATTCAGTGCGATGGACATAAAACTTGAGACAATGCACCACATCCAACAAGTGGAGATCTCTCTCCTTGTCAGAGGAAGGATTAGGGCAGAAAGAGGGCACCACAATCTCCTGATTGATGTAAAACTTGGAGACCACTTTCAGTAAAAACTCCTTAGAGGTGCGAAGCACAGACATATCCTTATGAAACACCAGGTAAGGTGGTTTACAGAACAGGGCTTGCAACTCCGCAACCCGGCAAAAAGACACAATCACCAGAAGAAAGGCCATTTTCCACGTCAAGAGACGTAGAGGAATAGTAACCAAAGACTCGAAGGGAGGACGTTGGAGAACTCCCAATACCAAATTAAGGTCCCACTGAGGAGCTGGGCTTTGAAAGGCAGGATGAACATGAGCAACGCCTTGGATGAAAACCCTGACATCAGGAAGGATAGCAATGCGTTTCTGGAAAAAGACAGAAAGCGCCGAAGTCTGAACCTTAGGACAACTCAGACTGAGCCCCTTGTCCACTTCCCACTGTCCTGCAAAAAGGACAGGACAGTGGGAAGATCAAAGTCATGAGACAGATCTCTGTCAGCACACCAAGACACAAATGTCGACCAGGCACGGTGATAGATCTTGGAAAAAACAGGCTTACGTGCACTAAGCATAGTAGACACCACAGCAGGAGAAAACCCCTTCTCCTTAAAATCGAGGATTTAACCTCCAGGCCGTCAAATTGAGCTGACGAACATCTTCCTTCCACAGGTAACCCTGCAGAAGAAGATCTAGACGAGAGGGGAGAGGAAATGGCTCCACCACAGATAGGGCCAGAAGCTCCGGATACCAGGACGGATGAGGCCAATCCGGAGTAATCAGAATTACTAGACAAAGTTCCACTTTCAATTTCTGTAACACCCTTATCAGCATTGGGAGAGGAGGAAAAATGTAGGCCAGAGGCAATGTCCAAGGGATAGACATTGCATCTGCAGCCAGAGCTAGAGAGTCTCTCCACCAAGAGCAAAACACCGAAACCTTCCTGTTGTGTCTCGTTGCCATCAGATCCACTTGGGGCACCCCCCATCTCTGAGTTAGGAGTTTAAACCCTCGGGATGTAGCTCCACTCTCCGCTGTCGACTGTGTGACGACTGAGGAAATCTGCCATGGTGTTGTCTACGTCTGGAATGTGCACTGCGGAAATGACAGGAACATGAACTTCTGCCCAGGACAAAATAGCCTTGACCTCTAACCAAGCGGCGAGACTTCTTGTTCCGCCTTGTCTGTTGATGTAAGCCACTGCCGTGGCGCTGTCGGACTCCACTCGGACTGGAGAGTCCTCCAGTTGAGATACCCAAAGACGCAGGTCATGAAACATCGCTCGAAGTTCCAAGATGTCGATT
This sequence comes from Rhinophrynus dorsalis, assembly GCA_037306005.1. NCBI lineage: Eukaryota > Metazoa > Chordata > Amphibia > Anura > Rhinophrynidae > Rhinophrynus > Rhinophrynus dorsalis. The sequence continues at coordinate 295,075,073 of CM074718.1, forward strand.
GGGAGAAGGGACTCCTCTGTGGACCATTTCCCCTGAGCGCTGAAGCGACCCAGAACAGCTCCCCAGCCCAAGAGGCTGGCATCCGTCGTGACCATGGTCCAGTAAGGAATCAGGAAGGATCTCCCCTTCAGTAGTGTCAGGCCGCCCGTCGGAGACCCAGTCAGTCCCCCCGCAGTGTCCGCACCTGCACTGGCAGTCGGCCTCTGCCTCCTTCCGAGAAGCCGTGATGGCCTCCTCTCAGAGTCCTCCCTGGCTCCCTAGGGACTGATGCCCGCTCGGACCCAGCAGTCAGCCCTAGCCAACGCGCACACATCCGCCCTTCTTTGTGTGCGCGTCATAAACAAGGGACCAGGGTTTCCCGGGCGTCGTTGTGGCGACACGGTGCTCGGCTCCACCCCTCTCCAGCACGCCCACAGCCACTATAAGAACATTGAGCCCCCAGGACATGGCGCTCAGTGTTACTGTAGCTTCCCTGTGCCTTGTTGCCTACCTCTGAACCTTCTATTCTGGTATCCTGACCCTTTGGCTTAACTCCTGGACTCCGCTGACCTCTGGCACCCTGACCCTTTGGCTAGACTCCTGGACTCCGCTGACCTCTGGCATCTTGACTCTTTGGCTTGACTCCTGATCTCCACTGACCTCTGGCACCCTGACTCTTTGGCTTGACTCCTGGACTCCGCTGACCTCTGGCATGCTGACTCTTTGGCTTGACTCCTGGACTCCGCTGACCTCTGGTATCCTGACCCTTTGGCTTGACTCCTGGGCTCCGCTGACCTTTGTCATCCTGACTCTGGCTTTGCACACCTGAGCTTCTTCTGTCTGTTGCCCGTGCTTGCAGTTCACACTAGGGAGGGGTCTGTGCTCTCTCTCAAGACCCTCTCCCAGTCTGCTGCTCCAGCAAGAGCGACTAACCTGCTTCTGGGTTCCTGTATCCGAACAGTGAGTATCCCTTACCTTACTCATCTAACAAGTAGATTGGAAAGGTCTTGCCACCACTCCAAGCTCAACTCCACATGAGGAGGAAGGGAGACCGATGGCTTCTGATGATCCGGTCGATCCCTGCACGTCTGTATCACAAACTGGGGTGTGCCATGGCGAATGGAACCGCCTCTATCGTGGAAATGAACTTCCCCACCAGAGAAGACAATTTCAGAACTGGGATTCGATTCCGAGGCAGAATCGTTGAGACTCTGTGGGCAATTTGATGGGCTACCTCGTCAGGTAGAAACACCATGCTCCTCTGAGTATCGAATAGAAGACCCAGGAAGATCAGTTGCTGGGATGGGACAAGATCTGACTTGTCCAAGTTGACAATCCAACTGTGATGGGTAAGGACTTGAATGCAGGTCTGAACTTGCTGATGAAGAAGGTCCGCAAAGGAGGCTTTCAAAAGCAAGTCGTCCATGTAGGGAGTCACTCTGATGCCGACCCGATGGAGGACGGATATCAAGGCCCCCAGAACTTGTTGGAAAACCTGAGCGGCCGTCGTCAGACCAAATGGAAGAGCTGAGAACTGAAAATGACCCCTGTCGCAGGCAAACCTCAGGTACCGCCTGCTCTCCTGATGAATTGTGATGTGCAAATACGCATCCTGAAGATCCAGAGAAGCTAGGAACTCCCCCGGAGACATGGCAGCGATTACTGTGTGCAGAGACTCTTGCCGATAGTGAGTCTTCACTACAAAGAAATTGAGATCCTACAGATCCAAAATAGGGCAGCATCCGCCATCCTTTTTGGTCACCACAAAGAGATATAAGTAAAATCACTAACCCCTGTCTGAAGAAGGCACCGGCTCCAGGACATCCTTGTCCAGAAGAGCCTGAATAGAGTCTTCGAACAGACGGCTTCTCTCGACTTCCTGAGGAGAGCGAGAAAGATGAAAGAGAAAAGAAAGGGATCTTGTATTCCTCTGACACTACCTGTAACACCCATGGGTCCGATACTGAATCCTCCCAAATCCCACAGAAGAGGCGGAGACGGCCACCCACGGTGGGATGCGGACCCAGGTTCGGTGAGTCATTCCGAAGCAGTCTTGGGGGCCTTGGGCTTTGATGCAGCCTTGGGCTTCCATTGCTGCTTGGGTTTGGAGGAGGGATGCGGAGCCGATGGGAACCGCCTGGTTCGTTGAGAGTTTGAAAGGAACAAAATGACCGGTTACGTTTAAACAGCAACTTCTTCTTAAAGACCAAGGGTAGAAGACTATTCTTATCCCCTGTGGCCTCGCTAATTGGTTCCTTAAGTTCAGACCCAAACAAGGAAGTACCCTGAAAAAGCAAAGAAAGCAAGACTTTCTTGGAAGCAGTGTCAGCAGACCATATCTTGAGCCAAAGCGCACGTCTGGCCACCACCGAGGTAGTAGAGGTCCTTGCCATCATGCGGACGACAAAGGCAGCAGCAGAGACATAGTGTTGCACTTCAGAGATATTAGCGAGAAGAAGCAATTTCTCCGAAGTAGGCGCATCCTGACGGACAGTGAGTTGTTCAGTCCAGACTGCAATAGCCCGGTTAACCCATGCAACAGTAAATGCTGGATGCATAGCAGTGCCAATAGAAGCGAAAATGGACTTGAGGGAAACCTCAAGTTTCTTGTCAGTCCAGTCTAGCAGCGCAGAAGCATCAGAGACAGGTAAAGCAGTAGATTTAGATAGTCTAGATATGGGTGCATCCACTTTAGGGGGATGAACCCATTTAGCCAGCTCAGCTTCAGAAAAGGGATAAAGCTTAGCAAATTTCCTGGACACAGAAGCAGACTTGTCTGGATTTTTCCCACACGTCAGACACCAAACGGTTAAGAGTGGGGTTAGGAGGAAAATAAGTAAGGGGCTTAGCAGGCTCCTGAAAAACATCAGAGGGATCAGAAGGGACCTCCTGAACCAGGGGAATGTTGAGAGTGGTTAATACAGCCCTGATCAGGCCCTCAGCAGAGGGTTCAGGATCAGCTTCAAAAGGGTCCCCAAGGGACCTAGAAGACTCGAAAATAGTACCATCCTCAACATCTGAATCTTGCAACAATTCCTCCTCAGAAGAATCTGACACGTCAGGTGCCCCCTGCGATTTAGGCAGGGAGGATCTGATAGTAGAGGGGGTCTGCCATAATTGAACTGCCCCCTGTATTTGGGATGGAAAGAGTTGTAATGTGGACCTAAGGTCCCTAGTCGCAGCCTTAAACTCTTGCACCCAGGCTGGCTCAATAGCATGGCTGGAAGTTCCTGGGTTTCTGTCAGGAAATTCAGAACATGCTGGGCATAAATGACCAGAGAACTCTCTAGGTAGCCCTGTGTGACAGGAATAGCAATTCGCAATGGGGGATACGGTTACCCCAGCCTCCTTAGTCTTAGGTCTAGCCCCTAGCTCCAGCAGTATAGACATTCTCACAGTGTGTAAGATTAATATTTAATCCCAGAAATCGCTAAAACAGACTTATCTGGCAGGTGAAGTGTTAATCTGCAGAGGAGAGAAGGAGATACTCACTGAGAAAGCTCACAAAATGGTTGCCGCAACGGGAGCAGATCAGAAAAAAAGGCGCGAAGCAAGCGCTCATGGGAAATTTAGTTTTTCCCAAAAAGTACCCCAAAGCAGTGCCCGAAGCCCCCCAAGCCCCCCATCACTCTTTAACTATAAACCGGATGATAGAGCAAGGGTAGACAATTAAAATGAGCCCACTCTGAAGTTGCTGTGTGAAGCGGTTGCAGAGATACATCCCAAACAGTGTTGTCCCATAGAAAGTAAATGGAGCAATGGCGTCTCCGCAGTAAATCGCGCCTTAAAGGAGCGGTACACAATATTAATAAAAGTTAAACCATAAGTTAAAAACATGAAAAACATACAGGGAACTTGTGTGAATACTAAGAAAACACTAACTCAGTAAGGAAAGTGTCAGAGAAACCCCTCAAACATGCCAAACCAGTAGACAAAGGGTTAAGTTACCACATAAACCTGCTCCAAATACCCAACAGACAGACACATTTACACATATATATATATATATACATACATACATACACAGTGGGGCAAAAAAGTATTTAGTCAGCCACCAATTGTGCAAGTTCTCCCACTTAAAAAGATGAGAGAGGCCTGTAATTTTCATCATAGGTACACTTCAACTATGAGAGACAGAATGGGGGGAAAGAATACAGGAAATCACATTGTAGGATTTCTAATGAATTCATTGGAAAATTCTTCGGTAAAATAAGTATTTGGTCACCTACAAACAAGCAAGATTTCTGGCTCTCACAGACCTGTAATTTCTTCTTTAAGAGTCTCCTCTGTCCTCCACTCGTTATCTGTATTAATGGCACCTGTTTGAACTTGTTATCAGTATAAAAGACACCTGTCCACAACCTCAAACAGTCACACTCCAAACTCCACTATGGCCAAGACCAAAGAGCTGTCGAAGGACACCAGAAACAAAATTGTAGACCTGCACCAGGCTGGGAAGACTGAATCTGCAGTAGGCAAGCAGCTTGGTGTGAAGAAATCAACTGTGGGAGCAATTATTCGTAAATGGAAGACATACAAGACCACTGATAATCTCCTTCGATCTGGGGCTCCACGCAAGATCTCACCCAGTGGTGTCAAAATGATCACAAGAACGGTGAGCAAAAATCCCAGAACCACACAGGGGGGACCTAGTGAATGACCTGCAGAGAGCTGGGACCAAAGTAACAAAGGCTACCATCAGTAACACACTACGCCGCCAGGGACTCAAATCATGCAATGCCAGACGTGTCCCCCTGCTTAAGCCAGTACATGTTTGCGCCCGTCTTAAGTTTGCTAGAGAGCATTTGGATGATCCAGAAGAGGATTGGGCGAATGTCATATGGTCAGATGAAACCAAAGTAGAACTTTTTGGTAAAAACTCAACTCATCGTGTTTGGAGGAGAAAGAATGCTGAGTTGCATCCAAAGAACACCATACCTACGGTGAAGCATGGGGGTGGAAACATCATGCTTTGGGGCTGTTTTTGTGCAAAGGGACCAGGACGATTGATCCGTGTAAAGGAAAGAATGAATGGGGCCATGTATCGTGAGATTTTGAGTGAAAACCTCCTTCCATCAGCAAGGGCATTGAAGATGAAACGTGGCTGGGTCTTTCAGCATGACAATGATCCCAAACACCGCCCGGGCAATGAAGGAGTGGCTTCGTAAGAAGCATTTCAAGGTCCTGGAGTGGCCTAGCCAGTCTCCAGATCTCAACCCCATAGAAAACCTTTGAAGGGAGTTGAAAGTCCGTGTTGCCCAGCAACAGCCCCAAAACATCACTGCTCTATCAAAGGGTATATAACAAAGTATTGATATGAACTTTTGTTATTGACCAAATACTTATTTTCGACCATAATTTGCAAATAAATTCTTTAAAAATCAGACAATGTGATTTTATGGATTTTTTTGTCTCATTCTGTCTCTCATAGTTGAAGTGTACCTATGATGAAAATTACAGGCCTCTCTCATCTTTTTAAGTGGGAGAACTTGCACAATTGGTGGCTGACTAAATACTTTTTTGCCCCACTGTATATATACACCCAATGAGTGCAGGAGTGCGCAATGAGACCTCCCAAATACAAGCCCAGCAAAGGGGCACTGTGGACCTGCAGCACTCAAAGGGTAGCTCACCTTTCCTGCAGAGCTTCTGTCTTCAAATTACCATGCAGCAACAATTACCTCAGTGGGTAATCCATGGGGAAGCACTTGTAACCAAGATTTTCCCCCTCGGGGCTTAAGGTCCACCAAAAAGCACCTGGATACTGAGCTAGCCACATTGAAGGGCATTTGTCAGTCATGGTAATCCGCCTAATGGTGATATTCCATATCTGACAGAAAAATAAAAAAGAAACTAAAACTAACGACAAATGTTCTCCACCTGGTGTTGTCACACCCAGGAACAAATCATTCTGGAGATAGCTGACTAAGATGCAACTTAGGAGGGAAGGGAGGCTCCACCCCCTGCATACATTCAGAGAAATGTTCCTGCCTACTTAAAGGAAGGAACAGAGTTACCAGTAACCTGTATTGGATGACAGAGAAAGGTCCCATTGTGTCCCCACAAGAAATTCCTTGAAAACCACATGGTTTCTCCTTTTTCGCCTACATCAAAAGTATTTTCCTTAATTTTTTCAATGGCTACAAACTTTGTATTTTCACGCCAAAAACATGCTGTTTTCCTGAAGGGAAACAGAAATTAAGCAGCTAGAGAAGGTGCTATGTGACTTGCTAGCTATATATTTAGCTAAATAGAGGCAGCAGAGGCTCACAGTGTGTGCTATCACACAGTAACACTATGAGCACCTGGGTGAAAAAAGAAAAGGACTATGATGCATCCAGTAAGTCAGAGGAGGAGAAAGTGGTCACCACAAGCATGGTAGTATCTGGGAGCCCTGATTCCCCAGACCCAATGATGTCCAGTCCCCCTACATAGTCCCTTGGAATCTAGGGGGAAAATTGTGACCAAGGTAGGACTGAGTAGCAGTGTGGACTGAGTTGCAGTTTGAGCACAGGTCAGCTGTCTGTGCCTGCTACTACTGCTGCCAGTGTGCTTTCTGATACTCAGGAGGAGGAAGAGATGATGGTAAGTGGGAAGCAGAGTGCTCTAAGTCACACTTGCCATTCGCAAGCAGTCCAACTATTACCACACTGAAGCTAGAGAGTGGTGGGGGGTGAGGGAAGGGTGATGGTAATATTGATGAAGCAGCTGGTGGTGGAACTAGAGTGACTCTTGATCCTCCTAATGATGAGGTGGAGGGGGAAGTGATGGTGACGAGCAGCCAGACTAGCAGTCAAGGGCACCCACAACATACACCTGACCCTGTGACTCCCCATCCCCTGGCATTGTGCCTCATGGACAAGTTGATGAAGAAGGCAGAACCAGCTAGCAGTATTAGCATCAGCACAGATCAGCTGCCTGTGCCTGCTGCCAGTCTGCCTTCCTCAGTAGGGGACCCACTGTCACATTTTGTCATCATCACCAACTCTCATTCAGCAGCAACAGCAATGGACTGGTAGTGGTGGCGATGCGGGTGAGGGTGGAGAAGACGATGAGGGCCTTTTTAGCCAAAAGCAAGAAGGAATGGGAGACACATATGCAGATGAGGATGGACATCACCACCACTACTAGCAGTGACGGCATTGTGCATGATCTGTGACAAGTCAGTGAAAAGGGGAAAGGAGGGAACACATTGTGGTACAACTGTCGTGATAACACATGAAATACAGACACCATAACATTAAAGCATGTTAAAGCCAAATCTTCACAAAAGAAATCTGGAGTCGCTGTTGTTGAACCCTGTCTCTCTCTCCAAGGGCACCAAGAATCTAGGAGGAAATCTAAGAGGAAGAAGAATAGAGAAACCTAGCCTGAGCCTGAAAGTTCAATGGCAAGCAAAACACCTGCTTTGTCATCAGCTTCTTTTGCTAGGGTTCGGGCATGGAAAGATGATCTTCTGCTGAACCACGTCTGACATTGTTACCTCCTCCACCACCTGACAGTGATTCTGTAGATGCAAGGATGTGGCAGTTCGTGTCCACCTATTGCACATTGTGCAGTGCGCAAACCTCACATGTGGTGGAGTATAAACATAAGCATGGAATCAAGCAGAATCCAAGGAGATTCCATCCCACAGAATATGTTAAGCTGGTGGCAGGGATGATTCATCATTATTATCAAGTCTGCTAGTTGTCATGTGTCCTTAGCGGAGGGGATAAAGGGCATCGAGACAGCAACAGTACTTGGTTTCTGACATTGTGGACCTAAGCATCAAGGTGTTTGCCTTCAGTTGTGCCAGTTGTCTGATGCGAGTGCAAATATGTCCATTTTTCCTAGTCCTTCCCCAATTTCCTACACACACTGTGCACATTGCAGTTCCTGATGAAAGGCAAAGTTCCTGATGTCAAGGGAAACATGTATATTCCATCAATACACCTATGATTTTGGAGGAGGTGCAGGAGAAGTATTATTGGCCAAATTATTTTCTCCACATACACCTGAAGTGGTGGGGGTGGGGGCTAGTTGTGGTCCTGTTACTGCCTCAGGCACATCACTGGAGCTAGTGGCAAGTGGAACCCTGATCATCATCACCCATATCACTGCTGTTGATCACATTCCTTTGTAGCTGCCTAATCGTCCTGCTGCTTAAATCTGAACTACCACATTTAACCCTTTGAGTGCCAGAGGGGTACGCAACGCATTGCTTTGCAATGCGTTGCGTACCCCTCTGGCACTCAAAGGGTTAATAATTCCTCATCTGGCGACTAGCTGCTCAGTAGCGCTAGTCGTCAGAATTATTACCTGGTTAATGCAAATTATCCACTGCTCTGCACGCCTGCGCTGTCAGTCCCTTTTGGAGCCGAACGGCTCCTAGCAACACCTCCTAGAGCCGTCTGGGACTGACATCGCAGACGTCACTATGGAAAGATGTCTGACCTCCGTCCTGCCTGTCAGGCCCAGAGCAGTTGATAATTCGCATTAACCAGGTAATAATTCTAGTGACTAGCGCTACTGAGCTGCTAGTCACCAGATGAAGAATTATTTGGGGCCATCTTTGTTATGTGGTAGTTCCGCTTTAAACAACTCAGAAGCAGCAATAACAGCAGTCACAAATGCCACATTGTCACCACGGCATTTGCCAGTGGCCATTGGCCACCATAAAATGACCTGCTGGCCTTGTTCTTTCAAACAAGAAGCCTACATAAATACCAAATCACTACAAATCACTGTTTCCTCAGGGCTTTTGTCTCGAACAAACCTGAGTCCAACACATCACTAGTTCCTCAGGGCATGTTCCTCTAACAAGCCATATTCCAACAAATCAATATTTCCTCAGGGCTTGGGCCTCAGCTCTAACAAGTCTTGGTCCTACAAATCAATGTTTCCTCAAGTCTTGGGCCTAAAAAGTCCAAGTCCTACAAATCAATTTCTTTTTAAGGCTTGTGTTTAGCTATCCTGAGTCCTGCACAGTAAACACACACAATTCTTTCAGCTGTTTTAACCCTGCTGCTCTACTGCCTACTAGCCATTGTTTATAAAGAGAAATGAAGAAATCATTAAAAAGGTTTAGGAGGAGGAGAGGGATCACCATGGTTTATTGCACCCGTTGCATCAACCATGTACTCCCCTTACCCTTCTTGTGTTTGCTGGACATTACCCAACTACTGTGTGTGTGTTTTTACTGTAAAGTACACCATGGAACTGAGTGATGTCTTGCCTTGGTCTTCTACAAAATATTCTATCCCATCAAGTATCAGTCTTCCCCAGTCACAGCTTCTGTCCCTGTCTGTTCCCCTATTCCAGTCAAAGAAAAAAATTCCTGTTCAACGTATTCTTTAACCAGATTCCACCAACACAGGGACTTTCAGACCCCTTTTGTACTGTGGCTGTGGGACATAAACTAAAATTTGCTATGTGTTTGGTGTAAATTCAGTCTCTCCATTGATTTCAATGCAATTAGTTAGGAGAAAAAAAAAAAAAAAAAAAAGCTGAAAAACTGCACTTCGCGCTGGAAATTTCCAGCTAAATAGGAAGTCCCATTTCTTTTTGCCTATTTCTATGTTGAGGTGAAAACTTTCCCCATCCCTACTAGGGACGTCAAAACGCATAGCTTCAGACAGCTGTTCTCCCTACATAGCAATAGCTCTTTTTACCCAAGCAAAGGCAAAAATAGGCCGTATCGCTTTCTCCGTGGACGTTTGTCAGGCTAATCCTTGAGTCCTGCGACATCTTCGAGGGGAAGGGCAGTGTTCTTCACTAAAGGCAAGAAAGTGGGGGTCAACAGCAAGGGCGATGCATACTGTGTCAACTCCTCAGCTGTAATATGGTAAAGCTTAGGGGCATATCTTGGCGCCTAACAGAGATAACCGCTACTTAGAGGAGCTCCTGACTCTGATCGCACTAAATGGCATTTTTACTTGCTATGTGGTGACTTTCTTTTTACTTTTTGCCTGCTTTTGGTAGCCCATAGGGTAATGTCCCTAAAAAGAAGAGAACATCCAAGATTACTGCCTATCTGAAGGAAAATTTCATCGATCCTAACCAACTTGTTCATCCTCCACGCTGTTCCAAAATGGCCGTGGGAGGGAAACAGAACGAATCCAAGGGACGGCCTTCAGAACTTTTGGCCTCAAACTCACCAGGCCCAGCTCAACCAATTGACTTAAGACTATTTGCCATTAACCCCTTAATGACAGTTTTTTTTTTTTCCCATTATAGCGAATGACTTCCTGGACTTACCAGGTAAGTCGTCTGTCACTAAGGGGTTAAAGAAAACATTACACTTCTGCCCTCCAAGGCAGATATTGAAAATATGTTGGACAATTTGAAGGAGTCCCTCCGATCCGACATTTCAGACCTTAGCAGAGACATTCACCAGATTGGTGTGCATGTCCTGGATCTGGAGGATTCCACAGAAACTGTACTTATGGCCCAGCATGGGATGCAGCAAGCCTTATTGTCGCAGGCTGTTGAAATCCAGCATCTTCAGCTGGTGAGAGTATGGGCAGATGGAATAACATCAGGGTACGCAACTTGCCAGAGACCGTGTCCCTCTGGGACCTCAGCGGTGCCCTGCACCAGGTCTTCTCCTCACTAATGCGCATAGATCCTAACTAGCTTCGATTGGAGCGTGTCCACAGGGCCTTGAGGCCTTGGCTTCCCTCGGTGGGAGGTCCACCTTGAGATCCAGGATAGGGCGGCAGCCAACATCCTTCTTGGGAACGACAATGAGGTTGGGATAAAAGGCTGAACCTCTCTGCTGTAGGGGAACCAGTGGCAGAACTTCCGTGTCTAAAAGCGACTGGACCACCCCGTTGAAAAGTCTGAGCTTTTCTTGTCCCTGAGGGGAACGAGAAGGAAAGAATCTGAAGGGGGCAGGGATTTGAAGGGAATCCTGTAACCTTCTGAAACCACCTGTAATACCCATTCATCCACAACAGAGCCTATCCAAACACTCAAAAAGTGATGCAGGTGACCCCCTACTTGCCACGGACCAGGATTTGGCAGGTCAAGTTTGGTGGAGGTGTTTTTAGACCTCCACTGCTGCTTGGGGTGGGACATGGGGCCTGAGGTGCCACCGGGTTCACCCTAAACGCTTTGTTTAGGAACCTGAGGCAACAACGTGCTCTTACCCCCAGTGGCCTCATTGATGAGAGTCTTCAGTTCAGGGCCAAAAAGAGAATTACCCTGAAAGGGAAGAGAAATCAGTGATTTCTTAGAGATCAAGTCCGCAGACCACAGCATACGCCTAGCAGTCACAGAAAAAGATGATGCATTGGCTTCAAGCTGGTCTACAAAGAGAACATCAGTAACATAGTGCTGAGCTTCAGAAATGCTGGCCAAAAGGGTTAAATAGTCAGCCTTAGGTGCACCTTTGTGGACGGCAGCAGTCAGCTGTTCAGAAGCCAAGGTGGGTCTCAGACGCACCTATGGCAGTGAAGTTAGCATTCAAAACAGCATCAAGATTTCTGTCTGTCAAATCTTTGAGAGCTGAAGAGTCTGCCACAGCCAAAGCAGTGGACTTAGCCTGGAAATGGGGGAATCAATCTGAGGATGCATAGCCCATTGAGTCAAGGTAGCTTCAGAAAAGGGATAAAGCTCAGAGAACCTTTTTGACAGAAAAGGAGCTTGTCAGGAGTCTTCCACTCATCATCTGATACAGAGTGGGATTAAGCGGAATAACAGTGCATGACTTCTTTGGCCTTTGAAAGACATCAGAAGTAGCCTGTGGCTCTACAGGAGCAGAGGGAATATTTAAAGTGGTTAATACCGCTTTAATGAGACCCTCAGCAGAGGGATCAAGATCAGCTTCAAAGGGGTCACCATGAAATTAGGAAGAAGCCCCTTCAGAACAAACACCATCCTCAGAGTCCCCATCTGAATCCTCAAAGGAAGAATCAGACAGATCAGGAACGCCATGGGCCTTAGGGGCCACAAACCTGAATGGAGTGGGGGGCCTCCAAGACTGAAGAACCCCCTGGAGAGAAAAAGGAAACTGTGCCATAGGGGACTTTAAGTCCTTGACCCAAGGTGGCTCTTGGTCATGGATGGAAGGCCCTGGCGGAGACACAGGGGCCACAGCATGAGGAGCATACATGCCCAGAATACCCCATAGGAAGCCCTGAGTGGCAAAATGCACAATGCATGAGGGGCGACTGAGACACCCCTCAGTCCTTAGCCTTAGGTCTAGCCCCATGTTCAGGTGGATCAGTCATCCTAACAGGAGAAAGTGTCAATACAGTAAAGCAGAGCTTTCCAAACGTTTCATGTTGGTGACACTTTTTAGACATGCATCATTTAATGACACAGTAATTCAGTTTTGCTAGCAAACCGGAAGTTAAACTAACAATCCCTTTTAAGTGATACGGACACATACATAAATTGTAATAAGAGGATGTATGGGGACACAACATATCTCATGAAAACCTTTCATTCATACTGCGTAAGGCATTAAGCATGTAGTGTGGTTTTTAAAAGGGCGACATGAGAATGCTGTGCTACATATAAGCGCAAGATTCTCATGTCTCATTATTTAATAGATAGTGCGTAACTCATTTTAGAAGTACTGTCCATCTTTCCTGTCTCATCGGCGCCACAAGGAGAAGCAGCAGCCATGTGACAGGCAGCCTCGGCGCACAGGGACACTCCAGTCTGGCAGGCCAAAGAGAGGGAAGAGGTATAGAGGAGGCGGCATCTCAAAAGATTTTAACAGCTGAAGCGCCAAAAGATTTGTAACAGCTGGAGAGCCTCCGTGTGCTGCATACATATTATGTATGCAGCACACAGAGGCAAATCCAGCTGTTACAAATCTTTTGTGGCGCTCCAGCTGTATGCAGCACACAGAGGCAATCTTGCACTGTGTAAATGCGACCATTAACTAGTAATGTTTTATCTCAGCTCCCAGTGTGGCTCGCGCTTGGTTTGAATGACAGTCTCGTGCTGTGTAAACGGCACCTTTGCCTGTGACACACCTACACACTGCAGCTGACACCAACGTATCACAACACACAGTTTAGAAGCACTGCAGTAAAGGAAGACCCAAATACTGTTACCCAGATTAAAGATTTCACCCTAGAAAGCCTAAAATGCATTTATCTGGCAAGCAAAGGGTTAACCTAAGGAGAACAGCTGAGGAGACCAAGCCCTGAGTGTGTGATACTCATGTAGAGAGGAAACAAAAATGGAGACCACACAGGGAATTCAGCAGCGCATCAATTACAAAGTCCTTCTTCTCACCTTTAACGCTCTCCACAGTGCTACCCCTCCTTACATCTCTTCCCTCATCTCCTATTATGTTCCTGGCCGCTTCCTTCGCTCAGCACACAATGCACTTCTTATTGCACCATCCACACCCTCTTCCCTCTCCCGTCTCAAACCTTTCTCACTTTCTGCTCCATACCTATGGAACTCCATACCCCTCTCCTTATGTCTAGAAAAATCCCCCTCTGTCTTTAAGTCTACCCTGAAGTCTTATCTTCTGGAGCACTAGGACCATGCACTGCCTTTGGCCAAACTCAGCACTTGTAATCTCAGCACTTAACACCCTCTTACCCCATTGTATGTCTCCCTTTACCCATTTAGACTGTAAGCTCCTTGGGGCAGGGACCTCTCTCCCATTGTTTCTATGAATGTCGCACTTATTTCATCCCCTCTTATTTATTGTAACAATTGTCTATTGTAAGGCGCTGCGTACACTGTGTGGCGCCATATAAATAAAGATACATACATACATACATACAGGGAACCAATCAGAAAACTGCCCACGAAACGTGCGTTTATGGGAAATGTAGTTTTCCCAATACAGGAGTACCAAAAGCAGAACCAAATCCTGAGAATGTCCACCGAATAGTCAGGGAAGGGGAGACAAGAAGATTGAGCCATTTCTCAACTTGATGCACAGACCGGTTGCAGAGATATGTCCCAAAACGGCTGTCCAATAGAGATCAATGGCGCATAGCGGTTATGCAGTAAAGCACGCCCTTAAAGGCATGGAACTCAAATTTAACATGTAAAATGAAAAAGTGTCTAAAAAGTGTAACACACATATAATACCAGCTACTATCATGGGCGTCCGGGGTGGCAAGGGGGGCACCGCCCCCCTACAATTACCCCCCCCTCCATATAAACAAAGGGGCTGGCCTCGGGGTCATATTATGGCTTTGCCCCCACTGGAAAAATTTCTATGAACACCCCTGGCTAACATGAATTAAACCAAGGAGCATGTGAATTTAAGTCTCCCCACTGACCAAGATTGGCAGGGACCACATAACAGGCAAAAATGCACCAAAGATCCCCAGATCAGCAGCAATAATGGTAAGAATTACCAACATGAGTGCAGGATTAACAGAGAATTCCAAGGAAGCCCTTGTGCAGAAGGGAACTGTGGGACAGTGGACCATGGCACTCAAAGGGTTTCTCACCTTTCCTGCAGGGCAATCCACCAGGGGAAGCCAGTAATGGTAATCGCCTAATGGAGGAATTTGGACATCCTGTAAGTAAAAATAATAAAATAACTAAAACTAAGCAGAACTGTTCACAACCTTCCTACCACAATGAGGAACAAATCTTAACTGGAGGGGAGTGGCTAGGAAGCCTGCTATGGAGGAGAGGGAGGCTCAACCCCTGCACTTCTTTGGAGAATTGTTCCAACCTACTGGGAGGAGCTGTCGCCTCCTCGTGACACCTGAAAGCTATAATGGATGACAGAAATAGAACTATACAAACAGGAAAAAAAAAAACCACACAGAATCACAGAATGAGTTCACTGCTTTGATGAAATTTTTTGGGCTCCCTCTCCTGCCCCCCTCCTCCACTGCTTATTAGCGTTCAAGTTTTGGTATATGTATTCATGTTTGATGTTTTCATTGACTTATGGGGGAGGTTGTCCCTTTCTGCCCAGTATTATCCCGGGTTCTGCCCCTTGGCCTCATCAAGGGGGGTCTCGTGGCCCTCGGGGCACTATCAATTTTGGTTACGTACCCCATGATTAATGCCGTGGATAGTTTGATGCTTTGTTACTTCCATCAATCTGGCTTAATATTTTGCAATTATGTGAATGTTTATGTTGTTTGGTATGGAGGTCCCTGGGGTGTCTCTGAAGTGCCCGCTTGTTTTGACGGGTCTTCAAGGTTGCCCCTGGTTCCCCCTTCTCCCTTTCCCCTTTTTTCTTCTTCTGTCTCCTGTGCGGCTCCCTATGATCTCTTACTTCTTATCTTTGACTTATTTACTCTGTTCTGTTCTCCTTTCTTGCCCATTCCCCTTCCTTCCCTCCCTCTCCCCTTTTTTGGACTGGTATGGTATTGACCTTGCACAAGGCAACTTCTTTACCAGCGATCTTCTTCACAGCAAATCCTTTTATTTCATTTATAGCCATGGCTGACTCCCTCCTTCTCAATGTTCTCATCAATAATGCCAAGGGTTTGAATTCCCCTCATAAACATCGTGTTTTGATTCAGGACTTCCAACATCTGGGGCCTCAGATCATATTCCTGCAAGAGAGACTCATTTTGTCCGTGGGGGAAGAACCATCTTTTTTAAGCAGCATTTCCCCAGGCAATACTATAGCTCCTTTTCAGAGAAAAAGCGGGGAGTAGGTATTTTACTCCACAGGTCCCTGCCCCTTACAGTGCTGGATACAAAATCCGATATTGACAGTAGGAGTATATTTCTGAAGGGTACACTGGGTGACCTGACTGTGACATTGGCTTCTGTCTACTCCCCGAACTCTGGTCAGCTCTCCTTTCTCACCTCTACACTTCAGTCTTTTGGGCTTTTGCTGGGGGCTTGACCATATTGGGGGGCAATCTTAATGTCCCTCTGTGCCCTAGACTTGAGTCCTCTACAGGAAGATCTTGCATCTCGTCATCTCACCTGAACCTCATACAAAAGAGCTTTAGGGACCTGGCTTTGCTGGACATCTGGCGGCACTCTCATCCTTCTTCATCCCACTTTACCTTCTTCTCTCATCCTGATCTCTCCTCTTCTTGTCTAGGTTACCTTTTTCTTTCCCAATCTCACCTCCATTTCTCCTCGGGTGTGGAGATCCTGCCTAGGACCTGGTCAGATCACTCCCCGGTCTTCTTGTCATTTGCCATTCCAACAGCCCTACCCAGGTCCAGAGTTTGGAGAATGCCAATCTCAGCCCTGGATGATGTGGAGTTTTGCAATATGCTTGACCAGAATGTCAAAGATTTCATTGGTCGTAACAGAGGGTCGGTCTCCTCTGCGATCACAGTCTGGAAGGCGCTGAAATGTCATGTTCACAGCCTCTTCATTCAATATGCTTCACGTAAGCAGAGGGAGAAAGAATCTGTTATCTCCCAGTTGCTAGGTGACATAGATCGGGTGAAGGCTTCTCTAGACTCCAGCCCTGAACCAGGGTTGGTCCGGCAATTAATAGAAAATAAATAATGGGTGCGCTCACTGTATGCAGATCCTTGATAGTAAGACAAAAGGAAAAAAAGGATATACTATATCATATAGCAGAATACAGGAAACTAATAAATAAGGCACATAAGGCAGTAAAATGCTAATGGACAATATAACTGGTATTGGCAGAGAAAAAGATACACTAGACAATGCTAAATATCACAGGAATGGAACAGTAAAATGATTGGTCAGTATATGCAATATACATCAGATAGTATCATAAGATAAAGAACCTGATGGGGAATACAGTCCATGAAGGTATGGTAATCCTAATTGGAACAGTCAATGATTGATGATGGAGAGGATGCAGAAGATGATGATGAACACAATCTACTGTCTTTTAATTGACCACCTTTCAGATGGTGTAATTCATGGTTCTCCCCTGCTTTTCAAATTGTTTATCGCTCACTGTAACGGTTTGCTCTGTTATACTGTGTACATACCCAGATATGCTCTACTGTATGACTTTTGTTTGTATTGTATTCTGTTTTTTTTCTTCAATAAAAATCTTTAAATGTTAAACAACAACAAAAAAATGGTATAGCTCAGAGAAGTGTTTATTAAGGAAAAGCCTCTTATCTGGAGTTTGCCATTCTTCCATAAGGTTCTAAACCAACATTACATCTACAATTAACCCGTATAGCAGAATAGGAAAAAAGGGGTTATCTACAACATGTACTGCACCCATCTGTACCCCAGACCCAATGCAGAGAACAGCTATAAATGAGTGCACAGAACAGCAACACACACAGAATGTCAGACAGCTCAGTATGGGACATACAGTGGACCAAGGCACTCAAAGGATTACTTACCAATCTTCTGTCTTCAGGCTTGCATCCTAGAAAAAGGGTAGAATCTCTAGGAGACTTAGCCATGAGGAACAGATTTGTCAAAGTCACAGTGCACAGCGAAAAAGATCCACAAGGCACCTAAAACAGCTAAAAGGATGGCAACTGCACTCCTTTCTGCTTTGCAGGACACATGAATCTGGAAGTAGGTGGGGGGGACTCAAAGTCCATGGTTCCATGGCTCCTGTGTTCCATATTGGACGTAAGAGGAAAACATATTTGCTTATAACCCTGTGGATGCCAGAGTGTCCAAAGCAATGCACTGGACACCCGTCTGCACTCAAAGAGTTAAAGATCTGAGTGTAAATGATCATTTACTCAAGCGTGTGTGCATGTAACATGTATTTATAATGTGGAAACGTTTGGAGGGAACATTCCAACAAACAGGGATTAGTGCCAGGTTGCTATGAAAAATAATTTAATAAAAAGTGCCAAAAACTTTACCTGCCAACTTCTGACTTCCAAGACCGCACTTGGTTTCAGCACTTTGTCCCTGGCTTTAAAATTACATTTCAAACCCACATTGTTTGTCATATCATTAACAGGTTAATAGGTTATGAGATTTCCAACATGTTAATATTGCTTATTTGCAAGACCTCAGGTAGTATTTGAGTATGGACAAAGTCTCTTCTGCTGCACAAGTGTGAGTTGCAGTCTGTAGTACTATGTTTTCTGCTGGTTTGCACTAAAGGATAGTGGCCCTTCATTTGAAGGACTTTGTGAGGGGCCTGGAGAAATATGTCTCCTTAATGATGACACATTACTTGTGTGGAAGAAACCTACTCAGGTACCACTGGTTTAGCTCATTTTCAATTGCAAGCTCTGTGTACAACTTGTATAGCACACTATGACTGATAAAGTTGTGTGAAAAAAAAGTACACACTCTTTGAATTCTATGGTTTTACATATCAGGACATAATAACAATCATCTGTTCCTTAGCAGATCTAAATATTAGGTAAATACAACCTCAGATGAACAACAACACATGACATTAAACCGCGTTATGATTTATTTAACAAAAATAAAGCCAAAATGGAGAAGTCATGTGTGATAATCTAAGTACACCTTGTGATTCAATAGCTTGTAGAACCACCTTTAGCAGCAATAACTTGAAGTAATCGTTTCTGTATCACTTTATCAGTCTCTCACATCGTTGTGGAGGAATTTTGGCCCACTCTTCTTTACAACGTTGCTTCAGTTCATTGAGGTTTGTGGGCATTATGCACAGCTATCTAAGGTCCCACCACAGCATTTCTATCGGGTTGAGGTCTGGACTTTGACTAGGCCATTGAAACACCTTGATTCTTTTCTTTATCAGCCATTCTGTTGTAGATTTGCTGGTGTGCTTGGGATCATTGTCCTGTTGCATGACCCAATTTTGGCCAAGCTTTAGCTGTTGAACAGATGGTCTCACATTTGACTCTAGAATATTTTGGTATACAGAGAAGTTCATGGTCGACTCAATGACTGCAAGATTCCCAGGTTCTGCAAAACATCACACTCCACCACCGTGCTTGACAGTTAGTATAAGGTGTTTGTGCTGATATGCTGTGTTTGGTTTTTGCCAAACGTGGCTCTGTGCATTATGGCCAAACATCTCCACTTTGATCTTGTCTGTCCAAAAGATATTGTTCCAGAAGTCTTGTGGTTTGTTCAGATGCAACTTTGCAAACTTAAGCTGCACTGCCATGCTCTGTTTAGATAGAAGAGGCTTTTTCCTGGAAACCCTTCCAAACAAACCATACTTGTTCAGTCTTTTTCTAATTGTACTGTCATGAACTTTAACGTTTAACATGCTAACTGAGGCCTGTAGAGTCTGAGATGTAACTCTTGTTTTTTTGCAATTTCTTTGAGCATTGCACGGTCTGACCTTAGGGTGAATTTGCTGGGATGTCCACTCCTGGGAATATTGACAACTGTCTCGAAAGTTTTCCACTTTCTCACTGTAGAATGATGGACCTTACATTGTTTGGAAATCTTCTTCTCTAAGATCATTGCCGATGTCTCTCCTCCTTGGCATTGTGTTAACACACACCTGAATGCTCCAGATCAGCAAACTGCTAAAACTTTGGCTTTATAGAGGTGGTCACACTTGCTGATGATCAATTAATCAAGGACATTTGATTAGCAGCACCTGTCTGCTACTTAGCATCTTAATTCCTATAGCAGCAGTAAGGGTATGCTTAGTTTTTCCACACACGGCTTCTCCAGTTTGGCTTTATTTTTGTTAAATAAATCATGACACGTTGTAATATGTCATGTGTTGTTGTTCAACTGAAGTTGTATTTACCTAATTTTTAGACCTGCTAAGGAACATATTATTGTTATTATGTCCTGATATGTAAAACCATAGAATTCAAAGAGGGTGTACTTTCTTTTTCACATGACTGTATGTCTACAGCACCCTATCAACTGTAATCTCTTTGGTACCATTAGTGCAGCATTTCAAGTGTAAGCTCTATGGTATCACTGGTGTATCTATATTTCAGCTGTAATCTTTGTGAAATTACTTTTGTAGCTCCACTTCAAAACAATTCTAAGTTAATAATATTATTAATATAGTATCACTCTAGTAGGTGCTACACGAGAAAAAGCCAACTGACAGGCTACACTAGTTAAAATGTTCATCTTGTCCATGACTGTCTCTTATTGATATGGTGATGTGGCTGCCATATATTAAGTATTCAAAAGTCAAAGATGTCCCAAGAAAGACACCTTTAATTAGCCTAACCAAATATAAAATTTACCCTCTGCCCATGGTCTCATGGATGATTTAGCTCCTAAGTAGGCCACAATAACTTTCATTTATAGTATACTACGATATGCTTTAAAATAGTTGAAACATTGAAACACATTAGGTAAATTAGGTTGAAAAAAGACACAAGTCCACAAGTTCAACCTCATAACCCAGAAAAATTAGAATGTTATAAGTCTTCCTGCCACCAAAATGAGTACTAGTTTCATTACAAGAACGTCCTGTTTTACCTACTAATACACAGTATAACCCACCTTGAAACAGATACATCTAATTTCTTAAACATATGCACTGTATCTGCAATTACCACATTCTTGGGTGGGCTCTAATTATTTAATCAGGCCTTAGAATGAAAAGCTCACCAGAGATATCCTTGTACTGACCTGCATAAATGTATACAGTGTAACAAGATCTCCTCCTAGTATTATAGCTACAGTAAATACACAGTTTGTATATATGTTCCTCATACATGAAGTCCTTCATTTCCTTAATTTTTTTGCTCTTCGCTATACCCTCTCCAGTTTAGAATATTCTGGTGCCCAAAACCACACTGCATATACAAGGTTAGGTCTTACCAATGATTTATACAGTAGCAAAATAATGTTATTCACTATTGATACAAGACTCCTTTTTATGCAAGACAATACTTTGTTTGCCTTGGCTACTGCTATTTGACACTGGTCACTGTTTCCAAGTTTGCAATTTAAAAGGATTGCCATGTCTTTCTCCAACAACGAGTCTCCTAAAATGAATTAACTTCTTAAGGAGAATTCAGATTTTTTTCTTTCAAACTGCACACTTATACTTTTTGTTTGTCCAATCTGCCATTTTATGTAAATCCCTTTGTAGTGAACAAACATCCGGTTCTGAGTTTATTGCCCTACATATTTTCCAGGTCATTTATAAACATGTTTATTATATTATTTATATATATATATATATATATATATATATATATATATATATATATATATATATATATATATATATATAAAAGCAGTGGACCAGGTACTACACTCTCAGCTTTAACTGTATTGGAACATTCTGTATTGGAGAATTTTCCATTTACAACAACACACGGCTCCAAATCCTTCCACCAATTTTCTTTCAGTTGCAAAGGTTATTCCTCAGCCCCAATATCCTTATTATCTAGGTGGCTACTAACTTCCTCAAAAAAGCTAAAAAGATTAGTTTGGCCCTATCTATTCCTCATAAAACTATGTTGATTCCTAATAATAATCTTATTTTCTTTTGTGTAATCCAAAATATAATCCCTTATTATCCCTTTTAGCAGTTTTCCCATTACAGAACTCACAGGACAATAATTCCTAGGTTGTGTATCAGTTCCCTTCCCTTGTGGTATGTACTAACCAGTGCTTTTATTTGCAACTTCAAATCTAATGCACTCTCCCTCTACAATTTTAAACCCTTGTGGTCTGTACTAACCAGTCTCTAGTCTCCATATTTGCCTGCCTCCCCCATTCCTCTCCTATAGCTCTCTGTTCTGTTTCTTATCAGATGTTTTAATGGTGTCAAACCTGATTGCACTCAGGGAACTCCAAGTGCAAAACAATTTGTAATTTGGAATCCCACAGTCAGTCAGTCTTCTTAGGGACTCCAGCTTGTATAAATTCAGGTACAGTTAGGGATGCCATTATGCCGGGGTGGCATTTGCCAGAGGTATTGGCACCTTATCCAAGTACACCTTATCAAGTATGGAGAGTTCGACAACAGAGTTGGGACAGGAGAGAGACAGCTGCTGCAATACAACTACTTAAAGACAACAGGAAAGTAAACAATAATAAAGGGTTGAAGTGGAATAGGAGGGAAGAGATTAAAATAAATGTTACAAATGTTGTCTTACTAAACAATCTTAGTTAGATATTTTATTTCACCTATTTTCTGACTGCTTCTCTCCCCCCTGCTATCTTTTTGACACGTTTAACAAAATGAACATATTACTACTATCTGTTCCATCTCTGCCACTTTTAATACAGTTTGTCCTCATATCCCCACAATCCTTCTCCTCGTTTGAACCATAACATTATAATCCACCATGGACTTCTGCATATGTGCGCTACCCTCTGAGTGCTGGTGGAGAGTACTAAAAAGAGAGTTTTAGACTTACCTGTTAAATCCTTTTCTCTTAGTCCAAATAGCTAACTCTGGGAAGGCAACAGTCCCTTTAAGAAGGCAGAAACAATTCTTGGAAAGAATGCAGGTTGAAGCCTTCCTCTACTCCTTAGCTGGCCACTAGCTATTCCCCTCCAGTTAGATTTGAGACAATCAACCTAGCTAGCTAGATAGCAAGAAGGAAAAGAGGAAAACTCCTGTGAGCATGAACCCAATAGCTTACAGGTTCCATGGGAAGGCAACAGCCCCTTGTAGTAGGCTGGAACAATTTTTCAAAGAAGTGCACGATGAAGCCTCCCTCTCCTCTATAGCACGCCACCTAGCCCCTCCCCTCTCCAGTTAGATTTGTGACAAATACCTACCTAACTAGAAAGCAAGAAGGAAGAGAGGAAAACTGTGAACATGGACCCAACAGGACTCCCACAACCAGCCACAGGAGAACCAAGTATGGTCCCTTGACAGGGTGGGAAACCTGTGAGCAATATGGACTAAGAGAAAAGGATTTAAAAGGTAAGACTAAAATCCTCTTTCCTCTGTCGTCCAATTTAGCTTACAAGTAACTCTGGGATGTACCAACATGGAGTTCCTAGTGGTAGGAAAGAAGGCAAGGACCAAGCACCGGTCCCCATGATACCAGAGCTCTCATTGTCTAGTCAAATCATAGAATAGCCCAAATGAACAAAGTGTCAACGGACACGAAACAGTAACAAAGCAAACCGATAACTGTAAACACAGCACACTGAACAAGAGCCAACAGGGCTCAACAGTTTAATATCTGTAGACACGAGAAAGAAAGTCCTAATAGGCAGAACTTCCGCCGGGACTTTCCTGCCAAAGCTGACTTCAGCCAAAGCCAAAACATCAACACGGTAGTGTTTAGAGAAAGTGTGCACAGACGACCAAGTGGCCACCTTGAACAACTGATCAGCAGAGGCCTGATTCTTATAGGCTCAGGAAGCCCCAACAGACCTGGTGGACTGAGCTGAAGGTTTCTTCCTGAGTTCATAAGCCTTGCGAATGGTAGACTTGATCCAAGGAGTGAAAGTCACCTTGGATGCAACCTTACCAGCCCTAGGACCCTCAGGGATGACAAAAAGTCTGACGAAAATACTCAGTGCGGTGCATGTAGAACTTAAGGCAGTGCACCACATCCAACAAGTGGAGATCCCTCTCCTTGTCAGATTTAGGGTCAGGACAAAAGGAAGGTACAACAATCTCCAGATTGATGTGAAACTCAGAGACCATCTTAGGAAGAAATTCCTGGGAGGTACGAAGAACCGCCTTATCCTTGTGAAAAACCAGGAAAGGCGGTTTGCACAAGCACACTTTGTAGACCATTCCAGTGAAGTAAATCTTTTTAGGTCTTTTCGATCTCGGCTCTGCTGAAGAGCCTCAAATGGTCCCGGGACCTGATTCCCATGCTGTCAGCTAGACGCTGATGTCAGGAAAAGGGGAGGGAGGGGGAATCTTTCTCTGCGATTATCTCTCAAACCATATAGGTTTGAGAGATAGGACTGGGGGCATTTAGATTCGTTTTTTAATAGCTACAGTATTTGGTTTTTATTAATTTCTGACAATACTATCCCTTTAAACAAACTGTTTCTGCTAATTATCATACTGCATACAGGCAATTGCGGAATACTTTCACAAAGCAAACAAAACTAGCAAAAGCTCAATATTTTTCTGACAACTTGAACAATAACATTTCAAAACAAGCCAACTTCTGGAAGGTTATTAAAAACATCTACAACCCTGCTAACCACTCTCACCCATCAACTATAACCATAGGCAAGTAAACTATACAGTGCCCCATAGAAATAGCTAATGCATTTAACAACTACTCTGTTGGATGTGCCACCACTCTGATTACACAAAACAAAAGTAATTCTGAAGTAGAAACATGCAGAGAACAGCTTCTGTCACCTTCTACCTGGTCCAATGATGCTAATGAGTTCAAATTCATACCAGTAAATGATAGTGAAATATATGATGACCTCCTTAACCCAAAAAAGAAACTGCAATCTGGCCCTGACCAACTACCAGCAATATTATTAAAGCTCAGTGCCTTGCTCACTGCCCATCCTATTACAACCCTAATTAATGCCTCACTGTCATCTGGGTATATGCCCAAAGCCTAGAAAGTGGCCACAGCTGTACCTATTCACAAAAGTGGGGATAAAAATGTAGTATCAAATTACAGACCAATATCCCTACTCCGCTAAAATCCTACAGAAATGTGTCCATGTGTAACTATATAAGTATTACTGGCTGACCATTCCCCCCCCCCTTCAATCATCAGGCTTTTGTTCAAATCACTTCACACTCACTGTCCTCCTAAAAGTAACCAATGATATCCAGACTGGCATGGAAAATAGTGAACTCACTGGAGCTTTTTTAGATTTTGTAAAGGCCGTTGATAAAGTAGACCATAGTATTGTGATAAGGAAACTCCAAAGTATAGGAAAGGGTAATCATTCTCTAAACTGGTTCTGATTCTATTTATCAGACAGAATGCAATATGAGTCTCTTGCTGACAATACTTCCCTTCCACTCAAAGTAACAAGTGGGGTTCCCCAAGGCTCCATCCTTGGCACTCTTCTATTTTCTCTGTTTATAAATGATCTACCCATGGTTTGCAAAGCATCTTCTGTACACATGAATGCAGATGACACTATAATATATGCTACAAATTCAAACATATCACAACTCTGGGCCATATTACAGCATGATTTTTCTGATAGCAAAGAACAAAATGTTCTTAAATGCATAGTAATGTTTCAAAATACAAGCAGCTCCAATTACTCTTCATAATATTTGGGACATGGAGAGTGTTAGTTCAATACTGTTAGAGTTGTAGTTCAAGAGTAATTGAATGATAAAGTATCCCCATCCCACCCATTTTACCTCGTGTAAGCCACCTCCCCTCAGATGTGGAATCTGGTCTTAAGACCAGACAGCTCACACCAAGGGACAATCTTCTCACTGTGAGAACAATGAAAACCCTGCCCCATTGACAAGTTTTTAAGGTTTTTCCCTAATGCTAATTGAAGATTGTCCCTCTTTGCAAGCCATCTAGACACCACCTTTCTGTTCTGAGTGAGCAGTGTTACATCAGTAAAAGGGGCAGGAGGGGATACTTTATCATTCAATTACTCTGGAACTACAACACTGACAGTATTGAAATAACACTCTCCAGGGCCCAAATACTATGTAGATTAATTGGAGCTGCTTTTATTTTGAAACATTACTATCCCTTTAAACGCTAACCAATGTTATTTGGTACAAAGCATAAACTTTGCAATCTCTGCAATAGCAATATCTCCATTGTAACAGAATCTAATCGTAAACTGGCCCCAGTGGACTCCTACAAATATCTTGGTACGTGGCTTGACCCAAACCTAATTTTTGATCTTCATATTGATAAGTTAACATCTAAACTTTATCCCAGAATAAGTGCTCTGTTTAGAAACAAATCCTGCTTAAATCCCCCTGGAAAGAAGTATTGTACAACAAATGCCAGTCATAGACTAAGGGGATGTAGTATATGCTCCCGCACCACAAATCCATCTACCTAAAACTGGCACTCTGTCTAATTCATTATGCCGCTTTACAGTTCAAAGTAATTACACAACCCATCATTGTGATATGTATGAAGAAGTAAATTGGCTCTCTTGCATGGTATATAACGCCACTTCTCTAGAAATCTTCCAGACTACCTGAGCAGCCTGCTGTCCATACTAACTATAACTTCCACTCCACTGCTAACAACTCACTGAGTATTACAAGAAAGAAGCTGGTCAATCTGCCTTTTCCTTCAGAGCTCCAAAAGTATGGAATAACCTACCTGAAATCCTAAAAATTAACTGCTTCTTTATATCTAAAAACAATATGCAACTGTATATAACTTTTTTAATATATGTTTGTCTGTGTGTGTGTGTGTGTGTGTATATTATGTCTCGGTATTTGTACAAATACGCTACTCTTTGCTGTAAATACTCCAGGACATACTTGAAAATGAGAGAAATTTCAATGTATTCTTCCAGATAAAACATTTTCTAAATAAATAAATATATTAAAGGCACCATATTGGTTTTATGCCAATCTTCTGGCACTGAGCCTGGGGTGAAAGAGTCTTTAAAGGGACACGAATGTCCCATAAAAAATTATACTAGTTTTGTAAAGGTTTAAAAAAATAAATTATTTGGCACAAATCCTATCTTTCAAACCTTTATGGTTTGAGAGATATTCGTATGTAAAGTTCCTCCCGCCCCCTCTCCTGACGTCAACATCTATCTGACAGCCAGTGATCCCGGTCCGAGGACCAGCCAGAGACTCTGCAGCAGAGACGAAATTGTGTTATTTGAAAATAATTACTTCACTGGAAAGGTCTACAAAGTGTGCCTGGTTTGCAAGCACACTTTGTAGACCGTTCCCATGAAGTAGTTCTTTTAAATAACGCGATTTTGGCTCTGCTGAAGAGCCCCCTCGAGTTGGCCGACTCGAATCTCCTGCTTTACAGCTGACAGCAGATAAAAGGGAAACTTTACAGGTGAATACCTCTCAAAGAGAGATAGCATTTGTGCCACATAATGTATTTTTTTAACCGCTACAAAACCAGAATAATTTTTTATGGGAGATAACTGTCCGTTTAAAGAGTAAAAAGAATGGTCTTGCTAACACTGCACTGAGTTCCTGAACAAACCTTGGATGTATACCATCAGGACCAGGTGCTTTTTCAGTCTTAATTAGGTACAGTCTTCCTTTGACCTCTTCTTGTGTTAACCCAATATCAGATAATGATTTGGTTTTATTTGTTACTTGTTGAAGCTCTTCTGACATTTATAGGTCCCTGATATATACTGATGCAAAGAAAGTGTTCAGAACATCAGCCTTTTCCTCCCTAATCAACTCAGCCATTTTATTTTGGAAAAGTCCAATACCGTTTAAGGTTTTTGCTATTTATGAATTTAAAAAACATTTTTTTGGAATAGTATTGTTCTCCCTTGCAATTTATTGTGGATCCCGTCTGCTGTATAGTCCATCTAACCTTTTCTTTCAAGAATGCCTATGGATCTCTTCACTCTGATATATATTCACTCTGATATGTAACTCAAAGAGAAACACCTTATAGTCTGAAAATAAAAACATTACAAAGATATAATGCTTATGACTTTTCTCCAAATGCATAATGCTACATTAACCTATGTTAAACCTCATGGGCTATTTTCCTGTCACCTGATGAAGGGTACCTTGTACCCCAAACTCTAGTTAATTTTTTCCTCAAATCCATGTCAAAACAACTGCACCATAGGGAACAAAAAGATTCCCCAAACATCCTATGATTTAAATGGAGCTTTCACGCTCTTGAAAAACACAGACGACCCCTCTATTTTTACTCCTTCCCCATGGTACAGCTAGTTTGTGCATTTGGCCTAGTCGTATGCGCTAAAGCAAATTAATGCAAATAAAAGGCATCCCACTGTTCCCAATGACTGTTTATTAGGTTGGTCATTATGAAATTATGTATTTACCACATTGGCACTCCTGGCACAAGATTTCAATGTCTGTATGGCAAACGAGGACGATACATTTTCCATGGAGACACCATTCACCATAACAATTCGATCTCGTGTACTGCAAAAAAGGAGAGATGGAGTATGACCTTGCTCCCCAAACCTCACAAAATGCCACCAATGCACAGTGCTACAGGGATACCTAACAATAGGTATGATATAAACAACACACACACAGTCTAGCGACACAAAATCTAAAAATATGTTAACATTCAGTGTGACTTACTGCAGTCTTCCATCAGCCGGCCCCCCATGGACAACATCTGAAACAATAATAGAGTTGTCTGCATTTTCTCCTGAAGAGCGGTCTCTGCCTCCAGAGACAGCAATTCCAAAACCTCTGCGTGGATCCTATGGACAGAAAGGGGTAGTGTTACACATAATCTTAAAACCTGGATAATTCTAATGCAGGCTCATTGCCTGACTGTTAATTATTTAAGGTGTTCACCTGATTGCAAAGTATTGGGTGCCAGGTTTGTATCCAATGTAAAAAGTTACATTTTTCAAAAATGCAACAATTTTAAAAAAATGTTTGCGTACTTGCCAATAAATCATTTTCTCTTAGTCTGTGTGGAATACAGGAATCATGGGGTGAAGTCCCCACCTTCAGGAGTGGAAGTGCCCTGCCTAAACCTACTCAGTTTAAACATATAGCAAGCCCAAACGAAACATCAAAAGTAGAATAAAACAGGCAATCTCCTGACCCACATAACCAAAGACCCCTCTGCCCAGAACTCAAATTGCTGTTTATTCTCCTGAAATGATGTCCTGTGTTCTACATGACAAGACAAAATAGAATTTTACAGATGGTATGGATCTCCAGGATGTTGATTGACAGAAGGCTCTCCTCTGCCGTTAACCATCCTGGGGCTGCCAAATGACCCAAGTGTAGCACTCTCAGGCTGGCATCTGTTGTGACCAGGTTCTACTCTGGAATCACAAAGGGATGTCTTTGACTTAGAGGAGGATGTAGACAGCAACATAGGTATTTTCTTGCTTGATGGGAGAGGGTCATGGAGTGAGACAGATAGGCACACTGCAGGGAACAGTTTCTGAGGATGTCCAGCTACAGCACCCTTGTGTGGAACAGATCATAAGGGACACCATTATAAATTCATGTTATCCTGTTTTACCACAGCTCTCACTCAGACTAAACAGCATTACTTCTCCAACCTCATCACTACCCACAAATCTAACCCACGGGACCTCTTTAAAATCTTTGATTCACTTCTCAAACCTCCAACCTTAAACTGCTCCTCCTTATCCAACACTCCACAGGACTTTGCTGACTTTCAAAAATAAGACACAGTCCATCCAACAAACCATATCCTCTACATCCTCTCCTCCTATCCCCCCAGTCCACCTCTAGCAACCCTCAGCTCATTCTCCCCTATAACAGTGGAGGAGGTATCTTTTTTACTATCCTCCTCTCCACCCACTACCTGCCCCTCAGATCCCACGCCCTCTCACCTTAGTAAGGTTCTGGCAACTACTCTTGCTCCCAGCCTTACATATACAATTGAAACCAGAAGTTTACATACACTATATAAAAAGACACATATGCATGTTTTTCTCACCAACATGAAATCAGAATAAACCTTACCCGTTTTGGGTCAATTAGGATTACCAAAATTATTTATATTTGCCAAATGCCAGAATAATGAGAGAGAGAGAATTTTTTAAGGCATTTTTATTACTTTCTGCAAAGTCAAAAGTTTACATACACTAGGATTACTATGCCTTTAAACAATTTGGGACAGCCCATATGATGATGTCATGTCTTTGGAAGCTTATGATAGGTTTATTGGCAACATCTGAGTTAATTAGAGACACACCTGTGGATGTATTTTAATGCACACCAGAAACACACTGCTTCTGTGTGTAACATCATGGGAAAGTCTAAAGAAATCAGCCAAGATATCAGGAAGAGAATTGTGGACTTGCACAAGTCTGGATCATCCTTGGGTGTAATTTCCAGATACCTGCAGGTGCCTCGTTCATCTGTACAAACAATTATAAGCAAGTACAAACAAGATGGGAATGTCCAGCCATCATATCGCTCAGAAAGGAGAAGGATTCTGTGTCTCAGAGATGAACGTGCTTTGGTCCGACATGTGCATATCAACCCAAGAACAAAAGCAAAAGACCCTGTGAAGATGCTGGCGGAAGCTGATAAGATTGTGTCATTATCCACAGGGAAACGAGTACTGTATCAACATGGGCTGAAAGGCCACTCTGCCAGGAAGAAGCCATTACTCCAAAAGAAACATATAAAAGCCAGATTAATGTTTGCAAATGCACACAGAAACAAAGACTTAAATTTTTGGAGACATGTCCTGTGGTCTGACGAAACTAAAATTGAACTGTTTGGCCATAATGACCATCGTTACGTTTGGAGGAAAAAGGGAGAAGCTTGGAAGCCTAAGAACACCATTCCAACTGTGAAACACGGGAGTGGCAGCATCATGTTGTGGGGTTGTTTTGCTGCAGGAGGGACTGGTGCACTTCACAAAATAGATGGCATCATGAGAAAAGAAGATTATGTGGCAATACTGAAGCAACATCTCAAGACATCAGCCAGGAAGTTAAAGCTTGGGCGGAAATGGGTCTTCCAAATGGACAATGACCCAAGGCATACTGCCAAACTGGTTACAAAGTGGCTTAAGGATAACAAAGTCAATGTTTTGGAATGGCCATCACAAAGCCCTGATCTTAATCCTATTGAAAATTTGTGGGCAAAGCTGAAAAGGCAGGTGCGAGCAAGGTGACATACAAACATGGCTCAGTTACACCAGTTCTGTCAGGAGGAATGGGCCAAAATTCCTACCAACTATTGTGGGAAGCTTGTGGAAGGATATCCAAAACGTTTGACCCAAGTCATACAGTTTAAGGGCAATGCTACCAAATACTAATGAAATGTATGTAAACTTTTGACTTTGCAGAAAGTAATAAAAATTCCTTAAAAAATTCTCTCTCTCTCATTATTCTGGCATTTGGCAAATATAAATAATTTTGGTAATCCTAATTGACCTAAAACGGGTAAGGTTTATTCTGATTTCATGTCAGATAGTGAGAAAAACATGCATATGTGTCTTTTTATATAGTGTATGTAAACTACTGGTATCAACTGTACCTTTAACTCCTCTCTTTCTACTGGAACTTTTCCATCCTCATTCAAACATGCAATAGTCAGACCGATACTCAAAAAACCCTCACTCGACCCCATCTGTCTTTCAAATTACCGTACAGTCTCACCTCTCCCCTTTGCATCTAAGATCTTGGAATGCCTTGTACTCTCTCGCTTAATCTCTTTTCTCAGCTCAAACTCTCTTCTTGACTCATTACAGTCAGGTTTCTGTTCTAACTATTCCACTAAGACAGCCCTAACAAAAATTACTAAATGACCTATACTCAGCAAGGGACAAAGGACAATTCAGTATACTAATCCTACTAGATCTATCTGCTGCTTTTGACACTGTTAACCATGCACTCCTACTGGACACACTGCAAACCCTTAGCATCTGTGACACACCTCTAAAATGGCTTTCCTCCTACCTCTCTAAATGTACTTTCAGTGTTTCTTTTGCTAAAGCTTTCTCATCTCCCCACAACCTCAGAGTAGGTGTTCCTCAGGGATCCTGGGACCACTTCTTTTACCTCTACACCCTCTCACTTGGTGACTTCATCTGATCTCTTGGGTTTAATTACCATCTGTATGCTGATGACATTCTAATCTATCTCTCTTTCCCTGACCTCACCCCAGCTGTGCAGTCTCGAGTCACTCAATGTCTGTCCGCTATTTCATCATGGATGGCCCACCGCCATCTTAAACTCAATATGGCTAAGACAGAGCTGGTGGTGTTCCCTCCAAAAACCCATCCACCAACCCCCTTCTCCATCACAATAGACAACTATGCCATACACTCCGTACCCAAAGCATGCACTCTTGGGGTCATACTTGATTCGAAATTAACTTTCTCCCCCCATATCCACGCTGTCAGTAGAACATGTCACTTCTTCCTAAAAAATATTGCCAAAATACATCCTTTCCTCTGCATGTCAACTGCAAAAACTCTATCTCAGGCACTCATTCTATCCAGACTTGACTACTGTAACATTCTACTCTCTGATCTTCCTGCTTCTTACCTTTCTCCACTTCAATCTGTTATCAATTCAGCCGCAAGAATCACCACGTTTGCTCCCAGATACTTGCCCTCTCATCTCCTCTTTAAATCCCTCAACTGGCTACCTATAAAGTATCATATTTCTTACAAGATTCTCCTCCTCTCCTATAAGTCTCTGTGTTCTTCAGCACCCTCTTACATCTCTGCTCTTATCTCCTGCTACACACCTTCCCGTACCCTACGGTCTTCCCAAGGGTTCTTCCTGTCCTCTCCCTACACAACTCGAGCCATCTCTCGGCTACAAGCTTTTTCACTGGCTGCCCCTTGACTTTGGAATGCCCTCCCTATCACCATTCGCCAATCATCCACAATCATCACTTTCAAGCATCTCCTCAAAACCCACCTGCTCAAGGAGGCATCTCAATAGCAATATCCTTCTCCTTGCACAACGATAGTGACATCAGAATCTTTCGGCACTTCCTTCACCACACTTTGTACTTGCACTTATAATCATCCTCCTATTGTCTCTGTATGTCATTATGAACTCTAATTAAATTGTAAGCTCCTTGGGGCAGGGTCCCTTTCCCAGTGTATTTATCCCTTGCTGCACTTCCCCCCAAAAATAATCCAAAATAAAAAAATGATCGCACTTTAGCTTAATGCTTTTAACCCTGTTCTGTTTTTTTTTGTATTGTATTATTTCAACTTCTATTAAGCACTGTGTACCTGTATGGAGCTATATAAATAAAGATACATACATACATACATACATACATACATACAAACATACTTCGAGGGAAGACACCAGACATCCCAGAATTCTCATGTAGTTCTTTATTTCAGAGGGCCACTCCAGCGCTTGGGACATGTTCTGGGACAGAATCTGAATCTTGTCCTTTGTTAAGAACACCAGCTCTTGAAGGGTGGCTTCATTTCCAGAAAGAAAAGTACTTGGTATGGGATTGGGGGAATTCTTCTTTAGGTTGACAGTTAAACTGGTATACCAGAATTCAGGCACACTTTTGTATATGGAGTGCCAAGATGTCTTCTGAAGGAGCCTAGATCAGCAGATCACCCAAATATGGAGTCAGAGAAATGTCTTGAGAAAGCATTTATGCGTCCAAAGCTGCCATGGCGCGAAGGCCAGGCTAAAGGGCAATGGAGTCAACTGGTAGAGACTTCATGCAAAAGCAAAAACAAAGGGAATGTTGGTGGTATGGGTGGATCAGGAAGTGCAGGTAGGTGTCCTGAGGATACAGGGAGGCCAGAAACTCACCTAGACACATTACTGAGATGAATGAACTCAAAGATTCAATCTTTTGGAGCGTAGCAAACATGCATTGGTTGAGGCATTTCAGGTCCAGAAGAGGTCGCTCTTTGTCGTCCTTCTTGGGAACTACAAAAAGGTTGGAAAAGAAACCGGACAAGTGTACTTTGGGCTGGGGATGGTACTAGTACCTGTTTGTCCAGAAGAGTGGAGATGGTGTCTGTAAAAAAAGATGCACTCGCTCTGATTCCTGAGGAACCTTTGACAAAAAGAAGCAATGAGGTGGAAGGGAATGGCACCCACTAAACCTACTGGTTTGTCACAGAAGCAGCCCAGGAGAATTAAAAAAAGGCAGAGACAATCCCCTACAAGCAATAAATGACCAGGACTCTGAGAGTCATGTGGAGACTGGCTTGTCATATCTTGAACACCATTTCTTGTTCTGCCAAGTCTGCATGGGCTTTATAGCAGGGAGCTTTTGTGATATCAGAGGAGCTTGAACTGCGTGTGCCATGGATTGGCAAGGTTATGAAATCCATGTGCCTCAGTCGCCAGAAAGGAACATTCAGAAAATATCTGCGGTAAGAGGGTACTTTTGCCATAAGTGGTGTCACTAATGATCTGTTTTAGGTCCAGCATAAACAGGGTTTTAACCTCAAATACCAAGGAAACTAGCGATTCCTTAAAATACTGGCACACCAACCAAGTTTTCAACCACAAGATACAGCGTGCAGCAACCAAAAAGGCTGAGGACTTGCCAGGGAACCTTGTCACATCAAAAAGGGCTTCAGTAATATACACATTTGCTTCCAAAACGTTACCAAGCATAATTAAAAGATCTTCCCTAGAAGTCTCACAGCGCAGGGGGTCAGAAAGCTGATCGACTCATACAGCTAAAGCCCTATTCACCCATGCTGAATGAAAGATGGGATGCAGAGTTGCCCCTGTGGCTGCAAAGTTAGCCTTTAGAAGGGAATCAAGGCATGTCTGATCCTTATGGCCAGCAGCATCTGTTAATGAGTTTTCCAGGAGAATCTGATCAAGGGTATTGTTAGGAGGGAAGACTGGAAAGTCTGTCTTGTACGTCTGGAAAATATCCAGAGAAGAAGACCCCCCCTTCCCCCATCAGACGCCTGAGGGGACAGGATCAGCCTCATCAGAATCCCCAAAGGACAAGCTAGAGTCCATAGAATCTTCTTCTGAATCCAATTCAGATGATGCCCCAATAACCTGGATATGTCCCCTGAAATAGGATCAACCTTCCTTGATGGTGGTCATGGGTCTCCAAGAATGGAGGACCCCTGGAATATAATAGGGAATGGATGCCGCAGAGCACAATGGAGTTTTAAGCCAAGCTGGCTTGTATTCAGTGGTGGCTGGCTGGCTGGGGAAATAGTAGGTGCCACAGTACAGAAGAGACATAGGGACCCAGAATATTCCCTTGGAAGCCCAGCATGATGTGAGAAAAAGTGAGCTGGGGGGATGGGGGTAAGAGGAGACCCTGAATCCTTGGTTTTAGTTTTTCCCCATATGTTCTTTAAGGCCAGACATGTTTAGAGAAAGTAGTCTATTGCAAAACCCCCAGGAAAACCTATAGAGTGCTAATCTGGCAGGCAAAAGGTTAAAAAGGGGAGAGAAAGAGCAGGAGAGTTACCCTCTGCTTCGTACCAGCAATATTTACTCTGCTACCCAGAGTGCATCTTCTTTTTTTTTTTTTTTTTTTTTTTTTTTTTTAAATAATTAAATAACTAAATACACCATTGCCACCATCTCTACAAAATAAATGCTAGATTGTTCCATTGCCAGAGCCAGAAGAATAAGAAAATGAACAGGAATTGGCTTTTTTATAGCGAAGCCTGGTTCAGTGATTGGCTAGCTGGATGGGTGCTGTTACATGCACTTGTGACCCCGCCAGTTACATTCTGGTTGGGAGGTGAGGTTACTCCAGGGCACATCCCGGTGCAATCCCACAATCCCAGCCAATGTAAACATAGCAATGGATTTGAACAGGGACTGCCATATAAAAGCTAGACCGTTTTTCTCTTTTCTCATTTTGGCTCTGGCAACAGCCTGAGCAGGATTAAGGGGGCATTAGGTCTGGCGGGATATTCATTTTTTGGGGGAGAGAAGATGCAGAAGGACCACTGCTTAGAGAACACAGCTGGACCTCCGACATCAAGGCAAGTGGGATACCTGTGGTGTAAGCATGAAAATGAACAAATGGATATGTACAAAAGTGTTGATTGTGTTGTTCATTATTCTGTAATTAGATGTTCTGTGACAATAGTTTATTTTAATGCACAATTTTCATTAGATTTTGCATTTGTTACTAAACTAATATCTAATAGATATTCAGTGCAGAGGTGATTAGTTCAAAGAACCCATCACTGCTGAAATATATACACGGCAATTAAATTCTGCCATCACAATTTATATATACCCTTTGAGTGTTAGAGGAGTTTCTAGTGTTGTGGGGACACTTGGAATTGTAATTTAGTGATTTTACTTCCTCCACCAGCATTAACCAATATTGTCTTTGCTATGCAGATCAGACTCTGCAGAAACAGGGCTTCCCATTCCACACGTGAGGTGCAATCTGATAACTTCTCAGACCTGGAGGTCGGATGTAAGTGATTATTTGTCTGTAGCTCTTGCTGGGAGCATCAAATGGCAGGTGTTAGAGACGCAAGCTGACATTACATTGCAGTTCTTTAATCCTATAAGCCTTTGAGTGCCAGAGGGGTAAGAAACACATTGCTTTGCAATGCGTTCCGTACTCCTCTGGCACTCAGAGGGTTAAGTGGCAGAAGAAAGAGTATCCAGCCCACTGGATATCCTTTGACAATGAAATGGTTAAATTGGATTTAATGGAGATGGCAGAGCACAGTTCATCTATGTGCAGTTTCTTGTGCTCCTTTTTTTCCCACTTCCAACTTCTTATTGTTATCTCTACCCTTGCATCTCTCAATAGCATCAAAGTTTATATCCCACTCCCTCTTGTTCGTCTCGCTCCCAAAAACTTCCCTTCCTCTCGAGCGCTGTTTTTCTCTTGACCATTTATTTCTATTTCCACTCTTCCTTAAACCCTCTCCCCATTGCCGCTTGCAGTCTCCCCCCTTTTTCCTTTTTTGCACTCTTGCCCCTTACTTTTTCTTCCCTTTCCCTATCCACTGCCTCTCCCTCCCCCTTGCTTTTATCTCTGCCATATTATTTATATACTGTATAAGTAGTGATTGTACATTAAAAAAAAAAAGTTTACCACATTTCTAAATGAAACCATGTTTTTGTATTGTGAATTTGACCTCTTCATATATCGGTAATGCATCTATACTGGTGTTCTCAATGCATATGATAGTTTCTGTATTTATATGGATGTGCTACTGATTAGGAGGAAACGTATTTTGATATATGCATTTGGCTCTGTTTTCTAATGTAATGGCAGCTGGGTTGCTTGGTAAGCAAAATGCATTACCAATATGGGTATATTTCTAAACAAAATCCCCTGGACCTGTATATGCCCAAAATCTGCCCCTACTGCAGAACACTCACCCGATTCAGTGTCACAGTGTACTGCTCCCATATTGTCATTTCCTCCATGTTTGATACCTGGAAAAAAAAAAAAAAGATATTTGTGGTTTTGAAGTATAATGTCAGTAAATCACTCAGAGAAAGTAAGGAACTAGATAGAAGAAGGAAACGCTAAAAAAAAGAAAAAGTTCATTTAACTTTAAATATCACATACTTACAGCAAACATATGTAAAATTATTCATGTCACATCCCTAACTATAATGGCAAACTTATGCTTTGATGTGTAATTTGTGCTGTTCAAATGACATTTATTTAACCTTGTTTGTATTGAGCGAGAATAGCGAACTTTGGATAATTTATTATGATTATTACCCACTGCTCTTTTGCATCTCATCTCAGCCCGTTCACAGATAATCCTGGACAATCAATGGGAGCCCAGAAAAGGCAGGAATGGCTGCTACCTCAGACCACATATAACATGATTTTTGGCCTCAAAAAATTAATTTTATAGATAGCTAGCTTGAAGCACTGGTTAATTAATTCTATAACCCTAGTTAAATTTAGGAGTTCCTTTAACCCCTTAAGGACTGGCCGCGAGTACACGTGACCAGCTCTTAAGGACCACTGACTTTTTTTTTTGTTTTGTTTCCGGTTCCAGACTCCCTGAACGGTGAGCAACCGCAGGGGGGGGGGGATGGGGCGGAATTCAATGATGGTCATAGCACATCATGGGTCGTTAAGTCAGATCTACCCATGACATGATATGACCATGAAGGGTCATTAAGGGGTTAAAGAAATTAACTAGAGGGGATGAGGAAGTCATATACAAAGAGGAAAAGAACAATGTATTTTGTACATAGAGTAGGAGATGAAGACTGGGAGGGAAAAGTTGTTGGTATCAATGGTGAAAAAAGTAAAAAGCCAAGGAAAGAAAAGAATTGGGGGGGACCCAGAGAGGACACTTTAAGAATCAGCAGAGACAAAGGTAGAAACAGATAATGGGTAGATCAAAATAAAAAATCCAACAACATAATTCACAGGGGAAGGGGGCAGTAACATAGTAATTTAGGTTGAATAAAAGCATAAGTCTATCAATTTCAACTTTTGCCTCATACCCTAGTGATATAAGAACTGTATAGCTTTTCTGCTACCAAATAAGTTAGTCTTTATCAGACATTCCTGATTTGCTTACTAATATACCGTATAACCCTGTATGTTCCCTTTTGAAAGAAATTATCTAATCTTCTCTTAAACGTATCCATTGTAACTGCCATAAACCCCTCCTTGGACAAGCAATTCCCCAATGCAACAGACCTTACTGTCTAAACCTCCTTTCCTCTAATCTCAAGTGGTGTCTCCTGGTCACCTGATCAGGCCTTGGAATGAATAGCTCATTACAGAAATCCTTGTATTGACCTCTCATATACTTGTATAATGTGATAAGATCTCCTCTTAGTCGTCTTTTCTCTAGAGTAAACCAAGTTTGTCTGGTCATTCCTCATACATCAAGTCCTCCATTCCCTTAATTAATTTTGTTGCTCTTTTTCAGAACGGGTGTCCAAAACAGTACTGCATATTCGAAGTGAGGTCTTACCAATGATTTGTACAATGGCAAAATAATGTTATCTACTCTTGCTTCAATACCTCTTTTACTGTCGTCAAATACAGGATACTGGTAACTCTGGGAGGTGAAGCCCTCTAGTGGTAGGCAGGAACGATTCACAAAGTGTATGCAGGGGGGTGGAGCCTCCCCTTCCCTCCAGGCTGCACCAGCCAATGAGCTCCAGATTGAATTATTCCTCGTTGGAGTAACAGGCTACAGGAATAGCTCTTCAATACTTTTAGAAATTTTATTATTTTTCTGTCAAATATGGAATACCGCCATTAGGCGGATTACCATGACTGGCAATGCTCTCTTCAAAGTGGCTAGCTCAGTGTCCAGGACTTTTTCAGTGAACCTTTAGTCCTGAAGGGGAAAATCTTGGTATCCAAGTGCTTCCCTGAAGTTACCCACTGAGGTAATTTCTTAACCCATGGTAATCTGAAGACAGAAGATCTGCAGGAAAGGTGAGCGACCCTTTGAGTGCTGCAGGTTCACTTGTCCCCCGGTACCCCTTTGCACAGGGGTAGACGTTTGGAGTTCTCATTGGGCACTCCTGCACTCATTGGGTCTATCTGTATGTCTGTCTGGGTATTTGGACCAGGTTTCTGTGGTAACTTAACCCTTTAGCTGCTGGTTGGCATTTTATTAGGGGGTTTCATGACACTATTACTACTGGATTGGTGTTTCTATAGTATTCTTACATGTTCTCTTGCTATTTTACATGTTTTTATGCCTTACTTAAAGGCTTTACCACATAGACACATTGCTCCATTCACCTCTATGGGACTGCACTGTTTGGGACATATCTCTGCAACCGCTTGACACAGCGACTTCAGAAATGGCTCGTTTTACTTGTCTACCCTTGCTCTTTCATCCGGTTTACAGTTCAAGTGTTTTGGGGGGCTCAGGGGGCTTTGGGCACTGTTTAGGATACTTTTTTGGAAAAAACTACATTTCCCATGAGCACTTGCTTCGCGCCTAAATTCTGATTGGCTCCCGTCGCGGCAGCCATTTTGTGGGCTGTTTTGATATAGTATCCTTCAACTGAGCCTGGAATTCCCTTCTCCCCTTCGAGGATTAACCCTTCGCCTGCCAGATAAGTTCAAATTAATGTCTTCTGGGGTGAAACTTTAATCTTTAACACTGTTTCTTGGGTGATTTATTGTACAGTATGGTTACTGACACTATGTGAATGTCTATATCGCTAGAGCTTGGGGTTAGAACAGTGACTTGGGAAGCTGGGGTCTCTGTATCCCCCATTTCACATTAATCTTCCTGTCACTTAGGGCTACCTAGAGTGTTCTCAGGTCCTATTACCCAGCATGTTCTGATGTTCCTGACAGCAACCCAGGGCCCTCCAGCCATGCTATTGAGCCAGCTTGGATGCAATAGTTCAAGGCCGCAATTAGGGACCACTGGTCCACGCTTCAACTCTTCCTATCCCAGATCCAAGGGGTCTTCCAGGCTTGACAGGCCCCCTCTGGTATCAGATCTTCCCTGCCTAATCCACAGGGAGCACCTGATGTCTCTGACTCCTCGGAAGAGGTATTGCTCATTGACACTGATGTGGAGGATAGACTCTACCTGGGATATTGGGGGCCCCCCTTGAAACTGACCCTGACCCCTCTGCTGAGGGCCTAGTCAGAGCTGTATTAACCACTCTTAACATTCAATAGGCCCCTGACTTATTTTCCTCACTCTCCAACTCTGGACCGACTGGTCTCAGAAGTGCGGAAATTCCCTGATAAGACTACTTCTGTAGCCAGAAAGTTTGCTAAGCTTTATCCATTTTCTGAGGTTGCGCTTGCTAAATGGGTTCATCCCCCTAAGGTGGATGCTCCTGTCTCTAGGCTGTCTAATCTGTTGCCTTGCCTGTTTTTTTGCTTCCTCCTTTAAGGACTGGACTGACAAGACACTTGAGGTTACTCTCTAGTCCGTTTTTTGCGACCGCTGGCACTGCCATGCGACCTGCCTTTGCTAATGCATGGGTTGACCAGGCTGTTGCAGTCTGGACTGAACAACTCACCACGGCTGTCCGTCTGGATGCATCTACTTCAGTGAAATTGCGCTTGCTAGCTAATATATCTGAAATATTATGTTTCTGCTGCTGCCTTTGGTGCCGTCCGCATGATGGCTTGGGTTTCCTCCATGTCTGTAATGGCCATATGAGCTCTTTGGCTCAAGATCTGGCCTGCTGACACCGCTTCCCAGAAAGCTGTTATCCCTGCCTTTCCGGGGTACCCTTTTGTTTGGGCCTGCTCTTGAAGAATTGATCAGTGAGGCCACTGGGGGCAAGAGTACTCATTGCCTTCAGTGGCTAGGAAGGAAGTACCACTTAAACGCAACCGGTATTTTTGTCCCTTTCAGGGTGAGACATGCCAGGCGAACCAGACGGTTCCCTCAGCTCCGCGTCCCTTCTCCTAGCCCAAACAGCAATGAATGCCCTAGGTCTCCGCCACACCCAAGGTTTTCAAGACTGCTTCAGCATGACTTGTCGAATCCGGGTCTGCATTCCGCTGTGGGTGGTCGTCTGTGACTCCTTCACAGCGTTTGGGAGGAGTCTGTGACGGACCCATGGGTTTTACAGGTGGTTTCGGAAGGTTACAAGATCCCTTTCTCTTCTCTTCCTCCCTTTTGCCTTCTTCTTCCTACATACATCTCGAAGTGCACGGAGACGCTGTCTTTCGATCGCGCGGTTCAGACTCTTTTGGACAAGGACGTCCTAGTGCCAGTTCCTGCTCCAGACAGGGGCTCTGGGTTCTATTCGAACCTCTTTTTGGTCTCCAACCAGGACGGCGGATGTCGCCCTATTTGCAATCTGAAGGGCTTCAACTCCTTTGTGACTTGGAACTCTTTTGCCAGGAGTCTCTGCGCACAGTGTTCGTTGCCATGTCGCCGGGGGAGTTTCTAGCCTCTTTGGTTTTTCAGGATGCCTATTTTTCCATCTCCATCCATCCAGAGAGTCGGCAATACCTTCGGTTTGCCTGCGAGAGGGGACTCTTCCAGTTCTCTGCTCTCCCCTTCGGACTGACTACGGCTCCTCAGGTCTTCTAGCGGGTTCTTGGGGCTCTGACTGCTGTCCCTTATCAGGAGGGCATCAGAGTGACTCCTTACATGGACAACTTACCATTGAAAGACTCGTCTGCGGACCTATTCCTTCTACAGCTTCAGAACTGTACCCAATCCCTATCTCGTCATGGGTGGATAGTCAACCTGGACTAGTCGGACCTGATTCCATCTCAGAGGCTGGTGTTTCTGAGCCTTCTCTTCGATACTCAGATGTGCATTGTGTGCTCTCCAGAGGAAGTAGCTCACCAGTTTGCTCTCAGATTTTCTGCAATCCTGCCTTGGGTTACAGTTTCACTTCTGACGCTGTCCTTCCTGGTGGGGTAGTTCCCCTCTACATTGGAGGCGGTTCCCTTTGCTATGCCGCATACCAGGGAACGACAGGGATTGTCTTCCAGATGGGAGGGTGTCTGCCTGTACATCGGACGAAATTGGTGTTCCTTTCTTTTCATGTGAACTGAGCCTATCTTGGTGGCTCGACCTATCCAACCTGCTGAAGGGCAGGTGCTTCCTGATTCCCTTTTGGACCAAGGTGACCATGGACGCCAGCCTGTCCGGCTGGGGTGTGATTCTGGGTCGCCTGTGTGCTCAGGGCCGATGGTCTCCGGGGAATCCTTCTTCAGATCAATGTCTCAGAGCTTCGGATGATTTTCCATGCCCTTTGCCGATTGGACGGCCCAGTTAGAGGACTGCCCGGTCCGAGTGGAGGCCGACTACGCCACGGCTGTGGCTTACTTCAACAAGCAGGGCGGTACAAGATGTCTCACTGCTTGGTTAGAGGTCAAGGCTGTTTTGCCTTGGGCAGATAGGCACGTTCTTGCCATATCCGCAGTTTGCATTCCAGGCGTAGACAATGTCATGGCGGACTTCCTCATTCAGCACACTGTGGACTGCGGGGAGTGGCAGTTGCATCGGAGGTGTTTCTACTCTTTGTTCAGAGATGGGGATCTCCTTGCATCGATCTGACAACGAGACACAACAGGAAGGTTCCTGTGTTCTGCTCTCGATGGAGGGAGCCTCTAGCTCTAGCAGTGGACGTTCTGTCCATCACTTGGATGCTCCCACTGGCTTACATTTTGACTCTACCCTTGTTGATCAAGGTCATTCGGAAGTTTCGGCTGGAAATTTGTCCTGTCATTCTGATTGCGCTGTTTTGGCGTCGACATTCTTGGTTTTTGGAGCTTCTGGCTCTTTTTGTAGCGGAGTTGTTCGGCTCCCTTCTCGACCAGATCTTCTTCTGCAGGGATACCTGTTGAAGGAGGATGTCCACTGTCTGGCTTTAACGGCTTGGAGGTTGAATCCTCAATTCTACGGAAGTCAGGATTTTCCTCGGTGGTGGTGTCTGCCATGCTTAGCTCTTGTAAGCCGGTTTCCTCTGAGTTCTTTCACCGTGTTTGGTCTACCTTTACCTTTGGTGTGTTGACAGGGATCTGTCACTTGAGTTTTTCTTTTCCAACGTCCTGGCATTCTTGCAGGACGGGTTGGATAAGGGACTCAGTTTGAGTTCCTTAAAGGTGCAGACCTCTGCTCCTTTTGTGTTCTTTCAGCAGCACATTGCGGTTCTGCCTGATATCAAGGTCTTCTTCCAGGGCGTTGCTCATGTCCGCCCTGTCTTCCGGAGTCCTGCTCCTCAGTGGGTCCTCAATTTAGTTGTGGGGGTTCTTCAGTTTCCCCCCTTTGAGTCTTTGGCAACTATTCTTTTACGTCTCTTGACGTTGAGGTTGGCCTTTCTTTTGGCGATTGTGTCTGTTCGCTGTGTTGCGGAGTTACGGGTATTGTTCTGTACGCCGCCTTATCTGGTGTTTCACAACGATTCGGAGGTGCTCTGTACCTCCAGGGTGTTCCTTCCTGGGGTGGTCTCCGAGTTTCACATCAATCAGGAGATTGTGGTGCCCTCTTTCTACCCTAACCCCTCCTCTGTCAAGGAGGGAGATCTTCACTTGTTGGGTGTGGTGCGCTGCCTCCGGTTTTCTGTGCATCGCACTCACTCTGTCAGGAAGTCTGCCTCGCTGTTTGTCATTCTTGAGGGGCCTAGAGCAGGAAGACCTGCATCTACGGTGTCTATCGCTTCCTGGATTAGGTCCACGATTCATGGGGCATACAAGCTGAGGAATCAGCATGTTCCCTTCTGGGTTACTGCTCATTCCACCTGGTCCATTGGGGCCTCCAAGGCCTATAAGAATCAGGCCTCTGGTGATCGGCTGTGCAGGGCGGCCACTTGGTCCTCTGTGCACACCTTTTCCAGGCACTACCGTGTGCTTGTGCTGGCTTCAGTTGACGAACGGATTGGGTGGAAGGTCCTAGAGGCAGTCTTGCCTGTCGAAGATCTCCTTCTTGGTTCTTAGTGCTTCTTTAACTGTTGAGCCCTGTTGGCTCTTGTTATGTGTGCTGTGTGATATTTCCGGGGTCGTTTACCCCAGTTTGGTATCGGTTGACACTTCAATTTGT
Organism: Rhinophrynus dorsalis; assembly: GCA_037306005.1. Classification (NCBI taxonomy): domain Eukaryota; kingdom Metazoa; phylum Chordata; class Amphibia; order Anura; family Rhinophrynidae; genus Rhinophrynus; species Rhinophrynus dorsalis. Next base: position 295,118,827 of record CM074718.1, read on the forward strand.
TGTGCTATCGCTGACCAGTTGGTCCGTAGATGTACTGGTGAATTTGGGGGCCTTGCGCCTGGTCCTTGCCTACTTCCCACCTCAGGGAAACTCAATGGTTAGACATCCCAGAGTTACCAGTAACCTGTATTGGACGACAGTGAAAATAGGATTTTAGTCTTACCTGTTAAATCCTTTTCACTTAGACCATACAGGTTACTGGTCTCCCACCCTGTCAAGAGACCATGCTTGGCTCTCCTGTGGCAGGCCGTGGGAATCCTTCGGAGCATGCTCACATGAGTTTTCTTCCTTCCCTTAACTAGTCATGGTTAGTGTCTCAATTCAATCTGGAGCTCATTGGCTGGTGCGGCCTGGAGGGAAGGGGAGGCTCCACCCCCCTGCATACACTTTGTGAATCGTTCCTGCCTACCACTAGAGGGCTTCGCCTCCCAGAGTTACCAGTAACCTGTATGGACTAAGTGAAAAGGATTTAACAGGTAAGACTAAAATCCTATTTTTTATGCAAGACAGGATATTGTTTGCTTTTGCTACTGCTGTTTGACACTGGTCACTGTTTCCAAGTGTGTAGCTTACAAGGATACCCAGGTCTTTCTGTAGCAATGAGTCCCCTAAAATGAGGCTGCAGTCAAAAAAATGGGGGAAGCACAAATAGTAGCAGATGGGGTGATGAAACAGTAGGGAAGGAGAAAAGATTTTGATAAGATTCCTTACTCTTAAGTGTAACAAAACAAAGTGGGAGTGAAAGAAGGGCAGACTGGTCTGAAACTTCTAGAGGTGAACAGAAAAAACATAACAGATACCATGTTAGCTGTAGAAATACAGGAGGCAACTATAGTAGTTGATACCTTTATTTGCAAACTAAGCAGATTTAGGATGCAAGCTTTCAATACCTTTTAGGTCTCTTCCTCAGGCATGTTATACAGATAATGTGAAAACATCTCTCTTATATACAAATACACACCGCATTGTATAGCATTGAAATCAGATAAGAAAATTCAGTCCAGACACATATTCTTTTGATCAGTCAATGGTAATCTGCAGTCTTCCTCTGAGGAGTTAGAGGTATTTATGATCCTAGTGGGACTGTTGGGAAAGGTTAATCCACAATGTTATAATGTGACAGGAATTCTCTGTCTGTATTCAAATAATGTAAAGCAAAAAACTTCAATATTAACTTAACCTCCCATATTTGTCTGTCTCTCTGAGTGCAGAGCAGTCCCATCAGTACAGCTAATTTAATGTCCCTGACACTGTGTCCATTTTGGCAAAAATGTTCTCCCACTGGTGTCTAAAAAAAAACATGTCAGTGACAGGGAGAAGGATTGTTCAAGACTATGAAGAGGACTGGAGGGGAAGAAGTGGCTGGGCTGGAACCATTAACATGCTTGGTTGAGATCTTTAAGGGAAGTGTGTACAGGCTGAACAAAGTTAAATAAAGCAGATAAAAATTAGGTAATGCTGTGCAAGAACAACCAAAACTGCTAGCGCTAAATATTAAAAATACTGATTGTTTCCACTATAATTAGAAAACCAAAGGTAAAACTTAAACGTAAATAACTAAATGACAAAATACACTGCAAACAAATGAAAGGATAAACAGTTCAAAACAAAAGATTAAAACAATTGTGTTGATGATGCTGCTACTCATTTACCAGACAAATCTATAAACGAATGAGTGCAAATAACCTCCACCTATTGTAGTACTTAATTTAAATATAAAAGACAAAACTCTCTGACTCAGAAAGGGCACAATTAAATTTCCCACTCCCAGAATGTAGATGGATGACAACTGTGGAATGCGAGCTTCAGGCCAAAGAAGGAGTCCCTCAATAACACTAGAGAAAACAGGTTTATCCAAGCCTCAGCTCCAACTGAACCTCATAAGTACCCATACACATCAGTAATTAAACAAGTCATGGACTTAATGGACACTACTCATTCAAATGACCTGACACACACAGTGTGTTCGGTTTATAAAATAATTTGTAAAATCAAATCACTGCTCCAATATACTTTGACAAGAATTACCCTTTTAGGTGACTCCTAGGTGGCCACAACCCATAATTATTGGGCACAATAAAACAATAGACTAAGAAAGTTTATGAGTTACATTTACCACCTGGTGAACATCTTTGTACCATTATAGGATATGAAGAACTGAGAGAGATAACTTTAACAATGGTATGTGATGCAGATCTTCAAGAAACAACACTGGATCAACACTCCAACACTGACACTGGATACAGTGATTTAGTGGAAAATAATATCATTGGTGTTTATATAATAAATAATATATATATATATATGTAATAAATCTGAATGGATTGTTGTTATTAGGAAAGATATTTGTCCTAAAGTTCCAATACACCAGAAATATGGGGAATGTTTTACTTAAAGGGATAGTAATACTTCATTATTACTATCCACCATGTTGTAGCCCTTAAAATTTTGAATTCAACGATACCAACAGCATCTCTCAAAACTTTATGGTTTGAGAGATATCCGCTTTCAAAGTTCCCTCTCCTTCTCTCTCCGCTGACGTCAGAGTTCTAGCTGAGAGCTAGGGAATCCGTTCAGTGAGCAAGCAGCGGCTCTGCACAGGTTTAAACCATGACCAAAACGGGAAAGAAACAGTGTCCAGCAATACATAAAGCAGTATATATTAATGACAACCAATTTAGCAGCAAGGGTAGACCATCTTTTAATTCTTAGTATAGATCTGTTAACAAATAACTGGTAGTAATTTTACATCTCACATGAAAAAAGGTTCCTCATTTTTCAAAGTTTCTTAAGAGAGATAAGGTAATTCAACAAATGTAAAAAAAAAATCACACATCTTAAAAGTAAGCTGGGAATGTCCAAATGATGTTGTTAATATTAATGGACAAAGGCCCAAGAGTTATGCACAAAATAAATTAATGAATATGTCTGTTTATATAGCTCCACAAGGGTTTGCAGAGTTTTACCATTTTAAGGGTTTAGACTATAACGGAAACTCAAGATGCCGGGTTTCTCTCTCCAGATGACAGCTACAGATAGGTAGCCAGGCCAGTGGTCTTATAAATCTGTCTGGAACACTGGAATGCAGGGCTCCTGAATGGGGGACCCTTTAGACCATTAAGGAATTCAGGAAGCAGTTCTAGCCCAAAAAGGGACATAATTTGTTCTTGCCGCTACAATTACCAGCCAATGAGAATTGGAGTAACACGAGACAGGCAACCGATCTGGGCCATTTTTCCCCATAGGAGAGCAAATTACCCGGGCCGACAAATAACTCAATTAAGTCTCGGCAGTCTCCCAGCCAATAGGAAGCGCGGCGATGAGGCTATACATTCTCTAACATTATTGAGGGATGCAGAAACAATGGCGTTAAGCAGCATGCTTATAGGTGGCAGGGCACTCTAAACAAAAAATTCCTCTCACTTCCTAGCTGCTAACACCTCCCCAAGCACGTCAGTTGTGTTTTTTTTGTTTTGTTTTTTGCGTGTCCTTAAAGGAGGTTCGGGACAACTTCCCTCCTGAAGAAATCTTTGTTAGTTAGTTATTTTGTTATTTTACCTTTCTCCCAAAGGTTCTGAGGGCCCTCACTTTATGAGGAGAATCCTCCTTTTAACTCTTTGATTCCTAGCTTCCTTCCTTAGGAATAGCTTGCACTCTGAATCATAGAGACCTGAACTCAGCCTTTGGCAGTTATGGGGGTAGAAGCTTTGTAGTTAGTTGGTGATCTTCATGGGACATATACAGGTTTATTTTAATATTTTTTTTCCATTCATAGACCCAGGAGAACAGGAACTAAGTCAGGAAATGCTCCTTCAGATAACTCACCAATGGAGAGTTCCAGACATAGAAATGATGGCGCCAAGAAGAAACAGAAAACTACCAACTTTCTGTGCAAGAGCAAGGGATCCACAGGCAATAGCAGTGGATGCCTGAACAATCCCATGGAATTACAGATTAGTGTACGTTTTACCTCCACTACCTATAATTCCCAGAATTCTTCACAAAATAAAGGAGATGGTGCACACCATACTCATTGCACCATTCTGGCTCATGAGGTCTTGATTTCACCACCTTAAAATGGAACTATCAACATCATAACACTGCCCCCAATCCATTAGCAATATAGCGATAGGTAAAGCCATACTTCTATTATGCTGAATAAGTCTGCGTTATTGAAGAAAATCAAATTCTTCTGCAGCCACCAGCAGACAACAGCACAGACATCTTAGAGGAAAGGTACATCAGTCTGCAATGTCTGTCCCATTCACTGCAGTCTTATTCAGCATAATAGAAGTATGGCTTTACCTATCTATACATTAGTAATGGATGTGGGGGCAATGTTATGATGTTGACAGTTCCGCTTTAAAGACATGTCATGTACAGAGCCATAGAGTTTACCTCAGATTCCAGACCTCATCTGTCAAGGCCCAATTCTCCACCACAACTTACATAACCTCGCTTTGACAGCATGAAACTTGAGACTCACATTCTTAGAGACAAAGACTTTAGTTCCCCTGTGAGTCAAACCATGCTCAGGGCTTGCAAACCAGTGTCAGCTAGACTATATCAATGAGTTTGGAGAATCTATTTCTCTTTCTGTGCCACAAAAGATCTAGATCCCTCTTCCTTCCATCCCTACTAAGGTTCCTACAATCAGGTCTAGAAAAGGGTCTACGTGTTAACTCTCTCCCAGATATTCAAACTTTTCTTCAAGGGGTCACCAGGATAGCTCCCCTATACATATAACTGATTCCACCATGGGTTATGAATATAGTGTTAGAGGCTCTTCAGTCCTCTCCATTTGAGCCCTTGTTATCAGCCTCTATAAGAGACATCTAAAGTAGTGTCGTTTTTCACATAAACCAGGAAGTGATACTTCCTTCCTTGTGTTCTAATTCTTCTAACTCTAAAGAAAAAGTTCTTCACACGTTAGATGTAGTGAGATGTTTAAAACATTATGCCCAAGTCACTCAATCTTTTAGGATTTCAGACACCTTGTTTGTGATTCCAGAAGGTCCTAAAAAGGGGCAGACCAGCCTCTAAAACTACCGTTGCTTCATGGCTTAAAAGTCTGTTCACTTCAGAATCACAACTCATTCTTCAAGCTCCATTAGCACCTTTTTGGCCTTGAGGATTCAAGCTACTGTTGACTGGTTGTGAAAGGCATCTACAATGGTCATTTGTTCAAACTTTCACTAAGTTTTACAAAGTTAATATTTTGGCATCCCAAGATGCTAGATTTGGCTGAAAAGTTTAGGAAGCCATTGTTCATTAGTTTTCTTCCCTCCCAGTTGTTTGGGGCGGCTTTTGTACTTCCCCAGGTCACTACTTCCCTCAGTTCTAGAGAAAATGGGATTTTTTTTACTTAGCGATAAAGCCTGTTCTCTTAGTCCATTGAGGGATGCAGGGCATCCCACCCACAGAAAACTTGTTGGGTGAGGATATATTACCTTTTTTGACAAATATAGTGCTTTCCTTTCCTGAGTCTGCTAATCTAAAACTTAAGTAAATTGTGCAGGGGGAGTGGTTAGCAGATGGGAAGTGGGAGGAGCTTTTTTTATTTGGAGTGCCCTGCCTACTATAGGTATGCTGCTTAACCCCATGGCTACTGCATTCCTCAATGGACTGAGAGAAAATGATTTATCAGTAAGTAAAAAAATTCTATTTTTACGAGTCTCTAATCACTGTTATATAGATTCTCATTCAATATACCTCATATAAATTACTTTCCTTTGGAGAAGCAGGCTGAACAAATTACTGTAACAAAAATTTCAGAAAGTTATTTTCTCAGCAATGTGCAGTATAAGTAATTAAATTACTCTGTTTTCATGTTGGAGAATGGTTAAAAAGATCTTCAAGATTAATATTAGCTGTTAATCATAAAATAAAGAATGAAGATATTAAAGAGATAGTAATGTTTCAATATCCAGAATGCTGCAATGCTTCCTTATGGTGCATGCAACAGATCTGTTATGTTAGTAATGCTGCATTCGGAATATATTGAATGAAAGAATATTAAGCATTATCCCCCTCACACCCATTTTAACCCTTTGAGTGCCCCTCTGGCACCCAAAGAGTTATGGAATCCAGGTCACCTCCCCATGAATCTATAGTCCGGTCACTGGACCCGAAACAGCTACAAGGAAAAAAGAGGATTTTAGTCTTACCTGTTAAATCCATACAGGTTACTGGTAACTTTGGGTAGGCGATCTGCCCCTTTAAGTAGGCAGGAACAATTCTAGAAATTACTGCAGGGTGTGAAGCCTACCTTCCCTCCTTGGCTGCAGCTAGCCAACCAGCTCCAGAAGGATTTGAGACACAGAAAGAAGACTCCTGTGAGCGTGACCCCGAAGGACCCCCATGGTATGCCACAGGAGGGCCAAGCATGGTCTCTTGACAAGGTGGGAGACCAGTAACCTGTATGGACTAAGAGAAAAGGATTTAACAGGTAAGACTAAAATCCTCTTTTCTCTGTCGTCCAATACAGGTTACTGGTAACTTTGGGATGTCCAACCATTGAGTTTCCCAGAGGCGGGAAGTAAGGCAAGGACCAGGCGCAAGGTCCCCAAAGTCACCAGAGCAGATATGAACCATCAGATCAGAGATAGCCCAGAAAAACAATGAAGTGTCAATGGACACTAAACAGGGGTAAGAACACCCAAAACGGTTACACAGCACACTGCACTGAACTAGAGCCAAAGGGGCTCAAAAGTGAAGGAAGCACCAAGAACCGAAGAAGATCCTAGACAGGCAAGACTGCCTCCAGGATTTTCATCCCAAAGCTGGCATCTGCCGATGCCAACACATCAACATGGTAGTGCTTTGAAAAGGTGTGCACATACGACCAGGTGGCAGCCTTGCACAACTGATCAGCAGAGGCCTGATTCTTGTAAGCCCAAGAGGCCCCAATAGATTGAGTAGAATGAGCTGTAACCATGAAAGAGACAGGCTTCTTCCTCAGTTCATAAGCCATATGAATAGTGGGCTTGATCCAAGAAGCAATAGTCACTTTGGATGCACCGAGAAAGCCTATCGGTGAAACACGCGTTGGCATTTTTAGCTACACAGAACGTGTCTCCATGCCTTTATGATTACAGTTACATTTTATTTAGCTATGAGTTTTCACTCTTCAAAGTTAAGATCTGTATCTTTGAAACATAATAGCTAGGCTGCATGAACGATTTCTTTGATTATTTTAACATTTGGGAGTTTTCTTGAATTTATTCGGACCCAGTATTTTTGCGATTTTACACCCACTCTGGTACCACTGCAATAATCAACGGATTAGCTAGCTTTGGTGCGAGTTTAGGAGAATTGCCGAGGTAACAGAGATTAGTGTGGTGCTTCATTCTTTGCTACATTTTTGAGGCTAAGGATGAAGGGGAAGTAGAAACTAGATTGCTTCCCAACAGCAAAGCTTTTTATGATCTTTACATATATGGTCATTTGCTTTGCATTCGCACAATTGACACTCCCTCTTGTACCACGCCAATAATCGAGGGTAAAAGCTAGTTATATATTTCTATGTAGGAGAATTGCCGAAGGTAATAGAGAGGTTTGTGATAATTTATCTTTGGCTTTGTTACAATAGCCAGAGATGAATGGGAAGTTGATTACTTATCTCTTCTAAATAGCAAGGAAATTTGACCATTTTTATACTTGAGGTCAATGACTTTGGGTATTTTTGGGTCTGGAAGAAATTCGGGATCACTCCATATATTTTATTAGTGTATTTTTTATTGTTTGGGATAATAAAAGTTATATTTTAAATACTTTCACCGCAAGCTCATTATGTATTTGACATATGTTATTCAATAACACTCCAATCGAGTGCCCCAAAAAATATCTTTAATTTTTGAATTTTTTGTATATTATATACAGGAATAGTAGCCAAGGACTCAAAGGGAGGGAGCTGAAGAACACCCAGAACCAGATTAAGATTCCACTGAGGAGCAGGAGCCTTAAAGACAGGGAGAGTATGAGCAACACCCTGGAAAAACACCTTGACATCAGGAAGGATAGCAATGCACCTCTGAAAGAAAACAGAGAGAGCAGAAGTCTGAACCTTAAGGGGACTCAAACTGAGGCCCTTATGCACACCGTCCTGCAAGAAGGCCAAGACCATGTGCAGATCAAATTACTGAGAGAAGTCCCTATCGGCACACCAAGATAGAAAGGTCGACCAGACACGATGGTAGGCCTTTGCGGAAAATGGCTTGCGAGCACTAAGCATGGTAGCCACCACGCCGGAAGAAAAACCTTTCTTCTTCAATATTGAGGATTCAATTTCTACGCCGTCAAAGCTAGACGATGAACGTTCTCTTTCCAGAGGTAACCCTGGAGGAGAAGATCCAGAAGAGAGGGGAGTCGGAACGGCTCTGCCACTGACAGATCCAGAAGCTCCGGAAACCAAACTTGTCGAGGCAAGTACGGAGTAACCAGAATGACTGGACATCACTCCAATCTCAATTTCCGTAACACCCTGTTGTAATGACTACCCTGCTCGAGCCACCCAGAAGGGGGCTCCACCAAGAACCCCCCTACTACCCAGAGGAGTAGATGAAGATCAACCTCCTCCAACAAGGGATATGATAGCCAGAGGCTGGGGAGCGATGCTAGCGGGCGGTGGTTGCCTAGAGGGAGCTGTGCTGCAGCCGAAGCTGAATAGATTTGCTAGCCACGAAGCTAGATTAGCCCCCTTCAGTTGAGCCAAAGGGGGCCCTCGATAACCACCCCTAGACAAACTATACTACCCTATCCCCAGGGAGAAATACAAACACTCCAACAGGAACCGGTACTCACTCAGGTAGTAAGGTGTAAGGTGAAGAGAACCACGAGGAACCGGAACGTGGACTGGCAGCCAAGGAATCACAGGGGACCCTGGAACATGGAGCAGGCAGGAGAGAAGTCAGAATCCAAACCGGGTCATACACGGAGCAGTCAGGAACACAAACAGGAGCTACAGGCAGAAGAGGAGTCTTGAACGAGCCGGGTCATACACTGAAGATCTGGAGGGCACAGGAAGCAAAGAACAAGCTGGAGTCAGATGGACCAGTCTGATACATACACAGGACCATGGAAACAGAAAGCTATGGACAGACTGGACAGCCCTGAGCACAGCAGGGCACAGAAGGACACAGCAGAGCATAGGAAACAGCACTGAGACTTTATACTAACGAGTCCCAGTGCTGAACTCACCCCACTAAGAGGCAGCAGGGCCGGAAAGGGCAGGACTGGAAGGGCAGGCAAAACCAGAGGCGAGCATGCACCCCGGCCGAGAAGACGGCGCGTCATCACAACGCGCCGCACGAGCCGCAGAGACCCGGAAGAAGCGGGCACCCGACAGAGGTACGACACCTGTGCAACATAGGAAGGGGAGGGGAGATGTAAGCCACAGGAAATAACCAAGGAATGGACGTGGCATCCATTGCAAAAGCTAGAGGATCCCTCCAGCGAGAGCAGAACCTTGGAACCTTCCGGTTGTGTCTTGTCGCCATCAGGTCGATGCAAGGAAGACCCAACTTCTGAACAATGAGGTTGAACACATCTGGGTGCAGTTCCCACTCTCCGCTGTCCACCGTGTGTCGACTGAGGAAGTCCACCATGACGTTGTCTACGCCTGGAATGTGCACTGCGGATATCTCAGGAAAGTGTTCTTCTGCCCAGGACAAAATAGCCTTGATCTGTAACCAAGCGGTGAGACTTCTTGTTCTGCCCTGCTTGTTGATGTAAGCCACAGCCATGGCGTTGTCGGACAGAACCCGGACTGGGCATTCTTCCAGCTGGGGCGTCCAGTGACGAAAGGCATGAAATATCACCCGAAGTTCCAATACATTGATGGGAAGGAGAGATTCCTCCAGAGACCACCGTCCCTGAGCACTCAGGCAACCCAGGACCGCTCTCCAGCTGGAGATGCTGCCATCCGTCATCACTGTGGTCCAGAAGGATACCAGGAAGGACCTGCCCTTCAGGAATTTGGAGAGGTCAAGCCACCATGACAAACTCAGTTCCACATGAAGAGGGAGGGATATGGACATCTGCAGAAGGTCCAGCTGACCCTTGCATACCTGGATCACAAACCGCTGGAGCTCCCTTGTGTGAGCCATGGCAAAAGGGACTGCTTCCATAGTGGAGATGAATTTCCCCACCAGAGAGGATAGCTTCTTGGCTGGAACTGGATCTTGAGCTAGAACAGCCGAAACCCTGTGTGCAATCTGGTGAACCACATCCTCAGTGAGAAACACCATGCTCTGCTGAGTGGCGAAGAGAAGGCCCAGGAAGACCAGATGATGGGACGGGACAAGATCAGACTTGTCCAAGTTGATGATCCACCCATGATGGGTGAGAGCATGAATGAATTATTGAACCTGCTGATGAAGAAGTTCCTCAGAGGGGGCTTTCAGAAGCATGTTGTCCATGTATGGAGTAACTCTGATGCCGTCCCGGTGGAGGACAGACACTAAGGCTTTCAGGACACGGTTGAAGACCTGAGGCGCTGTAGTCAGACCAAAGGGAAGAGCTGAGAACTGAAAATGCCCTTGGTCACAGGCAAATCTGAGATACTGCCGGCTCTCTGGATGAATACAGATATGTAAATACTTGGCCTGAAGGTCCAGAGAAGCAAGAAATTCCCCCGGAATCACAGCAGTAATCACCGTACTTAGGGACTCCTGGTGATAATGAAGGCTCTCAATTCTTTTGTGATCCGGTCTCAAGTCCAAAACTGGACGACAAAAGCCGTCCTTCTTGGACACTACGAAGAGGTTTGAGTAAAAACCCGTACCTCTGTCCTGAACTGGAACAGGTTCCAGAACATCCTTGTCCAGAAGAGACTGGATAGCGCCGTTGAAGAGACGGCATTTTTCCACTCCCTGGGGTGTATGAGATGGGAAAAAGCGAAAAGGAGGAAGAGAGGAGAAAGGGACCCTGTACCCTTCAGCCACTACTTGTAAACCCACGGGCCCACCACTGAATCCTCCCAAATGCTGTGATAGTGATGAAGACCACCCACAGCTGAATGGGGACCCGGGTTTGGCGAGTCATGCCGGAGAAGTCTTGGAAGCCTTGGGCTTGGAGGAGACCTTGGGTTTCCATTGCTATTTGGGCTTGTGGAGGCACGTGGAGCTGAGGGGACCGCCTGGTTCGTTGGACATGTCTCAGTCTGAAAGGGCCAAAAAAACCTGTTATGCTTGAGAGGAGGTTTCTTCCTGGGGACCAAGGACAGATGAGTGCTCTTACCCCCAGTGGCCTCACTGATCAGATCTTTAAGATCTGGCCCAAATAAGGATGTACCCTGAAAAGGCAAGGACAGCAAGGCTTTCTTAAAAAGAGTGTCAGCAGCCCAGATCTTGAGTCAAAGAGCTTGTCTGGCAACCACAGACATGATGGAAACCCTTGCCACCAGACGGATAGCATCAAATAAGGCAGCAGAAACATAGTGCTGGGCCTCAGATATGTTGTCAAGAAGCCGCAACATATCCGAAGATGAATTACCCCGACGTACAGCTAGGGTGAGTTGTTCAGTCCAGACCGCAATGGCCCAGTTAACCCATGCCACAGAGAAAGCTGGACGCATGGCAGTACCAGTAGTGGCAAAAATGGACTTGAGGGAAACCTCAAGCTTCTTGTCAGTACAGTCCTTCAGAGAGGATGCATCAGAAACTGGTAAGGCGGTAGACTTAGCCTTGAGACAGAGCTTCCACCTTAGGGGGATGAACCCATTGACAAGCACCGCCTCAGAAAAGGGGAAAAGCATAGCAAACTTCTTGGAGACAGAAGGCTTTCTGTCGGGAGATTTCCACTCATCAGCCACTAGGCGGTTAAGAGCGGGGTTAGGTGGAAAACAAGTATGGGGCTTTATAGGCTCCTGGAATACATCAGAGGTATCTGAGGAAACCTCCTGAACTGGGGGAATGTTTAGCGTGTTTAAGACGACCCTGATCAGGCCCTCAGCCGAGGGTTCTGGATCAACCTCAAAAGAATCCCCAAAAAATTGAGAGGAGACCACAGCAGAACATTCCTCAACATCTGAATCCACCAACAATTCCTCTTCAGAGGACTCTGAAAAGTCAGGTACTCCTTGCGGTTTGGGCAGGGAAGATCTGACTGAGGAAGGGGTCTGCCAGGAATGGAAGACCCCCTGTAACTGGGATGGAAAGAATTGTAATGTAGACCTGAGGTCCCTGGTAGCAGCCTTGAACTCTTGCACCCAAACTGGCTCTAATGCATGGTTGGAGGTCCCTGGGATAGACTCAGGGACATCAGAACATGCTGGGCATAAATGACCTGAGAATTCTCTAGGCAACCCTGTATGGCATGAGGGGCAATGTGCAATGTGGGATACAGAGATCCCAGCGTCCTTAGTCTTAGGCCTGGACCCAAGCTCCAATGGAGTAGACATTCTCACAGTGTCAACAACGTTAAGAATAATTAACCACCCAATTTAAAGTGTGTAAGATTAAAATACACTTATCTGGCAGGCGAAGGGTTAATTTGCAGAGGAGAGAAGAAGAGTCCAAGCCCAGCATAGGATACTCGTTCTGTAAAGCTTACAAAGGGTCTGACGCGGCGGGAGCCAATCAGAAACAAGCGCGTGAAGCAAGTGCTCATGAGAAATGTTTTCCCAGAAAAGTGTACCCCAACAGTGCCTGAAGCCCCCTGAGCCCCCCAACACACTTGCAATGTGAATCGGATGATACAGCAAGGTCAGACAATTAAAATGACCTCTAGGTTGAGCGGTTGCAGAGATATGTCCCAAACTGTACAGTCCCACAGAAGTGAATGGAGCAATAGCGTCTATGCGGTAAAGAGCGCAAACTCAGTTACAACTGAGAAATAAAAATACATGAAACATCACTAGAACATGTAATCAAACCCAGAAAACTCTGCACCCAGTAGGGAAAGTGCCAATAACCACCCCAAAAGATGCCAACCAGCAGTTAAAGGGTTAATTTACCATATAAAGTTGTTCCAAACACTGACAGACATAACAGAAAGTGCGTGCAGGAGTGTGCAATAAGAATGCCCAGAAATAAACCCTGTGCAGAGGGGAACTGTGGGACAAGTGGACCTGCAGCACTCAAAGGGTTGCTCACCTTTCCTACAGATCTTCTGTCTTCAGATAACCATGTAGTAAGAAGTAACCTCAGTGCGTAACTCCTGGGGAAGCACTTGGAATCAAGATTTTTCCCCTCAGGGCATAAGGTCCACAAAAAGCACCTGGATACTGAGCTAGCCACTTCTAAGGGCATTGTCAGTTATGGTAATCTGCCAAATGGTGGTATTCCATATCTAACAGGAAAAATAAAAAAAGTTTATAAAACTATAGCAGAACTGTTCTCTTGCCTGTGTTATCTTCACCAAGGAACACATCTTTCTGGGGCTGGTTGGCTAGCTGCAGCCAAGGAGGGAAGGTAGGCTCCACCACCTGCAGTAATTTCTAGAATTGTTCCTGCCTACTTAAAGGGGCAGATCGCCTACCCAAAGTTACCAGTAACCTGTATTGGACGACAGAGAAAAACTGCCTCCATTCAGTATATAGAAAAGCCTGCCCCCCTTGTCGAAGTATGGCAGGGTTTTCTGTTTATTTAACGAAGATTGACCCACGATGGCATCTGCTTGCAGCTCCGAGGCTCCAAGGATGATGTGAGTATAAGGGGTGTGAAGGGGTTCATTCTTAATATCCTTTTATGAAATATATACCGAATGCAGCATTACTAACATAACAGATTGGTTGTATGCACCATAAGGAAGTATTGCAGCATTCTGGATATTTAAACATTAGTATCCCTTTAAGTATTTTACTATGTAAATGAAAGGACAACTAGTAAGGGAAGAAATAATGCATAGAAATTTACATAAAAAATTTACTCTGTAACCCTTTTAGTAGAAGTTTGGGCAATTTTGTCCTCCAAGGAGACCAGGCACTTTTTCAACATTTTGCTATCCATCGGTTTCGATATGATTCCTGAAGGTAACTTTCGAGTTGTATATGAAAAACTATTTTTGTATTTTTTGTTTGTTTGGGTTTTTTTTTTTTTAACATTCAGCTTTTTTCATCCATTATGACTAGAGTAAAGGCACTTTCAATAAAAACAAAGGGAATCATTTGTATAGTAAGGGCAGTAAAAGTTAAGGAATGTTTTGCCTCAGGATGCTGTGCCTGCAGATACTGTCGATGCTTTCAAACAAAGTAATGGATACCTAACTCAGAACAATAATGTGACTTATGACAGTTGGTTCAAAGCAGATAGTATGTTGATCCAGGGAAATATAGGACTGCCATCTGAAGTCAGGAAGGATTTTTTTTTTTTTTTTTTTTTTGAAATGGCTTCAATGTTTGTTTGGTTTTTTTTCACCTTACTATGGATCAAGGGGGTAATATGGCATGGGCTGAAGGAGACAGAAGCATGTTTTTTCTTTTTTAGGAGAGGGAAATCTTGTGTTTGACATGGACTAACAGAATAGGGTTTTAGTCTTACCTGTTAAATCCTTTTCTCTTAGTCCATATAACTCCCAGGTACGATGGGGAGGCAAAACCTCCTCCCAGTAGGTTGGAACAATTCTTCAAAGAAGTGCAGGGGTGGAGCCTCCCCCTCCTCCGTATCAGGATACCTAGCCACTCTCCTCCCAGATAGATTTGAGACAAGAAACCTACCTAGAAAGATAGCAAGAAGGAAGAGAGGAAAACTCCTGTGAGCGATGAACCCAATAGGACTCCTACATCCAGTCACAGGAGACCTAGCATGGGCCCTTTCTCTGGGTGGGAGACCTATGAGTTATATGGACTAAGAGAAAAGGATTTAACAGGTAAGACTAAAATCCTATTTTCTCTGTCATTCAATATAACTCACAGGTACCATGGGGATGTATCAACATTGAGCTCCCAGGGTGGGAAGAAGAAGGAAAGGACCAAGCGCCGGTTCCCCATGATACCGGAGTTCCATTGGACTATTCAAGACACAGAACAGCCCCACACTAAGGAAGCGTCAACATATGCTGAAAAGCAGATAACACAACACACACGAGCAACAGCCAACAAATAAAGAGCTATAATGCACAGGAATTAAAGTCATAGACAGGCAAAACTGCCTCCAGGACTTCCCTGCCAAAGCCAGAACATCAGCAAAGGTGTGCAAAGAAAATCAAGTGGCTGTCTTGCAGAGCTGATCAGCAGAGGCCTGAGTCTTGTAGGTCCAGGAGGCCCCAACAAACCTGGTGGAGTGTGCTGTAAAGCTGATGGGCAGAATTCTCTCTAAGCGTAGTATTTGGTAAATCCGTAAACGCCTTCACCAACACCCTGTGCTCTTATGTAACTGCACTCACTTGTTCCAAAGGTTGATAGTACTGCCTCTCAGTATATAAAGCTCCCCTGGTATAGAACCCAGGTAAGGTTCTTAGGATGCACACATGTATCTTCCTCCTGTATATATGCGGCAGGGTCTTAGTGGTATCCCTGTCCAAAAAATATGCTAAAGCTTGAAGGCCCAAAAGATGTTGAATATTTGTATACAGAGACACCACATCTAAAATGGCCCACAAATAGGTGTCTTGCCAAACTATATCCTCCATTCTTCTGATTTCCTGTGCCACAAGCCCTATTCCCCCTTATATTAGAGGATTTATTTTCTGGGGGGATATTATACTCCCTAGTGATTATTGGTAAAGTGAGTGGAGGGAGAGAAGAAAGAAGGAGCGTGGTAAAACTACTACACTATATTATCCATTTTAGTGCCTGGGTTTTTAGTGGCGCTCTCTTCTAGTATATCTTGGAGTAACTCATTGGTGTTACTCCATTTTATACATTTAGATATATTTTGTAAAGCTGAAGGGAACAAGTTTCCCTCTGAGCTCATAGGCCTTCTGAAATGGTAGACTTAATCCAGGATGCAATAGTCACCTTGGATGCAGCCAAACCAGCCTGGGACCCTCAGGGATGACTAATAAGGCATCAGCCTTGCAAAAAGTACTCAGTACTGTGCACATAAAACTTAAGGCAGTGTACCACATCCAACAAGTGGAGATCCCTCTCCTTGTCAGATTTAGGGTCAGGACAAAAAATCTCTTGATTGATGTGGAACTCAGAAACCACCTTAGGAAGAAATTCCTGGGAGGTATGGAGAACATCCTTTTCCTTGTGAAACACCAGCAAAGGTGGTTTGCAGGACAAAGACTGCAATTCAGCCACTCTGCAGACAGAGACCACAGCCAAAAGAAAAGCCATCTTCCACATCAGAAGACATAAAGGAATGGTAGCCAAAGACTCAAAGGGAGGCCGCTGCATGACTCCCAGAACCAGATTAAGGCCCCACTGGGGGTGGGAGCCTTAAAGGCAGGGAAAGCGTGAGCAACACCTTGAAAGACTTTGACATCTGGCAAAATGGCAATACATCACTGGAAGAAGACAGGTCTGCACCTTCAAGGAACTAAGGCTAAGACCCTTGTTCATGCCATACTGCAGAAAGGACAGGATAGCAAGAAGATCAAACTCCTGTGAGGAGAGATCCCTGTCCACGCACTAAGCATGGAAAATGGACCAAACCCAATGGTAGGCCTTACAGGAAACTGGTTTCCTAGCCTAGATCATAGTGGAAACTACCTCACAGGAATAGCCCTTCCTCCGTAAGATTGAGGCTTCAACAGCCATGCCATCATAGCCGGACGCTCCACAATGTCCCTCCAAAGGAAACCCTGAGGGAGGAGATTCAGGCAGATTGGCAGAGGAAACGGATCCTGAGCAGACAATGCCACTAGTTCTGGGAACCAAGGCTGTCTGATCCAATAAGGGGAGATCAGAATGACTGCCGCACAGTCCACCTGAATCTTCCTCGATACCCTGGTGATGAGAAGGTGAGGTGGAAAGATGCAGGCCAGATGAAAGCGCCAAGGAATCCACAAAGCAGCCACTGCGAATGCCATAAGATCCCTCCGGCAAGAGCAAAAGATCTGAACCTTCCAGTTGTCCCTGGTGGCCATCAGGTCTATCCAAGGGAGACCCCACTTCTGCACCAACAGGTTAAAACCCCCAAATGGAGCTCTCACTCCCCGGGGGTCCATTGTTTGGCAACTGAGAAAGTCTGCCAGGATGTTTTCTACACCAGGAATGTGCACAGAGGAGATGGCAGGAGCGTGTGCCTCTGCCCAGTCCAAAATAGCCTTAACCTCTGATCAAGCAGAAGTGCTTCTTGTGCCTCCTTGCTTGTTGATGTATGCCATGGCCGTAGCATTGTCTGACTGGATGCGGACTGGACATCCCCTCAGAGGAGAGGACCAGTACACCAGGGAGTGGAGAATCACTCTGAGCTCCAGAATGTTGATGGGTAGGAGGGTCTCCTCCGCTGACCATCGACCCTGAACCCAGAGGAGGTCCAGTCTCACTTCCTGGGGAAGAGAGACCAGACGATCCAAAAGATCTGGACTTCCCCGGCAAGCCAGGATAATGAACTTCTGAAGCTCCCTGTTGTGAGCCATGGAGTACGGAAACACCTCCATGGTAGGTATCATCTTACCCATAAGGGATGAGAACTTGTGTACCAAGGGTGAGGTCCACTCCATAGCACAGGACACCTTGGTCGTGATCTGTTCAACTGAACCCTCGGTCAGATAAACCATGCCCTGACAGGTGTTGAACCGGAGACTGAGGGAAAACAAGGTCCTGAGGAAGATTGGTTCTTCTGTAGAATCCAGCCGCGTTGGAGGAGGATCTGAGCAAAAGGTCCTCCTTAAGGGCAACTTTTCAGACAGCGTCAGTCAGCTGTTCAGTCCAAACAGTAATGGCTCTATTAACCCAGACAGAAGCCAAGGTAGGCCTCAAGGAAGCACCTATGGCAGCAAAGGCAGACCTTCAAGATAGCTTCTAGCTTCCTATACATTAGTTACTTAAGCGCTGCAGCATCCTCCAGGAGCAAACCAGTGGATTTAGAGAGCATGGAATAGGTGGGTCAACCTGAAGAGGTGTAGCCCACTGAGCCAAGGCTGCATCAGAAAAGGGGTACAGCTTAGAGAATCTCCTGAACAGAGAAACACACTTGTCTGGAGTCTTCCACTCATCCAGGAAAACCTAATCTACAAAGGAATTAGGCGGAAACATAGTACAGGACTTCTTGCGCCTTTGAAAGACCTCAGTAGTGGACTGAGACTCTACCGGGTTTAAAAGGAATGTGTAGTGTGGTCAAAACCACCTTGATGAGACCATCCACAGAGGGTTCAGGGTCAGCCTCAAAGGGGTCACCATAAATATGGAAAGAAGCCCCTTCTGCACACCCACCATCCACTGACTCTTCAAAAGAATCCTCCTCAGAGGAATCAGAAAGATCAGGAATGCCAGAGGCCTTAGAGGCCACAAACCTGAACAAAGTGGGGGGGTTTCCAGAACTGGAGAAACCCCTGAAGGGAAAGAGGAAACTGTGCCATAGAGGACTTTAAGTCCTTGACCCAATGTGGCTCTTGTTCATGGCTGGAGAGCCCTGGCAGAGAAGCAGGGGCCACAACACCACATGAGGGCATATGTGACTGAGTACTCTCTAGGAAGTCCCGCTTTGCATGAGGAACAGTAAGCAAGGGAGGGGTCAAAGACGCTCCTGAGTCCTTAAGCCTTAGGTCTAGCCACCATGTCTCTTTAGATCCAACATTCTAACAGGAGAAGTGTCTTACAGTAACATGGAAACCAAATACTGTCACCCGGATTAATAGAATCACCTCAGAAAGCCCAAAAGAGCACTTATCTGGCAGGCGAATCGTTAACCTGAGCTGGAGAGCAAGGAGATACTGCCTGTGCGTAGGATACTCAGCAAAGAGAGAAAAGAAAAAATGGCATTTCTCTCTTTTTTTTTTGTTGCCTAGCAACAGCAGAACCCGAACATGCAGGGTACCAGGGGGCCCCAAGACACTTGGGATGTGAACTGGATCATAGGGCAAGGGGATACAAGTAGAATGAGCCCTTTCTCAACTCCAAGTGAAACGGTTGCAGAGATATGTCCCAAAGAAGTTTGTCCCGTTGAAGTCAATGGAGCAAGTGCAGCCAGGCGGGAAATGGGGCCTATAGGATTTTAGTCTTACCTGTTAAATCATTTTCTATTAGTCCATATAGCTTACAGATGCCTTGGGGAGGTGACAGCTCCTCCTAGTAGGTTGGAACAATTCTTAAAAGAACTGCAGGGGTGGAGCCTCCCCCTCCTCCATAGCAGGCTACCTAGCCATTCCCCTCCAGTTACATTTCTGACACTAAACCTACTGAGCTAGATAGCGAGAAGAAGAAGAAGTGTAAAACTCCTGTGAGCATGGACCCACTAGGACTCCCTCTTCCAGCCTCAGGAAACCAAGCATGATCTCTTTCACTGGGTGGAAGACCTGTAATCTATATGGACTAAGAGAAAAGGATTTAACAGGTAAGACTAAAATCCTCTTTTCTATGTCATCCAATATAGCTTACAGATACCATGGGAATGTACCAACATGGAGTTCCTAGGGTGGGGAAAAAGGATTGAAAGGACCAAGCACTGGTCCCCATGATACCAGAGCTCCAATGGACCATCGAGAACATGAAGCAGCCCAAACGAACAAAGTGTCAACAGACACTGAATAACACCACCCACAGAACAAGAGCCAAAAAATATAAACAAACTATAGAGCACAGCAAAGTAAAGTCCTAAACAGGCAAGACTGCCTCCAGGACTTTTCAGCCGAAGCCAGTACATCAACATGGTAGTGTTTTGCAAAGGTGTGTACAGAGAACCAAGTGGCCGCCTTACACAACTGATCAGCAGATCCCTGATTCTTGTAGGCCCAAGAAGCTCCAACAAACCTAGTGGAATGTGTGCTGTGATGCAGGCTTAGCTGCCCTAGGACCCTCAGGGATGACAAACAATGCATCAGTGTGACGGGAACGCACTACTTCCAACAAGTGGAGATCCCTCTCCTTGTCAGATGTAGGGTCAGGACAAAAGGAAGGCACAACAATCTCCTGATTGATGTGGAACTCAGATATCACCTTAGGAAGAAATTCCTGAGAGGTACAGCGAACAGCCTTATCCTTGTGAAACACCAGGAAAGATGGCTTGCAGGACAGAGCCTGCTGCTCAGCAACTTTGCGGACAGAGACCACCGCCAAAAGAAAAGCCATCTTCCATGTCAAAAGAAGTAAGGGAATGGCAGCCAAGGACTCAAAAGGAGGCTGCTGCAAAACTCCCAAGACAAAGTTAAGGTCCCACTGAGGAGTGGGAGCCTTATAAGCAGAGAAAGCATGAGCAACAACCTGAAAGAAGACCTTGACATCTGGCAAGATAGGAATGCTTCTTTGAAAAAAGACAGAGAGAGTGATGATTGAACCTTCAAGAAACTAAGGCTAAGGACCTTGCTCACACCATCCTGCAAAAGAAACAGGATAGCCAGAAGATCAAAGTCCTGTGAGGAAAGGTCCCTATCCGCACACCAAGCATGGAAGATAGACCAAACCCTATGACAGGCTTTAGAAGAAACTGGTTTCCTAGCCTTAATCATAGTGGATACCACCTCTGGAGAAGAGCCTTCTCTGAAAGAAGACAGAGAGTCGAGGTCTGAACCTTCAAGGAACTAACGCTAAGGCCCTTGTTCACTCCATCCTGCAGAAAAGACAGGATAGGTGGAATATCAAAATCCTGTGAGGACAGACCCTAGGACAAGGGGTCACCTGTTTAGACTTGAGGAAAGAGATTTAATCTACAACAGCAGAATGGATTCTTTACGCTAAGAACAATAAAGATATGGAATTCATTGCCTGTGGAGGTGGTGCTATCGAATACAGTAGATGCCTTTAAAAAAGGCCTGGATACTTTTCTAAAAGAACAGAACATAGAGGGCTATGTATGTTAGTATTGTGATTTAGCTTCTTGATCCAAGGAGGAATCTGATTGCCATTTGGAGTTGAGAAGAAATTTTTTCCCCCCATGTAATGGAAGCCGAGAAGGGACCACATCGCCTTTTGCCGTCGTTCCCGGGTCTCTCCTTCTCGACGCTGGACTGGTGCCATTGGGTGCACCGGTCAAGCAGATCAACGTTCCGGTGGCCCACTCAAAGTGGCGTTGAACCCCAGAGTAGCAGTTGAAGTATGCGGATCGAGGAGGGGTAGACGGGCTCTCGAACCGTTGAGCGTCGTAGAACCAGAACACTGAGTGAAGCCTCTACTCCCGGGCTATGAGGAACAGGAAAAGTGTTGCAGTAACAAAGGGTAGCGGTTGCCAAGCTGTTCGAGCACTCCGGTGCTTGAATCGAAGGTTCTACTGGAACTGGAAGAAGCAAGGCAGAATCCACGTTGCCGCCTGACAGGATCAGAAGGTGGGTAGCAGGATACTGGCAGCAGACGGATGAATGATGCAGGAACCTGGTATCAGATGGGAGTCAGAGTGGCCGCTTTAATACCATAAGAACACAAGTCTCCAGGACTCTGGTTCACTCCAAAACGTAACTCACTTTATCACTTTATTGACAAAGACCACAGATATTTATACACAGCTCTTACATTGAACTGTATGGGGACACCAGATACAGTAGGGCTTAAACCAATCAAGTTACAGGAGACAAAAGGCCAACAGCAGATGGCCCAACCAATACAATAAGCCAGACGTGATTCCATTTAAAATACAAAAGAGGCTGATTAATACAGACACAAGATACAAAGACTTGAGGGGTGGGAATACACATTCTATGAACAATGGCCAGGGGTTGAAGCGCGTACACACTGGGTTGAATATTCGGCTTCAACCCTGGCCAATCAAATTGTACAGTGAGTTGGCTGGTCGACCAATCCCCGAGCCGCCTACTTTTCCCCATGTTAAGTCTATGGAAGACCTTTAAACCTCCTGCTCAGGAATTCAACCAATCAGGCATCGACTCACTGGTCCCTGCTCTCCGTACTCGATATGGTGTCGTTCTCGAACCGGAAACTTCTGACCCATAGTCGGTGAACGTTTACCCCTCGAACATATTACATACAATAACTAAAACGTTCTACATACATTAAACATAGCATAGGATCCAAAGTCTACGAACATCAGTCTTTTGTTCTTGGGTAATAGCTGGGCAGTTCGTACGACAAGGCACAGCATAGAGTCCAAACAGTAATAAATGTCCATAGTCTTTGGATGAATAGTTCGAGGTCCAGACAAGGGCTCAAGTAACGTGTAGGATCCGTTACACCCCATTCAAAGCAGAATTTGAAATTGCTGTATTGAGGGGTTTTTTTGCCTTCTTTTGGATCAATAACAGTAAAACAGGAATAGAAAAAGGGTTGAACTTGATGGACACAAGTCTTTTTTCAACCTAAATTACTATATGTAACATGTCCACACACCAAGCATGGAAAATAGACCAAACCCTATGATAGGCTTTTGAGGAAACTGGATTTCTAGCCTGGGATCGTAGTAGAGAACACTTCAGAAAAATATCCTTTCTTCCTCAAGATGGAGGTCTCAACAGCCATGCCGTCAAAACCAGATGATCCAAGTCCTCCTTCCACAGGTACCTTTGGAGAAGAAGATCCAGTCTGCATGGCAGAGGAAATGGTTCTTAAGCAGACAAGGCCAGTAGTTCTGGAAACCAGGGCTGTATAGTCCAATAAGGGGCAATCAGGACGAATGATGATGTTGATGGGAAGAAGAGTCTCCTTCATTGACCAATGGCCCTGAACACTCAGGTGACCCAAGACTGCACCCCAACTGAGCAAGCAGGCATCCGTCATCACAATGGTCCCATATGGAATCACAAATGGCCTCCCTTTCTCCAGGTTGAACATGCTCAACCACCAGTGAAGGCTCTTTGCTACTTCCACAGGAAGGGAGACAGGCAGATCCAGAAGGTACTTGGATCACAAACCTCTGAAGTTCCCTGGCATGAGCCATGGCAAACGGCACCACTTCCATAGTGGATATCATCTTCCCCACCAGGGAAGAGAATTTCCTTGTTGGAGTAGACTTCCACAACGGGGCAGAAGATACCTTGGAGGTGAGCTGCTGAATTGAGCCCTCCATCAGATAGATCATACTCTGCAGAGTATGGAAGCGGAGACTGAGGAGCACCGGGTTCTGGGAGGGCACCAGAGCAGACCATATTCAGGATCCAACCATGCTGGAGGAGGATCTGAGCACATTCCTGGACTTGGAGGTCTAGAAGGTCCCTGGAAGGTGCCTTGAGGAGAATGTTGTCCATGTAAGGCATTACTTGAATATCCTTGGTGTGCAGGAAGGCAATCAATGCACCCAGAACTCAAATGAACACCTGAGGAGCTGTTGTAAGTCCAAAGGGGAGAGCAATGAACTGGAAATGGCCCATTTTGAAGGCAAACCAGAGGTACTGTTCACTTTCCTGATGCACAGGGATGTGCAGATATGCATCATGAAGATCCAAGGATGCCAGAAATCCCCCTGGACACAACGCTGCAATGATTGAGCCAAGGACTACATCTTGTGCTGTGTGTTGACCACAAACTTGTTGAGAGCCTTGAGATCCAGGACAGGATAGCAGCCAACATCCTTCTTTGGAACAATGAAGAGGTTGGAATAAAAGCCTGAACCTCTCTCCTGTAGGGGAAATGGTGCCAGAACCCCCCTGTCCAAGAGAGACTGGACCTCCCCATTGAAAAGTCTGAGCTTTTCATGTCCCTGAGGAGAGATAAGGGAAGAACCTGAAGGGGGGCAGGGATCTGAAGGAAATCTTGTAACCTTCTGAAACCACCTGTAATACCCACTGATCCGCAACAGAGCCTAGCCTGTCCAAACACTCAAAAAGTTATGCAGGCGACACCCTACTGGTCACGGACCAGGATTCAGTGAGTCATGCAGAGAAGACCAAGCCCAGCGTATGATACTTGAGTAGAGAGGACACAAAATGGCGACTGCACATGGAACCAATCAGAAAATGGCCTGCAAAATGGGTAGTTTTCCCAATACAGAGTACCAAAAGCAGAACTGAATCCCCCCCGAAGCCCCCAAGACACTGAGAATGTCCACCGGATAGTCAGGGAAGGGGAAACAAGAATATTGAGCAGTCTCTCAAAGAGAGATATGTCCCAAAACGGCTGTCCCATAGAGATCAATAGCGCATTGCGATTAAGCTGTACATAGCACCCTTAAAGGTGCGGAAATCAGATTTTACATACAAAATGAAAAAGTGTCTAAAAATTTTAAAACACATATATAGCACCAGCTAACATGAATCAAACAAAAGAAAGTGTGAATTTAGGTTCCCAACTGACCAAGATTGTTATGGAAGGGGTTAAGTACCACATAACATGCAAAAAAATGCACCAAAGATCCCCGGATCAGAAGTAATAATACTAATAATACCCAACATGAGTACAGTAGTTCCTGAGTACTCCAAGGAAACCTTTGCGCAGAAGAGAATTGTGTCTTCTTCTCTTCAGATTACCATTGTAAGGAAGAATCCTCAGAGAGTTCCTCTGGAGAGAGAGACATGGGGTGCATGGTTCTCTCCCAGGGCTGAAAAGGTCAACAAGCAGCTCCTCTAAACTGGGCAATCCACCAATGGAAGCCAGTAATGGTAATCCACCTAATGGGGGAATTTGGACACCTCATATCTAAAGAAAAATAATAAAAGAACTAAGCAGAACTGTTCACAACCTTCCTACCAGAATGAAGAACAAATCTTAACTGAAGGGAAGTGGCAAGGTAGCCTGCTATGGAGGAGATGGAGGATACACTCCTACACTTCTTTGAAGAATTGTTCCAACTATTTGGAGGAGCTGTCGCCTCCCCATGGTATCTGAAGCTATATTGGACGACAGAGAAACACAAATTTTTCAAGTGATTAAAATTGCCCAAATACTATGTGTAGGGATAAATAAAAGTGGATGATCCTTAAGGGAAAACCCCAAAATAAGCCCATAACCCAGTGAAACTAGCAGGGGAAGGGGTTAATTTACCACAAAACAGCCAAACCAGCTCCAATGACTGCAGGATCAAACAGAGTAAAACCCAACATGAGTGCTGAAGTCATGCAGAACTTCTAAAAGACCCCTGCGCAGAGAGGAACAGTGGGCCAGTGGACCATAGCACTCAAAAGGTGGCTCACCTTTTTAGAAGGTCTTCTTACTTCAGATTACCATTGGAATGGAAGACGCCTCAGAGTGACTCCTTCAGGAGAGAGAGACATGGGATGCATGATTCCAGGGGAAGCCAGTAATGGTAATCCACCTAGTGGGGGAATTTTGACACTCCATATCCAATTAAAAAAATAATAAAAGAACTAAAAACTAAGTAGAACTGTTCTCAGCCTTCATACTAGGGTGATGGAACAAATCTATATGGGAGGGGAGAGGCTAGGTAGCCTAATATCGAGAAGGGGGAGGCTCCACCCCTGCACTTCTTTGAAGAATAGTTCCAGCCTACTTGGAGGAGCTGTCGCCTCCCCATGGTACCTGTGAGTAATATTGGATGACAGAGAAAAGGATTTAGTGGCAAGTACATAAAAATACCTTTTATCTTTTGTCCTATGTGGAACACAGGAACCATGGTATTACAGAAAAGCTATCCGACCAAGATTTAAGGGAGGGAGAGAAAAACTCCTCAAAGCAAAAACCAAAGAATAACTGGAACAACATGACCCTCAAGCACCCACATGTCTAGTAGAATGTGCAGTAACGCAAAAGGGTGCTGCTTTCTTCTTAATAACATTTGCCTGGCAACTGCTCACCCTACACCAAGAAGCCACCATTACATTACACACAGCCTGGCCTGCACAAGGGCCTTCAGAGATTATAAATAGCAAATCAGATTTTTAAAAAAGCTTTGTGTGATGAACATACTACTTCAAGCACCTGACCACATCCAAAAGATAAAGCTCCTGTCTATTAGACGGAGCTGGACAGAGAGAGAAGAACAATTTCCTGGTTGTTGTGAAATTCAGAAACAACCTTAAGGAGAGACCCCAGGGGAACCCACAAAACTACCTTATTAGAGTGGAAAACCAGAAAGGATGACTTACAAGACAAGGTCTGCAGCTCGGCAGAACGGATAGAACAGCCAGCAGAAAAGCTGCCCTAAATGTCAAAAGGTGCATCATAGACAAGGGCTCAAAGGGAGTCATCTGAAACACCCCCAGTGCCAGGCTTAAATCCCACAGTGGAGTTGGAGGCCCAAAAGTCTGCATGTCAGGTAATAAGGCAATGGGCCTCTGGAAAAGGACAGAGTGATTAAATCTGAATGAACAGAGCTAACACCAAGACCAGATCATCATGAAGAAAGAACAAAACAACAAGAAGTGGGAAAGGTCATAGCATAGATCCCTGTCTTCACAACACTTATAGAACAAGGACTGTACCCTGTGGTATGCCTTAGAAGAAACAGTTTTAGCATGCTACCGCATAGCAATGACAGGATAGTGGCGTCAAGAGCCAAGCCATCAAACTTTTCCACCGATGGATGACACAGTGGTCCCAAAGTCAAGAGGTCTTGGCACTGACTTACCTTGCAGTTCAGCTGACAATTTATGAGTTCCACTACTGGAGGACACCAAAGGCAAGCTATTGAATTGAATATGCTCTGATTGAACTCCCAGCTGCTGGGATTTAGGTGTTGGCTACTGAGAAAGGTGTGCCACAACATAGACTACCCCTGGGATATGAATGGCAGAGCAAGCCAACAAGTGGGCCTCCACCCATATGGGGATCAGACAGACATAGGTCCATGCTACTATGATACTGGTCCCTCCCTGGTAGTTAAAATATGACACTTCTATTGCATTGTGAGACTGGTTCTGCACTGGGGATCCCTGAATGTATGGAGACCAATGTCACAGGGCTAGACACATCAATTGAAGATTCAAGACATTGATGAACAGGCTACTCCAAAGAACATGGCCCCTTTGAGGACCCAGAGCTGCACCCCAGACCATCAGGCTGGTAGTGGCTATGGCTCTGTTTAGGATAACCAGTGGCTGACCAAGAGTAAGAAGGGAACTCTGGAGCCAAGAAAGGTAAACCTCCAGAGCAGAAACTAGGAAGCCCAACACCTTAATGTACTAACACACCATCACAGGATTATACCACAAAAAAAAAATAAGGTTATTAAGAGGAATCAACATGGATTTATGAGGAATAGCTCATGCCAAACTAATGTTTTCAGCTTCTATGAAGAAGTAAGTAGCAACTTAGACAATTGTAAAGCAGTTGAGGTAATATATCTAGATTTTGCAAAGGCATTTGATACAGTGCCACACAGGAGGCTGGGGCATAAAATAAGTAAATTCGGGCTAGGGGATACGTTTTGCAATTGGATAGAAAACAGGTTGAAGGATAGGGAACAGTGTGTGGTTGTAAATGGACAATGCTCCAACACAAAGTTGAGAGTTTATCTCAGGGTTCAGTACTTTC
Organism: Rhinophrynus dorsalis; assembly: GCA_037306005.1. NCBI lineage: Eukaryota > Metazoa > Chordata > Amphibia > Anura > Rhinophrynidae > Rhinophrynus > Rhinophrynus dorsalis. The sequence continues at coordinate 295,146,185 of CM074718.1, forward strand.
ACTGTTTTTTAACATGATTATAAATGACCTGGAAATATATATAGAAAGCAAAATACCAATATTTGCACATGACACTAAATTATGCAGCCTAATAAATTCAGAACAAGATATTTGTTCTCACAAAGGGATTAAAATAAAATGGCAGATTGGGCAAACGAATGAATATGAAGTTTAATGTGGGAAAGTCATGCATTTGGGAAGAAAAATCCCAATGCTACTTTATGAACTTAGGGAACTTGTTGCTAGAGAAAGGCCTGGGAATCCTTGTAAAATACAAATTTGGAGACAGTGACCAGTGTCAAATATCAGCCGTAAAAGCAAACAAAGTCCCGTCTTGCATAAAAAGGGGTATTCAAGCAACAGTGTAGAAGACCATTTTGCCATTGTACAAATCATTGGTAAAGCCTCACCTTGAATATGCAGTGCAGTTTTGGGCACCAGTTCTGAAAAAGGATATTCTAGAACTGGAGAGAGTACAGTGAAGAGCAAAAAAATTAACCAAGGAAATGGAGGACGTTGACGTATTAGGAACGACTAAAGAAAAGACTACTAAGAGGAGATCTTATCATAATGTACAAGGATCTCTCTGGTGAGCTATTCATTTCAAGGCCTGATGAAATAACCAGGGGGCAGCCCTTGAGATTAGAGGAAAAGAGGTTTCAAAATCAGCAGATACAATAGATACTTTTAAAGGGGAACTTTCACCTCTAAAATACTTTTTCTCATTTGATTAAGCTATTACAATTGTATTGGGGTTGGCTTGAGCTGAGATGGCAAGCCCAGTATAAAGGACAAATGGAGCTTAGTTTTACAATAGACGTGATTCACATCTATTTTTAAGAAGGGAAGCCTGAATGTGCTCCCTAGGAGAGTCAGGAGGGAGGTGGGAGGAGAATTACAGAACTGGGAAGTCCTATGTTGCTGTGACGAAATAAATTATGCTGCAGAATGCAGAAGTGCCCAGCATCAAGTCTACATTTAAGATCCAATATCTAATAAAGTATGTAAGTAGAAACAAAGATACAAGCCAATCCCAATATAATTTTAATAGCTTAATCAAATGAGAAAAAACAGGATTTTAGTCTTGCAGCTAGCCAATCCCCAACCAGTAAGATTTGCAGACTAACTAAAGACTAGGAAGTAAGAAGGTAAAGGAAGACTCCTGTGAGCATGAACCCGAAAGGACCCCCAAGTTCTGCCGCAGGAATGCCAAGCAGAACTTGGGGGTCCTGGGGAACTTAATGTCCAACCATTAAGTTCCCCAGGGTGGGAAGAAAGGCAAGGACCAGGCGTAGGCCCTCAAAGTCACCAGAGCGCCAATGAACCTATAGATCATGAACAGCTCAACACTAACCACAAAGTGTCAACGGACACTGAACAGAGGTAAAAACAAACCCAATAACTGTTGCACAGCACACTGAACTAGAGCCAACAGGGCTTAAAAGTGAAAGAGTACAGACAGACTAAAGAGATCCTAGATAGGCAAGGCTGCCTTCAGGATCTTCCTCCCAAAACTGGCATCAGCCGACACCAGCACATCCATGAGATAGTGTTTAGAAAACGTGTGCACAGATGACCAAGTGGCCGCCTTGCACAACTGATCAGCTGAAGCCTGGTTCTCGTAGGCCCAAGAAGCCCTAATAGACCTCGCAGAATGAGCCTTGACCCAGAAGGGAACAGGCTTCTTCCGAAGTTCGCAAGCCTTACGAACCGTGGACTTGATCCAAGAAGCGATGGTAACCTTGGAAGCAGGCTTCCTAGCTCTAGGACCCTCAGGAATGACAAAAAGAGTGTCAGACTGCCTCATGGACTCAGTGTGATGCACATAGAACTTGAGACAACACATAACATCCAACAGATGAAGAGCCCTCTGTTTGTCGGAAGAAGGGTTAGGACAGAAGGAAGGGACCACAATCTCCTGATTGAAGTGGAACCTGGACACAACCTTCAGGAGAAACTCTTGTGAGGTGCGAAGCACCGCCTTGCCCTTGTGAAAAACCAGAAAGGGTGGTTTACAAGACAGGGCATGCAACTCCACAACTCGGCGAACAGAAACAATCGCCAGGAGAAAGGCCAACTTCCACATCAGCAGACGTAGAGGAATGGTAGCCAAAGACTCAAAGGGAGGACGCTGGAGTACTCCCAAGACCAGGTTAAGATCCCACTGAAGAGCAGGAGACTTAAAAACACCGGACGGGTATGAGCAACCCCCTGGAAGAAAACCTTGACATCAGGAATGATAGCAAGACGCCTCTGAAAGAAGACAGAGCACAGAAGTCTGAACCTAAGAGAATAAACAAAAAAAATATTGAGGAAAACTGAGGGGAGAAAAATCACGATGTCCCCTCAGGACCTTGACAGAAAAAGATCCTGTACAGTCATAAGGAGACTCCACCGCCCCACCTTCTCTATCCTCCAGAGACCAGTTCAGTACCTTAAAAAGAGACTAACCTCCTTAAAATATACCTTTTATTAGTAATTTTAAAATATTCCTCACACACAAGGAGACATTATAAATTTCGTGTCTCCTAATTAAAAACACAGTGTAGCACTTCAAATGTCTGAAATATTAATTGTTTGAATCAATGTGCCCTAATAGCGTGATATCTCGTGGATCACCGGTCTGTCTATAGTATCAATCGGCAATAGTGTCCACTGGATAGAGTTAATGAGTAACTGCAGGCGCCCTGCTGAGTCAAACCATGCTTCCCATATATTGCTCAAAGTAGCTCTAATTACTGACATTCAATGCAACGAATGCTTCACACGTTGCATTACTTGTTACTTTAGTCTAGGGATACTACAGGTTCTCTGTTTTTCATAGTATGAACACCTCCACCATATCCAACAGTTTACATCTACAGTGGCCCTGTACTAGTGTTTCACTCAGGAATAAATAAATCAGTAATTGAGCACATTGACATGTACTATATTTGTATTGTTTCTCTCTTAGTTTTTATCTTGAATCATTTCTCTGAGTACGCTATAAGTACTAGCCCCCTGCCTGTTATGGTCGATAAGGTGCCTATTTCTTAAATCAATCATTCTGTTACTCCTGCAGGTGCCCTGCTCTCATTAATCTCCCTGTAACTAGGCTTCCGATTCAGCTCCCTTCGATCTACTCGCTGTTCATTCCGCGTTCTCTTTACCCTCACGCTAAATTTAGCACATGATTACAATTTTCTTTTTCTTCACATTGAAGATTGGGGTAACATAAATGAGTACCCCCAAGTTAGTAGCTACACCGCCCAACGTGTTTCGCCATATAACAGGCTTCATCAGGGGATTCTATATGGTTTGGTCGGTCTAATCTCTAGGTTAATATACCCTTTCAAATTATACCGGGTGTTTGATTGGAGTAATCTCTAGCCAGCCAGTTAGCTGATTGCGCTCCACTGGTAGTGACATCATAATGAATCGGTATTCCTAGTGTTAGTGTTGTTAACACTCGCTGTGCCATGACAAGGCAACAAATCTTATCTTAAACCATTATCACATTTGCAGAAAAAAGGAGAAAAAAACATCTCTATATTTTATTTCAATACACATTCTGAAAACATTCTTTAATTACTGAATTAGATCCCTAATATAGTATCTTAACTTATACATAGGTACAGATAAAGACCAAATGTATGTATTTCATACACATGGTTACAAAAGCACTAGTCATACACATGGGATAAAGATATTGTTGTCTCCTAAATTATATGGCAGACTTTAAAGTGATCCAGTAAATTGATTCTCTAAATTATATGACATATTTTAAAGTTATCTGGAAAACTGGTTCACACTGCCTATTATAATAGGGATTTCTACTTCATATTCTTTCTGTTTTCATCCATATACATAGGATCCTGACAATCCTTTATTTAAAGCTGTTGCTAATGATTACACTATTACATGGTACTGTGTTATCAATATCATAGGTCTTATACCTACATAACATAATTTAATAAAGTAGAGCAAATAATCTTATGATTATTTTTGTTTGTGTTTTATGATGTAACTAGTTGAACAGCCCGTTACACGGGCCACAGTGCCCCTGGCAGCCGGTCGCGGGGCAGTCACGCGCAGTAGAGACTGCCCGTGCCACTGCTGATACAGAGCTGGACGCTCCTACTGCGCATGTCGGGCGTTACACACAACTTAGCGAATTATTAGATAGGATTGATGATCATAATACTGAACACCATATTTTCTTCTTCACCTTCTAACTAGTGTTATCAAATTATCATAGTTCAGACCCTTTATTATTGATTTTATGTTTTTTTTTGTTATTTTTTTTAAAAACATTTTTAACCATTTATTAATGAAGGGGTTAAATGTGAAACCCTCACTGAGACCTTGTGGACTAAGAGTTCCCAATCTGTATATCCACTCCGCCTCCTTTTTCAATAATTTCTGATCTAAATCTCCTCGTCTTGAGGTAAAATCTATTTTCAATATTCCCTTAAACCGGATAACTTCAGGATTACCATCATGTTCTTTTATTACAAGGCGTGCAATGGATTTCTCTCTTCTATTTCTTATGTCCCCTAGATGTTCGAGGATTCTCAGTCTGAATGGTCTTTTGGTTTTTCCTATGTATAATTTTTTACAACTACATTCAATTTGGTAGATAATAAATTGTAGTTTATTAAACCTTTTAAATCAGATTTCAGCCAAGTTGTTTTATTTGCTTTTGTAAAATGGCTATGAACTAACATGTCTTTTATATTAGTACTACGTTTAAATGTAATTTTGGGTATTGTATGTAACACCTCTTGGAGATCTTCATCCTGTCTTAGTATCTCCCAATGAGTTTTTAAAATATTATTTATCTCATTCTGTTGGGAATTGTATGTACCTATCAATCTGATCTTTTGATCCGATAAATTCGTCTCTGGTTTTGGGTTTAGCCGTTCATCTCTATTGGCTAATAATGCCCTCCTGTAGGCTTTTTTCAAGATATTTTTACCATATCCTCGTGCTTTAAATCTTCGTTGTAACTTCTTAGCCTCTAATTTAAATTCTTCAGTATTGCTACACAGTCTTCTTACCCTCAGATATTGTCCGATAGGAATCCCTTTCTTAAGGGGTACAGGGTGCTGACTATCAGCCATCAGAAGATTGTTGGTGGCCGTTTCTTTCCGGTACACCGTGGTTTCTAACTCATTGTTTTGGCCATTGTATATCAAAATGTCTAGAAAAGAGATTTTCTTATCATCATTGACACTTGTCACTGTCAAATTGATATCACTATGATTTATAACATCAACAAATTCTGTGAATAATTCAGGGGGACCGTTCCACAGGAGCAGGATGTCATCTATGAAGCGCAGCCAGATTGTAATATGGCTGGTATATTTTTCCATGCTTTCACAGAAGACCATTTCCTGCTCCCACCACACAAGATATAAATAAGCGTATGAGAGAGCACAAGTGCTCCCCATCGCAGTACCTCTGATCTGATGTTAATATTTATTATTAAAGACAAAGTAGTTCTTTTTTAGGACAAACCCTAACAGCTCTAGAACTCGGAAAGACTCAGACTGAGACCCTTATCCACACCATCCTGGAGGAAGGGCAAAATCCTGAGACAGGTCTTTGTCAGCACACCAAGCCAGGAAGGTAGACCAAACGCGACTGTAGGCCTTAGAGGAAACAGGCTTGCGGGCACTAAGCATAGTAGCCACCACACCAGAAGAAAATCCTTTCTTCTTCAAAACTGAGGATTCAGTCTCCATGCCGTCAAAGCCAGACAATGAAAGTCTTCCTTCCAGAAGTAACCCTGTAGAACAGTGGTTCTCAACCTTTCTAGTGCTGCGACCCTTAGATAAAATTTCCCAAGTTGTGGCGACCCCTAACAGTAAAATTATTTTCGTTGCTCCTTCATCGCTGTAATTTTGCTACTGTTATGAATCGAAATATAAATATCTGATGGTTTTAGGCGACCCCTGGCAAATCGTCATTCGACCCCCTAAGGGGTCCCGACCCACAGGTTGAGAACCACTGCTGTAGGAGGAGGTCTGGACGGGGAGGAAGTCGAAGAGGTTCGGCCAAAGAGATGTCCAGAAGCTCCAGAAACCAAGCCTGTAGTGGCCAGTACGGAGCAATAAGAATGACTGGGCAGCGCTCCGGTCTCTGCTTCCGAAGAACTCTGTCCAACAGGGGAACAGGAGGGAAGATGTAAGCCAGAGGAAAATGTCCACAGGATCGACAAGGCATCCACTGCCAGAGCCATGGGATCCGCCCACAGAGAGCAGAATGTTGGAACCTTCCTGTTGTGTCTGGTTGCCATCAGGTCGATGCATGGAAGACCCCACTGCTGGATGATGAGGTTGAACACCTCTGGATGCAATTCCCACTCTCCTCTGTCCACTGTGTGTCAACTGAGGAAGTCTGCCAGAACATTGTCTACTCCAGGAATATGAACTGTGGAAATGGCAGGGACATGCTCCTCTGCCCATGATAAAATAGCCTTGACTGCTAGCCAAGCTGCGAGACCTCTTGTGCCACCTTGCTTGTTGATGAAGGCTACCTCTGTGGCGTTGTCCGACTGTACCCTGACTGGGCAATCCTCCAGTTTCCGTGTTCAGTGGAGTAGGGAATGAAATATCACCCGAAGCTCCTGCGGGTGGGGACCCAGTATAACGTTTTTTAGGACACTCAGATCAGTTGGTAAAATCAATCACAGTTTTATTAAATAATGCAAACGATCGCCCTCTGCAGGCAACAGGAATAATAACACTGTATAGACAGATATAACCCAAAAGGCCCAATACACAGAATTAGGGTAGCACACAATGTCTCAGAACAGATAATGGCAATATAGACACAAATGGGTTAAATGCAAAAATCAGTCCGTCTCAGCTGTGGGGTTTGGCACGCCCAAGGTGGTGATAGGAGGTGCTGTGTAGATGTAGACAACACAGAGTTCTTAAGGTAATAATGCTGTAGGCAATCTGTGACCAGTGGTAGATTCAGCAGAACAGTGACCCAAATAGCCCCCGCGGGCGTACCCAATGAGACAACTGATTCTGCAAGTGCGAGAGTCGGTAGCCCCCACGGGCGTAATCTCAACCTTGCCTGAAATGCAAGAGCTGGCAAAGGGCCCCCACGGGCGTATAACCGGAGACCAACAGCAAGCTGTAGTTGAGCCAATAGCCCCACGGGCGTATACCAATGGGAACCTGCCAGAGCTTTGAGCCTGCCCTTTGCTGCTATACTGAGCCAAAAGCCACAACGGAGTCCACCGGTAAACCAACATAAGACCAAGAGCCAATGGCGCCCTACCGGACCAACTTAACGTGACTACTCTGCAGTAGTATCGTATGAGTCGCCGTCCACACAAGCGGCCGACTCAGCAGACATAGCACAACGGGTTAAGGCTCTATACCGGGGAATGAAGGCTCTGCAGGAGCGAGGCAGCACTGCAAGGGTTAAAATGCACATTTAACAACAGAAGGCTCAGTATGGTGTAGTAGCTCTGCAAGCGTACAGAGGCTCAGTGAAGGAAGCACAGCTCTGCAAATCAGCACGTAACTCTGCACTGGACTGAGGCAACACAAGGGTGAAGTGGTCACATGGCAGCTGGGCAAACAGCGATAGCAGCAATAAGAATGTCGCGGTGGCGACAACAGGAACCGGCAGGTAGCTGGAACAGGCCGGTAGTCGATCACGGAGTAGGAAGTCAGCCAGGCCGGGTCGCAGCACGTAGGAGGTTCTCAGACAAGCCGGGTCAAACACGAGCAGGAACGTCAGCCAAGCCGGGTCAGGTAACGGAGGTGGTTCACAGACAAGCCGGGTCAATCACGATCAGGAACACTGGAGCGTAGTCAGGAAAGGCCAAATTGGTACACAGGAATCCGAAACACAGGAACACAGCAACAGCAAACTGGCTCAGAAACACCACGAAAGGGCATCTGACAGGTGTCATGACCAGGCATAAAAAGGTCACCAGGGGCAGCCAAACCAACTCAGTGAATCAGAGTGCACCACAAACGAGAGTGACAGGAGGATCACAGGCACTGTGATACCCGGGTTTGGTGAGTCATGCAGAAGGAGGTTTGGAAGCCTTGGGCTTCGTGGAGGACTATCGCGGTTCCCGTGATCTCTCTGTCACTCTTGCTTGTGCTGCTCTCCTATTGGTTGAGCATGTTTGGCCCGCCCTTGGTGACCTTTTTATACCTGACCATTGGCACCTGTCAGGTGCCCTTTCGTGGTGTTCCAGAGCCAGTGTTGCTGTTGCTGTGTTCCTGCATTCCTGATTCCTGTGTACCGATTTGGCTTGTTTTGACTACGCTCCTGTGTTCCTGCTCCGTGATCTGACCCGGCCTGGCTGACGTTCCTGCTCGTGACTGATCTGGCTTGTCTGAGAATCTCCTCAGTGATCTGACCTGGCCTGGCTGACGTTCCTGCTCGTGACTGATCTGGCTTGTCTGAGAATCTCCTCCGTGATCTGACCCGGCCTTGCTGACTTCCTGCTCCGTGACCTGTACCAGCTTGCTCCAGCCTCTGCCACCGTTCCGGTTTCCTGCTGCTGTTGTCACTCTGGCGACATTCTGACTCCCACTGTGGTTTTGGCTGGACTGATCAAGACTGCAACCATTAACTCCTGCAGAGCCGTGTCTCCAGAGCTGAGTCTCCTTTTACGCTTGCAGAGCTGTGCTTCCATAGCAGAGTCTTCCTTGGCACTTGCAGAGCGATACCTTCACACACTGAGCCTCCGGTTGTACTTGCAGAGCTACATATCCTACCCTTGTGCTATTGTTAACTCTTGCAGTGCTATTGTCTCACGGACCTGAGCCTGCTTAACACTTGCAGAACCATTGCAGTTATCCGCTACTCTTGCTCAGCCGGCCGCGTTGTGTGCCTTAGTTAGATGGCGGCTCACATTGTCAACCAAGCAGAGTAGTCTGTCTCCGTTACTGCGCCTGTGGGAGGTGCTATTGGCTCTAGCTCTATCCGTGTTACTCTCCGTTACTGCCCGGCGGGGCTACTGGCTCAAGCACTTGCAGCACAGGTGGTTTCCGTTACTATGCCCGTGGGGGCTATCTGTTCAAGCTCATGCTGTAACCCGGTCTCCGTTGCTACGCCCATAGGGGCTATTGGCTCACGCTCTTGCAGTGCAAGTTGTCTCCGTTATACGCCCGTGGGGGCTATTGGCTCAAGCTATCACTGTATGGTTGGTCTCCGTTAGTACGCCCGTGGGGACTATCAGCAAGCACTGGCAGTGTAGGCATCTCCGTGGTTACGCCTGTGGAGGCTATTGGCTCACGCTCTTGCAGTACAAGTGGTCTCTGGTATATGCCCGTGGGGGCTAATTGCTGTAACTACTCTGCAGCGTTCTGTCTCAGTTCCTGTACTGCCTAGCAGCTCTCTACACCTGATGAACTTAAGGTGTTGCATCATCTAACACCAATTGCTGCCTCTTTTACACCTTGGGCATGCCAAACACCACAACAGAGACTGACTGTTCATTTGTATTTAACTATTGAGTACCAGTTGCTATTCTGTGCCTGTCCTGTGACAGTATATGTATTATCCTTGCTTCTGTATACTGGTCCTGTGAAGGCATACGTAGCCTATCTACCGCTATATACTGTGTTGCCTATAGAGGGCGATCTTTGTTCTTTATTTTTTTTTAATAAAACTGTGTTTTATTCAAACCTGCTGTCTGAGTGTCTGAAAAACTGTTACAAGGACTTGAATCTCCATTGCTGCTTAGGCTTGGATGAGGAGAGCAGAGCCTGAGGGACCGCCTGGGTCGCTTGGCGTGAGTCCGCTTGAAAGGAAGGAAAAAGCCGATTCCTTTTAACAGGTGCCTTCTTCTTTAGGACCACTGGCAGGTGAGAACTTTTCCCTCCAATGGCTTCGTTGATGAGATCCTTAAGTTCAGGACCGAACAGGGAAGAACCCTGAAAAGGCAAAGACAAGAAAGCCTTCTTAGAGGCCATGTCAGCTGACTAGATCTTAAGCCAAAGAGCCCACCTGGCTACCAGAGACATGGCAGATGCCCTGGCTACCATACGTACAGCATCAAACAAGGTAGCAGAGACATAATACTGAGCCTCAGCAATGTTAGAGAAAAGACGCAACATGTCAGAAGTAGGGGCTCCCTGATGGACAGCAGAATTAAGCTGTTCAGTCCAAACAGCCACAGCCCTATTTACCCATGCAGCAGCAAAGGTAGGACGAAAGGCAGAGCTCGGAGTCGCAAAAATAGCCTTGACAGAAGTCTCAAGCTTTTTGTCAGTCCAGTCTTTAAGAGCAGAGGCGTCAGCCACTGGCAAGGCAGTTGATTTAGAAGGTTGATATCGCCCGAAGCTCCAAGACATTGATGGGAAGGAGAGATTCCTCCTGGGGCCACTTGCCCTGAACACTCAAGTGCCCCAGCACCGCTCCCCATTCGGACAGGCTGGCATCCGTCGTCACCATGGTCCAGAAAAGCACCAGGAAGGGTCTGTCTTTCAGGAGATTGTTCAGGTTGAGCCACCACGAGAGACTCTGCTCAGCTTGAAAAGAGAGAGAAGGGATCTTTCCAGGAGATCTGGATGGCCCTTGCAGGCCAGGATCAGAAACCACTGAAGTTCCCTGGTGTGAGCCATGGCAAACGGAACTGCTTCTATGGTAGAAATGAACTTCCCCACCAAGGATGACAACTTCTTGGCTGGAACCGGATACTGAGACAGGATAGCTTGGACCCTCAGTGCTATCTGATGAGCCACTCCATCTGTCAGAAACACCATCCCCCTCCGAGTGTCGAAGAGGAGGCCCAGAAAGACCATCTTCTGAAAAGGAACAAGGTCTGACTTGTCCAAGTTGATGATCCACCCATGATGGGAGAGAGCATGAATGCAGTCCTGCACCTGCTGGTGAAAGAGCTCCGGAGACGAGGCCTTCTGAAGGAGGTGATCAATGTATGGAGTCACCCTGATGCCGTTCTGATGTAGGACTGAAATCAATGCTCCCAGTAGTTTGTTGAAGACTTGAGGAGCTGTGGTCAGGCCAAAGGGGAGGGCAGAGAACTGGAAGTGCCCTCTGTTGCAGGTAAAGAGGAGATACTGCCGACTCTCTGGATGAATGGTGATGTGCAGATAGGCATCTTGAAGATCCAGAGAGGCCAGAAATTCCCCATGAGACATGGCCGTTATCACTGTGCATAGAGACTCCTGGTGGTACTGGAACCTGAACTCAAAGGAGATGAGATCCTTCATATCCAAAATGGGGTGACAGCCCCCATCCTTCCTGGAAACCACAAAGAGGTTGTAGTAGAATCCCAAGCCCCTCTCCTAAGGGGGAATTGGCTCCAGAACCGCCTTGTCTTGCAGGGTCTGAATATCGTCCTCAAAAAGGTGTCTTTTCTGCTCCCAAGGGAGGTCAAGGAACAAAGGTCCTTGGAGGTTCCTGTGAATTCCAGACTGTGTCTCTCCTCTTGCGTCTTCTCCCCTCCCCCATTTCCTGCCTTCCCATCCCCTCTGTTTGGTGGACAGTTTGGAATATCAGGTAACATTGGGTTTGATTGTGGGTAACTTGATGAAAGAAGGGGCTTGCCTAGTATAGTTGAAGGAATTGCACTCTGAATGTAAATATCCATGTTTTTACTCCTATATCAAATTGTGCTCATAAGTAGACAGAACATTGTATTTAGGATTTATTATTAATGTATATATCTACATACATTAATTATTAACCACATAATTGGCGACCGCGAATAGTGGACTTCTACAGGGCACAATTTTAGAAGGCACAGGTTTTTAATTTCTAGAGTGCAAAACCTTTTTAAGGGAAATTTGAGTGAGAAAAAGGAAAATTTGCATAACTGTGTATTGTTTAGTGTTTTATCTGATGTTAAAGTGCATAGGGTTGTGGGACTGATTTGGTTTTTGTTTTATTGTGTTGGAGGCTTAAATCCTAGCTTCATAGGAGGTAACAGATTTAAAATACATTACAGATTTGGGAGTGTTTCAGTGTCCTAGAATTCTGGGTTCAACTGTGTTGAAGGTATTCAGGTTTTTGTTTCTTGGTCTCTGTACTTTTTTTCTCTGCTTGTGGTTTCTTAACCCCTTAAGGACCATTGACGTGGCAGGACCGTCACGCTGGTCCTGCACTTAAGGACCATTGACGGTCCTGGCGCACCAAGGGTTAACTCTCCCATCGCCGCCGCTGTGCGTGATGGGAGAGACACGGGCTGACTGTTACTAGGTGCTCCGATATCAGTGCATCTAGTTTCGGCCAATGCCCCGTTTGTTTGTACATGTGATTCGCTTTTTTTAGCGAATCACATGTATTACCCCGCATATAACAGAAGCAGTGTTTTCAAAACACTGATTCTGTCATGTCTCTCTGTCTCTCTCCTCCTCAGACACAAATCTGAGGAGAAGAGAGATAGGGAGATCTTTGCTAAAGTGTTCCAAGTGTTGCAGGCTTGCAACAAAGTAAAAAAAAAAAAAAAAATAGCTTTTTTTTTTTCTTCAATTGATCACTATAGTACAGTGGTCAATTGTTCCCCTCCCCCTTGATCACTCAGTTTAGTGATCAAGTGCTGCAGATCAGCTTCTGCTGATCTGTGGGTTTTTTGCACCCCACATTGAAATCCCTTTTTTTTAGTTTTTAGGTAGTTTAATAGGTTAGTTAGGTAATTTTAGTGGGGCTAGGTAGGTTTAGAGGGTACGTGGGTTAGGGTAAGTTTAGTGTTGAATTTAGGTCACATTTAGGTTTACGGAATTATTATTATTATTATTTTTAATTAAAATTGTATTTATTAAAATATTTAGGGTTTTTAGGTAGTTTAGATAAGTATGTTTAGTGCAGCTAGGTAGGTTTAGAGTGAACATGGGTTAGGGTAAGATTTAGTATAGAATTTAGGTTTACAGGTTAGGGTTTTGTAAATTATATATTATATATATGTATGAGAGAGAGAGAGAGAGAGAGAGAGAGAGAGAGGGAGAGAGAGAGAGAGTTTTATTGTAGGAATAGTAACTACAGGTAGGATTAGGATTAGGCACAGAAGAAAAAATACAAAAAAATAATTAAATAAATAAAGTTATATTATAGGGATAGTGACTGTTTGGATTAAGTTAGGTAGGATTAGGGTTGACGTGGGTTAGTATAAGGTTTAGGGAAAGGTTTAGGGTTAGAGTTAGGCACTGAAAGCCCCCTCAAAAAAAGAAAAAAAATTATATATATATATATATATATATATATATATATATATATATATATATATACACATATATATAATATTTACGTAGGAATAGGGTAGGTAGGTTTAGTTAGAAGCTATTTAAAAAAAATTAGGGTAGGTAGTTTAAGATGCAGCTGAAGAGGCGTACGCCTTTTTGGCTTCTGATTCAGAAGCCACGGATACTGCCTCTGATTTTGATATCTCCCAGTTCACAGAGAGCTCCAGTGATAGCTCCAGTGATTTTACTGGGCCATCTTCTAAGAAGAGGCGTACTGCCCCAAGAATTGCCCTAGAAGCAGCCAAAAAAAATGCCCCAGAAGCAGCCAAAAAAATGCCCCAGACGCAGCCCCACAACGACATGCCCCAGAAGCAGCCAAAAAAATGCCCCAGACGCAGCCCCATGATGGCATGCCCCAGTAGCAGCCCCAAGGTGACATGCCCCAGTAGCAGCCCCAAGGCATGCTCAAAGGCCTGCCCCTCATCCAGAGTCTAAGGAATGGGTACCACCGGTGGGATTAAGTCCAGCAATACCCGATTTCACAGGCATCCCAGGAATAAATGTAGATGTGGCCGGTTTTAACCAGGAGCAGTTTTTTAATTTATTTTTGGGGGAAGACATTTTAGAGGAGATTGTGGCACAAACAAATATTTATGCCACCCAATACATTGCAGCCAATCCCACACACTATGTTTCCAAGCAGCAATCCTGGTACCCCACAGATGTTGCTGAATTCAAGATATTCTGGGCCCTAACTATGGCTATGGGGATAATTAAAAAGCCAAGCATCAAGTCATACTGGAGCAAAAATCCTGTATGCGTTATCCCCATTTTCTGGCCAAAAATGAGCAGGAGGAGCTAAGAAATGCTTTTGCGCTTCATGCATTTCAACGATACCACCCTGTGCCTCCCCAAAGTTCACCCCCAGTATGACAGGCTGTATAAACTTCGCCCCCTTATAACTCATTTGCAAAAAAAATTTTCTGAAAACTATACCCCTCAAAAACAAATATCTGTTGATGAGTCCTTAATGAAATATAAGGGAAGGTTGGGCTTTAAACAATATATCCACTCCAAGCGCTCCAATTTGGCGTCAAATTGTATAAGTTGTGCGAAAGCGCCACAGGATACACTTATGCTTTTCGCATTTATGAGGGCAAGGACAGCCAGCTTGATCCTCCTGGTTGCCCTGAATAACTGGGAAGCAACAGAAAAATTGTTTGGGATCTCTTTTCCCCCCTATTAAATAAAAGATACCAATTATTTGTAGATAACTATTATACAAGGCCCCTTTTATTCAAATCACTTTTTTATTTTGACACTGTGGCCTGTGGCACTGTTAGGAGAAATTGTAAGGAGATGCCCAAACAAATGATCAACTGCAAGCTACGAAAGGGAACGTCCTTAGCTTTGTGTTAAGAGGAGCTGCTGGCAGTGAAGTTTAGAGACAAAAAGGACGTATACATGCTGACAACTATGCATGACGAGGGAACTGTGCCAGTCTCTGTCCGTGGCACGGTCCTCAGGAAACCAGTCTGCATCAGAGAATATAATAAACACATGGGGGTGTTGATCATTGTGATCAACTCATGCAGCCTTACCTCACCATGAGAAAATTGCAGGTCTAGTATAAGAAGGTTGAGATTTTCCTGATGCAGACTGCAGTTTATAATTCCTATATAATTTTTAAATTGGCAAACCCCACTCAAAAAAAAATCACTTTTTTACAAGTCCAAATGCATGTCATTTCCAGTTTTTTGTTTGAAGGGGCAACATCAGTTTTAAATCAGAGACCCCGTTTAGGACACGTTGCATTTAAAATCCCCCCAACCCCCCAAAAGAGTACCCACGGAAATGCTGCAGGGTGTGCTACGCCAATGGCAAACAGAAAGACACCACCTTCTACTGTCCTGATTGCCCTACAAAACCTGGGCTCTGCATTGGTGACTGTTTCAAACATTATCACTTACGTGCACTGCAGTAATTCTGTAATTTAATTATTTGGCCACACATTCCCCCTGAAATATCCTATTTTTTTCTCTACAAAACACATCCTTCCTTAGATCTAACACTATGAAAATATAATGGGATCATCCCTGTTTTTTCCATGTCAGAAAATGGAAGTGTGCATGTTCTCAACTGAACCCAGTAAATTCCCCAAACCCTGACAAACCTATGCATATGCCATATTTTTAAAAATTTTTACAAATCTCCAAATATCCTGTGCTTGAAATCCACAGCAGCACTGAAATATAGGTGTGAAAATACAGGGTTTTATTTTTCTTACTGCAGGTTTTGGGAGGGATTGGTGGTAAAATGACTGAGAATAAATTGGCAAAATGCACCTAAACTAAAACCCAGGGTTGTATTCCTTACTAAAAAATATATTTTGAGGGTAAAATATTAATTGCAACATTGCTTAACACCCCAAATAATACAAAAGGCACCAGTTAAGCGAGCTGTAAAAATGCTACATCTGACAATGGAACGAGCTTGTTACCAACTGGGCCCAGTAGATTCCCCAACCCCTGACAAACCTATGCATATCTTGTATTGCTGTACTAAAAAAAAAAACAAAACAACTGAACATTGATCAATGCAGGTTTTTAAATGTTGACATATCCTGTGCTTGAAATCCACATCAACATTGAACCCAAGTGTGAAATATGCTGAATTTTTAATTTAAGTTTTACAAGGGACTGGTGGTAAAATGGCTGCGTGGGATGTCCACTTTCCAAAAATATACACTTTTCGGGGGAAATCTTAGAGTGGAGCACTGTTACACAGCCCCAAATGAGACATGGCACCAGTGATGCAAGCTGTGAAAATTCAAAGTGTGAAAATGGAAATGCGCATGTTCCAATTTGGGCCCCGTAGCCCCCCCAAACCTTGAGAAACCTATGTATATGGGGTATTGCCATACTCAGAAGAAGGAGCTGAACACTAAACAACGCATTTTTAAAAATCTTCACGTATCCTCTGCTTGAAATTCACATCCACATTGAAA
The DNA here is from genome assembly GCA_037306005.1 of Rhinophrynus dorsalis. Classification (NCBI taxonomy): domain Eukaryota; kingdom Metazoa; phylum Chordata; class Amphibia; order Anura; family Rhinophrynidae; genus Rhinophrynus; species Rhinophrynus dorsalis. The sequence continues at coordinate 295,162,358 of CM074718.1, forward strand.
TTTAAGTGCGAAAACTATGAATTTTTAATTTAAGTAAAGATTTACAAGGGATTGGTGGTAAAATGGCTGCATAAAAAAATTGAAAACATGCCTAAAAAGAAATCCTGGGTTGTCTACTTTACAAAAATATACACTTTTGGGGGGAAATTTTACAATGGAGCACTGTTACACAGCCCCAAAATGAGAAATGGCACCAGTTATGCAAACTGTGAAAATTCAATGTTTGTTCAAAAGTTGGCCTGTAGCTCCCCCAAACCATGAGAAAGCTATGCATATGGCGTATTGTCGGACTCAAAAGAAGCAACTGAACACTAATCAATGCATTTAAAAAAAATATTCTATTCTGTGCTTGAAATTCACATCAACATTGAAACCTAAGTGTGAAAAACGCAGAATTTTTTACATACATCAAGATTTACGAAGGATTTGTGGTAAAATGGCTGTGTGGGGTGTCCACTTTCCAAAAATAGACACTTTTGGTGGGAAATCTTAGAGTGGACACTGTTACACAGCCCCAAATGAGACATAGCACAAGTGATGCAAGCTGTGAAAATTCAAAGTGTGAAACTGGAAACGTGCATGTTTCAATTTGGGCCCAGTAGCTCCCCCAAACCTTGAGAAACCTATGCATATGGGGTATTGCCATACTCAGAAGAAGGAGATGAACACTAAACAATGGATATTTTTACATTTTGAACTATCCCATGCTTGATATCAACAGTAATATTGAAATGTAAGTGTGAAAACTGCAAAAAAACAAAATTTTTCCACAATTTGGAAAAATTTTTCTGGAAAAATAGCTGCATAAAAAACTTCAAAATTCTCCTGATTATTTACCTTATGTTGTGTAGTTTTCAGAAACATATGCCTTTGTGGGACATTTTTGGTTCTGGCACCATCAACTAAGCTATGATGCTCACATGCCAATTGTTGAAAAATTACAAGTTGGAAATAATGGCATCCATCTTGTAATATTTACCTTGTAAATGTGAGGAAGGGATTGAAATACTAGGCATATGGGGTACTTTTATATTCAGAACAAGCAAATGAATATATTTAGGGGTATTTTTTTTCATTAACTAATAGTATGCAAATCGTGACAGAAAAATGTAAGCAAAATATTGTTGTTTTTTTTATTTTTTTTTCCTCTTTTCTTCTATTTTAATCAAATTAAACAATGAGGTATTCATAGAATTGTGGTATCAAAAGAAAGCCTTACTTGTCCATAAAAAAACAGTATATAATTTGTGTGGGTGTACAAAAGGAATTAAAGAGAAAATATGGTTGAACAAAGACAGTCAAAATTGCTCCGGTCCTTAACCCCTTAATGACCCTTGACGGTCATAGTACGTCAAGGGTCGATTTGACTGAATGACCGATGACGTACTATGACCGTCATCGAATTCCGTGCTCCCCCCGCGGCTGCACGCCATTCGGGGAGTCCGGAATGCAACGGAGCAATAAAAAAAAAATGCTCCGTTGTCATTCAGTTGCGTCCGTGCGCCAATTCCCCGATCGTTAAGGGGTTAAGGGAAAACGACATCAGATTTTCCCGGTCCTTAAGGGGTTAAGTGAAATCCACCTCAGATTTGCCGGTCATTAAGGGGTTAAAATAGCCCTGTTCTCTTTGTTTAGAGAGCTTTTCATTTGTATACTAAAAGCAGTTTGTAGGCCTGTACCCATGTGGAAGGGCCACACCCATGAAAGCAAACTTTAGGTACTCCCTTGTTACTGATTATAAGTTTTTTGTTTTGTTTTGCCTCTAACTGTCTTCTGAGGGAGCAAATGTTATTTTGTTAAAAGGCAAGGCTGAATTGACCAAAGTTGCTAAGCCATCGCCTCTGAAAAAATAAGAGCTGTGGCCATCTCGTTTTGCCTTGGGGCCTACAAAACTGGGTAGATTATCTAAACATTTTTATTACTAACACTAGGTCTAAAAATTACCACAGTTGTCTGATAATTATACGTTGGGTTTAAGACATAAATATTACTTTGTTAAAAAGGAACAGTGTGAATGGCCAGTTTCTTCTTAGACATTGTGTGTAAATCAGTGGGCGTTATAGCTTTGTTTTGGGGCTTATGAAGGTGTGCTAAATAGTCATACCTGGGAACTTCCACTTGAGGGCTACCCAGAGGGGAGTCCTCTGTTCAGCAGGGGACGACAAAAATGACACTAATTGAGTCAAAAAGGGGCGGGGCTTGACACGAGTGGGGGGGGCAGGGCTTAAAGGTGTCACACAAAAGGCTGGGGACGGAGGAACAGCAGGAGAAAAAGCAGATGTGGCAGAGTTTCAATAGAAACTCCCCACATCTGGAGGAATCAGCCTCTGCCCCGGAGACCCGGTAAAGCTCTGTCAGAACCGAAGTCTCCGGGGCAAATCCGGAGAGTTCCCAGGTATGTAAATAGTTTGCTTGTTTAAAAGTAGTTTATTTTCACTAACACAAACTGAATTTAACAGCATTTAAGTTGGTTTGTGTTGTGCTTTTGGAGCCAAAGTTCAAGGAATCAGGTTACTGCGGAATGAACGTTGGGTTTTTAGCTATTTTTGTGTATTTTCATTTATTACAGGTTTATTATATGGTTTAAAAAGGAAAAGTTGTATTAACATTCTCCTATTAGCTATTTTTGCCTAGTGTGATACTTTTGCATATGTTTGTATGGGAATAGAGGTATAGTTTTTGGGTGGTTTGCAGGTATATTAATTTCTTTTTGCGGGTCTAGGGGGTTAACTTCTTAGTTGGGTCCACTCCAGCGCAGCCAGTCTGTTGCTAAAATAAGATAGGCCCATTAATAGCTGAACTTTCCTTAAAGGGTCTATCATTTGTTCTATTTACTAGAAGGGTCCATCTTAAAGGAAGGAAAATAGGATTTTAGTCTTACCTGTTAAATCCTTTTCACTTAGTCCATACAGGTTACTGGTCACTGGGAGGCGTCAGTCCCCTTTAAGTAGGCAGGAATATTCTCTAAATGTATGCAGGGGGGTGGAGCCTCCCTTCCCTCTTAGGCTGACTCATCCAGTCTGCCCCTCAGAATTGTTTGAGAACGAAGTAGACTAGATAGAAGAAGGAAAGAAGACTCCTGTGAGCATGCCCCAAAGGACTCCCACAGATTGCCACAGGAGAGCCGAGCATGGTCTCTTGACAGGGTGGGAGACCAGTAACCTGTATGGACTAAGTGAAAAGGATTTAACAGGTAAGACTAAAATCCTATTTTCACTGTCGTCCAATACAGGTTACTGGTACACTGGGATGTCCAAACATTAAGCTTCCCAGAGGCGGGAAGAAGGCAAGGACCAGGCGCAAGGCACCCAGAGTCACCAGGACCACTATGAACCAAACGGTCAGAGATCCCAGCAACACGGAAGTGTCAACGGACACCAACTAGGGGTAAAACAGACCCCAGAAACTGTTACACGGCACACTGAACTACAGCCCACAGAGCTCAACAGTAAGGAAGCACTGAGAACTACAGAAGAAGAAGACCCTAGACAGGAGAAACTGCCTCCAGGACCTTCCTCCCAAAGCTGGCATCAGAAGAGGCCAGCACATCCACACGGTAGTGCTTAGAAAAGGTGTGCACAGAAACCCAAGTGGCCGCCCGGCACAGCTGTTCAGCACGTGCTACATTCTTGTAGGCCCAAGAGGCCCCAAGTGACCTAGTAGAATGAGCAGTAACCCAAAAGGGAACACGCTTATTCCTCAATTCGTAAACCTTACGAATAGTAGACCTATCCAAGATGCAATGATTACCCTGGATGCCCCTCCCCCTGCCCTAGGACCCTCAGGAATGACGAACAGAGCGTCAGACTTCCTAATGTACTCAGTGCGATGAACATAAAACTTAAGACAACGCACAACATTCAACAAGTGGAGATTCCACTCCGTGTCAAAGGAAGGATTAGGGCAGAAAGAGGGCACCACAAGATCCTGATTGATGTGAAACTCAAGACCACCTTAGGCAAGAACTCCGTATAAATAAGAAGCACGGCTTAATCCTTGTGGAACACTAGATAAGGAGGTTCACAAGACAGAGCTTGGAATTCCGCCACCCGGCGAACTGAAACAATAGCCAGAAGGAAGACCATCTTCCAAGACAAAGGTGTAAAGGAATAGTAGCCAAGGACACGAAGGGGGGTGCTGAAGAACCCCCAAAACCAAATAAGGTCCTACGGAGGAGCTGGACTCCTAAAGGCAGGACGAACATGAGCCACACCGTGGAAGAGAATCCTGACATCAGGAAAAACAGCAAACGCTCCTGGAAAAAGACAGAGAGCACCAAAGTCTGGACTTACAGAGAACTCAGACTGAGCTCCGTATCGACACCGTCCTGCAAAAAGGCCAGGACAGTAGGAAGAGGAAAAGCATGAGACAGATCCCTGTCAGCACACCAGGACACAAGGTCGACCAGACTCAGTGATAGATCTTGGAAGAAACAGGCTGAGAAGCTCACAGCATAGTAGCCGCCACAGCAGGAGAAAACCCCTTTCATCCCAACATCGAGGATTCAACATAGTCATAGAACATAGTCTTCCACAGAGAACCCTGTAGAAGAAGAAGAGCTGGATGAGAGGAGAGCCAAAATGACTCCACCACGGATAGGGTCAAACCCCCAGATACCATGGTTGACAATGTCAATCCAGAACAATCGAAATCACCGGACAACATACAATTACAATGTCCGTAACGCCCATATTAACATAGGGAGAGAAAGAAAAATGGCCAGAGAGGACATCCAAGGATGGACATTGCATCAGCATCAGAATTAAGGAGTCTCTCAACAGAGAGCAAAACGGCGTAACCTTCCTGTTGCGTCCCATTGCTAGCAGATCCACTGGGGAATTCCCCATCTCAAACTAGGAGACGAAACACATCCTAATGCAGGTCCACGTTCCAATGTCGACTGCGTGACGACTGAGGAAGTCTGTCAAGACGGTGTCCACTCCTGGAATGAGCACTGCAGAAATGACAGGAACAGGAACCTCTGCCCAGGACAGAATGGCCTAGACCTCTAATCAAGTGGCGGGACTTCGTGTCCCTCCGTGACTGATGAAATAAGCCACTGCCATGGCATTGTTGGACTCGTACACCAGGTGAAGCACACGAGGATGGGAAGAAGGGGCTCCTCCATGAACCACTTCCCCTGGGCGCTAAAGCGACCCAGAACAGTTCCCCAGTCCAGGAGGCTGGCATCCAATAAGACCTCGGTCCAGGGGGAAGTAGGAAGGATCTACCCAGTAGGAGATGGAAAAGGCCCAACCACCTACTCCAAGCTCAACTCGACATGAGGAGGGAGAGAGCGTTAGCTTCAGAAGATCTGGTCGGTCCTCCATATCACAAACCTCGAAGTTCCCTGGCGTGTACCATGGCAAATGGAACCGCCTCAAACGTGGAGATGAACCACCCCACCAGAGAAATAACCTCAAGGCCAGTATCTGATCGTGGGATAGGATCATAGGGGTCCTTCAAGTAAGTTGATGGTTACTTAGTCCGGTCGAACAAAAGACCCAGGAGCTGAAACGGAACAGGGTCTGACTGACCCTATTTCAAAATCCAACCATGAAAAGAAGGAACAGAATACAGGCCTGGACCTGCTGAAGAAGAAGGCCCACAGCTGATGCTTGTGAAAGGCAAGTGGTCCGTGACGAAGAAGTGTGATGCCGTCCTGACAGAGGACGGATATCAAGTCCCCCAGCCCCGTTGAAAACCTGGGGCTGATGACAGACCAATGGAAGGCCGAAACTGAAAATGACCTCTGGCGCAGGCAAACCCAAATACTGCCTGCTCTCTAGAAGGACTGGGAAGTGCAAAACGCATCCTAAGGTCCAGAGGAGCTAGAAACTCCCCCGCAGCGAATACTGTGAGCAGATACTCCTGACTATAAGGAGACTGCATTACAAAGGAATTAAGATCTTTCAGATCCAAAATGAGGCGACATCCGACAACCCTTCTATTTATTTATTTATTAATTGTTGTTGGTCACCACAAAGAGGCTAGAATAGAATCCTGAACCCCTGACGGCAGGGGGGGCCTATTCCAGGACATCCTTGTCCAGAGAACCGGAATAGCGCCTTCAAATAGACAGCTTCTCTCGTTTACCTGAGGAGAACGAGAAGATAAAGGCAAAAAGGTGGGAGGGAAAAGGGATTTAGTGTTCCTCAGACACCACCAGAAAAGCTCACAAGTCCGACACTGAATCATCCCACGAATGTCGAGAGACATTCCAAAGCAGTCACGAAATCCTGGGCTTGTGAATGGCCTAGGGCTGCAATTGCTTCATGTTCTGGGAGGAACGCAGAACAGATAGAACAACCTGGTTCGTTCGTTGAGAGAAAAGGAACGAAAAGACCGGTTACGCATAAACGGCAACCCTTATATTTATTTATTTGTTTTGAAACCAAGGGTAGGAGAGGCACTAACCCCTAAAGCCCTTTAATCAGTTCCTTAGTTCGGAACCAAACAAGGAAGTACCCTCAAAAGGCAAAGAAAGGAAAACTTTCCTGGAAGCAATGAGAGCAGATCAATCTCAAGTCAAAGCGCATGCCAAACCGCCACAGAAGTAGTGGGGGCCCTTGCCTGTCATCAAGGGCAGCAGCAGAAAAATAGAGTTGATCTAAAGAGACAATAGCAAGGAGACACAATGACTCCGAAGTAAACGCATTCTGACAGACCTCCAGTGGGTTGCACAGTCCAGACTGCAACAGCCCGGTCAACCCAGCCTACAGCAAAGGCTGGAAGCATAGCAGACCAAAAGAAGCGAAAACGAGCTTGAGGGGAACCTCAGTTACTTGTCAGTCCAATCTTGCAGCGTCAGAAACATGCAGACAGTAAGTTGAGACAGTCTAGATATGGGTGCGTCCACGTTAAGGGAATGAACCCATGTAGACATTTCTGTTTGAGAAAAGGGAAAAGGTTTAGCAAATATTCTAGACACTGAAGAAGACTTGTCTGGTCCATGTTCAAGAGTTGGGTTAGGGGGAAAATGAGTAAGGGGCTTTTCAGGCACCTGAAAAACATCAAAGGGAACAGAGTGAACCTCCTGAACCGATGGAATGTTGAGAGTGGGTAATACATCCCTGATCAGGCCCTCAGTAGAGGTTTCAGGATCAGCTACAAATGGGTCCCTTAAGAGACCTGAAAGATTCCAAAGGAGCACCAATCCTCAACATTCCAAACTAGCAACAATTTTTCCTCAGAAGAATCTAATCAGGTGCTCCTTGAGGTTGAGGCAGGGAGGATCTGATAATCGAGGGGGTCTGCCTCAACTGAAATGCCCCCTGAATCTGGGATGCAAAGAGCTGTAAAGAGGACCCAGCTGCAGCCTTAAACTCTTGCACCCAAGCTGGCTCAATAGCATGGCTGGAAGGCCCTGGGTTGCTGCCAGGATCTCCAGCCTGCTGGGCAGAAATGGCCAGAGAACACTCTAGGTAGCCCTGTGTGACAGGAAGAGCAGTGCGCAATGAGGGATACTGAACCCCAGCTTCCTTAGTCATAGGTCTAGTCCCTAGCTCCAGCGGTATAGACATTCATACATTGTCAAAATAACCAACTGTACAATGAATCACCCAATTGTAGTGTGTAAGATTGATATTTCACCCCAGAAACGCTAAATATAGACTGTTCTGGCAGGCGAAGGGTCAATCTGCAGAGGCGCAAAGGATTGTCCAAGCGCTGTATAGGATACTGATTGAGAAAAGTGCCCAAAATGGCTGCCGCGACGAGAGCCAACCAGAAATTAGGCGCGAATCGAGCGCTCATGGGAAATGTAGTTTTCCCCAAAAAGTACCCCAAAACAGTGCCCGAAGCCCCCCAAGCCCCCCAACACACTTGGACTATAAACCGGATGATAGAGCAAGGGTAGACAAGAAACATGAGCCCTCTCTGAAGTTGCTGTGTGAAGCGGTTCCAGAGATACGTCTCAAACAGTGTAAGCCCATTGAAAGTAAAGGAGCAATGGCGTCTGTGCGGTAAAGCGCGCCATAAGGGCGCAGTTCATAATTTTTAATAAAAGTAACCCCCAAAGGGAAAAAGGTTAAAATACATAGTAAACACATGTACATCATAATAAAACACTACCCTATAAAGGAAGTGTCCCAAAACCCCATAAAACTAGTCAAACCAGCAGAGAAAGGGTTAATATGCCATATAAACTGCTCCAAAACCACAGACATACACTTATGTATACAATATATATATATATATATATATATATATATATATATATATATATACATATACATAAACACCCAATGAGTGCTGGAGTGCGCAATGAGAACTCCCAAATACAAGCCCAGTTAAGGGACACTGTGGGACAAGTGGACCTTCAGCACTCAAAGGGTGGCTCACCTTTCTGCAGGTCTTCTGTCTTCAGGTCACCAGGGAAAGAGGAGTACCTCAGAGAGGAATCCCCAGGGTAGTTACTTGAAATCAAGATTATTCCCTCTTCAGAGCTTAAGGTCCACCAAAATGCTCTGGCTACTGAAACTAGCCACTTTGGAGAGGGCATTGTCAGTCCTGGTAACCCGCCTAATAGTGGTATTCCATATTTGACAGAAAATAAAAAAGAAACTAAACTTGATTGAGAGATGTTCTCCACCTGTGTGTCTTACACAGGAACAAACAATTCTGGGGGGCAGACTGGATGAGTCAGCCTAAGAGGGAAGGGAGGCTCCACCCCCCTGCATACATTTAGAGAATGTTCCTGCCTACTTAAAGGGGACTGACGCCTCCCAGTGTACCAGTAACCTGTATTGGACGACAGTGAAAACTGTTTATTCATTTATTTCTTTTGTGGGGTATATTCATACCTGGGAACTTTACAACATTTACTACCCGGAGGGTAGCTACCGGGTGAACTCTATGACGTGATTTGCTTCATTAAAAGGGGAGGGGCTTAATCGTGACAGGGGAAATACACAAAAAGAAAAAATTGGCAGAATAGCCCTGGTAAAGTAGGAGAATAGGACGAGGCGTGGGAGGAAAGGGGCGGGATGGAGCGCAAGTGGGCAGAGTTTCAACAGAAATTCCCTACATCCGGCAAATTAGACTCTGCCACAGAGACCCGGTAATACAGTGTTAAATCCGGAGTGTCTGGGGCTAAACAGGAGAGTTCCCAGCTATGGGTATATTGTGTGTCTGCTTGGGTAATTCTGTGGGGTGAAAGCCATTTTCAGAAGTAGACATTGTATTGTTATAACTGGTGTTTGTTTTTAGGTGAAACTGGTATTTTGTTTCCCTTTTTTTTTTCTCTTTTCTGCATAAAAGGTTAAATAGCTATGTTTACCTGTGGGGGAAGTTACAGCAACCCTGTTATTAAAGGAGGCCTCTTCTGTGTCTAGCGTTGTTCATTTGCATGTGTAAAGCAGTTTCCAAGGGGCACACCCATGTAGGTACTGCCTTGTAACGGATTATAAGTTTTGTTTTGGATTTTGGCTTTAACTGTGTCTTCTGAGGGAGCAAATGTTATTTTGTTAAAATACAGTGTTGAATGAATAGATCACAACTGACCACATTTTGTTGTCTGATAATTATACGTTAGGTTTAAGACATAAATATTACTTTGTTAAAAGGAAAAGTGTGAATGGGCAGTTTTTGTTAGGCATTGTTTGTTAATCGGTGGCCATCTTGGGTTTGTCTTGTGGCTCTTCAAGTGTGTTGGTAATGGAAGGCCGAAGGGGCAGCACTGCCCCTGAAAGCCTTTAAGCTGGCAGGCAGCCCCGCCGGCTTTCCATTGTCTTGGGGCTGTGGGCTGCCCTCTCACCTACGTGACCTGCAGGTGAAAGGTGTTGGCGGGGAGGGTGGCCAATGGCTCTGAGGGGCAGGCTTGGGGGGTTGGAGGGGCGGGTGGAGTGGAGGGAAGGGGTATAAGCTAAGTGTGTATAAAGTAAAAATTAATACCTTGTGTTTTTTGTTTGCAGGTTGGATCGTCATGCAGCGCGCCAGGAGGAATCCAGGACCCCCGCAGCGTTTTCGGGAGGAGGAGGTGGAGGAGCGGCCAAGGAAGAATGCAAACACTCCTAGAGCAAGGGAAGTATTGCTTCAGCCCCTTAGCGGTGTTTCCACTGTTCCCCCTTTGCTGTCTGCTTCATCTGCCTCTCTTTCTTCCTGCCCTCCTGACCTCTCGCTCCCTCCCACTTTGTCTGCATCCTTTGCCTGTCCTCTGTCTGCTCTCCCTGCTGCGGAGGGTACTCTGCCTTCTCCTTGCTCCCCGTCTCCTTTCCCTCCCAATCGCCCCAGCCTGCATGGTTCCACTTCCCCTGGGTGTGTGGAGGGCCATGCGGGTGGGTCTGGGGGCAGGGGGGCCTATAGGGGGAGCGAGATGCGGGGGTGGTATCTGCCCCGGGGTCCCCTTGCATGTCCCAGGGCAGTGGCGGCCATGGTGGGTCCATGGGTCACTGGATGGCTCCGGATCCCCCTTCGGTGGCCGCAGTGTATGCGGCTTCCGCCCAGCAGCTCATCACTTCCGGGTGGCGCGGGGCGGGACATGGGAGGCTTCCGGCTGCCGGATCCAGCGCGGCAGCCCGAGAGCAAACAGTAGGGGGGGGGCGGATTTTACGTTGAGGGAGCGGGAGTCGGGGGATGGGGGGTGCAGGAGTGGATGGGTGGAGGAGTGCGGGTTGCTTGGGAGGGAGAGGGGGTTGTGCAGTGTGGGTTTTGCATAGGGAGAGGGTGGGCTGGGGACGCAGGGGGGTTTTGATGGTGCCCACAGGGGTGAGTCTTGGGGTTTGGGGGCAGAGGGGATAAGGAGGGGTTCTGCAGGCTCTGTTGTGGTCTGCATTAGGGCAGTTGCCCCCTGTAGAATTCTCCCAGGGATCTGGAGGGGGGGATGGGTAGAGGGGAGGGCAGCTGTCCGGGGGGTTCAGGATTGGGGGGGGGTCAGGAGTGGGATGGGAGTAGGCAGGGCCAGGGGGGGTCCCTTGGGGCCCATTTGCAAGAAAATTCAGGTCTAGGCGTGGGGGGTGGTTGGCGCGGCAACAGACTCACGCTTTTTGATTGCAGGTCACAAGATGGGAGAGGGCGGATGCCGGTTGCAGCAGAGGGCGAAGGTTCCAGAGGGAAGGAGCAGCAGAGGGAAGGAGCGGCAGAGAAGGAGGATCCAAGAACGGTGACAAAGGGCGGAGGAGGAGCAGCTGTCTGGTGAGTCTGCTAATGTACCATGTATTGTGGGGGTGTGTTGGGGGAGGGAAGTGTGGACTCAGGGGAGTCTAGTTCAAGAGCTAGTTCAAATTCTGACTCTACGGAGTCTGAATCTGACTCAGACAACAATACAAATGTACAGGGCGCTGCCAATAGAAAAGTTGTGGGTCTGGTCAGGAAGTGCTTGAGGAAGCTGGGGGACAAGGCAGGAAGGAGGAAGGGGAACAAAGGGGGGTTGGATGTGGGTAAGAGCGTGAAGCTTGCGGGGCCTGGGGGCACGACATTGTGTGCGCTCTCTAATCCATATGACCATGTTCCCAAAAAGATTTGCAAGCGTATTGTGTCAGGAAAGTTCATGGACGTATTTAAACTGACCAGGCAGGAGGTGAACGGCAGGGATGGGGGTAGTAAGGGGGACACAGGAGATGATAGGCCTAAGCATATTATGGACTGGGTGAGGGGGTTTTATGCATTCAGTTCATTTTACTTGCTCTGTCACCCAGAGGAGGCTATGAACATGATGAGTTACATGGATTTAATTATGGATACGAACAGTCTACGGTGGGACGGCCTGGTTTGAGAATGACCGGGCCTTCCTCCGTAAGATGGCGGAAAATAAGGACATGACATTTGGAAGTAGGGATATGGATTTGTGGTCAGGGCTGGTGACGCATGCCAGGGGGGCGGTGCCAGCGCACGCGCAGCAGAAGGCCCCATTGCAGGGGGTGAAGAGAAGGGATCAGTGTTATGCTTTTAATGAGGGGGCATGCAAGATGGGTTTTGGGTGCTAGTTTGGGCACACATGCATGAAGTGGGGGGGCACCCCGCGAGTGCATGCAATAGGGAGCAAGGGCGCGAGGGGGCTGGGCAGTCCTTTTGGGATGGAGCTGGGAAAGGCCCAGTCGCCAATAGTTATAGAGGAGCTAAGGGAGGCCCTGGGGGGTATCCGCTTAAGAAGGAGGCAGGGTTTTTGTTGGAGGGGTTTCTGTTTGGTTTTAAGGTCCCAGTTCAAGGGGAGGTCGCATCAGGGAAGCGTAGGAATTTGAAGTCGGCACAGGAGTATCCGCAGGTGGTCAGGGATAAGTTAGAGAAGGAGCTGCGGGCAGGTTGAATGGAGGGCCCCTCTGAGTCACCTCCTTTGCGGGATCTCATTGTTTCTCCGTTGGGGGAAATTTCGCTTGATTCAGCACTTGTCTTATCCAGAGGGTCGTTCCGTGAATGATGCTATTGATGAGGCACAGTGCTCGGTCCAGTAACAGTCATTTCAGCAGGCCTTGCAGCTAGTCATAGATGCAGGGCCAGGGGCCCTTACGGCTAAGTTGGACATAGAGTCAGCGTTTCGGCTTCTACCCTTGCATCCTTGTAGTTTTCGGTTGTTGGTTTCAAGGGTGCTACTATGTGGATAGATGTTTGCCAATGGGGTGTTCGGTATATTGTGCTTTCTTTGAGGTGTTTAGTTCCTTTTTGCATTGGGCGGTGGAGTTGAGACCAGGGTCGGTAGTGTGGACATGGGACTTTAATAATTTGATAGATGTACAGGTCATCATTGATATTATTGCAATCATAGGGATGGCTCTTTCAGGTTGAGCTGACCTTTAGGGGACAAGCCAGTGTTTTCCTTCATTCTTTGTTTATCATGCCCTTGCCAGCAACCTAAGCAAAGACGTGTCGTACAGATGGTATCTACATGCCATAAATCTATTTGTTGGTCATGCTCATATCAGCTGTCAAATTAGGTAATTGCTTGACAGGAGGTCACCCCCACATTAACTGACCAGGCAAGTACTTGTTTGGCAGATGGTATCTGTGGGCCATAAAGTTATTTGTGTGTCATGCTAATATTAGCTGTCAAAATAGGTAACTGTTTGGCAGGAGGTATATTTGTTGTCATCCCCACACCAACTGACCAAACAAGGGCTGAAGATTTCTAGATGATGGCCTGAAATCAAAGACATCTTTGATTGTATGTAAACTAACAGCCCCTTAGTCATTAAACATATAGCCCCAATTGGGCCTGAACAAACAGGATCTATTGATTTCTTTGTTTGGTCATGCCTGAGGGGGGAAGCTGTTCTGGGCAGGGCAGATGTCCTGAATCTGCCTTTAAGAAGGCCATCACTTAGCTAAACTGGTTGTTACAACTTTGGGTTACAGCTTATGGAAACATCTTGTTACATCTTCTTCTGTGTGCCTGTTGTAACCCTGTGAGGAATGAACATCTTACTCACAGCAAATAAATCTTTATTTTTATAATAAAAGAAGAAACTCTCTGTGATTTTTGGCTAAGGAATACTTCCTGCAAGGTAATACACTTTATACCCCTAAACAGAGCTGGAAGGTGTGTCGGCACCTGGTTAACCCTTACATTTCCCCTAAATATAAGCATATCACTTCCAACATATTGGGGGCTCCTCCTCCGTGCTGTTCCTGGGTTCAAGGCAGCTTCAACCCCACCTTGGGTCTGAACAGAAGATTTGCAGAAAGGAGGAAATTAAGTCAAGATAACCACAGCCATCTTCACAGGATTAAACTACACACCACTTCTTGGGAGACTGAACAGTTCTTCTGGACCTTTTGGAGTGATTTTATGTTCATTTGATCTGCACTACACACTTCAAAAGGTAAGCATGAGTTTCTTTTCTTGCCAATCATATAATACTACACAGAGGGCAATGGAGGTGCCACAGAAAAGGGTGATCAGTTTAGGGAATGTTAAGGAATCTCAGGAGTCCTTTCAGTAGATACCATCACAGTTTGCACAATATGTTAGCATGCTGATTAAAAAAGAAGGGGGTCCCTACATGTGGACAGATATAGACATAGATTCCTTAGATGGAATCTCAGCAGCCATGGATTCAGTATTAACCCTTAAAGATAAGGACAAGGGAAAGAAAGGACGCAGAGTACAGCTTCTACTTCATGCAATACACACTCTGAATTATATGTTTGACTGTGAGTGTCAGAAAACAGAGAAATTAGAAGCAAAGTTAGCAGACACGCTGACACAGTTAGGGGATGCAAAAGCTCTAGCACAAAATTCTATGCACACAGCTGTTTCACTGCAAGAGAAGGTAGATGCACTCCTAAATAAAAATAACGATGTGGAAACAGCCTTAACAACACTACAAACAAGGGTAAGACAGCCTCGCATTAAACTTCCAGGTTTAAAGAGGGGACAAGGGATTTCCCTTAAGCCCTCTCATGACAAAGAAAAGTGGGTGCAAATTGCTGCAGTTGCCACTGCAGATCTAGAAGATATCACACTACATTTAGAGGATCTGTGTATTGATACAGATCTAGAAAGAGACTACAAAATACATGAAATTGCAGCAATATATCCACAAATTCCTGTAAAAAATTATGCCACACCATTATTACCCCTAGAGGAAATGCCAAAATCCCCTGATCACAGCAGCACCAGGGAAAAGATGCACGTATCAATCTCTCATGATACTGACATAAGTGAAAATCACTGTATTGCAAGAAGTAGAAGGTCAGAAACACCCGCTAGGCCTTCTGTTACTGGTAACATGTCTGATATGTATTCTCCTATTCTAACTACTCCTGCACCTTTGACACAAGCGGTACCCCCTCCTGTTAGTAATTTACGTATTACAGATACAAAAATGATTCTGGCTGATATTGGGCCAGCCCCAATCCATGACTTTAATAAGTTTATAGCATGGATAAATTCGCTAATTCGTTGGGGAGATGCAAGTAATCTGGCAGAAGGTGCATTAATTAACATGGCCCTAAAAGGCTTGGGTGATAAGGGAAAAGAAATTGAGGGATTTACTTCAACATTGCCCATATTCTTGCAACGGTGCAGAGAAAAAATGTTCAAACTACATAGTGATATACAAATGACACGCCTGATAGCTGTTCTCCCCAATGAATCAATATCATCTGCAGCACGCCGTATTATAGACTATTTGGCTGCTACTGACCCAGCCAGTATCTCTGCTCATTTAAGGCAAATTCAGGTGAAAAAGTATGAGGATGATGAAACATACCGCCAATTAATTCTAGCCATTGTCCCTACACAGGTGGCAGAATATATGAATCTCCTCATTGAAACAAACACTGAATTCACTACATGGGTTCAGATATTACAACTGGAGACAGATAAGCATATTCCTATAACACCCATAGCAGAACTAAGTGAACAAGGGCGCAGATTGTGGGAAAGAGACTCTCCAAACAGTAATAATAAGTGGAGAGTTGAAGGAAATTTCAGATGTGATACCAGAAACAGAGGTCATGGTAGTGTAATAAGGAAAGGAGCAGGGAAAAATGGTGAATGGATCCCTTTCCATAAGCTGCTGGAAGAAAATAAGCAGTTACTCCAAACTATAGCTTCATTACGCCTGCAGCTTATCCAAGCTAAACTTACACCATGTGTATAAATGAATGAACCTATACTGTACACAACCCACCTGCTAGGAATACAAAACAGGCTTGTTGGGAGGAAACTGTATTGTTGTTAATTGACATTTTAATGTTGTTTTATTGTTTTTACAGGAGGAAAATCATGTAGAACTGCATAATATAGTAGAAAATAATGTAATTTTGCACAAAAGAATGTGTTTAATTTGATTTAAGTCATGCAGTGGCTTTAACTTTTTAAAAATGTGGCCACTCGTGAACATATAAACACAGGATGGATGTGAAGTGATTTTTTTTTTTTTCTCTAATAATATATAACTGGAAGATATTTTTGATGGAGTATTGGTTTGTAGTTTTGCTTTTGCATTTTTCTTTTTATTATAATTTTTCCAAAATCTGGAAAAATAGTGGATGAAAATAACAGGTCGCATAGGTCTGGGTGTGACTACAAACATGATCGTTATAAGCATACATGTTTTTTAAAAGCAAAGCTACAGAGGATGTATTAGCTGATGAAATATAATACTGCTCTTGATTTTATCTTTCAGATGCTGATGAAGCCCTGTTTGTGGGAAATGAGTAATAGGTGAATGATTGGTGTGGAGATCATCTGCCTATGGAACCTTTATTACTTTCACCCAAGTCAAGACTGGAACTTTTATTACCTTCACCAAAGTGTTTAAAACTAAAGAGACTGGCACCTTTTCCTTTGCTTTATAGTTGTGCTGTGTGAGCACAAAACCCTGTGACTTCCAGTTTCAATGGACAATTTAAATACTAAAACTCTTACTTACTGCAATGGGATATTATGGTACTTTACTTTGAATAGGACCATTCTTAAATTTTCAAGCAAATGATACATTTGAATGTTTCCCAGTAGTAAAGCACCACATAAAGTATCATGTATGCTATATTCAGTAGTACATGAGACAGATGGTTGGACCACTTCAGGGTCATGTGACATATCTGTATCATCTGGTTCAAGTACTGATACTATATTTTGGTCAATGACATCTCTGTTTTCACTTACTGTACCAATCATTACAGGTTTTGAGGTCAGGGAGCTGGTAAAAATAGTCCATTATTTTAATTTCTGTAAATAATATTAATTTTATAATTGTAATAGAAAAATTACTGGAGCAACTGATCATTATGATTTATCTATTTATACTTGTATTGATTGGGGATATGCTAATACATATCTCTAGTCAATACAGGTGCACAAAACTTTGTTGCTGCAACTCAATGTTTGGACTTGCTGGTGAGGTATGATACTCAAGGAATTATGGAAGTTATACAAGGTTTGTAGGTAGATGCTCACCTTGTATCCGTTCACAGTATTTTTTGGATATAGACCCTCAGGGTCAACTATTTTTTAACAGTTTGATACATCCTTTGGTGATTACAATAGTATTAGAGGTAATTTTTTCAATACTGTACATCTATCTACTGTGTAACGGAAAACAGACACTGTTCAGATTGCATGCATTGTCCACATGTGCTCAAATCTGAGACACTCCAGTCAGTAGGAGATCAGAGAATTACACTAAATCACTGGAAACCTGGAAACCTCAGGAGATAACTTTTCATCCAAGGATCATGATTATGCCTGTGCCCTAACAACAACAATGGCCTGGAGGCCCAATGCAGACTCTCAACTACTTAACCAACAGGTTCTGGAAACTTCAGGAGAGAGGACACTGCAACCACGCATCATAATTGTATGTCTGCATTTATCTTAAAGATGCTGGCTGGGAGGCCAACAGCATGAAGAAAAAGGCCTGCCTTAAGGAAAAGGTGTGTGGACTATCCTAATGATACCAATGGGAGATATGCCAAGGACAAGGAGAGTCACCACCCAGTCAAGAATCATCTTGGAAGGAACAAATCAGTGATTTAGAAGACAGAAGAAGAGACAGAAGAAAAGAAAAAAAAAAAAGTGGTGGAATGTGGACATGGGACTTTAATAATTTGATAGATGTACAGGTCATCATTGATATTATTGCAATCATAGGGATGGCTCTTTCAGGTTGAGCTGACCTTTAGGGGACAAGCCAGTGTTTTCCTTCATTCTTTGTTTATCGTGCCCTTGCCAGCAACCTAAGCAAAGACGTGTCGTACAGATGGTATCTACATGCCATAAATCTATTTGTTGGTCATGCTCATATCAGCTGTCAAATTAGGTAATTGCTTGACAGGAGGTCACCCCCACATTAACTGACCAGGCAAGTACTTGTTTGGCAGATGGTATCTGTGGGCCATAAAGTTATTTGTGTGTCATGCTAATATTAGCTGTCAAAATAGGTAACTGTTTGGCAGGAGGTATATTTGTTGTCATCCCCACACCAACTGACCAAACAAGGGCTGAAGATTTCTAGATGATGGCCTGAAATCAAAGACATCTTTGATTGTATGTAAACTAACAGCCCCTTAGTCATTAAACATATAGCCCCAATTGGGCCTGAACAAACAGGATCTATTGATTTCTTTGTTTGGTCATGCCTGAGGGGGGAAGCTGTTCTGGGCAGGGCAGATGTCCTGAATCTGCCTTTAAGAAGGCCATCACTTGGCTAAACTGGTTGTTACAACTTTGGGTTACAGCTTATGGAAACATCTTGTTACATCTTCTTCTGTGTGCCTGTTGTAACCCTGTGAGGAATGAACATCTTACTCACAGCAAATAAATCTTTATTTTTATAATAAAAGAAGAAACTCTCTGTGATTTTTGGCTAAGGAATACTTCCTGCAAGGTAATACACTTTATACCCCTAGACAGAGCTGGAAGGTGTGTCGGCACCTGGTTAACCCTTACATTTCCCCTAAATATAAGCATATCACTTCCAACAGGTAGCTCACTTGACTATCACGTTTGTAGGGCCCAGGGACTCAGAGGAGTGTGGAGAATCTCTTGAGTTGGCGCTTGCTAGGTTTAGGGCACTGGGCGTTCCGGTAGCGGGGGACAAGACAGTCAGGCCCACGACGAGGCTCACTTTTTTGGGCATTGAGATTGACTCGGTGGCCAAATTGGTGAGGTTGCTGCAGGAAAAGGTGAAACTAGCACGGGAACAGGTCCACGGGGCGCTGGGGGCAAGTAAGCTTCAGTTGAGGGCATTGCAGTCTTTGTTGGGTACTCTGAATTTTGCAACAAGGGTCATTCCCATGGGGAGGGTGTTCAGCAGGAGGCTAGAACAGGCGACTGTGGGGGTGAGGTTTGGGAGCCTTTCTCAAAGACTTTAACGGAGTCTGGCTCTGGGGGTCAGCTCCAGAGTCTAGCGCGGAGTTGCAATTAGAAACAGACGACTCACGTAGCGTGGGTTTTGGTGCATGTTGCGGCAGGGAGTGGTGCGCGGGGGTGTGGCCCGCCAGTTGGAGAGAAAGGGGTTTGACTAGGAACCTGACATTGCTGGAGTTGTTCCCGATAGTGGTGGCACTAGAACTATGGCAAGGTCAGTTTGCTAATCGCTGCATTGTGTTTTGGACAGAAAACATGAGCGTGGTGCACGCAATCACTAACTTGACATCGCATTCTCAGCCGGTCTTGAGTCTGCTGCGTTACTTAGTGCTGTTGTGCATGAGGAGGAACATTCAGTTCAGGGCAAGGCATGTACCGGGGGTGGGAAAACGGGGTGGCAGGCGCCTTATCAAGAGGAAAGTGGGAGGTGTTTCTCTCTCTTATGCCCCATGCTAATCCTGTTGGTTGCTCTTGTCCGACGGCCCTGTGGCAGTTGGTAACGCCGAGTTAGACGAGTTGGCCAAGAGGTCATTGGCCCCTCGGACTTGGGCAACCTACAGGAAGGCGTTTGCGGAATGGAGTCAGTTTTTGGAGGTGAGAGGGGGCATGGGAGTGGCGGGGGAACCCTGGACTCTGCTGAAGTTTGTGAAGCAGTTGAGAGCGGCAGGGGCTTCTAGGGCAAAGGTAGGGACAACGTTGGCGGCTATCTCGTTCTTCTCCAAGCTATTGGGGAGGACTTATGTAGCAGCTAATTTTGCGGTCAGGCGAGTAATGAAAGGTTGGGGGAGAATGGCAGAGGTCAGGAGGGAAAAGAGGAGGCCCATAGACGAGGAAAGGTTGGGGGCTTTGTTGCAGGCGTTACCGGCAGTTTGCGATTCCCCTTTTGAGGTGTGTTTATTCCATTGCACGTTTGCGATGGCCTTTCATGGAGCTTTTAGGGTAAGCGAGTTGGTGGTGCGGGCAAAGGGAGATAAGACGGGGTGTGTTCAGGCGGAACAGGTGGAATGGTCCCCACAGGGGGTGCGTTGCCTCTTGGCCTGGAGTAAGACGGATCAGGAGGGCAAGGGTCAGTGGGCGCACATGAGGGCTGGTATGGGAGTAGGGTGCTCGGTGGGGGCAGTCTCCGCATATATGAAGGTCAGGCCAAAGGTTAGGGGCACCTTTCTAGTTCATAAGAATGGGACTTCCTTGTCCGAATTCCAATTTAGGGCAGTTTTAAGGAGGGCGGTTGCGTCAGTGGGGTTAGATCCCGCGGTGTATGGGCCCCATTCCGCAAAGGGCCGTTCACCAAGGGAGATAATGCAGTTGGGGAGATGAAGGTCCGCCACATATAAGAGGTATGTGCGACCGGCGGAGGGGGTGTGAAAGTCATTGTTATACTGTTTTTCATTTAACTATTGGTTCTTTTTCGTTGAAGCAGTTTCGAGCACAGGGCACAAGGTGGTCATCCTAGGGCACTTGTTTGTTTATTGGGCATGAAGACATGCTGTGAGGAAGGATGGGCGAGGTCAGCTAGGGATTCCACAGGAACGCTTGAAGGTCAACTGGCTGGATAAAAGGGGCCTAAAGTGGGGGCAGGTGTGGGATCTATGGCTGGCAGCAGTGGAGCGATGGGGGCGTCCCCACGTGGTGGTCATTCACGCCAGAGGGAATGACTTGGTGGAGGTAAAAGCAGTGGATCTAATTTGCCAGATTAAGTGTACTTGCCAGCAGATCATATGCTCCTGCCCCGGGGTTAGGCTCATCTGGTCAGAAATTGTGCCCAGACTGTCATGGTGGGAGGCGAAGTCGCCTTCGGCCATAGACATGGCTCGGCGTAAGGTCAATCTAGCAATGGCCAGGTTCTTGCCTTCCTGTGGGGGTCGCACCATTAGACATGAAAAGATTTCCATCTCGGTAGGGGGTTTGTACTGGGGTGATGGTGTGCATCTAGGGGAGTTAGGGCTAGATTTGTTTAATGATGCGATAGGCGGGTGCATGGACTGCCAGGGAGGCCTGGGGATCCCGTATTACAGGGGGGAGGGTCCTCCAAGGGTAAATAGGTTAATCCCAATATTAATAAAGCTGTGACCTCTTTATTCCCACCATATACAGTTGTCGTGTGTTTATTTCGGTGGTGGGGGGTGGGTTGGGGTGGGTGGGTATTGGTGTTGGGGGAAAAAGGTGGAAGTGATGCGTTGCCAGCTTAATAGGTTGCTTGTTTAAAATTGTATTATTTTATTAACCCCTTAGTGACGGCCGCGTGCAGACGCGGCCGTCACTTAACGCCCGTCTAACATTTTTTTTTTTCTTTCAAAGGAATCCGGAGTCCCCGAACGGCGTGCAGCCGCGCGGGGATCCGGATTTCCTGGACGTACATGTACGTCCTCTGTCACTAAGTGACAGCCACAGAGGACGTACATGTACGTCCTTTTTCGCGAAGGGGTTAACAAAGATTGTAGGAAATATCGCAGGGTTTAAGATGTCTTTTCCAGAAGCAAACTATTTGTCTACTGAAGTACGTGATTATTTCAGGGATGATATCTTTAGACATAATGGCCCATATGTACTCCCTGATCCCACAGACCCAAAATGTGGCAAATTTGAGGGTTTTATGAATGTTCTGACTCAAGTGGTAACTAGTAAGGAATATAATTCAAATAAGCAAAAAGCCATGGTGGTACAGGCAGTTGTTATAGCTATTGCTGGCTTAGCGGATATGGTCCAAGAGTTAAGGGATATTAATGTATATTTAACAGAGACATTATCTAACAACCATGAATATAATGATTTTCTGAAGTCAGCTGCCCTGGGAACAACCACTATGGTTGACAACTTAAAAACTGAGTTGAAACAGATGGAAGAAAAGTGTGATAAATACCAAGTTACAGTTAATGAACTACAGCATACTGTAACTGAATGCAGAAATAATAGAGTAGCGAAAAAACAGGAGGTGGTATGTAACGACAGTCCAAAGCTGTACCCAGCTTTGAACTTATTGGGGGCAGAAGGTGAGGGACCATCAAGGGGTTTTAAGCAAGACAGTATCCCAGTGGATCCATGTTATATGCAGCAAGCACCTGTCATAATTGCTGAAATATTTAACGCAAGACAGATGTTCACAGGGTTTACCATAAGACGCGTTCCATGTCCATGGGGGACATGGACAACTTCCAAAAATGGTGGGGTGCTATGCCAACTTCTAACTTTAATGATCTTACCCGCTGGTTCCAGAGAGGGGTGGAAAGAGCCAAAAATGGAGGGCTCACCTTAGCAGAGTGGACTGAGCTGTTAGAACAGGCCCTGGGTCCTATGGCTAGCAGATTGCTGGGCTTCAATGTAAGTGTGTCTGATCAGGCAGAAAGAATAACTGCGACTCATTTTTATATAAACAATATAGAAAAAGAGGTAAATCAGATTACCATGATGCCAACAGAGGGACCTTGTATGGTTGCACAAAGGGTTTTGTTCTGGTGTACCCTGCATCAACCACAGCGACCAATGGTACAGGGCTCATTAGCACACATAGCAAGAGTTCTGGACTCTCTTCCTAGGTAATGTCAGGAATTTGTGAGGTTGTTTGATCCAACCCCCACGGATTTAGAACTATTACTACTGAGAGCAGATAAGTGGTGGCTTGACCACCCATGCACTGAACCGGTATGCACAGTCTCATCAGTAAGGCCCCTTAAGCGGAGATGGGACGCACCAAAGTGAAAGAGAGATAATGAAAACTGGAGGATAAGAGATAAGGGAATTTTTGAGGGAGGCACAGAAAAGGAACATTGGCCAGGAAAAGGAGCACACATTAAGGGAAATAATAAAAAAGAGGTGTGGAAGACAATTTTGGGACATGGAGACCATTTTCTTCTCTGAAAAGAGAACATGAAAATCTAGAAAGAGATTACACTAAAATAAAAAGTGAACATGATCTCTTAAAGGGATAGTAATACTTCATTTTATCTTAATTTTATTTTGTAGGCATTAAAAAAACATGAAGAGCGATATAAGTCTTATCTCTCAAACCTTTATGGTTTGAGAGATATTCACAAGCAAAGTTTCCCCCTCCCGTCCCTTTTACCTAGTGTAAGCAATCTGTTCTCCGATGTGGAATGCAGTCCATAGACCAGACAGATAACAGCAAGGGACAATATTCTTCCTATCAAAACAATGAAAGTCCTGCACCCCTTGACAAGCTTTTCAGCTTTTCCCCTCATCTTAAATGAAGATTGATCCTCTCTGCAGTCTACCTGGGCACCTCCCTTCTGCTCTAGCTGAGCAGTGTTACATCAGTAAAAAGGGTGGGAGGGGGACACTTTGTCATTGAATTACTCTTGAACTAAAACTCTGAAAATATTGCTATAACACTCTCCAAAGTCCAAATACTATTAAGATTAATTAGAGCTGCTTTTATTATGAAACATTACTATCCCTTTAAGAGAGCAAGTTACCAGGCTTGAGGCAGAATTATGCCACCTTAAGCAGGGTGACTTGACAACTTAAAATTATAATTATATTGTTAAAATTATTCTTCCCTTTCAACCTCTATTTTTGCATATTCCCATAATGTTATAGTGAGGGGAGGGTGCAGGAATATTGCAGTTGGTTGTCTGTATCATAAATTGTGTTGTTTTTAGGAATTGGGGGGCTGGGGCCACATAAAAGTTGTGTAGGGGTGTACAGGGATGGATGGTGGACACTGTTGTGGGTTTAACTCACAATAAGGCCATATATCCCATGGAGTTAATGTGTGGGTTCTCGGGGGGGGAATACTAACTTTCTATTATTTCTCATTTCTCCAGGAGACAAGCAGGATTGAAAATAGCTGAAAAGCAGACAGGACTTCCATTCAGGATTTCATTTTCTTTTGTTTGTTTCTCTCTCTCTCTGCTTTTGTTTCTCTCTTTCGCTATAAGTTTTTTCTCTTTCTATCATCTATTTCTTTGCTCTTATTTCTCTATCTCACTATCTCTCTCTATCTCACTCTCTCTCTCTAACAGCATTAATTATATATATTATAGAGATGGAACTCATTGATGGACAATGGTGGAACTTCCTCAAAGTACTAAGTATACCTTGTATCACAATGGGAAAGGAGGGATATGTGTTACATACAATGCATGTTAAATAACTTAGAGAGGAAGAATCATGTGTATGTATATGTGTATACAGGGTAAGAGAGATAGAAGGGGCGGGACTATGTTCAGATTACCATCAAAATCAGGACAGACCTGGGAATGGGTGATCTTGTATGAAGCAGTTAAAACGAATAGTAAGTGGGCAACATCAATTTAAATTAAGGGGGCGAATGGCATGCTCTGGCATAAATGTATTCAGAGTTTGTGGGAGGAAGGCATTTAACATATAGCATGGGAATGATCTGATGCCAAAGAGTGGTGGGAAACAGATGACTCACATACAATCGTCCATAGGAACATGAACTGAATATGGTCACAGTCCTGTAGAGACCTTTTAGCAAAGAACTGAACATAGAATCTTGTAAATATGTGTATATTTTCTACAGAAGTGTGCAATTATAGACTGATGTTAGAATAAGTATCCAACCTAGGAAGATTGCAGGGAAGCTCATGCCACTGAGGGAATTGCTCCGGAGAGACGGTGGGTGAATTTTCACCTCAAAAAGGTTTTTCGCACCCGCTGGGTTTGCCTGCCCTGGGGGAAGATATTTTGGAACTGGGCAACATAGGATGAGAAAAAGTGGGGGAATGTGGTGATCTGTCCACATGGTGAAAATGGATGGGAGTGTGTTTTGTGACATCATATCATTTAGCCAATAGGAAATAAGGGGCAGGGCTAGGAAGTTGTTAAATGATAGAGCACACAGCTGCTCAAGAGAGTTCTCTTCTGATCCTGTGAATTCCAGACTGTGTCTCTCCTCTTGTGTCTTCTCTCCTCCCCATTTCCTGCCTTCCCATCCCCTCTGTTTGGTGGGCAGTTTGGAATATCAGGTAACATTGGGTTTCATTGTGGGTAACTTGATGAAAGAAGGGGTTTGCCTAGTATAGTTTGAAGGAATTGCACTCTGAATGTAAATCTCTGTATTTTTACTTCTATAGTAAATATTGCTCAAAGAAAATGAACCATTGAATTCTATGAATTTATTATATATAGGTACATTCCTATTAATTATTACCACACCCTGAAAAGGCAAAGACAAGAAAGCCTTCTCAGAGGCCGTGTCAGCTGACCAGATCTTAAGCCAAAGAGCCCATCTGGCTACCACAGACATGGTAGATGCTCTGGATACAGCATCAAACAAGGCAGCAGAGACATAATACTGAGCCTCAGCAATGTTAGAGAGAAGACGCAATATGTCAGAAGTAGGGGCTCCCTGACGGACAGCAGAATTAAGCTGTTCAGTCCAAACAGCCACAGCCCTATTTACCCTGCAGCATTAAAGTTAGGGTGAAAGGCATAGTCCGCAGTCGCAAAAAGAGCCTTGAGAGAAAGCCTAAATCTAAATATTTTTTATGGGACATTACTGTCCCTGTAAAATAAACAATAAATCATTACTCTTCTACCTTCACCTATATATTTGTAACCTGTGAATCCCTTTAGTTTGTATTTCAATTGTTAACGCATACCTCATCCCTTGATTAACCTTATATATATACACACTACGACACCCCTTAAATCGCAAGTGAACTTAACAATGCTGTCTTAAAATGTGAAAGATACATTCTTATATATCAATAATCCCCACATAATTCAATAACCTATACCCAACACACGAGCATATGGATTTCTGCAATAATCCTTGAATACTCAGAGAAGCAAAATAATACATATATGGGGGAAAAAATGCCCTTCTTCCCCTCCTCTTATGACAACTTCAAATTTTTTTGCCAATTTTCCACCTTCCCAGGGGAGTCAAAGACCACGACTGGTCTTTCCATATAATTTTTAGGCTAGAAGAAAAACCCCAAACATATTTAATATGGTTCTGCTTCAGGATAATTATTCATAACCTCAACAAAGTCATTTCTCTAAAGGCTTGTTTGATAGGATAAGTCCTGAAAGATTAGTATAGCCTTGAATCTCAAGTTGCTCCTCCTTGATCTGTCTTCAATATCCAGGATCTTCAATTCCATACATTCCATCTTTTTTTATTAGGTCTACCATCTTCATTTGCTTCTTTCAAGCATATACCTTGGAATCGTCCATTCCAATACTTATCGGGTCTTCTCCAGCTTTAGTCGATTTTTCTTTATTAACAAATGGGAAGGGGGGGGAGACAGAAGCCTGTTTGGGTTTTTTTGTTTTTTTCCATTTCAAAGAAGCTTTATTGAAACAAATAAGGTCCAACACAATTGGGAGCAAATACAGATATTGTAAAACTAACAGTACAGAAACAAGCTGTTAAACAGTAGGCGAATATCAAGTTACACCAATGTAGAAAATATACGCGTTTCAGAAGAAAGATAGAAAACAGGTAAGTGATGCTTCAAATATTATCAGACCCGTAATAATAAGAAAGTGCCAAGGTAGAAAGCACTCCCAGCTATAGGTAGAAGAAGTGAGAGACGATGAAGACAGTGGGAGAAGTAGACAGTAAGAAGGAAAGAGAAAGAAAAAGCAAGAACCTAGAAAGTAGGGACAGGAAAGGAGGGAGAGGGAGTGTGGGAAGATGGGGGAGGGGAGGGGAACACATCAAGGTTAGCAAGTCAGACATCTCTATAGGAGACGTAAGCTTGGGCGGTTCCGGGGCCCAGCCTGAGGCAAAACAGCAGCAACAGTTATTTGAGCGCAGACAGGGAAGGCAAGGGGAATCAGGAGGTAGATTCTGAGATCTCCCAATGAGTCCAGACCTCCCGAAAGACCGTTTGTCGTCCCATATGCCAAGCATGCATCTTTTCCAGGGAACAATACTTGTTCACTCTGGCCCTCCAACATTCCAATGAGGGAGGACCCGGTAACTTCCAGTGTGCGGAGACATTCAGCCTTGCGGCTGAAAGCATAAAATGAAGCAGCACAAACTTCTTAGGTGTCCAAGAGAGGTTGTATGAGAACAGAAACAGTAAGGGATCAAGAAGTATGCTATAGCCCAACACCGCGTGCATAGCTGCACTGATTTGTAGCCAATATGATCTAACCTCAGGACAGGTCCACCAGATATGAGCAATGGTACCTCTCTCAGCTCCACATCGCCAACAGGTGTCCGGAAAACCTGGGAACACCCTAGCGAGGCGGTCCAGTGTCAGGTACCATCTAGAAATCAACTTGTAGAAGCCCTCCTAGGAGGGGGTATCCCTCGGAAAGAAAGGGAAATTAGCAAATATGGTAAACCATACCGAGGAATCGGTGCTGTTTGGGCTGTTTTTCCTCCTTCTTATCGGGCCCTTTTTCATAGCCATTTCATCAGTTTAATGTCAATATATTGTATATCTAGGTCTTTTATTTAAGATGACAGGGAAAAATAAACAAACAAAAAAAAAAAAAAAAACACTTATACCCACCCAGCAAAGTGATTGCTTAGTTCCTTATGCTGGACTCATGAGTTAATAAGAATTTATTGTACCAGGAGGTCTACTTATTTTAATAGGTTATCATGGGGAGACAACCATTCACTGCATTTATAGTCTTTCCATTTCTTGTTTCTTTTCTAGCACAATCCTTTCACCAAAGGTACCTCTCTTAAACAACTTAGTCCGTTCAACATGGCCCTTATGCAATGAAGGTTATATAAGCCTTATAGCCAGCACACACACCTTTAAGCAGCTTAATCACCATAAAATAATGAAAAAAAAAAAAGACTACAGGCATTTCAATATTAATCCCCAGCCTTAGTATTAAGTCCTTTAGCCCACACAAATCAGAGCAATGTTCCATATGTTGTATTTATGTAGGCCGGACAACTCTACTGTATCCAGTCTTTTGGGAAGACCATTTTCATTAAACAACTGCCAGTTTCATGTTTATTCCAGAGGCCACCACCCAAGAACATTGCTCTGGGCCGTAGCCCTTCCAATTAACAAGGTACTGTAAGGAACCATGGAAAAGATGAGAGTCCAAAATGATTTCAATGATGAATTCGTCAAAATGGTGGTGGAGCAGTTGAGCAGGGGTGTGAAGCATGCACTGACACATAGGGCTTGAGTAGGGACACATGAAATACTGGATGCACTTTCAACAGCCAGGGAAGGATCAAATGGTAAGAGACCAGCGAGAGACAGGTCTTGAGCTTGAATGGTCCTACATACCAAGGGCATAATTTGTCAGAGGGATGGCGAAGCATAATATTTTTAGCAGAAAGCCATAACAGATCCCCAGGAGAAAATCTAGGTGCCAAGGAATGATGGTGATCGGCTGTCAATTTCTGCCGTATTTGCAATGACATAAGAGTGAGGCGTATGGCTTGCCAATGGTATGCCAGATTACGAGTATGTGTCTCGGCAGAGGGACTCTCAGACACAGAAGGACAGAGGGAATGAGATGGAGGGTTGTACCCAAGAGGCACAAAAAAAAAAAATGGAGAAAACTTCGAGGATGATTGGAGAAGACCAATGATAAGAGTTGGGTCCAATCATCTTGCTGATGAGAGCAGTAGCAAAGGAAGTGCACTAAATTTTAGTTCAACCTCTCAGTTTGCCCAATTGCCTGTGGGTAGAATGCAGACAAATGCTGAAGACAGATTCCAAGTTTGTGCCTAATTTCTGGAACAGCATTCTGATGTAATGCGTTGCTGTGTCCCATGAAGACGGTAAATTCAACAGACATCTCCAATAACCATGTTTCCTGAGGAGGGAGGAAGGTCTACCACAATATCCATGGAGACCTGAGTCCATGGAAGAGCTTGCACAGGTAAGGGCTGTAACAGACCCACAGGTAGAGATCTAGGTATCATCAAGCGGTCACAGACTGGACAAGCAGATACATCAGGCTCAAGGTCTGGCCACCAAAAAGTACCTACATAGGAGGTCCTGGATATGAAGAAGCCCAGGATGACTAGCTGTTACAGAACAGTGAGCCCAATAGAGAATATCCAGATGATACTGGTCAGGAAGAAAATACATGTTGGGAGATAAAGAGAATCAAGGAGGGCAGACAGACTCGGCTCTCTTGAGGTGGGTTAAGAAGGTTCATGGACAAGAAGGAAATAATCCATGCAGGACGTACTATAGGTTCCAAAGTGGCCTGAGAAGAACCAGAGGATTCATGTTGGCAAGATAAGGTGTCAGCCTTAACGTTCTTTGTCCCCAGAATATAAGAGATAACAAAATTAAACTGGGAAAAAAACAATGCCCAACAAGCCTGACAAGTGTTTAGACACTTAGTAGATGCTAGGTACCGGAGGTTTCGATGGTCGGTAAGAAATGTGACCACATGAGGTGACCGCTCCAACAGACACTGCCACTCTTCCAAAGCTAACAATTCCCTATTCCCAGTATAATAGTTTCTTTCCTCAGATGAGAAACGCAGAGAGAAAAAGAAACAGGGATGTAGCACTTGGAACCAGGGGATTGTTGAGACAGAACGGCTCCAGCCTCAGTCTCAGATGCATCCACCTCTACAACAAACAGAGAATGAGGATCTGGATACTTAAATATAGGAGCAGATTAAAAGAGCAGACTTTAGGGTCTCAAAAGCTTGTAAGGCTTAAAGACTCCAATGATGTACCCTTCCTGTAAAAAATATCTGCCTTTGTTTAAGTCAAAAGCGCCTTTCCTCTAGTCTTAATGTTTGACCTCTCGTTCTTAGCTCAGCTCTTTGCGTAAGTAATTCATTGGATAATTCTTTGTTCTGACCTTGAATATATTTGTAAATAGGAAATCATATTAGACGTCTCTCCGCTAATGTAAACAAACCCACTTTGGCTAGTCTCTCTTTATAACTCAGATCCCCCAATCTCCTTATCAGTTTTGTAGCACTTCTTTGCACTTTTTCCAGATCAATAATGTATTTTTTAAGAAGTGGTGCCCAAAACTGTACTCTATATTCTAGATGAAGCCTAACCAAGGATTTATATAGAGGTAGAATTATATTAGCATCCCATGCATCTAATCCTCTTTTTATGCAGGATAGTACCCTATTTGCTCTTGCAGCAGTTAAGTGACTTTTCACACTGCTGTGAAGTCTAGTATCTATCAGTACACCTAAATCTTTCTCTAATGAAGTTGTTTCTCATTTTGAGTATATGTATCATTTTTGTTTCTACAGCCCAAAAGCATAACCTTTACATTTATCTACATTATCATCATTATCATTCAACCAGTTCTCAATCCATGTACAGTTATCACCTCCCAAACCAAAACAGTTTAATTTAATCAGATATGATGTAGCCCAAAAAGGCCAGAAAAATCTTCTTGAATTTACATTTCTCTAATTTGCAATAGAGGTGATTTTCTCTGAGGCAAGTCAAGACCTGAAGATGGTGTTCCTCTAGGGTCAGGGAGAATACCAAAATTTCATCCAGGTATACGATGACAAAGGAAACCAGGAGATCCCTGAATATATCATCGACAAGACATTGGAAGACTGTGGGGGCATGCCAAAGGGCATGACCAGGTATTCGTAAGAATTAAAAGCAGCCTTTTACTTGTCTCCTTCCCCAAGAACTGAGCTCTCCTGAGTCTGTCCAACAACTTGGGAATAAGAGGCAACGAATAACAATTTATCCATGTGATTTCATTCAAACCCCCTATAGTCCACATAGGGACGAAAACCTCTGTCCTTCTTCTTGACGAAAGAATATGCCAGCACCAGCGGGAGATGTGGACGGACGTTAAATCCCCTGGTGAGATGGTCTTGAATGTATTCTTCCAGGGCTTTGATTTCTGGAATGGATAAACATTATCCAGAGGTGGCGTAGTACATGGTAGCAATCATATAACAGATGGGGAGGTACGGTTTTGGCCTTGACCTTACTAAAATTATCCACAAAGGCCTGGTAAGGTTCATGAACTGGAGGACAGTCAGATCCCAGAACACCCATGGTTGATAACGAGACCTCCAGAGTACGTACAGAGGTGCAGGGAAAGTGAAAGGTACACGAAGACGAATCAATGGCAAGGTTGTTCCTCTGCACTGATAACCAAGATCACAGGGTTAGCAGGACAAGAAATCAAATCGAAGGACAATATCTCGGTATAAGAAAAGCCTACAAGCAGAGTAAGGGGAACATTAGAGTGGGAAATGAGACCAGCCCTTAACCGTGAACCATCAATGGTGCGAAACAAGCGCTCATGGGAAATGTAGTTTTTCTCACAAAGTACCCCAAAACAGTGCCCGAAGCCCCCCAAGTCCCCCAACACACTTGACTATTGAACTGGATGAAAGAACAAGGGAAAACAAACAAAATGAGCCCACTCTGAAGTCGCTAGGTGAAGCGGTTCCAGAGATACGTCCCACACAGTGTAAGCCCATAGAGAGTAAAGGAGCAATGGCGGCTATGCGGTAAAAGCGCACCTTAAAGGCACGGAACATAAAATTTAAGAAAATTAACCCCAATAATAAAAAGGTTAAAAACACATATGGAACACATATACATGATGAGAAAACACTATCCCATAAAGAAAGTGTAACAGAACCCCTAAGAAACGTGTCAAACCAGCAGACAAAGGGTTAAAATGCCACATAGACTGCTCCAAAACTCACAGACAAACACTAATATACATTAAATAAGTATATATAAACACCCAATGAGTGCCGGAGTGAGCAATGAGAACTCCCAAATAGAAGCCCGAGTAAGGGACACTGTGGGACAAGTGGACCTTCAGCACTCAAAGGGTGGCTCACCTTTCTGCAGGTCTTCTGTCTTCAGGTCACCATGCAAAGAAAGGATTACCTCAGTGGATAATCCCCCAGGGAAGTACTTGAAACCAAGTTGTTCCCCCATCAGGGCATAAGGTCCACCAAAAATCTCTGGACACTGAGCTAGCCACTTTGGAGAGGGCATTTGTCAGTCATGGTAACCCACCTAATGGTGGTATTCCATATTTGACAGAAAATAATAAAAAAAACTAAAACTGAAGAGAGATGTTCTCCACCTGGTGTGTACACACCCAGGAACAAATCATTCTGTTGTTGGCTGACTGGGAAGCAGCTAAGGAGGGAGGGGAGGCTCCACCCCCTGCATACATTTGGAGAAATGTTCCTGCCTACTTAAAGGGGCGGATCGCCTCCCAGAGTTACCAGTAACCTGTATTGGATGACAGTGAAAGTTTATTACCCTATTTTCATTATTCCATGTATACTAACAGTGAATCTGAGATGACTTGTGTAACGGAAACCCAAGACGCCAGGTTGTCTTGGGCCGTCATGCCAGGTTTCTCTCTCCTGAAGGCGCTACAGATGGGTAGCCTGGTCGGTGATCTTGCACAGCTGCCTGTAACATAGATCTCCTGAATGGGGATCAGAGGGGATCCTTTAGACCATTCAGGAATGAAAACACAGGACGCACTTCTAGTCCAAACGACTAACACTTCAGGGACATTTAATACACAAACTCAATACAATGAAACAATGGGAGTGTACAAAGAATATACAAAAAGGGACAATGGGGAGGTGGCGACATAATACAATTGGCACAACTGAGGTTAACTGTGGGACAAGGGAACCATATGTAATAAAACACATCTTTACATAATTTAACCTTGACAGACATACAACCAGTCAGGACCCGGGTCATTGTTGTCCATAGGAGAGTGAATGATCCGGGGCTGACAAACTGATTATGTTACGCTGGTCTCCCAGCCAATGGGAGCCGGAGTGACAGCCTGACTGACAGGAGCGACCAATCAGGTTGTTGCCTACCTGCCCAATACATGTAACAGTGTTCCATACCGGCAATGTAACACATCACATCACATCTGGACGCTGCCAATCCGGGAGTCACCCACTTTTCATAAGGAAAGGTGCCACTTTTCTTTAGTTCTGGCAGCTGATGCCAGCTTTCCCCTGTGTATATTATAGCTCTGTGTTAATTTATTTCACATAAATGAGGATTTTGTTAGCATATATTGGCCAAAGTATGTTTAAGCTTGCTTACCACATCAAGGTGCCTCAATTTCACGCGAGTACTAACAAATATGTAAACATGCACTCATTCTTAAAGGGCTGTTTTCTAAAAGAATAGTACGTGGCCAGTTGCCTTTTAGTTTGCCTGCTTTGGTATCCCTTTAATAATGCGCACAAGTGTGTGGTTTGTAGTGGTGGGTGGGATTGACCTATATGAAGAGGCTGGTGTACAGTTCAGTCTTTTTGAGTCTCCACCCCCTTACTGAAAACCTTTCCTGTCTGAAAGCAAGCCAGTCTTATCAGAAGAATATTAGATGTTTCAGAGTGTGTGTGGGGGGTTATTTTAATTAGTTTTTCATCAGGTTTTAACCAGCCATTCAACGTGTTTCCACAAGAAAACTTTTTCAAAATCAATTTTTATTTCCTAGTTCTGTGATACATACATATTTGTTAGGACTGGCTTGATATTGAGGTACCTTGCAAGCTTAAAACATACTTTGGCCAACTTATGCTAACAAAATCCTCATTTATGCGAAATAAATCAACACAGAGGTATAATATACACTTTACACAGGGTTTATAATTTCCAGGTAATCTGTATGGATTAGCACAGGATTGTTTTTTTTTTTTTTCCCCAATAGGAGTTCAAGCAACCTCGTCTGACCTTTTTGGGGTACATCATATCCAATGCAGGCCTAGAGATGGATCCAGATAAAGTTAAGGCTGTCACTCAATGGCCATTACCCATTGACATCAGATCCACACAACGCTTCAATGGGTTCTCCAACTATTACAGAAAATATATTCTGATTTTTTTTTGCACCCATTACTGTCTTCGCTAATCTCCAAGTATGGTCCAAGGAAGCTCCAACCGCCTTTGCACCCTTAAGACTGCATTCTCATCTGCCCCTATATTATGTTTCCCCAATGACCATTTACTACATAAGTGGATACATCGGAAGTTGGTGTTGTGTTTTATCCCAAGATGACCCACAAACCAGAAACTGGCACCCCTGTTCCTACTTCTCTAAATGTTTTTCCTCAGCAGAATCAAACTATAATGTGGGTAACAGAGAGCTACTGGCAATCAAATTAGCACTTGATGAATGGTGACATTTACTGGAAAGTTCCCCACACCCAGTCCTGATTTTAAAGGACCACAGGAACTTACAATTTCTAGAATCGGATAAAAGTCTGAACCCAAGACAAGCCAGATAGGAGTTATGACTATGTCATTTATTTCTATCCTGGGTCAAAGAACATCAAGGGAGATGCTCTGTCACTCAATTCAGCCCAGGTCCTGAATTACCTCACGTACCCATTCTTAATCCTGCCTGTTTTATTGCTACCTTATCCGCTGAAAGCATTCTTCAGACACAAACAAAGAGTTTAAGGCACCCCTGACCCACGACAACCATCTTGCACCGCATCTGTCCAAACTTGTTATCAAATAGAGGTTCTGCAATGGCATCATCAGTCTGTTGCAGGTCATCCTCGTTTTCAGAAGGCTTTGGAATTAGTGTCTCATCAAATCTGGTCTTCTATCCAGTATTATATTAAAGCCTTTGTTTCAGCTTGTTCTTCTTGTGCCAGGTTCAAGACACCACACCAAGCCTCTGCTGGTCTGCTTCAACCTCTACCACTCCTGTCTCGACCATGGACCCATAACACCATAGATTTTATTGTGGATCTACCCTTATCTAAAGGCTGCTCTACAGTACTGGTCAATGTGGATAAATTTTCTAAACAAGCCAATTTCATTCCACTTCCAAAATTATCATCTGCAACTGAACTGGCCCCTATCTTCATTAAAGAGATATTGTGCCTTCATGGGTGTATATCACAGATTGTGTCTGAAAAGGGGACCCAGTTTGTCTTCCATTTTGGAAGGCCTTCAGTTCTATATTAGGAATTGTCTTGAACTTTTCCTCATCTTACCACCCACAAAGTAATGGACAAACTAACCAATCCCTGGAAACCTTCGTGTCACTTTATTACAGAGGAACAAGACAACTGGGTTGAACTCCTACCTCTGGCAGAGTTTGCCTTTAATAAAAATTTTGCAGAACTCCCCATTCTTCACAGTTTACGGTTTTCATCCCCTTACTCTTCCCTCCTCCGGACAATCAGGATGCACTTGTGGATGACGTTTAACATTGATTGACTCAGGCAAGAAATCATAGTAACATAGTTGATCAGGCTGAAAAAAAAATTGTGTCCATCGAGTCCAGCCCATGCCAAAAACACCCCTGTTGATCCAGAGGAAAGCAAAAAAAAAAAAAAAAAAAAAAAACCCTCTGGAGCAATTTCTAATTTAGCCCCAACTGGGTCCTGACTCCAAATGACAGTCAGATATTTTCCTGGATCAACATCCTATCTGCTTTGAAATCATGTGTCATAATGTTCAATATTGTTCTGTGCTAGATAGGCACCCATTGCTTTTTTGAAAGCAGTTGCATTATCTGTAAGTACAACATGCTGAAGCAAGGAATTCCATAGCTTAACTGCCCTTACTGTAAAGAATCCGTGACTTTGTTTTAGTCAAAAGCACATTTCCTCAAGTTTTAATGGATGACCTCTTGTTCGTAGCTCAGCTATTTGCGTAAATAATTCATTGGCTAGTTCTTTTGTATGGACCTTGAATGTATTTGTAAATGGTAATCATAACACCCCTTAGATGTCTCTTCTCTAATGTAAACAAACCCATTTTGGGTAGTCTCTCTTTGTAACTCAGATCCTCCAATCCCTTTATCAGTTTTGTTGCACGTCGCGTCACCTTTTCCAGTTCAACAATGTCTTTTTTAAGACCTGGCGCCACAAATTGCACTCCATATTCTAGATGAGGCCTAACCAAAGATTTATACAGAGGTAGGATAATATTAGCATGCCTTGCATCTACACCTCTTTTTATGCAGGCTAGTACCCTATTTGCTCTTGCAGCAGCTGAGTGACTCTGCACACTGCTGTGAAGTCTATCATGTATCAGCACTCCTAAATCTTTCTCTAATGAGGATTCCCCAAGTTATTTCCCATTTAGAGTATATGTAGCAAGTTTGTTTCTACAGCCCAAATGCATAACCTTACATTTATCTACATTAAATGTCATCTGCCACTTCACTGCCCATTCACTTAGTTTAGCTAAATCCTTCTGCAGAGAAAAAACATTCAGCTCTGTACGTATTTCCTTACATAGCTTATTGTCATCATCTACATTTAGCTACTACAACTAGGCAAAAAAAGACAAGCAGACCATAGACGTTGCCCTGTCCCATCATATCATCCTGGAGACAAGGTTTGGCTATACACCCGACAGCTTTCCATATGCCAACCTGCAGCTAAATTTGGTCCCAGCTTTGCTGGAGCCTTTAATGTACTAAAATTTATTAATAGTAAATAGTTGATTAGGCCCATGCCAAAAACACACCTGTTGATCCAGAGGAAGGGAAGAAAAAAAATAAGCACTCCGAAGCCATTTCCAATGTCCACTGTCACAGTGGCCTTGAAACTACCTTCTTCCTGGAAAATCACCAATTCTTTCCACATCGCCTTGTTAAAGCCTGTAGTAGGGAATCTTCGGGATGGACATCCTGAATTTGTGGTCAACAAGATTCTGGATCTCTCACAGGGCCTTGACGCTCTGTTCAGTACTTAGAGGACTGGAAGGGATATGTCCAGATCCTGGGTCCCAGCAACCAACCTCCAAGCACCCAGACTAAGAACCATTCGGCCCATCTAGTCTGCCCATTTTCATACTGTAAAAACCTCAAACCTTGTTTGGTCCTTGGTCTTGTCTTATGTTAAGGACAGCCTTATGTCTATCCCATGCATGCTTAAAGGGATAGTAATACTTAAAATGTAAAAAAAAATATGTTGCAGGGTTTATCCCCCTGAGTAAAACAAGACTACTCCCACTGCTGAGAGGTGTTTCATTCAAACGTTATTAATTTTCAAAGTTGAAATTTTTAGGTGCAATATCACAGTGGCCTGAAATTGTACAGTGGCGCTGTTGCTACACCATCCTATGGAGATTTATGAGATTTATACAGATTTATCACTGTATTACCTTCTACCACTTTTGCTGGTAGGCTATTCCACTTATCTACTATCCTCTCAGTGAAGTAAAACTTGGCTTCTGTGGCTTGAAAGGACTTCATCCACACCTCATCCCCTGTACACCATCCCTTCCATTCAAAAAGTCATACACCCTTCCACCCACATCCTCGCACACACATACTCCGTGCACGGAGCTGGGGAGAGCCAGAGATAACAGGCTGGCTGAGGGAGGCTGACTTTTTCAATGCCCCACTGCAAGAGGCCTGACTAAACCAAGCCTGCTGGAGGCTTGGGTCTGCCAGGCACTTACAGAGAGAGAGATAATGTATGTTTGTGTGTACGCCCCCTTTCATTCTCAAAACACTGTTAACCCTTAGAGTGCCAGAGTGCTGCCCAATGCATTGATTTGCAATGCTTACGACACCCCTCTGCCGCTCAAAGGGTTAAAGAACCATGCTTCATTGTCAGTCTTACACCTTCCACCTCCCCTCTCTCTCCCCCTTCCATATTTCTCTTCCCCACTCTGTGCATGTGTTTTAACCATCTGAGTACCAGCACTCAAAGGGTTAAACAAAAACAACTCCAAAGATCCTTGACCTCCAGAAAAAGGTGTCCAGCGTATTTGACCCTCATCTGTCACTCAAAGGCTTAATATAAGTTAGCTATGATATCACACATACAAAGATAACGGAGAAGATCTGTCTTAGATACTGTCATCTATATTACTAAAAGGAGAAGGCTGGGAGATGCCCTGGGCAGATGCGGGGGGGGGGGGTGATTTTCACTAGAGAAGATGAACTTTTGGCATTTCACAAAAATGACAATGCCTTCAATACCACCATTAACCTCAAAGTCTGCCATTCATCCACACAAATTAACTTTCTTGATACTACAATAAGTATTAGTAACAACTCCATCCAGACACCTCTGTACCACAAATCAAAAGCCAGGCCTAATTATCTCAGAAATAGCAGTTTCCATCACAGACACACAAAAAAACGATTGTATACAGCCAGGCTCTAAGATATAACCACATTTGCTCTGAGGCATCTGGCCAGGACAAACTTCTTAAAAACCTCAGGAAAGATTTTTGTGCCAAGATCACAGACATCCAAATTCAAAGAGCCACCAGTGTGCCCAGAAGGAATCTCCTGGAATACAAACAGCCACAGGAAGAACAGGGTGCCATTAGTAGACACCTGCAACCACCAGCATGAAGTACTGTGCAAAATCTCAAAATGGAAGATTAAAAATAATATTCCCAAAACCTCTGCTACTCTCCTATAAACAGCCCCCCAATCTAAAATCACTGTTGTAAAGAGCTCCCAAGAATTTAATGGAAAATGGTATCTCTCATTGGTCCAGTGTGAACAACAAAAAAAAAAGACACCCCAGTGGTTCAACATTTTTTGCAAAACTGGTCACAGCATTAAAAGATCTTATTTTGTATACTGATGGGACAGTGACAGAAAGAACTGGGAGCATAAATTGAAGACCAAGTTTAACACTAAACTGTCACCTGAAACTTGATAAGGAATGTATGTCACATTATGCCACACAATATACATATTTTGGGCTCTTTGGGTGCCAGAGGGGTATGAAAAGGATTTGGGAGTAATGGTAGACAACAGACTTAGCAGTAGCATGCAGTGCCAACTGGCACCTGCAAAGGCCAATAAGATATTGGCATGTATTAAAAGGGGTATTGACTCAAGGGAGGAAGATATAATTATGCCTCTTTACAGGTCCATGGTAAGACCCCACTTAGAATATGCTGTTCAATTCTGGGCGTCCTTTCTGAAAAAGGACATTATGGAACTAGAAAGAGTGCAGTAAAGGGAATGGAAAGTTTTAGTTATGAAGAAAGGCTAGAAAAGTTAAACACTAGAGAAACGGCATCTTAGAGGGGATATGATAACACTATATAAATATGTTCAGGGCCCATACAAAGGGCTCTCCAAAGACCTGTTCATTAACAGAACAGTACACAGGACAAGGGGCCACCCGCTTAGGCTTGAGGAAAGGAGATTTAATCTACAACAGCGGAAGGGTTTCTTTACAGTAAGGACAATAAAGGTATGGAATTCACTGCCTGAGGAGGTGGTGCTATCGAAAACATTAGATGCCTTTAAAAGGGGCCTGGATACTTATTTAAAAGAGCATAACATAGAGGGCTATGTACGTTAGTATTGGGATGAATATTTATTTGGGGCTTGTTGATCCAGGGAGAAATCTGATTGCCATTTGGAATCAAGAAGGAATTTTTTTCCCCCTATTCAAGGCAGAATTTTAAATTGCTAATTGAGGGGTTTTTTTGCCTTCTTTTGGATCAACGATGGTAAACAGGAATAGGAAAAGGTTGAACTAGATGGATGCAAGTCTTTTTTCAACCTAAATTACTATGTTACTATGTAATATATTGCAAAGAAATGTGCTGTGCACCCCTCTGGTACTCTGATAATTAATGCTTACATTCCAAATACTCAGCCATATTTGTCTGGCAGTCAACTTTCATAATTTGTGAAACAACCAACCCTAGCCCTTGTGGGCTACTAAAAGTGACAGTATTCAGCAAAACTCTGCTTAAAGGGACACTAAATGTCCCATAAAAAATTATACTTGTTTTGTAGAGGTTTAAATAATAAATCATTTGGCACAAATCCTATCTCTCAAACCTTTACGTTTTGAGAGATATTCGTATGTAAAGTTCCTTCCTCCCCTTCTCCTGACGTCAGCTTCTAGCTGACAGCAGGAGATTCCAGTCCGGGGACCAGCCGGCGGCTCTGCAGCAGAGCCGAAATTGCATTATTTAAAAATAATTACTTCATTGGAAAGGTCTAAAATGTGTGCCTGGTTTGCAAGTACACTTTGCAGACAATTCCCATGAAGTAGTTCTTTTTAAATAACGCAATTTTGTTTCTGCTGAAAAGCCTCCTCGAGTCAGCCAACTCAAATCTCCTGCTGTCGAAAAGGGAAATTTTACAAGCGAATATCTCTGAAACCATAGTGGTTTGAGATGGGATTTGTGCCACATAATTAATTTTTTTTAACCTCTACAAAACAAGAATATTTTTATGGGACATTACTGTCACTTTAAAACTTTGAGCACAGGTGGATAGTCAGTAGCTCACTCACTAATACACATAAAAAAAATCAGAGAGGTTCCTAAAATCTGCACTGTTGGTAGCTCTGGAGATCCAGAGTTGTCTGGCTACCCTGTTGCTTATAACTGAATTTTTCAACTACAGTCCTCAATTAACCTTAACAGTACAGGTATACAGGATCTCCCTGCCAGAGAACAAGTGGACTAATTAGACTGAATGATCCACTAATTGCAAACCTGGGCTAAGGCAGGGAAGTGTGGAAACCCTGCACTGTTGGGGGGCACTTGAGGAATGTGATTTAGAAACTCAGGTGGATACCTTCATGATATTCTGATGCAGAACACATAATATAGCAGCTTTTGAGGAAGTAGGC
The DNA here is from genome assembly GCA_037306005.1 of Rhinophrynus dorsalis. Lineage (NCBI taxonomy): Eukaryota > Metazoa > Chordata > Amphibia > Anura > Rhinophrynidae > Rhinophrynus > Rhinophrynus dorsalis. Next base: position 295,202,595 of record CM074718.1, read on the forward strand.
AGGTACTACGAAACGCGTCAGCGGAATTTTGCCAATACAGTATTTTCTGTGTATTTTATTTATTAGGATTGCTATTTTTTATTGATTTTATACAAATATTGTTTATTCTTCAATAAATTTGGATTCTGAATTAATTCACCAGTGCATGGCACGATTAATAATAGAATATATAGGACACCCAGTAGTCTATTTAGACCCAGAAGAGACATATCCCCCCCATTAAAGGAGAATATATCCTGCTGAGATCTTTAATAGAAGGAGAAGGTGGTGGATGAACCCTGGGAGACTGAGTGGTGATAACCTACCTGGAGTTTAAACCAGGAACGTGGAACATACTGAGAGGTAGTACTAACCTCTCTAATAAGTGAGTACCATTCTTGGGCACGTGGTGAAGGTGAAGGATCAAGAGTGCATATATACTACACTTAGAAGAACTCTGTGCGCTGTTTTTTTCTTGTGTTTTTTTGATGCAGAACACTAGCTATGTACAAGACTGTACATAAGGTGAGAAGACCTCACCTTCTTAACCCCTTAACAACCAACAATGTGCAAGGACTATCATCAGTGTCTGTTCCTTAATGACTGGTGACAATCCTGACACATCATGGAATTTTGAGATCACAGCATGCCTGCACAGCAAGCTGTGATCACTGGGTAGGGCCGTGAAAAAAACGGGAGAAAAATAAAAGATGAAAGATTATGCACTTGCTGAATAGAGAGTTGAAGTTAAAATTTCCAATACTTTATTTTTCCTTCTAGCTTCACTTTTTAACCCCTTAAGGACCGGTGCACACACACACGGCCTGCACTTAAAGCGGAACTATCACAAATAATATTGGCACCCAATATATTTGTAACCTAGCGATTTGCAAATCCTTACTGTCTTTAACCCCTTAAGGACCCTTGACGGTCCTGGTACGTCATGGCTGGATTTGCGTTAAGGACCAATGACGTACCAGGACCGTCATGGCTTAAATGATAGCAGCGTGCCTCCGTGCACGCTGCTATCATTAATGCCAGGCTGAGACAGCGTTCCGAGACTGGGGCGTTCAGTCTCAGCCTTTTTTGCTTGTGCCGGTTCATGTGATCGCCGTAGCAGCGATCACATGTACCGGCATAATGACAGACAAAGGCAGCACAGAAAGCATGCTGTCTGTGCGTGTCTCGTCTGCCTCTGTCTCCCTTGCTATCAAAGTAAGGGAGACAGAAGTAGAGAGGAGACACCTAGTGGCAAATGAAAATACAGCAGCTGGGGGTATTAACCCCTTTACTGCTGGTGCCAGAGGCTTGCTCAATGCAGGTCAATTTCTGACCTGCAATGATACTTTTTTTTTTTTTTTTTTTTTTAAACAACACACTTTTACAAAAAATATTTTATTTAAAAAAAAAAAATCTCATTAAACAATTTTGGAAGTGTGATTGTTGTGGAGCTATGTAATACACTTATACACAATGCCAAATGTCAGGGATAAAAAAGTGTCAAAATAGGGTGGGAAAAAGGGACATGGGGATTTTCACCCAAAGGGGGGACAGTGGCCACTTTAAACTGCACATTTTGTAGGTATGACTGACCGGTCATACCTTTCATGCAGTCACCATAAAAATTTAACCCTTTGTGGCCAACTGATCCCAAGAGAAAAAACAAAAATGGTGTTTTGTTGTTTTTTTTACATTTTTTTTATCCTTTTTTTTAATTTTAATAAAGTGAATGGTAGGTTATCCATATAAGTAGGGTATCAAATGAAAGCCCTATTTGTGCTTAAAAAAAAAATATATAATTTATGGGGGTGGGATAAAAGACTTAGAGGGAAAACACTGTTGAACAAAGACATAGTCAAAAAGGTCAGAATTACTCCGGTCCTTAAGTGAAATCCACCCAGGGCCGGATTTCTCATAAGGCAGAGTAGGCATCTGCCTACAGGCGCACCCCACAGAGGGGCGCCTGTCATTAGGACCGTTTTTTTTTTTTGTTTGTTTTTTTTAAATTATTATTTATTTATTTTTTAATCCTTTTCCTGGGCAGTGCAGGCACTAACTCCCCCACCCGGTCAAGTCTACCGTCTGCGCCTCCTTTGGCACAGGCCTGTAGCTGATGAGTTCCCCCGGCTCTTTAATAATGCAGAGCGCTGGGAGATGACATCATCTCCCAGAGCTCTGCATTGCTGAAGAGAAGACCGCAGGGGAGCTCCAGCAGCTACAGGTCTGTGCAGAAGGAGGAGCAGACCTGTCCTGCCACGCTGCTGAACCACCAGGGAGGAGATTGGAAATGGGGGTGGGTGCAATGTGAGGGTAATGGGGGGGCAAGTTGGAGCTGATCAGGAGCAGTGTGAGGGCAAAGTGGATATGATGGGGGGGCAGTGTGGAGATTAGGAGCATTGTGGAGGTGTCCAGTGGAGATGGCCAATGGGGGGGGGGCACTTCAGATTTCTGTGCCTACAGGCTCCTTAGATGTAAATATGGCCCTGAATCCACCTCAGATTTTCCCGGTCCTTAAGGGGTTAAAGTCATTATGTGCACGTTGCTGATAAACCGCTTCTTCAGCGGGAACCAGAGGACAGACAGCGCAGACATCTTAGAGGAAATGACAGCACTGTCTGTCTCGTTCACTGCAAGCATTGGTGGGGATGCTAGTTGGTTACCTTAACCTCTAGAGTGCCAGCTTCTTACAGCGTATGAGCTTGGACAGCTGTACCTGCTGTGCCAAGCTCGTACACTGCACAGCTTAAATGCGGTCATTGCATAAGCTGGTATAACCGGCATGCAGTGGCCGGATTTAAAAAATAAAAAATTGCCTGGCACTTGTCAGGGGACATGAGGATCACTCCTCATGCCCCCCCAGTTATTGATCTCCCAGCCGATCGCGCTGGGAGATCAATATGCACAAAGGAGAAGCAGAGCTTCTCCTTTCCCCTCTCTACTACCCGAACTTCCAGGTAGGAGTGGGCAGGACCGGGGGAAGCCTCCCAGTTTCATCAGTGATATGATCACCGATGATGTTAGGAAAGTTTCCCCGGTCCCATTCACTCCTACTGGAGGTAGGAGAGGAAAGCAGGAGAGCTTTTGATCTCACAATCGGCTGGGAGATCAATAACTAGGGGGACATCAGAAGGGGTCCTGATGTCCCCCCACGAGGTCTGAATATAAAAATATTTTTTTTTTTTTAAAAGTGCCAAAACTTAACCCTATGTGTGCCGCAGAGGGATCCAGCAAGACCCCTGTCGCACTCACAGGGTTACTAATGTTGGGGGGGCATTTTTCTTTACCTAAGACCTCATTGGGGGGCTCAGGATGCCCCCCAATGAGGTCTATAATATAAATATATATATAATTTTAACCCTGTGTGTGCCACTGGGGGGGGGGGCAATGCAGACCCCTCCCTCCTGTGGCACACACAGGACTTTTTTTTACTATTACTTTACATTCAAAGTTTGTTGGGGGGCCCTGAGGCCCCCCAACAAGTTAGGAATAAAGAATAATAATTTTTAAAAAATTAACCCTTTGTGTGCCACGGGGATCCGACACCACTGCAGCAGACAGAGGATTTTTTTTTTTCTTTTTTTTTTTTTTATTTAGACCTCATTGGGGTAGCATCAGGACAGAAGGTGTAAAAAAAGAGAAAAAAACATGCGTGCACTACAGGGGGGTCCAACGCAGTGTTTTGCAATTCGTTGGACCCCCCTGTGGCACACACATTTATTTATTTTTTATTCTGCCCTATGGTATGCCCTAGGTATGAATAAAAAATAATAAAATGAAAAACATTAGCTCTCTGTGTGCAACGGACGTACAATGCGTTGCCGCCCCTGTGGCATGCACACAAAATGCCTCCAATCCCCACACACGCATGTACCCTACTTACCAGCCTTGTTCCACAGCCCACTGGTAGTCCCATTCCCACAATCAGACCCCCTATCCTGGTTCCACTGCCTACTGGTAGCCCCAAGTGCCAGTACGCACTGGATTCAGGCTTGGACTCAAACAGTGTATGTGGGGGACTTACAGTACACACTGGTATCCACAGATCCCCCATATGTACTATCTTACCTACCCCACCACCACCGCCATACTTGCTCACTGCCCATTGGTAGATATACCCACATACACTGCCTGACCCCTCTTCCCTGGTTTCACTGGCAGTCACAGGTCCCCACGTACACTGACTGACCACTGATAGCCATAGAATCATACATACACTGTTTGCTTCCCCATCCTTGTTCCACTGGTAGACACGCTCCTGGCACCCAGTATGGTACGTCAACCCACAGCAGTGGGGTACCATTTTTCATAGGCTGGCAGGAGGTCCTCCTAGGAAATCCCATAGTGTTGAACCATTTTTGTACCTTTGAAATGACTGATTTTTTTTTTTTGATTTTTTTTTTTTTTTTACAAGTTTCTTTTTCTGTAGCACCACATTCTGGAAATAGTTGTATACACTAACTTAGAGGTAGAAAGGCAAGTGACCCCTCATTAGATGCGATAGGTTATCTTCTTTCCAAATTGGTATGGTTTCTCTACCTTTTCTTCTGTAGCTGTTATAACCATTTTCATACACGCAAGAATGTTTGAGAAAATATTAGAGAAATCAGAGGTTGTAGCAGAAGTAGAAGTAGCATGTCAACTCATACCAATGGGGTGTCATTCTCCTCCTAAGAGCACTAGCTAACAAATACAGTTGGAAATCCCATAGTTTTCACAGGTTTCACTACATCTGAAGGGACAGAAATGTAAAAAAAATAAATTTTTTTTCATATATAGCATCCTTCTGGAGACATTTATGCACACCAGAATTGTGGTAAGAAGGCAAATGACCCCTCATTAGATGCGGAAGGTAATCTTCTTTTCAAAATGGTATGGTTTATCTACCTTTTCTTCACTTCTGAAGGTGTTCTAGCCATTTTTGTACAGGCAAGTCAGGTTTGAGAAAATTTTACAAATATTAGAGGTTGTAGTAGGTGTTGTTTTGCACTTCTAGCTCCCCCTGAAGTAGGTCAACCCATACAAATGAGGTATCATTTTTCTCGTAAGAGCACTAGCTAATGAATACAGTTGGAAATGCCATGGTTTTCACAGATTTCAGTACATGTGAAGGGGCAGAAATATAAGAAAATGCCTTTTTTCATTAGTGCCACCTTCTGGAGGCATTTGTGCACACCAGGCTTGGGGTAAGAAGGCAAGTGACCCTGTTATTAGATGCGGCAGGTTATCTTCTTTCCAAAATTGTATGGTTTCTCTACCTTTCCTGCATATCTGTAACGGTTATTACTAGGGGTGCACCGAAATTTCGGTGGCCGAAATGTTCCAGCTGAAAATAGCATTTTCAGCAAAAAGCCGAAATAAAAAAAATGGCCGAAACGGGGCGCTGAAACAAGTGAAGTAAAATCTGCAGCACAGCACATGGATGCATTTCAGCTGCAGCACACGGAGGCACTAAACAAGAACAGCAGTGATGTATGTGGCTGTGCTGGTGATGTCCCAGTATGCTGCAGCCGAAGTGCATCCGTGTGCTGTGCTGCAGATTTTACTTCACTCGTTTTGGACTCCCCCGCCCGGCATCGCAATACATACAGGTCTGTGCGGTCTTCAGCACAGACCTGTAGCTACTGAGCTCCCTCGTTGCCGTTTAGTAATGCAGAGCACGCTGGGAGATGACAATCTCCCAGCGCTCTGCATTACTAAAGAGAACAAACGGGAGGTCCAGCAGCTACAGGTATGTGATGCGGGGGCAAGTTGGAGCTGATGGGCAAAGTAGAGCTGGTGGGGGCAAGTTGGAGCTGATGGGGGCAAAGTAGAGCTTGTGGGGGCAAAGTGGAGCTGATTGGGGGCAAGTTGGAGCTGATAGGCAAAGTAGAGCTGGTGGGGGCAAGTTGGAGCTGATAGGGGGGCAAGTTGGAGCTGATGGGGGGGCAAGTTGGAACTTGGAGCTGATGGGCAAAGTAGAGCTGGTGTGGGCAAGTTGGAGCTGATGGGGGGCAAGTTAGAGCTGGTGTTTCAGTTTCGGTTTACGGCCAAGTGCATCCTGAAGTTTTGGTTTCGGTTCAGAATTTTCATTTCGGTGCACTTTTCACGCAGGAAGATAATTTAGAAAACATAAGCACCAGGTCTAGGTGTGTTCCTAGCACCCACATATTGTATGTTATCCCACACAAACGGGGTACCATTTTTCTCATGTTGGTAGCAGGTACTGAATACAGTAGGAAATGTTATGGTTTTCAAAGATTTTAGTATCTTTGAAGTGATGGAAATGTAAAAAAAAAAACATGTATTTATTCCTATAGTGCCACATTTTGGAATTAATTGTGCACTTCAGCCCAGGGGTAGAAAGGAAAGTGACCCCTCATTTGACGGGGGTGAATATCTATTTTCCAAATTGGTATACATTTTATACCTTTTCTTCATGTCTCTAAAAGTTATGAACATTTTAGTACAAGCAGCCACTTACAAAGAGGGAAACAGGTGGCTGTTATGTGCTTCTGTCACTCCTATGGTATGACAGCTCATACCAATAGGGTGCCATTTTTTTCTTTAGTGCACTAGATAATTAATATAGTTGGAAATGCCATGATTTTCACAGATTTCCAGTACATTTGAAAGCGCAGAAATGTAAGAAAATGCCTTTTTTTCCCCCCATTAGCGCCACCTTCTGGAGGCATTTGTACACACCAGGCTTGGGGTAAGAAAGCAAGTCACCCCTCATTAGATGTGGAAGGTTGTCTTCTTTGCAAAATGGTATGGTTTGTGTACCCTTTCTTCACTTCTCTAGTTGTTATAACCATTTTTTTTATCGTCAAGTAATGTTTGAGAAAATTTTAGAGATATTAGAGGTTGTAGTAGGTGTCGTTTTGCACTTCTAGCGCCCCCTGAAGTAGGTCAACTTATACCAATGAGGTGTCATTTTTCTTCTAAGAGCACTAGCTAATGAATACAATTTGAAATGCCATGGTTTTCACAAATTTCAGTACATTTGAAAGAGCAGAAAAGTGAGAAAATGCCTTTTTTTTTCCATTAGCGCCACCTTCTGGAGGCATTTGTGCACACCAGGCTTGGGGTAAGAAGGCAACTCCCCCCTCATTAGATGCAGCAGATTGTTTTCTTTCCAGAAACATATAGTATCATATAGTTATTATTCCACTGTTTTAGGGTAGATTTACCACAAAATCACTAGAACGCACATTTTGGCTCAAAGTTGAAAATGTTATTTTGCGCTGCTGGTGATTAGGGTTCTATGCTAGCCATGGACGTAGGTAAAACTATAAAATTTTATTTATTTATTTTATTTATTTTCTTACTCGGGGGACTCAGCGATTTTCAAATAATTGAAACTTTTACAATCAAGGTAAATGTTTTTGATACACAGTATGTGATTTTCGCAAAATGAGTAAATGTTTACTTTTTTGTCATTATGACATCATAGATTTTTTCAACAAAGCAAAACTCTCTTCATGTAAGGTACCATAAGAAAGCTCAATTCGTTCTGAATTAAACAATATATAGTTTTCCATATGAAACTAGAAATTCCCAAAGTAAATCAAGCCTAAACAGAAGGATAGCAAAATGCTGAAAATGTGTCTGGACTACAGAGTACAGGAAATGGCCCAAGCCTCTGGTACTGAAGGGGTTAAGGTAACCAGAAGTTCCTGTATGCACAGGCGCACAGAGCTTCACTTGTAAGCTCTGTGCAGCCCAATGCCTTGGAAAGAAGCGGTTTATCAGCAATAACACGGACATATTGACTTTAAAGACAGTAAGGATTTGCAAATAGCTAGGTTTCAAATTACATTGGGTGCCAATATTATTTGTATGATAGTTCCGCTTTAAGGACCACGGGGCATTTTTTTTTTTTTCGTATCCGATTTGGGGCTCCCCTAGAGGCATGCCCTGAATTCCATGACGTGCCAGCACAGTGACTGGTCCTTACGTGGGGGACAGCCGTGACAGTCCTGGCATGGCATTGGACGTTAAGGGGTTAAAAAGAAACACCAAAGTCCCTGACAGCTACCTGATCTGTTTTCTGGTTGATAGCCCATCAAAGTAGTTTGTAATACATTTGTTAGTCTCCACATCACTGAATGCTCTGTAGATTTTCTTTTTTACATTGTGTCCCTAGACCTGCTTTCAGCAAACAAATCCAGATCATACTTGGAACTTTCAAAATGACAACCCTGAGTAACTTACAGAAGGTGTATCAAACTCAAATAGTCGATGTCTGCATACTCAACATTTCCCCTCCGAGGAGGACCACAACATTGGCTCCTGGTGTGTGGGGGGGGGGAAGATATGTGAATGATGATGATACACTGACACCCCATTCTTGGTCCACTGGTATCCAATGAACCATCAATACAGTGACAGGGAAGATAGGGGAGCAATTTAAAAGAACTCCACAGACTTTAGGAGGGGAGACATGTCCGGGCTGGGGTTGGGGTAGGGAAATAAGTGGGTGTGGCTATGGTTGTCAGGGCAAACAGAGGAGTTATAGGAGGGGTTCTCACTTCCTGTTAGTGTGGCAGTTTAAACTAACGGGAGAAGGTGCAGTTCGAGGAGTTTTGTCTGAGAGGATAGTGAATTTGACATGTCTGATCATTTGTTGGAGGAGGTGCGGGAGCTGTTGGAGTCCGGCGGTGGGACATGGCTGAGTGAACAACTTTCTAGAAGGAGGGAGGAGACCAGAATGCGTGGCGAGGTGGGTCGGCATGTGCGCAGCACCCAAGCTCGTACGCCTGCAAGATTGAGTCCTTCTCGCTCTAAGTTGCGGCGGAGGAGTTTAAGTCCAAGACCACGGGGAGCGAGGAGTGCGTCTGTGAGGGGGATAACGGTCGACCGGAGGATTGGGCGGAGCTCACTTAGGAGCAGTTTGGCTGTGCAGTGGGAGGCATCCCCTTCTGAGGAGACTCGTCAGGAATGGCCCGAGCGATGGAGGCGGGAGTCGGCAGGTGGCAGGAGAAACAGAACTGAAGATTCCAGTCAGACGCTGACACAGGTGACAGTACGCACTGTGTACTGGATATATATTTCTTTAACATGTTTACTTGCTTTATTTCTACCCCCACCCCACACCACCTTCCTCAATATTTTTTACGTTCTTATTATTGTTTTGTATTTTTTAATTGTATTAAGTCCTTAAGTTTAATTTACGTTTCTTTTATCCTCCCCCTTCCTTTTCAAGTTTTGTTTTATGGTATGGGTCCGGTCCATTGTTGGTAAGGGAGGACGTTGGCCTGGTTTGGTGCCACAATATTTGTGGCTGGTGTTCCTCAGTGAGTCTGAGGTAATTGGTGACCAGTATGTCATGGAGTTTGTGGTTACTAAGGTTAAATTAAAGTACCAGTGTTTCTAGAATGGTGTCGCATTAAAAAAAAAAAAAAAAAAAAAAAAAAAAAAATTGGGGGGTTTGGTTATGACATACTGGTGGAAAAAAGGGCATCTGGTTTGCCTTGAAGGTATTGTGTAACGTTGAATGCTATTTTATTCTTGGTGGTTTGGGCCCTTGGGTAAGTCTATTTGGTTAGACTGTCGATTATGGCTTCATTTCTTCTTTTCTTACAGGAGGATGCAGTTGCTGAGGCGTCAGGATTTGTAAGGATGGAGCACGCGGATGTGGGGGCCGGTGCTGGGGGTAGTTCAGCAGGACAATCTGTACTGTTGGCGCCTTTGTCGAGGGCAGGTACGGGACTTTCTAATATTTTGGGGTCGGTGGGCTTGGGTGGAGAGGATGCAGTGGGGTCTTTACGGCAGGCCTTGGGGGCTTGACAGGATAGAGCGTTGAGTGATTCGGTTAGGTTACCTACTTCAACAGGTGTATTGTCAGATCCTGGAGCTGGAACAGTTTTAGTTTCAGGTGAAGGGGTTTTGAAGAGTACATCTTTTGGAAGGGTTGGGTCGTTGCCAGGATTGGGTATTGGGGGAGGGGTTCAACAACAGGGGGTGGTGACGTCCAATGTTTTGATGACAGGGAATGTGCAGCAGGGGGCTCCCGCCAACCTGGCCGGGGTTCATTTGTCGGGTAGTGGTTTACAGCCTCTTGCTGGACAAGGTTTGGGTAATGGGGTGTTGACAAATTCTATGGTAATGGGTACTCCTGGGGGGTCTGGTTTGGCTTCTGCAGGATCAGTATCGGGTTTAGGCTCTGGTGATTCACAAGTGCTTGGCTCCAATTTTGGGGGAGTGACGTTGGGAGCGTCACAGGTTTGTGGTGTGCCTACAGTGGCTTTTGGAGCAGCTTATTTGTGCTGGTCTGGGCCTTTGGGTATTCATTTAAAAAATTAAGTAAAAGAAAAAATTTGGAAGAATGAGTTTGTGGAAATGTATTCTTTATTGCCACTTGATGAAGCTCCTCCAGACAAGGAGAAAAAAGATGTTGAGAAGAAAGAGGAGAAGGAACGTTGTAGGTACAGGAAAATTCCAAAGGTGTTTGGCAATTGGATTCGGGCATTCTCCATATTGGCCAGTGTGATTTGTGAACGTTTTTCAGGGAAATGCTCATCCTTGTTCTGTTATCAGGACATGATTTGGAACGCCTGCAAGACTTACGGCGGTCTGGCATTGTGGCATTATGATGAACAGTTTAGGCAGGAGGTTGGCTGTGCACCAGTCGATGTCTTGGGATCAACTGGACATTGGGCTTTGGTTGTCAATTATGACCCGCCCAGTGGGGTTTCAGTCCTTTCAGACCGGCGCTGGGGGGTTGGGGCTCCCCTCAGGAAGGGCAGCGCCAGGGAAACAGAAAGGTTACTGCTGGCAGTTTAATGAGGGTCAATGTAAATGGGGGGGATCTTGCAAGTTCAAGCATGAGTGTTCTGGATGTTCGGGTTCCCATCCCCTTATCAGGTGTTTTAAAAAGCAAAAGTTGGGTGACAAAGGGGGGTCTGTTGAGATTAAAGGGGGTGACCCCAGTGTCCGTAGACAGGATGCGCCCATGGCTAAGGGTTTACAAGGATAGGGAGGCTGCAAAAATTCTGGAAGACGGTTTTGAGTTTGGGTTTAGGATTCCTGAGCAGGAGGGTTTTGGGGTAGCCAAGGTGGCTAATTTACGTTCGGCTGGTTGTTATCCTGGGATTCTTCAAGATAAGGTGAATGTTGAGTTGTCTTTAGGGCGGATGGCGGGTCCTTTTTCGGGACCACCACTGCCTGGATTCAGGGTATCGCTTTTGGGTATTGTACCAAAGTCGGAACCCGGTAAGTTTCGCCTTATTCATCACCTGTCATTCCCTTTTGTATCCTCTGTTAATGATGCCATTGATCCGTCTTTGTGTAGTGTTTCCTACGCATCATTTGACAAAGCGGTGGAACTGGCCGTAAAAGCTGGTCGGGGGGCGTTGTTTGCAAAAGCTGATGTGGAGTCAGCGTTCCGCCTTCTTCCAGTTCATCCTGAGAGTCATCATCTGTTGGGCTGTAAGATTGGAGATGATTATTATGTCGACCTATGCCTTCCTATGGGATGTTCAATTTCTTGTGCGCTCTTTGAGCGTTTTAGCACATTTTTGGAGTGGGTAGTGCGTAGGGAGTCTGGTTTTTCTTCCATCTTGCATTATCTTGACTATTTTTTATGCATTGGTCCCTCAGTTATAAATGTTTGTAGACATTTGCTTGTTACTTTGCAACAGGTGTGTTTAGATTTTGGTGTCCCATTGTCGGCGGAAAAGACGGAAGGCCCTACAACTTGTTTGCGTTTTTTGGGTCTGGAGATTGATTCCATAGCCATGGAATGCAGGCTTCCTCAAGAAAAATTGGAAGGTTTACAGGCTGAAGTGGTGGCTTGTCGAATGGCCAAGAAGGTTGCTTTGCGAGCACTTCAGTCTTTATTGGGTAAGTTGAATTTTGCATGTCAGATCATGCCCATGGGTAAGGTTTTATAATAAGCGGTTAGCTCAAGCTACTGGGGGAGTTGTCTGCCCTCATCATCACATTCGCATAACATCTAATATGCGGGAGGATCTGGGTGTCTGGGAAAGGTTTTTAGCTGATTATAATGGGAGATCGTATTGGCAAAAATTGGGGAAAACTAATGAAGAATTTGAGCTGTATACTGATGCATCTGGGTCTCTTGGTTTTGGGGCTTTATTTGGTTCTGATTGGTGTGCAGAGAAATGGCCTTTGGCGTGGGTTCAGGTAGGTCTTACCAAGAATATATTGTTTTTGGAGCTATTTCCTTTGGTTGTGGCTGTGACGCTGTGGGGTGACAGATTGAGAGACAGCAAAGTTCTTTTTCATTCTGATAACATGGGAGTGGTGCAGGCGGTAAATACTCTCACTGCTTCTTCTCCCCCAGTGTTGTCATTAATCCGTCATTTTGTGTTGTGTTTGAGATTGAATCTTACTTTTAGGGCTCAACATGTGCCTGGTGTAATGAATGTGGCTGCTGATGCGTTGTCTCGTTTTCAGGAAACAGTGTTTCGGAAGGCGTGTCCAGGGGCGAAGGCCACGGGTACGCCTTGCCCATCTTTCCTGTGGGACCTTGGCGGAGTGCAGTGGCAGACTGGGTGAAGAATTCTGTGTCGCCGGCCACATGGGAGCGGTATTCAGCGGTTTGGAATGATTGGCTGATTTTTTGAAAGTATGGCTGGTGCTTTGAGAAGAGGGATGGGGTCTTGTGGTTGATTTGGGAATGGTTTTCCCGGGGAATATCACCTGCGTCGATATCGTCTAAAGTGTCGGAACTGTCTTTTGGTTTTTGGTTTTAAATTACGGGGCTGGAGGGATTTTTCAAAAGATTTTATAGTAAGACAGGCTCTTCGGGGTTTACGTCGGGGGAAGTCTTCATTTGACTCGAGGCATCCGGTATCATTTCAATTACTTGAAAGGTTAATGGAGGTGTTAGAAGGGGTGTGTTTGGACTATTTTGAAGTTATTCTTTTCAGGGCAGCATTTTTCGGGGCATTACATATAGGGGAATTAGTCAGTTCGTCAAAAAATCGTCCGGGGGGTATACTGTTTGATGATGTACGTTTAGGGGTTGATTCTTTGGAATTTCTGATTCGTCGATCAAAAACGGATTCCTTAGGGGTGGGGTCATGGGTTACACTGTTTGCTATTCCTGGTTCTTTGGGATGTCAGGTTTCTTGTGTTCGGCGGTACTTAAAAATTAGACCGGGTTTGGGTAATTCGTTGTTGGTTCATAACGACGGGGTAGTTTTGACAAGATTTCAGTTCTTGACAGTTTTCAAACATTGTCTTTCAGTTCTTCGGGTTCCAGTTGGTGACTTTGGGAGCCATTCTTTTCGAATTGGAGCGGCTAGGGAGGCTGCTCATCTAGGGTTGGGTTCTGAGACAATTAGGCGTATTGGGCGTTGGGATTCGTGTCAGTTTTTGTCTTATGTTAGGCCACATAGAGTTTTAGGGATTTAGAGTTAAGGGGTGGGTGTTATTTATGTTGTTTTGTTTTTTCTCTTTAGGTCCGGCTTCTCGGGAGTTATGGATCATCGGTCACTCATTTGTATTCTGGGCCAGCCGGCAGGCCGAGGTTCGAGAGAGTGGTCGCCAGATGAACGTTCCCTTATCTGCAGGCCAGGTTGTCTGGCATGGTTATAGGGGAATGTGTTGGCCACAATTGGTACTGGATGTTCTTAGGCTGGTACAGACTGGTGGGGTAGTTCCTCATGTCTTGTTGGTGCACCTGGGGGGTAACAACCTGGCTTACATCCCTGGTTGGGAGTTGGGAGAGGCCATGAAAGAGGACTTCCGTAAACTTCTCCAGCACTTTCCGGGGATTCGATTGGTATGGGCGGAAATTCTCCCTTGAAGGTGCTGGATGGGTGCGAGAAATTGCTGGGCTCTGGATAAGAGCCGGATCAAATTGAATAGGAGGATCTCAAAGTTTATAGTTGAGACTGGAGGTCTAGCTATTAGACATAGGGTATTCGAGGAGCCTTCTCTCAATTTGATCCAGAGTGATGGTATTCACCCCAATGATATGGGGTTAGACTTTTTTAATTTGGATTTGGCTGAAGCTTTGGAGGAGGCTGTGGCTTTAGGGGGGGGTGGGACTAACTCGTAGGGGTACTCGTTAGTCCCTTGTGGCGGCTTGGGCCCTTGCCAATGTATAGAGTGGTAGTAAGGTGGTGGAGGTTACGGGAGATGGTAGGTCAGTGGCCTAGGTCTAAGAACACCCGGACTTTGTTGCGGGTTAGACGCCGGCCTCATTGAGCTGTATTGACCAGCTAATGAGGTGCGGTTAAGGTGACAATTTGGGGAGTTTGGAGTTTCGGCTCCAAAGGAGGATAGGCTGGTTAGCCTTTAGGAGATGGATATTGGCAAGGGATCAAGGGTGGGAAAATAAATTTGTTTAAGGATTACATTTTATATTTTAACTTATTGTACGTTTTATATAATAAAGCTGCGGCCTTGTTCAAATCCATTTTAAGGTGTACTGTATTTCTTGGACCCATACCCCATGCTTAGGACAAGAACTCCACGGACTTTAGGAGGGGAGACATGTCCGGGCTGGGGTTGGGGTAGGGAAATAAGTGGGTGTGGCTATGGTTGTCAGGGCAAACAGAGGAGTTATAGGAGGGGTTCTCACTTCCTGTTAGTGTGGCAGTTTAAACTAACGGGAGAAGGTGCAGTTCCTCTCCCTCCCTGTTTTTTATTAGTATGTTATCAATGTGATTGTATTTGTTATAATATTTGTTTATTGTATTTGTCGCTGCTTTGTTGGCGGCTTGGGCCCTTGCCAATGTATAGAGTGGTAGTAAGATGGTGGAGGTTACGGGAGATGGTAGGTCAGCGGCCTAGGTCTAAGAACACCCGGACTTTGTCGCGGGTTAGACGCCGCCCTCATTGAGCTGTATTGACCAGCTAATGAGGTGCGGTTAAGGTGACAATTTGGGGAGTTTGGAGTTTCAGCTGCAAAGGAGGATAGGCTGGTTAGCCTTTAGGAGATGGATATTGGCAAGGGCTCAAGGGTGGGAAAATAAATTTGTTTAAGGATATTTTATATTTTAACTTATTGTACATTTTATATAATAAAGCTGCGGCCTTGTTCAAATCCATTTTAAGGTGTACTGTATTTCTTGGACCCATACCCCATGCTTAGGATATGACAACTACTAATTAATCCACCTATACTGAAGTAGAAATATCCTGACAACATGGGTTTTATGTATAAAAGCAAACAGGAGCAATACTGGAACAAACCATGTGTATCATTGGGAACAAAAATCTCATTTATCTAAATGGGACTTTTAACCCCACAATGCAGGGCTACAGAGCACCTAAGGTTTTTCTATGGATGGCCTCAAATTGTCATCCACATTTGACGTGACTGGTTTAGATACAGTGTATTTCTGATTAAGCACAGCAAGCAAGCCTTTGTTTTAGAAATGGCATATATTTATAGACTAAAGAAGCAGTTGTTTAGTGCACATCATATAACAGGTAACATCAGACTCACTCTGAGAACCTGGTGTTTTTTTCCCTGAGATTTAGGTAAAACCTGACAGTTCCAATGTGTGATCAAGGGAGACCCACTGTCAAGGACATAAAAGTGTAAAACAAAAGATGCGTGTAAAAAAAAAAAAAAAAAGTATAGGTAATCTGACTGTACAGTTTATGCACTTGCAAAACATGCAAAAATCAAACCAGTGTTACCATTTCTTTAAAACTGGACCTGTTTGTATCATTGAAAAACACTAAGTTATACATTTTATATACAACACATATGTAATCAACTGCAACCACCCCCTACATACCTGGTCATTATATAATATGAGGGAATAAACTGGCTTGTCTGGTTTTGGGAGTTTTTTTTTTTTTTTTTGTCCTGCAGACACAGGTGCTAGGATCCAAGATTTACTGTTTTAGACTTTGATGGATCTACACTTCAACCTCCCTACGAATATTTCACCTCTCATACTTTTGATGTGTACAGTGACATACAACGTACCTGGAACCGCACAGTCATGCCCTAGGTGAACTTGTACAAGGGCAGAGTTTAAGGGGTTAAAGTGACCTCTGATAGGGGTCTGCTGGGGACCAGACAGTGGAAAGGGCTAACAGACTGAGATAAATTTAGATCACCTGTACCTTCCTGCTATCAGCTCCTCCCCCACCGTAAACCAGGAAGGTCTATCGGCAAGGCAGAGGGGGAGGAGAAATAAGTGAAGGAAAGTGTTTATCTCTTTTAGAGTACTTTCGAGTTTCATTGCTATGTTTAAAATGAGCAGACATAGTAACCAAAGTGCATAGATAGTAGTTACTATGTATTTGTTAACAATTTGAGGTCCTGAGGGGGATCCGGCAAATTGCTGCGCAATGCGTTTGACATCCCACTGACGTTCAAATGGTTAGTGTGGCGATGGTGATTGAGTCCTCTAATCACATGAATGGTGTTCAAATTGCCAATCATGCTTAACCCTTTGAATGCCAGAGGAGTACGCAACTCAAATGGTTGATAGCAGAGGGATCCTACGCGGAGAATACCACTCTGTCCGTAATAAAGACGTCCAAAACATGTAGAGGATATCCCTCCGACACCCACTGCACGCGAAAAGTTGTTACTATACAATTCTATGACTATGCATTGGTGAGCTTCACGATCTTCAAATTTACTATTTTTATAACCTTGTTTATTTTAAATTATTACATGATATTGCCATTGGTCTGTATAGACCTCTATATTAAGAGTACGAGAGACGCAGCCAACGTATTATTCTAGCATTATCTACTAAATTCGGTAAATCACAACTGGATCTGTTAACATGCGCGTGTCCAGAGCACACTCAGTCTTCCCCATCTTCTCGGGGCAGTAAACTACTGTACCATCAACTGTTGGGGGACTACAACTCATTGTAGTTTACAACAGCTGGTGATCCAATATACAACGCCTCCAAGTGCCACATATAAATGTCAACAGATCTATGTTAAAATATTGCGCTGGTAAATTCTCTAAGCTGTTTTGGCGGGGAGTACAGGTAAAATGCAGAAATCCAACTGCCCCAGCTGGTTTGACCGGTTCTGATCAATCATGTAAAACATTCTATCGAAACTCACCCTGCAGGCAGAGAAAAGGCACATATTTACAAGTTATGTCAGAGAAGAATGGCGGTGTTCTATAACGTATAGAGAGGAGTGGAATTGCAACTGTTTATGAGAAATTTTGGGCCAAGTATGTTTTTCCTGTAACTGTTGGAGTCCAGCATATCCTAGTATTTGAGCTGCGTGAGTTGACTGATACTTTAGTGTCTTGGAGCCGTTTATGCCAGAAATGCAAATTGTTCTTTTTATCTGGAATGCGTTTGTCATTCGCTCTCAACCTGGGTGCAGTGGGAACCAGCTTAGTGTGCCATATTTTTTCCATGAAGATTTTGATGAAAATATGTATAGTTGTTTATAAACTGCACTTGCCACACTCTCGTCCATTCTTCTAATTTACCTAAAATATTTGTCATAAACTTATTCCCCCAGGAATGTCTAACCTGTTGATTTAACCCCTTAACGACCCTTGACGGTCATAGTACGTCATGGGTTTTGACTTAACGACCCATGACATGCTATGACCGGCATAGAATTCCCCCCCCCCCCCCCCCCCCCCCCGTGGCTGCACGCCGTTTGGGATTCTGGAATCTGAATCGGAAAAAAAAAAAAAAGAATGGCCCCTGGTCCTTAAGGGGTTAAGTATGGAAATCTTGATAATGACTTTTTGTTATCCCCCAAGGACTATCATTGAAAGGCAGGTTTAACACCTTAAAATCCGGTGACATGCCAGGACCATCATGCCAAGTCATGGCATTCGGGGATGGCAGTACACCTGTATACCGCTCTGCAATCCCAGAATTCACTGTGCAAATTAAAAATAAAAAATTGGTGCTTAACCCCTTCCTGACAATGGACGTACATGTACATCCCGCAGAAACTGTCACTTAGTGACAGAGGATGTACATGTATGTCCTAGAAGTCCGAGTCCCTGCATGGATTACATTAGAGAGAGAAAAAAAATTCCTAGCTGGGCGTTAAGTGACGGCCATGTGTGCACGCGGCTGTTCACCAAGGGGTTAACAGCTGCCCATCTCTGGATCAGGCAGTCATTAAGGGGTTAAGCAGCTATCTCTGTGTTCTAGCACATTTAAGGTTCCTTTGACTGTTTTGATCACCTCCATTTTAGAGGAAAAGAAGGTACATAATGATGGAAATCCTATTTTATGAAGATCTTTAAGGGTTAGTGTTGCAAACATTGCTGGGTCAGCTAATTGGGAAAGTTGCCAGGTATGATTAGTATCTTATTGTATAACTAGTAAGTGTGTGGTACAGATTTGCTCCTTTGGTGAACCTTTATGGGTTTGTTTGTTTTGTTTGGGGGGGGGGGGGGTAGCCCTGTGAGTGCCAGAGAGGTATGCAACGCATTATGTTCCAATGCATTGGATACTTATGTGGCACCCAAAGAGTTACATTTTATTACAAGGCAGACCTCATGGTGACCCCTCCTGATGCCCCCCAGCTACTGATCTCCCAGCCGATTCAGCTGGGAGATCCATAGAGGCAAGACAGGGTTTCAAGAGAGCTCCCTTGCTTCAATTCTACCTGGAGCTGGGTAGAAGTGGGCAGGATCAGGAAACGCTCTCAGGTCACTGTGGGAAGCTTTCTCTCTTTGACATGAGAGGGTTTGAGGATTCTGGCCACTCCTATCCGGGTTCTCTGGGAAGAATGGAAGCACTAAATTGGCTGGGAGATCAGTAGCTGGGGGCATCAGGAGGAGTCCTGATGCCCCACCATGAGGTCTGATGGTCCTTATTTTGTGGAAGAGAGAGGGGGAGGTAAAACAGGAAGCCAACTTCACTGTGTATTTGGTTGGAGACAGGGAGCGAGGCCAAATTGTGCAAGCCTGTGACACTGAAAGTGTGTATGTGTGCGTGTTGTTATGCATACAGGGAGGAGAATCCGGAAGTGCTCGAGGAGAGGAGCTGGCCGGCTCCAAAAGGGACTGACAGCGCAGGCGCACGGACGTCACTATGGCAAGATGTCCGTGCTTCCTGCTACTGTCAGCCTCCGAATAAATAGAAAATCTTTGAAACCAGGTAATATTTCTGGCGACTAGCTCTACTAAGCAGCTAGTCACCAGATGAAGACTTCATTAACATACAGTTTTTTCGGGGTGGTAGTTCCCCTTTAAGGGAGGTCTCCAGTGCATTTCTTGCAATGTGCTCAAGACTTCTCTAGATTTCAAGGAGTGAAAACTCCCATTTAAATCAATGGACATTTTTGAATTTTTATTTGTTCCCTGTAGCGCTGTTGGTTTGCTTCAGAATTGCAACTCTGTAGTTTATTGAATATGTCCCAAAATGCAGGTAGGGGACAAATCATAATTCCTTTAGATTTAAATGAGGCCTGAATGCTAGATATGTCTGTACTGCATTAAAATTCTAATTTAAACACATGGGAATTTGTATTGTTCCCCGAGTTTGCTACAGAATCGCCACTTTTCATCAATACACAAGCACCACAGTTACTAAACCTGCATTTTAACTTTGGTTAGTTGTATAA
Source organism: Rhinophrynus dorsalis (assembly GCA_037306005.1). Classification (NCBI taxonomy): domain Eukaryota; kingdom Metazoa; phylum Chordata; class Amphibia; order Anura; family Rhinophrynidae; genus Rhinophrynus; species Rhinophrynus dorsalis. The sequence goes on from CM074718.1 coordinate 295,222,065, forward strand.
ATAAAGGGTTTGGCATGCGTATGTATCAATTTAACTGCAATGTTTGCCTAAGCAGGGTGTGTGCTTGTATATGGAGATGTCGACGGTGGCATTGTCCACAATTGGGGTATCTTGGAGTTGGTTAGCACTAACACTGGCAACAATGTGATGAACTGGCAGGATTTGCAGCTGGCATCGCTGGGTCTAATGTATAAAAATGGAGTAGTGGGATTCCTGGGTGAGCTAACATCCCCAGAGGGTCAAGTAAACATTTTAACTGAAAATCTGGGGTGGTTTGCACTTAGGACTGGAGCAATTTTGATTTTTTTACTGTCTTTTTCAATCATATTTTCTCTCTAATTCCTTAAGTGCACCCACATAAATTATATAATGTGTTTTTTTTTTTTTTTTTGTTTTTTTTTTAACACAAGCAGGGATTTCTTTTAGTACCACATTTTATATGAATACCTCCTCTTTTAATTTGATTTAATTTTCCTGTCAGGATTTGTACACTATTAGTTAATTAGAAAAAAATACCACCATATACAGTACATACATTTGCTTCTCCTGAATATAAGAGTACCCCATATGCCTAGTACTTCAATCCCTTTTTCACATTTACATGGTAAATATTACAATATGAACACCAGTATTTCCAATCTTAGTTGACAGTGCCAGAATTTAAAAATGCCCCACAAAAGTATACATTTCTGAAAAGTAGGCAATATACGGTAACTCATCAGTAGAATTTTGGAGTTTTTTTTTATGCAGTGATTTCTCTAGAAATCTGTACCAAAATTGTGGTAATATTTTGTTTTCTTGCAGTTTTCACACTTGCATTTCAGTGTTGCTGTGGATTTCATGCACAGGATAGTTGCAGATATAATAAAAATGCATTGGTTAGTGTTCAGCTAATTCTTCTGAGTACGGCAGTACCCCATATGTATAGGTTTGTCAGAGTTGGGGGAGCTACGGAGCCCAAACTTGAATATGTGCGTTTTCAGTTTCACACATGGAATTTTCACAGCTTGCTTACAAAAACAGCATCAATTTTTCTAGGTACACTTGCACACAGTTTGTTAATGAACCCGGCAGGTAGTTTGTTCCAAACATCTTGGAAAACTAACCACATTTCTTCTATGGATTTAGGCAGCCTCAGTTGCTTCTCTATTTTCATGTAATCACAGACAAACTCAATGGTTTTGAAATCAGGGCTCTGTGGGGGATATGCAAAGAGCTGGTCAGAGATGCTCAACTAGGAACAAGCCTGCCCTTGGAGAGGAGGCTCTATAGGATTGGTCACCCTAAGGGTAACAGGGGAATCTAGACATGGACCCCTTGCTCACAGTGCCTAGAGAGATCAGCTGCACTTCACTGACTTCACTAACTAGGCCCAACAAGGCCGAAGCTTACATCTGGGGTTCAGAGCCGGATTAACACTCCACAGGGCCCTAGGCAGGATCCCAAATTGGGACACGCACGCACGCACGCACATACGCACACACACACACGCAGGCATGCATCAAAACCCTTTGCCCTTGTGTTTAGAGGGACTAGTACTAACCTAAAAGACAAAATGAATGCTTTAAATATATTAAAAATGTACTGCAGCGCTTATAATTTGCCACACAAGTGATTCCAAGGAGCTTACAATTGAAACTGGGTTACAAAATTGTAGCACAGATCTTACAATTGAGGGGCTACTTAATTGATACCACAGATTTTACAGCTGAAACAGGGTACACAAGTGATGCCACATAGCTTACAATTGATATGTAACTAACTATTACATAAGTGATACCACAGAGCTTACGATTGAAGAGGGGGTACATTAGTGCTGCCACAGAGCTTTCAACTGAAATGAGGCTATGCTAGTTATACCAACCACAGATCTTACAATTGAATGTTGCTACATAACTGCCCACATACACCATCTGCCCCCAGTCTGGTTCCACTGATAGTCACAGCTTACACATACATTGTCTGTCTCCATCCGGGTTCCACAGGTAGTTACAAGCCCCCAGATACACTGTCTGCTTTTAGTCTGGTTGCACTGGTAGTCACAAGCCCCTACATACATTCTCTACCTGCCTTCCAAAGACACACACACACACACTCAGTCTCATATACTAGCACACATACACACTAAGTCTCATTTACTAGCTCACACACACACACAAACACTCAGTCTCATATACTAGCGCACACACACACTCCGTCTCATGCACTAGCACACAGTGTCATACACTGACATATACTGGGGTTCAGTAGTGCATGACTGATAAATAAAATAACTGCAGCAAGAAAAAAAGATTATTTCTTTCTTACTTGAATCTGCATTTGTACATAAATAGTATTAAACTCTCGCTTGTGTGTATATATACATTTTTTTTTTTTTTTTTTTTTTTAATGAGCTAGCTATAACTATTCAGCTGCTGTTGTACTTCAGTCTATCCTCATCCTCAGACAGTCCTTGGCTAGCTAAGGATTATGGGAGTTGTAGCTGAACGACAACTGGAAGGCTACAGTTTTCTCACTTCTGCTTAGAAGTGTAGGTAGAGAAGGGGTTAATTTCATGTGGTTAGCGCTATGTGTAAGATTTTTCAAGTACATTTTCCCCATGATGATCTGACTGGCTCTGCCATTAAAATGATCATCAGACATTGATGAAAAGAAGACCTTACCAGCCAACACTGCTGCTGGACAGGTTCTCTGCTCTTCCTCCACTGATTCTCCCACTCCGTGCAAAGCAGCAATGTCATCACTGTCATTGCTCTTCCTTCTTAGCAATGACAACATACGCAATAACATTGGCTGGCTAGTCTGATCATCAGGTTGCCGTCACATCAGAACATGCATGCGGATATTGGCAGGATAATTGTATCTGGGGACACATTCAGTCCGGGGACAGTGCCCTCAATCCGGGGACTGTCCCCGGAAACCGGGGACGTCTGGTCACCCTAATTAACGTAACCCTTACCCCTCCCCCATCACTCCATATGCACATGGGCCACTGTGCCAGGACTCAAATCCTGACACATGCGCACGGCTGACAATGCAGTGCAGCGTCCAAATTGAGCCGCGGCGACATCTTCATCATGGCACTGCCACTGAGCGTGAGCTGAGCACCGATGAGGTTTTTTCCGGGTCCCCTTCATTTGGCCGGGCCCTAGGCAGGTGCCTTGTGCTCCTTGCCTGTGATCCGGCTCTGCTGGGGTTGGCTGTTTCTCTTGTTCCGAGAGGAATTGCCTGGCACTTCGTGGCTGGACTGCCTTTTGGTAGTATCAGTATGAAATGCTTTAGCATATTTCCTGTCTGTGAAAGGCACTAGTGAGCTAAAAGAGCTTGCACCCTGGGTAGGACACTTTTCCTATAGCGCCTCCTCAGTTGTAGGGAAGGCTCATTCCTAGTTGAGCATCTCTGACCAGCTCTTTGCTCTGTGGGGGTATACCATCACTTCCAGGACTCCTTGTTCTTAACCCCTTAAGGACCAGTGGTCCTGGGGTGTGTGGCCCTTTAAGGACCAGATAGAAAAGTTTGACGTGCCTGCCCATGTGACTGATCACGTGTGCCGGCATGCTGAACGGGGAACTGAAAGAGATCGCTCAGGTCTTGGAGCGATCAATTTTAGTCCCTGCTATTACTCACAGTGGTCCCTATTTGGCAAGGTAGTATGTCGGAGGGGGCCAGAATGTCTAATTACAAAAGGGGGGGCAGTATGTTGGAGGGAGCCAGCACGTAGACTTACAAAAAGGGGGGGTAGTATGTCAGAGGATGCAAGCATGTCAAATTACAAAAGGGAGTATAGTATATTTGAGAGGACCAGCATGTTAAGTTACAAAGGGGGGTAGTTTATTGGAGGGGGTCAGTGTATGTCGGATTTATAGCATGTTGGGCAGCATGGGGAACACCACCATTATTTGTTAGCCCTACATACACTGCCTGACACCCCCATCCTTCTTCCCTTGCCCAGACAGTGCCCATGGGAATTTGTGGCTAGCAGTGGGCAAGGGGAAAAGGCTGGAAAGGGCCAGCCAGTGCACCCAATCACATCTCTCAAACCTTTATGGTTTGAGAGAAAATCAATTTCAAAGTGCCCCAATCTCCTCCCTGGTGGTTCAGCGGCGTGGCAGGACAGGTCTGCTCCTCCTTCTGCACAGACCTGTAGCTGCTGGAGCTCCCCTGCGGTCTTCTCTTCAGCAATGCAGAGCTCTGGGAGATGATGTCATCTCCCAGCGCTCTGCATTATTAAAGAGCCGGGGGAACTCATCAGCTACAGGCCTGTGCCGAAGGAGGCGCAGAGGGTAGACTTGACCGGGGGGGGGGGGGGGGGGGGGGGGTTAGTGCCTGCACTGCCCAGGAAAAGGATTAAAAAATAAATAAATAATAATTAAAAAAAAAAAAAAAAAAAAAAAAACGGTCCCAATGACAGGCGCCCCTCTGTGGGGTGCACCTGTAGGCAGATGCCTACTCTGCCTTATGAGAAATCCGGCCCTGTGTGTCCCCTATGGTACAGGTGCTTCAATTACTTCAGTTTTCTTTTAGAAGTCTCTGCAATGGGTTGTGTGCTCCTATGCACTCAAAGGGCTAGTGGCCCACCCCATTCTCCTGTTTAAGCTTGTTTTAATAAATATGTCCCTAAAACCTTAACCCTTTGAGTGGCAGAGACTGCTATCCAAAGCAGGGTTCCAGTGTCAAATTGGATGTTTACTCCCCTGCGACTAAAGGTATCAAATGTAAGGAAAATATATAGCATCAAACAGAGACGGAAGTGGAAAGTGAAAGAAAAGCTAGGTCCGATAAGAAAGTGCAGGCAGAGAAGCAGCGTGCGGGAGAAGCACAGTGATGAACCAAAGGTAGATTGTTGGCACGGGATGAAAAGCTGAGTGCAAAAGAGGCAGAGAGGTGAGGGGAAAAACAAAACGAGAGAAGGGCTCCGGCTACAGGATAACAAGGAAAGGAAGTGGGGAAAATGAATGCTAGAGGGAAAGAAAGAGCTGGGTGGCAGGGCATGGCAAGCGGAAGATTTAAATGTCGGGGATACATGTTGCGGGGCAAGAAGAGAGAAATATCGAGTCTGGAGAGGAGGTCAAAGTATATGCGACCCAACAACACCCTGACTTCACTAGAGGTGGAAGGATTCGTACCTTTTTGAGGGTCTCCTCGCTCCTCCTTCAGGTGCACTATCTACAGGTGCCTCCAACGACGCTGCATTTCCTGGTCTGCGATCGGAGCCTGAATAATCATGTCACAGCACGAGACTCACACTTAACTGTCTCACTGCTGGGCTGGTGCATACTGAATGTTATCTGGATAAATATTGATGCACATTGTCTGCGCGTTACAATTGCTATACGTACATGATCACTTTATATACCACTGCAACATTGTTATGCTACAAGTTTTCCGCGGTGACGTGTTTCAAAGGCAATTAACTATTTGAGTGCCAACCGAGAGATATAAAACTTGTTGGATACCTACCTGTAGTATATCAGGAAACCCAAAATTTAAGGACATTAATACCTAGAAATTAACTGGGGTTATGTACACTTACATACTTTGTTATTCATGCTAGCATATGTAAAATAAAAATAAAGCTATTTGTTTCCTGAAGCCTGAAATACAGTTTTACATATGGTCTGGGTGAGCAGACATTCCTGCCTTTTTCCAGGGCTCTAATTGTCAAGGATCATTTTACATTGGCTGGGGTAACATAACAGTCTTTCAGAAAACAAGAACAGTGCTCCTCCCCAGCCAAACCTGATCATCCTGGGCCCACATGCAAACTCAGCTTCAAAGTTTAAATCGTCAATTTTGCTCTATGCAATTTGGCGCTACAGGGAAATTGCTCCCTTCACCTGGAGTACCCTATTCCCTCTTTTGTCATTTAATGCTTACACATCTCAACTGAGTACCAAGTAAAGGGATATCTGTCACCAGATTCCTGGATCTGTTGTCTTTTCTGTTATTGCTTGAGATGCACCTAAGACTTCACACTGTAAGATTCCACGTATACTAGCCTCTGTGATGTTTATGTGGCACATTGATTCAACATCTTTAGATTAACTTGGTTGCAGTCACAAAATGATAAACATTGTTTGTCATATGATGTATTTTATTTAAAGGGGTAGTAATACTTTGTTTTAACATGGTTTAATATTATACTTCTTAAAAAAAAAAAAAAAAAAAAAAGCAAAGGATCTATGTCTTTTTGATATAACTTGTATAGTTTTGGTGTAATATCCTTCTAAAGTTCCCCCTACCGCCCCTTTTAGTCACGTTAGCTCTCTAGCTGACAGACTTGTATTCTGGTCCCAGGACCGGATAGCTTGTCTGTTGAGCCGAAACAGCAGTGTATATGAATAGAATCAGGCACACTTTGTAAACCATTCTCATGAAAATTCTTTCCTCTGTGTCCAATCCACGGCAATGTACTGTGGGTGTTAACTCCGCCCCTCAGCTGGTAGGACCAAAAATTATAAAAACGTCAGTTCCTCCCTCCTCACTCAGTTATTTGGTCCTACCAAGCTGGAGGACGGAGGTTTACACCTCATTCTAAGCTCCATCTTAAAATATATTTATATAACCTTTGCTTCTGCCAGTCGTCTGGGTCTACTCTGTTTTAAACTGAAGCTCTCTTAAGAGTGTTTGTGGATGTTCCTATGTACCTTGCCCACAGGGCGAGTTATATTGTCAAACTGCCTTAAATATTTGTTAAGCTGATCCATACCCTTTCTCAGCAAGGGTCGCATGCTTCCTCCTTGTGTATAACGCTGATGGCTTACTGTTTCCCCGCTGATGTTTGAAATGCCTCCCTGCATGCTCCGGATCCTCCCCAAGGGTTTCCCACAGGTCTGCGGTCTCCTCCGGGTAAAGGGAAGAAGCCCCGGTATGACGTGTGCATTTGTGTGCCGGCAGCAGGAAGTTGACACGTGTGCGTTCCATCTGTGGAACGCAGATGGAGGAAGTGCCTTATTCACAGCCTGGACGTGGATCTGAAGGGGGGTAACGATTTGGAAATGGGTAAGTATATATTTTCCTTGTGTTTTCTGTTTGATGCTATTGTTTTATAGCTTTAGTTAGTCTTATTGTAGTCTACACTCTGTTATTCTGTGACTATGTCTGCCAAAAGTGAAAAATGTGATAAGCAGAAACAGCCTGCTGATCCTCCCAAGGAAGACAAGTCCTCTGCTAAACCTAAGAGCTGTGCTGGGTGTGAGGCAAAGCTTTCTCCTTCTGACTCAGCTAAGATTTGTTCAGACTGGATAAGAAAGATTTCAGGCTCTGAAGTTCCATCCCAGTTCCAAGAATTTCTGGGATGGATGAAGTCTTCAATGCAAGAGACATTTAACTCCATTAAAGAAGCCTCAAGGAAAAGGCAGTGTACTTCTGATCCAGATGAGGGTCCTTCGCACCTTATGGAGGAAGAAGACTTCGCAAGCATTGAAGAGTCAGCATCATCGGCGGAGGAAGGAGAAATAACAGAGGACGCCGGCTCCTTCTTTCTTGACAAGATGGATGGTTTAGTGCGAGCCATGAGAGAGACTTTTAGGCTTGGAAGACACTCAAAAAGAAATGAATGTTATAGATACGGCATTTATTGGGTACAAGAAGGAAGCTCCCACTTTTCCAGTACATAGTTCAATCCAAGACATGATCTCCTCTGAATGGGAAGTGGGGGATAAGCGTCCTCAGATCACCAGAAGGACTCAGCGAATGTATCCCTTTAAGGATGAGGACGCAAGCAGTTGGGTGTCTGCGCCAAAGTTTGATGCAGCTATAGCTCAAATTTCCAGATGTACCACTTTATTGATGGAAGACAGCACGACACTCAGATGCTGTGGACAAGCGAGCACTGAAGAAACAGTATGCAGTTATAGGTCAAAATCTCAAGACCGCTACTGCTATGTCCTGCATATTCCGAACATTAAGAATATGGATGAATGACTTTGAGGAAAAATTAGACTCTTCGGTCTCCATATCCAGGCTTCTGAAGGAATTGGCTCCAATAAAAGATGCCATTAATTTCCTCTGTGTCCGATCCACGGCATACTGTGGGCTTTGGCTTCGCCTCTCAGCTGGGTAGGACCAATCAATTTTTCTTTAAATACTGCCTGCTACCTCTCCTCTGCAGTTATTTTTGGTCCTACCCAGCTGGAGGACGGAGGCTAAAGCCTCACTCTCTCTCTATCTACCCGGAACAAAGACAAAGCGCCTTAATGTGTCTGCCTAACCGCGGACACATTTGACATACCGGATTGACATCGCGGTCCTGCGAGCCAGATGCGGGCATGGGAAACTGGCGGCTCACACGGCAAAACACCACTTCCATTGCGGTTTTCTTCAGAGTTCAAAGAAACCACCGGCTGGTTAGCGCGTACATGCGCCCGCTCACAGCTTTACTGAGCAGGAACAGGAAATGATGTGCCAGGAGCATGCCACTGCTGGAACGCACGCGGGGGAACACACATCCGCCCGGGGCATTGAAAAGAGGAAGCTGCTCAACGGAGCTCAGGTATGTGATATTTTAAATATCTTGAATATTTAAAGTTGGCTAGAAGTATTGTTTGTAGGTGCAAACACTTAGGGTACAGCACATTCTGTTATCCTGCTGAAACAGTCATGTCAGCTGCTAAAGAGACTAAGTCTGACAAAGCTAAGGCTTCTGACGCATCAAGGGAAGAGAAATCTGGATCCAAGGATAAAATATGCGCAGGATGTCAGAATACATTGCCTGCCTCAGATCCTGCTAAATTATGTACAGCATGCCTGCAACAAGCGGCTGGAGGGAATGTTCCTGTCCAGTTCCAAGATTTCCTGTCCTGGATGAAGACCTCCATGCAGGAGACCTTCACGTCCATGCAGGAGGCAGTACGAAAACGTCCCAGACCATCAGACCCAGAGGAAGGACCGTCAGGGGTCCAAGATGATTACGATGATACCTATATTGATATTGAATCCGCGGCATCATCAGCAGAAGGAGAATTGGTGGAAGAAACAGGCAGCTTCAGTATAGACAAAATGGATCATTTGGTAAAATCCATGAGGAAAACACTGGGTTTGTCTGATGTACAAAAAGATCTAAATGTTATGGATGCTGCATTTGTTGGCTACAAGAAAGAGCCTCCTCAGTTTCCTGTCCATAACTCAATTCAGGAGATCATTCAAGGCGAATGGAAGCAACCAGAGAAAAGAGGAGCAGTCTCTAAGAGATTCCACCGGATGTATCCGTTTGCAGAAAATGAAACATCCAACTGGTACACACCACCTAAAGTAGATGCCGCCATAGCACAGACCTCAAGACGTACAACAATTCTCCTTGAAGATGCTACGTCACTAAAAGATCCAATGGAAAAAAGGGCGGATAGTGTATTAAAGAAACAGTTCGCCACAATAGGCCAAAATCTGAAAACAGCAACGGCCATGGCATCTACCTTCAGAACTCTACGCATATGGCTTACAGAGCTAGAAGAGAAAATAGAATCCTCGATGTCCAGGGCACGACTTCTCAAAGACCTATCCATTATTAAAGACGCCATCAACTACTCCTGTGATGCTTCAATCGATAACATCCGTCTATTAGCAAGAGCATCATTACTTTCTGTAACAGCCAGAAGAGCCATGTGGATCAAGGCATGGGTGGCAGATCCATCTTCTAAGAATAAACTGGTCTCTCTCCCTTTTGCAGGATCCAAGTTATTTGGAGATCAACTTGAGGAAATAATAAAAAGATCTTCAGGAGGAAAAAGCCAATTCCTACCCCAGGATAAAAAAATGAGAAAATCACCCGGAAGATCAGGACAATATAGAAGACAATCCTTTCGAGAATCTCGCAGTTACAAGCCTGGCAAAGGATATGATCAAAGAAGGAGAGGTGCCCAAATCTCTCAAAGGGCTGGGAACCGCAGGGATTTCCAGCGACGTTGCCAGTTCTCCCAATGAAGCCAGCCAAACCCCTTCTTCTCCAGTAGGGGGCAGACTGGAGGAATTCCATTTGGCCTGGGCCGTCATCCATCTAGACAAATGGGTATGGGAGATCATTCAAAAGGGGCACTCGCTGGAATTCAAGACTGCCTCCCTGCCTCATCGTTTTCTCACTTCCAAATTGAGACAGAGATCAAAGGCCCAGCAGATGAAGCAAGCCTTGAAGTCCCTTTTAACCAACAGAGTAATAGAGGAGGTCCCTCTACAGCAGAGGTTTCGGGGCTTCTATTCAATTCTTTTTTACACTATAAAGCCTACTGGGGAACTCCGTCTCATTTTGGATTTGAAAGATCTCAACACTTGTCTCAGGCTACACCATTTCAAGATGGAAACGGTATCGTCCACACTCAAGTTAATACAACCGGAGGAATATCTGACACAAATAGATCTGCGCGATGCATATTATCACGTGCCGATCCACCAGCCACATCGCAGGTACCTCAGGTTCCACATATTTGGCAAACACTACCAATATCGAGTATTGCCATTCGGCCTAGCCTCGGCACCCCGAATATTCACAAAGATCATGGCCAATGTCATGGCTTTCTAAAGACAACAGTATCTTCTGAAGATCATTCCATATCTGGACGACATACTGATAATAGAATCATCACGCCAAAAAGCTCAGGCCAGCACAAAGATACGTGTAGCGCAACTACAAAAATTAGGATGGCTCATAAATTTCAACAAAAGCTCTCTAGTTCCTTCCCAGAACCTGGTATTCTTGGGGGTACAGATCAATACAGACATAAGCAAGTCATTTCTATCGTCAGATCGTCAACAACGGATCATCAATCATGTCATTCAGTTTCTTCAGAGAAGACAACAGACAGCGAAAGCCTTCTCCAGACTCCTAGGTCATCTGGCATCAACATATCAGATCATCCCATGGGCAAAGATTCATGCCCGCAGAACTCAACTACATTATCTAACCTATTACAAAAAGCATCCAACAAATTTTCATCAGTTAATCCCAGTCTCAAAACTGATCCGGCAGGAATTAAGTTGGTGGACCCAACCAACACACCTAATGAGAGGAAGATCTCTACTAGAGCCAGTTTGGCAGATACTTCATACAGATGCCAGCAAGATAGGATGGGGAGGAATTTGGAACAACCAAACCATTCAAGGGACATGGACGCTACAGGAGACAAAGTTACATATCAATATCCTAGAGCTACTAGCAGTCTGGAACACATTAAGACATTTCACACAGGACCTTCAGCAACAATCAGTCCTGATCAGATCGGACAACTCCACAGCAGTCCAGTACATTCTAAACCAAGGGGGTACTCGAAGCTTCCAGTTAAACAATCTAGCGCTCAAAATTCTCCTTTGGGCAGAAAACAACCTTCACTCACTTACAGCGTCCTTTCTATCAGGACAGAAAAATGTATAAGCGGACTTTCTGAGTTGACATCAAGTGGATCCAGGGGAATGGGAACTAAACCCAAAAATATTCCAACAGGTAGTGGCCAAACTGGGGCTACCAGACATAGACCTAATGGCCACAAACCAGAACAAAAAATGTGCCAAGTACATGTCCAGATGGAAGGAGACTCAAGCCCTGGGGCAGGATGCCCTAAGGATTCCATGGCGGTTCAGACTGGCTTACGTGTTTCCTCCTCTACCTCTAGTATACCAGGTCATCAGAAAAATCAGAAGAGACAAGGCAGAGGTAATTCTAATTGCTCCAAAGTGGCCAAGGAAGCCATGGTTTCCAGAAGTACTTCGAATGTCAGTCAGACCTCCATTTCAACTACCAATAATCCCAGATCTCCTGCTACAGGGCCCTCTACAACATCTGGAACCAACATTCTTCCAGCTCTGGGCCTGGAGGCTGAGCGGCAGTCTTTAAGGCTACAAGGCACTTCAGAACCGGTCATTGAGACTATTCTCAAAGGAAGAAAAGCATCATCTACTATAGAGTATGGTCCATATTTTATAAATGGTGCACCTCACATAACCTGGACAGATAAACTATATCACCAACCAAGATTCGGGATTTCCTACAGGATGGTTTCCAGAAAGGGCTAAAACCAGCATCATTAAAAGTTCAACTGTCTGCCTTATCAGCTATACTGGCTACGCCCTTCGCTGATAACTATCTAGTTAGACGTTACCGAACATCCATATCAAAAATCAAGCCGACCATTAGAGAAACCATCCCTCCTTGGGATTTGAATCTGGTCTTGCAACAGTTTGCTTCTCATCCATATTTTGAGCCCCTTCAGGAGATTTCATTAAAATACCTAACTCTAAAAACTGCATTCCTCATTGCAGTCACATCAGCCAGGAGAGTCAGCGAACTTCAGGCTCTAGTAGCGGTTCCTCCTTTTATTACATTTCATCAAGATAAGGTGGTACTGTGCCCTAAACCTTCCTTTCGGGCAAAGGTGATTTCCCAGTTTCATCTTAACCAAGAAATAGTTCTGCCTTCATTCTGTCCAAACCCGCAACATGATCTAGAAAAGCGTTTGCACAACTTAGACTTAGTCAGAGGTCTGCAAACATATCTACTTAGAACAAAGGACTTCCGAAAATCAGATTCCCTCCTAGTCCACCTTGGATTGAAATTTAAGGGAACAGCAGCTTCAAAGGCATCTATTGCCAGATGGATTCGAGACTGCATTACCCTAGCATATGAAACAGCAGATCAAGAACCTCCTCCAGGTCTAAAAGCACATTCCACTCGTGCCATGGCCACTTCCTGGGCTCTCAAAGCAGAGGCCTCCCCAGAGGACATATGTAAAGCAGCTACTTGGGCTTCAGTCTCTACGTTTATCAAACACTATAGACTGGACCTACAAGCATCTTCAGACGCCAAATTTGGAAGGAAGGTGCTTGAAGCAGCTATCCAGAATTAATACCAAACCTACTGCCCCATCCCTCTCTGGGGTACTGCTCTGGTAAGTCCCACAGTATGCCGTGGATCGGACACAGAGGAAAGGTGAAATTTACTCACCGATATTTGTGTTTCCTCTGTGTCCTTCCACGGCAACCCCCCCTAGGGTATTACGGTATTGGTATCTGTTTCGCTTCAACGTATTTACCTGCTACTGTATTACAATGCATTCTGGTTTGGCTATCTCTAACCTCTCATATCTTTCAGCTTGGTCAACTAGATAACTGCAGAGGAGAGGTAGCAGGCAGTATTTAAAGAAAAATTGATTGGTCCTACCCAGCTGAGAGGCGGAGCCAAAGCCCACAGTATGCCGTGGAAGGACACAGAGGAAACACAAATATCGGTGAGTAAATTTCACCTTTTTCTTGTGACGCGTCATTGGATAATATTCGCAGCCTAGCCAGATCATCAGCGCTTTCAGTTACTACACGAAGAGCCATATGGATTAAGTCTTGGGACTCCAACACCACATCAAAAAATAAGTTAGTATCCCTTCCATACGCTGGCGGGAAGCTTTTTGGAAGCCATTTAGAAGATATTATTAAACAGTCATCAGGTGGTAAGAGCCCTTTTCTGCATCAACGGAAGAGAAGTAGATCCTGTCCTGCTCGATCATCAACTTCAAGAAAGCAGTCCTTTCGGGACACCAGAAGATACAGACCGGGAAGGCCTTATGATCAGCGACAAAGAGGATCTGCACAAGGGAATAGGTCAGGAGGCCGCAGGGACTTCCAGAGGAAGTCTCGTTTCAACCCAAATTCCCTTCTTTTTCTCCAGTAGGGGGCAGGCTGGAGAAATTCAAGAGCGCATGGCTAAACTTGAATCCAGACAGTTGGGTACTTCAGATTCTGGAGAAGGGGTACAACTTAGAATTTTTAGCTGTCCCAATCAGAAACAAATTCAAGACAACCAAAATCAGGAATCACAGGACATCAGTCTTCGTGAAGCAAGCAATCCAGGAGCTCCTCATCAACAGGGTAATCGAACCAGTCCCGAATATACAAGAATACTGTGGCTACTATTCAACTGTTTTCTCGGTTCCCAAGCCTCCCAACAATATTTGCATCATCTTAGATCTAAAGGAGATAAATTCCTGTCTGTGATCTGTGTAGTGAAGATCAGAAGAAGTGCTGTACACCCCAACTGGATAAGCATAGGATCTCCAGCTGTTTATGCACTACAACTTAGCCATCTGGTGGCTGCTGAGGATGATCAGTTGGAGAGCTCAGCTATGGAGCTGTTTTGTGCAAGCATGTACAACTGCAACTGCGTTTACATGCAGCACTTTGAATAGAGTGGAGGGGCAGAACTGATAGTGGGTTGTGTGTACATCATCCTCAGCGGCCATCGGGTGTCTGGAGGTGTGCAGTAAGTAGGTCATCTATGTGGGTGTAGTGCAGTTTGATCCATGAGTGTTGGGGTGTACAGAACTTCTTCTGATCTCCACTGACACGGATCACAGACAGGGCTATCTATCTGCCTAGCATACGGAGTGGCAACTTTGATGGTAGCCGGACTGACAGCCAGGTACTTCCACTTGCAGTGTGCGGAGATGAAAAGTGAGACTCCCCGAATGCATTTCGGCCCATGGGTAGAGGGTAGATTTGGACAAGCGGTACCAGTGCTTTATGGCCAACTTCACTGTAGACAGGTGGCAGAGAGCAGAAGGTATTTCATTTCATTTGTGTTTGTGCAGATTTCCCTTTAACCCCTTACCCCCAAGGACGTACATGTACGTCGCAAGCGGATGTCCCAGGTGGACAGAGGACGTACATGTTTGTCCCGGAAGTCATTTAAAACAATGACAAAAAATGTTCGACGGGCAATAAGTGCTGGCCGCGTGTGCGCACAGCCGGTCACTAAGGGGTTAAATTTAGTGTTGAAACTTGAATCATTGGGTGCCATAGAGGACTCCAATGTTCTTTCTACATTGATGGCATAATTTCATTCCTCGACATGAGATTCTCATGCCGCCTCTTTAAGGCAACATGCTGCATGCGCCATGTAGTTGCACTTTTGCATGCAACATTTTAAAAGTGAACCTAAATATACACACACCTCTCTTTTGTTTCACACACATAACACATCTTTATCCTTTATTTCTACAATGTGATTGAGTGAGTGCAAGGGAGTGACAGAGAGTGAGTGTGACCAAGTGTGTATGTGAGTGCCTGAGTGTGAGTCAGTGAGATGGCAGGGAGAGGAGGATAGAGGGATGGGGAGAGGAGCAGGAGAGGAGGAAGTTGAGCAGGTCATCCCCAGTCTGCGAAGGAGTGAGAGGGAGACCAACTGGGCAGAGGGGTACCCGAGGGAGGAGAGGTATGCACAGGGACAGCATTGCCAGTGGGACAAGGGGTAGATGTAGGGGAGCACCCTACATGGTCAGGGACAGCACAGACAGGACCTCAAACATACAGTTCCTATACGTCCCAGGCTGGTGATGATGACCGACTACAAGATCCAATGTACTCCTATGAGGAGAATAGAGTCCTCACCTTTTCCTGACAGAGAGGGTCAGTGGTCTGGATGCCAAGAAGAAGGCTACATGGCGTCAGATCCTGAGCAGGGTAAACGCTTTCTCCAGCTGTAAAAGGACCATAGAGTTGATCAAGAAGTGGTGGGTGACTGGAAAAGGAGTGTGAAGAATAAAATGGGAGAGATTGCCGCACACATCTGAGAAACCAGAGGTGATCAACGTGAACTTTAATCTCTGGGAGGAGATGCTGTGGCAGAACATGTCCACAGCCTCTATTCAGGGTGTCCCTGGTGGATGTGACATTGGCGACGACATCACTCTCCACACTCCCGGTAAGTGCATCGTGCCATAACTGTACACCACACAAACCTTATTAGCTAGTATGGCACAACAGAGTGACAGCTGAATACATGGCCAACATCAATTTCCATAAGTTCAACAACACAGCATTGATAGGGGTTAAGTCAAATCTTGCCCAAGTCCAGGTTGAACCCCCTAATTTCTGTGTTGCTCAAATACACCCACTGCACACAAACAATGCTCGCCATCATGTTGTCATACAAATATCTGTTCTGTTCCCCCACATTGTTACACATGGAGCAATAGAGAGTTCAGCACCTAAGCCTTTGCCTGCTAGAGAGATAAGCAACGTATTGGTGGACAATACATTGGGTAATCCTTTGGTATTCAAGGGGTTAACATATGTATCCTGAAGAGTGGGGATGACAAGGAGGTATTCCTTGCCATCCCTACTCTTAAGGACACATATGATAGCCAAAGCTCAACTACTGTAAGTTGCTTACATTTGTATACATTATCTTGTCAAGCTGATCAATCAGTGAGTGCCAGGATGGTATCCCAAGCATTGCAACACAATACACTGGACACCATCCTGCCAATCAAGGGTTCACATGTCAATGTCAACATCTTGAATCCCACTTACCATAGCTCAGCTTCAGAATCACACTATCTATTTTCCCTAAACAGCATCCATGTCTGCAGCGCAACAGGAGGAGAGTGAGGAAGAACCCCATGACATCCCCCCCAGTGACATAGCCCCTAAGGAGCCAGGAGAAGGCACCAGCCAGAAGTCGCCATCACCACCACCTTTTCCTCCACTACCCTCGGAGTACAGCCTACTACCTATAACATGCACAGACTGGATGCCTCCTGGGAGTTGGATTAATCCAACCACAGGCCAATAATGGATCGCCCCACCACCAACACTACCACCAGGACAGCACTGAATGCCAAGCATGGTGACCACACCACAATATGGGGCATATAGCCCCACTGAACATCCACAGTCACCTACCTGGATGCAGCCACAACAGGATCCCAGCTATGACCCCACATCCAGGTGGGAAGTTACCGGATACCAGCGGCCACGGTATGACTCATGGCCACTGGGCTATGAGAACCTGGTTCTAATTGGTGAGCCACAGCACCCCCAACCACTGGAGGAATTCACACACCCACCACAGAGTCAATCAGTGGGACAACCCTCTGTGCCAAGTACGGAGTTCATAAATGTGGTGGGGGCACATACATCCACAAGGTCATCCTGACACCTGCCCTTCACCACACTTCACCACAACAATCAGAAGAACAACAAGACCTGGAGGAACCCAATGGCCAAAAGGAAGAGAGAGGGGAAGTTGGAGAGACGTCCCCAGCACCTGAAACTCCACTATCCACGCCCATATCCCTTGCCACAGGTATCCAAACTATGGGGATGGATGAGGAGTGCATAAGCCTCCAAGGGAGGCAGCTGAGGGAGTTCAGAAGATCCACCAGGTACTTGAGGTTATAGCATGATGTGCAGAGGAACACAACCACCCTCTGCGCAATACAATCTCAGCAAGCCATCCTAACTTCTGTGGTACAGCAATTAAGTACTGGAATGATGGACATGCTTGGCCAGATGCTGGTGGAAATTAAGGAAAGCAATTGCAGGGGGAGCCTGCAGATGGAGAGGGAAGAGCAATCCACAGAGGTGTCAACTGCAACAACCTCCCCCTCCAGTGTGACACCTACACCGACCCCAAGAACTACTAGAGTCACGAGACAATGGGTGAGGGCATCCACTTCTGCAGCCCCTTCCAAAGTCCACCCCCCTCAAAAAAAAATAATAGCCCCAAGGCTCAAAATTTCAAGTCTTGAGCTACTAGCCAGGCCTGAAAAGTTACTCGCCACCAGTTTCCATGCCTAGCCCCACCCATATCCTCACCTTTAACCCCACCCATCTCAAGTTCTCTTTGATGAAATGACACTGCTGCCCACACCCTATCCACCTCCACACCCTGTCCACACATTGCCTACACTATGATCACCCTCACACTCTGTCCAGACACACTGCCCACACTCTGTCCATCCTCACACCCTGTCCACCCTCACCACACACTGCCTAAACCCTGTCTACCCTCAGCACACACTGCCCAAACCCTGTCCACCCTCACACCCTTTACACACGTCCATCCTGCCCACCTCTACACTGCCCACATTGTCCACCTCAACACTGCCCCCCACACAATGTCCAATCCCACATTGCCCACACTGTCCAACTCCACTCTGCCCAAATTGTCAAAAAGGGACACTTCTGTTTTAGTTGGTGTGGGTGGGGGTGTGATGGGTGGACTGGGCATTACCGAGAATTTTTAGGTAATTTTGTATGAATGAAAAGTTGATTTAGAACAAAACCAAAATATTTTAATTACAGATTTAATGAAGCCATATACTGATGTTGAATCAAACATTAATGTGAGTTTTATTGTGAAGCAATTTGATACTCTAATTCTAATATACACTCCATAGGGATTGATCCCCTAAAAAGAGGGATAACAGGGTAAGAATAAAGGACAGAGGAATTTGGATCTTAAAGATTGCCACTTCCGAAAAATGTAGAAGGAGGTGAAATCATAACCAAATAGACTTGTAGTATAGAAAAAAACACTAGATAACCACAATTTATCCATACATCCTGTAATGTGCTGCTAGTATTCACTGTATACAGCACAAATAGGTCACACTATTAAACTCCCTGGCAATCAAGGGGTTAGTTACCCCTCTGGGGAGTCCTGAGACTCAATGGCAGACAATTATCACTATACGCTTACAAATGGTAAAGCTAATGCAATAAGTAGAACTGGGGCCGTTATGGAGCAAACAGAGTGCCCATATGGGCAGCACAATTCCCATTTATTTAAAAGGGTACCACATTGAACTAGCATTTAACTGTCAGAGAAGTATCCAAAGCATTGCAACACACGCAGAGTTACAAGGTTAAAAATCCTATTGATATCAGTGGAATTTTGTTAATTTGTATTTGCCCCCTATTATGCAGTTGGTTTGATCCATAATTACACCAGTTTTACTAAGCACATCGGCCTCGGAGATTTATAATATGTTTAATGAGTAAACAAGAACATGTACTCTTTTTATCCCATCGTAAGATGGATATTCTATTAATAGTCTGTAGTGCTGAAATGAAATGAGTCACACATCTGTAAGGACATATATTTAGCAATTGTTTGCTAGCATTGTACGGGTCATTATAACCACTGTGCTGCCAGCAACATATTTATGAACTAGTTGAACAGCCCGTTACATGGGCCACAGTGCCACTGCCACCTGGTCGCGGGGCAGTCGCGCCATGGCTGATACAGAGCTGGACGCTCCTTCGGAGACTCCTTCAGAGTCTACTGCGCATGACTGCAGCACGCGCAGCTGTGTCTACTGCGCATCTCGCGGCGTTACACATGGATTAGCAAAATATTATATAGGACTGGGCACTTCATGATGAAATTACAGGACCAGCAGTCTCTGCATGAGAAGAAATCAGTCTGTGCCTGGAAGTCTGGCCACACAGCGATTTATCACTGAGGTGCAGAGAGCAGGTACTTTCTAATTTGATTTACTCAAGGCCCAGGTGGAATAAAAATATTGACTGTTTAGAGAGACTGTCTTTGTAAGACCAATGGGCCAGCAAGTATTTCATTACATCCGAGATGGGCAAGCTGTTTGCAGATGTTTTGTCCAAGAGCTGGAGAGCCACATTTTACCCACACCAGTTTCACTAACTTCAGAGGAATCATTAACATTTTCCCTTTCTACCAGTGCACCCACCCATTTAGCTCATGAAATGGCTGTATTACGTGATATTGTCCAGTGTTGTCCGTATAAATACTGCCTTAGTAGAGTTTACAAATACCACAGCTATTACAAGATGAATAACAACCGAGTCAAGACTTTGCTGAAAGTCAGGCTCCAGATACTGAATGGAAAATTCCAAGTCTTCACTGCAACACGTCTGAATTGATAGACAGTCTGGAGAGGACATGCAGTGGGTTAGAAGGGTAATCCGCAGCATTGAAGACTTTTACCTTGGCCAACTCCAAACCAAGAGAATGGTCAGACCTAACATTATGGCACCGGGGGTTGAAAGCTGGACAAGGATTTGGTTCTATGACACATAATAATAATAGGCCTCAATTCCGGGTCATAGCTTATACTTACAGCTCTTTTGTGCACTCTGACCTTTGGGCAGCTTGATTTGGTTTCCTTGCACACCAAACCCCTCTGCCAGTTGCACATTCTGGTACAAGTTATTAACCCTTTGAGAGCCAGAAAGATATCGCAATGCGTTGGATAGCTCTATGGCACTCACAGGGCTAATATAACTTAGGCTGTGGGGAATGCTCAACCCCACTTGCTCTTTATAGCTGCGATTCATTGTGAAAGGATGTAACTTTTAAGATACTAGTTGAAGAACCTGTTACACGGGCCACAGTGCCACTGCCACCCGGCCGCGGGGCAGTCATGCACAGTAAAGACTGCCCGCGCCGTGGCTCATACAGTGTCCAGCTCTGTATCAGCCGAGGCTCGGGCAGTTTTTACTGCGCCTGACTGCAGCACGCGCAGCAGTGTCTATTGCGCATGACGCAGCATTACACACGTTTTTAGAGAATTATTATATAGGATGATGGTGATTAAAGGCATCTGTTTACATGGAAGAGGTGCTAATTCTACATCATGCAATCACTTTATCTCTTTAGCTGTCATTCTGAGTACCTCATTTACCCGGGTTAGGTTTGAATCGAGCCCATGCAAAATGCTAAGAAATCTTCTATTAGCATAACAAAGATTAACGCACCTTCTACAATTCCGTGTTCAGAGATTGAAGTCCATTGTTGCCCCTCGTCTTGGAGGAACTTGCAGTGGCACATAATGATGTTATGAGTCATAACACCTGCTCTCTCTCACTCACTTATCTTCTTTCTGCACAGCACGCCAGAGTGTGGTCACTCACTGCTACTCTCAAGGAGGGGAAGTGTGGATTACAGCGTGCTCTACGTTCCCATGTAATGGCATGCCACCAGTCACCTAATTTTCGGAGTCTCGCCGCCTAGTGAGCCAAGTGGCTGAGGGCTCCATGAGAGACAAAAATAAAACCAAGCAGGGCAGAAGCCTGGGAAATGGAGCAGTGGGTTAAAGCAGTGGGACAATTGGTAGCTATGCTTCTGGTCACCTTAGATTGCAGGGAAAGGGGCCATTTCCATTTGCTCTCACTCGGTTTCTCCTCACCAAATGCGAGGAGTCGAGTGGAAATTTTTAGCCCTGAATAGCCCCATTTGTTATAATTCCCCAAATAAAATTGCACTTATGGATCCCAATTATGTATGTGAATCTTCCTGGTTTCTAACACAGCTAGTGGCAGAAATGTCTCCAATACAGTGAACACAAGTCCTGCACACATTACTTGGTTGTAAGGTGTTGGAGCATTTGTAACCACACACACCACATGTACACTGTTGTTCAATTTCAACTCACAATTCAACTAGCAAATCAATATAACTTGAATGTGTTGTTTGACCATGATGTGAGATGAAGAACAACTGACAGCTACCCCTTAGCATAATTTGTGCAAGACTGTCCCCATTAGTTTGAGCCACTGGTTGGTTATTAAGGTGCTAGCCAGCTATACTTTTAATATCAATTATTCACTGCTTAAATAAATTAGCAAAACCAACATATGCTGGGTTTCACACTCTGTTTAATAATAATCCATCACACACCTAATCATTTGAGGTTAATGACTAAAAAAAACTTTTGTGTTTGGCAACAAGGTAGGAGCATGAAGAAGTCACTAGTCGGGTAAACTGATTACGCTATGCAGGCATAGCATCTCCTTGCATTCCAAGATTTCAAATCCCAGTTATGCTCCCTGTTTAATTAATGGACCCCTAAGATAAGAGACATGCCTTCATAAGTATCATGGATACATAAATCAAATATTTTGCTATCTGAAGAGATGGCTAATACAACCTCAAAATCAACAAACATGTTTTTGATGGTGACAGGCTTCCGTTAATATGTTTACCAATACATTAAAACATAAACATATTTGTATTGTACCAACTTACATTGAAGACTTTTAAAAGCAACCAATGGGTAAGTTTAACATAAAAATTTTCTGCTGAACAAACCAAGTTGATTGTAACGGTACTACTGTAATGTTTCACAAATAAAGCACAGACAGGTATATAAGATGAACACCACCTTTATTGATAAGTAAATACAGGCAAAGCCAACACAATATGAGACAAGATAGGTGCAGACTGAACCAGAGATGGTAGAACTCCTATGGAGGAGGGAGACTAGCTCCAAACAGGACTGCCCGGGGTGGTAACAGGATCAGCCAGATAAAACCCTGAAACTACCAGATGGAGCGCCTATGCCAAATCCCAGGAAAGTCAATAGCCAGGCCACTCATAGCACAGTGAGGGTAGTCAGCCAGGCCACTGGTAAACACAGAGCGGGTAGTCAGCCAGGCCACTCGTCAGCACAGCAAGGGTAGTCAGCCAGGCCACAGGTCAGCACAAAGAGAATAGTCAGCCAGGCCACTGGTAAACACAGAGCGGTTGGTCAGCCAGGACACTGGTCAGCATAAGAAAAGTAGTCAGCCAGGTCACTGGTCAGCACAACGGGGATAGTCAGCCAGGCCACTAGTAAACACAGAGTGGGTAGTCAGCCAGGCCACTCGTCAGCACAGCAAGGGTAGTCAGCCAGGCCACAGGTCAGCACAAAGAGAATAGTCAGCCAGGCCACTGGTAAACACAGAGCGGTTGGTCAGCCAGGACACTGGTCAGCATAAGAAAAGTAGTCAGCCAGGTCACTGGTCAGCACAACGGGGATAGTCAGCCAGGCCACTAGTAAACACAGAGTGGGTAGTCAGCCAGGCCACAAGTCAGCACAAAGAGGATAGTCAGCCAGGCCACTGGTCAGCACCAAGAGGGTAGTCAGTCTAGCCACAGGTCAGATACCGGAGCGAGCACTCAGGCAAGCCAGGGGTCACACTGGGATCACAATTGGAGGCTACAAGAGGCAGAACCAGAACTGCTCTGAAACACCACAAAAGGGGGACTGAGCCCAGTGTTCAGGAAGTTTAAATCTTCAGGCAGAGGGGTGGAGCAGAGAGAGAGCCCTGTAAAAGGGCTATAAGAGGCAGACGCAACGTCAACTGGGAAACCACCCCAGCCGAATTGCTCTTGCGAGAGCAGGAGGAAGAACCCAGAAGTGGCCGGTACTCAGCTGCCGGCCACACGGAGGCTCGAACCACCACCCGGGAAGGAGGCACATGAAGCTGTCAGCCTTCTGCAGCTGCCGCTAACAGTGACAGTCCCTCCCCCTTGACAACCTATCCCCTGCGGAATAGGACGTTGTTTCAAAGGGAATTGGGAATGAAACCCACGAAGGAGAGCAGGGGCATGAATGTCTCCTGACGGAACCCAAGAGTGTTCCTCCGGACCATATCCCCTCCAATGTACGAGATATTGCAACTGCCCCCTGACAATACGGGACTCCAAAATACTTTGCACCTCATATTCCTCATGATCCCCGACCCTGACTGGGCCAGGCCGAATGGGTGCAGAGGTATATCGGTTGCAAATCAGGTGCTTAAGTGAGATGTGAAACACATTGTAAATATGCATATTGGCCAGAAGATCCAAGGTGTATGCAACAGGACTGACCTTGTGGAGGATACAAAACAGACCTACAAATCGAGGAGCCAGTTTCTTGCAAGGCACCTGAAGGTTGAGGTTATGGAAGGATAACCAGACTCTCTCCCCCACCTGAAACACTGGAGCTGGTAATCACCTACAGTCTGCTTGCCTTTTTTTTTTTACTTTTTTTTTTTTTTTTTAACATTGAATGGACCTCTGTAGGGTTCGCTGAACCCGTACCCATGTGGAATGCAGTTGCCTCAAATGATCTTCCAAAAATGGAATATTTTGTGCTTCGAAAGATTCGGGGAGTAGGGAAGGTTGGAACCCGTAATTAATCAGAAACGGGGAACTCTGAGAAGAAGCGTTCATAGCACAATTCCGGGCAAACTCCGCCCAAGGTAACAGGTTGGCCCAATTATCGTGATGGTCTGAAAACGAAGAAACTGTTCTAAGGCTTCGTTAGACCTCTTCGCCGTGCTGTTAGATTGTGGATGGTAGGCTAAGAATGTGATCCAGATAGACAACCACATAACTCTTTAACAAGTCTCTTAAGACATCATTGATGAATTCCTGGAAGACAGCAGGAGCATTGCAAAGTCTGAAGGGCATCACCAGATATTTGTAATGCCCGCTCCTGGTGTTAAATGCTGTCTTCCATTTATGGCCCTCTTTGGTTCTCACGAGGTTATAAGCCGTCCGAAGATCAAGCTTGGTAAATACTGATGAGCCCTTCAGTCGGTCAAACAATTCCGTGATCAACGGAATGGGGTAGGCATTCTTGACCATTAGTTTATTGAGGCCTCTGAAATCAATACATGGCCGCAGCTCCCCATCCTTTTTTGCGAGAGGAAAAAAAAAAAAAAAAGAACCCTGCCCAGCCGGAGAGGTGGACTTCTGAGTGATACCTCTGGAAAGTGCGTCCGCTACATAGTCCTCCATGGCCTTGTTTTCAGCCACCGATAGAGGGTAAACTGAACCCTTAGGAGGAATGGCTCCCGGTATCAAATCAATAGTACAGTCATGACTTGTGAGGGGATAAGGTATTGGCTTGTACCTTGATCAACACAGCACTGAAGGAACAATACTCCTCAGGTAAGGAGGAGGAGGCAGCCATGCCCAACACTCTGGTAGGACGACGGAGACAAGACTCAGCACAATGAGGACACCACGACAAAGTGTCACAAGTTCGCCAATCAAACCTAGGGTTATGTTTCTGAAGCCATGGGAACCCAAGAATGATTGGGTAATGCAGAGACTGGATGACCTGAAATTGGAGCGACTCATAGTGAAGCGCCCCTACCAGAAGAGAAATCAAGAGGGTCTCATATGTGACATGAGAAGGTTTTAGAGGCCTACCATCAATCGCCATAAATTGCCAGCAGAGAGGCATGGAGCTGCAGGGGAATGGATTGTTTAAAACACAACATCTGATGTGAAACTACCAAGATGGAAAAGATACACAGAGAAAATCCCTCAAGGTGAACACATCAGAAAAAGTAGCTTATTCACATAGAGACACTCAAAACAAAACAATAAGCACAAAAATATAAGTAATTTATTGGTATCAAAAAAAGACACACATCCAAATAAAAACAATTAAAAACAAATGTCGACAAAAAATCCTCATATGAATGATGTTACACAGTAATAATCTGAATTGCACCAAAGATGCATAGTAAAATAGCTGAGAATATCCCACAATAATAGAGGAACAAATAATGTAAGTGTGTGTATGTGTGTGTATGTGTGTGTATATATAAGCTCAAATAAAGTGCTAATAGTGCTAAAGTGCTACATATAAAGTGAATAAATGTGAGCTAAAGTGTACTATAAGAAAAATACAAATACTTATCCAGTGCTTATCAAAATAAAACTCCTCAATGGGACATCAGTGCGAAACATCAGACATCTTAGGATCCTGTCAACAAAGACTGCCTATCCCAACGCGTATCGCCATATTGGCTTCGTCAGGGGATGACATCAAACAAAACATACTCGTATTTAAACTCTCTCCGGGAGCCAATGTGCAAACAAAAAAACATCACATGTCTCAGTCACAAACGGCGCGAAAAAAATACATAATAAGTATAAACGACACCCTTAATATTTCTCAAGAACATCCAAAAATACTCCCAACAGGTTGGAATTAATAGCAAACTACTTACACATGCCTCTCTTGGTCGTTCGTCCGATAATAAGAAATGCGCATGCGTCACAAACGAATTGTTCAACGAATCCCATAGTAGTTAGAAGATAACGAAAGTTACCAGCACGTGCGCAGAATACATAACCACCAAAAAAATGGCGAATACATAGGAGAGACATAACTACCAACGCATGCGCCATAAACAAATGGTTCGAAAAATCCTCAAACCAATAAAAAGATAAAAAATATTAACACATGCATAAAGTAGGTAATTGTCAAATACATTTTCGGTATGTATTTGCCATGTATCTACCAGCGCGAACAACCGGCACATGATATTAGTGAATAACCACCAAAAAGATGGTGTATACCAAACAGATATTCACCATAAAGGTGGTACATAAACAATATAAATATATATATATATATATATATATATATATATATATATATATATATATATATATATATTGCTAAACAGCCATGTATGGGAACGGGACATTGTAGCCATACATCATCTAGTATGTGAACCAACCCCTATGAAACAGTGGGTCTCACACACAAACACAGGTCAGCATGGTGGGCCTGGCTCCCAAATCGTTACTCCGATGCTTTAGACAACACTAACATAGTATATCCATCCCTAATGTGCTCCATTGGGCATTGCACAACTATTGATCTCATGCTAACTCAATATCCCATTAACAACTGGAATGCCAGAGTGGTATCTAATGCATTACATGTCATTACACTGGATATCCCTCTATCGCTCCAAGGGTTCTATGGTTGATATGGCTATGTTCAATTAAATAAATGGTGTTTGCTGTCAGTTAAATTCACGAATATGATGAGCATGGGCAATGTGGTGTACCTTTATTCACAGAGGGATGGATGATATCTTTGAAGTGGCAATGTCATCATGGCCGAAGGAATGGCAGATGCCAATGGAATTCACACTCTCACTAAACACATCCATGGAATAGTTGATGCATGGGTTAGACCAGGGCTCAAAATTTCCACTCGCCTACTCGCATTTTGCGAGTAGATATTTAGTGAGGGCGAGTGGAAATTGAAGCCCTATATTCAGTTTGAATATAAGCTTTCCCTGTAATCTCGCGGTGCTAGGGTGCTAGTGTCCCACCTCCTCCACTCTGCAGTTTGGCGACATCTCGCAAGGGGGCAGCGCCAATATGACAAGTTCCATCCTCCCGCATCATCACGCGCCCCTGCGGGCCGTGATGACATAACGACAGAGAAGAGGAAGAGGGCAGAGGCACCGGAAGAGAAGCGCTTGCTGCCAGCAGACTGATCGTTACTGTCTGTAAGCAAGCGCTTCTCTTCCGGTGCCTCTGCCCTCTTCCTCTTCTCTGTCTGTATGTCATCACGGCCCGCAGGGGCGCGTGATGATGCGGGCGGGCAGGAGGGATAAAGAGAGGTGCAAGGGGGGAGAAAGAGACACATGGGGGAGAAAGAAGTACAAGGGAGGAGAAAGAGACACAAGGGGGAGAAAGAAGTACAAGGGAGGAGAAAGAGACACAAGGGGGAGAAAGAAGTACAAGGGAGGAGAAAGAGACACATGGGGGAGAAAGAAGTACAAGGGAGGAGAAAGAGACACATGGGGGAGAAAGAAGTACAAGGGAGGAGAAAGAGACACATGGGGGAGAAAGAGACACATGGGGGAGAAAGAAGTACAAGGGAGGAGAAAGAGACACATGGGGGAGAAAGAAGTACAAGGGAGGAGAAAGAGACACATGGGGGAGAAAGAGACACATGGGGGAGAAAGAAGTACAAGGGAGGAGAAAGAGACACATGGGGGAGAAAGAAGTACAAGGGAGGAGAAAGAGACACATGGGGGAGAAAGAAGTACAAGGGAGGAGAAAGAGACACAAGGGGGGAGAAAGTACAAGGGAGGAGAAAGAGACACATGGGGGGAGAAAGTACATGGGGAGAAAGGGAGATACAAGGGGGAGAAAGTACATGGGGGAGAAAAAGAGGCACATGGGGCAGAAAGAAGTACAAGGGGGAGAAAGAGAGGGGCAAGGGGGAGAAAGAAGAAGTACATGGGGGAGAAAGGAGAAGTACATGGGGGAGAAAGAGGCACAAAGGGGAGAAAGTACATATGGGGGAGAAAGAAGAAGTACATGGGGGAGAAAGGAGAAGTACATGGGGGAGAAAGAAGAACCTGATATGGGTGGAGTTAAAGGCGGGGACATGGGTGGAGTTAAAGGCGGGGCTATGGGTGGGGCTAGGAGTGGAAACTGGTGGCGAGTAACTTTACAGGCCTGGCTAGTAGCTCAGGACTTGAAATTTTGAGCCCTGGGTTAGACACTATAGCAGCTATTTGGTTGTGATGTTGTAGCAGGCAATATCGGGGCTGTGTGTTGTGTAAATGTGTTTGCACACATTCCCCAAGCCTGATCACGACATACATGCATTGTGTTTGATTCCTGTGTTATACTCACGGGTGAAATGGTCCCTGATTAGCCTGTCTCCTATCTCCATGCCTCTCAGCCTTCTCATTCTGTGCAAGGGGAACAGGGACCTCAACAATGGGTAGTGGCTCAATATCGTCCACTAAACTTGTGTTGACGGCTATGTTGTATAGTAGGCCCACACTAGGATGATGTTGAATGCCTTGGCCAGGGCTGGATTTACATCTCAGGAGCCTGTAGGCACAGAAATTTGAAGGTTCCGCCCCCCCCCCCGTGGGCCATCTGCACTGGATACCTCCACAATGCTCCTAATCTCCACGTTGCCCCCCCATCATCTCCATATTGCCCTCACATTGCCCCTTCATCGTCACATTGCCCCCCATTAGCTCCAGCTTGCCACTATCATCTATCGCCCTCACATTGTCCCCATCATCTCCATATACCATATTGCCCCCATCATCTCCATATACCATACCGCCTTCACACTGCCCCCCATCAGCTCCATATTGCCCTTACAATGCCCCTCATCAGCTCCATATTGCCCCATCAGCTCCATATTGCCCTCACAATGCCCCCCATCAGCTCCACATTGCCCTCACATTACCCCTCATCAGCTCCATATTGCCCTCACAATGCCCCCCATCAGCTCCATATTGCCCCATCAGCTCCACATTGCCCTCACAATGCTGCTCCACATTGCCCTCACAATGTCTCCCATCAGCTCCACATTGCCCTCCACCCCATCAGCTCCAACTTGCCCCCACCATCTCCACATTGCCCTCCATCGGCACCAGCTTGCCCCCCATTAGCTCCACATTGTCTCCCATTAGCACCACATTTCCCTCACATTGCCTCCCCCCGTTGTCCGTTTCCTACCTCCCTGGCAGGAGATCTGTATGTGCCTCCTTTGGCACAGTCTTGCACCTGATGGAGCTCCCGCGCAGTCTCCTATTCAGGAATGCAGAGCGCTGGGAGATATCATCTCCCAGTGCTCCGCATTCCTAAAGAGGCGACAAGGGAGCTCCATCAGGTACAAGACTGGGGTGGTGGGCAATATGAGTGGGTGCTGCCGGCGCAGCCAGAGAGGTGGATAGTTTAAAAAAAAAAAAAAAAAAAAAAAAAAAAAAAATATATATATATATATATATATATATATATATTTATATATATATATATATTTATATATATATATATATATTTATATATATATATATATATATATATATATATATCCATATGAAAGAAGGTGGGCACACCAAAACTTTTGTTATCCAAACAGTACTACCTGCCTGGTGCAGCCTGAAAATTCATACAAAGTTCTTTGCAGATGAGAGACATCAAGCAACAGGCGCACGCTGAGGACTTTGAAATATAAAAACCAGTGTTTATTCTAATAGAAAGATCAACGTTTCGACCCCCTTGGGGCCTTTCTCAAGACACCATACATTACACACCATCAACCTTAAATACAGTGCAAACATTAGCGCCAAAAAACCACGAGGCAATCGCAGCCGCGTCAATGCGTGCTGTGGAGCGCAACGCAATGGACCGCAACGGGCTGAATTAACCCTACTGTTGCCACTGTCCGATGCTCGCAACCAGTTCGCAACATTACGGCTATCAACCCCGGTGAAAATCCGACACCAATGATTCATGACACAGTGAAAATAAGGAGCTTCCTTGGTAATGAATAAAACGTAAAACATAGAAAAACATACCTAATTCCATATAACCTAAGCGCAGACAAAAGGGCTCAAGATGGCCAACAACCTTATCACGCTGACCCCCACATTGCATGATACTTTATCGTGCATAATTGCACCTGCTAAAAATAAAAAGGGAAAAGACATTCCTTCCCCTAAACTCATGTAGAAGGTTGCTGAGCATACCTCTTATGTACATAAAAGCGAAACAAGGGACAGCATCCGCCGCCCTGCTGAGTTGGTAATGAAACTCTTCGTTGTCGGAACAGTAGAGCATGCAAATTACGATGTGATTACAACAGGCATATAGGATTATCTTCAGCATGCATTGTCGCATATTGCTCACGATTCCATTCTTGATAATTCACAGACAATCTATTCCATTGCGGTCCCGATGGTACCGAGACAAATGTACATATGGGCCTTACTCAACGTGGGCTGCAGTATAGCAGGCACCCCGGAGTCCAAACATTGGTCCCAGCCAATTAATCCAATGCCTTGAATATACCGGATATTTCCCTGGCCCTACGCGTGCTACCCCAGGGTAGACAACACGGAGTCCCATTGTGGGAATAATATCCATAAATTCAATCTCTTAAATGCATCTCCATCAATCAGAACAGGAGCCTAAGTATTATGTACATAGAAGCTGCGTGCATACAAACAAAAAATCAAATGATTTACAAGCTTACAGGTGCGTAGCACTTATATCTGCATCAATGGGGTCCCAACCGTGACTTCCATTCTCCTTGGGACGTGGAGACTACAGCCCAGCCATATACTGTCCGTGCCGCTGTCCCCAGATCCCAATCGGGGAATCTTGCTAGCCATCGAACCCCATGTCGCGCGTAACTCCTGAACATAGGGGCAAGCGTACCCCCGCACCTACTACAAGTGCACGGGGCACAATCACTCCCACCCACAGAAGCCAATCTAATCATTACATCAATTCAAAGAATATTCATATATCTATCCAAGCGGAAAGAACACATAGAAAAGGAAAAAAACAGAATGAACACACCAATAATTCCTTAGGCACATTGTATTCAAAATACAATGTTGCATATACTGAATAGACCGGTTAGAAAAGCAACAGAGTTCGTGAGATATTTCACAGTTCACATTATATTTTCGGATAACACTCCGTCACCCACAAAGTGCGTGTGAACATTTCCCCTTAAATGTTCACTGAAGATGTTTATCCGAAAAGTTTTTTAGTTCACGGAATAAAGTATTTACAGTGGAGATTTAAAGCAATATCCAAATGTGAAGATCCTTGTGAAAACTCATAGAAAGCAATGAAGAGAAAGTTTATCATTTAACCCATGGGGAACCACTGTATCCAAAAAATGGATCCATTTCGCCTCTTTTTGTAATAACACCTTGCCTCTGTCACCTCCTCTCATCATAGGGGGTACTTGGTCTATAACCATGTATCGCAGTGTTGGTAATGGATGATTATGTAAAGCAAAATGTGTTGCTACTGGTTGATCTTTTATTTTTGAACCTAATTTTTTTGTCTGGGTTCCGAGTGGCTTCCAATGCTGCCTTGATTGCTGCTCTATGATTATTCATGCGTTCTTTGAAAGTATTTGTGGTTTTTCCCACATAATAAAGGCCACAGGGGCATACGATGAAATAGACCACATATTGACTATTGCAACTTAAGTGCTGTTTAATGTAGATCTTAAACCCTTTTCGTGGATGTTTAAAAGAAGGACCTGTCAACATGTATCTGCATGTAACACACGAGATGCACTTATAGCATCCTTTCTTGATTTTAGGTTTCTCCCCTGTATACGCCGACTCAAAGTCTGTCTTGACCAGTAAATCTTTCAGGCTTTTGCCTCTTTTATAGCACATCATAGGTAAACTTTTGGGTATTTGTTTCTATGATGGATCACTGGCTATAACGGGCCAGTGTTTTTTTATGCTTTTATTCAAATAGTCTGTACTTGTGTTATATGTTGTGGAAAATATCAATCGTGCTTCCTTTTGAGGTTTTGCTCTCTCAAAGCTTTCAATTCTAGATATCTCTGTCGTAGATTGTATACAATCCTTGATGAGTTTGTCTTCATATCCCCTGTCAAGGAACTTATTCCCCATTTTGGTCAGTTCTGCATTTATAGATGTCTCATCACTTATGATTCTTCTTAATCTTAACATCTGAGATTTTGGTAGACTATTTTTCAAATGCGGTGGGTGATGGCTGGTGGCTTGTAAGAGATTATTTCTGTCAGTAGGTTTGTTGTAAATGGTAGTCTCTATCTTACCATCTTTTAATTGTACCAGAAAGTCCAAAAAAGGAATTTCAATTTGACTGTAAGACAGTGTCAGTTTGATATGATTGTGTTGCATATTCAAATCAGTCACTAGTTTCTCTAAGTCTCCCCCATTTCCTCTCCATATAATAAACATGTCGTCTATATACCGAGTATACATTAGTGCATGTTGTCTGAACAAGTCATGTGTTTGTAGATGTTCCATCTCATACCTGTGCATATATATGTTCGCATAAGAGGGGGCCATACATGCCCCCATAGCGGTCCCGGTCTTCTGTAAATAGAATTTGTTCTCAAATTTGAAAAAATTCTTAGTCAAACAAAATTCCAATAATGACAAAAAATAATCAATCGGGGGACCCTCATATTTTGGGTTGTTAATTAACAAGTCTCTAACCGCAGCAAGTCCCTCTGAATGAGGGATGACTGTGTATAGAGACTTGACATCCATAGTGCCAAGTAATGCATTTGTCATATCAATGTTCAATGCCAAGAACATTTTCAGAAATTCGCTGGTATCTTTTAAATAATATGGCAAATTTTGAACGCACGGCTGAAGATGGAAGTCAATGAATTGTCCTAGAGGGTGTAAGGAAGATCCTGTGGCCGATATAATAGGTCTCCCTGGTGGTGCTGTTATTGATTTATGAATTTTAGGAAGGGTATATAGTATAGGTTTTCTTGGATGTTCTGTGGTCAGGAAATTACTTGTCTTTTCATCCAACCAGCCTGCCCCTTTACCCAAATCTATTAATTTATCCACTTCAAGTTTAAACAAACTAGTTGGATCAAAAACCAAACATTGGTAAGTCTCAGTGTCTGCTAGTTGTGACATTATTTCATCCCTGTAGTCAGAATAATTCATAATGACAATCGCCCCACCTTTATCCGCACTTCTTATCACAATGTTAGAATCAGAGGATAATGTCTTAATTGCCTCCCATTCTATTTTAGACAGATTGGAAAACTGCTTTTGTGTGTTGGGGATTGTCATTATGTCCTGTTCAACCAGTCTGTGAAATGTTTTTATAGAAGCGTTGTTGCTAATGGGATCAAATACAGATTTGGGTTTAAAGGGTGTACTCTTGTGTGTAACCGACAATTCTTGTGAAAAATGTTCTTTTAGTCTTAGATTACGAGAAAATCGATATAAATCCACCTGCCAATCAAATTTGGAATGCTTGTTAGTGGGTACAAAAGACAAACCCCTTTGAAGAAGTCTAGATTCCCCCATAGTTAGTACATGGGATGATAGATTATAAATTAGGTTTTTGGTAGAGGAGGTTTGGGATGTGCCTCTATTTTTCCTCTTGCCCCCCCTCCGTGTCCTCCTCCTCCTATTGCGCCTCGATTCGTTTGCGCTCTTGTAGTCACCCCTAAAAAAGATGGAACAGTTTCTGTCGAACTATTCTCTGTCTCAGACTCTAAGGAGGAAGAGAAACTGTCTTCCTTATCTGTCAGTCCCTGTATCTGGGGTTTTTTTCTAAGGCGTCTCCTAAACGTTGGGCGTTTAGTAAATTCTGTAGTCCCACTTAACCACCTATATACTTTATGTTCTTGATAGTCGTCAAGTACCTTAGTGAATTTCTCACGTTTATACTTGAACCAGTCAGTCCCTGTGTCATTCCGTAAACTTTCACTATGTTTGGACTCAAATTCTAAAATATTTTTTCTGACCACAATTAACTCACTGTTAATCTCTTCTACCACCAACACCATCAGATCTAAT
This sequence comes from Rhinophrynus dorsalis, assembly GCA_037306005.1. NCBI lineage: Eukaryota > Metazoa > Chordata > Amphibia > Anura > Rhinophrynidae > Rhinophrynus > Rhinophrynus dorsalis. Next base: position 295,255,707 of record CM074718.1, read on the forward strand.
GAACATTGGTTAAGAATTCCTACCCATTTCTTGCAGAAAGTTGCATTCAAGCGTCCAATGGTAGGTACATTCTTTATACGAAAACCTCTGGGTATTTTCTTTTCCCTGTGGTACTCTGACAAAGTGATACCATGTAAAATCAGATCAACTTCACGTTTTTTGTATTTCAAGATCTGATGATGTAGTTCTGTTGATGTTTGTTGTCCCAATGTGTTAGAAAAGTTCTCTTTAAATAGTATAGAATCCGTCCTAGAGTGGTCAATCCTGTAAGTATGAGCATTTGGATCATTCCCTCCAGCTGTTTCAAAGAATGTCTCCATAGGTCTTGTCCACTGTCCCACAGCTTACTGTATCTGGTCTTTCAAAAATTTGTCAAATCAATTTTGCCAACGTGGGTGCACCACAAAATATTGAATAAAAGTCCAATATCTTATATATCCATATGAAAGAAGGTGGGCACACCAAAACTTTTGTTATCCAAACAGTACTACCTGCCTGGTGCAGCCTGAAAATTCATACAAAGTTCTTTGCAGATGAGAGACATCAAGCAAAGATCAAGAAAGATCAACGTTTCGACCCCCTTGGGGCCTTTCTCAAGACACCATACATTACACACCATCAACCTTAAATACAGTGCAAACATTAGCGCCAAAAAACCACGAGGCAATCGCAGCCGCGTCAATGCGTGCTGTGGAGCACGGAGGGGGGGGCAAGAGGAAAAATAGAGGCACATCCCAAACCTCCTCTACCAAAAACCTAATTTATAATCTATCATCCCATGTACTAACTATGGGGGAATCTAGACTTCTTCAAAGGGGTTTGTCTTTTGTACCCACTAACAAGCATTCCAAATTTGATTGGCAGGTGGATTTATATCGATTTTCTCGTAATCTAAGACTAAAAGAACATTTTTCACAAGAATTGTCGGTTACACACAAGAGTACACCCTTTAAACCCAAATCTGTATTTGATCCCATTAGCAACAACGCTTCTATAAAAACATTTCACAGACTGGTTGAACAGGACATAATGACAATCCCCAACACACAAAAGCAGTTTTCCAATCTGTCTAAAATAGAATGGGAGGCAATTAAGACATTATCCTCTGATTCTAACATTGTGATAAGAAGTGCGGATAAAGGTGGGGCGATTGTCATTATGAATTATTCTGACTACAGGGATGAAATAATGTCACAACTAGCAGACACTGAGACTTACCAATGTTTGGTTTTTGATCCAACTAGTTTGTTTAAACTTGAAGTGGATAAATTAATAGATTTGGGTAAAGGGGCAGGCTGGTTGGATGAAAAGACAAGTAATTTCCTGACCACAGAACATCCAAGAAAACCTATACTATATACCCTTCCTAAAATTCATAAATCAATCACAGCACCACCAGGGAGACCTATTATATCGGCCATAGGATCTTCCTTACACCCTCTAGGACAATTCATTGACTTCCATCTTCAGCCGTGCGTTCAAAATTTGCCATATTATTTAAAAGATACCAGCGAATTTCTGAAAATGTTGTTGGCATTGAACATTGATATGACAAATGCATTACTTGGCACTATGGATGTCAAGTCTCTATACACAGTCATCCCTCATTCAGAGGGACTTGCTGCGGTTAGAGACTTGTTAATTAACAACCCAAAATATGAGGGTCCCCCGATTGATTATTTTTTGTCATTATTGGAATTTTGTTTGACTAAGAATTTTTTCAAATTTGAGAACAAATTCTATTTACAGAAGACCGGGACCGCTATGGGGGCATGTATGGCCCCCTCTTATGCGAACATATATATGCACAGGTATGAGATGGAACATCTACAAACACATGACTTGTTCAGACAACATGCACTAATGTATACTCGGTATATAGACGACATGTTTATTATATGGAGAGGAAATGGGGGAGACTTAGAGAAACTAGTGACTGATTTGAATATGCAACACAATCATATCAAACTGACACTGTCTTACAGTCAAATTGAAATTCCTTTTTTGGACGTTCTGGTACAATTAAAAGATGGTAAGATAGAGACTACCATTTACAACAAACCTACTGACAGAAATAATCTCTTACAAGCCACCAGCCATCACCCACCGCATTTGAAAAATAGTCTACCAAAATCTCAGATGTTAAGATTAAGAAGAATCATAAGTGATGAGACATCTATAAATGCAGAACTGACCAAAATGGGGAATAAGTTCCTTGACAGGGGATATGAAGACAAACTCATCAAGGATTGTATACAATCTACGACAGAGATATCTAGAATTGAAAGCTTTGAGAGAGCAAAACCTCAAAAGGAAGCACGATTGATATTTTCCACAACATATAACACAAGTACAGACTATTTGAATAAAAGCATAAAAAAACACTGGCCCGTTATAGCCAGTGATCCATCATTGAAACAAATACCCAAAAGTTTACCTATGATGTGCTATAAAAGAGGCAAAAGCCTGAAAGATTTACTGGTCAAGACAGACTTTGAGTCGGCGTATACAGGGGAGAAACCTAAAATCAAGAAAGGATGCTATAAGTGCATCTCGTGTGTTACATGCAGATACATGTTGACAGGTCCTTCTTTTAAACATCCACGAAAAGGGTTTAAGATCTACATTAAACAGCACTTAGGTTGCAATAGTCAATATGTGGTCTATTTCATCGTATGCCCCTGTGGCCTTTATTATGTGGGAAAAACCACAAATACTTTCAAAGAACGCATGAATAATCATAGAGCAGCAATCAAGGCAGCATTGGAAGCCACTCGGAACCCAGACAAAAAATTAGGTTCAAAAATAAAAGATCAACCAGTAGCAACACATTTTGCTTTACATAATCATCCATTACCAACACTGCGATACATGGTTATAGACCAAGTACCCCCTATGATGAGAGGAGGTGACAGAGGCAAGGTGTTATTACAAAAAGAGGCGAAATGGATCCATTTTTTGGATACAGTGGTTCCCCATGGGTTAAATGATAAACTTTCTCTTCATTGCTTTCTATGAGTTTTCACAAGGATCTTCACATTTGGATATTGCTTTAAATCTCCACTGTAAATACTTTATTCCGTGAACTAAAAAACTTTTCGGATAAACATCTTCAGTGAACATTTAAGGGGAAATGTTCACACGCACTTTGTGGGTGACGGAGTGTTATCCGAAAATATAATGTGAACTGTGAAATATCTCACGAACTCTGTTGCTTTTCTAACCGGTCTATTCAGTATATGCAACATTGTATTTTGAATACAATGTGCCTAAGGAATTATTGGTGTGTTCATTCTGTTTTTTTCCTTTTCTATGTGTTCTTTCCGCTTGGATAGATATATGAATATTCTTTGAATTGATGTAATGATTAGATTGGCTTCTGTGGGTGGGAGTGATTGTGCCCCGTGCACTTGTAGTAGGTGCGGGGGTACGCTTGCCCCTATGTTCAGGAGTTACGCGCGACATGGGGTTCGATGGCTAGCAAGATTCCCCGATTGGGATCTGGGGACAGCGGCACGGACAGTATATGGCTGGGCTGCTGTCTCCACGTCCCAAGGAGAATGGAAGTCACGGTTGGGACCCCATTGATGCAGATATAAGTGCTACGCACCTGTAAGCTTGTAAATCATTTGATTTTTTGTTTGTATGCACGCAGCTTCTATGTACATAATACTTAGGCTCCTGTTCTGATTGATGGAGATGCATTTAAGAGATTGAATTTATGGATATTATTCCCACAATGGGACTCCGTGTTGTCTACCCTGGGGTAGCACGCGTAGAGCCAGGGAAATATCCGGTATATTCAAGGCATTGGATTAATTGGCTGGGACCAATGTTTGGACTCCGGGGTGCCTGCTATACTGCAGCCCACGTTGAGTAAGGCCCATATGTACATTTGTCTCGGTACCATCGGGACCGCAACGGAATAGATTGTCTGTGAATTATCAAGAATGGAATCGTGAGCAATATGCGACAATGCATGCTGAAGATAATCCTATACGCCTGTTGTAATCACATCGTAATTTGCATGCTCTACTGTTCCGACAACGAAGAGTTTCATTACCAACTCAGCAGGGCGGCGGATGCTGTCCCTTGTTTCGCTTTTATGTACATAAGAGGTATGCTCAGCAACCTTCTACGTGAGTTGAGGGAAAGGAATGTCTTTTCCCTTTTTATTTTTAGCAGGTGCAATTATGCACGATAAAGTATCATGCAATGTGGGGGTCAGTGTGATAAGGTTGTTGGCCATCTTGAGCCCTTTTGTCTGCGCTTAGGTTATATGGAATTAGGTATGTTTTTCTATGTTTTACGTTTTATTCATTACCAAGTATGCTCCTTATTTTCACTGTGTCATGAATCATTGGTGTCGGATTTTCACCGGGGTTGATAGCCGTAATGTTGCGAACTGGTTGCGAGCATCGGACAGTGGCAACAGTAGGGTTAATTCAGCCCGTTGCGGTCCATTGCGTTGCGCTCCACAGCACGCATTGACGCGGCTGCGATTGCCTCGTGGTTTTTTGGCGCTAATGTTTGCACTGTATTTAAGGTTGATGGTGTGTAATGTATGGTGTCTTGAGAAAGGCCCCAAGGGGGTCGAAACGTTGATCTTTCTATTAGAATAAACACTGGTTTTTATATTTCAAAGTCCTCAGCGTGCGCCTGTTGCTTGATGTCTCTCATCTGCAAAGAACTTTATATATATATATATATATATAAAAAAAATATACAAATGGCAGGCGCCCCTCATTGGCGTGCACCTGTAGGCAGGTGCCTACTTTGCCTAATGGCAAATCCAGCCCAGGCCTTGGCTGGTGCATATTGAAGAGCACCCTTGAGTGATTCAGGCACCAGAATCTTGATTTGAGTATGCCAGAAGTGCACTCATTACATTCCTTGTTCAGATGTGAGCCTAATTGTAGCTGTCCTGTGCAGGCTTTTGGGGATTTGGTAATGGTGTGAGAAACCACGGTTTGCAACCATACCCAGTATCACCTATGGAAAGAGAGAGACATTGTGGCACAGGGACAGCATGTTATGTAGATGATGTTGTGTGAGGGGGATGAACTACTTGTGTGTCATGACCATGCTAAGCTGTGTTTACATTAGTTGTGTGAGTGCACCTGTGGATGTGGTGTGATGTTTGGATTGTTGACTCACCCAAAAGCCATCTTCCTGTATAGGTCCCATTCGCAAAGTCCCTGTGAACGGAGGAGTGCTTGAGGATGTAGGAGTCTTGACAGCTGCCAGGAAAGGAGGCACAAACATGGGTTATCCTCATGTTCAAATCACACTCCATCTGTATATTAAAGGGATAGTAATACTTCGTTTTAACTTTATTTTATTTTGTAGGCATTAAAAAAACATGAAGAATGATATAAGTCTTATCTCTCAAACCTTTATGGTTTATGAGATATTCACAAGCAAAGTTTCCCCCTCCCGCCCCTTTTACCTACTGTAAACAATCTCTTCTCAGATGTGGAATGCAGTCCATAGACTGGACAGATAACAGAAGGGGACACTCTTATTCCTTTGAAAACAATGAAATCCCTGTCCCCCTTGACAAGCTTTTCAGGTTTTTCTGTTATCTTAATTGAAGATTGTCCCTCTCTGCAGTCTACCTGGGCAGCTCCCTTCTGCCCTGGCTGAAAAGTGTTACATCAGTAAAAGGGGTGGGAGGGGGACACTTTGCTTGTGAATATCTCTTAAACCATAAAGGTTTGGGAGATAAGACTTATATCATTATTCATGTTTTTTTAATGCCTACAAAATAAAATAAAGTTAAAACGAAGTATTACTATCCCTTTAATAGAGCGGAAATTCTTCATGTTGATGAAGAGATGTCCCTTATGCGTTGGAGCTCTAATGTGCATGTGTGCAGTCTATGGCACCCATAACCCTGGGAATGCCTCCCCTTGTGTAGAACACCTGTTTTACATGTGTCCATTCCATGTTGGTGGATGGGAAGCGGATGTACCTCCTGGCCTAGCTCTTGAGGGCTGCCAACACCTGAGACAGTGCCCTTGAACATGTGGGCTGAGACATGCCAGATGCAAACCCTTATGTGGACTGGAAAGATCCAGTTGCCATAAAATGTATTTATTTTATTTAGAAAATGTTTTACCAGGAAGAATATGTTGAGATTTCTCTCGTTTTCAAGTATGTCCCAGAGTGTTTGCAGCAAGAGTTGCGTATTTGCACAAATAGAGAGAAATAATACATATATACACAAACATATACTAAAAATGTTATATACAGTTACATATTGTTTTTAGATATGAAGAAGCAGTTATTTTTAAGGATTTTAGACTGGGAGAAGATCTGATTTTTTTTTTTTTTTTTTTTCTTTTTTTTCAGGTAGGTTATTCCAGACTTTCAGAGCTCTGAAGGAGAAGGCAGATCGACTGGCTTCTTTCTTGAAATGTGGTATACTCAGTGAGTTGTTAGCAGTGGAGCGGTGGTTCTAGTTAGTATGGAGAGCTGGAATGAGCATACTGCTCAGGTAGTCTGGTAGTTTCCTAAAGAAGTGGTAATGAACCATGCAAGAGAGGGGAAGGGCAAGTTTAGATTTGAGTGTTAGCCAATTTAATTCTTCATACATATCACAATGATGGGTTACATTGAAGGATGAAGAGGCATAATGAGTGTCAGTGTCAATTTTAGCAAGATGGATTTGTGGCTCAGGAGCATATACTACGTCCCCATAATCTATGATTGGCATTAACAACTGTTGTACAATACGTCTTCTTACCAGGAGAAATAAACAGAATTTGTTTCTAAACAGAGCACCTATTTTGGGATAAAGTTTGGACTTTAATTTATCAATATGAATACCAAAAGTGAGGTTGGAGTCAAGCCACATACCAAGATATTTGTAGGAGTCCACTGTGGCCAATTTTTGATTAGACTCTGTTACAGTGGATAGATTGGTATTGCAGAGATTACATAGTTTATGCTTTGTACCAAATAACATTGTGACCATTTGTAGGAATACTTTGTTCTTTGCTATCCATCTTTCAGCTTCAGAGAAATCATGCTGTATTACACCTCCAGCTGTGATACATTTGAATTTTTTGCATATATTATAGTGTCATCTGCATACATGTGTACAGAAGACACTTTGCATACCATGGGCAGATCATTTATAAACAGAGAAAATAGAAGAGAGCAAAGGATGGAGCCTTGGGGAACCCCACTTGTAACTTTGAGCGGAAGGGAGGTATTGTCAGCAATAGAAACATAATGCATTCTGTCTGTTAAATAGGATCAGAAACAATTTAGCGAATGATTACCCATTGCTGAACATTGGAGTTTGCTTATCAGAATACAATGATCTACTGTATCAAAGGCCTTTTCGAAATCTAGGAAAATAGCTCCACCATTTTCCATACCATTCTGGATATCATTGGTTACTTTTAGGAGGGCAGTGATTGTAGAGTGATTTGAACGATAGCCTGATTGAAGGGGGGGGTGAAAAAACTGGTCAGCCGGTACTTATAGAGTTGTACATGGACACATTTCTCTAGGATTTTAGCCAATGTGGGGAGTAGGGATATTGGTTTGTAATTTACTACATTTTTATCCCCAGTTTTGTGGATAGACACAACTCTAGCTACTTTCCAGGCTTTGGGCATATACCCAAATGACAGGGAGGCATTAATTAGGGCTGTAATAGGGTGGGCAGTAACCGAGGCACTGAACTTTAATAACATTGCTGGTAATTGGTCAGGGCCAGATTGTGATTTCATTTTTGGTTTAAGGAGGTGTTCATATGTTTCACTCTCCTTTACCGCCATTATATTAAATTCATTAGCATCATTAGCATAATCATACCTCCCAACATTTCAAATTGCAAAAGAGGGACACTTTTGTTTTAAGGGGTGTTCCTCTTGGGTGAGGCTGGTGGGCAGGGCATTACCAAACTTTTTAGGTTATTTCATGACCTACTGACACCTCTTTGTGTAACTGAATAAATTATTTTGATACCAAAGTATTTTACTCATACAGACTAATGTATACACACATTTACTGAAATGTATACACATATTAATGAGGTTTATTTTTGTGGAACAATGTGATACACTGATATATACACCACGCAGTCTGATCTCCTAAACACAGGGACACCAGGGTGGAAAACAGGGACAGAGGGATTTGGATCTCAAAGAGGGACACTTGAGAGGTGTGCACTTTGTGTACCACTAGCACTCAAAGGGTTAATGAGAAGTGTCTCATTAATTGTGCATATTCGAGATGTACATTAGCATCCTAGTAGTAACTTTATCATCAGTCAGCAAGAAGGCAAACAAATATACTCAAGTATATTCTTCCCATTGTCAATGGGAAGAAGGTAATTGGGTATATTTTGTTTGCTCTTTTGCTGATTGATTATAAAGTTACTCCTAGGATGCTGATGTACATCTCCAATATGCACAATTGATCATTTCTTGTGAACAGTTAACCCCTCATTTACCAGACTGTGGCATTGGGGACCCTTGGCCAAGGCATTAATGTTGCAACTGGACATGATACTGGATAGAACGGCAAGCTATAAGTCAAGTGCCCCATTTTTTATATTCATAATGAAATGTCCTTTGATTGCCAGAGAGGTACCGTTGGCTTCCTCACTGGCACACAAAGAGTCAACCCTTTGATTCAGTGCCTGCACAGCTAGAGGTGTTTGCTTTGCACACCCCTGGCACTCTAGTCACTCACAGTGTAACTTAACCCTTTGAGTGCCAGAGGGGTACGCAACGCATTGCTTTGCAATACGTTGCGTACCCCTCTGGCACTCAAAGGGTTAAATTACTCAATGAATAAATATGCTGCTGGCATGCCTGGTCAGTCAGGTGCTGGCCCGCGTACACTGCAGAATTATTAATGAATTGAACTCATGGCAAGGCTTCCTCCTCCTGGCCTACTGCCTCCGGTGGTTGTCACTTCACTAAGGCAGCTGGCTCTGAGGCAGCAGTACTCTCCTGTCCCAGTCCGCAGCCAGGCATGATCATGACAGACACCCAAAACTGCATACCCCCGCCCTCATTGGTGCCATAGCGATAATCACCACTAACAGTAACACATATTAGTACCTATCACAGAGGATATGAGCAGAGAGGTTTTCCAAAAACCTTCTCAGGCGCACACTCAATGGGGCAGTTCAGTAAGCTCACACTCACAAGTTCTGGCTGGCTCAGGAAGAGTATGACGTGAATGTGTGCGCATATATCAAGTGTGGCACACATGCGCAGTGAGTTATGAGTGACTCACTACTCAGCAGAGTGGCTCACCTGATGAGCCTTGTGCGTCAGTAGGCTGCTGGGCAAAAGTTAAGCGGAGGGGCATGGGTATTACAGACCTGTAAAAATTCTGAGTCAAAAAAGTAAATTCCTGAGTCTAGATCAGGTATAAGGTGTATTCTGTACCATGGGCAATTTCTTAAGTCATTTAGGAATGACTGGAGATTAAATGTTTTAAATGAACTAGTAATTATGACTTTTGGACATGATTTGATTGTTTTTGTTTTGCGAACACAGTAGACTATGGAGTGATCACTAAACACATTTGCTAGTACAACTGAATCTTGTATTCAGGATCTAGTCTAGCAGAGTATGGTTAGCTGTTTTAACTTTTATGCAAGTAGGGGAGGAGATTAGCTGTGAACAGAATTTTTCATTCCTGGAGTCTAGCCAATTGATATTAAAGGCTCCAAGCATCAACAGTTCACTTTTCTTATTATGGATGGCAATCCATAACAATTATGATTTGTTTAGAGAAGGGAAGACTCATTTTTCCTGCAATATATTCATATGAATCAGAGTTATAAGAGTCATTTAAAAGTGTAAAGTTTATAGACTCTTGGGTGTATATGATTATGCCTCCTCCTCGCTTTTCTCGGTCCTTCGTAAAACATGAGTATCCTTCAATTGCAACACCAGAATCTGGTATTTTAGGGCTTAGCCAGGATTCAGTGAGTATGAGGATTTTTGACTTGTGCACATAACACCATGCTTTTAGCTAATCTATTTTGGGTAGTATGCTGCATATGTTGCAGTGCACAAGAGAGAGACCTTTTTAAAGGAGAAATTACCATTTATGGCTGTTTGAGGGCCAGGGTTGATTTCTGTGTCATTTGCCAAGGCAAGTAGTAGATTGCATAAAAATTTGGATAGTTGTTTGTGTTTGTGGTGAGCATATAGTGAAAGGGTGCATCTGTTGCTATAGAAACTGGGGCTGGCTGAGCTTGTTTTTAGTACTCTTCACCAGGACTCAGATGGTAGCACACATTTATGCAGAAGTCCATGGTGGATTATTATGTTCCTAGTTGAAGAGCCTGTTACATGGGCCACAGTGCCACTTCCAGCCGGTAGTGGGGCAGTCATGCACAGTAGACACTGCCCATGCTGCAGCTGATACAATGCCAGCCGGTCGTGGTGCAGTCATGCTCGGTAGAGACTGCCCGCGCCGCAGCTGATACAGAGCTGGATGCTCCTTCGGAGCGCCCCGCTCTGTATCAGCCTCGTTACGCGCAGTCTCTGCTGAGCATGATTGCACTCCGTGCAGCAGCCTCTACTGCGCATGGCTGCATCTTTACAAACTTTCTAGCAAATTATTATATAGGATGGTGCAAGTGAGGAGCAGGATTGTGGTGATATGAGGAGAACTGTATTAATAGTGGCAGAGTTAGAACAGATATTAGTAGTAATATGTTCAATTTGTTTGCACGTCAAAAAGATAGTGGGGGGAAGGAGAAACAGCTAGGCAGAAAACAGGTGAAATATAATATGTATCTACGGTTGTTAGGTTAGACAACTTAACATTCGTAACATTTATTTTAATCTATTCCCTTCTATCCCACTATTCCCCAGGCAAATACCACCCTGTCATAATGCCACCCCTAAATGGGCCATGAATTTATACTAGCTGGCGTCCCGAAGAAGACTGACTGATTGACTGTGGGATTCCAAATTACAAATTGTTTTGCACTGGGAGTGCCCTGAGTGCAATCAGGTGTGACACCATAAAACATCTGATAAGAAACAGACACAGAGACAAAGGAGAGGAATGGGGGAGGTAAGCATTATGGAGACTGGAACAGGGTGTTCTAAATGGCTAATTGTTGGTACATACCACAAGGGGTTAAAATTGTAGAGGGAGACTGCATGAGAACTGATGATCCAAATAAGAGGGCTAGTTAGTACATACCACAAGGGGTGTTCCAAATAACAGGACTAGTTAGTACATACTTCGATAAGGTGTACTTGGATAAGGTGGTACTACCCCTGGCAAATGCCACCCCAAAATGGACCCTGAATTTATACTAGCTGGAGTCCCTATGACAAACAGCAGCTTCTGCAAGCCAGACATCCACCTTAACATTCTTATAGACAGGAAGGTAGGAGACCATGAAATTGAACCTGGAAAGGAACAATGCCCATCTAGCTTGCCAGGATGACAAACGTTTAGCCTCAGGCAGATACGTGAGGTTCTTGTGATCAGTCAGAATCAAAATTGGAGAGCTAGTACCCTCCAGGAAATTCCGCTATTTTTTAAAGTCAGGAATGATGGCCAGTAATTCCCTGTCCCCAATCTGTATATCCTCTCAGTCTTGGACAGTTTCCTAGAGAAATATCCACAAGGACATAAGGCCTTCCCTGGAGCCGATTGCTGGGAAAGAAGGGCACCTACTCCTATCTCAGAAGCATCAACCTCCAGGGTAAAGGGTAGGGCGGGATTTGGATGAACCAAAATGGGTGCTGCTGCAAATGCTGCCTTGAAATTTTCAAAGGCACACAACATCCTGGAAGACCATTCCGAGGTCTTGGCACCTTTGCAGGTCATCTCTGTTAGTGGTTTAACTACTGTAGAGAAATTTTTAATGAATTTTCGGTAATAGCAAATCCCAAAAATCGCTGTATCGATTTGACTCCTACTGTAAGAGGCCACTGTAACACAGCTGACAACTTCTGTGGATCTATTGCCAACCCAGAAGCGGAATTAATGTACCCCAGAAACTTTACCTGCGATTTGTGAAATTCGCATTTCTCCAATTTGCAACAAATAGAATAAAAAATACAACAGTTATTCTCCCTCAGCAGACATAATACTTTGGACACATCTGCGTAATGAACCTCCAGCGAAGGAGATGTCGTCCAGATAGACTACCACACAGCTCTGTAACATTTCTCTCAAGACGTCATTGATAAATTCCTGGAAGACAGCAGAAGCATTGCAGAGACCCGCTTCAGGTGTTAAATGCTGTCTTCCACTCGAGGCCCTCCTTCATTTGGACTAGATTATATATCTCCCTCAAATCTAGTTTTGTGAAAATTTTTGATCCCTTTAATCAGTCAAATAATTCCGTAATGAAAGGTATAGGATAAGTGTTCTTAACCATCAATTTATTGAATGCACGGAAGTCTATGCATGGGTGTAACTCTCCGACCTTTTTTTCTCACAAAAAATAATACTGCACCAGCAGAGGATGTGGATTTTCAAATAATGCCCCTAGCCAGGGCATCAGAGACATATTACTCCATGGCCTTGTTCTCCTCCACAGACAGATGGTATATGTGGCCCCTAGGAGGGGTTGTACCAGGCAGTAGCCCCACAGAGCAATCGTATGGCCTATGAGGAGGTAATGCCAGCCAGGAAGTAGGTGGGTGGAGACTAAAGCATCCCTCTGTATAAAACTGAGGCCTGCATCAGTGCACAGAGCCACAGGTCAGCAACAGATTGGATAGTCAGACAAGCCAGGGTCATACACTAGAAATCAGGAGAAGAATAACTGAGAACTGCACTGGATGGAGACTAAAGCATACCTCTGTATAAAACTGAGGCCTTCATCAGTGCATAGCCTCGTGCCCGAAACGTGACGCAGCGAACCATAGATGCGTCAACTTGCCTCCAGTCATGTGCCAAACGGAGCAGCCGCGCCCTTCGTGACAAGGACACAGCCGGCCGCTAGGGGCACCAGACGCAACCAATCCGCATGCCCGGCGAGACAGGAGCAATGGCGCCGAAGCATCCCTCCTGGCTCCAGGTTCCCAGCGTAGCCCAGTTCAGCGGCGCTGGAACTAAGGTACACACTGACAATTTCATCATGTGACATTACTCTATCTGCCAAGTTGAAGATCCCATTCATGTTGGTTCGTGGTAATAAGGTTAGATCTTGCTTTTTTTTGTTGTTTTGAACCTCTCCCACTTCCCTGGCTACCTCTACTTCTCCTTCCCTCTCGTACTTCTTCCCTCTTCCTTTGTGATACTACAAAACCCATACCTAATACTTTTTTCTTTCAACTGGTGCACATCCTCCAAAAAAGAGGAATCCCTGGGGATAACTTCCCCCAATGTTCTTTGTTCATGATCATCCGCTTTATTTAAGGTTCTTATAACTTTGGTCTAGCAACTATTTCTTTTAATATAAATATTTCTATGTCTATTACTGCAATCTCTTCTGATAAAGCCGCATATCTGTTTTGTAAAGAATTTCTTTAGGAAACTTTTTTTCACCTTGCTTTTTCAAATATTTATCTTCACTTATCCTTTCATCTTTCTTAAAATCCTTATCTCCAATACCTTTATTTGTAGCTGTCTCTAGTGTTTTTTCGTTCTTCTGTTCACCTTTATTGTTGTTTTAGTTATTACCTGCTATTGGTGAACCTCTGTTGATAAAATCTATTATTCTTATTGATCTTATTTTCACCCTTATAATCATTTACATCTCTCTCTAACTTCTTTCCCTTTCTTTCTTTCAAGTTGTTTTTCCAGATTATTGATGTTATTTTGGACTCTTATCCAGCTCAGAGAACAACACATTTTTTCACATTTTTTCAAAGAATCATTAAGTTCTTCAACTTCCTTTTCAATCTTTTTCAAACATTGTTCTCTATGCTGGATAATAGACTTCATTAGAGATTTTGAGCACTGTTCAAGGTTTCCCCTCCATATATCTGAAAAGGAAGCATCAGGGAAAGGGCAGTTTGTAATAATACTTAATCCTATAGGTATGATGCTTCTATCCAGATATTGCTGCAGTAAGAGGCAATCCCACCAGTGTCTCAATTCAGCCCCCAATGATGTTTCTAGTTTGTTAAATAGCCCTCTTATTTCTTTCTCTTCACTCAATTCACCAATAATCAATCTCTCTTCTTGATTTTCCTCTTTAAAAATGCTGTTAGATCTTGTTTCCTTTTTTCTTTTAACTTAATTGAATTATAAACCATCTTGAGGGATATAACGAGAGAGGGCAGCTAGTTGAAATACCCCAAAAAAAGACAAAATGTATATAGCAAATATGAGATAGATATAATAAATCTCTTAAACAACTGCGCCTCTTCTCTCACTATACTCTCAAATGGCAAAATATCAAAGCTCAATTTTATATATATATAAACAAATATATAAATCAGACAGAATAAAATGAAATATATAAAAAATAAAAATAAAGAAGTAAATAAAAAATAAAAAAATAAAAAGGCAAAAATAAAAATACAAATACTAAAATGTCCACATAAATTCTTGCAGTTGTAGATACTTCTAGGATAGCTATTTCAGAACCAATGCTGCACGCCCACCATGGGATTGGGTCCCCGCTCAATACAGGAAAACTACAAAAAACACAAAAAGAGCGGCGTAAAAGAGTCTCTCTAAGTGTAGTATATTCAATAAGTAGAACAGTCCTTCACTAAACACCACAGGAAAATCTTCAGAATCCTACTCACATTTAATTGAGGCAATCACCTGCCTCTTGGTTCTTGCACCCCAGTGCGGTGACACTCCTCACACAGGTTGAAATAAGGGGTCTGCTCCTCTTTATGTCAATTTAGGGTGATATATTACTGTCTCAGTGTGGAACAGGCCACTTGAACAGAAGGTGGACACACACCCAATATTACAATAGGCCGAACCTACTTTTATCAACCCCCAGTTACAAAACGTAATGGAGCTTCCAATAGATGAGCCAGTGAAATTAAATAAGCTCAAGTACAAAATGTATTTTATTAAAACAAAAATAAAAAATATATATATTTATGGAACATAAATATATAGCCCTAAGGGCCAGATGACTCGAAGAATATATATATTTCAAATCAGCTGTACATGTACAACAAAAATAAAATAAAGAAATGAAAAAAATCAATAAAACTTGCAAATAGCAATCCTGAATATATATAACAGGCATTTTGTAAGTGAATGTTACTTCATCCAGATCCAAGCAGAAAAAGACATGTATACTTTGAATATGACTTAAATACTTTTCCACAAATTAATGAACAATACACAATTACCTTGCCACAATTATGTTCACACTGGCATGCGTTCCATTTCCCACTTCCGGATTGACGATGGTTCCACAGGGCCAGCCTATAGACACTAACTCCACCCTTCTACTTGCCAAAATCAGTTGACCCCCATTGGATAACCCCTTCTCTCGGCGGAAACCCAAAAGAGCACGTGTGACTCCATAGCCATAATGCTGGTGCATAAAATATGCGTGCAAGCCTAAATAGCCTCCAGCGGAAGTCAACTGAGCAGCTCCAAAATTATATGACCACTGGGGGTGCATGCACATTCAACATGTGTTCCAACCCGGAACGCACCATCCGGTCTAAGATCAGACTGCACTCACAAGGTGCACATGTACAAGAAAACAACATGCGTTCCTCCCTGAGATGCATCCACAAAGGGAGAGGTGACCAAATGGTCCAGTGGAAACCAAACCACATACCAGAAGAGTAATAAGAACAAAAAAATTCAACCTCAATAATAATCCACAACAATACCAGTGAAATTTGATATATGAAAAACATATATATATATATATATATATATATATATATATATATATATATATATATATATATATATATATATATATATATATATATATAATATATGTGTGTGTGTGTGTACAAATGAATGAAGGACCAATGGGGCGCCACTGAACAACTCAGTGTACTAGCAAAAATACCCAAAAATATATTCCCCAGAATGCACCAAGGGAAGGTCCAAAGCCCAACAGTGGTCCCCCACACAGCTAAAATAAATAATACCTACACTCCTAACCCTAAGTCTATATATAGTGCAAATCAATACCCTCATTTAAACCTACCCCTCCCAATGTACCCAACATGTAGATCCAAAAAGCCTCTTGTCTAGACAATTGGCGGAATCTATTATTTTGAGGTGCAATCCATTCTATACCCATAATTCTTAAATTTTTTTAAACCACCCTTCTCAAAAGAATTAATGTGTTTGTATAATCGACAATTATCATTCTTAATAATTTTCCTTCTGTGTTCTCCAAACTAATTCTCAACTCCCTAATAGTGTGCCCAACATAAATTGTACCACATCCACATAAAATTAAATAAACCAATAGTTAGTGCCACAATTTATACATTGTTTAACCATATATTGTTTATTTCCCTCTATATTTGTAAATTTGGTTTCACCATGTAACATAAAAGTGCATGTTGTGCATTTTCTACCACTACATTATAATTCCCTACAACTTTGGGTAAACAAAAAGGGATATCCTTGCTAGCACTGGTTTACTTAGGTACCCCACCACTTTTCTCATTAGTTTCCCTATATTTCTTGGGTCTACTAGGAGCTTCAAGCGTTCTGATGGTACTATTTCTTTTAATAGTAATCAGTGGTCTTTCATTAAGTTCATCTTTCAGCAAGGGGTACTGTAAGAAAATCTTCCAATTATTATGAAGTAGTGTAAAAGCCTGTGTACACGGTTCAAGGTCCGGGTAATGTTAAATATATGCTAGTGCACTGAGCTGTTCCCTGGCGCCCTGTTGGCCCTTCATTCATTTGTACGTGTATATATATATATATATATATATATATATATATATATATATATATATATATATATATATATGTATATATAATATAATGTATATGTGTTTTTCATAAATCACAGTTCACTGGTATTATTGTTGTGGATTATTTTTGAGGTTGATGGTTTGTTTTGTTGTTTATTACCCTTCTGGCGTGTGGTTTGGTTTCCATGGGACCATTTTGTCACCTCTCCCCTTGCGGATGTGTTACAAATAGAAGTTTGGAATTTCAGACTAAAGACAAACACTGAAGTGAAATGCAGTTTATTTAAACATGCAATGGTTAAACAGGTTATGGCCAGAGTTCACACAAGTATGAAAGCATACCAACTCTGGAAGATATAAAAAAGGGTGAGAGAGAGATCTGCCAGAGTTTCCTCCGTATGAGAGACACACGGCTATGGTGTATTTAGATCTGCCAGAGTTTCCTCCGTATGAGAGAGACACGGCTCTGGTGTATATAAAAAAAAAAAAAAAGACATACAATAATTAAACAAGTTACTTATCTAATTACTGGAGCTGAACATCAGTGTGGGAGAGCCTTTCCATGCTAAACTCCGTAGTATCGTTACACAGGTGAATAGCCCGACAGACCTGACATCCCAAATGGCTAAACAGCAACACTCAAGTTTGGATGAGGTACAGTCTACAGAGGTGAATAGCCCGATAGACCTGACATCCCAAATGGCTAGACAGCAACACTGTACCTCTCCGACTTGAGACCAGGTACACTCTTTCCTAGTCTCCAAATTGGCTCTCAAACACTTGTCTTGATTACAGGTTAAAATACAGGCTATGCCCTCAGATGTCTAAAACTACGCATGCGTATGTGCTTGGTTATATAACACTGCATAGAAGAGATGTCTCCAACTGCCTCTCATAAACACTATGTGGCTTACAGTGCATGCCCCTCTGCTGTTGCAAACCTAAATGCAGAGTATTAACCCCCCACTGACCGTGAGGAGATCACCAAAAAAAAAAACCATCCCTTACACTCCACCCTTGGTCTCCTCACGTCGGATAGGTAAGGTATGCAACGAGAAAACAGACACCAAATACATTTCCATATGATATACACAATAAGAACTATGAGAAAGACATGCAACAGGGTCTGAAGGATGCCTGCAAACCAACCCCCCACACCCCTGAACCAGTTGGCAGGAACCAATCTAGCCAGCCTGGCACTTCAGCGTGGCGTGCAGCTGCGAAGCGGTCCCTCAACCGTTCCACCCTGTTGGATTTGCGCTTCAATGGCATTAGATACATCATCAGTTTGATTAAAATAATGACAACAGGATGGGCCTACAATAGTACACATGCCCCCTTGGCTAGCAGTAAGATAATCTAAAACAAAAGTCATTTGCGCTAATTGTCTATGAATCATTCTCAAATCTTCTGTGATTAAGCGAAAAACATCAACATGCAGTTCAGTGATATCCTTGATTAACTGAACTAGATCTTGGATGCATAAGCAGTTCATAGTCCCATGGCATCTATAATATTCAGTCCCACCAAAAATGGAAAACCACAAGTTTCATACACCAAAGCAGTAGACGCCGTGGCAAGCAAAGCATAATGTTTTTATTATATCAGATGTCCCTTGTCCTTTGTTTGTGATGTAGGTTTCCCACATGCATTCCCAGTCATGGTAATAGGGATAACCTATGGGATAAACATACATGAGTATTAGTTACAAAACTTCCACTTAGCTCCCAATCTGCTACTTGCATATCTCATTCCAAGTACACACCTCCTTCTCATCCCTGCCACTCGTATTATCCCTTTTCACGTACATATGTCCCTGATTCCACTTGCATTATCTCATTCCACGCACATACCTCCCTGATTGTGGGGTGGGATATGAAACACAAACAGGAAACACTCACAATGCCACACTACACCCCTTCCTCAATTGTCTTTTCTGAACCATAATCACCCTCCTCTGTTCTCATGGGTCATGAACCAACATTCGCTCTAAGGGAGTAACATCCTGAACAAGACACCCTTCCCCAGAGCGTGTGTGGGAACCATCTTGCGTATTTGTTCCTTCAGCAAGCCATGCATTCTTTCACACATACCCGCTTCCTGCGGGTTAAAAGAAATATAGTACACCCAATGCACATCCCTTGTTGGAGAACACATCTTCAGCAACATGTCAGTATCGTCATTTCACTGTCGTCCAATACAGGTCACTGGTACTCTGGGAGGCGTAAGTCCCCTTTAATAGGCAGGAACAACTATGCAAATGATTTGCAAGGGGCGGAGCCTCCCCTCTTACTTAAGCCACCTTCTGGCCAGAGCCACTTTAGATTGATTTGTTCCTGGTGTGCTTGCACACCAGGTAGAGAACATCTATGCATCTTAGTATTTTATTATTTTTTATTCAAATATGGAATACCACCATTAGGAGGGTGACCATGGCTGTGAATTGCCCTCTTTAAAGTGGCTGGTGCAGCTTCCAGGGATTTTCTGTGGACCTTATGCCCTGAAGAGGGGACAGCTTGTGTTAAGCAGCTCCCCTATTGGGGAATTTACCTCTGGTTCTTTCCCTCCTTATCATGGTCACCTGAAGACAGAAGTCCAGCAAGGAAGGTGAGTCACCCATTGAGTGCTGAAGGTCCACTTGTCCCCACAGTGTCCCTTTGATGGGCTTGTATTTGGGAGTTTTAATACACTCCAGCACTCATAGGGTGTTTCTATTGCATTATTACTGTTTTATGCAATTTATGTGGTATTCTCTGGGTTTTGGAGCTTTGAGTATTCATTTATTTCTGTTTCTCATGTGTTTCATGCTTGTTTGGGCACTTTTTAATGTTTTACTAAACTTTAATAAAAATGGTGTTCCGCGCCTTTAAGTGCGGCTTTTTCCCGCTCAGACGCAAGGGCTCCTTTACTCTCTATGAGAATTCACAGTGTGGGACATATCTCTGGAACCGCTTGTCACAGCAACTTCAGAGAGGGCTCATTTTAATGCTAGGCTCCTGCTCTATCATCCGGAATGTGTTTTATTTATGTGGGGTGTTCAGGGGGGCTTCGGGCACTGTTTGGGGTACTTGTAAGGAAAAACTACATTTCCCATGAGCGCTTGGTTCGCGCTCGTTTCTGATTGGCTGTCATGACGGCCGCCATTTTGTGGTACTTTTCCTAGGCGAGTACACTACGCAGGGACCGAGCCTTCTCTCTCCTCAACAGATTAACCCTTCGCTGGCCAGATAAGTCCGTTTTTAGAACATTTCTGGGGTGAAACTTTAATCTTTTACACTTTTTCTGGGTGATAGTGTTATTAGTGGGGTATATTGACGCTGTGAGCATGTCTACTTCACTGGAGCTAGGGGCTAGACCCAAGTCTAAGGAGGATGGGGGGTCTGCTACCCCCATGGCGTTTTGCTCCTCTTGCCACATTGGTCTGGATGGCGATAATGTGGGGGATCTATGCCCTAATTGTACTGGTCAAGATAGCAACCCTGGGCTTCCCAGCCACGCTATTGAGCCATCTTGGGTGAGGGAGTTTAAAGCTGCCACTAGGGATCTTAGATCCACGCTTCAACTCTTTCCCTCTCAGATACAGGGGGCTCTCCAGGTCTGGCAGACCCCTCTACTATCAGGACCTCCCTGCCTAAGCCACAGGGAGCTCCTGATATCACTGATTCTTCTGAAGAAGAACTCTTACAGGATTCTGATGCTGAGGAACGTACTGTTATTGAATCTAACAGGTCCATTGGGGACCCCTATGAGTGTGACCCTGAAGTTTCGGCTGAGGGTCTGATCAGAGTGGTTCTGAATACGCTCAACCTTCCTCTGACTCAGGAATCCACTTATGATCCTACTGATGTTTTTCAGAAAAAGCCATCTAAACCAGTTGTTTGTTTTCCAACTAACCCTACTCTTGCCCGTCTGGTCTCTGAGGCATGGAAGAATCCTGATAGGTCTTCCTCTGTCTCCAAAAAGTTTGCTAAACTTTACCCTTTTCCTGAGGCGGAGCTGGCAAAATGGGTTCATCCTCCCAAAGTGGATGCTCCTGTGTCTAGACTATCCAAATCTACCGCTTTGGCTGTCTCAGATGCCTCTGCCTTGCAGGACTGGACGGATAAGAAACTAGAGCTCTCTCTTAAGTCTATTTTTGCCTCCATTGGCACAGCCATGCGCCCCACTTTTGCTGTGGCATGGGTTAATAGAGCTATTGCGGCCTGGACTGAACGACTGACTGAAGCAGTTCGCCAGGATGCGCCGGTATCTGAACAGTTGCAGCTTCTTGCTAATATCACTGAAGCTCAGAACTATGTTGCTGACGCTGCTTTTGATGCTGTGCGCATGATGGCGAGGGCCTCCACTTCTTCTGTGGTGGCTAGACGCGCTCTTTGGCTGAAAATTTGGTCTGCTGAT
Source organism: Rhinophrynus dorsalis (assembly GCA_037306005.1). NCBI lineage: Eukaryota > Metazoa > Chordata > Amphibia > Anura > Rhinophrynidae > Rhinophrynus > Rhinophrynus dorsalis. The sequence goes on from CM074718.1 coordinate 295,276,940, forward strand.
ACAGCCTCTAAGAAAGCCTTGCTTTCCTTGCCCTTTCAGGGGAATTTGCTTTTTGGGTCTGAACTCAAAGAAATGATCAGTGAGGCTACTGGCGGTAAAAGTACTCTTCTACCCTCAGTCTTTAAGAAAAAGTTTCCAGCCAAACGCAATCGGTCCTTTCGTTCCTTTCAGACTGAGACACGCTCCTCGGCCCAAACGGGTCCTCCCACTACGCGCTCCTCCTCCAAGCCCAATCAGTCCTGGAAGCCCAAAGTTGCCTCCAAGGCCAAGACCTCCAAGACTGCTTCGGCATGACTCGCCGAACCCGGGTCCGCATCCGGCTGTAGGCGGTCGTCTCCGCATCTTTCGCCGGACTTGGGAGGAGTCAGTGGCGGACCCATGGGTTCTTCAGGTGGTGTCAGAGGGATACAGGATCCCTTTCTCTTCCCTTCCTCCTTTTCGGTTCCATTTTACTCGTCCTTCTCAGGAACCCACAAAAAGGCGTCTGTTCGACGACGCTATTCAGGATCTCTTGGACAAAGAGGTCCTGGAGGCGGTTCCTCAAGGGGACACAGGTTCAGGATTTTATTCCAACCTGTTTGTGGTAGCCAAAAAGGACGGAGGAGCTCGTCCCATTTTGGATCTCAAAGATCTGAATGCCTATGTGGTGACTTCCCACTTCCGCCAGGAGTCCCTGCGCTCTGTGATTGCAGCAATGTCTCCAGGGGAGTTTCTTGCCTCCCTGGACCTTCAGGATGCTTATCTTCACATCCCTATTCATCCAGAGAGCAGGCGGTATCTCAGGATTGCCTGCCACAGGGGACACTTTCAGTTTGCAGCGCTCCCCTTTGGGCTGACTTCAGCCCCTCAGGTCTTCCAGAGGGTGTTGGGTTCCTTGATAGCGGTGCTCCATCAGGATGGGATCAGAGTGACCCCCTACATGGACGATCTCCTACTGAAGGCCTCCTCAGCGGAGCTTCTCCACCAGCAATTACAGATGTGCATGCACACCCTGAACCGTCATGGCTGGATCCTGAATCTGGACAAGTCGGACTTGATTCCATCTCAGAGGCTTCTGTTCCTGGGTCTCCTGTTCGACACTCGCCAATGCATGGTGTTTCTTCCAGAGGACGTGGCTCACCAGATAGCCGTCAGAGTGGCTGGGATTCTGGACATGGATGAGATTCCAGTACCGAAGTTGTCGTCCTTAGTGGGGAAGTTCATTTCCACAATCGAAGCAGTACCATTTGCCATGGCCCACTCCAGGGATCTTCAGAGATTCGTGATCCAGACGTGCAAGAATCATCCAGATCATCAACATCTGTCTGTTTCTCTTCCTCCTCATGTCGAGTCGAGTCTGCACTGGTGGTTAGATCTCTCTCATCTCCTGAAAGGGAAATCCTTTCTAGTTCCTCATTGGACCACAGTCACTACGGATGCCAGCCTTCGGGGCTGGGGTGCAGTCTGGGGTCGCTTCAGTGCTCAGGGGAAATGGGGTCTGGAGGAATCCATGCTCTCCATCAATGTTCTGGAACTTCGAGCTGTCCGGCTGGCCCTGAGGCACTGGGAGTCTCAATTGACCGGTCTTCCGATCAGAGTGGAGTCCGACAACGCCACGGCAGTGGCTTACATCAACAGGCAAGGTGGCACAAGAAGCGGTTCCGCCTGGTGGGAGGTCAAGGATATTTTGTCTTGGGCAGAAGATCACGTGCCTGTCATCTCTGCAGTTCATATTCCAGGCGTGGACAACGTCATGGCAGACTTCCTCAGTCGTCACACCGTCGACAGCGGAGAATGGGCTCTTCACCCAGAGGTGTTTCACATGCTCACCCAACGGTGGGGGATGCCTGTGGTGGATCTGATGGCTACCAGACACAACAGAAAGGTTCCGGTGTTTTGCTCCCGGTTGAGGGACTCCCTTGCTCTAGCAGTGGATGCCTTGTCGATCCCTTGGGACTTCTCCCTGGCTTACATCTTCCCTCCTCTTCCTCTATTGATCAGAGTTATCCAGAAGTTGAAGAGAGAACGTTGTCCTGTCATCCTGATTGCTCCAAACTGGCCTCGCCAGTCCTGGTTTCCGGAGTTGATGGCCATGTCAGTGAAGGATCCGATCCCACTTCCAGCCCGTCCGGACCTACTTCTTCAGGGGTATCTGTGGAAGGAGGATGTTCACTCTCTCCATTTGATGGCATGGCGGTTGAATCCTCGATTCTAGCAAAGAAAGGCTTTTCTCCTTCTGTGGTATCGACTATGCTCAGTGCTCGTAAGCCTGTGTCTTCCAAGATCTATCATCGCATATGGTCAACTTTCGTGACATGGTGTTCTGACAAGAAGTTGTCCCTTGACTTCCATCTTCCCACTGTCCTAGCCTTCTTGCAGGACGGTGTGGATAAGGGGCTCAGTCTGAGTTCCCTCAAAGTTCAGACTTCTGCCTTGTCTGTGTTTTTCCAAGAAAGGATTGCTGTCCTTCCTGATGTGAAAGTCTTCTTCCAAGGTGTGACTCATGTTCGACCTGCCTTTAAGAGTCCTGCTCCCCAGTGGGATCTCAATTTGGTGCTGGGAGTTCTACAGCGACCACCGTTTGAATCCTTGGCTTCCATTCCATTACGTCTTGTGACTTGGAAGATGGCCTTCCTTTTGGCTATTGTGTCAGTGCGCCGGGTGGCAGAGTTACAGGCTTGTCTTGTAAACCTCCTTACCTGGTGTTCCACAAGGATAAGGCTGTGCTTCGCACTACCAAGGAATTCTTACCCAAGGTTGTGTCCGAGTTTCACATCAATCAGGAGATTGTGGTTCCCTCTTTCTGCCCTAATCCTTCATCTGACAAGGAAAGAGATCTCCATCTGTTGGATGTGGTGCGTTGCCTCAAGTTTTATGTTCATCGCACCGAGTCTATCAGGAAGTCTGACGCTCTATTCGTCATTCCTGAGGGGCCTAGGGCAGGGAGACCGGCTTCCAAAGTTACCATTGCCTCTTGGATTAAGGCTACCATCCGTGAAGCCTATAAGTTGAGGAATAAGCATGTTCCCTTCCGGGTGACTGCCCATTCCACCAGATCTATTGGGGCCTCTTGGGCCTACAAGAATCAAGCTTCTGCTGATCAACTGTGCAGAGCGGCCACTTGGTCCTCTGTGCACACTTTTTCAAAGCACTACCGAGTTGATGTACTGGCGTCGGCTGATGCCGGTTTTGGAAGGAAGGTCCTGGAGGCAGTCTTGCCTGTGTAGGTCTTCCGCTCTGTGATCCTTAGTGCTTCCTTACTGTTGAGCCCGGTTGGCTCTAGTTCCGTGTGCTGTGTTAGTTCAGGGATTGTTCCCTTGGTTGGTGTCCGTTGACACTTACAGTTTGGGCTATGTTATCAACTGGTCATAGCAGTTCTAGTGACTTGGGCCTTGCGCCTGGTCCTTGCCTTACTTCCCGCCTCTGGATCAGCTCAATGTTTGTACATCCCAGAGTACCAGTGACCTGTATTGGACGACAGTGAAAATAGGATTTTAGTCTTACCTGTTAAATCCTTTTCACTTAGTCCATACAGGTCACTGGTCTCCCACCCTGTCAAGGGACCAGTCTTGGCTCTCCTGTGGCATCCAGTGGGAGACCGTTCGGGCATGCTCACAGGAGTCTTTCTTTTTGCTTACCTGAGGTCAGTTTTAGGGTCTCAAATCAATCTAAAGTGGCTCTGGCCAGAAGGTGGCTTAAGTAAGAGGGGAGGCTCCGCCCCTTGCAAATCATTTGCATAGTTGTTCCTGCCTATTAAAGGGGACTTACGCCTCCCAGAGTACCAGTGACCTGTATGGACTAAGTGAAAAGGATTTAACAGGTAAGACTAAAATCCTATTTTTGTAGGGTTCCATAGAACTTGGTGCTCAGAGATACTAGTTTCAGCTTTTGGTCTTCCTGTGGTAGGGGCCCAAGGAAACTGATTTGCCCAACCTCACCACCTGTCAAACCTTGATCTCTTTGTTCAGAGTTGGTCTTTGGTTTTTTTCTTCTGTAAAGCCTGACCAATGAGACACTTGATCACAATCTCTGTCACTTGATCCATAGTCAGAGAGATTCCCTTCAAATCAGTCCACTGGTAGAATGTTTCTCTGTGTCCACCCTTGGCTTGAGCCCAGTCCCCCAGCTTCAACAGTCCATTCATAGTCTGGAAGGGAATCTGTGCCACACAGTCAGCCATCTCATTTTCCAAGAGACCAGTATGTCCATCAGCAATGGGCCACTTGTTGCTTTGTGCCCACAAGATCTGCCATAATCCAGTACCACCCCAAGGGGAGTTTTCTTTTATTGTCCATTGGCCTTGCTGCTCAGTTGCCAGCCTGACAGTCACTTCATTTGGCTGTGCCGGAACTTCTGTCTCATGGTATGTCCCATCACATGTGGTTTTATGATTCACACAATCCGCCAAGCATTTCCTGATAACAACAGTGTCTTGTTCACTCGGGTTACCTCTCTCTACCAGACACCACTTCCATGTCTGTAGGGTCTGATTCTGCGCAACTGCTGTGCGAGCCGCAAGGCCGTCTTGACGCACCCAGTTACGTATAGAGATATCGGATTTCACTAGTGGGATGCGGTCCAAATTGTTGTTGACACTTACAGCCTCTTTGACTGGCGTCATTGCTTCATCCCAATAATACACAGTCTTTTTCCAGGTTACATCACAGATGTGATGCAGTAACAATCCCAGGTAGGGCACGAGGCACCTCCTGAAAACAGAAAAGCCCAGCAGGACTTGTGCTGCATCCATGTCTTTGACCACTTGCTTCTCCATATCCTCAGTGGCGTCCCGGTATACTTGACACTGGAGGTATCCCATAGCCTGTACACCTCTGGCAGCATGCCATTGCACAGTAGTCGGTGCAGTCTTTTTCACCAATATCAGGTCTGAGGCAGCGGCTGCTAGTGGGGATGTCACTTTGTTCAGTTCTTTATAGTCCATAGTCATATGCCCACTCCCATCTGGCATCTTCACACGCCAGACCTGACCCTTGTAGGAGCTGGCAGCAGGCCTCAACACACCCAGGCCTTGAATAGTCTCTATTGTTTCTGTATGTTCTCCAGGACTGTGGTACTTGCTCAGTTCTCCTGGCAGTGAGATGTACATTGGGGTCCATTCAGTATGTCCCCAGACTATTGGCTGAAGCACTGAAAGAGACAAAGTACGGACTACAGCGCCAAAAGTGTAACTCCCTGTCTCAGTGTAAAGGATCTGTCCCAGCACAATACCCATTCCCAGAATAATCTCTGCTGGGAATATGGGACCATTCCCTATCTGTATGCGGCACTGCACCCGGTACGCAAGTATCTTCTGTTCTCCCACTCTCTCACCCATAGCACAACCTTTAGTGTACTTTGTCTGATTCACATTGCTGTGACACAGTGACACTTCTGCCCCAGTATCCAGCAAGGCTGTCACATCTTGTAGTCGCCTACAGTGTCCCCAGTCACAAACATATGGGCAGCGGTCCCCTAATTTCAGTACTGCTATATACAAAACAGTAGTGTTTGGGGACGGGACCGGCCTACATGTCATTCATTTTCAGGAAACATCCACGTCTGTGTGTGTTCATGTAATGCATCAAATGCTTCCGTGTATGGAGTAGTCATTGGTGGGGGTGGAGCTGTGAGTATCACAAAGAGTATGTCAGTTGGTTCTACGTCACCCTCCCCCCCTATTCCTACATCACTAGTCGCCACCCTTTGGAGTCTGGCTGTTTGTAACTTCCCTTCCTGCTTCAGTCTCTTCCAGCATTTCAACCAGGTCAGAGTAACACATTCACCACCAGCATCCCAGGCACACAAAACCCATGCCAACAGTTTTTTATGCATAGCAACCTCAGCCCCTTCAGCCACTGGTGTCTGAGGGGTTTGCGTGCACTTAGTCACATAGTTCTGCTTCCACTCAGCAACAATAAGGTTGTGCCCAATATATTGGGGCATCTGTGTGACAGTCTGATTAACTTTCCCCATCAGACAGCCCATCCCATTGATAAACTGCATCCCAATCATCCTCTGCTACCACAGTTCGTATGTGGACAGTGCTGTGGGGAGACATCACCCTTTTTCCTCCTCTTAGCCTCCTTCTCTCCTTTCCAGCACTTACCACATATGAAGCAACACTGTCCCCCATTTGATCTAGTCTCTTTAGTTGCATCATAGTAATACATTCATCCTGTACAGTTTCAAATTCCTTCTGCAAGGCAGCTGTCTGACAGCTGCAGTATATCTAGATAAATTCAACAGCTGGTGCCCATCAACATTTTTATATAACTCTTGGGCACTTGGGAACCACGGTCCCTTCTCTGCCCATATTAACAATGGTGCCCTCTCGCACCCACACACCGTACGGGTTAATTTCTTCAGTTTGCTAAACATCCCTTCACTGCACACTCCTTATCTTTAGTGAAATTCCAAACCCTGCTCGCAGCGCCAAGTGTTACAAATAGAAGTTTGGAATTTCAGAATAAAGACAAACAATGAAGTGAAATGCAGTTTATTTAAACATGCAATGATTAAACAGGTTATGGCCAGAGTTCACACAAGTATGAAAGCATACCAACTCTGGAAGATATAAAAAAGGGTGAGAGAGAGATCTGCCAGAGTTTCCTCCGTATGAGAGACACACGGCTCTGGTGTATTTAGATCTGCCAGAGTTTCCTCCGTATGAGAGACACACGGCTCTTGTGTATATAAAAAAAAAAAAAAAAAAGACATACAATAATTAAACAAGTTACTTATCTAATTACTGGAGCTGAACATCAGTGTGGGAGAGCCTTTCCACGCTAAACTCCGTAGTATCGTTACACAGGTGAATAGCCCGACAGACCTGACGTCCCAAATGGCTAAACAGCAACACACAAGTTTGGATGAGGTACAGTCTACAGAGGTGAATAGCCTGACAGACCGGACGTCCCAAATGGCTAGACAGCAACACTGTACCTCTCCGACTTGAGACCAGGTACACTCTTTCCTAGTCTCCAAATTGGCTCACTGTTGTCTTGATTACAGGTTAAAATACAGGCTACGCCCTAAGATGTCTAAAACTACGCATGCGTATGTGCTTGGTTATATAACACTGCATAGAAGAGATGTCTCCAACTGCCTCTCATAAACACTACGTGGCTTACAGTGCCTGCCCCTCTGCTGTTGTAAACCTAAAAGCAGAGTATTAACCCCCCACTGACCGTGAGGAGATCACCAAAAAAAAAAAAAAACATCCCTTACAGGATGCGTCTCAGGTAGGAACGCATGTTGTTTTCTTGTACATGTGCATTTTGTGAGTGCAGTCCAATCCCAGATCGGATGGTACATTCCGGGTTGAATGCGCATGCTTCCCCTGTGGTCATATCCTTTTGTTGCTGCTCATTTGACTTCCGCTGGAGGCTATTTAGGCTGGTACGAATATGTTCTGCTCCAGCATTATGGCTATGGAGTTCCACCTGCTCTTTTGGGTTTCTGTCCGGAGCAGGGGATTATCCAATTGGGGTCAACTGATTTTGGCACGAAGAAGGGTGGAGTTAGAGTCTTTAGGCTGGCCCTGTGGAACCATCGATGATCCGGAAGTGGGAAATGGAACGCACACCAGTGTGAACATAATTGTGGCAAGGTAATTGTGTATTCATCTTTAAAGTATACATGTCTTTTTCTGCTTGGCTCTGGATGAAGTAACATTCACTTACGAAACACTTCAGCCATTTGTTACAGTTTACAGCTTACCTTGTTTGCAGCAGCATATACAGGCGCAAGGCTTCTAGCATGCTGCAGGCCTCTGTTTTATCTGTTTGTTTCCTGTAGTCTCATCCTACCTACTTCCTATTTCCTCCCTCTGAGCTGCTCCTTCTACTTCCTGTGGAGGGGTTTAAAAGGCAGACTGAGTCCTGACTCAGTCGCCCTTGTGTTGTTGTTATTAGGTGAAGTACTTGGGCTCTGTGTGTGACCTGGCTATCTACAAAAACCCACTCTGTGTATGACCTGGCTATTTATGAGAACCCGCACTGTGTATGACACGGCTAAGTAAGAGAACCCTTTCTGTGTATGACCCAGCTAAGTACAAGAACCCTCTCTGTGTATGACCTAGAGATCACGAGTATCCCTTACTGTGATCAATTTGTGCATTTGGCTTAAGACAGACCACTGTTGTAGACAGGGTCTGATTGGTGACTGCAGGCGTGAGTCACAAGGTCTCAATATAGTGACTGCAGGCGTGAGTCACAGGGTCTGGTGTAGTGACTGCAGGCGTGAGTCACAGGGTCTCGTGTGGTGGCTGCAGGCATGAGCCACAGGGTCTTTATATGTGACTGCAGGAGTGAGTCACAGGGGTCCGATATAGTGGGGTCTCTTAGCGGTGACTGCAGGCGTGGGTCACCGGGTTGCTGCAAAGGTGTGGTGTTGTTGGTTTGACTGACTGCAGGCGTGGGTCAGTTCTCCAGTCCAGCAGTCCTTGTGTTCCTGTTCATCGGATCAAGATTGCTCAGCCAGTGTTCACAGTGGTCGCCTGTTCCAGTCGACGGATCAAGAGTTGGCGTTCCTGTATCCTATTGAGACTAACAGGGGCTTTGGCCCAGTCTCTCGCATTGTCTAGCGAGAGGCCTACTATTTCTGGTAGTAGTGTCGCCAGCTAGTAACCCTTTGCTTGTTGTACCACTTATTTATCGCTGTGATTTATTCTAATAAATACTTTTGCATTATATTACCGTACTGAGTTCTGAGCATTCCTGGGTGCCCGTGACACCATTATATATATATTCAGGATTGTTATTTGCAAGTTTTATTTTTTAATTTCTTTATTTTATTTTTGTTGTGCATGTACAACTGATTTGTAATATATATATTGTTTGAGTCGTCTGGCCTTTAGGGCTATATCTTTATATTCCATAAATTTATATATATTTTCTATATTTTAGTTTTAATAAAATATTTTTTTGTACCGGAGCTTATTTAAGTACACTGGCTCATCTATTGGAAGCTCTATTACGTTTTGTAATTGGGGGTTGATATATACTTATAAAAATGTAGGTTCGGCCTATTGTAATATTAGGTTTGTGTCCACCCTCTTTTCAAGTGGCCTGTTCCACATTGAGACAGTAATATATCACCCTATATTGACATAAAGAGGAGAAGATCCTTTATTTCAACCTGTGTGAGGAGTGTCACTGCCCTGGGGTGAGAGCCAGTGAAAGTACAAGAACCGAGAGGCAGGTGATAGCCTCAATTAAATGGGAGTAGGATTCTGAAGATTTTCCTTTGGTGTTTGCTGAAGGACTATTCTACCTATTGAATATACTACACTTAGAGAGACTCTTTTGCGCACTCTTTTTGTGTTTTTTTGTAGCTAAGTGATTCTTTACCTTCACAGAGACTTAAGTTGCCAACCCAGTATTAACTAACAAATCTGTACCTCCCCTTAGATTACATTTGCCGAACCTGCTATTGTCTTGTGATTCTGCACCTGACATGCAGTCTGTTCTCTTTTCTGCCGCTTGGATTTGTTCCACTTCAGAGCTGGTGTTTCCAATTCAGTGTGATCTTCAATCTACCCATGATTAATCTATAGATATTGTGCCTCTATTGTTTCTTATCCTAGTCTCCTGTGGTCTTCTTTTCCTTTCTCCTTCCTAGTTTTATTTTCTGAAGCCACATTCTATTACTGATGTTCCATTTCCACCACTCAGCTCACTAGCAACAGTTGCTGTCTCTACTATTCTTATTGCTAGGGTTTTCTCTTTATTTAACTCAACTTGTTCTACACCACATGCTGGTCATGCTTTTTCTTTGATCACCTTTCTGTCAGTTGTATTCTTTGTCCAGACTGTCTCTTCTTTTCACTGCAGTGATTTGTTTCTGTTTCAGTTTATTCTCACTTCTAGTCGGCATTCAGCTAGTGTTCCAGTCTTCCAGCTTCTACTTGGGGTACTGCTTCACTGTGTCTCTCATCATCATCATCATCATCATCATCTCCTCTTATGTTCCTCTAGTACCTAGTACAGTCATCCTGACCAGCCAGTGGCTCATCTGGTGTCTAACACCAGACCTTGTGGTCAACACCTTCACTCCAGCTTTGGCCACAGCAAAGCTGTTCTAGAAGATGTCAGTGGACTCCAGGTACGTACTCCAGAATTGTAACCTATATTCAGGACAGTCACAGAGCTTACGGAAGTATCCAAAGTGGTGCTTTAGCAAGGAGTCCTCTTTGATCACCATACCAATCAAATCCAGAAACTGGACCAGTAGCTGAACTCAGCTACAGGTTTGCTTCAGTTTATGCAATAAAGTTCTGAAGCATTCACTCCTCTGTTGCCATTGCCACCTACACCCCCCCACACACACTTCTTTACCAGCAATTTCTCATCCTAGGCTACCTTTGTCTGAGAGAAGGTTTGATTGAAATCCAAAGGGATTGCAGGGTTTTCCGAACCTGTTTTAAATGTTCACACAGTACGTTATACTTTCTTCTCTCACCAGTCTAGAAAAATATTCCTAATCTGTCTGGCATCGCACTGTTGCTTGACCGACATTTGTAGCTCCAGAATCTGAAGATGGATGCCCAGTCACTCACACTGCACCTTTTAATATTCCTATAATCCGTAACTTTTTTTTTTTTTTTTTTTTTTTTCTACTGCTCTTGATTCTGCCACATTAAAGTCTTTACAGTAGGCACAAGTAAAGTTGCCACCTGGATTTATGTAGTTGATTGGGCTGAAAAAAGGCATGCGTCCATCAAGTTCAGCCAGTGCCATATCACTGAACAGAATATTGAAACTATTTCCAATAGTTACCCAAACTTGTAACAACATTTCTTCCTGACTCCAAATGGCAGTTGGATATTTCCCTAGATCCTTATCTGGTTTGAAATCAACTGTCATAATTCTCAAAACTGTGAATGAGAAAAGTATCCTTTATGTTTTTGAAAGCAATTACAGTATCTGCAAGTGCAGCATCCTGAGGCAAAAAAGTCTATAACATTACTGCACTTACTGTAAAAAAATCCCTGCTTTTGTTTTATACAAAATCACTTTTCCACTAGTCTTAATAGATGACCTCTTGATTTTTGTTTAGGTCTTTGAGTAAATAATTCCTTAGAAAATTATTTATATTGATATTTAATCTGTAACATAACACAGTAACATAGTTGATGATGCTGAACAAAGACATGCATCCATCAAGTCAGCCAATGCCAAATCACCCCTGTTGCCCCAGAGGAAGGCAAAAAACAAAACAAAACACTGAAACCATTTCCCATTAAGCCCCAAGTGGGTAAAACAAATCCTTCCTGACTGCAAATAGCAGTCAGCTAATTCTCTGGATCAACAACCTATCTGTATTAAAGCCAACTGTCATAATTCTCAATATTGTTCTGTGCTATATAGGTGTCCATTACTTTTTTGAAAGCAGTTACAGTATCTGCAAGCGCAGCATCCCAATTGTAAATGGGAATCATATCACCCCATAGACATCTCTTACTTAAAGTGGAACTACCACCTCAACTAAAGTCACCCTGCAATACTTAGGCAGGTGGCGACTAGCTTAATAATCATTATTTTACCTCTCAAAAGTGTCCCCGAATAAAGTTATCCTTAAGCTTCTGAGACCAGAAGTCAGGCATCACTGTGGACCTCTTGAATGCGCACCTATGCTGTCAGTCCTAGTCACCCTTCATAAGCATTGCATTGGCCCAAACAGCTATGGAACAGACTGACAACACAGGCGCACAGGCTGCAGTAACCTGGCCATCAGTCTCGGAAGCTTAAGGATAACTTTATTCGGGGGCACTTTTGAGAGGTAAAATAATGATTATTAAACTAGTTGCCACCTGCCTAAGTATTGCAGGGCGACTTTAGTTGAGGTGGTAGTTCCACTTTAAGGTAAAAAGACCCAGTAAAGCTAGTCTTTCTTTATAACAGTTCCTCCAATCCCTTTATCAGTTTTGTTTCACTTTTTCCATCTCAATAATGTATTTTTTAAGAACTGGTCCCTAAAACTGTACTCCAGATGAGGCCTTACAAAGGGCTTATATAGAAGTGTATCCCCATCCCGTGCACCTACACACCTTTTTATACAGAATAGTACCCTACTGGCTCTTGCCTATTGTCTATCAGTACTCCTAAATCTTTCTCTAACAAGGATTCCACAAATACTTTCCCATTTAGTCTATATGTAACATGATTGTTTCTGCAGCCCAAATGAATAACCTTAGCTTTTTCTGTATTAAACCTCATTTGCCACTTTTCCATTCACTCTGTTTATCCCAATCTTTCTGGAAAGAAAAAAAAACATCCTGCTCAGTATATATTTCTTTACACAGCTTAACGTCATCACCAAAGACTGAGACGCTACTTTCAATACCCACTTTTAATAAACAAATGTAAAAGTATTGGGCCCAGGACTGAACCCTGCAGCACCCCATTTAGAACTGTAGACCAACTTGAAAAGGTTCAATTTATTATCTGCCATTTATCATTTAACCATTTATCCATCCATGCACAGATATCTCCCCCCAAACCCAAGCCTTTTAATTTATGCAGTAACCTGTTTGGCACAGTAGCAAAATTCAAGTATACTACATAATGAGCAATACCTTAGTCCAAAGTATTAATTACCTTTTCATAAAACACAAGTAAATTAGTTTGAAATGCTAATAATGCTATTGATAATCACGTGTGCTGGTGCGCCGACATAGATGAAAGTGGTCCTTAAAGGAAGGTATGTATGCAATCAGGTCTAGGTGCTTTATTCACCATAATATTTTCCATCCTCTTTTGGACTTTTCCCTCAGTAAGCCATGTGCATGATTAAGGAAATTCTGTGATTCTCTCAATTGCTCATAGTCTTCCATTGTTGCTTTCTCATATACAGAAGAAAATATCATGTTTAAGGTTTAAGCTGTAACCTTATCCCCACTAATCCTTACGGTCACCTGTCCTATCCCCACCTAATATTAACATTAATCTTTTTGCAGTTTATATGCTTCTACAATTGTCTGGATTTGGCTTTCTCTCTTTTTCAATAATTTTCTCATTTTACATTTTAGCTAGCATAATTGCTTGTTTATAGATTCCATTACAATCTTTAAATGATGTGTTTGACCCTTCTGATTTAAACGGTTGAAAAGCCTGCCTCTTATTTCCCTGCAAACCTCTTTAAGCCACATTGGTCTTAATAACATAGTAACATAGTAAATTAGGTTGAAAAACAGTCCAACTTCAACCTTTGCCTCATAACCCAGATAAATGACAATTATATAAGCTTTACTGTTGCCATATACGTTAGTCTTATCCAGACTACCTGTTTTGCCTATTATTACACAATATAACCCTCTATGTTCCCTCTTGAAAGAAAGTATCTAATCTTCTCTTAAATACATAGTAACATAGTAATTTAGGTTGAAAAAAAGACTTGCGTCCATCTAGTTCAACCCTTTTTCTATTCCTGTTTACCACTGTTGATCCAAAAAAAGGCAAAAAAACACCCTCAATATAGCAATTTCAAATTCTACCTTGAATGGGGGGGGGGAATTCCCTCTTGATTCCAAATGGCAATCAGATTTCTCCTTGGATCAACAAGCCCTAAGTAAATATTAATCCCAATACTAACGTACATAGCCCTCTATGTTATGCTCTTTTAAAGGGATAGTAATACTTCGTTTTAACTTTATTTTATTTTGTAGGCATTAAAAAAACATGAAGAATGATATAAGTCTTATCTCTCAAACCTTTATGGTTTAAGAGATATTCACAAGCAAAGTTACCCCCTCCCTCCCCTTTTTCCTAGTGTAAGCCATCTCTTCTCAGATGTGAATCTGGTTGTAAGACCGGACAGATAACAGTAGGGGAAACTCTTCATTGTATGAAAACAATGAAAGCCCTTCCCCCCCCTTGACAAGTTTTTCACCTTTTTCCCTTATCTTATTTGAAGATTGTCCTTCTCTGCAGTCTACCTAGGCACCTTCCTTCTGATCTAGCTGAACAGGGGGGATACTTTGCTTGTGAATATCTCTTAAACCATAAAGGTTTGAGAGATAAGACTTATATCATTCTTCATGTTTTTTTAATGCCTACAAAATAAAATAAAGATAAAACGAAGTATTACTATCCCTTTAAATATGTATCCAGGCCCTTTTTAAAGGCGTCTAATGTATTCGATAGCACCACCTCCTCAGGCAGTGAATTTCATACCTTTATTGTCCTTGCATAAAGAAACCCTTCCGCTGTTGTAGATTTAAATCTCCTTTCCTCAAGTCTAAGCAGGTGGCCCCTTGTCCTATGTACTGTTCTGTTAATGAACAGGTCTTTGGAGAGCCCTTTGTATGGGCCCTGAATATATATATATATATATATATATATATATATATATATATATATATATATATATATATATATATATAGTGTTATCATATCCCCTCTAAGACGCCGTTTCTCTAGTGTATACAAGTTTAACTTTTCTAGCCTTTCTTCATAACTAAAACTTTCCATTCCCCTTACTAGTTTTGTAGCCCTCTTCTGCACTTTCTCTAGTTCCATAATGTCCTTTTTCAGAAAGGGTGCCCAGAATTGAACAGCATATTCTAGGTGGGGTCTTACCATGGACCTGTAAAGAGGCATAATAATATCTTCCTCCCTTGAGTCAATACCCCTTTTAATACATGCCAATATCTTATTGGCCTTTGCAGCTGCCAGCTGGCACTGCATGCTACTGCTAAGTCTATTGTCTACCATTACTCCCAAATCCTTTTCATTTGTAGATTTCCCCAGAAAAACACCATTTAAACTATATGTTGCATTTTTATTATTATACCCAAAATGCATAACTTTACACTTCTCTATATTGAATCTCATTTGCCATTTGCCTGCCCAGTTACTCAATTTATCCAAATCCTCTTGTAATGAAGGCACATCCAGTTCAGACTTTATTACCTTACTTAATTTTGTGTCATTGGCAAACACTGATACATGGCTCCCTATGTCCTCTGGGAGGTCATTAATAAACAAATTAAAAAGAAGAGGACCCAGGACAGATCCCTGAGGTACTCCACTTATCATGTTTATCCAACTGGAGAACTTGCCATTTACTACCATTCTTTGCATTCTATCTTTTAGCCAATTTCCAGTCCACACACAAACATTTTCCCTTAGGCCTATTTCATTCAATTTGTACAGTAACCTCTTGTGTGGAACCGTATCAAATGCCTTGGCAAAGTCTAAATAGATCACATCAACCGCAACTCCCGCATCTATATTATTACTCACTTTTTCATAAAATGCTATCAAGTTAGTTTGACAAGACCTGTCTTTCACAAAGCCATGTTGACTCCTGCTAATAATAATCCTGTTCCAGCAGAATTCTTGAATATATTCCCTTAGCAACCCTTCAAACAGCTTCCCTACCACAGATGTCAAGCTTACAGATCTGTAATTTCCTGGCTGTGACTTTGATCCCTTTTTAAATATGGGCACCACATCTGCTTTACGCCAATCCATGGGCACCATACCTGAAATAAAAGAATCCCTGAAAATCAAATATAACGGTCTGGCCAGGGCCTGGCTTAGCTCTTTAAGTACCCGTGGGTGTATACCATCTGGCCCTGGAGCTTTGCTACCTTAACACCATTCAATTGTTTTAACACTTTTTCTTGTGTTAGCCAGTCCCATGCTTGCTGTGACTGTTCTGTAAAAGTAGTTTGCAGATTATTGTCCATTGGGTCTTCCTTGGTAAAAACAGAAGAAAAGAAATTATTTAAAATATCTGCCTTCTCTCTGTCTCCCTTGACCATCTCACCCGTTTCAGATAACAAGGACCCAACGTTATCAGACTTTTAATTTTTTTGCCATTAATGTATTTAAATAATTTTTTTGGGTTGCTCTTGCTCTCCTTAGCAATATTTTTTTTCATTCTCTAGTCTAGCTAATTTGATAACCTTTTTACAGGTTTTGTTGGCATTTTTGTATTCTGAAAATGCCTCTACTGATCCCACAGCTTTATAATGTTTAAATACCGCTTTCTTGTTATTTATTTCATGAATTACTTTACTGGTTAGCCACACTGGTTTTAATTTGCTTTTTGTATTTGTTTCCAACAGGGATACATTTATATGTGTATTTTTGCAATGTTATTTTGAAGGCATTCCACTTACCTTCTGTGTTTTTTCCTGAAAATATTTTTTTCCAGTCAGCAAGACCAAGGGATGAATTAAACCTGCTAAAGTTGGCCTTTTTAAAATTCAGTGTTTTGGTGGACCCCATACCAAATTGCTTTTTTGAATTTATCTCAAACGATACCATTTTATGGTCACTATTCCCCAAGTGCTCCCTAACTTGGATGTTAGAGATAAGTTCTTCATTGTCCGTTATTACCAGATCCAGACACGCATCCCCTCTGGTTGAGGTCTGCACTAGTTGAGACAAAAAATTGTCATTCAACAAGTTCAGAAACTTACTACTTTTAGCAGAATTCGCTGTTCCATTTTTCCAGTCTATTTCTGAATAATTAAAATCCCCCATAATTATAGTTCTCCCTATTTGAGAAGCCTTTTCTATTTGCATTAATAGCTGTGATTCTTCAAGGTCACCAATGCTAATATTGGTCGCTAATATTTTCTGGGCAGTTTTACCACCAGTGACTATTTCAACCCACAGGGATTCCACATGTTCACTACTGTCATCACATATATCGTTCCACAAATGAGGCAATAATACTGGTTTGACATACAGACAGACTCCACCACCTGTTTTGTTTGACCTACCTTTTCTAAATAACATGTAGCCCTCCAAATTGATTGACCAATCATGTGTGTCATCCCACCATGTTTCTGTTATGACTATCAAGTCATAGTTTTCAGTTTCAGCTACCAGCTCCAGTTCCCCTATTTTACCAGTTAAACTTCTGGCATTTGCAAGCATACAATTTTTGCCACTGCTATGTTTCATTTGTGATTTAATTTTGATGTGGTTTATAGGCTTCTCCCTATCATCTGTACTAACCCCACCCCCAGATCCACCCACCTGGTTATTAACTACATCGCCTTCCCTTTCTATACTATCTAGCCCAGTATTTATTGGCCCCTCCCCCCCTTCCTAGTTTAAAATCTCCAACCGTCTAGTAATCCTCTCCCCAAGCACTTGAGACCCTCTTGCATTCAGGTGCAATCCATCCCTACTATAGAGATTGTACCCCAAAGCAAAATCAGCCCAGTGCTCCAAAAACCCAAAGCCCTCCTTCTTACACCAACACTTCAGCCATGCATTGAGCTCTTTAATCTCCCGCTGTCTCTCTGGCGTAGCGCATGGCACAGGTAGTATCTCTGAGAATACTACCTTGGAGGTCCAGTTCCTAATCTTACTCCCTAAATCCCTAAAATTACTTTTTAGGACTCTCCACCTTCCTCTTACTTTGTCATTGGTACCAATATGCACCAAGACAGCTGGATCCTTTCTAGCCCCTCCCAATAATCTGTCCACCCTGTCTGCAACATGCTGAACCCGGGCACCCGGGAGACAGCAAACCGTTCGGTTGCTGCAATCAGAGCCACAGATTACCCTATCTGTTCTCCTAATAATGGAGTCCCCTACCACCACAACCTGCCTAGGCTTCACTTTCCTCTGGATCCCCTCTGTCCTAGAGGAGCTGTTCTCCCGGCTGTTAGGGAAAACCGTCTTCTCCAGCAATTCCACTTCTGGGTTTGCCTCCCCAACATCTTCACTTTAAATGAGCAAATTCGTTTGGATGGAAAAACTCAGGACTGGCTGCCCTCTTCCTCTTCCCTCCCCCACTGCAACCACTTCTAACTGTCACCCAGCTATGTACCTGGTTCCCTTCTAGCTGATCTCCTCCCTCTTTGCTAGGTGACCCAGATAGACTCTGCTCTCTTAGCAAGAGACTCCTCTCAAGGTTGTCAATATCTCAGTGTTGCAATATGACTCTCTAGAGCTCCAGTCTGACCTTCTAGAAGGGCCACTTGCTCACACTTGCCACAGCGGTATGGACCCTGGAACTGCTGTTCCAAGCATGCATACATATGGCAAGATGTGCACTGAGTGAGATCTCAAAACTTGCTCATCATGTATGGTGCAAATGTAAGTTCTTAAAATGTAAACAATTAATTTACCTTTGTGTTTCACCAACTGCTGTGTTTCACAAACTGTGCACTTATTCCAGAGCACTTTGTAAAGAACACACTCTATTTGTGAGCACGCTCTGTGAATCCTGTCCCTAGCTTTTGACTGAGGTTGTAGGAGAGAGGTTGTGTGTTAGGAAGCTCTCTGAAAAAGGCCTCTTTGAGGGGAGTTTTCTTTTCTTTTGTTCTCTTTTATTAGTTAGTTTAGTTGTATAAGAGTTCAGTTAGGTTTTATTTCTTTTTGGGGAAATTTGGGAAGACTTTTATTTGAATTTTTGCACTTTTAAGTTGAGCCCCAGGAAGCAGCAGCTTCTTGCCCAACAAGACTCACTTCCTGTGGGCTCCTTTCTCCAGAGCACACCCCTGACCCATCCCCTGCTGCTGGGTCTCTTTTTCTACGTTGATTTCAGTTGATTCTTTTATTTATTTTGAAAAACTTTTGTTTGGTGGGTGGTGGGGAAAATTATTTTCTGTTAGGTTAAGTTTCTTTTTGAATTTAAATTTTATTTTGAGGGAGAGAAGCAAGCAGCTGGGAGGGAAAGAATTGAAACATCTTTCATTACTGTTAACCCTCCCAGTGCCAGTGCACAGCACTGCAGCTCTCCCTCTTTCTTTTTATTTAATAAGAAAAGTTCTTTTAGTTTATTTATTTTGATTTGCTTTATTTAAGTTTAAAGCCCCAGGAGGCTTGAGTTTATTCTCCAAAGAGCTCACCTCCTGAGGGCTTCCAACCCAGCAGCACTCCCCTGACCCTTCCCCCACTCCTGGTGCTACTTAATTAGATAATTGATTTCAGTTGTTTTGTTTTCCTTCAACACTTTTTGGTTTGGTGGGGGGTGGAAATTTATTTTGTTTCTTTAAGTTTCCTTTAACTGTCTCTGAGGGAGAGATAAAAGCAGCTGGGAGGGACAGAGATTTAAAACACCTGTTTTTCTGTTAACCCTCCCAGTGCCAGGTGCATAGCACTGCATCTCTCCCTCTCCCTCTCTCACCTCTCTCTTTAAAAAACAAAACAAAAAATATAAATAAATAAAAATTCCTTCTTTTATTTTATTTCTTTCTTTAAGTTTGATTTAAAATGGGGAAGGGGATAAAGAGGCCTCAGGATCCCAAAGATGGAATAAGGGATCCTGGAAATACTAGCTGTAGCCCTGCTGTGTCCCAAGCAGCAAGCCCCAGACCTCAGGCTCCCTCTGCCTCTACTCAGGCTGCTCCTACTGGCACTGCCCCTGTTGCTACTAGATCTTTTGCACAGGTGGTTAGTGCCAGCCCCAGTCATGCCAACTCTGGGGGAGAGCAGCTATCTAGGAGGCATGGGGTCAGATGCATCATGTCTGGGGTGCACAGCATAGGGGCATATGTTAAGGCTGCAGCTGATGTTGTGAGTCCCTCTGCAGTTGTAGCAGCCAGCAAAATGTACGGCAAAGCTGTACTATTTTTACGTACGCTGGCTGCTGCACATACTTTGGTGCAGAAGGGGCTCACACTGGGGGGGACTTATATCCCTGTGGAACCCCTGGAAGGGATGGGCACACGTCTGGTACTATCTAATGTGCCCCCCTTCCTGCCGGACCCTTTGCTGCGCCCCCACTTGCAAGCCCTGGGGGAGTTAAAATCAAATATAACTAAGATTCCCCTGGGCTGCAAAGAGAGAGCACTCAAACATGTGCTCTCTTTTAAGAGGCAGGCACAAGTCCTCCTGCCTCGGGGTGCAGAAAGTATTGAGGGGTCCTTTGGGGTTCATTTTGAGGGGGTGCTGTACCGCATATTTTACAGCACAGAGGAAGTGAGGTGCTTTGCATGTAAGGAGCTGGGGCATACACGCCAGAGCTGCCCCAAGGGGCAGCGATCTAAAACATCAGCCCCAGCTCCAGTGCCAATAGCAAGCACCTCACGTACAGCACCCAGCCCTGCTAAGACCACCGTGGCAGGGCCCTCAAAAGGGAAAGCCCCCCCTTCAGAGAGCTATAAGGAGGCTGTTCCAAAGCCCACCACCGCAGCCTCCATGCCTCCTTCCTCCCCACCAAAATCATCATTAGCTGCAGATACATCTAAGGCTGCAGCAAAAGGGAGGAAGGAGAAGAGTGTCACCACTACCCCCTGTGTTGCCGCTGCCCCGGTGCCATCCCCCCCCGCCCCAAGTATAAACACTTCAGCAAGTGTAGGGGATGAGGGGAGGGAGGAAAGATCTCAGCCCTCTAAAGAGGGCACGGGGAGCGGCGGCACCTCCTCTTCTAAGGATGACGCCCCAAGGAAGAGGAAATATAAGACCAATAGGGGGACACTGGAGGAATGGGAGGAGCTTATCTCCTATCCCTCCAAAGTCAAAAAGAGGAGCCATCCATCGCCTCCTCAAGTGGTGACATTGTCTGACCTGGCTATCAATCTCAGCCAGCCAGGTGCAGACCACACACCTCTCCCCCCAGACCTGGCGGGGGATAATGTGGCCAAGGGTCTGGGGAATGTGCAGGGGAATGAGGGTCTCCCTGAGGAGACAGGGGCAGACAGCCAGCCAATACCTATGCAGCTTGTCTTGCCCCTGATGTATGAAGGGAGGCCCAATAAAGCCCCTGCAGAATGGGCAGTTAGTGTCCCTAAGGTGCTGAGCTTTGGGGACCACAGTCAGCCTCTCCCTCCAGGGTCACTCTCCAGTGGCGACACTGGGGTAATTCCAACTCCCCAGGATATGCCACTCCTGGAGGCGATAGATTTAAGCGTAACGCCCATTCAGGACCCTGCAGAGGAAAATCCAGGGGAGGGTGACGCAACAGGGGCAGTGGTAATGGAGGAGGGTGACCAGGCAGTCCCTCCTATTAATACCTTGGAGGTGACTGCTTCAACCTCGGAGATCCCTCCTCCCACTTCATCCACTGACCCCAACCTTAGCGTCATCCAAGCTGCGCAGGCGGCGGTGGAGAAGGCTGAGGAGGCATATAAGGCCTCCAAAGCTCCCCATATCAGCAAGCCGTCTGTCGCCGTTCGGCCAGCTACCCCTGAGTGTGCCCCTAGTACTAGCAAGGGGGCACAAGAATCCTCTCAGGGTTCGGTCGCGAAGGGTGTCTTAGACCCCACTTCAATAACATCTAGAAGTGGGAGTGTTAAGATTAAGCTGAGAAGGCTTACCCCCTTAGAGGAGAAGGGGGTTTATACAGTACTTAGCGAGGAGGAGCCCAGGGATGGCAGTGAGGCTTCTGCAGCCTCAATACCTACACCTAGCCCTGTCATCCCTGCCAAGGAAATAACAGCTTTCCTTGAGAGCACCCTTCGCGGACAAAATAAAAAGAAGGTGCGCCTGGCCCTTGAGAGGTGGAATGATCTGCCGTTAATCATCCACTCTCTCAGAGAATATCTTAGGGCCAGCAATCGGGCCAAGAACTTCGGGTCTGCCGAACATATCCGCGCCCGCAAGTTCTTAAATTTGTGTCTGTCCCATCAGGCCTCGCTAGGAGATGGGACGAAAGCACTTCCTGACACACAGTAATGGCTCTGAGCATCAGCACCCTTAATACCAATGGCTGTAGGGATGGGTTTCGCAGGTTCCAGGTACTCTCCTATCTACAGCAAGGGGGGTACTCTGTGAGCTTCCTGCAAGAAACCCATACCACTCCGGAGGCTGAAGCCAACTGGCATCTGGAGTGGCGAGGCAGGGTTTTCTTTAGCCACTTCACTTCGGCGTCATGTGGAGTGGTGACCCTGTTCTCAGAGTCCTTTCAGCCTGAGGTGCTGAGTGCAAAGGCCGTTATCCCAGGCCGTCTGCTGCATCTCCGGGTCCGAGAGCTAGGCTGCACGTTTAGTCTGCTGAACGTGTATGCACCCTCTGCAGCAGGACCGGAGAGGGTGAGGTTCTTTGCTAGTTTGTCGACCTATCTGGAGTCGGTCGATGCGGATGAGTGTTTGATTATCGGGGGTGATTTCAACTGCACCCTCGAAGCTCTGGACCGTGTCGGGACAGAGCATTATCCACCATCCGCGTCGGCTTTGAGGGAGGTCATCACCCGCTACTCCCTGGTCGACATCTGGCGAGAGCAGCACCCAGGGGCATCAGACACTTTCACCTATGTCAGGGTGAGAGATGGTAGGGTGTCCCACTCCCGGATCGATAGGCTTTATATATCTAGCCACTACATGTCGCGGGCCCGGTCCAGTGCCATTAGGTTGGCCCCGTTCACGGACCACAACTGTGTGTCCGTGAAGCTGTCGCCCATGTCATCGGCGACAAAAGCCGCCTATTGGCACTTCAACAATACCTTGTTGGAGGACGAGGGCTTTGCGGCATTGATCCGGGAGAGGTGGGCGGACTGGAGGGGTTTCAAGGGTGACTTTGCCACGCTGAGTCAGTGGTGGGACGTGGGCAAGGTGCACTTGAGACTCTTGTGTCAGGAGTATACTAGGGGTGTGAGCAGTCAGCGCAATGCCGAGATTGAGGCACTCCGGGGGGAGGTGCTTGGCCTCGAGCAAAGGCTGGCTGCTGAATCTAGGGATCAAGCCTTGCAGCGCGAATACGTAGAGAGGAAGGAGGTTCTCTGTCACCTGGAACGGCACCAGGCTAAGGGAGCCTTCGTGCGAAGCCGCTTGCGATTCCTTTGGGAGATGGATCGCGGCTCGCGCCTCTTCTACGGACTGGAGAAGAGGGGGGGTAACCGCAGACATATCACCTGCCTCCTCGCGGAGGACGGTGCCCCTCTTTTGGATCCGGAGAGCATCCGGGACAGGGCCCGGAGATTCTATACCAACCTGTACTCTCCGGATCCCATCTCTCCAGACGCCTGCGAGGTGCTATGGGATGGGCTTCCAACGGTCAGCGAGGGTGGAAGAGAGAGGCTGGATCAGCCCATCTCTCTAGCTGAACTCTCTGAAGCCCTCATTCTAATGCCCCATGGCAAATCTCCGGGGCTGGACGGACTGACCGTAGAGTTCTTCCAATTCTTTTGGGAGACTCTAGGACCTGATTTCCAACTGGTCCTAACGGAGGCCCTCGAGACTGGTGAGATGCCCCTTTCCTGTCGACGGGCAGTAATGGCCTTGCTGCCCAAGAAGGGGGATCTCCGCCTTATCGAGAACTGGCGACCAGTCTCGCTGCTCAGCACGGATTATAAGATCGTAGCCAAAGCTGTCACCTTAAGGCTCAGGTCCGTGCTGGCAGAGGTGGTCCACTCAGACCAGTCCTATACAGTCCCGGGCCGGACCATCTTTGATAATATCTTTCTGGTCCGGGATCTGCTCTGCTATGCCCGCAGGACTGGTCTATCACTCGCCCTTCTTTCACTAGACCAGGAGAAGGCGTTTGACAGAGTGGATCACAGATATCTCATAGCTACTCTGCAAGCATACGGCTTTGGCCCACGCTTTGTGGGCTACCTTAAGACGCTGTATGCCTCTGCAGAGTGTTTAATTAAGATCAACTGGTCCCTAACGGCACCCCTGGTATTTGGACGAGGAGTACGGCAGGGATGCCCCTTGTCTGGACACCTATATGCACTAGCCATCGAGCCCTTCCTATGTCTGTTAAGGAAGAGGCTCACAGGGCTGGTGCTGAAGGAGCCAGACATGAGGGTGGTCCTTTCGGCATATGCCGACGATGTACTCCTCGTGGCCCAAGACCTAGTTGATCTGGAGCGGGCTAAAGAATGCCAAGAGGTTTATACAGCTGCCTCTTCTGCTCAGATCAACTGGTCCAAATGCACAGGCCTTTTAGAGGGTCCCATACAGGTAGACTCCCTGCCTCCCACCTTCCGTAACATCAAGTGGGAGGCTACAGCTTTGAAATACCTTGGAGTCTACCTGTCCGCTGCGAATCCCACAGTCCCTGCAAACTGGAAAGAACTATAGGAACGAGTCCTCTCTCGGATGGGACTGTGGAGGGGTCTTGCGAAAGTGCTTTCCCTAAGGGGGAGGGCTTTGGTGATCAACCAGCTGGTGGCCTCGCAGCTGTGGCACCGGCTGATCTGCCTTAGCCCGACCCCCGAGTTCATCAGCAAAATCCAGAGAATGCTGCTGGACTTTCTCTGGATGGGGAAGCACTGGGTCTCTGCGGGTGTGGCGAGCCTCCCACTGGGAGAGGGCGGTCAAGGAGTGGTGTGCATACGCACTCAAGTGCACACCTTCCGCCTCCAGTACCTGCAGAGATACCTGTACGCAGACCCTTCACCGCAGTGGTGCGCGCTGGCCTCCAGCTTCTATCGCCAGTTGCGCAATATGGGGTATGACCGGCAACTATTCATCATCAAGCCTGAGGGGTTTGGGAGCGACCTCTCAGTGCTGCCGGCATACTACCGGGAAACCCTCAAGGCCTGGAGCATGGTCTCCGTGTCAAGGCAGGGCACAGCGCAGGGGGCAGACATTCTAGCGGAGCCCCTGCTATATAATCCAGCTGTGGGGGCTCAGATGTTGGAAGCCCCTAGCATATGTCGTCGCCTTCGCCAAGCACGGATGACCCGAGTCGGGGATCTCCTGGACTATGAACGGGCGGACTGGGTGGAGCCCCATGTGCTTATGCACCGTATGGGTTTCCATAGTCCCAGAGTTCCGTGCCGTTTGCTCCTGGAGATCAAGCTTGCCATCCACCCCGACTCGCGCACCTTCATTGACGGGGCCTTACAGGCCGGAGAGCCACATCTACCTGTGGAACCCTCGCCTCCGGCTGTAAGCATACTACCAAAGCCTCGTCAGTCCCCCTTGGCTTCTCCAGCCCCCAACTTAAGCCGGTTGGGGGTGATACCCTCGGCATGTTTCCGTGGCATGCCGAGGAAGAGGCTGTATTCCCTCGTGCTCCACACAGTGCACTTCCTCGCCCTCGTCGGTCGCCCAGACACCATCTGGAGGCGAGTGCTTGACGTGGGCGAGAGACCCCGGTGGAGGGCACTCTATTCCACCTTGGTGCCCAGACCCATCGGGGATTTGAGTTGGAGAGTGCTCCATGGTGCACTGAGCACGGGGGAGTACCTGGCCCGTTTCACGGACTCCCCTGCCACCTGTCCTTTCTGTGGCAGGGGCGAGTCTGTTTTTCATGTTTACTTTTCATGCAGCCGACTGCAGCCCCTCTTGTCATTCCTGAGGGGACTCCTCCTGCAGTTCTGGCTGCACTTCTCTCCACATCTTTTCATCTTTGGGCGCACGGTGTCTCGGACAAGTAGGGCTGAGGACCTCCTCATAAACCTGCTCCTGGCACAGGCTAAAATGGCCATTTATGTGACCAGGAAGCAGGTGCTGTCAGGGGAGGTTCCAATGACGCCTGAAGCTTTATTCCGGGCATTCGTGCGCTCCCGTATCCGAGCAGAGTACACCCAGGCCCTTGCCACTGGGGGTATATCATCTTTTGCCTCCCAGTGGGCCTTAAATGGTGTGCTCTGCTCGGTGTCCCCCCATCTGGATTCATTTCAACTCACAATTCATCTTTAAGTTATTTTTATGTTACAGTTATTTTTCTCTGGTCCTTTCTATCTCCCTTTGGGTGCTGGGGGTGCGCGGCGTGTTAATTATGGCACGCTGCTTGCTCCTCTGGCGCTCAGGGGGTTAATGTTTCTTAAAAAAAAAAAAAAAAAAAAAAAAAAAAAAAAAAAAAAAAATTAATTACTTATGTTGCATTTCATTTCGTCTATTTTCTTTTCTGACCTTTTGGGTGCTGGGGGTGCGCGGCGCGTTAAATGATGGCGCGCTGTTTGCTCCTCTGGCACTCAGAGGGTTAATGTTTCTTTAAAAATAAATAAATAAATACTGTCTACTGATTGGCTGGCTTGCCTATAAGGCAAGCCCCTTTGGTTTCTTTTCTTAATATCCTGTCCCTAGCTTTTGACTGAGGTTGTAGGAGAGAGGTTGTGTGTTAGGAAGCTCTCTGAAAAAGGCCTCTTTGAGGGGAGTTTTCTTTTCTTTTGTTTTCTTTCTTAGTTAGTTTAGTTGTATAAGAGTTCAGTTAGGTTTTATTTCTTTTTGGGGAAATTTGGGAAGACTTTTATTTGAATTTTTGCACTTTTAAGTTGAGCCCCAGGAAGCAGCAGCTTCTTGCCCAACAAGACTCACTTCCTGTGGGCTCCTTTCTCCAGAGCACACCCCTGACCCATCCCCTGCTGCTGGGTCTTTTTTTTTTTTTTTTTTTTCTACTTTGATTTCAGTTGATTCTTTTATTTATTTTGAAAAACTTTTGTTTGGTGGGTGGTGGGGAAAATTATTTTCTGTTAGGTTAAGTTTCTTTTTGAATTTAAATTTTATTTTGAGGGAGAGAAGCAAGCAGCTGGGAGGGAAAGAATTGAAACCTCTTTCATTACTGTTAACCCTCCCAGTGCCAGTGCATTGCACTGCAGCTCTCCCTCTTTCTTTTTGTTTAATAAGAAAATATCTTTTAGTTTATTTATTTTGATTTGCTTTATTTAAGTTTAAAGCCCCAGGAGGCTTGAGTTTATTCTCCAAAGAGCTCACCTCCTGAGGGCTTCCAACCCAGCAGCACTCCCCTGACCCTTCCCCCACTCCTGGTGCTACTTAATTAGTTAATTGATTTCAGTTGTTTTGTTTTCTTGTCAACACTTTTTGGTTTGGTGGGGGGTGGAAATTTATTTTGTTTCTTTAAGTTTCCTTTAACTGTCTCTGAGGGAGAGATAAAAGCAGCTGGGAGGGACAGAGATTTAAAACACCTGTTTTTCTGTTAACCCTCCCAGTGCCAGGTGCATAGCACTGCATCTCTCCCTCTCCCTCTCTCACCTCTCTCTTTAAAAAACAAAACAAAAAATATAAATAAATAAAAATTCCTTTCTTTTATTTTATTTCTTTCTTTAAGTTTGATTTAAAATGGGGAAGGGGATAAAGAGGCCTCAGGATCCCAAAGATGGAATAAGGGATCCTGGAAATACTAGCTGTAGCCCTGCTGTGTCCCAAGCAACAAGCCCCAGACCTCAGGCTCCCTCTGCCTCTACTCAGGCTGCTCCTACTGGCACTGCCCCTGTTGCTACTAGATCTTTTGCACAGGTGGTTAGTGCCAGCCCCAGTCATACTAACTCTGGGGGAGAGCAGCTATCTAGGAGGCATGGGGTCAGATGCATAATGTCTGGGGTGCACAGCATAGGGGCATATGTAAAGGCTGCAGCTGATGTTGTGAGTCCCTCTGCAGTTGTAGCAGCCAGCAAAATGTACGGCAAAGCTGTACTATTTTTACGTACGCTGGCTGCTGCACATACTTTGGTGCAGAAGGGGCTCACACTGGGGGGGACTTATATCCCTGTGGAACCCCTGGAAGGGATGGGCACACGTCTGGTACTATCTAATGTGCCCCCCTTCCTGCCGGACCCTTTGCTGCGCCCCCACTTGCAAGCCCTGGGGGAGTTAAAATCCAATATAACTAAGATTCCCCTGGGCTGCAAAGAGAGAGCACTCAAACATGTGCTCTCTTTTAAGAGGCAGGCACAAGTCCTCCTGCCTCGGGGTGCAGAAAGTATTGAAGGGTCCTTTGGGGTTCATTTTGAGGGGGTGCTGTACCGCATATTTTACAGCACAGAGGAAGTGAGGTGCTTTGCATGTAAGGAGCTGGGGCATACACGCCAGAGCTGCCCCAAGGGGCAGCGATCTAAAACATCAGCTCCAGTGCCAGTAGCAAGCACCTCACGTACAGCACCCAGCCCTGCTAAGACCACCGTGGCAGGGCCCTCAAAAGGGAAAGCCCCCCCTTCAGAGAGCTATAAGGAGGCTGTTCCAAAGCCCACCACCGCAGCCTCCATGCCTCCTTCCTCCCCACCAAAAACATCATTAGCTGCAGCTACCTCTCAGGCTGTAGCAAAAGGGAGGAAGGAGAAGAGTGTCACCACTACCCCCTGTGTTGCCGCTGCCCCGGTGCCATCCCCCCCTGCCCCAAGTATAAACACTTCAGCAAGTGTAGGGGATGAGGGGAGGGAGGAAAGATCTCAGCCCTCTAAAGAGGGCACGGGAAGCGGCGGCACCTCCTCTTCTAAGGATGACGCCCCAAGGAAGAGGAAATATAAGACCAATAGGGGGACACTGGAGGAATGGGAGGAGCTTATCTCCTATCCCTCCAAAGTAAAAAAGAGGAGCCATCCATCGCCTCCTCAAGTGGTGACATTGTCTGACCTGGCTATTAATCTCAGCCAGCCAGGTGCAGACCACACACCTCTCCCCCCAGACCTGGCGGGGGATAATGTGGCCAAGGGTCTGGGGAATGTGCAGGGGAATGAGGGTCTCCCTGAGGAGACAGGGGCAGACAGCCAGCCAATAGCTATGCAGCTTGTCTTGCCCCTGATATATGAAGGGAGGCCCAATAAAGCCCCTGCAGAATGGGCAGTTAGTGTCCCTAAGGTGCTGAGCTTTGGGGACCACAGTCAGCCTCTCCCTCCAGGGTCACTCTCCAGTGGCGACACTGGGGTAATTCCAACTCCCCAGGATATGCCACTCCTGGAGGCGATAGACTTAAGCGTAACGCCCATTCAGGACCCTGTAGAGGAAAATCCAGGGGAGGGTGACGCAACAGGGGCAGTGGTAATGGAGGAGGGTGACCAAGCAGTCCCTCCTATTAATACCGTGGAGGTGACTGCTACAACCTCGGAGATCCCTCCTCCCACTTCATCCACTGACCCCAACCTTAGCGTCATCCAAGCTGCGCAGGCGGCGGTGGAGAAGGCTGAGGAGGCATATAAGGCCTCCAAAGCTCCCCATGTCACCAAGCCGTCTGCCGCCGTTCGGCCAGCTACCCCTGAGTGTGCCCCTAGTACTAGCAAGGGGGCACAAGAATCCTCTCAGGGTTCGGTCGCGAAGGGTGTCTTAGACCCCACTTCAATAACATCTAGAAGTGGGAGTGTTAAGATTAAGCTGAGAAGGCTTACCCCCTTAGAGGAGAAGGGGGTTTATACAGTACTCAGCGAGGAGGAGCCCAGGGATGGCAGTGAGGCTTCTGCAGCCTCAATACCTACACCTAGCCCTGTCATCCCTGCCAAGGAAATAACAGCTTTCCTTGAGAGCACCCTTCGCGGACAAAATAAAAAGAAGGTGCGCCTGGCCCTTGAGAGGTGGAATGATCTGCCGTTAATCATCCACTCTCTCAGAGAATATCTTAGGGCCAGCAATCGGGCCAAGAACTTCGGGTCTGCCGAACATATCCGCGCCCGCAAGTTCTTAAATTTGTGTCTGTCCCATCAGGCCTCGCTAGGAGATGGGACGAAAGCACTTCCTGACACACAGTAATGGCTCTGAGCATCAGCACCCTTAATACCAATGGCTGTAGGGATGGGTTTCGCAGGTTCCAGGTACTCTCCTATCTACAGCAAGGGGGGTACTCTGTGAGCTTCCTGCAAGAAACCCATACCACTCCGGAGGCTGAAGCCAACTGGCATCTGGAGTGGCGAGGCAGGGTTTTCTTTAGCCACTTCACTTCGGCGTCATGTGGAGTGGTGACCCTGTTCTCAGAGTCCTTTCAGCCTGAGGTGCTGAGTGCAAAGGCCGTTATCCCAGGCCGTCTGCTGCATCTCCGGGTCCGAGAGCTAGGCTGCACGTTTAGTCTGCTGAACGTGTATGCACCCTCTGCAGCAGGACCGGAGAGGGTGAGGTTCTTTGCTAGTTTGTCGACCTATCTGGAGTCGGTCGATGCGGATGAGTGTTTGATTATCGGGGGTGATTTCAACTGCACCCTCGAAGCTCTGGACCGTGTCGGGACAGAGCATTATCCACCATCCGCGTCGGCCTTGAGGGAGGTCATCACCCGCTACTCCCTGGTCGACATCTGGCGAGAGCAGCACCCAGGGGCATCAGACACTTTCACCTATGTCAGGGTGAGAGATGGTAGGGTGTCCCACTCCCGGATCGATAGGCTTTATATATCTAGCCACTACATGTCGCGGGCCCGGTCCAGTGCCATTAGGTTGGCCCCGTTCACGGACCACAACTGTGTGTCCGTGAAGCTGTCGCCCATGTCATCGGCGACAAAAGCCGCCTATTGGCACTTCAACAATACCTTGTTGGAGGACGAGGGCTTTGCGGCATTGATCCGGGAGAGGTGGGCGGACTGGAGGGGTTTCAAGGGTGACTTTGCCACGCTGAGTCAGTGGTGGGACGTGGGCAAGGTGCACTTGAGACTCTTGTGTCAGGAGTATACTAGGGGTGTGAGCAGTCAGCGCAATGCCGAGATTGAGGCACTCCGGGGGGAGGTGCTTGGCCTCGAGCAAAGGCTGGCTGCTGAATCTAGGGATCAAGCCTTGCAGCGCGAATACGTAGAGAGGAAGGAGGTTCTCTGCCACCTGGAACGGCACCAGGCTAAGGGAGCCTTCGTGCGAAGCCGCTTGCGATTCCTTTGGGAGATGGATCGCGGCTCGCGCCTCTTCTACGGACTGGAGAAGAGGGGGGGTAACCGCAGACATATCACCTGCCTCCTCGCGGAGGACGGTGCCCCTCTTTTGGATCCGGAGAGCATCCGGGACAGGGCCCGGAGATTCTATGCCAACCTATACTCTCCGGATCCCATCTCTCCAGACGCCTGCGAGGTGCTATGGGATGGGCTTCCAACGGTCAGCGAGGGTGGAAGAGAGAGGCTGGATCAGCCCATCTCTCTAGCTGAACTCTCTGAAGCCCTCAGTCTAATGCCCCATGGCAAATCTCCGGGGCTGGACGGACTGACCGTAGAGTTCTTCCAATTCTTTTGGGAGACTCTAGGACCTGATTTCCAACTGGTCCTAACGGAGGCCCTCGAGACTGGTGAGATGCCCCTTTCCTGTCGACGGGCAGTAATGGCCTTGCTGCCCAAGAAGGGGGATCTCCGCCTTATCGAGAACTGGCGACCAGTCTCGCTGCTCAGCACGGATTATAAGATCGTAGCCAAAGCTGTCACCTTAAGGCTCAGGTCCGTGCTGGCAGAGGTGGTCCACTCAGACCAGTCCTATACAGTCCCGGGCCGGACCATCTTTGATAATATCTTTCTGGTCCGGGATCTGCTCTGCTATGCCCGCAGGACTGGTCTGTCACTCGCCCTTCTTTCACTAGACCAGGAGAAGGCATTTGATAGAGTGGATCACAGATATCTCATAGCTACTCTGCAAGCATACGGCTTTGGCCCACGCTTTGTGGGCTACCTTAAGACGCTGTATGCCTCTGCAGAGTGTTTAATTAAGATCAACTGGTCCCTAACGGCACCCCTGGTATTTGGACGAGGAGTACGGCAGGGATGCCCCTTGTCTGGACACCTATATGCACTAGACATCGAGCCCTTCCTATGTCTGTTAAGGAAGAGGCTCACAGGGCTGGTGCTGAAGGAGCCAGACATGAGGGTGGTCCTTTCGGCATATGCCGACGATGTACTCCTCGTGGCCCAAGACCTAGTTGATCTGGAGCGGGCTAAAGAATGCCATGAGGTTTATACAGCTGCCTCTTCTGCTCAGATCAACTGGTCCAAATGCACAGGCCTTTTAGAGGGTCCCATACAGGTAGACTCCCTGCCTCCCACCTTCCGTAACATCAAGTGGGAGGCTACAGCTTTGAAATACCTTGGAGTCTACCTGTCCGCTGCGAATCCCACAGTCCCTGCAAACTGGAAAGAACTAGAGGAACGAGTCCTCTCTCGGATGGGACTGTGGAGGGGTCTTGCGAAAGTGCTTTCCCTAAGGGGGAGGGCTTTGGTGATCAACCAGCTGGTGGCCTCACAGCTGTGGCACCGGCTGATCTGCCTTAGCCCGACCCCCGAGTTCATCAGCAAAATCCAGAGAATGCTGCTGGACTTTCTCTGGATGGGGAAGCACTGGGTCTCTGCGGGTGTGGCGTGCCTCCCACTGGGAGAGGGCGGTCAAGGAGTGGTGTGCATATGCACTCAAGTGCACACCTTCCGCCTCCAGTACCTGCAGAGATACCTGTACGCAGACCCTTCACCGCAGTGGTGCGTGCTGGCCTCCAGCTTCTATCGCCAGTTGCGCAATATGGGGTATGACCGGCAACTATTCATCATCAAGCCTGAGGGGTTTGGGAGCGACCTCTCAGTGCTGCCGGCATACTACCGGGAAACCCTCAAGGCCTGGAGCATGGTCTCCGTGTCAAGGCAGGGCACAGCGCAGGGGGCAGACATTCTAGCGGAGCCCCTGCTATATAATCCAGCTGTGGGGGCTCAGATGTTAGAAGCCCCTAGCATATGTCGTCGCCTTCGCCAAGCACGGATGACCCGAGTCGGGGATCTCCTGGACTATGAACGGGCGGACTGGGTGGAGCCCGATGTGCTTATGCACCGTATGGGTTTCCATAGTCCCAGGTTTCCGTGCCGTTTGCTCCGGGAGATCAAGCTTGCCATCCACCCCGACTCGCGCACCTTCATTGACGGGGCCTTACAGGCCGGAGAGCCACATCTACCTGTGGAACCCTCGCCTCCGGCTGTAAGCATACTACCAAAGCCTCGTCAGTCCCCCTTAGCTTCTCCAGCCCCCAACTTAAGCCGGTTGGGGGTGATACCCTCGGCATGTTTCCGTGGCATGCCGAGGAAGAGGCTGTATTCCCTCGTGCTCCATACAGTGCACTTCCTCGCCCTCGTCGGTCGCCCAGACACCATCTGGCGGCGAGTGTTTGACGTGGGCGAGAGACCCCGGTGGAGGGCACTCTATTCCAACTTGGTGCCCAGACCCATCGGGGATTTGAGTTGGAGAGTGCTCCATGGTGCACTGAGCACGGGGGAGTACCTGGCCCGTTTCACGGACTCCCCTGCCACCTGTCCTTTCTGTGGCAGGGGCGAGTCTGTATATCACATCTACTTCTCATGCAGCCGACTGCAGCCCCTCTTGTCATTCCTGAGGGGACTCCTCCTGCAGTTCTGGCTGCACTTCTCCCCACACCTCTTCATTTTTGGGCGCACGGTGTCTCGGACAAGTAGGGCTGAGGACCTCCTTATAAACCTGCTCCTGGCACAGGCTAAGATGGCCATCTATGTGTCCAGGAAGCAGGTACTGTCAGGGGAGGTTCCAATGACGCCTGAAGCTTTATTCCGGGCATTCGTGCGCTCCCGTATCCGAGCAGAGTACACCCAGGCCCTTGCCACTGGGAGTATGTCATCTTTTACCTCCCAGTGGGCCTTAAATGGTGTGCTCTGCTCGGTGTCCCCCCATCTGGATTCTTTTCATCTCATACTTCACCTTTAAGTTATTTTTATGTTACAGTTACTCTTTTCTGGTTTCTTTATATGTCCCTTTGGGTGCTGGGGGTGCGCGGTGTGTTAATCAATGGCACGCTGCTTGCTCCTCTGGCACTCAGGGGGTTAATGTTTATTTAAAAAAAAAAAAAAAAAAGAATTACTTATGTTGCATTTCAGTTTGTTTTTTTTCTTTTCTGACCTTTTGGGTGCTGGGGGTGCGCGGCGCGTTGAATGATGGCGCGCTGTTTGCTCCTCTGGCACTCAGGGTGTTAATGTTTCTTTAAAAAAAAAAAAAAAAAAAAAAAAAAAAAAGGAAATAATACTGTCTACTGATTGGCTGCCTTGCCTATAAGGCAAGCCCCTTTGGTTTCTTTTCCTAATATCCTGTCCCTAGCTTTTGACTGAGGTTGTAGGAGAGAGGTTGTGTGTTAGGAAGCTCTCTGAAAAAGGCCTCTTTGAGGGGAGTTTTCTTTTCTTTTGTTTTCTTTCTTAGTTAGTTTAGTTGTATAAGAGTTCAGTTAGGTTTTATTTCTTTTTGGGGAAATTTGGGAAGATTTTTATTTGAATTTTTGCACTTTTAAGTTGAGCCCCAGGAAGCAGCAGCTTCTTGCCCAACAAGACTCACTTCCTGTGGGCTCCTTTCTCCAGAGCACACCCCTGACCCATCTCCTGCTGCTGGGTCTTTTTTCTACTTTGATTTCAGTTCATTCTTTTATTTATTTTGAAAAACTTTTGTTTGGTGGGTGGTGGGGAAGATTATTTTCTGTTAGGTTAAGTTTCTTTTTGAATTTAAAATTTATTTTGAGGGAGAGAAGCAAGCAGCTGGGAGGGAAAGAATTTAAACATCTTTCATTACTGTTAACCCTCCCAGTGCCAGTGCACAGCACTGCAGCTCTCCCTCTTTTTTTTTTTCTTTTTATTTAATAAGAAAAGTTATTTTAGTTTATTTATTTTGATTTGCTTTATTTAAGTTTAAAGCCCCAGGAGGCTTGAGTTTATTCTCCAAAAGAGCTCACCTCCTGAGGGCTTCCAACCCAGCAGCACTCCCCTGACCCTTCCCCCACTCCTGGTGCTACTTAATTAGTTAATTGATTTCAGTTGTTTTGTTTTCTTGTCAACACTTTTTGGTTTGGTGGGGGGTGGGAAACTATTTTTATGTTTGTTTCACTTTCCTTTTCATTTAACTGTCTCTGAGGGAGAGATAAAAGCAGCTGGGAGGGACAGAGATTCAAAACACCTATTTTTCTGTTAACCCTCCCAGTGCCAGGTGCATAGCACTGCATCTCTCCCTCTCCCTCTCTCTCACCTCTCTCTTTAAAAAACAAACAAAACAAAAAATATATATAAATAAAAATTCCTTTCTTTTATTTTATTTCTTTCTTTAAGTTTGATTTAAAATGGGGAAGGGGATAAAGAGGCCTCAGGATCCCAAAGATGGAATAAGGGATCCTGGAAATACTAGCTGTAGCCCTGCTGTGTCCCAAGCAGCAAGCCCCAGACCTCAGGCTCCCTCTGCCTCTACTCAGGCTGCTCCTACTGGCACTGCCCCTGTTGCTACTAGATCTTTTGCACAGGTGGTTAGTGCCAGCCCCAGTCATGCCAACTCTGGGGGAGAGCAGCTATCTAGGAGGCATGGGGTCAGATGCATAATGTCTGGGGTGCACAGCATAGGGGCATATGTTAAGGCTGCAGCTGATGTTGTGAGCCCCTCTGCAGTTGTAGCAGCCAGCAAAATGTACGGCAAAGCTGTACTATTTTTACGTACGCTGGCTGCTGCACATACTTTGGTGCAGAAGGGGCTCACACTGGGGGGGACTTATATCCCTGTGGAACCCCTGGAAGGGATGGGCACACGACTTGTACTATCCAATGTGCCCCCCTTCCTGCCGGACCCTTTGCTGCGCCCCCACTTGCAAGCCCTAGGGGAGTTGAAATCTAACATTACCAAGATTCCCCTGGGCTGCAAAGAGAGAGCACTTAGGCATGTGCTCTCTTTTAAGAGGCAGACACAAGTCCTCCTGCCTCGGGGTGCAGAAAGTATTGAGGGGTCCTTTGGGGTTCATTTTGAGGGGGTGCTGTACCGCATATTTTACAGCACAGAGGAAGTGAGGTGCTTTGCATGTAAGGAGCTGGGGCATACACGCCAGAGCTGCCCCAAGGGGCAGCGATCTAAAACATCAGCCCCAGCTCCAGTGCCAGTAGCAAGCACCTCACGTACAGCACCCAGCCCTGCTAAGACCACCGTGGCAGGGCCCTCAAAAGGGAAAGCCCCCCCTTCAGAGAGCTATAATAAGGAGGCTGTTCCAAAGCCCACCACCGCAGCCTCCATGCCTCCTTCCTCCCCACCAAAAACATCATTAGCTGCAGCTACCTCTCAGGCTGTAGCAAAAGGGAGGAAGGAGAAGAGTGTCACCACTACCCCCTGTGTTGCCGCTGCCCCGGTGCCATCCCCCCCCGCCCCAAGCACAAACACTTCAGCAAGTGTAGGGGATGAGGGGAGGGAGGAAAGATCTCAGCCCTCTAAAGAGGGCACGGGGAGCGGCGGCACCTCCTCTTCTAAGGATGACGCACCAAGGAAGAGGAAATATAAGACCAATAGGGGGACACTGGAGGAATGGGAGGAGCTTATCTCCTATCCCTCCAAAGTAAAAAAGAGGAGCCATCCATCGCCTCCTCAAGTGGTGACATTGTCTGACCTGGCTATTAATCTCAGCCAGCCAGGTGCAGACCACACACCTCTCCCCCCAGACCTGGCGGGGGATAATGTGGCCAAGGGTCTGGGGAATGTGCAGGGGAATAAGGGTCTCCCTGAGGAGACAGGGGCAGACAGCCAGCCAATACCTATGCAGCTTGTCTTGCCCCTGATGTATGAAGGGAGGCCCAATAAAGCCCCTGCAGAATGGGCAGTTAGTGTCCCTAAGGTGCTGAGCTTTGGGGACCACAGTCAGCCTCTCCCTCCAGGGTCACTCTCCAGTGGCGACACTGGGGTAATTCCAACTCCCCAGGATATGCCACTCCTGGAGGCGATAGATTTAACCGTAACGCCCATTCAGGATCCTGCAGAGGAAAATCCAGGGGAGGGTGACGCAACAGGGGCAGTGGTAATGGAGGAGGGTGACCAGGCAGTCCCTCCTATTAATACCTTGGAGGTGACTGCTACAACCTCGGAGATCCCTCCTCCCACTTCATCCACTGACCCCAACCTTAGCGTCATCCAAGCTGCGCAGGCGGCGGTGGAGAAGGCTGAGGAGGCATATATGGCCTCCAAAGCTCCCCATATCAGCAAGCCGTCTGTCGCCGTTCGGCCAGCTACCCCTGAGGGTGCCCCTAGTACTAGCAAGGGGGCACAAGAATCCTCTCAGGGTTCGGTCGCGAAGGGTGTCTTAGACCCCACTTCAATAACATCTAGAAGTGGGAGTGTTAAGATTAAGCTGAGAAGGCTTACCCCCTTAGAGGAGAAGGGGGTTTATACAGTACTCAGCGAGGAGGAGCCCAGGGATGGCAGTGAGGCTTCTGCAGCCTCAATACCTACACCTAGCCCTGTCATCCCTGCCAAGGAAATAACAGCTTTCCTTGAGAGCACCCTTCGCGGACAAAATAAAAAGAAGGTGCGCCTGGCCCTTGAGAGGTGGAATGATCTGCCGTTAATCATCCACTCTCTCAGAGAATATCTTAGGGCCAGCAATCGGGCCAAGAACTTCGGGTCTGCCGAACATATCCGCGCCCGCAAGTTCTTAAATTTGTGTCTGTCCCATCAGGCCTCGCTAGGAGATGGGACGAAAGCACTTCCTGACACACAGTAATGGCTCTGAGCATCAGCACCCTTAATACCAATGGCTGTAGGGATGGGTTTCGCAGGTTCCAGGTACTCTCCTATCTACAGCAAGGGGGGTACTCTGTGAGCTTCCTGCAAGAAACCCATACCACTCCGGAGGCTGAAGCCAACTGGCATCTGGAGTGGCGAGGCAGGGTTTTCTTTAGCCACTTCACTTCGGCGTCATGTGGAGTGGTGACCCTGTTCTCAGAGTCCTTTCAGCCTGAGGTGCTGAGTGCAAAGGCCGTTATCCCAGGCCGTCTGCTGCATCTCCGGGTCCGAGAGCTAGGCTGCACGTTTAGTCTGCTGAACGTGTATGCACCCTCTGCAGCAGGACCGGAGAGGGTGAGGTTCTTTGCTAGTTTGTCGACCTATCTGGAGTCGGTCGATGCGGATGAGTGTTTGATTATCGGGGGTGATTTCAACTGCACCCTCGAAGCTCTGGACCGTGTCGGGACAGAGCATTATCCACCATCCGCGTCGGCCTTGAGGGAGGTCATCACCCGCTACTCCCTGGTTGACATCTGGCGAGAGCAGCACCCAGGGGCATCAGACACTTTCACCTATGTCAGGGTGAGAGATGGTAGGGTGTCCCACTCCCGGATCGATAGGCTTTATATATCTAGCCACTACATGTCGCGGGCCCGGTCCAGTGCCATTAGGTTGGCCCCGTTCACGGACCACAACTGTGTGTCCGTGAAGCTGTCGCCCATGTCATCGGCGACAAAAGCCGCCTATTGGCACTTCAACAATACCTTGTTGGAGGACGAGGGCTTTGCGGCATTGATCCGGGAGAGGTGGGCGGACTGGAGGGGTTTCAAGGGTGACTTTGCCACGCTGAGTCAGTGGTGGGACGTGGGCAAGGTGCACTTGAGACTCTTGTGTCAGGAGTATACTAGGGGTGTAAGCAGTCAGCGCAATGCCGAGATTGAGGCACTCCGGGGGGAGGTGCTTGGCCTCGAGCAAAGGCTGGCTGCTGAATCTAGGGATCAAGCCTTGCAGCGCGAATACGTAGAGAGGAAGGAGGTTCTCTGTCACCTGGAACGGCACCAGGCTAAGGGAGCCTTCGTGCGAAGCCGCTTGCGATTCCTTTGGGAGATGGATCGCGGCTCGCGCCTCTTCTACGGACTGGAGAAGAGGGGGGGTAACCGCAGACATATCACCTGCCTCCTCGCGGAGGACGGTGCCCCTCTTTTGGATCCGGAGAGCATCCGGGACAGGGCCCGGAGATTCTATACCAACCTGTACTCTCCGGATCCCATCTCTCCAGACGCCTGCGAGGTGCTATGGGATGGGCTTCCAACGGTCAGCGAGGGTGGAAGAGAGAGGCTGGATCAGCCCATCTCTCTAGCTGAACTCTCTGAAGCCCTCAGTCTAATGCCCCATGGCAAATCTCCGGGGCTGGACGGACTGACCGTAGAGTTCTTCCAATTCTTTTGGGAGACTCTAGGACCTGATTTCCAACTGGTCCTAACGGAAGCCCTCGAGACTGGTGAGATGCCCCTTTCCTGTCGACGGGCAGTAATGGCCTTGCTGCCCAAGAAGGGGGATCTCCGCCTTATCGAGAACTGGCGACCAGTCTCGCTGCTCAGCACGGATTATAAGATCGTAGCCAAAGCTGTCACCTTAAGGCTCAGGTCCGTGCTGGCAGAGGTGGTCCACTCAGACCAGTCCTATACAATCCCGGGCCGGACCATTTTTGATATCTTTCTGGTCCGGGATCTGCTCTGCTATGCCCACAGGACTGGTCTGTCACTCGCTCTTCTCTCACTAGACCAGGAGAAGGGGTTTGACAGAGTAGATCACAGATATCTCATAGCTACTCTGCATGCATACGGCTTTGGCACATGCTTTGTGGGCTACCTTAAGACGCTGTATGCCTCTGCGGAGTGTTTAATTAAGATCAACTGGTCCCTAACGGCACCCCTGGTATTTGGACGAGGAGTACGGCAGGGATGCCCCTTGTCTGGACACCTATATGTACTAGCCATCGAGCCCTTCCTATGTCTGTTAAGGAAGAGGCTCACAGGGCTGGTGCTGAAGGAGCCAGACATGAGGGTGGTCCTTTCAGCATATGCCGATGATGTACTCCTCGTGGCCCAAGACCTAGTTGATCTGGAGCGGGCTACAGATCAACTGGTCTGCTCAGATCAACTGGTCCAAATGCACAGGCCTTTTAGAGGGTCCCATACAGGTAGACTCCCTGCCTCCCACCTTCCGTAACATCAAGTGGGAGGCTACAGCTTTGAAATACCTTGGAGTCTACCTGTCCGCTGTGAATCCCACAGTCCCTGCAAACTGGAAAGAACTAGAGGAACGAGTCCTCTCTCGGATGGGACTGTGGAGGGGTCTTGCGAAAGTGCTTTCCCTAAGGGGGAGGGCTTTGGTGATCAACCAGCTGGTGGCCTCACAGCTGTGGCACCGGCTGATCTGCCTTAGCCCGACCCCCGAGTTCATCAGCAAAATCCAGAGAATGCTGATGGACTTTCTCTGGGTGGGGAAGCATTGGGTCTCTGCAGGTGTGGCGTGCCTCCCTACCATTGAGAGGCTACCATGCCATAGAACAAGACACTTAATCTTGTTCGTGCTTGATGTGTGCTCCTCACAACTCTTTTTGTCTCCCTAAGTTTAAGGGTATCCCAGGCATGGGCCCTTGCTTCCATGTGCCTAGAGGGATTCGGCTGCACCACACTGATGAGGCTCACATAGGCCGAAACGTACGTCTGTGGCTTTGCCGTTTCTCTCGTGCGGAGAGGGTTTGCCTGACTTGTCGGAGCTGGACTGTCTGTGGGCGGGACCAGTCTGATATGGATATGGAGATTTCCTCTCTGCAATGGCACATGGGAGTGAAAAATGTGAGTTGTAGCACCATTGAGAGGCTACCATGCCTTAGAACAAGACACTTAATCTTGTTCGTGCTTGATGTGTGCTCCTCACAACTCTCTTTGTCTCCCTAAGTTTGGGGGTGATACCCTCGGCATATTTCTGTGGCATGCCGAGGAAGAGGCTGTATTCCCTCATGTTCCACACGGTGCACTTCCTCTCCCTCGTAGGTCGCCCAGACACCATCTGGAGGCGAGTGTTTGACGTGGGCGAGAGACAACGGTGGAGGGCACTCTATTCCACCTTGGTGCCCAGACCCATCGGGGATTTGAGTTGGAGAGTGCTCCATGGTGCACTGAGCACGGGGGAGTACCTGGCCCGTTTCACAGACTCCCCTGCCACCTGTCCATTCTGTGGCAGGGGCAAGTCAATTTTTCACATCTATTTCACCTGCAGCCGACTGCAGCCCCTCTTGTAATTTCTGAGGGGCCTCCTCCTGCAGTTCTGGCTGCACTTCTCCCCACATCTCCATTTTTGAGTGCACGGTGTCTCGGACCAGTAGGGCTGAGGACCTCCTCATAAACCTGCTCCTGGCACAGGCTAAGATGGCCATTTATGTGACCAGGAAGCACGTGCTGTCAGGGTAGGTTCCAGTGACGCCTGAATTTTTGTTCCGGGCATTTGTGCGCTCCCGTATCTGAGCAGAGTACACCCAAGCCCTTGCCACTGGGATATGTCATCTTTTACCTCCCAGTGGGCCTTAAATGGTGTGCTCTGCTCGGTGTCCCCCCTTCTGGACTCGTTTCAACTAACACTTCATATTTAAGTTCCGTTTATGTTATGTTACAGTCAGTTTCTTTTTCAGTTTTCCTATTCTGACCTTTTTGGGTGCTGGAGGTAAGCGGCGTGATCTTTGATGTCTTGCTGCTTGCCCCTCTGGCACTCAGGGGGTTAGTGGTTAAAAAGCTGCTGATTGGCTGGCTTGCCTATAAGGAAGGCACCTTTGTTTTCTTATCATAATATGCTGTACCTAGATTTATACAGGCCTACACAGGGGATTGTTCACAAACCCCACCCTTAATTAATTACACTCACTCCCAGAAAAATACAACCTTTTAAACTTTTAACCCTTTAACCGTCTTACTGCAGGTTAGGATGTAAACACAAAAATCAGTATATTACAACACTTTTCCAATGCTGTGATGTCCCAACTGTTCACTTATTTCAGAGCACACTACAATTTATCCATTGTATCTGCCATTACCATATCCTTGGGCAAGGAATTCCATAATTTAACAGACCTTTCTGTAAAAAAAAAATCTTTCTCAGCTGAAGTTGAAACCTTCTTTCCTCTAATCTCAAGGGGTGCCCCCTGCTTATTTGATCAGGCCTTGGAATGAATAGCTCACTAGAGAGATCCTTGTATTGACCTCTCATATACATGTTCATTGTGATAAGATCTCATCTTATTTGTCTTTTCTCTACAGTGAATAAACCAAGTTTGTCTAGATGTTCCTTATACCTCAAGTCTTCCATTCCTTTAATTTTGTAGCTTTTAGCTGTACTCTCTCTGGGTCTAGAATATCCTTTTTTAGAACTGGTGCCAAAAACTGCACTGCATATTTTAGGTGAGGTTTTACCAATGATTTGTATAGTGGCAAAATGATTTTATTCACTCTTGATTCAGTACCCCTTTTTATGCATGACAAGACTTTGTTTGCTTTTGCTAGTATTTGACAATGGTCACTTCTTCTATGTTTGTAGTTTACAAGGTTTTCCAGGTCGTTATCTAGCAACTAGTCCCCTAAAATTATTCCACTATGTTTATAAGTAGCATTAGGAATTTTTCTTCCCAAATGCACTATACAATTTCCTACAATAAACTTCATATTCCTGCATAAGTTAGTGTCATTTGCAAATATTGATATTTTGCTATATCTATTTCCAGGTCCTTTATAAACATGTTAGAAAGAATAGGGCCAAGTACTGAACCCTGAGCTATTCCACTCTCAACTTTAACTGTATTAGATAAATTTCCATTTACAACAACACACTCTTCCCTATCTTTCA
Source organism: Rhinophrynus dorsalis (assembly GCA_037306005.1). NCBI lineage: Eukaryota > Metazoa > Chordata > Amphibia > Anura > Rhinophrynidae > Rhinophrynus > Rhinophrynus dorsalis. The sequence goes on from CM074718.1 coordinate 295,318,820, forward strand.
ACCAGTTTAATATCCAAAGGTTATCCCATAGCTCTAATTTCCTTATTGTATAACCTAACCTCCTGTGTGGCACTGTATCAAATGCCTTTGTAAAACCTAGATTTCTCTGTCATCCAATACAGGTTACTGGTAACTCCGGGAGATGATCCGCCCCTTAGTACGCAGGAACAATTCTCAAAGTGTATGCAGGGGGTGGAGCCTCCCTTCCCTCCTTGGGTGCAGCTAGCCAATTAGCTCCAGAAAGATATGTTCCTCTGTGAAGACAACACCAAGCTGAGAACAGTTCTGCTATAGTTTTAGAATCTTTTTTATTTTTCTGTTAGATATGGAATACCACCATTAGGCAGATTACCATGACTGACAATGCCCTTAGATGTGGCTAGCTCAGTATCCAGGTGCTTTTTGTGGACCTTAAGCCCTGAGGGGGAACATCTTTATTCCAAGTGCTTTGTCAGGAGTTACCCACTGAGGTACTTCTTGCTACATGGTAATCTTAAGACAGAAGATCTGCAGGAAAGGTGAGCAACCCTTTGAGTGCTGCAGGACCACATGTCCCACAGTGCCCCTCCACACAGGGGTGTATTCATTGGAGTTCTTGTTGTACACTCCTGCACTCATTGGGTATATCTGAATGTCTGTTGGGTGTTTGGAGCAGGTTTATGTGGTAACGTAACCCTTTAACTGCTGGTTTGGCACTTTATTGGGGGGTTTATGGCACTTTTCCTACTGGATTAGTGTTTTCTGGGTACCCTCACATGTTCTATTGATGATTTGCACCTTTTTATGTCTTAGTTTAATATTTGTGAAAATTGGGTACTGCGACTTTAAGCCGTGCTTTACCGCATAGATGCCATTGCTCCATTTACTTCTGTGGAAGTATACTGTTGTATCTCTGCAACTGTTTAACCTAGCGACTTCAGAGATGGCTCATTTTACTTGTGTACCCTTGCTCTATCATCCGGTTCATGTTTCTAGTGTGTTGGGGGGTTCAGGGGGCTTTGGGCACTGTTTAGGGTACTTTTTTTTGGGAAAACTACATTTCCCATGAGCAATTGCTTCTCGCCCTTGTTTCTGATTGGCTCCCGCAGTGGCAGCTATTTTGTGAGCATTTCTGGGTGAGTATCCTATGCAGGGCTTGTACTCTCCTTCTCTCCTCTGCAGATTAATTCTTTGCCCGCCCGATAAGTTTATTTTAGCAATTTCTTGGATGAAACTTTAATCATACACACTATATTTGGGTGATTTATTGTACAGCTGGTTATTTTGACACTGTAGGAATGTCTATACCACTGGAGCTTGGTGCTAGACCTAAGACTAAGGAGGCTGGGGTCTCTGTATCCCCCACTGCACATTTCTCTTCCTGTCACTCAGGGCTACCTAGAGAATATTCAGGTCATTTATGCCCAGCATGTTCTGATGTCCCTGACACCATTCCAGGGACTTCTAACCATGTTATAGAGCCAGCTTCGGTGCAAGAGCTCAAGGCTGTGACTAGGGACCTTAGGTCCATACTGCATCCCAAATACAGGGGGCATTTCAGACTCGAGAGGCCCTCTCCTCAGTCAGGTCTTTCCTGCCTAAACCTCAGGGATTACCTGACGTGTCAGATTCCTCTGAGGAGGAACTGCTGGTGGACTCAGATGTTGAGGAATGTTCTGTGTTGGAGTCCTCTCAGTTTCTTGGGAACCCCTTTGAAGCTGATCCTGAACCCTCTGCTGAGGGCCTAATCAGGGCTGTCTTAACTACTCTTACCATTCCCCTAGTTCAAGAGGTTCTTTCTGATCCCTCTGATGTATTCCAGGAGCCTGCTAAGCCCTTACATACTTTCCACCTAACCCTACTCTTGACCGCCTTGTGTCTGAGGAGTAGAAATCCCCGGACAAGAAAGATTCTGTGTCCAGAAAATTTGCTAAGCTTTATCCCTTTTCTGAGGCCGCGCTTGCTCAGTGGGTTCATCTTCCCAAAGTGGATGCCCCTATTTCCAGGCAATCCAAATCTACTGTGTTTACCAGTCTCTGATGCCTCTGCTCTGAAGGACTGGACTGATAAGAAACTTGAGGTTTCCTTCAAGTCTGTTTTTGCCACTGCTGGTTCTGGTATGCGTCCAGCTTTTGCTGCTGCATGGATGAATCGGGCCATTGCGGTCTGGACTGAGCAGCTCACCAAGGTTGTCCGTCAGGATGCCCCTGTTTCGGATAAGTTGTGCCTCAGATATGTTGGCGAGGAGATGCAACACTATGTTTCTGCTGCCTTATTTGGTGCCATCCACACGATGGCTAGGTGGTGGCCAGACGAGCTCTTTGGCTCAAGATTTGGTCTGCTGACATGGCTTCTAAGAAAGTCTTACTTTCCCTGCCTTTTCAGGGTACCTCTTTGTTTGGGCCAGATCTTAAGGCTCTGATCAGTGAAGTCACTGGGGGTAAGAGTACACTTCTACCCTTGGGTCCTAGGAGGAGGTTGCTGCTTAAGCGTAACTTGCTTTTTCCTTCCTTTCAGAACCAAATGGTTCCCTCAGCTCCGCGTACCGCCTCCAAGACCAAACAGCAATGGAAGCCCAAGGTCTCCTTCAAACCCAAGGCTTCCAAGATGTCTTCGGCATGGTTCGCTGAACCTGGGTCCGCACTCCACTGTGGGTGGTAATCTGCGACACTATCACAGCGTTTGGGGGGGACCCATGGGTTTTACAGGTGGTGACGGAAGGGTTCTTCTCATACTCCTCAGGGTACAGAGAAACGCTGTCTTTTCGACAGCGCTGTTCAGGCTCTTCTGGACAAGGATGTTCTAGAGCCAGTGCCTTTTCAGGACAGGGGTTCAGGGTTCTATTCAAACCTCTTTGTAGTCGCCAAAAAGGACGGTGGCTGTCTCCCTATTTTAGACTTGAAGGACCTCAATTCCTTTGTGACCAGGACTCATTATCGCCAGGAGTCTCTGCTTACAGTGATTGCTGCCATGTCCCCGGGGGAATTCCTTGCTTCTCTGGATCTTCAGGACGCGTATTTACACATTGCCATTCATCCAGAGAGCCGGAAGCACCTCCGGTTTGCCTGCGACAGGGGACATTTTCAGTTCTCAGCTCTTCCATTTGGTCTGACGACGGCTCCTCAGGTTTTCAACCGTGTCCTGGATGCCTTGATATATCTCTTCCACTGGAACGGCACCAGAGTTATTCCATATATGAACGACTTGCTTTCAAAAGCCCCCTCTGTGGAACTTCTTCATCAGCAAGTTCAGGACTACATTCAAGCTCTCACCCGTCACGGGTGGATCATCAACTTGGACAAGTCGTATCTTGTCCCATCCCAGCATCTGGTTTTCCTGGGCCTTTTCTTCGACACTCAGAAGAACATGGTGTTCCTCACAGATGAAGAGGCTCACCAGATCGCCCACAGGGTTTCAGCGATTCTATTTCAGGATCCAGTTCCAGTCCAGAAGCTATCATTCATTTCCACCGTAGAAGCAGTTCCGTTTGCCATGGCGCACACCAGAGAGCTCCAGAGGTTCGTGTTCCAGGTGTGCAAGGGGCAACAGGATCTTCAGAAGTCATTTGTTTCCCTTCCTCTTCATGTGGAACTGAGTTTGTCATGGTGGTTCAACCTTTCCAACCTGCTAAAGGGCAAGTCCTTTCTGGTGACCTTTTGGACCAAGGTGACGACGGACGCCAGCCTCTCTGGCTGGGGTGCAGTCCTGGGTCGCTTGAGAGCTCAGGGTCGGTGGTCTCCAGGGGAGTCTGTCCTTCTGATCAACATTTTGGAGCTTCGGGCGATATTTCATGCCCTGAGACATTGGTCATCTCAGCTAGAAGACTGGCCTGTCCGAGTGGAGTCCGACAATGCCACAGCCATGGCTTACTGTAAGCGTTCACGCTTACCTTCTGGGAACCGGCTGCTCTGTGCCCCGTTCGGCAGCCGGTCCCTGTGGCGTTCTGGATGCGGATTCCTGTGCTGGTGTGTGTAATCTACATTGCTCTGGCTCCCTCTGCTGGCTGGCTGAGTCAGGCGCGCGTCACTGGGGGATTCCTTGTGTGACATGTGCAGCCTTAAAGTGACAGTGCTCCACCTTCCTGGGGTGGAGCTTAGAGTACTTAAAGAGTACAGAAGATCACGTATCTGCTATATCTGCAGTGCACATTCCAGGTGTAGACAACATCATGGCGGACTTCCTCAGTCGACACACAGTGGACAGCGGAGAGTGGAAGTTGCATCCTCATTGTTCAGTGATGGGGTCTCCCTTACATCAACCTGATGGCAACGTGACACAACAGGAATGTTCCAGTATTTTGCTCTCGGTGGCGAGACCCTCTGGCTCTAGTGGTGGATGCAATGTCCATTCCTTGGACTTTTCCTCTGGCTTATGTCTTTCCTCTCCTTCCCATGTAGCACAGGGTGTTACGGAAATTACGACTGGAGCGTTGCCCAGTCATTGTGATTGCTCCATACTGGCCTCGCCAATCTTGGTTTCCGGATGTCACGGGAACCGGACCAATTCCCTGGTTATTGGTTCAAATATACCCCTCCTCCCCCATCCTCCTCCAAAGGACTAAAATTCACGTTGCTCGAGACTGCCAGCAGGACTATCACACCAGCCGTCCGGCTGTGGAACGTAGGCCGGCTCCTGATTGGCTAAAGCCCTGGGTGCCATGTTTAAAGGTTCCCCATAGACTTAACATGGGGAAAAGTAGGCGTCCCAGGGATTGGTCAGTCAGCCACCCGCCCATAGCCTCTGATAGGCTAAAGGCGGGTGTGACACCAGAGGCCAGGATTGGCCACATCATACTCAGCCCTGGATTGGCTGGGGTTTGAAGGCGGCTAAATCAAATTATGTAAAAGATGCTTTAGCACAAAGGACACTATTGTGAATGTGTATTCTAGCCCATTGTATCCAGCCCCAGCCCTTTGTCTAATGTTTACCCACCGCCCCTCACTATTGTCAGTTAATGCACTCATGTCTGTCCCCATTGTTCCCTGGCCCCTCTGTTCTGTATATAAGTCTGTTGGTTTCTTCAATAAAGAGTTCTGGTTTACCCTGACACTAGTTCTGCCTGGTGACTTAGGGTACATTGCTGTATGCTGCGGGAGCCTTTGCTGGTGGATTTTGGGGAAGAAGTTATCCTTGACGGTACCGTCACACCGGAGCTTGTGGATCTGTCAGTGGCGGACCCCTTTCAGCTCCCCGACCATCCGGACCTTCTTCTACAGGGTTACCTGTGGAAGGAGGATGTGCATCAGCTAGCTTTGATGGTTTGGAAATTTAATCCTCAATATTGAAGAAGGGCTTCTCTTCTGGTGTGGTGGCTCTCTCATTGGCGGAGCTTGATTGGCCCGCCCAGGGTGTCCCTTCATATACCGGGCCTATGGCACCTGTCAGGTGCCTTTTCGTGGTGTTCCCGTACCTGCGTATTCGTTGCTGTGTTCCTGCGTTCCTGTGTATTGACCCAGCTCTGGCTGACGTTCCTGCTCCGTGATTGACCCAGCTCTGGCTGACGTTCCTGCTCCGTGATTGACCCGGCTCTGGCTGATGTTCCTGCTCCGTGATTGCTTCCAGTGTTCCTGCAAGATTCTGATCTCTTTTGCCTGGCGTCATTCTGAACTGTGCTTGCAGTACTGTACAGACTGATCACTTACTTATTATCTGCAGAGCTTGTTGCCTCCGTTACTGAGCCTGTCCGTACACTTACTGAGCTTGTTGCCTCCGTTACCGAGCCTGTCAGAGAATGCTTGCTGAGCTTGTTGCCTCCGTTACTGAGCCTGTCCGTGTACACTTGCCAAGCTTGTTGCCTCAGATTCTGAGCCCGTTTAACACTTGCTGAGCTTGTTGCCTCCATCACCGAGCCTATTTGTTTACACTAGCAGAGCAGTGACCTCCATTTACGGTGCTTGCACCCTTGCAGTCGTTGCACCGCGTGGTGCTATTGGGCATCCCGTTAGCTCTTGCAGTGTGTAGCTCCGTTACGGCACCGGAAGGGTGTCTTGGCTCTGGTCTCTTATTGCTCGCAGTGTTGTAACATCACACCGCACCCGGGAGTGCGTTTGGCTCACGTTACAGTCGCTTGTGCAGTGTCTCTTCCGTTACCGCACCTAGGGGTGCTCTTGGCTCCAGTCCCGTTTGCTCTTGCAGTGTCTCTCTTCCGTTACTGTGCCTCAGGGGTGCTATTGGCTCCGGTCCCATTTGTTCTTGCAGTGTATCTCTTCTTCTACCGCACCAGGGGTGCTATTGGCTCTAGCTCCAGTCAGCTCTTGCTATACAATTGGGTATATTACAGTAAAGCTGTAGTGAGTCAGTTCAGTCGCACTGCTAGCGCTTGCTTTCTGCACTACTACCTGGACTGTTTATATCCACCAGGCGTTGGCTAATCACCACAACAGAGACTGATTATTTGTATTGGGCATTAACCCTTTTACCTCCATTGATTCCTGTTTCAAACTACTTTGCTCCTACCATATTGGGCCTGTGCTACATCCCTATATTGTCTGATACGTGCTATTACCTATTCTAGCCCTAAGGGGCAGTGTTCCTTATTTTTACGTCAATAAAACTGTGTTTTATTTTAACCTTTGGTCTGAGTGTCTTAAAAACCGTTACACTACTATGCTCAGTGCCCGCAAGCCTGTTTCTTCTAAGATCTACCATCATGTCTGGTCGACCTTTCTGTCCTGGTGCACTGACAGGGACCTGTCTCAGGATTTTGATCTACCTACGGTCCCGGCTTTTTTGCAGGATGGTGTGGATAAAGGCCTCAGTTTGAGTTCCCTTAAGGTTCAGACTTCTGCTCTCTCTGTTTTCTTTCAGAGGCGCATTGCCATCTTTCATGATGTCAAGATATTCTTCCAGGGCGTTGCTCATACTCATCCTGTTTTCAAGTCTCCCACTGTTCAGTGGGATCTTAATTGGTTTTGGGCATCCTTCAGCGCCCTCCCTTTGAGTCTTTGGCTACTATTCCTCTACGTCTGTTGATGTGGAAAATGGCTTTTCTCCTGGCGATTGTGTTAGTCCGCCGTGTCGCAGAGTTACGTGCTCTGTCCTGTAAACCACCTTATTTGGTGTTTCACAAGGACAAGCCTGTGCTTCGCACTTCTCAGGAGTTTCTCCCAAAGGTGGTCTCTGAGTTCCACATCAATCAGGAGATTGTGGTGCCCTCTTTCTGCCCTGACCCCACCTCTGACAAAGAGAGGGCTTTCCACTTGTTAGACGTGGTTCACTGTCTCAAGTTTTATGTTCATCGCACTGAGTGTATCAGGCAATCTGATGCTCTGTTTGTCCTAGGGCAGGAAGACCTGCATCCAAGGTGGATGGATCAAGTCCACTATTTGCAAGGCTTATGAGTTGAGGAAGAAGCCTGTCCCCTTCAGGGTCACGGCTCATTCTACTTGATCTATTTGGGCCTCTTGGGCTTACAAAAATCAGGCCTCCAATGATCAGTTATGCAAGGCAGCTCTTGGTCGTTTGTCCGCACTTTTTCAAAGCACTACCGTGTGGATGTGTTGGCATTGGTTGATGCCAGCTTTGGGAGGAAAATCCTGGAGGCAGTATTGCCTGTCTAGGCTTTGCCTTGGTTCTTGGTGCTTCCTTCTCTGTTGAACCCTGTTGGTTCTAGTTCAGTGTGCTGTGTAACGTTCCTTGGTGCTGTTACCCCTGTTTTGTGTCCGTTGACACTTCAGTTTTTGTTGGGCTATCTCTGATCTGATGGTTCATATATGTTCTGGCGACTTTGGGGGCCTTGCGCCTGGTCCTTGCCTTCTTCCCATCTCTGGGAAACTTAATGATTGGACATCTCAGAGTTACTAGTAACCTGTACTGGACGACAGAGAAAAGAGGATTTTAGTCTTACCTGTTAAATCCTTTTCTCTTAGTCCATACAGGTTACTGGTCTCCCACCCTGTCAAGAGTCCATGTTTGGCTCTCCTGTGGGAGACTGTGGGGGTCCTTCGGGGTCACGCTCACTGGAGTCTTCTTCCCTTCTGCTGTCTAATCATCTTAGTGTCTCAAATCTTTCTGGAGCTGATTGGCTAGCTGCAGCCATGGAGGGAAGGGAGGCTCCACCCCCTGCATACACTTTGAGAATTGTTAATGCCTTCTAAGAGGCGGATCACCTCCTGGAGTTACCAGTAACCTGTATGGACTAAGAGAAAAGGATTTAACAGGTAAGACTAAAATCCTCTTATTTGACTGCTTTATCATTATCTAGGATGCTACTTACTACTTCATAGAAGCTCAAAATATTAGTTTGGCATGGTCTGTTCCTCATAAAATCGTGTTGATTACTGCTAATAATAATATTGCTACTACAGAGATCAAAGTCACAGGTCTATAATTCCCAGGTTCTGTTTTAGTTCCCTTCTTAAATAAAAGCACTACACTGGTATTACTCCGGTCTTGTGGCCTGAGATTGTGGTGAGAGAATCTTTAAAGAGTAAAAAGAGGGGTCTTGCTAGCACTGCAAAACCTGAAGAACATTTGGATGTGCACATTAGGAGCTGGTACTTTGTCAGTTTTAATTTTGTTCAGTCTTCCCATGACCTATTCTTGTGTTAACCCAATATCTGATAATGCTATGGTTCTATTTGTTACTTTTTGGGGCTCTTGTACCATTTCTTGTTGCCAGTATATACTGATGCAAGGAAATTGTTTAGAACATAGCAAAAATAGATAATGAAACGCAAATTCTAACCTAGCCTTTTTTCAATTTTTATTGCACTCCCTGTATTTCAAGAAATTATTTTCTGTTCCTTTTAGACATAAATGCCTTTTTTTCCTTGCCATTTATTTGAGTTGTTGTTCTTTAGTGATTGTATTCCTTTTTGTCCGTTGATAGGTTATGTGCCAGCTTGTTTTGACTTTTCGTCTACTTGATTCCATCCATACCATCAGGTACATTTGTGTCTTGGGCCTCAGGGCCCAGGAGGAATTTATTGTACTCACTATTACCTGTATATCTGTTTCTTCTGCCCCAGGTGACAGGCACAATTATTATATTCTCCTACATACACCCCTATAGGTACCTTTGATTTGGGCCTCTGCATCTGCCTGGGTGGCCCCTAGCCAACTCGGCTCAACAGTGTGTTTCCATCGGAGGGAAATTCTAAGCTGGGTGTGCCGCATCTCTCAGCTGTCCCATCCCTTAGCGTTCAGGGGTGATCTACTAATAGCTGTGGTCCTGGCGTAGGTTTCAGTGGTAACAGGGGTGAGTATATCCTCCTTGTCGATCTGTTACCTTGACTTTGTTGCCCTATATTCCTTTGAGTACTTTTGGTGTAGGAGTCATACTAGTATTAGTAGGTCCGTTTGGTGGCTGTAGTTCTCCACTTTACTCTATCTCTTATGTTATGAAAATGTTGTTGATCCTAGTCGTATTCATTTCAAAACGTGTTGGAAGTCCTTCATACTTGTCACTGCTGTCCTACTCCATCTCCTTCACCACTGTATGGTGAAAGAGATATTCCATACGTGTTTTGGGTGAACCTTAAGCAGTCCCAGCCTGCTACATTTAAAGGGCTAGTCTCTATTGCCCTATGGAAAAAGCTTAGAAGTTGAGTTCCATCTATGAGATCCATATTGAAACATACTGAAAGGAATGTCAGTTTTTCCCAATCAGAGGGTTATACTGATTCTGATTCTGATTTGGATGATATTGCTTCTGGCTCTTTGTTTTTGGGTTTGCAACAGATGACCGTGCACACAAATGGTGATTCGGAGGAGTGGGATAGGAATGACCCTCGAGGAGTAGTTGTGTCAAAAAGCGTGAAACCCAGAAAAAGATCCAAGAAGAAATGTACAATCTATATACATCCAAGAAGGAAAGGAGGAAGGAGATCGAGAAGGCTTGGGGCTCCCCAGACGTCTGACTCGCAACAGTCAAAAGCTCTAGAAATAATCAATTTGTCATCTGTTCAATTAACATTGGCTCAGGAGAGGGTGTTAAAGAAAGGCTTAACCTTTGTGCCTGAAAATAAATTTTATGTATTTAGTACTCTCCTGGAAGTGAATCAGTTTATACATTCTCTCACAGTTAAGAAGTTCTTCCTGAGCAATGATAGTTTAGGTCAACAGAAGTCATCTGCGGCTTGTTCCCCTCTCAAATCCCATGTTAAGAGTTTGTGGACAAGGTTCACAGATATTTGTATTTTTTTATAATTTGCAATTGCTCCAGGAGGAATCTTCTGCATCTTACGACGTTTGCTCCATCAACTCTCTGTAATCGGGTTTTCACCCTGTGTCCCGCTTCTTTCCCTTGCATTGCAAGAGACAGCAGCTGGTCCTATTCCAGAGGTTTGTGGCGCATCAGTTGGTTGAGCTTGATCGAGACCCTAAACGGAGTCGCCATCACAGTTTATCTTTGTCTGAAAAAGAAGCTTTAAGCCAACTTAAGAATAATGCTGCTATTGTTGTTAGGATGTCAGACAAAGGTGGTTCTGTGGTGGTTCTCGATTCAGAGCTCTACTGTAGGGAGCCCATGCGTCAACTTAACGACTCTGGCACCTATTCAACCTTGAGTGGTGATTCCACATTTTCATTCAAGCTAGAGGTGAGTGAGGTTATCAATGCGGGTCTAACTATGGGGATCTTGACTGAATCTGAGGCTTTAGTGTTGACTCCGGAAAACAGTGTCACACCTATCTTCCACCACCTGCTGAAGTTGCACAAATCCCTGGTCGATCCTCCATGCCAGCCAGTTGTATCTGGCATTGGTTCACTTAATGAACTTTTGTCGGACCTAGTGGATGTATACCTTCAGCTGGTGGTGGTGGATGTGCCGCCTGGTTCCCTGCAGGATACTAAGCAGGTGCTGCAGCAAATGACTGACCTCAGGTGGCCTGATGGTTGCCTGTGGTTAGCGGCAGATGTTGTAGCATTATACTCTTCTATTCCCCACCATTTGGGCCTTCAGGCCTTAAGGGTCCAATTTGAGCAATTCTTCAAGTACAGTGTGGGTTTCATTTAATTCCTCTGTAGGGCTGTGGAGTATCTCCTATCCCACAATTTCTTCTCCTTCGATGGGGTCTTCTATCTCCAGAGGTGTGGAGTTGCTATGGGGCAAGTTTTGCCCCCTCCCTTGCCAATCTCTGTATGAGTTAGTGGGAGAGCACCCACATCTTTGGAGGTGGTGGACCCCATCGGGAGTCGATTTTGTGGTATGGGAGTGTCAGGGACTTTGTCCTGGGGGAGCATAGAGAGTTAACTCTAATAGTAGAATTTAACTGAAATTCTGTTGAGGAGATGTTCAAATTACCTCATGTTTGAACAATGGGCCATTGGTCCAAGGTAGGGAGTGAAAATAACTGAATGTCATTTTAATGGCAGATTGATAGTCAGTTGGAGACAAAATGGCTGAGAGAGACGGTCTCCTTTATGTGAAAGACATAGCAAAATGACTGGTTTATGGGGTTTCTGATAACCTCTTGACCTTTCTTAATTCTGATGAAAGCCATCTGATCTGCCACATGTCAAATTCTAATATAGAGTAATAGCGCCACCTGCAGCCTTTATATTGTAAAATACTCATAATGTTTTTGTTTATATTTGATTAGCATAAGATATGAGTATCCAATCAGGTCTGACTGGTGATGTCACGGTATAATGAGATGGATCTTTGTCCAATCATTAGAAAAAGGTGGGGATTACTGATAAGGCAAAAATTGCCAATATAATGCCAAGATACTCTTAGCTCAGGGCTTGACTTCTTGAAAAAGAAAACTCTGTGTTCCTGGGCTCTCTTGGCTGATGATCAGATTCCTGACAATACCTGAGAACTTCAAGAATCCACACTGATTGAGCTGGTAATTATATTTTATTTATTCTAATTCTGCCTAATTTCAAAATAAGTATATTTCCTTGATATTTGAGGAAAATTTTATATATATATATATATATATATATATATATATATATATATATATATATATATATATATATATATATATATAATATAATATAATTTAGCCATAGAAGCCTGGCCAGTTTTATGGAAAATATTATAATCTGCTATATTTAGCATAGTCATTAAGAAATTACGCAGAATTAATTAATTTATTATTATAAATTACCAGAGATATCATAAAATAGAGATAGCAGTGAGATATATTTATCCTTGTGTATATTGGTTAATATAATTTTGGTATGTCTAGAATATTGTGTTTCTGGTGAAATTATAATGGCTAATATTTAATCAAGGGAATTCTTGGAATTCATTTATTAACTCTCTAACTGCTGTTTGTCTATTTGTGGTGTGCATTCTAAAGTTCTTTGTGAGGGTAATAGGCTTATATTTTGTAATTTGAAGGTATTCACTTTTAATAGAGAAAATAACTTCTGGGTGTGGCACCTATTTTAAACGAGTGGATTAAGCCTTGGAGTGCCTATAGGTTTTGTATATGTTGCTATAGTCATAATTATGATATATGTTGCATGAAGTTGGTTACTTTATAGACATTTTACTGGATTAATTCTGGTAGATTATTTGTATAATCTTTGATTGACTATATTAATTGCAATTTATATATTTTATTCAGAGGTAAGCAATATTGAATTCAGTAGATAATTAAATTATAGTGATTTAAATCTGGGATTTTATTCCAGTTATTCTCTAAATTTGATTATTATTGATATATGATACAAGGAATTGTTAGAGGAATTATTTAATTCATCTCACAATACCCCTTACATCATAATTGGCATAGTCTATACAGTTTCTGGGGCAGAGGTATCAAGAGACACTGCGGCCAACTGTATTATATTAATTGTAAGAATCAATTAACCTTTTTCTATGCTACTGAATGCAAGTATTGTTATTAATACCTCTGAATATACCTATGTGTGGTTAACCCTTGCATCGCTGGTAATCCTCATGGTAATAAGTGTGGTTTGGTTTTCTATGTACCTATTACAATTGCTAATCACTTATATATTTCATTGTTGCTGATACTTGTATATATATTGTATTTTAATAAATTATATATATTTTTGCACAAATATGAAGGATTGATTCTTGTGATCAATTCGTTACTGTGAAGTAGCGTGTCAATATATATTATTGAGAAGGTGAGGCTGCCATGGTGAGGTGGTGATCTCCTTAAGTTGATCAACCAGCATGAGGCCTTTTGGATATTCAAGCAGAAATCAAGGGTTCCCCTTGGTTTGAACTTAGAATGACAAATCAGTCATATTTTTTTAATGATGTCTGCTTCTTGTTTAATTGATATTTTGATCGATTTTTTTTGGTCAACAGGTAGCCTGTCCATATATATGGATATATGAATATAAGGTATTACAAAAGGAAACAGGAGACTATGCACTGTTTTATCTCGCATAAAATAAATAAACAATATAAATAAATGTGAGATCTTGTACACAATCTAGGTATGACACACTTTTTCACAGTGAACAGAATTGATTAAAAAGAATCACTCATATTCGTGAAACAATATATGCAATTTTATTTAAAGGTAAATAAAATGTGATATATAAATTAAAATACTAATCGGTGAATTGGGATATAAAGGTATACAAAATTGACTCCGTAATATATCTTAATGCAACAAATCCTAGACTAAGATATATTCAAATATGGCATAAAGAGAATATAATAGGATATATCCGATAACTACACAGATAACATACAAGCACTGATAGGGTTAAACTTTATATATACAGGTATCCAGAGGTATAAGCTAGCAATGTTTGAAGATGGCACTTAGCGAGGGTAAACAGTTCCTTACAATTATAGACAATACAGTAGGTGGCAGTGTAACAACACCTGCCCCCCTGGTATGTACTAAGGCAATAAAGTGGCAGGAAACCTGTCACGTGAGTTGTGCTCAATAGGGCACAGTTCAAGTTACAACCCTTTGATAGCCACAATGCACAATATTGCAAGAATTAACACTCTATCTGAAAGACATAAGGTCCCAGATCTGACAGCTATAGAATATAACTATAAAACTGCCATTTTTAATTATGCATACCTCTGGATGGAACTGAGAATAATAAAATACATTTCCCAGTAAAAGTTTGCATTACCACATTATAATCTTAAAGGAGCAGTAAACTTTTGTTTATGAAAACACATATTTTACAGAGCTTTTCTTGCTGAATAAAACAAGGTCACTCCCATCGCTGTCAGATGTTTTATTCAACAATTACAGCAGTTTAAATAATCAGGAAGTGAATTTACTGTGTTTACTTCCTGATAGTTCTAACTGACAGGAAGTTTCTATTACAGTCTATGTATGTCTCTGACTTTTCTGACTTTGCTTTCCATTAGAATCTAACAGGAAATCTAGAATTTGACCACTAGAGGGCACTGCTAATGTAAAAAAACATGGGTTTAAACTGTAATAATGTCATAGTGTTAGCGGCGGCTGCCAAACCGACTGCAGCCTTACCTGGCAGCTCAGCCGCAGCTTCCATCCGGCGGCTCAAGCCGCAGTGTTGTATGTCCGCTTCTGCCTTCAGCCTGGCCGCATGGCTTGTTGGCGGCTGAGTGCATCTATGTGCAGGGTTCCAGTGCTTCTGGCTCCCTGCATCAGCATATTGGTGCGCGTCCAGGCTGGGACGAGCGTCCTATTTAAAGTGACAGCACTCATTTGTGTCGCCTCCTCTTCCTGGGTCACTGGGCATAAAAACTTTCTGGACACCACTTTCAGTCACCCTTTCGTGGTGTCCAGTGCAGTTGGCTTGTGGTTTGTGCTTACCTGGTTCGTCTGACTACCCGTTCTGGTGCCAACCTTTGGTTTGTCTGACTACCCACTCAGTGTATGACCCCGGCGTGGCTGACATCCCTTCTGGTGTGGACCTGCGGCTCTGGTAGACTAACTCCTCTGTGTATGACCCTTGGCCTGGCTGTCTATCCGTTCTGGTGCTGACTTGTGGCTGTGTCCAAATACCCACTCTGTGTATTACCCTGGCTAGTCTGATAACCAATCTGGTTCAGACCTGCGACTCTGGTTTACGTTTTGCTCTATATTCTATATTCCGTCTTGTCTGACTACCTACCTTGGTCTATCCTGGGGTTGTCCCCTGCATAACCAGCATACAAACGCTCCAGTGGATAACTTGTTGTTTAATCTCGGTGGCTCTGGCAGACTTTCCCTTGCTCCTGTTCTATACTACTGTGTTCAGGTGCGGACCTGTAGTAGATCCTCAGGTGCGGACTTAAGGTGGTTTCTCTCTTGCTTGCCCTCTGGGGCTCGGTATCCCTACTCTGGTACCTTGTCTGTACAGGTGCGGACCTGTAGTAGATCCTCAGGTGTGGACTTGAGGTGGTTTCTCTCCAGCTTGCCCTTGGGGGTTCAGTTTGGTACTACTACAGCACTATCCTTCCAGACGTCTTCTATATTGTATGGGTTTCTTGCTGTACCGTTCTGTACGTTGTGTATCTTAATAAAGATTGTGTTACCTACAGTACTGGTCCAATTCTTATTCTTACGAACCGTAACAAATAACCCTGGAAATATAAATCTCTCGGCAGTGGGAGTACCCTTATTTTACTCAACAGGAAAATCCCTACAATATATATTTTTTCATAAAAAAAGTTTACTGCTCCTTTAAGCAATTAAAATAACATATGGATATAGCAATGCAATGAAAATATCTATGAAAATATATTATAGGATATATTCCAAAAAGGTTATAATGACAAAATCATGTCTGCATACATATCAGAAGCAGGGGTTAATAGAACTATGGACAGTAAGGACCAGCCAATTACACAATCCAAAGTTTTGTTCTGTCAGAATTTTCACAAGTGTGACTATTCCAACAGATCAAATCCACACCTAGATAACACAAGTGGACAAAGCAAATATGAAACAGAACCAGCCCAAAAAGTACTAGATTCACAGACAAAGAGACAAAAGGAAACCCTCCCAGACAGCAAATGCAAGTGTTAATTTAAAACACTGTATCAAAGGAGCACAATGACAATTTTCTGTGCATATTTGCAGTGGACACTAATGTATCCCACAGCATTCATGTACAGACTTCTACACACACAATAAACAACTGGCTCTGCAGGTATAGCACTATCAGCTAATCTGTAACTCCTAATGATCTAAAATTGCTATTAATCTGATCATACCCTATTGCTACTGTGATTGGACTGTATAACCTCCAAATATTGTTCTAACTTTACAGCCAAATGGCTACTAGAAAATTATTTTTCAGTAGGCTGGCCAGTTCTACTGGGAAGTAATTAGGATACCTTATCAAAGAATTTACTGGGTTATGATAATTTTGGAATTGTATACAGTGTTATTTAAATAGATGACCACTGGAAAGGAGCGCTCAAATGGATCCGCTACACAAAGGCCTTGAAGCTGGGTGAGTTTTTTTTTTACTAAATATAATTAGTACCTGAAGATTAGAGCCGCCTATAAAAAACACTTTTTTGTTTATTATACATTGAGGCTAATTGGTCGGGCATGCTCCCTATATATATAGGACACTTACAGGTTAATAACTCACAATCGAGTCAGATAACATAAGAAGTATTAGCACACAAATGGAACTTTCCGAAATAACGGTGAACACACAAGCCATTCAACATGAAGATGTTATGTCACCTGAAATAACATTAGATCATTTAGATCGTTTATTAACGGCAGATAAAGTTTTTTTCTTTAGATACCCCTTATAAAGGGGATCTCATATTTGATGTGGATACTAGTTATAAAGACTTAGAAAAATATATTTTAAATATCATTCCGAGAGGACTCAGACTTAAGAAATTCCCCACGTTTTCTAAGGATGATGAACAGTTCCTTACTAAATGGCAATTAATTCTTAGTGAATGTTCATTAAAACTGATGGAACTCATCCTACAATACATGCGTAGTTTATACATGGCTACTCAAACACAAATTTTGTCCTTATAAACCCAACTTAAAGCCAATAGTGATCAAGATAGATTTACAGAATTTAATAATGAAATGAAGGTTAAATTACAAAAATTAGAATATAATATCACCATGGTTAAATGGTCATGAGGATTATAGTAAAAAACAGAGTTTACTCTTGGCAGCAAGAAAGAAATTGTAGGAGATCCTCTAGCTGAGACTCCACTAATAAATCCATATTGAAAAATAAATATAATGAAAAGAGAGTTAGTTTTTCTAGTATAGCAGGACTCGATTGAAAATATACAGAGTCCTGGCCCTTCTTCTTCTTCTTCTTTGCAGGAAGATAGGTCCAGCATTACAAACGAAGTCTTTTCTGAAAATCGTATGAGCTCTTATCGTCCACCAAAAAAACGTCAGAGGGAGAGCCAACAGAAATTTCTTACAACAACATCCCAGATATCCTCAAATGGATCAAATGTCTATAAACCAACGAGGAGGGGTCCAAAGAGGAAGCGGAGGGCAAGGACGGCAATACAGGGGACGTGGACGACAGTAATTAATATCTCAAGTAAACCCTTGACTACTGCACAGGAACAAGTGCTCTCGAAAGGGTTGGGATTTGCCCATCTAGGCATTTCGATCTGATGAACACAATATTGGATTTGAATCGGTTTACGCGGAACTTGACACAGAGAAAATTCTTTTTTGATGAAAGTGATTCAGGCTCCACTCATCCTCCGGATTCTGCTACTGACATAATAGATTATCAAACTAATGTTGTGAATCAAGCTGACTCTTGTACTTCAGTTACTATATCCAATTTTGCAGATCGATGTGCTACACATGATCTAGATATTCTAGGGAGAGATAGTAATACGTATATCTCTCGTAGCATAGATTTTGACCAGGTTGATAAAAGTAAGTGGGAAAACTTCCTCTACAAACTTTTATCTGGTACAATGCAGGGGAAATGTAATAGAAGTTTTCCAAAAATCGGTGAGCATGAATTAACTGATTTGCATCATAAAATCTCTTTTGATAAATCAAAGAAGTATAACTTGAGTTTGTCTGAGAGAATAGTGGTTAAACAAATGAAAGAAGATATATAAATTATTATCAAAAATGCAGATAAGGGTGGTGGAGTGGTGGTGATGGATTCAATCCAGTATCATGCTGTATCCCTTCGGTAATTACACAATGAGAATGCCTATTCCACTCTGTTTAAAGATCCAACTAAGAGCTTTGTAAGACTCTTAAAACAACGAATGGATGATGGACTATTGTCGGGTGTTTTTTCTAAAAGGGAAGTAGACTTTATACTGGTTGAGCACCCAAAAACACCAGTTTCCCACCACTTACCTAAATCCACCTGACCACTGATAGGTAGACCTATCGTTTCGGGGATTGATTCCCTTAATGAAAACCTCTCAGAGGTGTTGGACTCCTATCTGCAGCCGTTAGTATATAGGCTTCCTAGTTACACAAGGGATTCAACTTTTTCAACTATCCAAGATTACAGTGACAACAGATTATGCTTGAGGTAGCATGGATGTGGCCTCACTATATTCAGCGATACCGCATACTAAGGGAATTGAAGCCATCATGTTCCATCTAGATACCTATAGTTTATATTCAACGGAATTAAAGAACTTTATTCTTTTGGCTATAGACTATTTATTATATCATAATTTTTTAAAATATGATGGAGTCTACTTCTTACAAAAATGTGGCACCTCAATGGGGGCCAAATTTGCTCCCTCATATGCTAATCTTTATATGGGCTGGTTTGAGGAGAGGTTCATCTATGGTACCCAAAATCCATTTCGCAGCTATATAGTGGCCTATCATAGATACATAGACGATCTTCTCCTCATCTGGTCAGGCAGTGAAGTTAATTTTAATACAATTGTGAAATACATCAATGAGAATGACTACAGTTTGAAATTTAGTCATGAGTTTAACCAGAAAGATATCTCATTTTTGGATTTGAAATTAACATTACATGAAAGTGGGATTATTAATTCCACTATATATAGAAAACCATGCAGTGCAAACACTCTCTTTTACATGCACAATCTTGCTATCCAAGGCACACCATACAAGGTGTGCCCATTAGTCAATTCCTACGATTACGTAGGAATTGCTCAAGTATCTCTGAGTTCGAATATCAGGCATGAGAATTAAATCAAAGATTCCTCTCAAGGGGATAGTCAGCAGATATAAACTGCTCCAAAAAATAAAGGGAACACTTAAACAACACAATGTAACTCGAAGACAATCACACTTCTGTGAAATAACACTGTCCACTCAGGAAGCAACACTGATTGACAATCAATTTCACATGCTGTTGTGCAAATGGAACAGACAACAGGTGGAAATTATAGGCAATTAGCAAGACACCCCCAATAAAGGAGTGGTTCTGCAGGTGGTGACCACAGACCACTTCTCAGTTCCTATGCTTCTTGGCTGATGTTTTGGTCACTTTTGAATGCTGGCGGTGCTTTCACTCTAGTGGTAGCATGAGACGGAGTCTACAACCCACACAAGTGGCTCAGGTAGTGCAGCTCATCCAGGATGGCACATCAATGCAAGCTGTGGCAAGGTGGTTTGCTGTGTCTGTCAGCATAGTGTCCAGAGCATGGAGGCGCTACCAGGAAACAGGTCAGTACATCAGGAGACGTGGAGGAGGCCGTAGGAGGGCAACAACCCAGCAGTAGGACCGCTATCTCCGCCTTTGTGCAAGGAGGAGCACTGCCAAAGCCCTGCAAAATGACCTCCAGCAGGCCACAAATGTGCATGTGTCCACTCAAACGGTCAGAAACAGACTCCATGAGGGTGGTATGAGGGCCCGATGTCCACAGGTAGGGGTTGTGCTTACAGCCCAACACCGTGCAGGACGTTTGGCATTTGCCAGAGAACACCAGGATTGGCAAATACGCCACTGGCGCCCTGTGCTCTTCACAGATGAAAGCAGGTTCACACTGAGCAGATGTGACAGAGACTGGAGACGCCGTGGAGAACATTCTGCTGCCTGCAACATCCTCCAGCATGACCGGTTTGGCGGTGGGTCAGTAATGTTGAGGGGTGGCATTTCTTTGGGGGGGCGCACAGCCCTCATTGTGCTTGCCAGAGGTAGCCTGACTGCCATTAGGTACCGAGATGAGATCCTCAGACCCCTTGTGAGACCATATGCTGGTGCGGTTGGCCCTGGGTTCCTCCTAATGCAAGACAATGCTAGACCTCATGTGACTGGAGTGTGTCAGCAGTTCCTGCAAGAGAAAGGCATTGATGCTATGGACTGGCCTGCCCGTTCCCCAGACCTGAATCCGATTGAGACATCATGTCTCGCTCCATCCACCAACGCCACGTTGCACCACAGACTGTCCAGGAGTTGGCGGATGCTTTAGTCCAGGTCTGGGAGAACATCCCTCAAGAGACTATCCGCAACCTTATCAGGAGCATGCCCAGGCATTGTAGGGAGGTCATACGGGCACGTAGAGGCCACACGCACTACTGAGCCTCATTTTGATTTGTTTTAAGGACATTACATCAAAGTTGGATCAGCCTGTAGTGTGGTTTTCCATTTTGATTTTGAGTGTGACTACATATCCAGACCTCCATGGGTTGATAAATTTGATTTCCATTGAGAATTTTTGTGTGATTTTGTTGTCAGTTCATTCATTCAGATCTAGGATGTGTAATCTTAGTGTTCCCTTTATTTTTGGGAGCAGTGGATGTGTAATCTTAGTGTTCCCTTTATTTTTTTGAGCAGTGTAGTTGAATTGGCTATAGTAAGAGCCAGAGATACAAATAGGCAACAATTGATTGAGAACCAAGCACAAGGTATAAAGAAGAAACATCAAGGTTCAGCTAAAAAGTTACCTTTGTTCATTACTGATTTTAGTCTTCAATTTAATAAAATTAAGGCCATTATTCTTAAATATATTCCAATTTTATGGGGTGAAGGCCGTTTACATGATTACAGGATGTTCTTTTGTTTCTAGGAGAACGATTACACTAGGCAATATATTATTTCCCAGTTTATATAAAAGTAGTCCTGGTTCTATACAATCTTGGTTACATACAGTTGGTAACTATAAATGTGGAACTCAAAACATGACATGAGTTTATTTGTGCACAAATTATACTCCGTCGTTTCCTTTTTCTCCAGAGATATTATGTGGATGGATGTTTCTGATCCAATTATCTTACTTTATTGTAAGTGTTCTCATCCTTTTTAGGATATTACATCTTTAATATCAGCATAATAGTGTCACGGGCACCCAGGAAAGCTCAGAACTCAGTACGGTAATGTAATGCAAAATATTTATTAGAATAAATCACAGCAATAAATATGTAGTACAACAAGCAAAGGATTACTAGCTGGCGACACTACTACCAGAAATAGTAGGCCTCACGCTAGACCACAATGCTGGAGACTAGGCCGAAGCCCCTGTGAGTCTCAGCAGGAAACAGGAACGCTAGCTCTTGATCCGTCGACTGGAACCGTAATCTTGATCCGAAGAACAGGAACACAATGACTGCTGGACTGGAGAACTGACCCACACCTGCAATCACCGCTAAGAGACCCTGTGACTCACGCCTGCAGTCACCAATCAGATTCTCTGTCCACAACAGTGATCTGTCTTAGGCCAATAGTACAAATTGATCACCGTAAGGGGTACTCGTGATCATTGGGTCATACACAGAGAGGGTTCTCGAACTTAGCTGGGTCATACACAGAGAGAGGGTTCTCATACGTATCTGGGTCATACACAGAGAGGGTTCTCTTACTTAGCCGGGTCATACACAGTGCAGGTTCTCATAAATAGCCAGGTTATACACAGAGTGGGTTTTCGTAGATAGCCAGGTCACACACAGAGCCCAAGTACTTCACCTAAGAACAACAACGCAAGGGCATCTGAGTCAGGCCTCAGTCTGCCTTTTAAACCCCTCCACAGGAAGTAGGAGGAGCAGCTCAGAGGGAGGAAGTAGGTAGGAGGAGACTACAGTAAGCAAATAGATAAAACAGAGGCCTGCAGCCTGCTTGAAGCCTCGTGCCTGTAATCATGCTGGAGTCAAGGTAAGCTGTGACAAATAGGTAACTCTTTATATAGAGCAATTGGATACTTAGTACCACAGTTATTATTGTTGACCGAAGGTGTCGCAATATATAATTGTATAGTATTTGATTTGATTGAGCACTCGTACTTTGAGTATGCCATAGACATTTTGATTACTACGGGAGAACCCATTATGACATCACATCCTTGTTGAAGCTCGCTCTAATCAAAGTATCTTTTGCTAATTTGATTATTAGAGAATTTTAATTTTTATTTGAAGTCCTCTTATTCGCTGGTATATGTATTTAAACATATGATCTATAATCTCAGTCCATCCTCAGCACTTTAACTGTGCTCTCTCATAATGTTAAGGGCCTTAATGCTCCACATAAACGCATGATGGTGGTTAGGAATTACATATCTCTTAAAGCTGACATTGTTTTCCTACAGGAGACTCACTTTCGGTCTAATGCTATTCCTAAATATTGGGATAGGCGTTTCCAGTTGCATTTCCACTCTTCTGGTCCTTATAAATGTAATGGGGTGTTGATCTTGATCCGCAATTCGGTGGGGTTTCATGTCTCTCAGATTACTCGAGACCCAGGAGGACGTTATCTTATGCTACGAGGTGACATCCAGGGTCTCCTTTGACCCTTCTGAATGTGTATGCCCCTACGACACCAGACGCATTGTTTTTTTCACTATTATCCTCTCTCTTGGATTTAGTACCGACCACGCCTCTCATTTTGGGAGGTGATTTCAATGCTTTGATGGATCCTATTTTAAATCGTTCTGCTCCACCACCAGGTTGTTCTTTACCCCCGAAATCTAAGCATCTACTGCATTTGATCTCGACCTATAAGTTGCTGGATTGTTGGCGTCTTTTGCATCCAGGGGTTCGTGACTAAACTTTTTTTTCCCACCCCCATGGACACTATTCTAGGCTTGACTGTATTTTTTTCCAATTCTTCTCTCATTAGCAGACTTCGCTTATCCAGGATCCATGACATCACATGGTCTGATCATGCAATAGTAGACTGCTCCTTCTCAGAATTACTGTGCTCCCAGTCGTCTTCCTCTTGGAGGTTCAATGAATCCCTTCTATTAGATCCAGACATTAAATCTGACATGGCCAACTCTTTGGAAGACTATTTTACTCTTAATGATTCGCCTGACATATCGGCTGGGACGCTGTGGACCGCTCATAAAGCGGTTATGCCGGTTAAACTGATAGCAACGGCTTCACATCTCAAGCGCAATAGATTGGCAGAACGGGAGCAACTCTCTACTCTTCTCCACACTGCTGAAGAGGCTCATAAACGAGACCCCACTGCAGCTAATTTTCTTCGCCTCACTAATTTGCATGGTGAATTGAACATGCTCCTTTCCAGGGATGTACTCCGGGCACTTCAATGGACTCGCCAACTTGCATTTTTGAAAAATGCAACAAACTGGATGCCATGTTGGCTGCGAAACTGCTCCAACAGATTAAATTTTGCACATTCTGTGAGATTTCACAGCGTTCCGGCTCCTTGACCTACAAGATGTCACAAATAGCTTTGTCTTTCGCCTCTTTTTATGCTCCTCTCTATGATGGTAATAAGGTTTCCTCTTCGGTTCTTCTGAGGACATGTATCACGGTGCCCGTGATTGCTGCCTTTTCCTGTCAGTTACCTGAATGGGCTTTCCATTGGCTGCCTGCCTTCAGCCCGCCCAGTATTGCCTATTTAGACTGGGCTTGGGCACCTTTAGGTTGCCCTTTCGTTGTGTCTCTATGTTGCCTGCACCTGCAATGTGTTCCTGGGCCATTACTACACTACTGCTCTCCAGTGATTGCCTGAGTTACTGCCTGACAGCTTCCTCGTTTCCTGCTTCCGTTCCTGATCCGGTTTGGGCTGTTGCTTCTGCTTCTGTTCCTGATCCGGTTTGGGCTGTTTCTCCTGCTGCCGTTCCTGGTCCGGTGGGCTGCCGTTGCTGTTCTTGTTTCCTGTCCTGTACCGGCTGTGTTCCTGCTCCTGGATCGCCCTCAGAGTGCCTCTTCCTTCTTATTGCCTTTAGTGACATTTTCATCTCTTATTGATTTGTAATCCAGTACGCAGGTACTGGTTCACTCCACAAATACCTGGTTGCTTGCTGCGTTCCATACAGCACTGGTAGAGATTGTGTAACCCAGTACGCGGGTACTGGTTCAATCCATGTATAACCGGTTGCTTTCTGCATTCCATACAGCACCGGTAGAGATTGTGTAACCCAGTACGAGGGTACTAGTTTGCTCCATGTATAACCGGTGGCTTGCTGCATCCCATACAGCACCGGTAGAGTATTGTGTAACCCAGTACGCAGGTACTGATTCACTCCATGTATAACCAGTTGCTTGCTGCGTTCCATACAGCACCAGTAGAAATTGTGTAACCCAGTACGCGGGTACTGGTTCGCTCCAAGTATAACCGGTGGCTTGCTGCATCCCATACAGCACCGGAAGAGTCTTGTATCACCCAGTACGTGGGTACTGGTTAGCTCCACGAATAACCGGTTGCTTGCTGCGTTCCATACAGCACTGGTAGAGTATTGTGTAACCCAGTATGCGGGTACTGGTTCGCTCCTAGTATACCAGTGGCTTGCTGCATTCCATATAGCACCGGGAGAGTCTTGTGTAATCCAGTATGCAGGTACTGGTTCGCTCCACGCATAGCCGGTTGCTTGCTGCATTCCATATAGCACCGGGGATCCTTGTCTGTTCAGTACGCAGGTATTGGTTCGCTCCATTATTACCAGGTGCTCACTGACACCTATATAGCCCCGGCTAGGCCTCTGTGTGCCCAGCATAGGCGACTGGTTTACTCCAACTATATGCCAGTTGCTGAGGCCATCTCTGTTTGTGCACCAGTACTGGCAGGCTCATGGTTTAGCGAGGCTGCCTTGCCCGGTATATTGGCAAGGCCGGTAGAGCCTCCTCTCTCATTGTACTAGTCTCAAGGCTGCCTTGCCCGGTATATTGGCAAGGTCAGTAGAGCCTCCTTTCTCGTTTTACCAGTCTCAAGGCTGCCTTGCCTGGTATATTGGCAAGGCCGGTAGAGCCTCCTCTCTTGTTGTACTAGTCTCAAGGCTGTCTTGCCCGGTATATTGGCAAGGTCGGTAGAGCCTCCTTTCTCGTTTTACCAGTCTCAAGGCTGCCTTGCCCAGTATATTGGCAAGGCCAGTAGAGCCTCATCTCTCGTTGTACCAGTCTCAAGGCTGCCTTGCCCGGTATATTGGCAAGGCCGGTAGAGCCTCCTTCCTCTCTGTTGCAAGCCTCCAGGCTGCCTTGCCCAGTATATTGGTAAGGACGGTAGAACCTATTCCATCTTGTGCCAGTCTAAGGTTGCCTTACCCGGTATTGGCAAGACCGGTAGAGCCTGTCTCACATTCTCTGTACCACTACTCATTATTGCCGTGTACAAATTTAATGTTGTTATATGTGTATGCCTAACCCGCGAAGGTTCTCTTTAAACTTTTCAATAAAGTTGTGTTTTTATCTTAACTCTGTGTCTGAGAGTCAAAACAAACCGTGACAGTACGAAAGGGCCATGACCTCAGATAGTAAGTGTGACGGTAATGCACAGAACATCCATTGGAGGATGGATGTACATGAGCAGCGCCTGGATCAGCTAGCATTGGCTATCCAAACCATTCTTGAACATACAGTACTCACAAGTGTGTCCCGAGTACGGTGGTCTTGCCAGGTTCGACACCGGAGAACGTTTCTATGCCCTCAGGGGCTGCAGTCAAAGGGTTAACTGCTTCCGCTCCCTTGCCACTTAGATATGATGGCAAACCCAGCCTGTGCAGAGGGTTTATCAACCAACTTGAAATATTTATGGAATTGACCTCGCATGCTTTTCCTAATGATTGCAGTAAAGTTGGGTTTATGATATCCCTACTGACTGGCAGAGCCCTGGCATGGGCCAATCCCTTATGGGAGAGTTTGAAATCTTGCACAAAGAGTTTCAGGGAATTTGTGTAATCATTCCAGAGAGTGTTTGAGATCCCTGGTAGAACTGCCTCTGCTGCTAAACGCCTAATGGAAATACAACAGGGTAGGCGTACAGTGGGCGATTATGCCATTGAATTCCGCACCTTGGCAGCAGAGGTAGGTTGGAATAATGAGGCATTGCTGGCAGCCTTTTGCTCAAGGTTTGAGCGAGCAGATCAAAGATGAAACCGCAGCTAAAGAGTTGCCTACCAATCTAGATTAATATATTGATTGTTATCCTAATTGACACTCAGATCCGTGAGAGATTGACGGCTAAGGACCGTAGGCTATTGTAAAAAAATAACGGATCTAGCAGTTCATTTTGCCCACCCATCCCTCCCTTGGCACCTAAGTCTAATGACCAGTTACGGGAATCAGGTGAACCTATGCAATTAGGCTTCACCAGGCTAACCAAGGAGGAAAGAGCACACCGCAGAGGGCAGGGGTTGTGCTTATACTGTGGCAAAAATGGGCACCTGCTAACATCTTGTCCCGTATGTCCGGGAAACAAACACACCTAGGGTACCTTGGGGGACAGGCCCTAGGTGGTGTTCAACCGTCCCCAGGTTCGATCGTACAGAAACCCACCATACAGATGGTACTCTCTTGGGCAGATCACTCGGTGGAGGTTCTGGCCCTGGTTGACTCCAACGCAGCTGGATATTTTATGGGTAGCGCCTTTGCTGAACGGCATAAGATTCCGTTGGTCGAGAGAGAATCCCCTTTCGCTACTGAGGCTATTGACGGCAGACCTCTAGAACCTGCACAGGTTACCTTTGAAACAATGTCATTACCTATGACCATTGAGGAGCTTCATAAAGAGCTTCCTAAAGAGGAACAGCAGTTCCAGATTATCAGTTCTCCACACTACGCAGTCATTCTGGGATTTCCC
Organism: Rhinophrynus dorsalis; assembly: GCA_037306005.1. Taxonomy (NCBI): domain Eukaryota; kingdom Metazoa; phylum Chordata; class Amphibia; order Anura; family Rhinophrynidae; genus Rhinophrynus; species Rhinophrynus dorsalis. Next base: position 295,345,616 of record CM074718.1, read on the forward strand.
TGGTTGCAGCTTCATAATCCCCAGATTGGCAAAAGTGTGAAATCTCTGCTTGGTCTCAGCATTGTATGGAGCATTGTGTATCCCACCCGGTTAAGATTCTGTGCACCTCCCTTTCACTGCCAGATGAGTACCAACAATTCAGCTATGTGTTTAGAAAGGGAGAGGCTGGCACCCTACCCCAGCACAGATCCTATGATTGAGCTATTGATTTGCCTCCGGGGGTGGTGCCCCCTAGGGGACGCACATATCCATTGTCTTGTGATGAGAACCAAGCTATGGAGGAATATATTTCAGATGCCCTCAAGAGAGGGATTATAAGAAAATCCACCTCTCCAGCCGGGGCCGGATTCTTTTTTTGTGAAAAAGAAAAATGGCGAACTGAGACCGAGCATTGATTACCGTGGTCTAAACAAATTAATGTAAAAAAAATGCTTATACGATACCACTCATCACTGAATTATTTGACAGGTTAAAAGGTTCCTCAATCTTTAATAAACTGGACCTACGTTCTGCTTATAACCTGATTCGGATCAGAGCTGGTGATGAGTGGAAAACGGCCTTTAACACTAGATCCGGGCACTATGAATATCTAGTTATGCCGTTTGGTCTCTGTAATGCACCCGCAGTATTTCAATAATTAATCAATGATATCCTCAGGGATATGCTGCAGTCCTGCATTGTTGTGTACCTGGACGATATGCTCCTTCATTCGCAAAACATGTCACAACACATTAAAGACGTGTCAGAAGTGTTGCTCCGCCTACGAAGAAACAAATTGTATTGCAAATTGGAAAAATGCGAGTTTCATAAAACCAGCGTGCCCTTCTTGGGGTTCGTGATTGCCAAAGAAGGCATTGCCATGGATCAGGAGAAACTTGCGGCAGTTTTGCAATGGCCTCGGCCTAAGGGCCTCAAAGCTATTCAGCGATTTCTGGGTTTTGATAATTATTATAGAAAAAAGAACTTTTCCACGATTGTTAAACCTTTGTCTGACCTTACGCCCAAGGGTGCTAATCCCTCCCAGTGGTCGGTGGCTGCTGAAGATGCTTTTGAAAGATTGAAATTCGTTTTGCTAATGCTCGCGTGTTATCCCACCCCAACCCATCTCTCCCGTTTACATTGGAGGTGGATGCCTCAGAGATCGGGGTTGGGGCAGTACTTTCTCAACGACCTGTGAAAGAAGGAACTCTCAGACCTTGTGGGTTTTTCTCCAAGAAACTGTCCGTGGCTCAGGGTCATTATGAGATAGGTGACAGAGAATTACTGGCTATCATTCTTGCCCTGAAAGAGTGGCGTCATTTACTAAAGGGCACTAAAAAATCCAGTATTAATTCTGACTGACCACAAAAACTTGACCTATCTCTCTGAGGCTAAAAGATTGTCTTCTCGCCAGGCCAGGTGGGCGCTGTTCCTCTCTCTGTTCAATTTTGTTCTATCATACCTGCCTGGGTCCAAGAATGTTAGGGCTGATGCCCTGTCTAGACATTCTGAGCCTGAAGTAGACAGGGACGAGGTCCCAGCACCTATAATACAGCCTGATCGTATATTGGCCACCCTACGCACAAGCATCATTTCACCACTACGGGAAGAGATATTGGCCTCCCAGGCTGCCGCTCCCCCAGAAAACCCAGTGGGCAAGTGTTTTGTCGATGAGCCATTTCACAGTCGATTGCTTGAGACATACCATTCCTCTAAAGCTGCGGGGCATATTGGTAGAGATCAATTGACGGTCTCTCTCACAAGTCTTTTGGTGGCCCTCCCTGAGGGCAGATTGTGCTGCGTTTCCTAATGCCTGTACCACCTGTGCCTGTGCCAAGACCCTTAGACACCTCCCTGTGGGCCTACTCCAGCCGGTGCCTAATGGCGAACGTCCCTGGTCCCATGTTCCCATTGACTTTATGGGAGAGTTGCCAGTGTCTAGAGGGTATTCCTTCATACTTATGGTGGTGGACAGGTTTTCTAAAATGGCTCATTTCGTGCCCCTCCGTGGCCTTCGATTGCATGGAGTACCCAGAGTGCTGGTGTCCGACCGGGGAAGCCAGTTTGTGTCTAGATTTTGGAGAGCATTTTACAAACAAATGGGCATCCAATTGTCCTTTTCCTCTGCCTATCACCCCCAGACCAATGGGGCCACTGAGCGTGCCAATCAGGGACTGGAACAGTTCCTGCGCTGTTTTGTTACTGACCATTATGATAACTGGGCTGACCTGTTGCCTTGGGCAGTGTTCGCCAGGAACTGTGAGGTTAATTCTTCATCCTGGAGCTCCCCTTTTCTGATCAATTATGGGTTCCAGCCTTGTTTGCTCCCGGATTAATTCCAGTCGCAGTAGATTCCAGCTCTGGATGAGCATATCAAGCAGCTCCGCTCCACATGGGCACAGGTTCAGAGGACACTCAGTCAGTCTTTCCAGCGCCATCAGCGTCATGCCAATCGTAGACGGCTGCCAGCGGTTTCCTTCCAGGTTGGGGACAGAGTATGGCTTTCCTCCAGAAACCTCAAACTACAAGTTCCATCTAATAAATTGGCTCCTCTGTTTATTGGTCCGTATAGGGTGATTCGTAAAATCTACCCTATCTCTTATGTCTTGGACATTCCTGCTTCCATGCGTATTCATAATGTGTTCCATGTGTCTCTCCTCAAACCTCTTGTATGCAGCCGTTATACTACTAACCCTGTAGTGCCAGGGCCTATAGAGGTTGAAGGTCAGGAGGAGTATGAAGTTCAGAGTATCATTGATTCCCGCAGACTTAGAGGAAAATTGCAGTATTTGGTACATTGGAAGAGTTATGGTCCGGAAGAACGATCCTGGGTGGACAGTAAGGATCTTCATGCTCCCAAATTACTGCAAATTTTTAAATCCAAGTACCCTCAGAAACTGGGTCCCTCCTCTAGAAGAGGGGTCTTTGAGAGGGGGGTACTATCACGGTGCCCGTAATTGCTGCCTTTTCCTGTCAGTTACCTGAATGGGCTTTCCATTGGCTGCCTGCCTTCAGCCCACCCAGTATTGCCTATTTAGACTGGGCTTGGGCACCCTTTGGTTGCCCTTTCGTGGTGTCTCTGTCGCCTGCACCTGCACTGTGTTCCTGAGCTTCCTGGGCTGTTACTACACTGCTGCTCTCCAGTGATCGCCTGAGTTACTGCCTGACAGCTTCCTTGTTCCTGCTTCCGTTCCTGATCCGGTTTGGGCTGTTGCTTCTGCTTCTGTTCTTGATCCGGTTTGGGCTGTTGTTCCTGCTGCCGTTCCTGGTCCGGTGGACTGCCGTTGCTGTTCCTGTTTCCTGTCCTGTACCAGCTGTGTTCCTGCTCCTGGATCGCCTGCAGAGTGCCTCTTCCTTCTTATCTCCTTTGGCAACATTTTCATCTCTCATTGATTTGTAATCCAGTACGCGGGTACTGGTTCGCTCCACGTATAACCGGTTGCTTGCTGCGTTCCATACAGCACCGGTAGAGTATTGAGTAACCCAGTACGCGGGTACTGGTTCTTTCCATGTATAACCGGCTGCTTGCTGCGTTCCATACAGCACCGGTAGAGTATTCTGTAACCCAGTACGCAGGTACTGGTTCACTCTATGTATAACCGGCTGCTTGCTGCGTGCCATACAGCACCGGTAGAGATTGTGTAACCCAGTACGCGGGTACTGGTTCACTCCATGTATAACCGGTTGCTTTCTGCATTCCATACAGCACCGGTAGAGATTGTGTAACCCAGTACGAGGGTACTGGTTCGCTCCATGTATAACCGGTGGCTTGCTGCATCCCATACAGCACCGGTAGAGTATTGTGTAACCCAGTACGAGGGTACTGGTTCGCTCCATGTATAACCGGTTGCATGCTGCGTTCCATACAGCACCGGTAGAGTATTGTGTAACCCAGTACGCCAGTACTGGTTCGCTCCTATTATACCGGTGGCTTGCTGCATTCCATATAGCACCGGGAGAGTCTTGTGTATCCAGTACGCGGGTACTGGTTCGCTCCACTCATAGCCGGTTGCTTGCTGCATTCCATATAGCACCGGTGATCCTTGTCTGTTCAGTACGCGGGTACTGGTTCGCTCCATTATTACCAGGTGCTCACTGACACATATATAGCCCCGGCTAGGCCTCTGTGTGCCCAGCATAGGCGACTGGTTTACTCCAACTATATGCCAGTTGCTGAGGCCATCTCTGTTTGTACACCAGTGCTGGCAGTCTCATGGTTTAGCGAGGCTGCCTTGCCCGGTATATTGGCAAAGCCAGTAGAGCCTCCCCTCTCGTTGTACTAGTCTCAAGGCTGCCTTGCCCGGTATATTGGCAAGGCCGGTAGAGCCTCCTTCCTCTCTGTTGCAAGCCTCCAGGCTGCCTTGCCCGGTATATTGGTAAGGCTGGTAGAACCTATTCCATCTCGTGCCAGTCTAAGGTTGCCTTACCTGGTATTGGCAAGGCTGGTAGAGCCTGTCTCACATTCTCTGTACCACTACTCATTATTGCTGGGTACAAATTTAATGTTATGTGTATGCCTAACCCACGAGGGTTCTCTTTAAACTTTTCAATAAAGTTGTGTTTTTATCTTAACTCTGTGTCTGAGAGTGAAAACAAACCGTGACAACATGTTTGCGAACCTTTTTGAACGAGTGCCGTCTACCCTCCCTAACGTCGGAAACTATGTCATCTTTGAATGTGGATATTAATATACCTGGGGTTGAAGCGGCCTTGAAGACGTTCAAGCCCTCAAAAGCTCCGGGTCCGTATGTTTACACCTCATTCTATTATAAAGCTTTTTATACGTCTTTTCTCCCTCATCTGACTAGGCTCTTCAATGATTTTTTACGTGGAATTCCCCCACCCTCTGAGATGCTTTTGGCCAGGATTGTGGTGATCCCTAAAGAGGGGAAAGATCTGACCTGTTGTGCAAATTATCGGCCGATTTCTTTGATCAATGTTGATATTAAGTTGTTTTCAAAGGTACTGGCAATTAGGCTTTCTAATATTCTGATCCCACTAATCCATCCAGACCAAGTTGGCTTTGTTCCGGGTCGGGAAGTTCCTGATAATATCCGCCGTGCTATTAATTTAACCCAGTTGGCTCTTGATCGTTCTGTCCCAATGATGCTTTTATTGCTAGATGCTGAAAAAGCTTTCGATCTCGTAGACTGGGAGTATATGTGGGCTGTGCTGGAAGCCTTTGGGTTTTTTGGTCCCATCCTGGATGGCATTAGAGCGTTGTATTCTACCCCCACTGCGACAGTTACAACTTCCGGTTATGTCTGAAAGTTTCCCCATACGGAATGGTACTCGATAGGGGTGTCCTCTGTCTCCTTTCTTGTTTGCCCTTTGTATTGAACCCCTGGCGTGCGCGATCCATCAGTCTACTAATATACGGGGTCTTAGAGTAGGTTCACTTGAATACAAGTTGAGCCTATTTACAGATGACATCCTTCTTACGATCACCTATCCTCTTACTTCTCTCCTGAATCTTTACTCCTTACTTAGTGACTTTTCTTGCCTTTCGGGTTTCCGGATAAACCATTCTAAATGTGAAGCACTAAATGTTTACTTACCGAAGCCCATGCAGAAATTGTTGGCACTTAATTTTGATTTCAGTTGGCGTTCTGATTCCCTTTCTTATATAGAAATTCACCTTTCAGCTTCTTGGTCCTCGCTATATAAAGCAAACTATGTGCCTCTCTTAAAGCTGCTTCACACGGATCTGAAACGTTGGGGCTCTTACCGTATTTCATTGTTTGGGAGAGTGGCAGTGGTTAAAATGACCTTACTTCCTAAGCTTTTGTACCATTTCGATCATTGCCACTTTCACCTCTCCGGACTGACATTCAAGACCTCCAAAAGCACATTTTCCTTTTCATATAGGTCTTCAAGAAGCCCCGGCTTGCAGCTACCTTGCTTCACCAACATAAAAATGTAGGAAGTCTTTCAGTACCACATCTTTAGTCGTATTACAAGGCATCCCAATTGGCTAAGGCTACTCAGTTTTATCTCACTGTTAATGTTCCTCGGTGGGTGGAGTTGGAAGTGGATATGTGTGCACCCCCCCCGCTCTCGATCTACTGTGGCTACCCCCCCCCGACCTCTGTCTGCGAACAGCCTATCTTTATCGCATTATCACGGTTCCCGTGCTTTGTGCTGCGAGCGGCGACATTCTGACTGCTAGTTTGCATTACCGCTTGCTGATTGGCTAGTACCTTTTGTCGCCGCCCAGTGATGGCCTTTATATACCCTGTCATTTCCACGTTATGGTGCCCTTTCGTGGTGTACTAGTTCCTGCATTTTGCTATGTTATTGCTGTTCGTGTATGACCTGGCCTGCCTGACGACGTTCCTGAGTTGTTGTTCTTCGACTTCTCCGTATCCGGCTGAGGACCCGCTCCGTTGCTGACCGTATCTGGCTGAGGACCCGTTTCTGTTACCAGCTGTATCTGTATCACAGTACCTGTGATCCTCCTGTCACGCACGTTGGTGGTGCGCTCTGATTCGCTGAGTTGGTTTGGCCCTCCCCGGGTGACCTTTTTATGCCTGGTCATGACACCTGTCAGATGCACTTTCGTGGTGTTTCTGAGCCAGTTTTGCTGTTGCTGTGTTCCGGATTCCTGTGTACCGATTTGGTCTGTCCTGACTACGCTCCAGTGTTCCTGATCGTGATTGACCCAGCTTGTCTTCAAACCACCTCCGTTTCCTGACCCGGCTTGGCTGACGTTCCTGCTCGTGTTTGACCCGGCTTGTCTGAGAACCTCCTACGTGCTACGACCCGGCCAGGCTGACTTCCTGCTCCGTGATCGACTACCGGCCTGTTCCAGCGACCTGCCTGTTCCTGTTGTCGTCGCCTTCATGACATTCTTACTGCTGCTGTCGCTGTTTGCCCAGCTGCCTTGTGACCACTTCACCCTTGTGTTGCCTCAGTCCAGTGCAGAGTTACGTGCTGATTTGCAGAGCTGTGCTTCCTTCACTGAGCCTCCGTATGCTTGCAGAGCTACTACACCATACTGAGCCTTCTGTTGTTAAACGTGCATTTCAACCCTTGCAGTGCTGCCTCGCTCCTGCAGAGCCTTCATTCCCCGGTATAGAGCCTTAACCCGTTGTGCTTCGTCTGCTGAGTCGGCCGCTTGTGTAGACGGCGACTCATACGATACAACTGCAGGGTAGTCACGTTAAGTTGGTCCGGTAGGGCGTCATTGGCTCCTGGTCTTACGTTGGTTTACCGGTGGACTCCATTTGTGGCTTTTGGCTGAGTATAGCAGCAAAGGGCAGGCTCAAAAGCTCTGGCAGGTTCCCGTTGGTATACGCCCATGGGGGCTATTGGCTCAACTACCGCTTGCTGTTGGTCTCCGGTTATACGCCCGTGGGGGCTCGTTGCCAGCTCTTGCATTTCAGGCTAGGTTGAGATTACGCCCGTGGGGGCTACCGACTCTCGCACTTGCAGAATCGGTTGTCTCATTGGGTACGCCCGCAGGGGCTATTTGGGTCACTGTTCTGCTGAATCTACCACTGGTCACAGATTGCCTACAGCATTATTATCTTAAGAACTCTGTGTTGTCTACATCTACACAGCACCTCCTATCACCACCTTGGGCGTGCCAAACCCCACAGCTGAGATGGACTGATTCTTGCATTTAACCCATTTGTGTCTATATTGCCATTATCTGTTCTGAGACCGTGTGTGCTACCCTAATTCTGTGTATTGGGCCTTTTGGGTTATATCTGTCTATACAGTGTTATTATTCCTGTTGCCTGCAGAGGGCGATTGTTTGCATTATTTAATAAAACTGTTTGATTTTACCAACTGGTCTGAGTGTCCTAAAAAACCATTACAATCTGGCTGAGAACCCACTTCTGTTACCAACTGTACCTCGCTGAGTATCCGTTCCGTGTCTGACCATACCTGGCTACGAGTCTACTCTGTGTCCTGCCTTGTCACACAGTGCCTTGCGTTTCTAGCATACCGCCTGGTGGTCTCCGTTTCACTCTTGCTATACTTGCAGTGGCTTGCTGTTACACTAGTTGGTTGCGCCGCGTGGTGCTATTTCTCTGTCGACCGTTAGCTAAGCATTCATGCTGTAGCTACTCTCCATACCGCCGTTGGCGGAGTGCACAAGCGAAGTACCGGTACAGTGTTTATAGCCCTGACTGTGTTACTCTGATCTTTCTGTGTCCACCTCTCTTACATCGCTGTGCTCACTCCCTTGGGGAGTTGCAGTATATCAGGGCGTTACCTATTGACCCTTTGCATACCTGGACGCTCCAGGTAGGGTTGTGCATATTCCTATCTGAATAAAACACCTTTCAGCAGTGGGAGTACCCTTGTTTTACTCAGGGGGATAAACCCTACAACATATTTTTTTTTTTTTACATTTTAAGTATTACTATCCCTTTAACCCCTTAAGGACCGGGAAAATCTGAGTTAGATTTGACTTAAGGACCGGAGCAATTTTGACTTTTTTGACTATGTCTTTGTTCAACCATATTTTCTCTTTAATTCCTTTTGTGCACCCACATAAATTATATACTGTTTTTTTAAGCACAAGTAGGGCTTTCTTTTGATACCACAATTATATGAATACCTCGTTGTTTAATTTGATTAAAATAGAAAAAAAGAGGAAAAAAAATTGAAAAAAAAAACATTTTGCTTACATTGTTCTCTCAGGATTTGCATACTATTAGTTAATGAAAAAAAAATACCCCTAAATATATTCATTTGCTTCTCCTGAATATAAGAATACCCCATATGCCTAGTATTTTAGTCCTTTCCTCACATTTACAAGGTAAATATTACAAGATGGCTGCCGTTATTTCCAACTTGTGATTTTTCAACAATTGGCATGTAAGCATCATAGCTTAGCTGACGGTGCCAGAACCAAAAATGTCCCACAAAGGTATATGTTTCTGAAAACGACACAACATAAGGTAAATAATCAGGAGAATTTTGGAATTTTTCATGAAGCTATTTTTCAAAAAAAAAAATTTCAAAATTGTGGTAATATTTTGTTTTTTTGCAGTTTTCACACTTACATTTCAATACTACTGTTGATATCAAGCACATGATAGGTGAAGATTTTTAAAAATGCATTGTTTAGTGTTCAGCTCCTTCTTCTGAGTACGGCAATAATCCATATGCATAGGTTTCTCAAGGTTTGGGAGAGCTACGGGGCCCATATTGGAACATGCGCGTTTCCAGTTTCACACTTTGAATTTTCACAGCTTGCATCACTGGTGCCATGTCTCATTTGGGGCTGTGTAACAGTGCTCCACTGTAAGATTTCCCCCCAAAAGTATATATTTTTGGAAAGTAGACACCCCAGGCTTTCATTTTATGTATGTTTTCAATTTTGTTACGCAGCCATTTTACCACCAATCGCTCGTAAATCTTGACGTAAGTTAAAAAAACAGCGTTTTTCACACTTGCACTTCAATGTTGATGTGAATTTCAAGCATTGTTTAGTGTTCAGCTCCTTCTTCTGAGTACGGCAATACCCCATATGCATAAGTTTCTCAAGGTTTGGGGGAGCTACGGGGCCCAAATTGGAACATGTGTGTTTCCAGTTTCACACTTTGAATTTTCACAGCTTGCATCACTGGTGCCATGTCTCATTTGGGGCTTTGTATCAGCGTTCCAACTTAAAATTTCCCCCCAAAAGTATATATTTTTGGAAAGTAGACACCCCAGGCTTTCAGTTTAGGTGTGTTTTCAATTTTTTTACGCAGCCATTTTACCACCACTTTCTCGTAAACTTGACGTAAGTAAAAAAAACAGCGTTTTTCACACTTCGCCTTCAATGTTGATGTGAATTTCAAACACAGAATAGGTGAAGATTTTATAAACTGAATTGGCTAGTGTTCAGCTCCTTCTTCTGAGTACGGCAATACCCCATATGCATAGCTTTCTCATGGTTTGGGGGAGCTACGGGGGCCAAATTGGAACATGCGCGTTTCCAGGTTCACACTTTGAATTTTCACAGTTTGCTTTACTGGTGCCATGTCTCATTTGGGGCTGTGTAACAGTGCTCCAATCTAAGATTTCCCCCCAAAAGTATATATTTTTGTAAAGTAGACACCCCAGGCTTTCATTTTAGGTGTGTTTTCCAATTTTGTACAAAGCCATTTTACCACCAATCCCTCGTAAACCTTGACGTAAGTAAAAAAAAAAAAAAAAACAGCGTTTTTCACACTTAGGGTTTGTGGCAGTATACTGGGCAGCATACAAATTGGTTTGGGACACAATTTCACCTAAAATGTCTTCCCCCAAAAACAAATCCAAAAAATTATCATGGGTAAATCCTTTGGGCAGATCTTTTGGCAGGTGCTGGGGCAGTTGCCAGGGCAGCTCTTGGGGCAGTACATCTTTTCTTTACAGAAGGCCCAGCCTCGTCACTAGAGCTGCTCTCACTTTCTGAAAACTGCATTACGTCAGTCTGACGCAGTGTCTGTTGCCTCTGAGTCAGACGCCAAAAATGCATATACCTCTTCAACACTGTACCTGCGCTGCATTTTGTCCACTTAATCTAAAAAAACTTTTTTTTTTTCTTTTTTTTTCTTACGCTATCCCTAAACCTAAATCTAACCCTAAAACTTACCCTAACCTACGTATATCCTGAACCTACCTAACCCAATTGAGCTACCTATCTAAACTGCGCTTATTATATATTTTTTTTTTTTTGGGGGGGGGTCCCTAAACCTAAATCTATCCCTAAAACTTTCCCTAACACGTCTACACTAAACCTACCCAACTACCTACCAAAATACCTAAACTATATTTACTATTCAAATAAAAAAAAAAAAAAAAAATTAAAAATTTAAAATTTTTTTTTAAAAAATCCAAAAAAATTCAAGGGGGATGGGGGTGTCCCACAGATCAGAAAACACTGATCTGCAGCAAATTGATCACTCCAAGAGTGATCAGATGGGGGGAACTTATTGATCACTGCAGAACAGTGATCAAAGGGTTAATTTTCTTTATTTAAACTTTTCTTTTACTTTTTTTTTTTTACAGGAACACTGTAACACTATGTCTCTCTGTCTCTCTCCACCTCAGCAGTATGCAAGGTGGAGTGAGGCAGAGAGATCTGACAGGGACAGTATTTACAAATACTGTCCCTGTCATTCAGGTTTTGCAACGTGTGATTCGCTTTTGAAGCGAATCGCATGTTACAACAATGTTTCTACTGCTTGTTACTAAGTGTCCCGATACCGGAACACTTAGTAAGAAGCAGCCTGCTCTTTTCCATCGCTCCGTGCGGCCGCGATGGAAGAGTTTAACCCTTGACATACCGGGACCGTCAAGGGTCGTTGGAGCACATTTACCCTTGACGGTCCTGGTACGTCAAGGGTCCTTAAGGGGTTAAGGCTGGTAATCGAGCAATGTGTGCTGTGTGTTTTTCTCTGTCGTCCAGTACAGATTACTGGTAACTCTGGGATGCGATCCACCCCTTTAAGTAGGCAGGAACATTTCTCTAAATGTATGCAGGGGGTGGCGCTTCCCTTCCCTCCTAGGCTGTAGTTTAGACAGCTAGGTCCAGAATGATTTGTTCCTGGGTGTGACAACAACAGGTGAAGAACATTTTTTGTTAGTTTCAGTTTCTTTTTTATTTTTCTGTCAGATATGGAATACCACCATTAGGCGGATTACCATGACTGACAAATGCCCTCAGTCTGGCTAGCTCAGTGTCCAGGTGCTTCTTGGTGGACCTTAAGCCCTGAGGGGGAAAATCTTGGGTACAAGTGCTTCCCCAAGGATTACCCACTGAGGTAATTCTTAATACATGGTAATCTGAAGACAGAAGATCTGCAAGAAAGGTGAGCTACCCTTTGAGTGCGGCAGGTCCACTTATCCCACACTGCTCCTTTGCTGGGCTTGTATTTGGGAGTTGTCATTGTGCACGCCTGCACTCACTGGGTATATATGTGTATGTTTGTTGGGTTTTTGAAGCAGGCTTATGTGGTAACTTAACCCTTTGTCTACTGGTTTGGCATGTGTTTGAGGGGTTTTCTGACACTTTCTTTACTGGGTTAGTGTTTTCTTAGTATGCACACATGTTCCCTGTATGTTTTTCATGTTTCTAACTTATATTTTAACTTTTAATAATATTGTGTCCTGCGCCTTTAAGGCGCGCTTCACCACATAGACGCCATTGCTCCATTTACTTTCTATGGGACAACACTGTTTGGGACGTCTCTCTGCAACCGCTTCACACAGCAACTTCAGTGTGGGCTTATTTTATTTGTCTACCCTTGCTCTATCATCCGGTTTATAGATCAAGTGTGTTGGGGGGCTTCAGGCACTGTTTTGGGGTACTTTTCGGAAAAAACAAAATTTCCCATGAGGGCTTGTTTTGCACCTTTTTTCTGATTGGCTCCCATCGCGGCAGCCATTTTCTGAGCTTTTCTCAACAAATATCCTACGCAGGGCTTGGACTCTCCTTCTCTCATCTTCAGATTAACCCTTCGCCTGCCAGATAAGTCTATATTTAGCGTTTCTGGGGTGAAATATTAATCTTACACACTACAACTGGGTGATTTACTGTACAGCTGGTTATTTTGACACTATGAGAATGTCTATACCACTGGAGCTTGGGGCTAGACCTAAGACTAAGGAGGCTTGGGGTATCAGTATCCCCCATTGTGCATTGCTCTTCCTGTCATGCAGGGCTACCTAGAGAGTTCTCTGGTCATTTATGCCCAGCATGTTCTGAAGTTCCTGACAGCAACCCAGGGACTTCCAGCCATGCTATTGAGCCAGCTTGGATGCAAGAGTTTAAGTCTGCAACTAGGGACCTTAGATCCACTTTACAACTCTTTCCATCCCAGATACAGGGGGCACTTCAATTATGGCAGACGCCCTCTACTATCAGATTCTCCCTGCCTAAACTGCACGGGGCACCTGATGTGTCAGATTCTTCTGAGATTCGGATGTTGAGGATGGTACTATTTTGGAGTCTTCTAGGTCCCTTGGGGACCCTTTTGAAGCTGATCATGAACCCTCTGCTGAGAGCCTGTTCAGGGCTGTATTAACCACACTCAACATTCCCTTGGTTCAGGAGGTCCCTTCTGATCCCTCTGATGTTTTTCAGGAGCCTGCTAAGCCCCTTACTTATTTTCCTCCTAACCCTCTTGACCCTTTGGTTTCTGACGCGTGGAAAAATCCAGACAAGTCTGCTCCTGTGTCCAGGAAATTTGCTAAGCTTTATCCCTTTTCTGAAGCTGAACTAGCTAAATGGGTTCATCCCCTTAAGGTGAATGCACCCATATCTAGACTGTCTAAATCTACTGCTTTACCTGTCTCTGATGCTTCCGCACTGCAAGACTGGATTGACAAGAACCTTGAAGTTTCCCTCAAGTCCATTTTCGCTTCTATTGGCACCGCTATGCATCCAGCATTTGCTGTTGCGTGGGTTAACCGGGCTATTGCAGTCTGGACTGAACAACTCACTACGGCTGTCCATCAGGATGCGCCTACTTTGGAGAAATTGCGTCTTCTTGCCAATATCTCTGAAACGCAACACTTTGTCTCTGCTGCTGCTTTTGATGCCGTCTGCGTGATGGCAAGGACTTCTACTACCTCTGTGGTGGCCAGATGTGCACTTTGGCTCAAGATTTGGTCTGCTGACACTGCTTCCAAGAAAGTCTTGCTTTCTTTGCCTTTTCACGGTACTTCCTTGTTTGGGCCTGATCTTAAGGAACTAATTAGCGAGGCCACAGGGTGTAAGAGTACTCTTCTACCCTTGGTCATTAAGAAGAAGTTGCCATTTAAATGTAACCGGTCCTTTCGTTCCTTTCAGACTGAGACACGTTCGACGAACCAGGAGGTTCCATAAGCTCTGCGTCCCTCCTCCAAGCCCAAGCAGCAATGGAAGCCCAAGGCTGCCTCCAAGCCCAAGGCCCCCAAGACTGCTTCAGCATGACTCATCTAACCCGGGTCCGCATCCCGCTGTGGGTGGCCGTCTACGATTCTTTCGCGGGATTTGAGAAGATTCTCTGTTGGACAAGATCCCTTTCTTTTCTCTTCCTCATTTTCACTTTCACCTATATCTTTCTTCTCAGGACGTCCAGAAATGCCATCTATTCAAAGGTGCTGTTCAGGCTCCTATGGACAAAGCTGTCCTGGAGCCGGTGCCTCCTTCAGACAGGGGTTTGGGTTTTACTCAAACCTCTTTGTTGTGACCAAAACGGACGGCGGATGCCGCCCTATTTTGGATTTGAAAGATCTCAACTACTTTGTGATCAAGACTCACTATCATCAGGAGTCACTGCGCACAGTGATCGCTGTCATGTCTCCGGGGGAGTTCCTTGCTTCTCTGGATCTTCAGGATGCGTATTTGCACATCCCAATTCATCAGGAGAACAGGCGGTACCTGCGTTTTGCCTGCGACAGGGGTCATTTTCAGTACTCAGCTCTTCCATTTGGTCTGATGACAGCCCCTCAGGTTTTCCAACGAGTTCTGGGGGCCTTGATATCCGTTCTCCATCGGGACGGCATCAGAATGACTCCCTAAATGGACGACTTTCTTTTGAAAGCCTCCTCTGCGGACCTTCTTCATCAGCAGGTTCAGACCTGCATTCAAGTCTTCACCCATCACGGTTGGATTGTCAACTTAGACAAGTCGGATCTTGTCTCATCCCAGCAACTGATCTTCCTGGGTCTTCTATTAGATACTCAGAGGAGCATGGTGTTTCTACCGGACGAGGTAGCCCATCAAATTGCCCACAGGGTCTCAACGATTCTATCTCAGGATCGGATCCCAGTTCAGAAGTTGTCTTCTCTGGTGGGAAAGTTCATTTCCACGATAGAGGTGGTTCCATTCTCCATGGCGCACACCAGGGAACTTCAAAGGTTTGTGATACAGATGTGCATGGATCTACCAGATCATCAAAAGCTGTCGGTCTCACTTTCTCCTCATGTAGAGCTGAGCTTCGAGTGGTGGCTGGACCTTTCCAATCTACTGAAAGGGAGATCCTTCCTGATTCCCCACTGGACCATGGTCAAGACGGATGCAAGTCTCTCGGGCTGGGGAGCTGTTCTGGGTCACTTCAGCGCTCAGGGGAAATGGTCCACAGAGGAGTTCCTTCTCCTAATCAACATCTTGGAACTTTGGCCGATATTTCAAGCTCTGCGTCATTGGGTATCTCAACTGGAGGACTGTCCAGTCTGAGTGGAGTCCGACAACGCCATGGCAGTGGCTTACATCAAAAGACAAGGCGGAACAAGAAGTCTTGCCGCTTGGTTAGAGGTCAAGGCCATTCTGTCCGGAGCAGAGGTTCATGTTCCTGTTGCTACCACAGTGCACATTCCAGGCGTAGACCACATCATGGCAGACTTCCTCAGTCATCACACAGTCGACAGCGGAGAGTGGGAGTTACATCCAGAGGTGTTTCTACTCCTTGTTCAGAGATGGAGGATGCCCCAAGTGGATCTGATGGCAACGAGACACAACAGGAAGGTTCCGGTGTTTTGCTCTCGGTGGAGAGACTCTCTAGCTCTGGCTGCCGAAGCAATGTCCATTTCTTGGACATTCCCTCTGGCCTACATTTTTCCTCCTCTCCCAATGTAGATAAGGGTGTTACAGAAATTGAAAATGGAACGTTGTCCGGTCATCCTGATTGCTCCGGATTGGCCTCGTCAATCCTGGTATCCGGAACTTCTGGCCGTATCCGCGGCTGAGCCATTTCTGCTCCCCTCTCATCCAGATCTTCTTCTGCAGGGTTACCTGTGGAAGGAAGATGTTCATTGGCTCAATTTGACGGCCTGGAGGTTGAATCCTCGATTTTAAGGAAGAAAGGGTTTTCTTCTGCTGTGGTGTTTACTATGCTTAGTGCCCGTAAGCCTGTTTCTTCCAAGATCTATCACCGTGTCTGGTGGACATTTGTGTCTTGGTGTGCTGACAGAAATCTGTCTCATGACTTTGATCATCCTGCTGTCCTGGCCTTTTTGCAGGACGGTGTGGACAAGGGACTCAGTCTGAGTTCTCTTAAGGTTCAGACTTCGGTGCTGTCTTTTTCCAGAAACGCATTGCTATCCTTCCTGATGTCAAGGTTTTCTTCCAGGGCATTGCTCATGTGCGTCCTGCCTTTCAGAGCCCAGCTCCTCAGTGGGACCTTAATTTGGTATTGGGAGTTCTCCTACATCCTCCCTTTGAGTCTCTGGCTACTATTCCTCTACGTCTCTTGACGTGGAAAATGGCCTTTCTTCTGGTGATTGTATCTGTTCGCCAGGTTGCGGAGTTGCAAGCTCTGTCCTGTAAACCACCTTATCTGGTGTTTCATAAGGATAAGTCTGTGCTTCGCACCTCTAAGGAGTTCTTACACATCAATCAGGAGATCGTGGTGCCCTCTTTCTGCCCTAATCTCTCCTCTGACAAGGAGAAAGATCTCCACTTGTTGAATATGGTGTGTTGTCTCAAGTTTTATGTCCATTTCACTGAATCTGTCAGGAAGTCTGATGGTCTGTTCGTCATTCCCGAGGGTCCTAGGGCAGGAAGACCTGCATCCAAAGTGACTATTGCGTCATGGATCAAGTCCACTATTCGTAGAGCCTACGAGTTGAGGAATAAGCATGTTCCCTTTTGGCTCATTCCACCAGGTCCATTGGGGCCTCTTGGGCCTATACGAATCAGGCTTCTGCCGATCAGTTGTGCAGGGCGGCCACTTGGTCCTCTCTGCACACCTTTTTGAAGCACTACTGTGTGGATGTGTTGGTATCTGCTGATGCCAGCTTTGGGAGGAAGGTCCTAGAGGCAGTCTTGCCTGTCTAGGATCTTCTCAGGTTCTTGATTTTTCCTTTACTGTTGAGCCCTGTTGGCTCTAGTTCAGTGTGCTGTGTAACAGTTCCTGGGGTGTTTTTACCCCTGTTTGGTGTCCGTTGACACTTCAGGTTTGTTGGGCTGTCTGACTGGTTGGTTCATAGAGGTTCTGGTGACTTTGGTGGCCTTGCGCCTGGTCCTTGCCTTCTTCCCGCCTCTGGGAAACTCAATGGTTGGACATCCCAGAGTTACCAGTAACCTGTATTCAGTGGTGAAACTACTGTGGTCGCAGGGGTCACCACTGCGACCAGGCCTTTCACTCCAGGGGGCCCGGCTGCCGGGTCAGCCCCCGCTGCCACCACGGTACGTATCCTTCCACCCCTCTGCCTCTGATGCGCACGCACGCGTAGCCAGGAAACTCAATGAAGCGAGTTCCTTGACTGTGCATGCGCAGGACATAGGACCACAAGAAGAGCGCTCGAATAGTACAGCGCTGTTCTGTCAGCCCCGGGACCAGTGGAGATGGAGTTGGAAATGAATGGAGGTAAAATGGGGGCAATGTAGAAATGGACAATGGGTCAGTGTGGAACTGGAAAGGGACCCTGGGGGCAATATAGAAACGGACAATGGGAGTATTGTGCAAATGGACAGTGGGGACAATGTGGAAGTGGACAATTGGGCCAATGTGTATGGTGGAGGCAATGTGAAAATGGACAGTGGGGGCAATGTGGACAGTGAGGGCATTGTGGAAATGGACAGTGGGGGGGGGCAATGTGGAATTGGCAGTGGGGGCAATGTGGAAGTGGACAGTAGGGACATTGTGGACAGTGGGGGCAATGTGGAAATGGACAGTGGGGGGGAATGTGGAAGTGGACAGTGGGGGAAATATGGACAGTGGGGGCAATGTGGACAGTGGGGGGGGCAATGTGGAAATGGACAGTGGGGACAATGTACAAGTTTACAATTGGGCCAATGTGAACGGTGGGGGCAATGTGGATGGTGGGGGCATTGTGGACAGTGGGGGGCAATGTGGAAGTGGACAGTGGGGGTAATGTGGAAATGGACAGTGGTGGCATTGTGGACAGTGGGGGGCAATATGGACAGTGGGGGCAATGTGGTAATGGACAGTGGGGGCAATGTAGAAAGTGGGGGGCAATGTGGAAGTGGAGAGTGGGGGAATGTGGAAGTGGAGAGTGGGGGAATGTGGAAGTGGAGAGTGGGGGAATGTGGAAGTTGACAATTGGACCAATGTGAACAGTGGGGGCAATGTGGAAATAGACAGTGGGGACAATGTGAAAGTGGACAATTGGGCCAATGTGAACGGTGGGGGCAATGTGGACAGTGGAGGGGCAATGTGGAAGTGGACAGTGGGGGGCAATATGGACAGTGGGGGTAATTTTAAAAGGACAATGGGGGCATTGTGGAGGTGGACAATGAGGGCATTGTGGAGGTGGGCAATGGGGTCTACAGTGTGGAAGTAGACAAAGGGGCGTGCAATGTGGAAGTTGACAATGGGGGCATTGTGGAGGTAGAAATGTGTAAGGGGCATTTCTGGGGTGGTGTTGCATGGTGGGGTCAGGGGGCCCTATGGCAATTTTCACACCAGGGCCCTGTGGTTTCTAGTTACGCCTCTGCCTGTATTGGACAACAGAGAAAAGAGGATTTTAGTCTTACCTGTTAAATCCTTTTTTCTTAGTCCATACAGGTTACTGGTCTCCCACCCTGTCAAGGGACCATGCTTGGCTCTCCTGTGGCAGTATGTGGGAGTCCTTCAGGGCATGCTCACAGGAGTCTTCTTCCCTTCTATTTTCTAGTCAGTTGTTAGTGTCTCAAATCATTCTGGAGCTAGCTGGCTAAGCTACAGCCCAGGAGGGAAATGAGGCTCCACCCCCTGCATACATTTAGAGAAATGTTCCTTCCTACTTAAAGGGGTGGATCACTTCCGAGAATTACCAGTAACATGTATGGACTAAGAGAAAAGGATTTAACAGGTCTAGTTTTTGTGGTGCGGTCCGCTCTCCTCTTGTGCTCCGGGGGGTCGGAGCATATGATGGTGGTCGTCCCTCAATGTGTCCTGACCTTTCAATGCGCCCTCACTAAACACTAAAAGCAAGGATAATATTAAACATTTATTTAATATTATTTATTTAATATTTATTTTTATTATTAGTTTTATTTTTATCTTGATTTATTTCAATGTATTTACTTTTTTCTCATTTTATAGTTAGCTCTTGCCGTTGATGTTCGGTCGGGGATGCACTATATAATACTTCAATTGTAGCCATTAAGAAAACCATTAAGAATGATATAAGTCTTACCTCTCAAACCTATAAGATTTGAGAGATATTTGCAAGTAAAGTTTCCCCCTGACTGATGTCAGCACTCTAGATGACAGATTTGGAATCTAGTCCGCAGACCGGCAGGTGGCTCTTCAGCAGAGCTGAGATTGCAAGATATAAAAATAACTACTTCATTGGCATGGTCTACAAAGTGTGACTGGTTTGCAAGCACACTTTGTAGATTGTTCCAATGGACTAGTTATTTTTATATCTCGCGATCTTGGCTCTGCTGAAGAGCCATCAGCTCACCTGTGGACCAGATTCCAAGTCTGTCAGCTAGATAGCAGACTTGACTGAAACAGCCAAGGAGAGGGAAACTTTACTTGTGAATATCTTGCAAACCATAAAGGTTTGAGAGATAAGACTTATATCGTTCTTAATGTTTTTTTTAATGGCTACAATATTACGTAAACCTGAAATGAAGTATTACTATTACTTTAAGGAAGAGTTTTTAGTTCTGCTTGTCTGTCTGATACAATTTATGAAATCACAATTTGATTTTTTATTTATTTATAACATTATTTCTCTGTCACCCAATACAGGTTACTGGTAACTCTGGGAGGCTATCCACCCCTTAGTAGGCAGGAACAATTCTCAAAGTGTATGCAGGGGGTGGAGCCTCCCTTCCCTCCTTGGCTGCAGCTAGCCAATCAGCTCCAGAAAGATGTGTTCCTCGGTGAAGACAACACCAGGCTGAGAACAATTCTGCTATAGTTTTAGAATCTCTTTATTTTTCTGTTAGATTATGGAATACCACCATTAGGCAGATTACCATGATTGACAATGCCCTTTTATGTGGCTAGCTCAGTATCCAGATGCTTATTGTGGACCTTAAGCCCTGAGGGGGAAAATCTTGATTCCAAGTGCTTCGTCAGGAGTTACCCACTGAGGTACTTCTTGCTACATGGTAATCTTAACCCCTAGAGTGCCAGGTGGGTACAATGTACGAGTTTGGACAGCTGTACCCGCTGTGCCAAGCTCGTACAATGTACCCACTAAAATGCGGTCACTGCTTAAGCCGGTATAACCGGCTGGCAGTGGCCGCATTTCAGTGGATATGCAGCCTGGCACTCTTGGGAGGACATGAGGATTACTCCTCATGTCCTCCCAGGTATTGATCTCCCAGCCGATCGCGCTGGGAGATCAATATCGCCAAGGGAGAAGCTCTGAGAAACAGAGCTTCTCCCTCCGCCGCCCTCCTACCCCGAACTTCCGGGTAGGAGTGGGCGGGACCGGGGGAAACCTCCTAACGTCATCGGTGACATAGTCACCGATGACCTTAGGTGACTTCCCCGATCGCGATCACTCCTACCGGTGGTAGGAGTGAAAGGCAGGAGAGCCTTTGCTCTCCTGCAGTCGCCAGATTGATCTCCCAGCACAATCGGCTGGGAGATCAATTACTGGGGGGACATCAGAAGGTGTCCTGATGTCCCCCCACGAGGTCTGAAGATAATTAAATAAAAAAAAAAAAAAAAGAACCCTATGAGCACCGCGGGGACTTCCAGCGCATTGCTTTGCAATGCGCTGGAGACCCCATTGGCAGTCACAGGGTCCATTGTCCTGCAACACATTATTTTTAACTGTGACCTCATTGGGGGGTCAGGAGAGGTCCTGATGACCCCCCAATGAGGTCTATTAAAAAAAAAATAAAAAATAGAAAAATTAACCCTGTGTGTGCCACAGGGGGGGGGGGGTTCCAATGCAGACCCCCCCCCTCCTGTGGCACACACAGGACTTTGGTTTGGGTTTCTTTTTTTTTCAAAGCTTGTTGGGGGGGCCCTGATGTCCCCCAACAAGCTATGAATAAAAAATAATAATAATTAAAAAAAATTAACCCTCTGTGTGACACAGGGGGTCCAGTGCATTGCTTTGCAATGCATTGGACACCCCTGTGGAAGACAAAGTGTTCCCCCCCCCCCTTAATTTTTACTTTATTTAGACCTCATTGGGGGACATCAGGGGTCCTGAAGCCCCCCAACAAGGTGTAAAAAAAAATTAAATAAATAGGAAAACAATGCGTGCCCCACAGGGGGGTCCAACGCAGTGCTTTGCAATGCGTTGGACCCCCCCTGTGGCACACACATTTATTTATTTTTTATTCTGTCCTTGTTGGGGGGTCATCAGAAGTAGACCTGATCCCCAACAAGGTATGAATAACAAATAATAAAAGAAAAAAAAATTAACCCTCTGCTTGCCACAGTGGGTCCAATGCATTGCTTTGGAATGCATTGTACACCCCTGTGGCGGACAAAGGATTTTTCTTTTTCTTTCCCTCATTACTTTTTATTCAGATCTCATTGTGGGGCATCAGTTCTAATGCCCTCCAATGAGGTCTACGCACATTATATTATATATATATATATATATATATATATATATATATATATATATATTATTTTTTATTTTTTTTTTGGGGGGGGGAAACACCACAAAACCTGCATGTGTTACAGGTGGGTCCAATACAAGTGGTTTACAATGCGCTGGACCCCCTGTGACACATTTTTTTCCCATTATTTTTTATTCAGACATTGTTGGGGGGGCATGAGAAGTGGTACTGATGCCCCCCAATGAGGTATGAATAAAAAAATAACAGCTAAAAAAAATTAACCCTTTGTGTGCAACAGGGTGTCCAGTGCATTGCTTTTCAGTGCATAGGACACCTCTGTGGCATGCACACAAAATGCCTCCAATCCCCCCCACCACATACCCTATCCACCAGCCTAGTTCCACAGCCTACTGGCAGTCCCATTCCCCCAGTCTGACCCCCCCAGCCTGATTCCACTGCCTACTGGTAGATACAAGTGCCAGTACGCCCTGGATTCAGGCTGGGAATCAAACAGTGCATGAGGGGACTTACAATGCACACTGGTAACCACAAATCCCCCATATGCACTTACCTCTCCACAATCACCACCGCCACACTTGCTCACTGCCCACTGGTAGATATACCCACTTACACAGCCTGACCCCTTGTCCCTTCCCCGAGCTGGTTTCTCTGGCAGACAAAAGTCCTCACTTACACTGACTGACCACTTGTAGCAATAGAATCACACGTACACTGTTTGCTTCCCCATCCTTGTTCCACTGGTAGCCACGCTCCTGGCACCCAATATGGTATGTCAACCCACAGCATTGGGCACCATTTTTTGTAGGCTGGCAGGAGGTCCTCCTGGGAAATCCCATAGTGTTCAACCATTTCCATATCTTTGAAGTGACTGATTTGTAAGAAAAACATTTTTTTTCTGTAGCACCACATTCTGGAAATAGTTGTGCATTCTAACTTAGGGGTAGAAAAGCAAGTCACGGCTCATTAGATGTGGCAGGTTATCTTCTTTCCAAAATGTCATAGTTTCTGTACCCTTTCTTCACTTCTGTAGTTGATATAACCATTTTTGCACAGGCAAGCATTATTTGAGAAAATATTAGAAAAATCAGAGGTTGTTGTAGGTGTCATTTGCACTTCTAGCACCCCCTACGGTAGGTCAACTCATACCAATAGGGTGTTGTTTGACTCCTAAGAGCACGAGCTAGTGAATGCAGTTGAAAATTGCATGGTTTTCACAGAGCTCCATACATTTAAAGGGGCAGAAATGTAAAAAAATGCATTTTTTCCCTATAGTGCCACCTTCTGGAAGCATTTGGGCACAACAGGCTTGGGGTAAGAAGGCAAGTGACCCCTCATTAGATGCGGCAGGTTATCCTCTTTACAAAATGGTATGGTTTCCTCTACCTTTCCTGCATATCTATAATGGTTATGACACTTTTCATGCAGGCAGATAATTTCAAAAACAAAAGTGTCGGGTTTAGGTAAGTGATCCTACCACCTACATATTGCATGTTATCCCACACAAATGGGGTAACATTTTTCTCATGTTGGTAGAAGGTACTGAATACAGTAGGAAATGTTATGGTTTTCAAAGATTTTAGTATCTTTGAAGTGGTGGAAATGTAAAAAAAAACATGTATTTATTCCTATAGCGCCACCTTTTGGAAATAATTGAGCACTTCAGCCAGGGGGTAGAAAGGCAAGTGACCCCTCATGTGATGCGGGTGAATGTCTACTTTCCAAAATGGTATACCTTTTATACCTTTCCTTCATGTCGCTAACAGTTATGAACATTTTAGTACAAGCAGCCATTTTCGAGGAAGCAAACAGGTAGGTGTATTTATGTGCTTCTGGCACCCCTAAGGTAGGTCGACTCATACAAATGAGGTGTCATTTTTCTCTTAAGAGCACTAGCTAATGAATACAGTTGGAAATGCCATGGTTTTCACAAATTTCAGTACATTTGAATGGGCAGAAATGTAAGAAAATGCCTTTTTTTCTCATTAGCGCCACCTTCTGGAGGCATTTGTGCACTCCAGGCTTGGGGTAACAAGGCAAGTCAACCATCATTAGATGCGGCAGGGTGTCTTCTTTTCAAAATGGTATGGTTTGTGTACCCTTTCTTCACTTCTGTAGTTGTTATAACCATTTGTGTGCAGACAAGTAATATTTGAGAAAATGTTAGAAAAATTTGAGATTGTAGTAGGTGTCGTTTTGCACTTCTAGCGCCCCCTGAGATAGTTGAACTCATACCAATGGGGTGTCATTTTTCTCCTAAGAGCACTAGCTAATGAATACAGTTGGAAATGCCATGGTCTGCACAAATTTCAGTACATTTGAATGGGCAGAAATGTAAGAAAATGCCTTTTTTTTTCATTAGCGCCACCTTCTGGAGGCATTTGTGCACTCCAGGCTTGGGGTAACAAGGCAAGTCACCCCTCATTAAATGCGGCAGGGTGTCTTCTTTTCAAAATGGTATGGTTTGTGTACCCTTTCTTCACTTCTGTAGTTGTTATAACCATTTGTGTACAGACAAGTAATGTTTGAGAAAATGTTAGAAAAATTTGAGGTTGTAGTAGGTGTCATTTTGCACTTCTAGCATCCCCTGAGGTAGTTAAACTCATACTAATGGGGTGTCATTTTTCTCCTAAGAGCACTAGCTAATGAATACAGTTGGAAATGCCATGGTTTTCAAGCATTTTAGTACATTTGAATGGGCAGAAATGTAAGAAAATGCCCTTTTTTTTCATTAGCGCCAACTTCTGGAGGCATTTGTGCACACCAGGCTTGGGTTAAGAAGGCAAGTTACCCCTCATTAGATGCGGCAGGTTGTCTACTTTTCAGAAATATATAGTTTTATATAGTTATTCCACTGTTTTAGGGTAGTTTTACCACAAAAACCCTAGAATGCGCATATTAGTTTATAAAGTTGAAAATGTCATTTTGCGCTGCTGGTGATAAGGGCTCTACGCTAGCCATGGACATAGGTAAAACTATACAAATTTGGTATTTTTTTATTCGGGGGACTCGGGGCTTTTTCAAATAATTGAAACTTTTACAATCAAGGTAAATGTTTTTGATACATAGTATGTGATTTTAGCAAAATGAGTAAATTTTCACTTTTTTTTGTCATTATGACATCATAGCTTTTAGCACGATGTAAAATTCTCTTCATGTAAGGTACCACGAGAAAGCTCAATTCGTTCTGAAAAAAACAATGTATAGTTTTCCATATGTAACTAAAAATCCCCAGAGGAAATCAAGCCTAAACGGAAGGATAGCAAAAATGCTGAAAAAGTGTCTGGCCTGCAGGGTACAGGAAATGGCCCGAGCCTCCGGCACTGAAAGGGTTAAGACAGAAGATCTGTAGGAAAGATGAGCAACCCACAGTGCCCCTCCGCACAGGGGTGTATTCATTGGAGTTCTTGTTGTACACTCCTGCACTCATTGGATATATCTGTATGTCTGTTGGGTGTTTGGAGCAGGTTTATGTGGTAACTTAACCCTTTAACTGCTGGTTTGGCACTTTTTTGGGGGGGTTCTGACACTTTTCCTACTGCGTTAGTGTTTGTTGGGTATCCTCACATGTTCTATTGATGTTTTACACTTTTTAATGTTTTACTTTAAAATGTGTAAAAATTGTGTACTGCGCCTTTAAGCGTGCTTTACCGCGTAGACACCATTGCTCCATTCACTCCAATGGGACTGTACTGTTTGTGATGTATCTCTGCAACTGTTTAATCTAGCGACTTCAGGGATGGCTCATTTTACTTGTCTGCCTTTGCTTTATCATCCGGTTCATGTTTCTAGGATGTTGGGGGGCTCAGGGGGCTTCAAGCACTGTTTGGGGTACTTTTTGGGAAAAACTACATTTCCCATGAGCACTTGCTTTGCGCTCTTGTTTATGATTGGCTCCCACCGCGGCAGCCATTTTGTGAGCATTTATGGGTGAGTATCCTACGCAGGGCTTGGACTCTCC
Source organism: Rhinophrynus dorsalis (assembly GCA_037306005.1). Taxonomy (NCBI): domain Eukaryota; kingdom Metazoa; phylum Chordata; class Amphibia; order Anura; family Rhinophrynidae; genus Rhinophrynus; species Rhinophrynus dorsalis. Next base: position 295,370,980 of record CM074718.1, read on the forward strand.
TTCTCTCCTCTGCAGATTAACCCTTCTCCTGCCAGATAAGTTTATTTTAGCGATTTCTGGGTTGAAACTTTAATCCTACACACTATAATTGGGTGATTTATTGTACAGTAGGTTATTTGACACTGTGAGAATGTCTATACCGCTGGAGCTAGACCTAAGACTAAGGAGGCTGGGGTCTCTGTATCCCCCATTGCATATTGCTCTTCCTGTCACTCAGGACTACCTAGATAATTCTCAGGTCACTTATGCCCAGCATGTCAGCATTCCAGGGACCTCCAGCCATGCCATAGAGCCAGCTTGGGTGCAAGAGTTCAAGGCTGCGACTAGGGACCTTAGGTCCACATTGCAACTCTAAAAACATTTTCTAAATAAAAATAAAAACTCTTTCCATCCCAGTTACAGGAGGCCTTTCAGTCTTGGCAGGCCCCCTCCTCAGTCAGGTCTTTCCTGCCCAAACCTCAGGGAGTACCTGACGTGTCAGATTCCTCTGACGAGGAACTGCTGGTGGATTTGGATGTTGAGGAATGTTCTGTGTTGGAGTCCTCTCAGTTTTTTGGGGTCTCCTTTGAGACTGATCCTGAGCCATCCGCTGAGGGCCTGCTCAGGGCCGTCTTAACTACTCTTAACATTCTCCTAGTTCAGGAGGTCCCTTCTGATCCCTCTGATATATTCCAGGAGCCTGCTTTGCCCCCTTACTTACTTTCCATGTAATCCCACTCTTGACCGCCTTGTGTCTGAGAAGTGGAAATCCCTGAACAAGAAAGCATCTGTGCCCAAGAAATTTACCAAGCTTTACCCCTTTTCTGAGGCTGCGCTTGCTCAGTGGGTTCATCCCCCCAAAGTGGATGCCCCTATATCCAGGCTATCTAAATCTACTGCCTTACCAGTCTCTGATGCCTCTGCTCTGAAGGACTGGACTGACAAGAAACTTCAGGTTTCACTCAAGTCCATTTTTGCCACTGCTGGTTCTGCTATGCATCCAGCGTTTGCCCCAGCGTGGGTGAACCGGGCCATTGCGGTCTGGACTGAACAGCTCACCAAGGCTGTCCGTCAAGATGCACCTACTTCTGATAAGTTGCGCCTTCTTGCCAACATATCTGAGGCACAACACTACGTTTCTGCTGCCTTATTTGATGCCATCCATTTGGTGGCTAGGGTTTCCACCATGTCTGTGGTGGCCAGACGGACTCTTTGGCTCAAGCTCTGGTCTGCTGACACTGCTTCTAAGAAAGCCTTGCTTTCCCTACCCTTTCTTTGTTTGGGCCAGATCTTAAGGATCTTAAGGATCTGATCAGTTAGGCCACTGGGGGTAAGAGTACTCTCCTACCCTTGGTTCCCAGGAAGAAATTACCGCTTAAGCGTAACAGTTTTTTTTTTTTTTTTGTTCCTTTCAGAATGAGACATATCCGGCAAACCAGATGGTTCCCTCAGCTCCGCGTACCTCCTCCAAGCCCAAACAACAATGGAAGCCCAAGGTCTCCTCCAAGCCCAAGGCTCCCATGACTTCTTTGGCATGATTTGCCGAACCCGGTTCCTCACTCCACTGTGGGTGGTCGTCTACAACACTATAACAGCATTTGGGAGGACTCAGTGATGGACCCATAGGTCATACAGGTAGTAACGGAAGGATACAAGATCCCTTTCATTTCTCTTCCTCCCTTTTGCTTTCGTCCTTCTCACATGCCTCAGGGAGTAAAGAAAAGCTGTCTGACAGCGCTGTTCAGGCTCTTCTAGACAAGGATGTTCTAGAGCCGGTACCTGTCCAACACAGAGGTTCAGGTTTCTACTCAAACCTCTTTGTGGTCGTCAAAAAGGATGGAGGTTGTCGCCCTATTTTGAACTTGAAGGAACTCAATTCCTTTGTGACCCGGACTCATTATTGTCAGGAGTCTCTGCGCACAGTGATTGCTGCCATGTCTCCGGGGGGAGTTCCTTGCTTCTCTGGATCTTCAGGACGCGTACTTACACATTGCCATTCATCCAGAGAGCCGGCAGTACCTCTGGTTTGCCCGCGACAGGGGACATTTTCAGTTCTCCCATTTGGTTTAACAATGGCTCCTCAGATCAACCGTGTCCTGGGTGCCTTGATATCCGTCCTCCACCGGAACGGCATCAGAGTTACTCCATACATAGGCGACTTGCTTCTGAAAGCCCCCTCCACGGAACTTCATCAGCAGGTTCAGAACTGCATTCAGGCTCTCACCCATCTTGTCCCATCCCAGCGTCTGGTCTTCCTGGGCCTTCTCTTTGACACTCAGAAGAGCATGGTGTTCCTCACGGACGAGGTGGCTCCCCAGACCACCCACAGGGTTTCAGAGATTCTGTCTCAGGATCCATTTCCAGTCTAGAAGCTATTATCTCTGGTGCGGAAATTCATATCCACCATAGAAGCGGTTCCGTTTGCCATGGTGCACACCAGGGAGCTCCAGAGGTTCGTGATCCAGGTGTGCAAGGGTCAACTGGATCTTCTGAAGACATTTGTTTCTCTCCCTCTTCATGTGGAACTGAGCTTTTCATGGTGGCTCGACCTTTCCAACCTGTTGAAGGGCAAGTCCTTCCTTGTACCCTTTTGGACCAAAGTGACGACGGATGCCAGCCTCTCTGGCTGGGGTGCAGTCCTGGGTTGATTGAGAGCGCTCAGGGTCGGTGGTCTCTGGAGGAGTCCCTCCTTCCGATCAACATATTGGAGCTTCGGGTGATATCTCATGCCCTGCGACATCTTAACTAGAAGACTGTCCAGTCCGAATGGAGTCCGACAACACCACGGCCGTGGCTTACATCAACAAGCAAGGTCGAAGTCTTGCTGCTTGGTTAGAGGTTAAGGCTATTTAGTCCTGGGCAGAAGAACACGTACCTGCCATATCCACAGTGCACATTCCAAGTGTAGACAACGTCATGCTGGACTTCCTCAGTCGACACACAGTGGACAGCGAAGAGTGGGAGTTGCACCCAGAGGTGTTCCATCTCATTGTTCAGAGATGGGGTCCCCCTTACATCGATGGCGGCAAAACACAACAGGAAGGTTCGAGTGTTCTGCTCTTGGTGGCGAGACCCTTTGGCTCTAGCAGTAGATGCAATGTCCATTCCATGGGCCTTTCCTCTGGCTTACATCTTTCCTCCCCTTCCCATGTTGCACAGGGTGTTACGGAAATTACGGCTGGAGCGTTGTCCAGTTATTCTGATTGCTCCATACTGGCCTCGTCAGTCTTGGTTTCCGGAGCTCTTGGATCTGCCAGTGGTGGAGCCCTTTTGGCTCCCCTATCGTCCTGACCTTCTTCTACAGGGTTACCTGTGGAAGGAGGATGTTCATCGGCTAGCTTTGACGGCTTGGAAATTGAATCCTCAATTATTGAAGAAGAAGGGCTTCTCTTCTGGTGTGGTGGCTACTATGCTCCATGCCCGCAAGCCTGTTTCTTCCAAGATCTACTATCTTGTCTGGTCGACTTTTCTGTCCTGATGTGCTGACAGGGACCTGTCTCAGGAATTTGATCTACCTACGGTGCTGGCTTTTTTGCAGGACGGTGTGGATAAGGGCCACAGTTTGAGTTCCCTTAAAGTTCAGACTTCTGCTCTCTCTGTTTTCTTTCAGAGGCGCATTGCCATCCTTCCTGATGTCAAGATTTTCTCCCAGGGTGTTGCTCATACTCATCCTGTTTTCAAGTCTCCCACTCCTCAGTGGGATCTTAACTTGGTTTTGGGCATCCTTCAGCGGCCTCCCTTTGGGTCTTTGACTACTATGCCTCTACGCTTGTTGATGTGGAAAATGGCCTTTCTCCTGGCGATTGTGTCAGTTTTCAGTGTCGCGGAGTTACATGCTCTGTCCTGTAAACCACCCTATTTGGTGTTTCACAAGGACAAGGCTGTGCTTTGCACTTTTCTAAGGCGTTTCTGCCAAAGGTGGTCTCCAAGTTCCACATCAATCAGGAGATTGTGGTGCCCTCTTTCTGTCCTGACTGCATCTCTGACAAGGAGAGGGATCGCCACTTGTTGGACATGGTGTGATGTCTCAAGTTTTATGTACATCGCACTGAGTCTATCAGGACATCGGACACGCTGTTCGTCATTCCTGAGGGTCCTACGGCAGGAAGACCTGCATCCAAAGTGACTATTGCTTCTTGGATCAAGAAGCTAAGGAAAAAGCCTGTCCCTTTCAGGGTCACGGCTCATTTTACACCTTTTCAAAGCACTGCCGTGTGGATGTGTTGGCATCGGCTGATGCCAGCTTTGGGAGGAAAATCCTGGAGGCAGTATTGCCTGCCTAGGATTTTCCTTGGTGCTTCCTTCACTTTTGAGCCCTGTTGGTTCTAGTTCAGTGTGCTGTGTAACGTGCCTGGGGTGCCGTTATCCCTGTTTAGTGTCCGTTGACACTTCAGTTGTTGTTGGGCTATCTCTGATCTGATGGTTCATATCTGTTCTGGTGACTTTGGGGGCCTTGCGCCTGGTCCTTGCCTTGTTCCCGGCTCTGGGAAACTTAATGTTAGACATCCCAGAGTTACCAGTAACCTGTATTGGACGACAGAGAAAAGAGGGTTTTAGTCTTACCTGTTAAATCCTTTTCTCTTAGTCTATACAGGTTACTGGTCTGCCACCCTGTCAAGGGACCATGCTTGGCTCTCCTGTGGCAGACTGTGGGGGTCCTTCGGGGTCATGCTCACAGCAGTCTTCTTCCCTTCTACTATCTAGTCATAGTTAGTGTCTCAAATCTTCCTGAAGCTGATTGGCTAGCTGCAGCCAAGGAGGGAAGGGAGGCTCCACCCCCTGCATACACTTTGAGAATTGTTCCCACCAACTAAGGGGAGGATCGCCTCCCAGAGTTACCAGTAACCTGTATGGACTAAGAGAAAAGGATTAACAGGTAAGATTAAAATCCTCTTGTTTTATCCTTGTATTTTTTAAACTTTATGCTGATTTCAAGAGGCATAAAGTTTCTGAGGGTTAATTACACACACGTCCTCTTTTTCCAGTCTGTCTTTTATAGTAGCCGTGACTGGTTTCTGATTGTCATGTGGTACATCAGGAAGTCGTCACTTTGTTTTGTAGCTTTTTAACCAATTGGGTTTTTTAGGAGGTTTTATGAACATGGGGTTTTCTGTTCTTTGTTAGTTTATGATTAAGCACCCACTGGCGTGAAACGCGTTAGACTATGTAGTGGTGTGTGTTCTGATCTTGGGGGGCACCATATTCTGATGTCCTGTCTACATGTTAAGCTGTTTTAGGATGAAGAAATAAACTTCAAGTTTTTACGTATGTGGCTGCAGTCTTTTGTTTGCTACATTGGATGTAAGCCTTGTTCACTTTGTTGGGGGAGCTTAGACTTCCCTGCACTACTAGGGGATTGAACATCACCTTGGGGGGTGACTAGGGAGGATTCACCTGAGTAGTGAAGTCTGTTATTGTAAAGAAAATAACATTTTAAAAGGATAGTAATACTAGATTTTCATAAAGTTGAATTTTGTTCATATTACAAAAGTAAACTAAATGATGTAAGTCCTGTTGCTAACAGTTGTCTAGTTTTTTAGTTATATGTTTTTGAAGTCTCCCCTTCCCCAGACATCAGTGCTCTAGCTGACAGATCGAGATTATGGTCATCTGACTTTCAGCAGAGCCAAAATAGCATTAGCTACAAAGAAATACTTCATTAGAATAGTCTACAAAGTGTGCCTGCAACCCAGAAACACATTGTGGACTGTTCTAATGAAGTATTTCTTTATAGCTAATGCTATTTCGGCTCTGCTTAAGAGCCGTCCTGTCAAATGACCACAATCTCAATCTGTCAGCTGGAGTGTTGACGTCCGGAAAAGGGGTGGGAGAGGGGAACTTTAAAAGCATATAACTATAAAACTAGACAACTGTAAGCAATGGGACTTACATAATTTAATTTACTTTTTTAATATGAACAAAATTCAACTTTTATGAAAATCATGTATTACTATCACTTTAAATGAGTACCAAAAGGGGCATGGTGTTGTCCATGGGGATTAAGTCCTTTGAATGTGTGAGTGGTATTCAACACATTGATTGTCAAGTGTTTGAGGGCCAAGAAAAGTACCCATGCAGTGGAAAGAGTTGCATACCTCTTTGGCACTGAGGAATCCAACACACTAGCCATTTTCTTTGGGTTCTTTAAACACCTTCACTGACGAAGTATCCAATACATTCCACTGCATGGATACCTTTTTGACTTTCAAACAATTAACCCTTTCACTGCTGCAAACGTACCCCAAGCATTGTCAAATAATGCGTTGAATACCACTCAAAGGACTTAATCACCACCAGCAACGCAGTTCCCCCTTTTGCTACTTAAGTATAAGAATTCCGCAATTACGATACCAAAATCGCCCTCAGGGAACCAATTAGGTGCTCTATGCATACAATCACGTGGTCCAGTGGAAGTGGCAGAGCTTTCCCAGTTCAATTAAATAACTGACTACATGACTATCACGGTGCCCGTGCTTTCTCTGGCGACATTGTTATGTCCGGTTTACTTCCTGCTTGTCCTTTATTGGCTACTGGGTTTTATCTCTGCCCAGTTCTAGCCCTTAAAGGGATAGTAATACTTCGTTTTAACTTTATTTTATTTTGTAGGCATTAAAAAAATATGAAGAATGATATGTCTTATCTCTCAAACCTTTATGGTTTAAGAGATATTCACAAGCAAAGTTTCCCCTCCCACCCCTTTTACCTAGTGTAAACCATCTCTTCTCAGATGGGGAATCTGGTTATAAGATCAGACAGATAACGGCAGGGGACAATCTTCTTACAATGAAAACAATGAAAGCCCTGCCTGCCTTGACAAGCTTTTCAAGTTTTTCCCTTATCTTAATTGAAGATTGTCCCTCTCTGCAATCTACCTGGGCACCTCCCTTCTGCTCTTGCTGAAAAGTGTTACATCAGTAAAAGGGGCGGGAGGGGGACACTTTGTCATTGAATTACTCTTGAGCTACAACTCTGACAGAATTGAAATAGCATTCTCCAAAGTCCAAATACTATGAATATTAATTAGAGCTGCTTTTATTATGAAACATTACTATCCCTTTAAATACTGAGCCCTGTCACTTCAGCAGTGCCCTTTTGTGATGTTCCAGTCACCAGCTCTTGTTCCTGTTATTCGTGTGATCCTGTGTATGACCCGACTGCCTGACTACTCTGTCTGATACATTCCTGCTCTGTGTACCGACCCGGATTGGCTGACATTCCTGCTCTGTGTATCGACCTGGCCTGGCTGACGTTCCTGCTTTGTGTACTGACCCTGCCCGGCTGACGTTCCTGCCCCGTGTACCGACCCGGATTGGCTGAAATTCCTGCTCTGTGTATCTACCCGGCCTGGTGGGCATTCCTGCTCTGTATACCTCCCAGTACTACTGTCCGCCCAGCTGTGTTCCATTTGGAGGCCTATCGTGCATTGCCGATTACTGTCTCTGACAGTCACTGGTTGCCTCCATCTAGCACTGCACTTACAGTGCTGTTCTGTGACTCTGCCTCATTACCTTGTGCTGTTGTATCCTTTCATCCTTTCGGTGTCAGGATCTGTTTGTTGCACCTGGTACGCTTGACCTATCCACTCTTACCTCCGAGGTTGTGTTTGTCTCTGGGCGCCTCGGTTAGTCTCCACTGCTTGGCGGTTCTGTCCAGGTCTGAGCGTTCGTTCACCCTTCGCCCCTTCGCGGGTTGGTGCTATAGAGCTTCAGGGTCACAGCCTTCCTCTGTCAGTCTGGGAAATTCCTTTAGCACTCTGTCTGGCAGTACCGTGTGTACTTACTACACGGGCAGTCCCATCGCTGTTACCAACAGAACACTAAAGTCTGTAGCCTCCGATAGGGCTGTTAGGACATCTGTCTGCTGATCTCCTGTCCTGAGCCTTCATTGGGCTCCACCTGCCTAGTCTCTCTCTTACAATCCTGTGGGATAATAGTGGCCTCCTCTCAGCTAACTATATTGTGGCTTACCGTTTGGGCTCACTCCCTGCGTAGGGAGTCTCCGCTGACCACTGCACTACTAGGGCCTGCCGGCATCCCTTGGCCTAGTAGTGTCTCTGCTCGTCTGCTCTTCCAGATTCACATGAACTGTGACCTGACCTGTGTCAGTATTGTACCTTTGGTGCCTACTGGGCCTGAGTGGGTTACTGTTATCATTGTGACCTGACCTGTGTCAGTATTGTAACATCTGTACCTACTGGGCCTGTGTGGGTTACTATACATTATCGTAGATTGACCTGTGGCAGTATTGTGTCATCTGTATGTACTGGACCCGCGTGGGTCACATTATCCTTTTTCTATGAATAAAACTGTTTTACCATAACCTTCCGTGTCTGAGTGTTCTTAAAACCGTTACAGTGACGTAGACATGCTCAGTATGTGATGCAGCCCACAAGCAGGGTACTTAATGCAGGGGTCACAAGATTTGAAGTAATATGATCCCAGGCTAGTGACATGGTAACTCCCATTCCTCTCATATGTCTGCAGCACTACAGCAGGAAAGGGAAAAATGGCCTTCAGAAAAAAAAAGGGGGCGATCATGCAGGGTGCAGAAAAAATATGTAGGAAACTGCAAAGCAAGAAAAAGATGGGGAGCAGAATAAAAAAAAAAGTACTGAAGGCAGACAAAAAGATATTGAGAGTGGAGGGCAGAATATTGAGAGTGGAGGGCAGAAGAGGAGAGAGAAAAAAAGTATATGCCGTATACCATACTTTGTTGGTCTGCCTACCTCCCACAGTCACTCTAAATGTATTTTTGTTTTTTCTGCTCCCCACAGTTATCCATAATGGATGAGTGTGTGGAGCAGACAAAAGATAATATATATTGGGGGGGTGAGGAAGTAGACAAAAAAGGCTATGTGTGTGTGTGGGGGGGTCCACTCTCAATATACTTTTGTCTGACACCCATTTCATTTTTTTATTCTGCACCCCATGTTTTTCCTTTTACCAGTCATAGTTATAAAACTTCTGCAATTACCAGACATGATTGTTCTGCTGTCCATTTGAATGGGATAACGTAGAAGAAAGTAACAGAACATTGTAAACATTCTATGGAGAAGGTCATCTGTCATGGGTTTACTATTAAAATGTTGCCATAGGACTAGATGCAACATCAGAATGTCGCCCGCATCACAAGGGCAAAATTCTGGTGTTGCACACTTAAGGGTCACCAAATGGAGGGCGAGATTTCAATAGGATATCGGATGCAGCAGCTTAATTGTGACATTTACATCACATAAACACACGTGGTCTGGAACTGTCAGATTTACTGAAACCTGTGGGATCTTACTGCCATGCTCTTTTGTGCTTCTTCTACTACCTGTTATTGCAATCTACCACTTTTGATTAATTTTAATTCCATATTCCCACACAGTATGCAATGGCCCTGACCAGCTGCATCTTAACAGCTGTTTCTGGATTTTACTGCTGGAAGCTGCAAACTTGCTCAGGTATTGTAGTACAATACATGGAGAAGCAATGCTTTTCACTCCTCCTCTGGTCTTCAAAGAGCTAAGCTATTGAGGTGAGGTATGCTAAGCGTTGCATACCCTCTGCTATTCAAAGGGTTAATATACAGTAGATAATTTTGTGCAACTTTCTTGTTTCACTTTTATTACATAAGTGTTTTAATAAAAAAAAGCTTCAAAGTTTGATCAAGTAAGTTTCGCAGTGGTGAACTCCAATCTGTGAAGAAAAAATTTAAATTTTATATTGTCTAACATACACCACAGATCGGTCTCACTGAGAATTAAACTTTTATCCTTAAATTGCAAGCAACATCTTCATTCTGATACTTTTATGCATTCCTGTTAGGGAGCACTGTTGCATATTTTACATTACGTCCATGGAGGACTCCCTCGGGTTCCTAAAATATTCATATAGTCTGTATATGGACATGAAATAACATGTTACTAATGCTCCTCCCTCTAAACCAAACCATTTTACCAAAGTATCTATTCATGAAATAAATGTGTTTAACCTTTGCGTGCCAGAGGGATATCCATTGCATAGAAAATCAATGCAGTAAATATCCATCTGACACTCAGAGGGTTAAAACAGTGTCCACTGTGTGGGAATGTGGAATTAAAATCATCAAAAGTGGTAGATGGCAAGGGAGTAGAAGAAGCACAAAAAAGAAAAGAAGGAAGAACCCACAGGTAATGAAAATGTCACAGTTAAGCTGTTGCTGTTGGAATGTGGAATTAAGATTATCAAAAGTGGCAGATGGCAATGACAGGTAGTAGAAGCACAAAAGAGCAGGGCAGTAATATCCCGCAGGTTTCAGTATACTGGACATTTCAGACCACATATGTGTATGTAATGTAAATGTCAAAGTTAAAGGGATAGTAACACTTCGTTTTAACTTTATTTTATTTTGTAGGCATTAAAAAAACATGAAGAATGATATAAGTCTTATCGCTCAAACCTTTATGGTTTATGAGATATTCACAAGCAAAGTTCCCCTCCCCGCCCCTTTTACCTAGTGTAAGCAATCTCTTCTCAGATGTGAGTCTGGTTGTATGACAGTACAGATAACAGAAGGGGACAATTTTCTTTGTATGAAAACAATGAAAGCCCTTCCCCCCTTGATAAGTTTTTCAGCTTTTTCCATTATCTTAATTGAAGATTGTCCCTCTCTGCAGTCTACCTGGGCATCTCCCTTCTGATTTGGTTGAACAGGGGGGGGATACTTTGTTTGTGAATATCTCTTAAACCATAAAGGTTTCAGAGATAAGACTTATATCATTCTTCATGTTTTTTTAATGCCTACAAAATAAAATAAAGTTAAAATGAAGTATTACTATCCCTTTAAGCTGCTGCATTCAGTATCCTATTGAAATGTCGCCCTCTATCTGGCGACCCTTAAGCGTGCAACATCAGAAAGTTGCCCTTTTAATGCGGGTGACATTCTGATGTTACCTTTTTGATGCAGGCGATATGATCTTGCCCTTTTCACCAAATAGAGGGCGACATTTCAATAGGATACCTCTGTCAAGCACTGAGACAAAGAGATGACCAGATTACAGGCTTGATGAAAATTGCTTTCTTCATCACTGAAAAGAGTTAAGTTCCTTTGTGGCAATAAATTACATTTTAAGTATTTCATTGTGTGTATGTATAAAACATATATACACACACATATATATGTTTGTATGTGTGTGTGTGTTTCTTTTCAGGAATATCCAAATGTGAGTTTTCTAAAAGATATGGATTGTCTGAATTTCAAAATATATTGCTAATATGAACATGGAATGGCCTACTAAGGACCAAGTCCAAATGGAGATGGAAAAGGTTATGGTGATTAATGCACCTGGACCGGACAGCATATACCCAAAGTTACTTCAAGTGAATCATACACATTGAATTATCTTTACATACTAGATGTCAGGATAACCAACATAAACAGCAGATGTGTAGTTTAGGAGATACTCACGAGTTATAACGGGAACCTTCAACAATCAAGCAAGCAGAAGAAGTTAGGAAGATCAGACTCTTCCAACAAGGGATTGAGGAGCAAGATGCTGGGGTACAGCACTAAGGGTCAGAGCTAGGGTGCGTGGGTTGCCCAAAAGGAATTGTGCTGTGGCCTGGCCGGATAAAGTTGCTAGCCACAAAGCTAGATTGGCCCCCTTCAGTTAAACCGATGGAGTCCCTTGATAATCCTCTCTAAGCATCCCTAGGAGAAACAGGCTCCAACAGGAACAGTAGTAAACACTCAGGACTGTACCTGGTGACTGCAGGCACTTGGAAACAGGAGAGTGGTCTGGATACTGGCTTGGCCATACACAGTGGTCACAGAAGCAGGTACTAAATCAGTGGCGTAGGCTGGTTGGGTCACAAGCACGGTCATACACGGAGATGCGCAGAAGCAGTACCAAATCAGCAGGCAAGGTCAGGTCAAAGCGAGGCAGGATCATACACGGAGATTCACTGAAGCAGTACCGAATCAGCAAGCAAGGTCAAGTCAGAGCAAGGCAGGGTCATACACGGTGGTAACTGGTTAAAAACAGAAGACTAAGGCAAGGTCAGGAACAGCAAGGATCATATGTGGCAAAACTACAATAATACTGGCATGCAACACTACTAGAGACGCTATACTAACGCATCAGTAGTGTGCAGCCACTGCCCTTTTAAGGCAACGTGCCAGAAGCCACTCCTGCACATTCCCGGAGAAAAGCCCCAGAAGTGCAGCCGTTTGAGAGATGGCCCGCAAGGCAGAGATAAGCGGGGACAATACACAGAAAACCAGAGCGGAAACAAGACAGAGTGGGGACATAACACACAGGGTCGAAGCGGAGGTGAGGCAGAGGGGGACTCTTGTACTTAACATTTATTCATTTACTATCATTAGGCATAGCCTTTGATACTGTACCTCACAGCAGAGTACTTCATTGTTTCAAGGATTGTTTTGGATTCCAAATTAAATAAACAGACACACACACACACACAGTATCATAGTTTTTATTAGCAATAATCATAGACTCAATGAGCATATAATAATATTTATCAGTGAATGATCTCAGGGCGTATGGGAGAGCTCCTGATGGATCTGACCACCACCCATACAGCATCCATCTCTTTATATCCTTTATCACAGCCTGATCAAGATGCTTTAACCTATCAGTTTGCATGGTTAATGTCAAAAAATTATGTCTCAGTTACATGCCCAGCTCGTGCTCTGCATCTTCTAAGGTTATTGTAAACACCTACATCACAACTTTGTGATTTTTCCAGCTGCAAAATCAGCACTTCTTATTATTGGAATGGAGGTAACTCTGTCTCCACTGATTCAAAATTCACAGCATCTGCCAAGTGCTTATTGATATCAGCAATGTTTTGTCTAGTCAGGTTGCCTCTTTCTGCTAGATACCACTTTGATTTCTGTAGGGTCTGCTTCTGAGCAGCTGCTGTGCGAGCCTCAAGGCCGTCTTGATGCAAACAGTAACTTATAGGCAGATCTGTTCTCACTGAGACTGGTTGTAATACTGTCGTGCCTTCAGTGTTCTGCAAGGCTTTGTAAGCTGCTAACAATTGTCTTTTCAAAGAACTGTACTTTGTTTGGGCTGGTGTGAACTGCTTGGATCAGAACCCAATAGGGGTCTTCCGTACCCCAGCAGCTGCAGCCTTTTACTATAAATCCCACAACATACCATGCTCTGTCATGGAAACATCCAAGATGAAGGGCTGATCAAGTAGGATGGGGTCTAACTTGTTGTTGACATGTACAGCCTCCTTGGCCAAAGCCAGTGCTTCTTCCTGCTTTTTACTCCAATGGAACAGTATTTTTCCAGGTCACATCATAGATGGGACACCGTAACAATCCCAGATGGGGCAAAAAGGATCTCCAGAAGCTGAAACTGACCAACAGGGTTTGTGCTTCCTTGGCATTGGTGGGTTCCTTCAGATTGGCAATGATATCCAACACTAGTTGGGGAATTTTTTTTGTGCTCCATACCACATCATCCCCAAAAACTCCACTTGTTGAGCTGGTCCTTGTATCTTCTTCATTTGTAACCCATCCTCTCTGTTTCATCCAAGCCAACAAAGTATCCAAGTCTTTGGCCACTTTCTCCTCTGTGTCACCAGACAGCATGACATCATCGATGTAATGTTATACTTGACATGTAAGTGGCCCATCGCCCATAAATTTCTGGCTATTAGTCCATGTCAAATAATCAGTGAATGTAAATAAGCTTGTGGCAAAACTAGCAGTATGTTTTGCTATCCATCCCAGGTGAAGACTAACTGGTCCAGGGACTCAGGGGCAATGGAAAGAAAGCATTGGCCAAGTCTGTGACAGCATGCCATTGCCCAGAAGTCTGTGCAGTCCTCTCCACAAACAATATTGCATCCAGAACAGAGCATGCTAGCGGGGGGTGGCACTTTGTCCTCTGTAGTTCACGGTCATACACCAGCTTCTGTCCGGCTTCTTCACAGACCAGATTTTACTGTTGTAGGGGATGGCAGCAGGTCTCAACATGCCAGCCTGGAGTAGGCCATGAATAGTCTCTGTCACTTCCTTATGGCCTCCAGGAATACGGTACTGCTAAAGATTGACTGGTTGTGCTGGTGGTGGGATGAACACTGGGGTCAATTTTGCATGCCCCCTGACTATTGGCTGAAGTGCTGAAAGGCACAAAATATGGACTGCAGAGCCGAATGTATAATACCCTGCTTCAGTTTATATAGTCTGTCCCTTCAAAATATCCATTCCCAGAATATTATCTGGAAGTTCAGAGATCAGGATCTTTGCTGGGAATATGGGACCTTTTCCTATCTGCATACAGCACTGCACCTGGTACACAGGTGTCCTCCATCTTCCCAATGCCTCAAACATAACATAACATAACCCTTAGTGTACTTTGTGTTACCAGCATTGCTGTGAAACAGAAACACTTCTGCCCCAGTATCCAGCAAGGTTGTTACATATTGTGGTCTCCTAGGATGTCCCCAATGCAATGTCACACTTACATATGGGTGGTGGTCCCCTGGTTTGAGTACAGCTATTTGCATAATAGTAGAATCTGGAGACAGGGACCAGCCGTTGTCTCATAAGGGCTCAGGAACTGTCTATGTCTGCTGCTGTCATGTAATTCAGTGTATGCTTCCGCATATGGGGAAGTCAAGTCAAGGGGCTAGGCAACAGGCAAGTCTAACAAAGATGCAGTGGGTGTCATTTCCACATCTCCACCCCCTCCCACGTCTCTAGTCACCACCCTCTTTGGTTTTTCTGTTTGCAATTTCCCTTTTTGTTTCAGTTCTTGACAGTGCTTCAGCAGTGTGTTGGTAGGTGCTCCATCTATCTCAATCTTCTGCATACCACTGGCCAGCAAGTCCAGAAACAATGGTTACCTAGTGATTTGTAATCTGCTTTCCCCTCCCTGGTTCTTCTCTACAGACCAGTTATTTGCCACAGGATGCTGCCAGTTCTGGTCCAACTCCCCCAGCAGCCCCATGATGCTACTGGCTGTGTAGACATTAAAATGAGCATTAGAAAGATGCACAGCTGAGGAGTGATGCAGGACGCACGTATGGAGGCGTGGCTTGTGTGCTGCCCGAAGGAAGGATCGGGTTATGGCGTTTTGCCTTGGCGGATAGCCAATTGCCGAACAACGCTGAGGAAATTGAGGAAACTTACCTATCTGTAAGGAGGTCTTGTTTGGGGGCTCCCGTTAATTACTGCGATACTGCCACTTGTCGAGTGAATTTTTTACTTTACCGTTGTATAACTGAATTAGTATGCCTGACTTTATGTTGACTGGGTGCTTTGGGCTGGCCTTGCCGTGGCTCTCACTTGTTATGTGGAGAGAGTGTTGAACTCCAGTGGTGACGCTGCAGTAGATCGGATCCGGGTCCTGTGGGGATCTTTCTTGGTGAAGTGAAGGCGGAGAAGGTCTGAGTGGAGAGCGTACATTATCTGTGCTCGCTGTCTGGCTTGTTCCTGAATGTGGAGGTATATTGCTGGAGAGAGTTATTCCCCGTTGACTTTGGTACGCTTTCCAGTGAGAGGCTTGCTGTATTTGGCCTGAGTTGCTGATTTGAGCGGCCTAGAGAGAGCTGCTTAGAGAGTCCATTTCCTGCCTTATGTGAGGTGATAAGGAGAAGAGGGGATAGATGGACATCTCTGGGAGTATGCCCTGCACCTGGAGGAGAATTGGAGAAACAGCCTTGTGACGGTACCAGTGGACACCCAGCCTTGGTGTCCCCGTCAATAGTCACTTCTTCCACTATGAGCCAGATGGACATTCAACAGCATACCGCAATATACCCCAAACTAGGCAAAACTAGTATCAGGGTAACCAGCACACACTCTGCATACAGCAAGCTTACCCCACCAGACAACCAGTGTAGGTAAGACAAGAACTGACTTTATTGGACCAAACCACACATATTTATACTCAAACCTTACATTTAAATATATGGACCAAGCAGATACAATAGGGACATAATTCAATCACGATAGACAAAAGGTCAACGGCAAATGGTCTAACAAATACAATGACTCAGACTTGATTACATTTCAAATACAAAAGGGTTGATGAACTCAGACAATGGACACAAAGACTTGAGGGGCTTGAATGAATTACCACATGGCAGGGGGTCTTACTACAGTTCACAATACACTGGCTTGAGTGGCTACAATACACATTGCAAGTAACTTTAGGTAAACTCAAATAATTAACCCTTTTGGTCCATTGCTTTGGAAGCAAGCCAGCAGTCCATGGTTGTCAGTCTCTTTGGGCCCAGAAATGTCCACAGTCTCTGGGGTTCTTGGGATAACAGTTCCTGGCCCAGACAAGGGCTCCAGTAACAGACTATGATCTATTACAGGATCCTCCTGTCACCCAATTGCAGGAAACCTGCAAGAGAGGGAGTGCTGGGGTGCATCGCTTGGGTGCGAAGCTGGTCGTGCGTTGGCTGCCTATTGTCAGACCTTGCTGCAGCTCGGCCGTATAGAGGTGCCAACCGCAAGGCTGGATGACAGACTCCAGAGAGGCTGGAAGTAAGTCCAGGATGGCCTGACAATAAACAGCACAAACTCTCCTGCAGGGGAGAGTGCTGGCTAGAGAGCGAAGAGTAGAGTGCGTGGATGGAGAGCATAGGCCACTATAGTAGCTGAAACTCTCCACAGGGTAGTAAGAGCAAGAAACAAGAAATACAGGAAATGGCTTTGAAGACAGGTCAGAGGAATTGCTGTGACCCACACTGGACTTCCAAGTAAAGGAAACACACGGCAGGAGAATGGTCTAAAGCCAGGCAGGGTCATACACGATTAGGAGCAGAACTGGGATCACTAGGTAAGAGAATGGTTTAAGGTCAGGCAGGGTCATACACTATTAAGAGCAGGACCAGAATCACTAGGCAAAAGAATGGTCAAAGGTCAGGCAGGGTCATACACGATTAAGCAGGACTAGAATCACTAGGCAAGATAATGGTCTAAGGTCAGGCAGGGTCATACACGATAAGCAGGACTGGACAAGAGGACTCTGGACTGAGCAAGAGGACTTAGGACTGGGCAAGAAGCTGACCTCAACAGGAGCTCAAAAAGCAGCATCTACCTGGCTACAGAACACTGTAATAGTGCGCTGCAGTCAGGAACTGGAGGAAAGATAAAGGCGTTGCACGTTGCGTCACCCACACGCAACGTCTGATACTGCTGATGAAAAGACCGAGCCGGCGGCACCTCGAGCTAGTGCACAGCAGCATCGGTCAGGAGGAGGATCGGAGAGAAGACTGCAGACGCGATGGAGGTGGGGACGAAGTGCGCCGAGCACCAAGACGGCGTGTGATGACAGGCTCTGGAGGAGAGGTCAGGGATGCGGATGACACCTCCATGGCAAGGGGAAAACATAGGGGTTTTTTTCTGCCAGCATAATGGTCCTCAGTCGCTGATGAAGCGTGGTGTTCACCAGGTCAATAATCCAGGGTTGCCAACATGGGAGATTGGTCCGGCTCCCGTGACAAGCCTTAATTGAGATAAGTTGGCAGTTCACCCTTTACTTATGGGTTTGATGATGGGATGCACATATTGAGTAGGGAGCTTTGAAAAGTATGTATACTTGGTGATTATTTACATTTCAAGAGGTTAATAACTTTTCCCCCCTGAAAGTGGATAAGATAGTTACCTCAGTTTTTGGGGGACATAAGAGATAAGAAAAATTTACAGAGTTCTCACCAGTAGAACATGTATCCCTAAAATGGGGCGCTGAACAGACTGTGGACTGAACTGATTGTTGAGCTTTTATGTGATTGTTTGGCTATAAGAACCCGTTATTCCCTTTGTTCCCTGTACCCCCTTGGGTCGGTAGAAGTGTAAGAGGAAGGAAATCTGCTGGAATAAACAGTATGATGATGGCTCCCAAAATAATACAAAGAAAGGGAGAAAAATAAGGAGAAGAGAAATAGTGTTAAGTCAATAAACACATATTATTCCCCAAAGGCAAGTGAATCTGGTAGAAGACTCTCGCAGGCAATTACAGCCTCACCAGTTAATTTGAGTTTGGATCATAACCCTGGGACGGTGATAGACATTTCAGCTATTGTTACACAAGAAACCTTTACTTTAGCTCTAGATAGTCTGTTTGATAAAATTAAAACAGATTTTAGGGCCAATATTAAGGATTTGAAGTATGAAGTTCATCAAATCTCAGAGAAGCCTGTTATACAGAATCAGGAAATTCAGCAGGTTAAAAAATAAAAGGATGATCTGAAATTACAAAACAGGAAACTAAAGCAGGACTTACATAGAATGGAGCTGAAAATTGCAGATCTGGAAGATCGCTCTAGGAGAAGGAATTTGAGGATAAGAGGCATTAGTGAAACTTACACGAGACCAATTAGAAACTTATTTATTTATAGATAAGGATAAAATTGGGCACTTCCCATTTGAAAGAATTCACAGGCTTTCAAAATCTAGAGACCCTCAATATTGGGATATGCCAAGGGATGTGATTCTTTGCTTTAATAATGCTCGAATTAAAGATTTGTCGTTGCAGGGTATTAGGAGTAAAGCTCTCCAGACGGATTTCTAGGAGTTACATTTTTCTCTGATGTTTCCCTTATGACAAGGAATAATCGGAAGAAATTTAACGCAATAACAGTATCCCATATGGATGGGGGTTTCCAGTTCTCTTAATCATCTCATATGATGTTGTATATGATTATTTGGATCCACTTCTTGCTAAGGATAGACTGCTTCAATTGGGTATTATGAAAGATTAAGTTATATAATTACGTATAATTACGGTTTAGAAACAGAGAATATATATACACTTTTTTTTCCCTTTATGATGTTTAAACATTTATTTAGGTGAAGAAAAGAGTTGGTTTTTGGTAAGGGGTGATAACTTTACTTAATTCTTATTTGGATTAGTAGATGTACGCTTTTTATTTAAAGTGAAGAGGGAGGAAAGATAAGGGAAAGGGAAGGGAATATTAGGTATATCAAAAAAGTTTAATAAGGTGATTGATTTGATATGGTAGGAGGTAGGGTGTGATAGTTTCACTTAAATAATTCATGGTTAAGTAAAGTATAGCAGAATTTATTTATTTTTTTTCTTTGTATGATCTTTACTTGGGTGAAGCAACTTAGTTGTTATTTTGCTTAGTAGATGTACACAAGTAGATGTACACAAGTTTTATTTAAATATGTGGAATTATTAATAGAGGGGGATAGGGTAAATTTGATACACTTTATATTATGGTACTTTTGGATGATAAAGATGTTTAATAAGGAGAAGATCTGACACAGTTGTAGGGAGTGGGTGATAGCTTCACCTAATTAATCAATGGCTTAATATAGGAGATGTATATTTGATTTTTAAAACATTTGTTTCTGAACTATAAGCCCCAATAAGAGTCAATGTTTTGTTTAATGAGGCAAACTTTAACAGGGTAACAGGACATGGCAGGTCTTAATAAATTAGTGCATGTTCTGTTGTCCAAGGGAGGGGAGTTGGGGTTCAGGAGGTTAAGACACCTATCTGGGCCACTCATCATTAAGGATGGGGGCACTTGTGTGGACAACATTTTCGTTTGTGAGGGTTCAGATTGATAGGGAAGGATGGGATTAGCATTGTCTAAGAGGTTGTTCGGGATATCGTTTGATATTAAATCTGGCATTGAGGGGAGAGAAGGGAGGAGGGAACTCCCCTTTTGGTTGAACATGGGGAGCAAGGGCATAAGATTTTGTATCAACCATATTATTGGTTAACGATTTGATCAGGTAGAATTTTTAAATGTAATTTCCCTTTTAGGGCAGCACCGGCACTAGACTGTACTCTAAATATGGGATTTCAGGGTTTCTTTAATGGGTGGGAGTTCCACCTGCTGTGTGAGTGAGAGTTTGTCAAAGGATGAATGTAGCCTTGTACATGAATATCAGTTCTCAAGGTTCGTGGCCTTATGGATCAGGGGTTTAGAGAGTTGGGGGTTGAGTTACTTAAGATATAAGTATTAGGTTTTCTTTAATTAACTATCAAGGCTTGAACTCCCCCCAGAAAAGAGCCTATTTATTTGATTTATTGACCAGACAAAAAGTAGAGATATGTTTTGCTCAAGAAACACATTGGGCCATCATACTGGAAATACCGGAAATTTCCAGTGATTTATACAGCGAGTTTGACTGATAGTAAGAAAAGGGGAGTGGCTATTATTGTTTCAAAAATGTAAAATTTGAAAATATACATCATGAAGTTGATCTAACTGGTACATTTTTTATTTTGATATGTAAACTAAATGATAAGATTTATACTTTGGTTAATCTGTATGGCTCTAATGTGTTTTCTGTAAGATTTTTTAATTCCGTGGTGGAGAAAGTGGAAAAGATATCTAAAAGCACACTTATTATTTGTGGAGATTTTAACTGTGTAATGGATCCATCTTTGGATAAAAGTCTCCCAATAGGGAAGAAAATAGACCCAAGGATTAAATCAATAGCTTTAAGTTTTTCTAAATTTATGGCAAAAAATAGCTTATTGGATATATGGTGAACACAACACCCTACTGAGAAATATTTTACATTTTATTCTAAAATGCATACTCTAGGACTGATATGTTTTTGACAAGGCTTTATGATCTAAGAATATGTTCCTCCTCCTATATGGGAAGTATTACCTGGTCAGACCATGCTCCAGTTTTCTTCGATATAAAGGATGATAATGGTGCAAAGATCAAAACAGATTGGAGAATTAAGGAATACATTTTAAATTCAGATCTTTCAAGGGAGAATCTTAAGAAGGAGTCGGAGCATTTTTTGGAGTATAATGATCATCAGATGGTATCGGATTCCACCTTGTGGTGTGCTTTTAAGTGCGCTATGAGGGGGCATCTGATCAAAAGTGAGATTAATTGTATGGAAAAAAGAGGTCAAAATTTGAATGATCTTCACATTATATTGGTACAAAAACAAAACCTGAATAAGATTTCCCCTTCAGCGAATATAACTCAGGAAATAGATCAGTTGCAAACTGAAATCAAAGAAAAGTTAAATGATAAATTGTGTAGGGTAATCATGTCATTTAGATATAAATCTTTTTACAGTAATAATAGAGTGAATAAATCCCTTACGGATAAAATTAAGACAAGAATAGAACATAAAAGTATAAATAAAATAATAATGAATAATCAAACTTATTTAGACCCTCAGTAGATTGGGGGCGCATTTAAAAATGATTACAGACATTTATATAGTATTCATGGGTCTAACAAGACTGAGATCCAAATCTCAGAGTTTTTAAAGAAACTCAATTTTCCTAAGGTATCCAATGAGCAACTTAGGCTACTTAACCAACCATTTATGCTGGCAGAGATTAAAAAAAAAAGGCTATTGCTGATTTGAACGCGGGAAAATCACTGTGCCCTGATGGATTTTCTGCATTATTTTATTAGATATTGGACCCGGTGATCTCTCCGCTACTTCTTAGGTTATTTAATGGAATCTGGGAGGTCTCCTTTCCCGATGGAGATGTTGCAGGCCTCAATATGTCCTATTCCAAAGGTGGTTAAAGATCAACACTATGTTACTAATTCTATACCGATATCCCTCATCAACCTAGCTGTCAAGATTTACTCAAAGATCTTAGCAGATAGATTGAGGGAAATGATACACCCTGACCAGATGGGATTTATTGTGGGAAGAACTGGAGAAGATAATTCTCGTAAGGCACTTAATTTGATCTCGGAGATTAATAGAACAGCTTTACCCTCGCCTTTTTAGCGTTAGACGCTGAAAAGGATTTGACAAGGTTGGCTGGAGTTTCCTCTCAGAGACGTTGAAGTCATCTAGAAATAAGGGTAAACCACAAGAAAGGATAGGCACTGGAAACTAATATTGTCACTAATAATATATACTTAGATAGTATGATGCACTCCCGAGCATAATATCAACCAAAACCTTAACAAGAATCAGGAGGAGAGACAAAAGAAGAAAGTATCTCTCCCCCTGCACTTGCCACAAGAAGCTCTTTAATGGAGGCACACAAAAAAGTGACTCAAGTATATACAAATAATATAAATTGTTTATTTATTTAGTTCAATAACACATTGCATTAAAAACAATTAAAAAACAAGGCAGAATAGGAGATACCTATGATATAATGTTACAATAAATATAAAATTAACCAATTATAAATAATCAAAAAGATCTCATCCGAGCAAGAGATTAAGATGCTCAAATATAGTAATATTTAATCCTCCAGACCAATGTGAAAAATATATATATCCCAATTGTGTATATAAACACCATCAATATAATCCATTCACAAACACAGAATTAAAGTGCCCAGATACTATTTGAACAACACATAAAAAATACAATACACAGTGGATAAAATCTGAAATAGTATTATGTGAGAAAAAGAACAAAATAAATGCTGGAAAGATACTTATCACAATAATCATAATACTCGGAGAGATCAATGAAGAACATCAAACGCCAAGGTATCACATCTGCAACTTGACCCTCCCAACGTGTATCGCCATATTGGCTTCGTCAGGGAAATGACGGTCATATAATTGTTTCAGTATTTAAATCCTCCCTGGGCCAATTGTTCAACGAGGGAACATCACATGCTTAGATCAGGAATGCGAAAAAATTAACAACCCATAAATCTCCTGGCGCTCCACAATCAAAAACACCCAGCATTACCTCTCACATGACTGGAGTAGCACATGCGCAGCAATATCTTCCACCGTAAAGATGGTGTTACGGTTTTCTGACACCCAGACCAGGGTATGAAGTAAAATCACAGTTTTATTGAAACAGGATAATAGAACAGTGCCCCTAGGGGCCAGTACAGGTATAATCAGTATTGGCAAAAACAGACCAAGTAAAGTAAGTGCAATACAAAGATAGGAATATATGTATATATAGACTGGGGATAACCCCAAAGGGTTAACAGGAGCAACTGGAGTAACTAAGTCCTAGATTGGCCAACGCCCAGGATATGATAACAGTCTCTGGATGGTGAGAAAAGAGTAAAGTATCTGCAATGAATCACTCTCAAGGTATTAAAATGGAGCACACCTATTGCCCAGAGCTGTGCCAATACCGCCACCGTGGGCTTAGAAGGAATGCTACTGCTAGAGCTGAAGTAACCAGAACCTGAATCGCCCTTAATGTGAATTGGTAGTAACCCTGCGTGTGCCAACTGGATTGTGCCCAGACACCCTGAGGATGCCAAGATAGACATTTGCTGCACAAGCTATAATGAGCCGGAGCACTGGGAAGTGCAGGAGATAACGTACACCCTGAGCGTATGTGAGCCAGAGCCAGGACACCCTTCCGGTGTCGCACAGAATCCACACTACAAGAGCGGACAGACTACCAGCGCCAACCGGCGCGGTCACGGTGCACACCGAACACCAGACGGACAGTGCTCTGCGAGTGATAGTATGGCTTGGTCAAAAGGCACTAAGAGTAGCAGGCTCAAAGGGTAACCAGAGGCTTGGCAAGCGATTATATGAGGCACGTAACCGGAGACTACAGGCACTGCACGGGTTAATCTGGTTCAGAGAACAGCTCAGCAGACAGCGGATGGGAAAGCAACCACAGGCTACAGCTCGGAAGAGAGAGAGGATCAGCGAGATACCAAACAGTTCAGAATGTCGCCGGAGCGACCGGAGCTGCGCAGGAACACCGGAACAGCACACAGGACAAGAACCGGAACCGGATCGATACGGTAGCAGGAACATCAGCCGGAGAATGGAGCAATCACAGAGCAGGGTCGTCAGCCAGAACCGGGTCAATCACGGAGCAGGGTCGTCAAGCAGAACCGGGTCAATCACGGAGCAGGATCGTCAGCCAGAACCGGGTCAATCACGGAGCAGGGTCATCAGCCAGAACCGGGTCAATCACGGAGCAGGATCAGAAGAGTAGTCAGACAAGCCGGGTCGGTACACAGGAGACACTGGAACTCGGCAACGAGGCGCAGGATCAGGAACACCATGAAAGGGCAACTGACAAGTGCCCAAGAGCCAGTATCAAAAGGAACATCATGGGCGGGCCAATCAGCCTCCTCCAATGCAAAGGTAACACAGTAAAAGATTGACAGGGAATCACGGGGACCGTGATAGATGGCCACTATTAATCCAGGCGACTCAAGACCTAAAAACCCCAATATATGTATACGCAACATTAATTATATTTTCACTTCCTCATAGTCCAATATATAGAGTATATGCCTGCCTAAACTATCTTTCCATGATAACCAATGGTTAGAGCATTATGTGCACACCGAATGAAAACATGTGTGTGTGTGTGTGTGTGTGTGTGTGTGTGTGTGTGTGTATGTGTAAATATATATATATATATATATATATAATATACATCCATCCATCGTAGGTCAATCATTATATAAAATATTATTAATGTATATATCAAATTAAATCTCATCATAGTAATATATACGTCGCAAATAGCGTTCACTTAAAGATGACAACGCTAAATACTGATTATTAATAACAGATCTAGCTTGTATGAAAGAATGTTCCTTTATTTATATATTTATAATATTTAAGGCTTTTTATTTAGTATTCACAGTGATAACATTAGTGAGTCTTTTTATATATTCGTTTTGTTATTTGTCATCTTTAAGTGAACGCTATTTGCGACGTATATATTACTATGATGAGATTTAATTTGATATATACATTAATATTTTATATAATGATTGACCTATGATGGATGGATGCATATATGTATGTGTATATATCATATATATATATATATATATATATATATATATATATATGAGCTTAGAGCTTATCTGAAATGTATTAATTATATAACTACTTCTACCCCTCTGGGAGTTTTAGAAATACAAATCCCGGATATTAGTTTAGGGTCATGGAAGAGTAAAGGGATTAATACTTTATCGGATATCATTGGGAGGAATATGTTACGTCCATTCCAGGATATTCAAGATACTTTCCAGCTGGTAGAACATGACCAACATACTTATTTGAGAATTAAGAGTTTCTTGAGGGAGAATCCAGTAGGTTCACACAGTGTACTGGATGATTTGATAGATAAACATCATAAATCTAAATTGATATAAAAATTGATGAGTCTCCAGGTGGGATTTCAGATGTCCGAGTTACCAGTACTGATTCAGAGATGGAAAAGGGAACTTAGGAGGTCATTCTCGCCGGAGGAATAGTATGATACTTGGATTAAGTTTAGGAAGGCAGTCCACTGTGTGACTCTTCAGGAGTCATTTCTTAAGACTCTTTATCGATGGTATATGGTCCCAACTCGTATAAATAAATTTTGATTAGACATTTCAGGTATCTGCTGGAGATGTAAAAGAGCTGATGGATCAATGTACCATATATGGTGGGAGTGTGAATCTTTGGAAAAGATTAAAAAGAAAATCTTGGAGCTTTTGAGATCTATTTTTAAGAGAAAGTATCATGGTCCCCGTGATTCCCTGTCACTCTTTGTGGTGGTGCTCTTCCATTGGCGGAGCTTGATTGGTCCGCCCAGGGTGTCCCTTTTATATACTGGGCCTATGGCACCTATCAGGTGCCCTTTTGTGGTGTTCCTGTTCCTGCGCTGTGATCCTGTGTTCCTGTGTACCGACTTGGCTCGTCTGACTACTCTGCTGTTCCTGCTCCGTGATTGACCCGGTTCTGGCTGACGTTCCTGCTCCGTGATTGACCCGGTTCTGGCTGACGTTCCTGCTCCGTGATTGACCCGGTTCTGGCTGACGTTCCTGCTCCGTGATTGACCCGGCTTTGGCTGACTTCCTGCTACGTGATTCATCCGGTCCTGCTTGACGTTCTGGCCTGGCGACATTCTGAGCCTGCTCGCAGCTTGCACTGACTGATCACGCCTCCCGTGTTACTGTGGCCTCCGATACTGAGCCCGTTTGTTGCCTCCGTTACCAAGCCTGTCAGAGAGTACTGCCGAGCTATTGCCATTGTTACCGAGTCTGTTTGAGAACACCTGCTGTGCTGGTTGCCGCCGTTACCGAGCCTGTCAGTATACACTTGCCAAGCTTGTTGCCTCCCATCCTGAGCCTTATTAACACTTGTTGAGCTGTTGCCTCCTACACCGAGCCTATCTGTTACCACTGCAGAGCTGTACCTTTCGTTAGGTGCTCGTTTCCCAGGAGTTGTCGCACCGCGTGGTGCTATTGGGCATTCCGGTACTCTGGCAGTGTGTGCTCCGTTCCGGCACCGGAAGGGTGCCTTGGCTCTGGTCCACTCTCGCTCACAGTGTAGTTCCATCAGATCGCACCTGGAAGTGCGTTTGGCTCACAGTATATTGGTGTGGGCAGTGTCTCCTCCGTTACAGCACCTAGGGGTGCTTTTGGCTCCGGTCCCATTTGCACACGCAGTGTTCCTCCGTTACCGCACCTAGGGGTGCTTCTGTATCTGGCTCCATTGACTCTGGCAGTGTCTCTCCTACATTACTACACCCTAGTAGGGGGGTATTGGCTCCAGCTCCAGTTAGTCATTGCTATACTACAGGGCATTATGATACACCTATCTGGTTGTGATTCAGTTCAGTCGCACTGCTTGAGCTTGCTAGCTGCACTACTACTACTGGGACTGTTTATGCACCGGGCGGTGGCTAATCACCACCACAGAGACCGACTACCTGTTTTGTGCATTAACCCTTACCTGTGTTTCTGCTATGTTCCGCCTGCTCTTGCTATATTGGGCCTGTATATTATCCATTACTTACCTCACTGTAATACCAATTCTGGCCCCCAGGGGCACTGTTCCTTATTTTATTTTAATAAAACTGTGTTTTATTCCTAACCTTGGTCTGAGTGTCAGAAAATCGTACCAGTACGAAAGGGGCCATGACCTCAGACGGTAAGAGTGACTGTAATACACAGAACCTCCATTGGAGGATGGATGTCCATGAGCAATGCTTGGACCAGTTGGCACTGGCCATGCAGACACTACTGGAACGTATGGTACACCTCAATAAACCTAACCAAAATCCGGTGGTCCCCCCAGTTCCGACACCGGACAATCATGCTGGGTAATTTGCTGCACCTTCCAGAAGTTTAACGGCGGCGGCGCCGTTACCGTTAAGATACAATGGCGAACCTACACTGTGCAGGGGGTTTATCAACCAATTAGAGATATTCTTAGAGCTGACACCTCATGCCTTCCCGAATGACCGTAGCAAGGTGGGGTTCATGATATCTCTATTAACGGGTAAAGCCCTGGCGTGGGCGAACCCCTTATGGGAGAATGCCAATCCATGTACTCTGAACTTCAATGAGTTTGTAAAGAAGTTTCAGAGAGAATTCGAGATACCTGGGAGAGCCGCCTCTGCTGCCATGAGATTGATGGAAATACAAATGGGCGATCGTGCAGTAGGTGATTATGTCATAGAGTTTCGGATACTGGCAGCCGAGGTAGGCTGGAATAACGAGGCTCTGGTAGCAGCCTTTGCCCAGGGGTTGTCTGATTCTATTAAAGATGAGATTGCGGCCAGAGATGTACCTAGTGACTTAGACGAGTATATCGACTATGTTATGCTCATTGACTTTCGCATTCGCGAAAGGCGTCTGGCTAAGAGGGCAAAATCCAGAAACTATGGGCACGGTAGTCCTTTGAACCCACTCTCGCCTCCCAATCATCCTGACCGAGTATCCGAACCAAGTGAGCCTATGCAACTCGGGTTCACCAGACTTTCTAAGGAGGCGCGGGCATACCGCAAAAGGCAGGGTTTATGTTTATATTGTGGCAAAGATGGGCACATACTACGCACATGCCCGGTACGGCCGGGAAACGCACGCACCTAGGGTACCTTGGGGGACAGGCCCTAGGTGGCATACAATCGTCCCCAGACTCCTGTACTCAAAAACCCACCATCCAGGTGAGTTTTTTTCTGGGTGACCAAGCTGTGGAGGTACTAGCTCTGGTAGATTCTGGCGCAGCAGGTTATTTCATGGACCGTGCTTTCGCTGAACGGCACAATATTCCTTTGTCTAAAAGAGATACTCTGCTAGCCATTGAGGCCATCGATGGTAGACCTTTAGAACCAGGTTTCATCACTATGGAAACAACTCCTATCACTATGTCAATTGGGGCTCTCCACAGGGAGGAGGTGTGTTTCCAAATCATACACTCACCCCATCACCCGGTCATTCTGGGGTTCCCATGGTTATTGCTGAACAACCCCCAGTTTGATTGGCAAAGATGTGAGGTTAAGTCTTGGTCCGAGTACTGCACTAGTCACCGTTTGTCACATCCGGTCAAGATCATGTGTACCTCTCCTTCCGTGCCAACTGAATATAGCAAGTTCAGTGACGTATTCAGTAAAGGAGAGGCTAGAGCATTACCGCAGCATAAGCCTTATGATTGCGCTATTGATTTGCCCCCAGGGGTGGTGCCACCGATGGGCAGGACATACCCTTTGTCCTGTGAGGAAAACAGGGCCATGGAGGAGAACATTGAGAATGCCCTCAAAAGGGGAATCATTCGCAAATCATCCTCTCCGGCAGGTGCAGGGTTTTTTTTCGTGAAAAAGAAAAATGGAGAATTACGACCATGTATTGATTACCGGGGACTAAATAAGCTCATGTCCAAGAATGCGTAGCCCATACCACTCATTACTGAGTTGTTTGACAGGTTGAAGGGCTCTTCTATATTTACTAAACTCGATTTACGGGCCGCCTACAACCTGATAAGGATCAGGGCCGGAGAGGAGTGGAAAACTGCATTCAATACTAGGTCAGGACACTATGAATACTTAGTGATGCCTTTTGGATTATCTAATGCACCTGCCGTATTTCAAGAGTTCATCAATGATATCCTCCGTGATATGCTACAGTCCTGTGTGGTCGTATACCTTGACGATATATTGATACACTCTAACCTAACCCAGCACATCCAGGATGAGTCAGAAGTTTTGCTCTGTTTACGCAAGAACAAATTGTTCTGTAAATTAGAAAAATGTGAACTTCACAGATCCAAAGTACCCTTCTTGGGTTTTGTGATATCTAAGGATGGCTTTGCCATGGACCAAGAAAAATTGGCTGCAGTCCTACGATGGCCACAGCCCAAAGGGTTAAAAGCTATTCAACAGTTCTTGGACTTTGCCAATTATTATAGAAAATGTATTCAGAATTTTTCTACCATTTGTAAAACCTCTGTCTGACCTCACACACAAGGGAGCTAATCCCTCTCAATGGACTGAGGCAGCTGAGATGGCCTTTGAGACTCTTAAATCTGCTTTTGCCTCTGCTCCTATACTGTCCCACCTCAATCCCACCCTGCCGTTTACGTTAGAGGTCGATGCCTCTGAAGTGGGGGTAGGGGCAGTTCTTTCTCTATGCCCCAAAGAGGGTGGCAACCTGAGACCGTGTGGGTTCTTTTCCAAGAAGCTATCTAGTGCCCAAAGCCATTACGAGATTGGTGATAGGGAATTGTTGGCTATCATCCTGGCGTTAAAGGAATGGCGACACTTATTGGAAGGCATAAGAACCCCGGTGTTAATTCTTACGGACCATAAAAATCTGATTTATCTCTCAGAGGCTAAAAGGCTGTCCTCCCGTTAGGCTAGGTGGGCGCTATTCCTGTTGCAGTTTAACTTCATAGTGTCCTACTTGCCTGGTTCTAAGAACGTTAGGGCAGATGCCCTATCCAGACAGTTTAGCTCGGACATTGAGAGGGATGAAGCCCCGGTACCTATTATTCAGCCAGATCGGATTCTGGCAACAGTACGCACCAGTATCACTTCGCCACTGGGGGAGCAAATTTTGGCATCTCAAGCACGGGCACCTCCAGAGACCCCAGTTGGCAAGTGCTTTGTGGATGAGCCTTTCCGTACCCATTTGCTCGAGACCTACCACTCATCTAAGGCAGCTGGGCATATTGGGAGGGATCAGTTGATATGGTCTCTCTCACAAGTGTTTTGGTGGCCCTCCCTTAAGGCTGATTGTTCTGCATTTACTGCTGCCTGTGCCACCTGTGCCCACGCTAAGACCCCCAGACATCTCCTAGTGGGCCTGCTCCAACCAGTGCCTAACGGTGAACGCCCATGGTCCCACATATCTATTGATTTTTTGAGAGAACTGCCGGTATCTAAGGGCTATACATTTATACTAATGGTGGTAGGCAGGTTCTCGAAGATGGCTCACTTCGTGCCCCTCTCTGGTCTTTCTTCGGCCCAGGAACCGTGCAGTTAATTCATCGTCTGGGAGCTCTCCATTTCTCGTTAATTATGGGTTCCAGCCATGTCTGTTCCCGGACTCGTTTCAGTCACAACAGATTCCAGCTCTGGACGAGCATATTGAGCAGCTCCGCTCCACTTGGGCACAGGTGCAGAGGTCCCTCAGCCAGTCCTACCAGCGACATCAGCGGCATGCCAATCGCAGACGGCTGCCAGCGGTCTCCTTCCAGGTTGGGGACAGGGTATGGCTTTCCTCCAGAAATCTCAATCTGCAAGTGCCATCCAACAAATTGGCTCCCCGGTTCATTGGTCCGTTCAGAATTATCCTCAAGGTTAACCCCGTGTCACGGTTTGTTAAGACTCTCAGATGCAAGATTAGGTAAAAACACAACTTTATTGAAAAGTTTAAGATAATCCCATAGGATTTTATACACACACATACATAGAATGGCAAATAGGTAGTACAATAGCGAATCAGGCTCTACCGGCCCTGCCAATATACCGGGCAAGGCAGCCTGGGCAAGCAATGAAAAGGTGGCTCTACCGACCTTGCCAATATACCGGGCAAGGCAGCCAAATAGACAGTCAGGAGAATACAGGCTTTACCGGCCCTGCCAATATACCGGGCAAGGCAGCCTAATAGACAGTCAGAAGAATACAGGCTCTACCGGCCCTGCCAATATACTGGGCAGGGCAGCCTAATGGCTCACCAGCTGATACAGGCTCTACCGGCCCTGCCAATATACCGGGCAAGGCAGCCTAACGGAACAC
This sequence comes from Rhinophrynus dorsalis, assembly GCA_037306005.1. NCBI lineage: Eukaryota > Metazoa > Chordata > Amphibia > Anura > Rhinophrynidae > Rhinophrynus > Rhinophrynus dorsalis. Next base: position 295,401,868 of record CM074718.1, read on the forward strand.
CATAATAGTAGGCTCTACCGACCTTTCCAATACCGGGTAAGGCAACCTCAGGGTGGAATAATAGAAGGTTCTACCGGCCTTACCACTATACCGGGCAAGGCAGCCTAAGGAGGAAGTGTCAACCACAGTGGCCTCAATAACTGTCAGATGACAATGACAGTATGGAGATGGTAGGTAGAGGCTACAAGGCCCAGTGGTATTACTAGGTAGTCTGCACACCCCTGTACCCATGTACCGAGGGAATAACGAGCTTTCTAGGACTGGACAGCGCACTGGGAACCATCAGACTATATGAGTCGTAAGCCGTGAGGCAGAGGAGTAAACCAGCGCCCTCACGCTGGAAACCAACAGGCTGGATGTTAAGTAGACCTTCAGGTCATAGAGCGAACCAACGCTCGAATACAAGTAAGCGGCACGGCAGTGGAGTAAACCAGTGCCCGCACGCTGGGAACCAACAGACTGAGTAAATAGTAGGCCAGAAGGCAATGGAGCGAACCAGCGCCCGCACGCTGGGAACCAACAGATAATTGTGTATAGAGCCGTAAGGCAACGGAGCAAACCATCGCCTGCGCGCTAGTACCAACAGACTAGAGTATAGTAGCCGCAAAGCATTGGAGCGAACCAGCGTCCGCACGCTGGGAACCAACAATGCATATAGTAGGCCGTGAGGTAGTGGAGTAAACCAGCGTCCGCACGCTGGGAACCTACAGATATTTGTGTATTGAGCCGAAAGGCAAAGGAGCGAACCAGCACCCGTGTGCTGGTAACCAACAGACTAGTAGTGTAGTAGCCGCAAGGCAGTGGAGCAAACCAGCGTCCGCACGCTGGGAACCAACAGACTAATTGTGTATAGATCCGTAAGGCAAAGGAGCGAACCAGCGCCCGCACGCTGCTACCCAACAGACTAATTGTGTAGTAGCCGCAAAGCAGTGGAGCAAACCAGCATTCGCACTCTGGAAACCAACAGGTGAAAATGTCGCTGGGGCGACCGAGGAACAAGGTCGCCACAGATGAAGGAACCGGACGCAGGCGTTGAGCAGGAACCAGCACAATGACGGTCAACCGGATCAGGAACGGCAACGGAGACTGGCAGCAGGAAACAGCAACCTCGGACGACTACAACCGGAACAGGCACTGGAACAAGTACAGCAGACAGGAGACTCAGGAACAGGAAGAACTCAGGAAACCAGGAACACTGCAAAAGGCCCATCAAGCTTCTGTAGCATGGTGAAAGTGGATGCAGTCTGAGACACCACGAAAGGGCAACCAAAGGGTGCCCAAACTCAGTTTAAATAGGCAATGTGACGCGGGCTAAAGGCAGACAGCCAATGGAAGCCCCCTACATGTGATAGACACAGAAATGCAGCAATCATGGGCACCGTGATACCCCGTGGCTTACGCATTGGAACTCCCGGCATCTATGTGCATTCACAATGTGTTCCATGTGTCACTATTGAAGCCCTTGGAATGCAACCGCTATACTACCACTCCGGTGGTTCCTGGGCCGGTGGATGTTCAGGGCCAAGAGGAGTACGAAGTACAGAGTATTATTGACTCCAGGAGGTTTAGAGGCAAATTGCAATATTTGGTCCACTGGAAGGGTTACAGGCCTGAAGAGCGTTCTTGGGTCGACCAGAGGGACCTTAATGCTCCAAGATTAATGCGCATTTTTCCCTCTAAATATCCTCAGAAACCCAGACCCTCAGCCAGGGGAGGGGGTCTTTGAGAGGGGGGTACTATAACGGTCCCCGTGATTCCCTGTCACTCTTTGTGGTGGTGCTCTTCCATTGGCCCGCCCAGGGTGTCCCTTTATATACTGGGCCTATGGCACCTGTCAGGTGCCCTTTCATGGTGTTCCTGTTCTTGCGCCTTTGTTGCTGTGATCCTGTGTACCGACTCGGCTCGTCTGACTTCTCTGCAGTTCCTGCTCCGTGATTGACCCGGTTCTGACTGACGTTCCTGCTCCGTGATTGACCCGGTTCTGGCTGACGTTCCTGCTCCGTGATTGACCCGGCTTTGGCTGACTTCCTGCTCCATGATTGACCCGGTTCTGGCTGACGTTCCTGCTCCATGATTCATCCGGTCCTGCTTGACGTTCCGGCCTGGCGACATTCTGAGCCTGCTCGCAGCTTGCACTGACTGATCACGCCTCCCGTGTTACTGTGGCCTCCGATACTGAGCCCGTTTGTTGCCTCCGTTACCAAGCCTGTCAGAGAGTACTGCCGAGCTATTGCCATTGTTACCGAGTCTGTTTGAGAACACCTGCTGTGCTGGTTGCCGCCGTTACCGAGCCTGTCGGTATACACTTGCCAAGCTTGTTGCCTCCCATCCTGAGCCTTATTAACACTTGTTGAGCTGTTGTCTCCTACACCGAGCCTATCTGTTACCACTGCAGAGCTGTACCTTTTGTTAGGTGCTTGTTTCCCAGGAGTTGTCGCACCGCGTGGTGCTATTGGGCATTCCGGTACTCTGGCAGTGTGTGCTCCGTTCCGGCACCAGAAGGGTGTCTTGGCTCTGGTCCACTCTCGCTCACAGTGTAGTTCCATCAGATCGCACCTGGAAGTGCGTTTGGCTCATAGTATATTGGCTTGGGCAGTGTCTCCTCCGTTACAGCACCTAGGGTGCTTTTGGCTCCGGTCCCATTTGCACACGCAGTGTTCCTCCGTTACCACACCTAGGGGTGCTTCTGTATCTGGCTCCATTGGCTCTGGCAGTGTCTGTCCTCCGTTACTACATCCTAGTAGGGGTATTGGCTCCAGCTCCAGTTCGTCATTGCTATACTATTGGGCATTACGATACAGCTATCTGGTTGTGATCCAATTCAGTCGCACTGCTTGAGCTTGCTAGCTGCACTACTACTGGGACTGTTTATGCACCCAGTGTTGGCTAATCACCGCCACAGAGACCGACTACCTGTTTCGTGCATTAACCCTTACCTGTGTTTCTGCTATATTCCGCCTGCTCTTGCTATATTGGGCCTGTATATTATCCATTACTTACATCACTGTAATACAGATTCTGGCCCCCAGGGGCACTGTTCCTTATTTTATTTTAATAAAACTGTGTTTTATTCCTAACCTTGGTCTGAGTGTCAGAAAACCGTAACAGAAAGCTTTTAATTTTGCAGTTAGATAGTCCCTTTTCAAATAAATATCATCAGTATCTGGCTATTAATATCTTAGCAGCAGTTAGGCAGAGTATAGCCAGATAACGGAGAAGAATGGATATTCCTTCAAGGAATGAAGTTGCCATGGGGTTATGTCAATCAACTCAGATGGGTTCTTGTGCACGTGGGAGATGGAGTCAAGGGTAACAAAGTGATGGACTCATCAGTATCCCTGGCCCGCCACATATGCAACCGGACCAACGGATCTGAGTGGACACTACTCTCAAGCCTTCGGCTTCCTCCAGTCAGTGTGACACAATCACCTCCCATGTCCCAGACACGAAGAACCCAAGCCAATAAGTTCTCTTCAGTTTCCTGCTTGAACTTAACCCCTAACTCAGACAAATGACTGGCAGAATATGAGCGGTTCTCCTCTGTATACTGTTGTTCTGCAGCAGTGGATAAGGTACCAGCAGCAGCAGCTCCACCAGCTGCAACAGTGCCCACTTCAGCTGCTGCTGAAGGCGGGGCAACGAGATTGGTAACCTCCTTCCACTGCTTCCGAGTAACAATGGGTCTAGCTAGAAACACAACTGCCCCACTATCCACCTCCCCATCAGAGTCAAACCCATCCCAGGTTTAAATATCTTCCCACTGTTTCAACAAGGGTGCATACATGCACTGTACTACAGCATTAACCAAGAACAAGGCAAAGTTATCCCCTACCTGCTTCAACCTGTTTTGCTGGTCTCTCAGGGTACGTTGCAACATGGCACACTTCTTCTGTACTGCTTGCAGTTCAAATTTAGTGCCCTCATACTGTTCCCGTAGTGACTGGAGCACCTGCTGCATAATCCACCCTACATGGGCAGTGGCTTTTTGCCCCCCCCCTTTGTAACATGAGAGATCAAGATGGACAGCAGCTGTACGAGGGTCGGCTAGCTGCTGCCCAGCAACATACTTATGACATTCCCATGCTATCGGAGCCCATGGCCCTGAGCCAGCCACCCAGCTGGGGAGCGTTCCTACCCTCTATCATTTTCTGAAAGCTTTTCCGTAAGCTACCAAACATGATTACTCTCTGGTATTTACAATGGGATCCTGGTGACTATGCTAAGTGTTACATGGTTAGTGTCAACAAACATAATCACAATTACATGCCCAGCTCATGCTCTGCATCTGTGAGGATTAATGTAAAAACCTACATCATAAACTCGTGATTTTGCATACTGCAAAATTAGCACTTATTATTGCTGCATGGCTGTCATGGTAACCAGGCAAATAATGACAGACACAGTATAAAATTTAACCACCATTATTGAAAATGCAGCAAGGTAGATAATAACCCACACAGTCCCAGACCCAAACAAGTTCGGCCCCAGGCTCCACTGGGAGCTGCACACTGTGCTGTGCACTGTACAGCGGAAGGACCTCAGACAGAGGCTCGAGGAGAACACCAGAGTGAGACAGACGGGCACAGATAATGGTCAGAGCCACTGACCTGACAAACAGATACTACACACAGCGATAGAGACCAGAGCCAGAGGAGACATACTGGAATCCACAATCGGTTAGAGGCCAGAGCCAAAAGGTAGGCGCACTGAGGACACAGTGCCAGACGGTGGTCGGAGACAATAGGAAGCACACAGGAGACTACACGGAGTAAGACAGACACCGGGCACTACACAGAGTGAGTCAGAGGCCAAGGGAGGCACACCGGGGATACACTGAGTGAACCCACAGACAGACCCAGGGGTCAAAACTGGTGCGGGTAGTCAGACAAGCCGGGGTCATACACCGAGTGAATACTCAGACAGGCATGGATCACAAAGGAGCAAGCAGGTACTGTCGGAAACACCACATAAGGGCAATGGTTCCCAGGAATAGGAAGATAGATAAAGGAGCCGAAGGTGGCGGAACCTAATTAGGGAAAATAGCATAGGCCCATAAACAGGTGTCCAGGCCAATGCCTGTCCATGCCTAGTAAACAGGAAGCAGACACCACCACCACGCCGCCTGACACACCACCAGGGAAGGAAGCACAGGCTCACGCCAATGTGGGAGACACTGATAGTGGCCTTGAAAATGTAACATAATGAACACCATGCACAGAAAGCATCTAATAAACATGTTATGCACAGAAGACTTGTAAGAAACGCATTAACCCCTTATTAATCCCTGATTAACCCCTTCATGCTTGGCATGGGAACATATTTTATACGTTCCCATACACTTTATAGGTTAAAAAGCTTTGGTTTGGAATGACAGATGGCAGAGGGTTGTTGTAAATGGAACCTTTTCAAGTTGATCTAAATCTGTAAGTGGTGTGCCACAGGGTTCAGTCCTAGGTCTGCTGCTTTTTAATTTATTAATTTACACACTACCTGCGGATAGGAAGGCCAGGAGAAGGAAGGAATACTAAGCTAGAGGAACAGGAACTCCTCCAACAAGGGATTACTGAGCAAGAGGCTAGGGTGCGAGGCTTGTGTGGGTTGCCTAGACCAGGGATGTGCTACGGCTAAGCCGCCTATAGGTGCTGGCTGCAAAGCCAGATATTGTAGTCCCCAGTAGAGGAGCCTCTGGGTGACCCCGGATAACCCTAACCTAGACAAACTATACTAAGCAATCCCCAGGGAGAATAGACAAACACTCCATCCAGGAACAGAGGTACTCACTCAGGAATCTGGAGCAGGTAGGTCCCCCGCAGCAGGAACAACAGGTTAAATACGCTGAGGCCGACAGAGGCTGGGACTGTAGTGGACAGGGTCATACACAGGAAGACAGGAGACACAGGAGCAGACAGAGGCAAGGTCAAGACGGTCCGGGTCATACTCAGGCAGGCAGACAGGATAGGAGCAGGCAGAAGCTGGGTCAAACGCTTCGGGTCATACACAGGCAGACTGGCAGTACAGGAGGAGGCAGAGGCAAGGTCTAACAAGGTCCGGATCACACACTGGAAAACAGGCAACACAGGGACAGGAAGAGGCAAGGTCAGCAATCCGGGTCATACACAGGAGAACAGAGTTCAAGAACAGCAATGTAGACAGATGAGATGCTATAACACCGCGTCTAAGCAGTGCAAGGCATCAGCTAAAAAAGACCCCCAACCAGAAGGGCAACTGACTTCAAGGCTTGGATGCCTGCCGGACCATAGAGACAGGACAGTGAGCAGTCCGCCGGCATGCCCAAGCGCACAAGCACAGGAAGCAGGCGCAGGAGCGGAGAAACACAGCCAAGGCGAGGAAACGCGGCAGAGAAGCCGCAGGAAGAAGCAGGCACAAAGGGTAAGGGGGCAAGAGAGGCACGACACTACCCCCTACCAAACTGCTCCCACCGGAGGCCGCTAGGAGGGCCGGTCCGGGAACTGCATGTGGAAGCGGCAGAGCAAGGATGGGGCATGGACGTCCCGCACCGGAACCCAGGAGCGTTCCTCCGGACTGTAACCCTCCCAGTTCACCAGGTATTGAAGACGACCCCATACCCGTCGGGAGTCCAGAATGCCATCTACGACGTATTCCTCCTGACCCTGGACTGAGACAGGGGAAGGAGCAGGAGTAGCAGGGTGAGGAAACCTGGCCGGCACCCAAGGTTTAAGCCGGGAGACATGAAACACCGGATGAACACACAGAGACCGGGGTAAGACCAAACGATAGACCACCGGAGAGAGACTTTGGTCACCCAAAATGGCCCCAGAAAGCGTGGGCCAAGCTTAGCAGATGGCTGGCGGAAGTGGATGTTGTGAGACGATAACCAGACCCTCTTCCCAGGGGCAAAGGCCCGGAGCCGGGCCACGTTGGAGGTTGGCAGCTGCCTTCTGGCGCATCTGAGAGGAGAGTAAAGAGGTGCGAAGAGTGGACCAGTGCTGGGCCAGGGAGAGGACCCTAGTTTCAGCTGATGGTACGAGAGAAGAGCCTGGAGACAGTAGTAGTGTCTGTGGGTTATAACCTAGGGCAGCAAAAAAGGGCAAGCAATCCAGGGACTTCTGCAGCAATGAATTGTAGGACAATTCGGCCAACGGGATGAACTCCATCCAATCGTCCTGCTTATGGTTACAATGGGTGCGAAGGTACATTTCTAGAGATTGATTCAGACATTCCATCTGCCCATTAGTCTGGGGATGGTAGCTGGAGGAGAACTGGAGACGTATCCCAAGTCTAGCACAGATAGTCCTCCAAAACCTGGAGATAAACTGAGGGCCTCTTTTGGAGGTAATGTGAAGAGGAATACCATGGAGACTAACTATGTGTGTCAGAAACAAATTGACCATCTCAGCGGACGTAGGCAAATTAGGAAGGGGAACGAAATGCCCCTGTTTGGTAAAACGTTCAATGGCCACCCAGATGACGGACAGGCCCTGGGAAGAAGGCAGATCCACAATAAAGTCCATGGCTAGTTGAGTCCATGGCAAGGAGGGAATAGGCAGCGGGTAGAGTAGCCCAAGAGGCCGAAAACGAGGGGTCTTCATTTTGGTGCAGACCGGACAAGAGCTCACCAGGGCCTCGACGTCAGCCTGGGCACCAGGCCAGTGGAAATATCTGGATAGCAGCTGATAGGTGGGTTTGACCCCAGGGTGTCCAGCAAGAGGAGAGTGGTGCGCCCACAAAAGAACCTCAGTGCAGTAGCAATGGGGAACAAACAGGGCAGGACACGATACAGAAGAACTTGCACCAGGAGCTTGTTGTTGGGCATCTTTGGTGGCCGATAAGGTGGTGGAGGACAGGGTAGCCAAGATACAAGAAGGAGGAAGGATAGTATCCTCAACAGCCGGTGAGATGAGAAGTGGCTCGTGAAGAAGAGACAAGGCGTCTGCTTTAACGTTCTTACTGCCCGGGAATGAAGGATATTTTAAAGTTGAACCTAGCGAAAAATAGGGACCAACGGGCCTGTCGGGGATTAAGCTGTTCGGTTGAAGCCAGGTAAGCCAAATTCTGGTAGTCGGTGAGGATGGTAACCTTGTAGGGGGACCTTGCCAGGAGGTAACGCCACTCCTGCAGGGCCAATTTAATAGCCAGGAATTCGCAATTGCCTGTATCATAATTTTGTTCCAAGAGACAGAATCGCAGGAAGAAAAAGGAACACAAATGAGTCTTTCCAGTAAGAGGACACCGCTGGGACAGAACAGCTCCGGTGGCGATCTCCGAGGCGTCCACCTCCAGAATGAAGGGACAAGTGGATCCGGATAACGCAAGACTGGAGCAGAGGGGAAGGCCGTCTTGAGGGTAGGAAAAGCCTCTAAAGCCTTGGCAGACCAACAAGCGGTATTGGGCCCCCTTATTGGTGAGGGCCGTGATAGGGGCTATGATGTGGGAAAACCCTTTAATGAATTTTCTATAATAATTCGAGAAACCAATGAATCTCTGAATGGCCTTGAGAGAGACTGGAAAAGGCCACTCCAAAACGACACTGACCTTAGCTGGGTCCATGAGTAGACCAAAGGGGGAGACGACGTACCCCAGAAAGGCAGTGTGGTCTGGTCGAATGAGCAAATCTCTAATTTAGCGTACAAACGATGAGCCCGCAAATGATCCAGGACCTCTCAAACATGTTTGCGATGCTCAGCTAGGGACTGAGAGCAGATGAGAATATCATCTAAGTAAACCACGACCGAGGATAGAAGGAGGTCCCTGAAGATGTCATTGACAAATGCCTGGAAAACTGCTGGAGCATTATGAAGCCCAAAGGGCATTACAAGGTACTCGTAATGCCCAAACCGAGTATTAAAGGCAGTCTTCCATTCCTCGCCTTCACGAATGCGGACCAGGTTGTACGACTCCAAAGGTCAAGTCTAGTGAAAACAGAGGAACCCCTAAGGCAATCCAGGAGTTCAGAGATGAGGGGCAGCGGGTAGCAATTGCGACATGTGATAGCAGTCAGACCTCTGTAATCGATACAGGGCCTGAGAGAACTGTCATTTTTGTATAAAAAAAAGAATCCTGCCCCGGCTTGAGAAGTGGAGGGAAGGATAAAACCGCGAGCCAAGCTCTCTCTGATATTATCATGGTGCCCGTGCTCCTCTTGCGACATTCTGTCACTCTACACTCTGCTTCACTCCTATTGGCTATACTGTGCTTGTCCCTCCCAGTATGGCCTTTATATACTGGGTTCTGGCACCTCTCCAGTGCCCTTTCGTGGTGTTCCTGTACTAGTGCTTGTTCCTGCTCTCAGTATTCCCAGTGTATCGACCCGGCCTCCCTGACTACTCTGCATCTCGTCTCCTGCCTGTGAACCGACCCGGACTGCCTGACCATTCTTCTTCTCCTGCTTCTGTGCACCGACCCGGCTTGGCTGACGTTCCTGCTCTGGCTGCCTCTGTGTCGCCTTGATGACATTCCTATTGGTTAGGCATTCGTGACGCTCCCGGTTGGTTGCGACCTCAGGGCGAGTTGCTCAGTTGCCCAGTCCGTTCCTGTCACTGCAGTGCTCAGTTGTGTGTCTCCGTTACTGCTACAGCAGTGTGCAAGTGGCCTAGTCTCCGTTACTGCTCCTGCAGAGTGCAAGTGGCCTAGTCCCCGTTACTGCTATGGCAGTGTGCTAGTGGTCTTGTCTCCGTTGCTGCTCCTGCAGAGTGCAAGTGGCCTAGTCTCTGTTACTACTCCTGCAGAGTGCAAGTGGCCTAGTCTCCGTTACTGCTACGGCAGTGTGCAAGTGGCCTCGTCTCCATTTCTGCTATGGCAGTGTGCAAGTGGCCTTGTCTCCGTTACTGCTATGGCAGTGTGCAAGTGGCCTATCTCCGTTTACTGCTACGGCAGAATACTAGTTGCCTGGTCTTAGTTACTGCTACGGCAGTGTTCTATGTTGCTCAGTCTCTGATACTACTCTAGCAGTTCACGTTTGTCTGCTAACCTATTACTGGGCGTTACTCATCCTTAAGCTCTCTATCTTTAGTGAGCTCCTTCACAGACCTCTCTTCACATGGGACTGTTTACACTCCCTGAAGGCCATTAACCCATGCTGTACAGATACCCTGGGAATCCTTTGTATTCTGCCTGACCTGTGTCAGTATATTTTGTTATGGACTCTATGGTTATACCGGACCTGTGTAGGCATATGTATATGTAACCTGTCTTGTGTCTGTATTATTCTGATAAAATACTACAGGACCTGTGAGGGTTGTATTTCTGTTTTTTCAAAAAAACTGTGTTTTATCCTAAACCACTGTGTCTGTGTGTCAAACAAACCGTTACAGATATACTCCTCAAGACACTGCGAGGAGGTACAGTATCGGGAAGCAAGTCGATGATGCAGTCAAAGGGCCGGTGGAGAGGTAAGATCTCGGCTTTCTGCTTGCAAAAGACGTCAGAATAGGCTTGGTAGGGCTCAGGTAAGGTGATAGGTGGGAGATCGGGATCCTGCTTTACTTCCTCAGAAACCGAGGAAACAGCACAAGTAGTAGGAAAGGAAAGCGTACCTATAAGCCAATCGATGGTAGGGTTCACCTTGCGCAGCCAGGGGTACCCTAAAATAAGGGGAGTGTGAGGTGCAGAGATAAGATCACAAATCACTCAACCAAGGTGGCCAGGAGAGGTCCGAAAAGTAAGGTGAGTGGTGGACTTGGTGATATTCCCTGATTGAAGTGGTGTCTTTGATGGCCACTACTTGGATGGGAGGGCTATGGGACACCAGAGGTATGTGTTATGGTTTGTTTGACTCACAGACACAGAGTTAGGATAAAAACACAGTTTTATTGAATACAATAATACAATAAGAACCCTCACAAGTCCTGTAAAATACAACGTATAGTACAGACACACGACAGGTAATATTTAGGCCCACACAGGTCCAGCACAAATATAGGAGACAAACAGTTTATGCTGACACGGGTCAGGCAGAGGATTAGGTTTCCAGGTTTCAGCAATGTAGGAGTTAAAGTTCATCAAGGCAGGAAAACAGTCCCATATGTGAAGGTATTGAACAGATTCTTAAACACGCTAAAGTCTGCAGCCACTGAGAGTTACCAGTCCACTGAAGTAAAGGGAGCGCACCGGTGCAGAGACGGAGGCAACACTTGCAACCGGTTGATAGAGTGGAGTGTAAGCCAAAGGCAATGTACCGGAGCAATCACGGAGGCAACACTTGCAACCGGTTAGACTGAATGGAACGTAGCCAATGGCAATGTACCGGTGCAATCACGGAGGCAACACTTGCAACCGGTTAGACTGAATGAAGCGTAGCCAAAGGCAATGTACCGGTGCAATCACAGAGGCAACACTTGCAACCGGTTAACTGAAACTGAGGACTAGGCCAGAGGCTCTCCGTAGAGCCTAAATGGGACAACACTTGGCAAGCCTGCGGGTGCAGAGGTGCCAGACAATCAAGGCACCGGAAATCAGAATGTCGCCGAGGCGACAAGGACCCAAACGGAGATCAGCTGAGTCGGAGCACAGGAACAGGAACGTCAGCCAGGCCGGATCAGAACACAGGAGCAGGAACGTCAGCCAGTCTGGGTCGGTACACAGGAGCAGGAACGTCAGCCAGTCCGGGTCAGTACACAGGAGCAGGAACGTCAGCCAGGCCGGGTCAATACACAGGAGCGGACACTGAAGAATAGTCAGGCAATCCGTGTCGATACACAGGCGCAGGCACTGGAGAGTAGTCAGGCAAGCCAAGTCGGTACACTGGAAACTTCTAAAGCAAACATAGCACTGGCACAGGAACACCATGAAAGGGCAATGTGTGGGTGCAGGAGCCCAGTATATAAAGGCTATACTGGGCGGGCTTAACACAGGGCAACCAATGAGAGCCATACAAGGATGACTGACAGAAAAAATATAAACAAGGGATCACGGGCACCGTGATAGTATGCCATGACGAAGAGTGAAGTCTGAATCCAAAAAGAGACCTGCGGCCTGGAGTCAATAAAGGCCAGGTGGGACACAGAAGAACCAGAACAGAGTGACTGGAATGGTCAGGCGTTGGGAAGAGAACAAGGGGACAGAAGGACCATAGGATCCCCTACTCTCTAAGTCCTGCTGTTTCCCGATTTATTAGGGCAAAACTGCGCTTGATGCCCAGGAGTGCCACAATAAAGGCAGAGACCCCGTGTACGTCTTCTGGACCATTTAGCCTCAGAGAGAGAACGAACACTCTACCGATCTCCATGGGCTCTGATACCGGCTCGATGGAGACAGAGGATTAAAATTTAGAAGCCAGACGGACTGCCGGATGGGGTGGAGGATGTCTATTTCGGTCCCGCTCTTTCTCCAGCCGTCGCTCTAAGACACGGTGTTCCAAAAGTGGAAAAAAGCATGATGAGGTCCTCGAGGGAACAAGGTATGGGGCATGTGGTAAGCTCTTCCTTTAACCTCTCGCAAAGACCTTTGCGGAAACTGGCCTTTAAGGCGCTATCAGGCCAGTCCGTATCGTAGGCCAGGGTGCAGAACTCTACCGCGTACTGTCAAAGGGGACGCTGACCCTGTTGGAGCTCCAACAGGGCAGCTTCGGCTTGTTCCTGACTACCCGGCACATCAAATACAGAATGAAATGCTGTGAGAAAGGCATCAAAATCGTCAAGAACCGCAGATTTGGTGGTCCATCAGTGGGGAGATCCAAGCCAAGGCTTGGCCCTAAAGGAGGGACACAATGAAGGCAATCCTCGTCTGGTGCGACACATAGGTCTCAGGTAAACAACGAAAATGGAGAAGGCACTGATTGAGGAACCCCCACAGTTCGTTGGGATTATCATCATAGCGTGACAGCAAGGGCAAGCTTGCCGCAACCACCGGCTGTGAGACCACCAGAGCAGGAGAAGCGGATGCAGCGCTGGAGACTTCCAATGTCTGCTGCAGTTGCTGCAGCAGGCTGGTAATAGAATCCAGTTTTTGGTCCAATTGCACGATCTGTCCTCCATGTTTCTCCAAGGCAGCACCCTGTTGTAATAAAGCGGAAGACAGATCTTTGGGGTCCATGACCAGAAAAGAGTGGTGTTGTTATAATGTCACACTACCTGCAGATAGGATGGCCAGGAGAAGGAAGGAGTACCAAGCTAGAGGAACAGGAAACTCCTCCTAAAAGGGATTACTGAGCAAGAGGCTGGGGTGCGAGGCTTGGGAACGGTGCTGGGGAGCATGGGTTGCCTAGACCAGGGTTGTGCTGCGGTTAAACCGCCTGTAGGTGCTGGCCATGAAGCCAGATGTTGTGGTCCCCAGCAGACGAGCCGCTGGGTGACTCAGGATAACCCTAACCTAGACAAACTATACTAAGCAATCCCCAGGGAGAATAGACACACTCCATACAGGAACAGAGGTACTCACTCAGGAATCTGGAGCAGGTAGGTCCCCTGCAGAAGGAACAACAGGTTACATACACTGAGGCCGACAGAGGCTGGGACTGCAGTGGACAGGGTCATACACAGGAAGACAGGAGACACAGGAGCAGGCTGAGGCTGGGTCAACGGTCTGGGTCATACACAGGCAGGCAGGCAGGATAAGAGCAGGCTGAGGCTGGGTTAAACGGTCCGGGTCATACACAGGTAGGCAGGATAGGAACAGGCAGAGGCTGGTTCAGATAGTACGGGTCATACACAGGCAGACTGGCAGTACAGGAGGAGGCAGACGCAAGGTCTAACAAGGTCCAGATCATACACTGGAAAACAGGCAACACAGGGACAGGCAAAGGCAAGGTCAGCAATCCGGGTCATACACAGGAGAACAGAGCTCAAGAACAGCAATGTAGACAGACGAGACGCTATAACACCGGTTCTAAGCAGTGCAAGGCATCAGGTAAAAAAGGTCCCCACCCGGAAGGGCACCTGATATCGGTGTGAATGCTGGCCGGACCATGGAGACAGTACAGTGAGCGGTCCTCCGGCATGCACAAGCACAGGAAGCGGGCGCAGGAGCCGAAGAACACAGCCAAGGCCAGGAGACACGGCAGAGAAGCCACAAGAAGAAGCAGGCACAAAGGGTAAGGGGGCAAGAGAGGCACAACATTAATGATCTTGAAGTGAGTATTAAAATTAGTGTCTCAATGTTGCAGTTGACACCAAGCTTTGTAAGGAAATATATACAGAGTGAATGGGCAAAAAGTGGCAGATGAAGTTTAAAGACTGGACAGCTCACACCAAGGCATAATCATTTTTGCTTTGAGAATAAGCAAAGCCCTGCCCCCCTTGATGAAGGAGGGCAGGATTTTCCTTATGCTCACTGAAGATTGTCCCTCGCTGCGCTCCATCTGGATGGTCTTGCTGCTCTGAGTACTCACACCACTGAGATGTGTTTTATTTAAAAGTTACTGCGTCTCAAACTTGAATTCTTTAGGTGCAGTATCTTAATGGCCTGCAATTGTACAGTGGTGCTGTTGATGCACCATCCTATGGAAGTTTCCAGTCAATTGACCAGAAGTTTACATAGGATGATGTTGCAACAGCACCACTGTAATATTTCAGGCCATTGAGACACTGCACCTAAAAAAAAAAAAAAAAAAAAAAAATCCAATTTTAGCTGCTATAACAACTTTTTAATAAAACCTCTCAGCAGTGGGAGTACCTTTGCTGTACTCAGGAGGATAAACACTACAATATAAATTTTACTATATAGTAAATGTTAATAGTTTATTTTTATGACTTAACAAAATGATAGTGAGTGAAGAGAAGAAAAATCTAAATCAAATCAATATTTGTGACCACCCATTGCCTTAAAAACAGCATCAATTCTTCTAGGTAGACTTGCACACAGTTTTTAAAGGAACTTGGCAGGTAGGCTGTTCCAAATACCTTGGCAAACTAACCACAGTTCTTCTGTAGATTTAGGCAGCCTCAGTTGCTTCTCTCATGTAATCCCAGACAGACTCGCAGATGTTGAGGGCTCTGTGGGAGCCATACCATCACTTCCGGGACTCCTTGCTCTTTACGCTAAAGATAGTTCTTAAAGACTTTGGCTGTATGTTTGGGATCGTTGTCATGCTGCAGAATAAATTTGGGGCCAGTCAGATGCCTCCCTGATGGTACTGCATGATGGCTAAGGATCTGCCTATAATTCTCAGCATTGAGGAGACCTTTAATTCTGACCAAATCCCCAACTCTGTTTGCAGAAATGCAACCCCAAACTTGCAAGGAACCTGCAGAAACTATTTCTTGTACCACTCTCTAGCCCTTCAGTGCACAAACTGCCTTCTGCTGCAGCCAAATATTTCAAATTTTGACTCATCAGTTATCAGCATCTGTTGCCATTTTACTGCACCCCAGTTCCTCTGTTTTTGTACATAGTTGAACTGATTGGTCTTGTTGCCACGTCGGAGGTATGACTTTTTGGCCACAGGTCTTCCATGAAAACCACTTTTGACCAGACTTCTTCGGACAGAAGATGGGTGGCACTGCTGCACATCTTTGGATTGTGAAGGGAAGTAAGCATGATGTGTCCTTCATATGCAGCACTAAGTTTCCTTTGCTGACCACTGTGTCTGTGGTCCTCAACTTTGTCCGTTTCTTCGTCAAAACAGCTTGGACAACACATCTGGAAACACATTTTTCTTCACCCCAGTTCCTGTGTTTTAGTGCATAGATGAGTAACTTGGCCTTGTCAGAGGTATGGATTTTTGGCTGCAAGTCTTCCATGAAAACCACAGAAGATGGGTGTACTAGGGTTCCACTGTTTTCTTCCATTTCTAAGCTAATGGCACTACTGGACATCTGAGTGTGGAGGGAAGTAAGTATAATGTGTCTCATCTGCTGCACTAAGTTTCCTTGGCCGACCACTGTGTCAACAGTTCTCAGCGTTGCCTGTTTCTTTGTGCTTCTTCAAAAGAGCTTGGACAACACATCTGGAATACCCTGTCTGCCTTGAAATTTCTGCCTGGGAGAGACCTTGCTGATACTGTATAACTACAGTGTGTCTTGTTGCTTTGCTCAGTCTTGCCATGGTGTACTACTTTTGACATTAAACGGTCTTCAGCAACCTCACTTTGTTAGCAGAATTTGGCTGTTCTTCACCCAGTTTTACTCCTCCTACACAGCTGTTTCTGTTTCAGTTAATGACTGATTTTCAACCCACATATTAAATTGATGCTCATTAGCACCTGTCTGGTATAATTGTTTAATCATACACCTGACTCTATGCCGACAAAATCCCTGACTTTGTGCAGGCGTACATAGTAACATAGTAAATTAATGAGAGAAGAGCAGCACCCGTGGGACTATATATATATATATATATATATATATATATATATATATATATATATATATATATATATATAATGTGTTTTTCTTTGCACGAAAAAGTTTTTCTGCCATAACAATACATTCAACACTCCCACATACTGTGCAATTAACGTTCTTGCTGCCACAGAAGTACGTAATGTATAGCAATTATTTATACCCCACTATAAATCTGTGCTTGTCAATTAACCCTTTAAGAACCAGAAAGGTGTACAATGCATTATGCACCCCCTCTGGTCTTGACCCTCTCTTGACCCAAGCGTTGCACTACCCTCTGGCACATAACGGTTTAACATACACTTAAAATACTGCACACCCCTCCAGCAACTGAAGTGATAAAACTACCTTATTACACATATTAGATTTATCTGCTCTAACTCCAATATGAATCATGAATGTAATTCCAAAATATTTTCATCACATAGTCAGTCAACCAGTTGTTAATTCCAGGCAAGAAAAGCAAGTTCAAATGCTAGATGAGTGCAGTGAAGGAGCATCCCTACAGACTCCCAAATATAACAGCAAAACATGGAAACTCACGCACTACCATCATAGAAGCAAAGAACTCAGAAATAAAAACAATAATCTTTATTATGGCATTAAAATGTACCTGTGATCTTCAGACCATATACAAAAGCTAGGTGAGGCTTGCATAAAATAAGGTACACAGCTAGATGTTAAACGGCATACTTAGAACCACGTGTTTCGTGTTCAATATGCTTACGCATGATCTCTAGGCTAGTGGTTCTCAACCTGTGGGTCGGGACCCCTTTGGGGATCAAATGACGATTTGCCAGGGGTCACCTAAAACCATGAGATATTTATATTTCGATTCATAAGCGATGAAGGAGCAACGAAAATAATTTTACTGTTAGGGGTCGCCACAACTTGGGAAATTTTATCAAAGGGTCACGGCACTAGAAAGGTTGAGAACTACTGCTCTAGGCAAAGTCAGAAGTAACCGCCTTACCCTTTTAAACACAAAATGACCAATTAACAATCTCCATTTAGAGCGGACCTGGTAGAAAAACATCTTGAAAAATCACATGTTTAACCCAGTACAATCAGGGCATGGGAACCAAAGTAAACACAAGTCATGGCACCAGATTCAAACTATGCAATGGATAGTCCCGATCGGTAACATGCCCAGAACGAACGCCATAGAAAACAAAGACCAAATAATAAACATCACATGTCAAACTACCAATCGAAATGGATAGTTCAAATACGAAGTCACAGCAATGCATTCAATAACAACAACATAAGCCAGTCTCTTCCCATATTATTCACACAAAGATCATATCACAATAGAAACCACCAAATGCAAGCTGAAATTCAACTTGGGCATGAAGCATCAATCAAATTTGATACTTCATCTCGATCACACACTGTCACAGATACCCAGAAAAATTCAGGCGTCAGTACGGTATAGTTAATGCAATTTTATTGACAAAATGAACAAAGAAAATATATACATAGATACATACAAAGGAACAGGCAAAGGGTTAAAGCCAGCAACCCTGTTATCAGGAATAATAGGATGCAAGGCTAAACTACAGTGCTAGAGACTAGGCCTTAGCCACTGGTAGTCTCAGCAGGAACACAGGATCTTGATCCGACTCACACCTGTAGCCAGAATGGAGTGAATTCTGACTCACTCCTGCAGTCAGAATGGAACGAGCTCTGACTCACACCTGCAGTCAGAATGGAGTGAACTCTGACTCATTCCTGCAGTCAGAATGGGAATTAGATAGCTGACTCGACTGCAGTCAGTATCAGAACTAGTCTACCAGAGCCCCAGGTCCGCACTAGGTTGGGTGTCTGCTAGGTACAAGGAACAAACGTAAGAGTATTCAGACAGAGCCACAAGTCAGCACCAGAGGGGATAGTCAGACAAGCCAGGTCATACACAGTTCAGGTAGTCAGCCAGAGCCACAGGTCTGCACCAGGTTGGATGGAAGACTCGCCATGTCATACACAGAACCCAAGGTAATGCTATGAACAACAACGCAAGGGCAACTGAGTCAGGGCTCAGTCTGCCTTTTAAACCCCTCCACAGGGAGTAAGTAGGAGGAGCTGCTCAGAGGGAGGAAGTAGGTAGGAGGAGACTACAGGAAGCAAACATCTAAAACAGAGGCCTGCTTTATGCTTGAAGCATCACGCCTGTAGATGACGCTGAAAGCAAGGTACCCCCCCTCAAAGCCCCCCCTCCACGGAGCCGGCCGGGGTTTGCCAGGGAATCGAGCATGAAACCTGCGTACCAGTAAAGGAGCGTGGACATCACTTGCAGGTATCCAGGAGCGCTCCTCAGGACCATAGCCCAATAAATACAAGCCGTCAACACGGGCTTATCCGAAAGGAGCACTGGAGACACAGAAATGCCCCCTATCATCTGTCTCCGGCCCATTTTAGCATTCGGGAGTCTCTCCGGATGAATGGGACAAGACCGTAACAAATGACCCGCCTTACCACAGTACAAGCAGAAGTCTTCCCTTCTCCTAAAGGCTCTCTCCTCTCTAGAAAGCTGAGTGACACCCACCAGCCTGGGTTCACCGCTCTCAGAGACCATATCCATAGGCATGAGAGGAGAGGGAGGACAGGGTGGGTCAGAGACATGAGGGGACAACTCTCTTTGTGGCCTTTGCAGGCTTTCAGCAACCAGGGGCCTCCCCCTGACAATGGCATCCACCTGCATAGGCTTGGTATAGTTATATACAAGTCCTGGAGGACTGGGAGGGGAGGGGGAGTAGGATGGACCAGAGTAATGAGCCAACCCTCTGTTTGAGAACCTCTGCAAGTACTCCTTAAAAGAGGGTCGCTCTCTGATTCTGGTATCTACCAGAATACAGAAATCTAAACTACAGTGCTAGAGACTAGGCCTTAGCCACTGGTAGTCTCAGCAGGATCCAGGAACAGGAGCAGGAACACAGGATCTTCATCCAACGTAGCGGGCGTACCGACTCATGCCTGCAGGCAGTAAGGAGTAATATCTGACTCAAGCTTGCAGTCAGAATGGGAATTAGATAGCTGACTCGCCTGCAGTCAGCATCAGAGCTGGTCAACCAGAGCCCCAGGTCCGCACTAGGGTGGGTGTCTGCTAGGTACAAGGAACAAACATAAGAGTAGTCAGACAGAGCCACAAGTCAGCACCAGAGGGGGTAGTCAGACAGGCCAGGTCATACACAGTTCAGGTAGTCAGCCAGAGCCACAGGTCTGTACCAGGTTGGGTGTCCACTATAGGGATAAGCAAAAGAATAGTCAGACAGAGCCACAGGTCAGCACATGTCACAAACAGAGCCCAAGGGAATAGAACTGCTATGAACAACAACGCAAGGGCAACTGAGTCAGGACTCAGTCTGCCTTTTAAACCCCTCCACAGTAGGTAGGAGGAGCAGCTCAGAGGGTGGAAGTAGGTAGGAGGAGACTACAGGAAGCAAACCTATAAAACAGAGGCCTGCTGTATGCTTGAAGCCTCGCACCTATAGATGACGCTAAAACCAAGGTAAGCTGTAACACACACACAAAGGGTCAGTACAATGCTCCTGGTCCGCAAAAAGAGGTAACCAAAGAAGCCCTATAATATCTAAGCACCATTTGTTCCACATATGTATGTATATAGGATACTAGCCACAAAAGAACATCGGAAGGTGCAACGCACCCAACCATTAAAGCAACGCGTATGAGGATAACATTTCAAAACACGAGAAGAGCCCGACTAATATATACCCAATGCACTACTGTAACGGTTTGTTTGATTCACAGACACAGAGTTAGGATAAAAAAAAACACAGTTTTATTAAATACAATAATACACAAAGAACCCTCACAGGTCCTGTAATATACAACTTATAGTACAGACACACGACAGGTAAATTAGGCCCACACAGGTCCAGCACAAATATAAGAAACAAACAGTTTATGCTGACATGGGTCAGGCAGATGATAAGGTTTCCAGGTTTCAGCAATGCAGGAGTTAACATTCATCAAGATAGGAAAACAGTCCCATATGTAAAGGTATTGAGCTGATTCTTAAACACGCCAAAGACTGAATTCACAGCGAGTACCAGTCCACTGAAGTAAACAGGAACGCTACCGGTGCTGACACAGAGGCAACATTTGCAACCGGTTTTGGACAAAGTAGAGCGTAACCAATGGTAATGTACCGGTGCAATCACGGAGGCAACACTGGCAACCGGTTTTGACAGAGTACCGCATAGCCAATGGCAATGTACCGGTGCAATCACGGAGCCAACGCTGGCAACCGGTTTTGACAGAGTGGAGTGTAGCCAATGGCAATTTACCGGTGCTATCACGGAGGCAACACTTGCAACCGGTTTTGGCAGAGTGGAGCATAGCCAATGGCAATGTACCGGTGCTATCACGGAGGCAACACTTGCAACCGGTATTGACAGAGTGGAGCTTAGCCAATGGCAATGTACCGGTGCTATCATGGAGGCAACACTTGCAACCGGTTTTGACAGAGTGGAGCATAGCCAATGGCAATGTACCAGTGCTATCACGGAGGCAACACTTGCAAACGGTTTTGACAGAATGGAGCGTAGCCAATGGCAATGTACCAGTACTATCACGGAGGCAACACTTGCAACCGGTTTTGGCAGAGTGGAGCATAGCCAATGGCAATGTACCGGTGCTATCACGGAGGCAACACTTGCAACCGGTATTGACAGAGTGGAGCTTAGCCAATGGCAATGTACCGGTACTATCATGGAGGCAACACTTGCAACCGGTTTTGACAGAGTGGAGCATAGCCAATGGCAATGTACCAGTGCTATCACGGAGGCAACACTTGCAAACGGTTTTGACAGAATGGAGCGTAGCCAATGGCAATGTACCAGTACTATCACGGAGGCAACACTTGCAACCGGTTTTGACAGAATGGAGGACTAGGCCAGAGGCGCTCCGTAGAGCCAAAATGGGACAATATGAGGCAAGCCTGCGGGTGCAGAGGTGCCAAACAAGGCAAGGCACCGGAAGTCAGAATGTCGCCAAGGCGATCAGGACCAAGACGGAGATCTGCCGAGTCGGAGTCCAGGAGCAGGAACGTCAGCCAGGCCGGATCAGGACACAGGAG
This sequence comes from Rhinophrynus dorsalis, assembly GCA_037306005.1. Classification (NCBI taxonomy): domain Eukaryota; kingdom Metazoa; phylum Chordata; class Amphibia; order Anura; family Rhinophrynidae; genus Rhinophrynus; species Rhinophrynus dorsalis. Next base: position 295,423,219 of record CM074718.1, read on the forward strand.
CAGGAACGTCAGCCAGTCCGGGTCGGTACACGGTAGCAAGAACGTCAGCCAGGCCGGGTCCATACATAGGAACGAACACTGAAGAATAGTCAGGCAGTCCGGGTCGGTACACAGGCGCAGGAACTGGAGAGTAGTCAGGCAAGCCAAGTCGGTACACTGGAAACTTCATAAGCAAATGTAGCACTGGCACAGGAACACCACGAAATGGCAATGTGTGGGTGCAGGAGCCCAGTATATAAAGGCTATACTGGGCGGGCTTAACACAGGGCAACCAATGAGGACCTCACCTTGGATAACTGACAGAAAAAATATAAACAAGGAATCACGGGCAACGTGATAACTACTTAAACAATCATAGTGTCAAAAGCTCGGAAGAAATACTAACATTGGCAAATAGTATTTTATTTGTTGATTTATTTTACTATTATATAAAATAATTAAGGCAATACCGTTAGCAGTATAGATTACCAATGAGCTGACTGCATGTCAACAAAATATCAATATAAATGCTTTATCCACAGAAATGCACAATTGAAATCAAAAAACATACATAGTCATTACAGTATACTTCAGATATATGTAAACTAATAAAGATGCACTTGGTACACGGTGGGGATATAACTTTATTTTGAGGCACATTAGTATTAGAGATAACAACAGCACACTCATTATTTAGTCCAGTGGGATGTCTTGTACCAAGCTCAAATATCCAATATACCTCTCTTTTTAATAATTTATATACATTTCTCCATCAAATACCCAGGGAACCCCTTTCTAAACCCTGTGCACTGAAATGTTCTATACCACAACCAGAGGAATTGAAATGAGCAGCTACATTGGAACTAGGGTCCGCATTGCGAATGTTACTCAAATGTTCATTGACCCTTTCTCTTAAACTACTAATGGTCATTCCTACATATTGAATATTACATCTAGTATACATAAGAAGATAAATCACACCTCTAGTTGCACAATTTATGTAGCCCCTCTGTCACAGGCAAGGGCTATAGGCCTGGCTGAGACAGTGGAGAGTGTGTGGGAGTGAAAGGGTTAACACCAGATTCCTGGTTACTTATTATTATTCCTAGCAACCACCAAATTAACTCCTGAAATCCCTCCTGCACTATCACCCCAGTACTGCAGTTTGCTGCCACCACCGAGGCTTTGTATCTGGGCTTCTTAGGTTACCCCAAGCACAACAGAATTACAGTATAAAATCACCTTGATAATCAGACATATAGAATTAACCCTTTAATAGCATGTTCTAACTGAGCTTCCTTCAGAGAAGTGAGTTAATATTAGAGAACAGAGACAAGAGCTGATTAATTGAACATTTAATCTGAAAAAAGGTCTCACAGTGCTGTGTACAAAAATATAGTACATACAGAAATAAAGATCGCAAATTGGCAAAACAGTCCATAACATAAAATGGGAGAAACACAAGAAATCCTTACATACAATTACTTATATATAAGAATCCTTGTGAACTGAACCTTTCAGCTGTTAAAAAGAAATGCACCCTTTTTTATCCAAGACCCGTATTAAATAGATTCCATAGTTGCTTGTAAGAGGCCAGACCCCCTGGGTGTTACCTGGGAAGATCAGAGGTTTGACCTGACAGTTTAAGGCCCACTCAATGAGACCTGTCAGGGACACTACTGAAAAGTATAACATCTTAACAACAACCACGGAAACTTTTTTTTTTTGGGCATTCAGTTCCGGACTCCCTGAACGGCGTGCAGCCGCGCGGGGAGCCGGAATTCCATGACGTACATGTATGTCCTTTGTCCTTTAAGGACGTCCACTCGTGACATACATGTACGTCGTGTCGTTAAGGGGTTAACCTTAAAAGGCATAAGGCTTCCCAAAACCTGCAATTTACAGCACACCTCCATAATGTTATAATAATCACATTCCTCATATTTGTGTGAATATCTGGACACCAAATATGCTGGGTCTAACTGGTTGCAAAGTTGATATTCTTGTAATTCATAGCAGGAACACCTCTCCCTGGCTCAGTCTGGTACCCACCAAAAAGATAAAACCTGGACATTCTAAACATATATTTGTATTGAATCTTTTTACAATATATACACATGTTCTCCCTATTTCATGTTATGTGGCTGTCCCCTGGATAACCCCCCTTGGGTCATATGTCACAATACATTTTATGACACCGTACATCTAGCTCTGGTGATGTTATCTACTCATCCAATTTATCTAACGCTTTAAAAGGCTACAATAACATACACATACAGAATAAACAAACACATTGTACATACCATAGACCTGCAGAGACCAAATCATGCCTTGGCAAGACACCTTCACCTTAAGATGGTGGACAGAGGGATCCAGCCACAGGCTGATCAATCTGTTTACCATTAACCTCTATTCCGTCCTGACGAGACAGGCCATCTGCATTCCCCTTGCCCTTCTCCCTCCCTGAGCCCCAGCATGTCGTTGGGAAGGGACTCCCAGTATAAAATATTGTTATACCAATATACCTGGTGCCTATCAATGTCTGCACCTGGCTGTTCAGCGAGGTGTCTCAGCCCTTCAAGGGAGGGGTCACTGTGCAGAGCTTCCAGAAAATTCTTATTGCCTTCCCCCCATCTTGCTGCACAAGAGACTACAGCTCCCTCTGGAAGTGAATTGAAGGGTGGGATGAGGTCTAGTCCTTTCTCTGCGTGCTGGTCAGACAGTATGACCCTTTCATTGCCATCCTCCTCATGTTCTACAGCTGCAGCCCTGGCATACTGCTGGCATGTTACCCTGCTACCATTGGTATACCTCCCTGGTTCCCACTTTCCTCCCAGGGGCACAACTTCTGCTCTCTGCATTCCCCATCCAGGGAACATGTTACAGAAGGAAAGTCTCATTCCTCCTCCCCTTTACTCTCAGACATCACCGTCTCACAGGATTTAGACACAGGCAAATCACCACTCACTCCTGGTCATGCCTTAACTTTTACCCAAGGCACACCAAACCCTCTCTCTAGCCCTTCTTCACTAGGTTTTGGCATTTGGAACTCATTGTAATCATGTTTTACAACACACCCCACCTCACCTTTGGAAGGCATCACTGGTTCAGTTACAGGTAGGCATTTATCCATCCCCTGCTCTCTCTCCAAGCGATCAAATTTCACCACATCCACCAAAGTTTCACACAGTACCTTAGACTGAGAAGGACTTGCAGCTAGCCCTTCCAATTTCCAAGCGGTGCCCTGTGGAGCATACTGACAGAGAATCCAGCCCAAATCATTCCCCAAAAGAACACTAACATGGATATCATCAGAAACCCCCACTTCCTGCAAACCGTTGCCCGCACCACAATCATGGTACACATATGCCATGGGCACAGTGGGGCACCCACCCCCCAATTTCTTTGATGGACATGGTTCTTCCAGGGATTATGTCCTCTGTATTGATGATTTCAGGGCGCACCAAGGTGAACAACGCTCCAGAATTTCTCAATCCCATGGTCACCCAGTCCCCCACAGTTACATTCTGCAGGTTATCCTCTCTCTTCCCCACAGGCCCTCCCACAAGCAAAACTGATGGTGGCATTCCCACCTACACAAGCAGGTGGGGGTGGATTCCTATAAGGTGTGTAAAAGATAACTTTATCTTTCTCATTCTTAGCCTTCATATATTTTCTCTTATTATAGCTCAAGAGATCTTTCCTATTTTCACTTTTAACATAGTAACATGGTAACATAGTAGATAAGGCTGAAAAAAGATATGCGTCCATCAAGTCCAGCCCATACCAAAAACACCCCTGTTGATCCAGAGGAAGGCAAAAAAAAGCCCTCTGGAGCCATTTCCAATCTAGTCCCAAGTGTGTGTGTGGGAATTATTCCTTCCTTACTCCAATTGGTAGACAAATAGTTCCCCGGATCAATATCCTATTTGCGTTGAAGCCATCTGTCATAATTGCCAATATTGTTATGTGCTAGATAGGCATCCATTGCTTTTTTGAATGCAGTTGCATTATCTGCAAGCAAAACATCCGGAGGCAAAGAATTCCATAGCCTTACAGCTCTTACTGTAAAGAATCCTTGCCTTTGTTTTAGTCAAAAGCACCTTTCCTCTAATCTTAATGGATGACCTCTTGTTCTTAGCTCAGCTCTTTGCATAAATAATTCATTGGATAGTTCTTTGTATTGACCTTGAATGTATTTGCAAATGGTAATCATATCACCTCTTAGACGTCTCTTCTCTAATGTAAACAAACCCAGTTTGGCTAGTCTCTCTTTGTAACACAGATCCTCCAATCCCTTTATCAATTTTGTTGCACATCTCTGCACCTTTTCCAGTTCAGTAATGTATTTTTTTAGAACAGGCGCCCAAAATTGTACTCCATATTCTAGATGAGGCCTAACCAAGGATTTATACAGAGGTAGCATAATATTAGCATCCCTTGCTTCTACACCTCTTTTTATGCAGACTAGTACTCTATTTGCTCTTGCAGCAGCTGAGTGACTCTGCACACTGCTGTGAAGTATATTGTCTATCAGTACTCCTAAATCTTTCTCTAATGAGGATTTCCCATTTAGAGTATATGTAGCAAGTTTGTTTCTACAGCCCAAATGCATAACCTTACATTTATCTACATTAAATGACATCTGCCACTTTTCTGCCCACTTAGTTTATCTAAATCCTTCTGTAGGGAAAAAACATCCAGCTCTGTATGTATTTCCTTACATAGCTTAGTGTCATCAGCAAATATTAAGATGCTACTTTATTCCCACTTCTAAATCATTAATAAACAAATTAAAAAGCATTGGTCCCAGGACTTAACCCTGCGGCACCCCACTTATAACCTTAGACCAATCTGAAAAAGTTCAATTTACAACAACACTTTGCCATCTATTATTTAACCCGTTCTCAATCCATGTAAAGATAACACCACCCAAACCGAAGCCTTTTAATTTATGCAGTAACCTGTTGTGAGGCACTGTATCAAAGGCTTTTGCAAAATCCAAGTATACTACATCAACAGCAATTCCCCTGTCCAAATTACTACTCACTCTTTCATAAAATGCAAGTAAATTAATCTGACATGATCTGTTCTTCATGAAACCATGCTGATTCCTACTGTTTGTCTTCACATAGTCCTGAATACTGTCAGTTAATAACCCTTCTAGTATCTTACCCACTATGGAAGTCAAGCTCACATGTCTATAATTTCCTGGTTTGGATCTTGCTCCCTTTTTAAACAATGGAACTACATCAGCTTTCCTCCAATCACAGGGCTCTCTCTAATGCTTTGTCCAATATCCAGGGTTGGTATCCCCTGCGGCTGCATCTGTTTGTGGTTCATGGTATATCCTTTGCAGAAATCTTTGACAAAGCTCAGCTGGCTGCACTTCAAATCTCTCATCAGTGGTACAGTTTCTCCTAATTCAGAGAAACTGACCTGCCGGGACACCCCTGCTCGTATGCCCAGGATTACAACTGTCCACCCTCAACAGTCTGTTGCCTGCAGTGGGCTTCCGATATGTGTCCATAGAAACAATGCCAGTGGAGACATTACCAGTGATCTTTAAATACAGAAATGAAATGTATTCAGCAGAAGCCTCAAAAGTAAATAAAGATTTAATGTATTGTCATTAAGATAAGCCAAAAACTGTTCAACATCTGAGGCTTGACCCTTCCAAATAAATAGACTGTCTATGTATCTTCCAAATCACACAATATTGTCCCTATAAGAACTGCACTCTCGAAAAATGTGGGACTCCTCCTACCAACACATAAATAGGTTGGAGTAGGAGGGGGCAAACTTTGCCCCCTTAGAAGTCCCACGCCTCTGGAGAATGAAATCCCGATCGAACATAAAGAAATTGTGGGTTAGAAGATACCTAGTGTATAACAAAATAAACTCGGTCAAGACCTACGAATAAGAGCTGTAACGGGTAAGATGATATTCCAAAGCCATTAAACCCAAATCATGGGGGATGCAGGAATACAAGGACTTCACATCACAACTAAGCCATAAATAGCCCTCAGACCACTTCATAGTTTTCAATAACTGTATAACATTAGTAGTATCTTTAAGATAACTAGTCTGAGGACCAATGACTGTAACTGATGGTCCACCCAGTTATCACGGTGCCCGTGATTGCTCTCTTTTCATGTCTATCACCAGTAGGGGGCTCTCTATTGGCTGGCTGCCTTCAGCCCGCCCTGTATTGCCTATTTAAACCTAGCCTGGGCACCCTTTGGTTGCCCTTTCGTGTTGTCTCTATGCCGTTGAATATAGACCTTGTTCCTGAGTATCCCGGGCCTCTGCTGTGTTCCTGCGACCTGTGTTCAACCTGTTCCAGTGTTTCCAGTTGAAGAGTTCCTGCCTTCGTCTGATCCGGTTGAGCCACCGCTTCCTGCTGCCAGTCTCCGCCGTTGTTCCTGATTCCGGTTGACCGTCTGCATGCTGGTTCCTGCTTCCATCTGCTGGTTCCTGTCCAGTCGTCTTCAGTCATCTGACGTTCCTGAGTCGCCTTGGCGACATTACTAACTTGCCGGTTATTCAGTTCGCGGGTACTGGTTGCTTGACAGCCACCCGGCTGCCTCAGTATTATTAGTGTTCCACGTACAGGGTACTGGTTCACTCCACAAGCCACCCGGCTGTCTCAGTATGTATAGTGTTCCACGTACAGGATACTGGTTCGCTCCTCAAGCCATCCGGCAGTCTCAGTATTGTTAGCGTTCCATGTACAGGGTACTGGTTCGCTCCTCAAGTCATCCGGCAGTCTCAGTATGGATAGCGTTCCACTACAGGGTACTGGTTTGCTCCTTTTGCCATCCGGCAGTCTCAGTATTGTTAGCATTCCACGTACAGGGTACTGGTTCGCTCCTTAAGCCATCCGGCAGTCTCAGTATTGATAGCGTTCCACGTACAGGGTACTGGTTCGCTCCTCAAGCCATCCGGCAGTCTCAGTATGGATAGCGTTCCACTACATGGTACTGGTTCGCTCCTTTTGCCATCCGGCAGTCTCAGTATTGTTAGCATTCCACGTACAGGGTACTGGTTCGCTCCTTAAGCCATCCGGCAGTCTCAGTATTGATAGCGTTCCACGTACAGGGTACTGGTTCGCTCCTCAAGCCACCCGGCTGTCTCAGTATTGAAAGCGTTCCACATACAGGGTACTGGTTCGCTCCTCAAGCCATCTGGCAGTCTCAGTATTGATAGTGTTCCACGTACAGGGTACTGGTTCCCTCCTTTAGCCATCCGGCAGTCTCAGTATTGATAGCGTTCCACGTACAGGGTACTGGTTCGCTCCTCAAGCCACCCGGCTGTCTCAGTATTGATAACGTTCCACGTACAGGCTACTGGTTCGCTCCTCAAGCCACCCGGCTGTCTCAGTATTGATAGTGTTCCACGTACAGGGTACTGGTTCGCTCCTCAAGCCACCCGGCTGTCTCAGTATTGATAGTGTTCCACGTACAGGGTACTGGTTCGCTCCTCAAGCCACCTGGCTGTCTCAGTATTGATAGCGTTCTACGTACAGGGTACTGGTTCGCTCCATGCACACCTGGTTGCTGCTATAGTGGTATGGCGTTCCATCTGTGAGAGCACTGGTGAGCTCCACATCCTTCACTATCTCTGCTGCTGGCGGCCTACTTACTGACTTAGCCTCATTTCCATCATAGTGACTGTTGTTCCACCTTCCAGTCACTTAGGCGAGTGGTTGCCATTATCTCCTGTCTATGGGCTGCCTTGCCCGGTATTGGTATGGCCGGTAGAACCTATCCTATTCCTTGTGTTGCCTTACCCGGTACTGGCAAGGCCAGTAGAGCCGGTGTTATCTCCTGTCAATTGGCTGCCTTGCCCGGTATATGGTAAGGCCGGTAGAACCTGTCCTGTTTCCTTGGGTTGCCTTACCTGGTATTGGCAAGGCCGGTAGAGCCAGTCTTAACCTCCTGTCTAGGGGCTGCCTTGCCCGGTATCTTAGCAAGGCCGGTAGAGCCTCACCTCATGAATTCCAATCCTTTGGCTGCCTTGCCCGGTATATTGGCAGGGCCGGCAGAGCCAATTGTTACCGGTTTTAACTGGGTCAGCAATAATGTAACCCAGAGAAATATGTATGTATATATAAATATGATGATTTTAAATGTACATATACATAAATATTTCCGGTTATGAGGATTCAGGCGCAAAAGAGATGGTTCAATCAAAAACAGAATTTATTAGAACACCACAGAGTCTTAAAAATGGACACGGCAAATTAGAATCTATATTTCCTTATAAGGAATTAAATGGCATGCACAACAGAAATTAGACTAACTACAAAAATACATTTAGGACTACAGAACACAAAACATTAATATATTTCTATATACATAAGTGCACTGGTGTCATGGCATAGTTACCTGGGCAGAATCTCCTCCAGCACATGTCTTGTTATAGCTCTTCTTCACTGCCCCTTCTCTCCTTTCCTCCATCTTTCTCCTTCACTGCATCTTCTCTCTCACTCCTCCTGCCTAAATAGAATCTAATCCCTTATTTTATACTCTTTACTGCCCATTACTTTCAATGTAAAATAGGCCTAAACACATGACATAAGTGCACTTATTTAAGACACTTCCCTATAAGGATCATTTTAAGAAGTTAACTTGTGTGTGTAAAAAGAAACACATCAGAGTGGACTTTGTGATACACTTATTTTGGGACCCTTCTGAAAATGCCTATTTCCCTGAAGGACAAGGGAATGTCAGCCTAAATTCAGCAATCCTCCTCTTGCAAGATATGCACATCTCTATTGGTTCCCAGGCCATTTGTCTTGTCAGCGAACAGGTGATACCCTGACTGAGTTGGTAAAGGACAGGATGATACATACATCTGATTTGTGTATATAAATATATACATACATATATAGATATATTTACATACACCGTCTGCATTTGCAGAATAAATATTATGTATCAGTATCATGTGTGCACTATAAAACATACTTGTACATCCCATTATTACTGATGCATATTCACTCATACATTGACCATCCAAAATAGATCTTCCAGTGCCCATAGAGCCCACCTGTCCACAAACAAGCTGACCCCTGTTATTATGAGAGAAAATAGATCTGCATCTCAGCAAGCCTGTGGGCCACCTGTCCCAGAACAAGCTGCCCACTGATTGTTATATAAAATGCAGACATATTTCCCTATCTATCTATCTATCTATCTATCTATCTATCTATCTATCTACTGTATTGGTATAAAAACCACATCTGTTTACATGAATATTTACATGAAATGGAGATATTACACAAGCAATAAGCCATCTGGTAACAGTCGCCCCCTTGTTGCCATGAGAAGTAATGCGATTGGCAACACTTAAAATAGTAATTGCTTGTGATTTATCTCCATTATAATGCTCATTTAGGCAATACATATATGTTACACTTCTGATTATAATGAAAACCTACTTGTGTTTGTCCCTAAATAACATTCTGTTGAAATGGCCAATAGCAATGTGATCATGTGAGGTGAAGCAACATTTTGGCATAGAATTTAGACATGACAAACCCCATAGATTGATGTATTGCAGTAGTGGTCTTTTCTCCTTCTGTGATTCAGCTTTGCTGCATAGTCCATCATCCTTTGGGTCTGATATCTGGTTCCAACACACTGGCACTGAAGAACTGGAGGAGTACAATCTTATGTCCATTCATGCAAGACTTTAAGAAAGAGGACCAACACTTGAAACCTTTGTCTTTAGTCAGTTATCCATGGGATCCGGTTTCTTTCCCAACTTCTGAAGGTCTTGGTCTCTTTTCCATTGTAAATAGGGTCTGAAAGAATGAAGCATGTTCTTGACGGTAGAACTGTTTGAACAAGTGTCTGTTATCTTCATTGACAGTGACCCCTGAGCAGTCATATTTCCATGGCACTTCCAGTAGTTTCTCTCTCACCCATTCCATTATCCTTGGCAGGATGGTGTGCTTGTGCGTTTCTTCCAGATGGCAAGGTGTGAGCAGCTGCTATTTTAACATATGAGAAGTTTCTTGAATGGAAAAAGTGTCCATTTGTTGTGAATGTCTCTTTTCTTTCTTTCTCTTTTCTTTTCACATTTCCTTACAGCAATACATTTCTATTGGGTTGTGATGTCCTAATTCTGTGTCTCAATTGTGGAGGTAGGAATATACCTATATTTATCTCCTGTATGATTTCTTTACATTCACCTCACTCCTTTTTAAGGATTGAGCACACTGCCATATGGTCAGTTCTCTGTCACTTGATTGTAGCAGTATTTATAGCCTGTACATCTCCCCTTAATGTATATACCTGTATCTCTTTATACCTATCTTGAATACATACATATATACACACACACACACACACACACACACACACACACACACACACATATATACTTCCTAACTTGTGTTTCCCTATTTCTATAGATATTTCTATGTTATTAATCCTAACATTTGTGATATTTTGGAAACATAATTAAATAAAATGGTATGAAAACTTAAGAGTCTCAGTATCTTATATGGATGGTGATCAAATAATGTCCCCAATTAATCATTAAATAAAAACAAGCCACCAAGTGACGATACTAAGAATGACACGAATACGTGTATAGAAAAGAACTATCACATCATCCATTTTCCATCCAGACCAAGGAAGTCTAGAAGGAAAGTGATGAAGCTACCACTGAAATATGGGGTATGCCATCCTGCTTTATAGATACTGAGCTCTATTTAATCTGTATGCCTTAAAAGGAAGTATTCAGTGTGGATAACAAAATCATTATGTAGGTACAAGGAATAAATGTATATTAAGTTAAATGGTATATAAGTTAAAAGAAGACTGTATTAGAGTTCATATGAGTGACATGATTGTAACTCCACAAGTATTACAGTTCTATTTATCAGAGTCTTGTGAGCAGAAAAATGATGCACACTGGGACATTTCCTGCTTTGCTCCTTTAAAGTTAATGTAAAATCATCTCCTGTTCTCCTCAGTACATCAAACTCTGTAAAGTGACAGATTTCTGGTGACAGAACAGGGTTTCACATAGACCAACAGTGAAGATATCCTAAAGGAAAGAAAAACAAACATAACTAATCTAATCTAATATATACAATTAATTTTAATCTGTCCAGTTATTATCTATAGGGACAGATTTTAGGGCTCTGGATATTTACCCAATACCTAACAGGGCCCATCTTTGGGCAAATTCAGCCCTTACATAAGAATTATGCCACTCAGGTTTACCCATTATACAGGAACCCTCCCCCTCTTTGGGCACACTGTGGAGTATTGACAATGTAATGGCCATTGTTACATAGATGGTAGTGCCTATTTCAGTGGGGAAAATGGCAATTGCTGACACTACAGGGTTTGGGGAGAAGTATATTTCATTGTTCCCCTGATTGAGAATAGGGCTTCCTTGAGGGTTATCAGGTAACAACAAAGTTTGTTCTCTTACCTTTTCTGAAGGATTACCCACTGAGTATTGTTGTTCCTGTTGGGGGTGATGGTTCTCATTGTTATGGAGATACTGCAAAATACTCATGTACACAGAAGAGCTGGTTAAAGTGTTCACAGCATCTGAGATTTTTATGGGAAATGTATAAGCATTTTCTTTATGACATGAAGGAATTTGCCCTGTTCTGGATAATGCAACCTCATCCATTATTTCAAAATTTAATTCAGGTATAGGGACAGAGGCTGCAGAGTCTATGGGTAACTGAAGAGTGAATCCAGTAGGATCCCCTTCTTCCCAAACATTCACATCTGAATCACATATACCTAGGTCAGATGTACAAATAGTGACAGGGTCAGATGGCTTGATTTCTAGCTTATTAGCTACTACTATGTGTCCATTGAGAAGAGAAATGTCCTGTAGCAGCTGGCCTTCCTTTATTCTACAAGGGGCATGGTCTATAATTTTGCCCTCTTTCAATTCTGTGAGCTGATCCTGCATTACTTTATATGCACTTACAATGTGATCACGCTCATTTTGTACTGACACCAGAGTTTTCTTACACTCTGCTAACTCTTTTTGTGTCATTTTATTTTCCTGTTCAAGTGCCTCTTTTGAAGTTATCACAATTTGGTTTATATTAATTAGTGAGGTCACTTGGTTTTGTAGTTCATCTCTCTTTGTTTCAGTTTCATTTAATTGACTTTTACAGTCATGAAGGGCTGCATGTAAATTTTCTATTTTGGCGTTCATTGCCAGGCATGCTGCATACATACTTGCAACTGCCATGCCCTTAAGTTTTTTACTTTTACATTTCTTTGAGGACATTGCCTCTGCATTAAATAATTCCTGGACATAAGTCCAAGGATTTTCTTTTAATTTAGCATCAGATGCAAACTCTGTGCTTTTATGTTTTGTAATATAAGCTGCTACAAAATCTTCTAAGCTAGATACCTTAGCCATCTTGCCACAGACAATATAGCACAAAACTATGTAAAGAAAACAAAATAAAATAAAATAAAAATTATTCCCCCTTAATGGTATATCCTCCCCAGTAAGTTGGCCGGCTCTTACAGGTTACTCTAATATACTCTTACATCAAAAAATTGGGGAATTTTATATGTAATGGTGGTGTATCCTCTCCCTTATGTTCGCTAGCTCCTAAGGGTTCCTCTAATACCCACATTAACAATGCATAGGATTTACTTTTTACTGCCGCGACCCAGTTATGCTGGGCGGGTGACTCACCCTACCTTGAGACACAAACAGGGTACTTGGGGCAAACGACAGCAACTACCTAGTGCATATAAATTATAGGATTTACTCTTTACTACCGCGACCCAGTTATGCTGGGCGGGTGACTCACCCTACCTTGAGACACAAACAGGGTACTTGGGGCGAACGATAGTAACTACCTATTGTTTATTTCATATAGATTAAATCACCGGGACTCTGGTAGTGCTGAGTGGCTGTACTCAGCCTGAACTCGCCTAATAACCTTACCTGTATAAACAGATCTAGGTGTTAATGAAAGAGACCATCAATTTCACGTCCCAAAAGTGGTCGCCAATTAATGTTACCGGTTTTAACTGGGTCAGCAATAATGTAACCCAGAGAAATATGTATGTATATATAAATATGATGATTTTACATGTACATATACATAAATATTTCCGGTTAGGAGGATTCAGGCGCAAAAGAGATGGTTCAATCAAAAACAGAATTTATTAGAACACCACAGAATCGTAAAATGGACACGGCAAATTAACCTAAACTTCCTTATAAGGAATTAAATGGCATGATTTCTTTCCTTGTAGAATAAAGGAAGGCCAGCTGCTACAGGACATTTCTCTTCTCAAGGGACACATAGTAGTAGCTGATAAGCTAGAGATCAAGCCATCTGCCCCTGTCACTATTTGTACATCTGACCTAGATATATGTGATTCAGATGTGAATGTTTGGGAAGAAGGGGATCCTACTGGATTCACTCTTCAGTTACCCATAGACTCTGCAGCCTCTGTCCCTATACCTGAATTAGATTCTGAAATAAAGGATGAGGTTGAATTATCCAGAACAGGGCAAATCCATTCATGTCATAAAGAAAATGCTTATACATTTCCCATAAAAATCTTAGATACTGTGAACACTTTAACCAGCTCTTCTGTGTACAGGAGTATTTTGCAGTATCTCCATAACAATGAGAACCATCACCCCCAACAGGAACAACAATGCTCAATGGGTAAATCTTCAGAAAAGGTAAGAGAACAAATTTTGTTGTTACCTGCTAACCCTCAAGGAAGCCCTATTCTCAATCAGGGGAAAAATGAAATATACTTCTCCCCAAACCCTGTAGTGTCAGCAATTGCCATTTTCCCCACTGCAATAGGCACTACCATTTATGTAACAATGTCCATTACATTGCCAATACCCCACAGTGTGCCCAAAGAAGGGGAGGTTTCCTGTATAATGGGTAAACCTGACTGGCATAATTCTTATGTAAGGGCTGAATTTGCCCAAAGATGGGCCCTGTTAGGTATTGGGTAAATATTCAGGCCCTAAAATGTGTCCCTATAGACAATAACTGGACAGATTAAAAAGAATTGTATATATTAGATTAGTTATGTTTGTTTTTCTTTCCTTTAGGCTATCTTCACTATTGGTCTATGTGAAAACCTGTACTGTCACCAGAAATCTATCATTTTACAGAGTTTGATGTACTGAGGAGATCCTGAGATGATTCTACACTAAATTTAAAGGAGCAAAGCAGGAAATGTCCCATTGTGCATCATTTTTCTGCTCACAAGACTCTGATGAATAGAACTGTAATACTTGTGGAATTACAATCAAGTCACTCATATGAACTCTAATACTGTCTTCTTTTAACTTATATACCATTTCACTTAATATACATTTATTCCTTATACCTCCATAATGATTTTGTTATCCTCACTGAATACTTCCTTATAAGGCAGAAAGATTAAATAAAGCTCAGTATCTATAAGCAGGATGGCACACCCCATATTTCAGTGGTACCTTCATCACTTTCCTTCTAGACTTCCTTGGTCTTAATGGAAAGTGAATGATGTGATAGTCCTTTTCTATAAATGTATTTGTTTGCATTCTTAGTACCGCCACTTGGTGGCTTATTTTTATTTAATGAATAATTGGGGACATTATTTGATCACCATCCATGTAAGATACTGAGACTCTTAAGTTTTCATACCATTTTATTTAATTATGTTTCCAAAATATCCCAAATGTTAGGATTAATAACATAGAAATATCTATAGAAATAAGGAAACACAAGTTAGGAAGTATGTGTGTGTGTGTATATGTATATATATATATATATATATATATATATATATATATATATATATATGTATTCATGTATTCAAGATAGGTATAAAGAGATACAGGTATATACATTAAGGGGAGATGTACAGGCTATAAATACTGCTACAATCAAGTGACAGAGAACTGACCATATGGCAGTGTGCTCAATCCTTAAAAAGGAGTGAGGTGAATGGAAAGAAATCATACAGGAGATAAATATAGGTATATTCCTACCTCCACAATTGACACATAGAATTAGGACATCACAACCCAATAGAAATGTATTGCTGTAAGGAAATGTGAAAAGAAAAGAGAAAGAAAGAAAAGAGACATTCACAACAAATGGACACTTTTTCCATTCAAGAAACTTCTCATATGTTAAAATAGCAGCTGCTCACACCTTGCCATCTGGAAGAAACGCACAAGCACACCATCCTGCCAAGGATAATGGAATGGGTGAGAGTGACTACTGGAAGTGCCATGGAAATATGACTGCTCAGGGGTCACTGTCAATGAAGATAACAGACACTTGTTCAAACAGTTCTACCGTCAAGAACATGCTTCATTCTCTCAGACCCTATTTACAATGGAAAAGAGACCAAGACCTTCAGAAGTTGGGAAAGAAACCGGATCCCATGGATAACTGACTAAAGACAAAGGTTTCAAGTGTTGGTCCTCTTTCTTAAAGTCTTGCATGAATGGACATAAGATTGTACTCCTCCAGTTCTTCAGTGCCAGTGTGTTGGAACCAGATATCAGACCCAAAGGATGATGGACTATGCAGCAAAGCTGAATCACAGAAGGAGCAAAGACCACTACTGCAATACATCAATCTATGGGGTTTGTCATGTCTAAATTCTATGCCAAAATGTTGCTTCACCTCACATGATCACATTGCTATTGGCCATTTCAACAGAATGTTATTTAGGGACAAACACAAGTAGGTTTTCAATATAATCAGCAGTGTAACATATATGTATTGCCTAAATGAGCATTATAATGGAGATAAATCACAAGCAATTACTATTCTAAGTGTTGCCAATCGCATTACTTCTCATGGCAACAAGGGGGCGACTGTTACCAGATGGCTTATTGCTTGTGTAATATCTCCATTTCATGTAAATATTCATGTAAATAGATGTTGTTTTTATATCAATACAGTAGATAGATAGATAGATAGATAGATAGATAGGGAAATATGTCTGCATTTTATATAACAATCAGTGGGCAGCTTGTTCTGGGACAGGTGGCCCACAGGCTTGCTGAGATGCAGATCTATTTTCTCTCATAATAACAGGGGTCAGCTTGTTTGTGGACAGGTGGGCTCTATGGGCACTGGAAGATCTATTTTGGATGGTCAATGTATGAGTGAATATGTATCAGTAACAATGGGATGTACAAGTATGTTTTATAGTGCACACATGATACTGATACATAATATTTATTCTGCAAATGCAGACGGTGTATGTAAATATATCTATATATGTATGTATATATTTATATACACAAATCAGATGTATGTATCATCCTGGCCTTTACCCACTCAGTCAGGGTATCACCTGTTCGCTGACAAGACAAATGGCCTGGGAACCAATAGAGATGTGCATATCTTGCAGGAGGAGGATTGCTGAACTTAGGCTGACATTCCCTTGTCCTTCAGAGAAATAGGCATTTTCAGAAGGGTCCCAAAATAAGTGTATCACAAAGTCCACTCTGATGTGTTTCTTTTTACACACACAAGTTAACTTCTTAAAATGATCCTTATAGGGAAGTGTCTTAAATAAGTGCACTTATGTCATGTG
Organism: Rhinophrynus dorsalis; assembly: GCA_037306005.1. Lineage (NCBI taxonomy): Eukaryota > Metazoa > Chordata > Amphibia > Anura > Rhinophrynidae > Rhinophrynus > Rhinophrynus dorsalis. The sequence goes on from CM074718.1 coordinate 295,439,790, forward strand.
TTTAGGCCTATTTTACATTGAAAGCAATGGGCAGTAAAGAGTATAAAATAAGGGAGTAGATTCTATTTAGTCAGGAGGAGTGAGAGAAGGAGGAGAGAGAAGGAAGAGAGAAGGAGGAGTGAGAGAGAAGATGCAGTGAAGGAGAAAGATGGAGGAAAGGAGAGAAGGGGCAGTGAAGGAGAGCTATAACAAGACATGTGCTGAAGGAGATTCTGCCCAGGTAACTATGCCATGACACCAGTGCACTTATGTATATAGAAATATATTAATGTTTTGTGTTCTGTAGTCCTAAATGTATTTTTGTAGTTAGTCTAATTTCTGTTGTGCATGCCATTTAATTCCTTTTAAGGAAGTTTAGGTTAATTTGGCGTGTCCATTTTACGATTCTGTGGTGTTCTAATAAATTCTGTTTTTGATTGAACTATCTCTTTTGCGCCTGAATCCTCATAACCGGAAATATTTATGTATATGTACATGTAAAATCATCATAGTTATATATACATACATATTTCTCTGGGTTACATTATTGCTGACCCAGTTAAAACCGGTAACACAATATTGCTCTTACTTGTATTGTATTCCTGTCTAATAAAGATATATGTGTGTACGTGTATGTTACCCTACGGGGCTGCATTAACTTTTCAATAAAGTTGTGTTTTTACCTAACTCTGCGTCTGAGAGTCTTAACAAACCGTGACACCATTCTCTCAACACTTCGTTCAAAGAACCAATACTAGTGACAATTGGTCTGCCCTCTGGTGATTTATGGATCTTAGGCAAATGGTGAAAGATGGGACTAACCAGCTTTATTAATATTTGATTTCCTACGAAAACAGTTGCTGTCAAGACAACGTAGATCTTGTTCTACAAGACCCTGGAAAACATCCAGAGCCTTGCCCCTGGCTGCAACCAGATAAAAATAAGAATTGGAAACAATCTTAACCATGTTGTTCCCCAGGGAGTCCGGAGCATTAATGGTACCACCCTCAACCCTCATGTCAAGCATGTCTATTAGTACGCAGGAGTCCCCAAAGGACAACAGGGTATTGGATTCACTACTGGAGACCTCAGAAGTCTCCTCGACACCATCACCTATGCAAGTCACATCATCGTCATAATCTATCAGCCCAAATAATTTTTTTAGGGTCAGTTTACTAACAAATTTATTGACGAGGGTCAGTTTTTCAAGTATTGAGACGGAAGATTAAATTCTATTAGAGACAGAGATTTCAGAGCAGCTCTCGACTTCAATGGCCTCCCCTTCCTCTTCTTTTTTAGTATCCAATTGAATGGAACAGGTGGCAAGGGGTTTGAGATGGAACCAGAGGAAAAGAACGAGGACTTACAAATAAGACCACCAAAGTGGTCCTCCTCAAGGATGAAGAGAGCAATTATAGCAAAGAAATGTAGAAAAGGTAGAAAAAGGAAGGAACTGTAAGAGGTGAAAAACTGGCAAAGACCACCAAGAAATAATATCAGTAGTGAATTTATCTAAGCACAAATTGTTCACGGTGGAAAAATCAGCTTTGGAGGGTGGTCTTAATTTTGCCCCCATGAGACATTTTAGCCTCTTCAACACCATCATTGAAGTTACTAAATTTGTTCATATTTTGATGGTGTCAAGGAGACTTCTGAGGTCTCCAGTAGTGAATCCAATACCCTGTTGTCCTTTGGGGACTCCTACGTACTAATGGACATGCTCGACATAAAGGTTGAGGATGGTACCATTGATGCTCCGGACTCCCTGGGGAACACGGTTAAGCTTGTTTCCATTTCTTATTTTTATCCGGTTGCAGTCAGAGGTAGGGCTCTGTATATTTTCCAGGGCCTTGTAGAACAAGATCTATGTTGCCTTGACAGCAACCATTTTCAAAGGAAATCAAATATTAATAAAGCTGAATGGGATGCTAAACATAATTTGGTTTCACTTAATAATATAGTGATCAGGATAGCAGATAAGGGGGGACTGGTGGTAGTGTTGGATTCTACCTATTATCATGAGGAGGCTTTGAGACAGTTGGGAGATACAGAAGGATACATCAGACTCTCTACTAATCCTACCGGCGACTTTGCTCACATTCTGAGCTCTCTGGTTAATAGAGGACTAAATGCAGGTGTACTAACACGTAAAGAGGCAGATAGTATAACGGTGAAGGATCCGGTTATCCCCATCTTTTACCATTTGCTTAGATCCATAAAACACCAGAGAGCCCAGAGGGCAGACCAATTGTCGCTAGTATTTTGAAGTGTTGGGAGAATGGATGGACCATCAGTTACAACCATTGGTCCTCAGACTATTTAGTAATCTTGAATGAATGAATATATTTATTTATATAGCACCACAAGTTTAGGCAGTGCTTTACAATTTAAGGCTTTAGACAATACAGGGTTACAAGTGTTTTGTAGAGTGAAACATTGGGTGTGAGGTCCCTGCCCGAAAGCTTACAATCTAAAGATACTACTAATGTTATACAGTTATTGGAAACTATGAAGTAGTTTGAGGGCTATTTATGGCTTAGTTGTGATGTGAAATCCTTGTATTCCTACATCCCCCATGATTTGGGATTAATGACTTTGGAATATCTTACCCATTACAGTTCTTATTTGGAGGTCTTGCCCGAGTTTATTTTGTTATCCATTAGGTATCTTCTAACCCACAATTTCTTTATGTTTGATGGGGATTTCTTTCTCCAGAGGCTTGGGACTTCTATGGGTCAAAGTTTGCCCCCTAATACATCAACCTATTTATGGGTTGGTGGGAGGAGTCCCACATCTTTGGAGAGGGACAATATTGTGTGGTTTGGAAGATGTATTTCATTTCTGGATTTAAAGATCACTGGTGATGTCTCCACTGGCAGTTGCTATCCTGGACATACGATCAGTGGTGTCCCACTGGGTCAGGTTCTCAGCACGTGGAGAAACTGTACCACTTATGAGCGATTATAAATTTAGATGGTGGTGTGTGAGTTTCCATGTTTTACTATAAAACTACCTTACGCAGTACAACATACGAAACAGCAAAATCATTGCATAACTGAATTAAAGAGCAAACTCGCATTGCAAAGCAAGGTTATAAAGTATGCATCATTACATTGCAAATTAACCCTTATGGTCAGGGCCGGATTTATCTCAAGGCCGAGTAGGCATCTGCCTAGAGGCGCACCACACAGAGGGGCGCCTGTCATTGGAACCCGTTTTTTTTTTTTTTTTTAATTTATTTTATTTATATATATATATATATATATATATATATAAATTTTTTTTTTTTTTTTATTATTCTTCTAACCCCGGTCATGTCTGTGCCTCTTTTGGCACAGACCTTTAGCTGCAGAACACTCTCATGAGCTCTTTAGTAATGCAGAGAGCTGGGAGATGACATAATCTGCATTACTGAGCACAACACTGCGCGGGAGCTCCAGCAGTTACAGGTGCAGACCTGTCTTGCCACGCCACTGGACCACCAGGGAGGAGTTAGGAAACGGGGGTGGCCGCAATGTGAGGCAATATGGAGCTGATGGGGGGCCGAGTTGTCGCTGATGGGACAATATGGAGATGATGGGGAAATGTGGAGATAAGGGCAATATGGAGCTGATGGGGTGCAATGTGAGGGCAATATGGAGCTGATGGGGTAATGTGGAGATGATAGGGGCAATATGTCATGATCGGGGCAGTGTGGAGATTAGGAGCATTGTGGAGGTGTCCAGCGGAGATGGCCAATGGGGGGGCGCTTCAGATTTTTGTGCCTACAGGCTCCTGAGATGTAAATCCGTCCCTGCTTATGGTGCTAGGGAGGTATACAACACATCACAAAATACCTGGGAACTCTGACAGGGTTACCCTCCGGGTAACCCTGTTTCAAAAGTTCCCAGGTATGCACATCACAGTTCAATGCGTTTGATCCCTCACTAGCATTCAGTGGGCTAACAGAGTCATATTATCCATGGATGAGTGTCCACGATGATCTGCTACAGCACCCAAGACACCAGATCCACAGTATTTGGGAAAATTATGATGCCCAAAACCATGCGCTCCTAAACCACCACAAGTCAGTTTCCAGTTATCTTTTGCTTGTAGTCTTTTTTTTTTTGTCTCTCTCCTCCATACACACTTAAGTCAAACGACTGTGATGTCAGCACACGTCCTTCAGCCCACTAGAGTTTCAGCTAATAGAATTATAACATCTCCATAAAACCCAAGCTCTAATTGCAAACCAAATTTTAAATATAAAATGCAGTGTGAATTACAGCACTTCACAATCAGATATAGCTCTACATCATCCAGGGAACTGTTTCTTGAACGATCTGATTCAGGAACCGCATGCACCACGTATACAGTACGTGGGGGAAACCCGCCCAGATCATCTGTTCCTGTATCCATATGCATCCCGACTATATTCCACCTTGCTTCCATCATCCCCAGTCTTCCCTTTCGTATACGCCGCGGTCACGTGATTCGTGATGTTTGCAAAGGTCCTTTAGCCCTCTAAAATCTAGCCGGTACACGGAGGCAAGAAGGGGGTATGGAGGATCCAGAGGAGGAAGAAAGCTGCTGGGAATATGCTGAGAGCGGAGAGAAGTCTGTAAAAGACATAGAGGAAGGTGAGCTTGAGTGTGAAACCTGATAAAAAGCGATAGCGCGTAGGGAGAGAGGAAGCATGTGAAACAATTGTTATTCTGAAAAGCAGGTGGAAACCCAAATGTTGTAGGAAAATGGGAATCGTCTATTCATCATGAAGGAGAGAGTTGGGCGCCGTGAACTACAGGCAGAAGAGGTAATTGTGCACTTGGACATGGTGGTGGTAGAATGGATGCCTGGATTGTGCAAAAAAGGGGAGTACTTGGAAAAATGAAACGGGCGTTGGGCGGACACCTGGATTATGGGAGGGGGAGATAGAGATGGACACGAGAACATACCCAACTAATGTCCTTTTTATTTGTACTCTTGTACCTTTTGTACTCGTCAGACTGTTGTACCTTTTTCACCACAGAAGGAAAACGGAGCTCTGTATGGTTAATTCTGCCGGTATTACAGATAGACACAGGAGTGATCACAGACATACAGTGCACTGATAATTAAGGTATAGGCCAGAACAATATTTTATGTAAAGAAAATCTCATTTAGTCTAAGATCATTTTTGTGCACAGCTGCTGTATGTTGTATCTGACATTTAGTTTATTGGTATACTCAGACGTTAAATGTTTTAGTAGTTATATGGATGCAGAAGTTGTGAGTGTACTATTTTCATTTGAGAAATGTTGGAGAATATGTGAGGAGTAGAGATAGACACTTTGACCGTGCAAGGTGAAACAAAGATGCATAGGTGGCAGGAGAGACACATAGTGCAAGGAGGGCAAGTGAGGAAAATGGCTACTTGGAAAATTCAAGAGTGGGGACAAATAGACACCTGGATGGTGTGGGACGAGAGTAGAATACCTGCACAAACAAAGGGGGTGATTCACCTTGAAAATATGTGAGAGATGGACATTTGGACTGTGTGGGGAAGAGGACACCTGGAGTTTGTGGGGGTGTCAGGCAGAAATATAGTAACATAGTTGATGAGGCTGAAAAAATTGTGTTCATCAAGATCACCCCATGCCATTCCAAACCTGTAGCTCAAGAGGATGGCAAGAATGAAAAAAATTGAAGCCATTTCTAATTAAACCAACAAATGGTTAAAAACAATGGCAGTCCAGCATAACCTGGATCAACATCCAATCAGCTGGGGAACCAGCTGTCATAATTCTCAATATTGTTATGAGCTAGAAAGGAATTAGTAACCTTTTTTTTTTAAAATCCGTCACAGTATCTATAAGCACAGCATCCCAAGGCAAAGGATTACATAACTTTACTGCTCTTGGTGTATAATATCCCTGCCTTTGTTTTTGTCTGAAGTGCCTTTTCTCTAGTCTTAATGGATGACCTCTTCTTTTTTTTTTTTTTTTTTCTCTTCTCACCTCTTTCAGTAAATAGTTTCTTGGATAATTATTTGTATTTTCCTTGAATATATTTGTAAATCATAATCATATCACCCCTTGGACATCTCTAATGTAAACAAACCCAGTTTGGCTACTTTTTATTTATAACTCAGATTCTCCAGTCCCTTTATCAGTTTTGTTCCATGTCTGTGCACTTTTGCAGTTCAATACTTTTTATTTTAACACCTTAAAGGGGATGTATCACCTTCTAAAACCTTATTACCATATATTTTGTTAATAAAAGTAATAACCTCAGTATAATGCTAACAGGAGCGCAACGTGATGCTAGAAGACATTCACAGCACACCGAAGGGAAGCGTGAATGCTCTCCCTGGGGCAGCTGGGAGGGAGTTGGGAAGAGAAATAGGACACGCAGAAGAGCTTTGCCAAAGAATCGGCATGTTCCTTTATGATTGACCATGTAATATCTTTGTAAATACTTAGATTAAAAAAAAAACAAAAAAACAGCTTTCCTGTTATTACGGTTATTTACAAAACAGCTGTGCTGTGCACATAATGCAAAAGTGTACAGCACAGAAGATAAAATATCTATGCAAGCACTTAGATTAAAAAAAACACAGCTTTCCTGTTATTATGCTTACAGGGGTATGGAAATTTTAAAAAAATAAAGCTACTTGTCCAAGGGACTAAAACGGGAGCTCAATCTACTTGTCCCTCGTGACAATCTACTTGTCCTGATACACAAAATAATTAGTATTTCAGTACAGCCACTAAAATATGTGTATCCAGTTAAACGGGGTGTTATCTTTTTAACTTTTTGAATGAACTTCAAAGGATTAGTTTATAGGGGGATGCCTAACAAATGAAACAAAAAAATATAGTAGAACAAGTACACATGGCGCAGTAAAGGTCCCATGAGCTGAAGGTTACCAACTTGCTTGGAAAAAAAGTGATCTTTCCATTGCGGTTACATTATCCGCAAGTCCCATTTTTACTGATGTGCCAAACATATTGATCATGACACAGAAAAGGTTTAGCTAAATTCTAAGACACCAGAAAAAGCAAGTTCAGGATACAAAAGTAAACATTCAACGGGCTCATCCAGCTTAATCCACTTAGATTTGGGCATTGCCGCTAGGACTCCTTTCTCCCTCCTCATCAGTTGCATTGTGATAGTATCACCCACTGCATAAAGATGGGTCTCTGTGGCAGCAACACTCTTCAGGTCCTTTTTGAGAATGGAGCTGTAGGAAATTGAACACCTACTCCAGTCCTTTTCACTTAGGGACAAGTAGTGTAGAATGCAGGCCCAGCAAAAGATGTGCCTAAAGTGATCTTCGCTGCAACTGGAGGGTACAGGCATAAAGGACATGAGGGTACATCATGGCTGAATATATGCACTTGCTCCACACGGTCCCAGCTGACAAGAGTGTCTGGATCAGTTTAGTAGACACTGTAGTCATTATCGTCAGACACCACAAAGTGGCAATTGGCCTGCAGAAAGGATTCCTTATTAAAGGGCTTGTTGCCTCATTTATTCCTCCTGCCCCAGTTACTGTGTCCATCATTATGCCCCCAGGTTGTCCACATGGCTCAAATGTAAAGTTTATCAGATGGTTCAGGCTGATCTTCTTGGGTCCGGAATATTCGGCTGGGCTGAATTCTGCCCTCTGAGTCTCTGCTACCTCTTCCCTCCTTCCATATGAATACTGTTTGGTGCATCCTCTCTGTGGAGGAACATTGTTCTGTGGGCTGGAGTGGAGGGACTGACAAGCAAACCTCTTAGGAAAGAATTTTCACGTTTACGGCTATAGCGCTGCTTAGAGCTACTGCTGTTCTTCGCATCACTCTTGGGCTTAGACTCTGCTGCAGGACCAGTAGATCTAGAGCGGTTCTGAGTTTTGTTTGTGGATCCTGGATCCGTGTCTGTGGAGGAGCTGTGGGAGTTCAGAGGCATAGGCCGGGGGAAGAGCAGGGGTAGAACAGTGCAGGGGACTGCTGGAAGCCAGGGGAATGGCGTTCAGAGGCGGTGGATAATAGAGAGCAGGATTCATGGCAACATCTTCCATGTGTGTGACTGATAGAGGAAGAAAGTTAGTAGGAGTATGAAAATATTGAGAAAGAAAGGCTGGGCCGCAGTGGAGAGCACAGGGCAGTGAGTGAGCCCTGGCGATATGGCAGTCGGGCACCTGCCGAAAGCAAGCCCTGGCCACTAGTCAGGCCCCGGGTCAGACCCCTCTGGGGATTTTGAGCCCTGGCTGGACCCGAGGAGGCGAGCCGATAAACAGGTGTACGTCTGTAATGACGACTGTTCGCCCGATCCATAAACGTATATTTTAACAGCAATTCTATTTTAACAGCAATACTATAAAATTACAGCAATACTATAAAATACTATAAAATCAATTTTAAATGAATAGTGGCATCTCCCAATAAAAAAAATCCATTACATTACCTTCCTTTTGCAAGAAAATCCTAATGGTTATATATATTGCTGTTGCACATTGGTTCAAGAGACTATTTATTTCATGTTGACGGTTGCTAGAGTACTGTTCTCAGTGTTAGTCCAGGTGTACAAATAGATCAGTGGTACAGCATACCCATGCATAGTTTGGCCATATATACACCCGCGCTGCTCCATGAATTCTGGGAGGAAGTGATCTGTCATCACTTCCTCCTTGGGCTGCTGCGCAGCAGTAAAGGGAGAATCGAACTGTCTCGTAAAATGCTGGGGGCTGTCGGTCTGGCTCTTCTTGCCAGAAGCAGGGCTAAATGTGGGAATAAGTTACCTGCCCGGTGCCCAGAACTACATGTCCCTGGTGTCGGGCAATATAAATTACACAACCCTGTGTTTATTAACGAATCATATAGTAATACGTTTTTAGAAGGTGATACATCTATTTTAATGATGTGTGACGTGCCCGGGGCTTTCACACATGTCCAAATGTTAAGGACCGGTAATGGTTGTGGCACTTTATGGAATTCTGGGATCGAGGTGTGGCTGCATGCCGCGCTGCAATCCAAGAATGCATCCATGAAAAAAAAGTGCTGTGGTCATCTAGAGCCCCCCCACCCCTGGACTGAACAGTTCTTAAGGGGTTAAGAACTTGAGCCCAAAATTGTACTTCATATTTCAGATGAGGCCTTACCAAGGATTTATTTAGAGGTAGAATTATATTTGCATATTGTGCATCTATGCCCCTTTTTTATATCTGATTGTATGCTATAGGCTCTTGTATCAGAAGAGTGACACTGCAGATGGCCGCAGATTCTAATTTTTATTGCATCCCAAATGCATAGCCTTACATTTATCTATATTTAGCCTCATCAACCACTTTTCCTTCCATTCACTCAGTTTATATGCAGAAAAAAAAAAATCCTGCTCTGTATGTAGTTCCTTATGCAGTTTTCATCAGAACGTACTGACACCCTATTTTCTATACCCATTTCTAGAAAATTAATAAACAAATAGAAAAAATGTGTTTAAGATGTCTGCCATTGCCTTATCCTTTCTAATTAATTCACCAGTCTCAGCTTTAAGAGTAACAATATGAACCATAATAATTTATATACTTGTAGAAATGTTTATGATTTTCTTGCTTTCTTTTGCAATGATTTTCAATTTTGCCTAACCTAATTGCTTTCTTGCAGATTCTTTATAAATTTACTTTATATGTTAAATGATGCATCAGACCCTTCTGATATAAATTGTTTTAAAACCTGGTTCTTATTTCTCATTTCCCTGCAAACTTCTTTACTAAGCCACTTTGGTCTTAATTTGCTACTCTTTTATTTCCCAGTTGTATATAGTGATGAGGTATATTTATGAAAGAGATTTTTAAATAAACTCCATCTTCTGAATTTTTAGCTTTTAAGATGCATTCAGTTGAATGCCCTTTACTGCTTTTATCATCGTAAAATGTGACTTTTTAAAGTCTGAACATTTTTGTTAAAATCTCATCAATTGAATTCTCATAAAGAATTTCAAATGATGCCATATTGTTGTCTCTGCTGCTTAAATGTTCCCTTACTGTGTTAATATGTAACTATATACAGGTAACATAGCAAATTAGGTTGAAAAAAGACACAAATCCATCAAGTTCAAACTTTGTCTCATAACCCAGAGTAACCTAGAATTATTTAAGCCTTTGTATATAACTCCTCACTCCTTTCATATTTAACTAAGAAAGACATTTGAGTTTGGGAAAGCTGAAATTGCCTTGAATTCTTAATTAAGGAAATAGAATTCCAACCGTATTGCCCGTAATACAGATATCTATAGCATATATATATATATATATATATATACACACACACACAAGTCTTACACCTTCCCGCTGTAACATCCGCTCGCCCGGCGTCATGCCCATGGCGTTCGTCCTGCTCCGGGCGGCCTTCCTGGTCCCCGCGCATCTTGGTGAACTGCGCCCGTTTCCAGAGGCGGCGCGCATGTCGGCGGACCATAGAGTTGTCTTGATTGAAGGTCCGCCGACTCTCTTGCTTCTCTTTTCAGAGCTCCTTCCGGCGGGGGATCCTTTAAATTCCTGCATCCAGCTCTGCTGAGACGCGTTAGTATAGCGTCTCTCAGAGCTTCCTGTGTGAGTAGCTGTTTGTGTATGACCCAGTCCTGTTTGACCCAGCCTTTGCCTGACCCTGACCCTGTGCCTTTGTGTATGACCTGGACCTGCCTGCGACCTAGCCTTTGCCTAACCCTCTGCTGTACCTGAAGTGTATGACCTGGACCTGCCTGTGACCTAGCCTATGCCTAACCCTCTGCTGTACCTGAAGTGTATGACCTGGACCTGCCTGTGACCTAGCCTTTGCCTACCCTCTGCTGTGCTAGAAGTGTATGACCTGGACCTGCTTGTGACCTGGCCTTTGCCTGACCCTCTTCTGTGCTATTGTGTATGACCTGGACCTGCCTGTGACCTTGCCTCTTCTGGTTCCAGCCTCCTGAGGATCCTTCTGGTCCGTGCCCTTTACTCTGCCAGCCCAGGTGTGTCCAATCAGCTGTACCTGCCTCGTGGGATTCCTTTTCTTAGAAGACCGGAGTGAGTACTTCTTTTGGAGTTTACTATCCTCCCTGGGGACCTCTGAGTATAGTTTGTCTGGGTTAGGGTTATCCGGGGCTACCCAGCGACTCCTCTGCTGGGGGCCACTACATCTGGCTTCGCGGCCAGCACCTTTAGATGGCTTAGCCGCAGCACAACCCTGGCCCAGGCAACCTACGCTCCCTAGCTCCGTTCCCTAGCGCCGCACTCTAGCATCTTGCTCAGCGGCCTCTTGTTGGAGGAGTACCCTTTTCCTGCCCTCTGGTACTCCTACTCCTTAGTTGTTTCTAGCCTGGCCATTACACCCACCAGTAAAACAGTAAAATAAGTATTAGCCTGTTTACCGGAACTTTCTGTTTTACCTACTAATACACAGTATAACCCTGTATGTTCCCTCCTTGAAAATAATGCTTCCTAATCTTCTCTTAAATATAACCACTGTATCTGCCATTACCACATTCTTGGGCAAAAAAATTCCACAATTTAATAGACCTTACTGTAAAAAAACAAAAAAGAAGAAACAAAAAAACAAATTTTCCTATGCTGAAATTGAAACCTCCTTCCTCTAATCATAAGGTGAGTCCCCTAGTTATTTGATCAGACTTGGAATTAAAAGCTTACTAGAGAGATTCTTGTATTGACCTTGCATATGCATATGCAATGTAATAAGATCCCCTCTGAGGTGTCTTTTTTTTTTTTTTTTTTTTTTTTCTAGAGTAAACAAACCAGGTTTGGCTAGGCGTTCTTCCTACTTCAAATCCTCCAACTTATTTATTAGTTTTGTTGCTGTTCTCTGTACTCTCTTCAATTCTAGAATACCCTTTTTCAGAACTGGTAGTCAAAATTGCACTGCATATTTGAGGTGAGGACTGTTCAACAACTTGTACAGCGTCAATTATGGTATCCATTATGTTTGACACTGATCACTGTTTCTAAGTTTACAGTGCACAAGGCTAATGGGATAGTAATTTTGAGATATTACAGTTAGATTGAGTCTTCTGTATACATTTGTATAATGATGTGTAGCTTTATAACCATACATAAGTTTGCAGTTTTCATTTTATTCTATAATAAAGTGTCCCCCTTCCACCCCTTTTACATACATCATGAAATTTCCCATAAAATTAGTAAGCTGGTCCAGACAGATTGCGACCAGGGGCTATCTTCTTTCAACATAAGGAAAAACCTGCCCTTCTTCGTCAAGGGGGGCAGAGTTTTCCTTATGATAGAAAGAAGATTGTCCCTCACTGCGACCTCTACGGTCCGATAACCGGATTCTAGATCTGAGGGGAGGGTGCTTGACATATGTAAAAGGGGTGGGAGGGGGAATAAAACAAAAATGGAAAGTTATGGATGGTTATAATGCTACACATCATTATACAGATGTACATAGAAGACTCGATCTTACTGTAATACATAAACATTACTATCCCTTTAAGGCAATGTTAAAGGGGAACTACCACCCCGCAATAACTTAAGCTTGATTGATTCTTCATCTGGCGACTAGCTGCTTAGTAGCGCTAGTCGCCAGAAATATTACCCGTTTCTGAAGATTTCGGCATTTTACGGATGCTCACAGGAGCAGGAAGCACGGACATCTCGTCACAGTGACGTCTGTGCGCCTGCGCTGTCAGTCCCTTTTGAGCCGGCCGGCTCAAAAGGGACTGACATCGCAGATGCACGGACGTCACTGTGATGAGATGTCCGTGCTTCCTGCTCCTGTGAGCATCCCTAAAATGCCGAACTCTATAGAACCAGGTAATATTTCTGGCAACTAGCGCTACTAAGCAGCTAGTCGCCAGATGAAGAATCAATCAAGCTTAAGTTATTGCGGGATGGTAGTTCCCCTTTAAGCATTTGGCCTGTAGAAACAAACATGCTTCATATACACTTATTGGGAAACTATTTGGGAAATCCTCAGAGGATGATTTAGGAGTATAGGTGCACGGGATGCAAATATAATTATACCTCTATATAAATCCTTGGTAAGGCCTCATCTGCAATATGGAGTATAGTTTTGGGCACCTGTTCTTAAAAAGGGATTGGAAGATCGGAGTTATAAAGAGAGGGTATCCATACTGGGTTTGTTTACATTAGAGAAGAGGTGTCTAAATTTACAAGTATTTACAAGTATATTTAAGGTCAATATAAAGAACTCTCCAATTAAAGTGGATGTGTCACTTCTGTACAACATAACATAAGTAGTTAGGCTACATATCGAATACTACTAAAACGGTATTTTATTTATTTATTTTTTTTAGTTTTATTTCTTGTAAATATAACTTAGAAAGTCTGGGCTGTAACTACCTGCTCTGTAACCGCAGTCTGTCATTCTGCCTCTGCTGTCCTCCCTCCTCCGATGACGGAGGCTTCTGTCTGTAAGCTGGAGCAGTCTCAAAGGCAGAGATCGATATCTGGCCAATGAGACCTCTCCAGCTTACAGACAGAAACCTCCGTCTTCGGAGGAGGGAGGAGAGCAGAAGCAGGGCAGTCTATGGGTAAGTAGCTACAGCCCAGATTTTCTAAGTTATATTTACACGTAATAAAACTTAAAAAAAAAAAAAAAAAAAAAAAAAAAGTTATAGCATTTTAGTAGTATTCAATATGTAGCCTCGCTATTTATGCTATGTTATACATAGGTGACACATCCACTTTAATTATTTACTCAAAGAGCTATGCTAAAAACGAGAGGTCATCCGTTAAGACTAGAGGAAAGGCTCTTTTGACTACAACAAAGGCAGGTATATCTTTTCAGTAAGGGCAGTAAAGTTATTGAATTCTTAGTCTCGAGATGCTGTGCTTGCAGATACTGTAACTGCTTTCAAAAATGTAATGGATACCTGTCTAGCACATCTCAGTATTGATAATTATGACAGTTGGCTTCAAAGCAGGTAGGATTCTGACCCAGGGAAATATCTGACTGCCATTTGGAGTCAGGAAGGATTCTTTACCCACTTTGGGCTTAATTGAAAATGGCTTCAAGGTTTTTTTTTTTTTTTAGGGGTGATTTGGTATGGGCTGGACTTGCTGGACAAATCTTTTTTTCAGCCTCCTCAATTGTTATGTCACAAAGATCTTTCTTTAGCAATGAGTCTCCTAGAGTGAATCCATTATGTTTATAAGTAGAATTTGCTTTACTAGTCCCAAATGCACAGTGTTGCTTTCCTTCATTTTATATTCCGTTTGTTTGCCCAATTTGCCATTTTATGTAAAATCCCTTTGTGAAGGAAAACATCCTGCTCTGAAGTATTACCCTGCACAATTTAGTATCTTCTGCAAATATAAATTTGTTTTTAACATGTTTATATTTCTAAACATGTTTATAACATGTCGACCGAGTACTGAACCCTGAGGTAGCAAAAGAGAAAAAGATAACCCTGATGTAGGCATCTGCAGCTGTGTATAAAGATGGATATCAATTGGGATGAAACATAACTTTTATTAATAAACTCAATAAAAAGTAGATAAATGAATAAGTGTTATAGTCCCCCCCCCCAATCCAAAATTGTGTACTTCCGGGTCATTTATCAGCTTGCCAGTCTAATTCCCAAAATCGTTTAGAAAACCAGTTATCATTGTAAGATGTGGTTCACATTAGATAGATGTAGCTTGCCGCAACATTGTCCAACTTCAAAGGACACTTCAGCAATTACAGAGTTGCTGCCTGTATCTGTCACATTCGGACAAGAATAATGAAAAAAATAACCCCATATATAACAATTGTATCAATAGGACTACTCTAAATAAATTGGCCAATAAAAAGATAGATCCAAGCAATTGAAATTTAAAACATGTAAACCTCTGTGATGGCCAAAGTGTTAGAATGTGTACACCCAGCTGGGGAAATGATCTAAATATAGATGATACAAAGTTATGTAAGGCTTTCCATGTGTTGGAATATGTCCAACTTCCCATAAGGATCACTAGAATGCTAGTTTTTTTTTTTTATTGTGTTTCTTAATAAGTTATTTTTTATTATCCCAATTGATATCCATCTTTATAAGCATCTGCAGATCCACCAGTTTTGAGAGAAGAGTGCTAGTACAGCAGGGTTATCTTTTTCTCTTTTGCTGTTTCAAGTTTCCCCTGTAGCAGCACTCTATAGGGTATCTGTTGAGACATTTGCTTATACATTTGGTGAGAGGAGATTTGAGTGCACTGGGGGTATTTTGTTTGTGTTTATTCTGAACCTTGAGGTATTCCACTGTCAACAATCTGTATTGGAGGATTTTCCAATTACAAAAACTCTGTTCCCTTTGTTTCAACCAATTTTCTATCCCGTTGCAAAGGTTATCCCATAGGCCCAATTTGTTTGTTTTATACACCAGCTTCCTGCGTGGCATTGTATCAAATACCTTTGCAAAAACCAGATATACTAATTCCACTGCTTTGCCATTATCTAGGATGCTGTTTACTTCTTCATAGATGCTGTAAAGTAGGTATGTGCAAAAAGTCGTGTTTTTTTTTTTTTTTTCTCCTGTGGGAAATATTGTTTCTGCTGTCCTACTGGCGGTTTCAGGTGGGAATTTCCATCCTCATAGAAAAACAACCCTTAATTTCCCTCCGGCTTCTAAAAGCCAAGAATTTCTCATACTTCAGTGTTGGCTTTGTTAAGGAAAGAGGTGTAGAGGTGTTTTTAGGAGAGAAGAGAGCTGTTAAAAAGAACATTTGCAGTTTCCGATTGTCTGACAGGTTAGCAAGGGTCAGTCAAGTGAGATTTAATGTTATTTGGAGGGTCACTGAAATTTTGTGAGTTAGTGTTAGGACATTAAGGGTCAGTGAAGTGTGGTGCAAAATTTTTTTTCCTCTGTGTCCAATCCACGGCAATGGACTGTGGGGTATAGGCTCCGCCCTGTCGGACTATTTATATGACGGTATCCAAAGGGTTAAACAGAGAACCACTCAGGTTGGATTTCTTCACTTAAATAGGCAAATGACAATATAAAATAATTCGAGAACTTTATCTTTAATATGTACTGAATTGATCACAAGAATCAATCCTTCATATTTGTGCAAAAATATATCTATTTTATTAAAATACGATATACAATGTATATATAAATATCAGCAACAATGAAATATATAAGTGACTAGCAATTATAATAGGTACATAGAAAATCAAACCACACTATTTATCATAAAGATTACCAGCGGTGCAAGGGTTAACCACCTATAGGTATATTCAGAGGTATAATAACAATAATTGCATTCAGCAGCAAAGAATAAGTTAATTGATTGTTACAATTAATATAATACAGTTGGCTGCAGGGTCTCTTAATACCTCTGCCCCAGAAACTGTATAGACTATGCCAATTATGATGTAAGGGGTATTGTGAGATGAATTAAATAATTCCTCTAACAATTCCTTGTATCATATATCAATAATAATCAAATTTAGAGAATAACTGGAATAAAATCCAAGATTTAAATCACTATAATTTAATTATCTACTGAATTCAATATTGAATACCTCTGAATAAAATATATAAATTGCAATTAATATAGTCAAACAAAGATTATATAAATAATCTACCAGAATTAATCCAGTAACATATGTCTATAAAGTAACCAACTTCAGGCAACATATATTATGACAATAGCAACCTATATAAAACCTATAGGCACTCCAAGGGTTAATACAGACGTTTAAAACAGATGCCACACCCAGCAGTTATTTTGTCTATTAAAAGTCAATTCTTTCAATTTACAAAATATAAGCCTGGCACATATACAAAGAACTTTAGAATGCACACCACAAATAAATAGACAAACAGCAGTTAGAGAGTTAATAATGAATTCCAAGAATTCCCTTGATTAAATATCAGCTATTATAATTTTACCAGAAACACAATATTCTAGACATACTCAAAATTATATTAACCAATATAAACAAGGATAAATATATCTCACTGCTATCTCTATTTTATGATCTCTCTGGTAATTTATAACAATAAATTAATTAATTCTGCATAATTTCTTAATGACTATGCTAAATATATAGCAGATTATAATATTTTCCATAAAACTGGCCAGGCTTCTATGGATAAATATGTCTAAATATAATTTTCCTCAATTATCGAGGAAATATACTTATTTTGAAATTAGGCAGAATTAGAATAAATAAAATATAATTACCAGGTCAATCAGTGTGGATTCTTGAAGTTATAAGGTGTGGTCAGGAATTTGATCATCAGCCAAGAGAGCCCAGGAACTTCTTATTCAGGAAGTCACAAAGAGACCTTAACTAAGAGTATTTGGGGATTATATTGACAAATTTTGCCTTATCAGTTATCCCCACCTTTTTCCAATGATTGGACAAAGATCCATCTCATTATACCGTTACATCACCGGTCTGCCCTGATTGGATATTAATATATCCCTAATTATTCAAGGAATGTGGATAATCCCAGTCATAATGCTCTCAAGACTCTAGGTGGAGCTCTTACTCTACTTTATTTCTTACATTTAATCAGCTTTTATGTCATCAATGATGTATGTAAGAGGGCATTAAACATCATATAAATTTGTCAGTTTTCCTAGACGTTTCTCACAAGATAAGACACTAAGAATGTCTGGCAAAACCCACTTTATCACCATAAATGTCATTTAGTATATTTTTCCTCATAGAGGCCCCTGACTATTTTAACAGGAGATAATTTGAACACATTTTAAACAGAATTTCAGCTAATTTCTACAATTAGAATTAACCTTGTATGCTTCCCCAGGACAAAGTCTCTGACATAATCCCCCTTTTAGCAAAAGATTTTCTAACTTGATAAAAGTTCTAAAATATTATTGCTAAACTGGAGGAGACTGTTATCATCTTCTTCCTGTGACTGGGATCGTCTCTGAAGTTAATACAATTTGCTTCAGTTCATCAACTACTTAATGGCATAGGCTCGTTCCCAAAAGACGAGGTACTTATTGTTCTCTTCAATAATTGGAACAATCTCTCTGATTGGTGAATCATATACCAATTTTGTTGATAGGAAGATGTTGTGTCTAATACGAATAGTTGCTTGGCCTACTCAAGGATCTCCATTGTTTTGGCTTGAGCTAAAAAGGCATGCAGATCGTATCAGACTCCCAGTTTTGGAACAGGTGGTGGGAGAAATAGCAAATTCTGATTAGATGACGATTTATGTAAACAAGTTGGCAGAACTCCTTTAGGATCCAAATTCTTCTCTGTTAGGATGGCCTCCGGCATCTCTTGCCCAATGGTTCTTGATAAAAACACTGGAACCATGCTTGGCTGTGTCCGGAACTCCTGTCACAGAAGAAGGATGATTCACATCATGGCTTTGGCTTTGGCTGGAGCTCCTGCAATCGAAGGAGGATGATCCACATCACGGCCTTGGTCTTGACATCCATAACCATGGTAACTGTCAATTGACCTCACTCTTTTAAGGACTCTTTGGTCTAAAAGAAATGACACATGAGTGATCTCATATTGATCCATTTGTTGCATGCATACGTACATGACAATACAGTTTCAATCAGTATCCCTATGACCATGGTACTGTTATGATTACTGTATATTAATTTTTGCACCAGTTTGCTTGTGGCCCTTGCTAGCCTTAAGCTAAACTATCATAAACTAACACTCTCTGTCTTTACTCTTCCCCCTTTTATAGAAGAATGACCCTCGGCTGTATGCTACAAACAAAACCTTGCTAAAAGGAAAAATAAAATTAGCATAACAACATTTTCAGAGAATCATAGAGCATAAAACCATTTGTTGACGAGATATGTTAAGAGTGTTAGTGGGGAACATACATGCCACACAGACAGACAAAAGAGAGAGCGACGTTTCACTGAAACAAAAGAAGACAAGAGAACAAGATATGACAATGTCAATTATACAATCAAGGATACTCATCCATCCAATGATTAATTAAGATCCTTGTTCTTCTTCCGCTTCTCCTTCTATGATCTGTAACTGAGATTTAGGGTGACAAGCACGCAATTGGTTTATATGAACCCACTTCTCTACAATTTCACCATTAATAGGGATAGAAACCTTATAGGCCACTGGAGATAATTTATCAGTAATAATATATGGCCCTCTCCATGAGGGTAAGAATTTCTTTTCTCTTACCTGGTTTCTTGCAAAATTGTACAGATAAACACGATCATTTACCTCATACTCCCTTTTGGTGGTTTTTATGTCATAGTAAGTTTTATTACTTACCACTGCTTTCTCCAGATTTTTCTGTGCAAACGCAAATGCATGTTGTAAATGCTTGCGTAACTGGTCTATGTATTGGTGTGTTGTGGAGGCATTAATTAGATTTTGATCAGACGTACGGTATAGCAAGTGTTGGGGTAGGACCATCTTTCTACCTGTCATTAGTTCAAATGGTGACATTTTTGTGGCTGCACTGGGAGTAGCCCGAATAGCCATGAGAACTAGGGGTAGTTTAAGATCCCAATCCTTGCATGATTCCTTAACAAACTTCTTAAGAATGTTAACAATGGATTGATTATATCGCTCCACCCCACCACTGGACGCAGGACGGTAGGCGATATGTAATTTACGTTTTACCCCCAATAGTTTCCAGAGCTTGTTCATCACTTCGCTGGTGAAATGACTACCTCTGTCAGATTCAATCCCCTGCGGTAGGCCAAACCTGGAGAACACATGGTTAATTAACAAAGCAGCGGCGGTTTCTGCCGTATTATTGTTTGCGGGTAAACATTCAACCCATTTGGTGAACAGACAAGTAACCGTTAGCATATACTTGTTCCCCCTTGCTGTCCTAGTAACCGGTCCTATAAAATCTATTTGAATATCCGACCACGGTAATGACATCCCCCTCTTCTGTAGTGGTGCACGATGAGTGGGGCCAGATGGTTGGAATTGGGAACACACCAAACAACCTTGACAATAGGTTTGTACATCTTTAAGCATATGAGGCCAATAGGCATAATCACGGAGAATCTCATATGTGATTTTGTCACCGCGATGACCTGAAGTAGGTGCATCATGAGCATGTTGAAGCATTAAACCTCTAAATGCAGTAGGTACAACCCATTGTTGTATTCCATTTTTAGAAGTTCTGATTAACAGACCATCTTGTATATGGAATTGGGCCTTGGACCTCATCAAGATCCTTAAGTCTTCTTTTCCCACCCAGTCCTCCTCAGAAATTGGGTGGTTTAGGGGGTCTTCTATGTGCTTATAGAATAGCCCTATGATAGGGTCCCCCTTTTGACTTGTAATCAAGTCCTCACTAGGTGAGTCTTGAATCCACTGTGCTACCGGGGTGTCTGCTTCTTTACGGGCTTGTTGCCTAGTAACGGCATTTACCTGTACAGGACCCAATAGATGGGATATATCTAAGGCCTCCCCCTTAAGGGCGCCTTCTTTAGCCAATAGATCGGCTAGATCATTACCTTGTTTTTCAGGGCCTAGGACCTTAGAATGCCCCTTGGTCTTTTTCCAATAGATGGTAAGGCCATTTGATGTTACGAGATTGTCAACCTCACAAAACAATTTACCATGTTTCACTGGTTTATTATTGGATCGGAGCATATGGCTTCTTTTCCAACCTGGGAGGTATTCTACAAAGCTATGGCAAACATAATTAGAATCAGTTATAATGACAAACTCCTTTATGTTATGCTCAATAGCTAAGAGGACTGTCTTATAGACTGCACAGAGCTCTACCACTTGGCTACTCTGTGGTCCTAGACTATATCCTTTAGATAAAATAGGGCACTCACCTGTCCAGGTAATCCCGATACCTGCCACCAGTTTTCTTTCAGTGCCAGTAGTGACATGGTAAGAACACCCGTCAATGTACGCGGTTGGTAAGGTTGTGCAATAATTCTCGTCAAATGCCTTATAGGGGGAAAGCAATTGTTCCTCAAGGTAATCGTCTCCACTGGTAGCAGTCTCCGTGGGAGGTGCTGAACAATCATGGAGCTCGGTGAGTCCTTGAGCTACAGGATTCTTCCTGTTTTGCTTATACCTAATTTCTAATGGCCATCCTTGTAGGGATAAAGTCCAAGAGGTGATCCTACTATTGGAGAGGTGTCCTTCCTTTATCCGGTCACTTTGCAAATACTGCAAAGGCTGATGAGCGGTTTCAATGATGATCTTCTCACCCTGAATAAAACTCTGAAAGTTCTGTAATGCCCAAACAGTAGCCAATAAAGCTTTCTCACAGTCATTAAATTTAATTTCCACGGAAGACAGGGATTTGCTAGCATATGCGATAACCTTATTCAGGTTATCCTGCTTTTGATACAAAACCCCGCTGAGACTAAGATTAGTGAATCCTGTCTCAAGAAAAAATGGCTTACCTCCTTCTGGATAAGCCAGACAAGGAGCCTGGGTGAGTCTACTCTTGAGCTCATATACGGCATGTTCCTGAGCTTCACCCCAGATCCACGGCTGATCTTTCTTCAATAATAACAACAATGGTTTAGTTATTTCTGAACAATTATCAATAAACTTCCGGGAATAATTCATCATGCCTAGGAAGGATCTCAATTCATGGAGATTAGTTGGTGTTTTAGATTTAACTATCGCTTCCACCTTCTTTCTTTGTGGGTTTAACCCTTCGGTGGTCACCTCATGACCAAGAAAGTTAACTTTGGTGCGGCACATCTGTGCCTTTTTGAGCGACAGTTTAACACCAGCTTCCTTTAGCTGATTAAATACATATTTAATTTCTGTGATATGCTTTTGGAAGGTAGTACTTTTAATCAGGACATCATCCACATAGCAGAGAGTCCCCCTAGCCGTAGCATCAGGCATAGCCTTGTGCATAAAAACGGCAAATTCATGACCTGAGTTGATATACCCAAAAGGCATTCTAACCCAGGCGTATTGTACTCCTCCAAAAGTGAAAGCTAGCTTGTATTGGTCTTCCTCACTGACTTTAATGGTCCAGTACCCTTGGGCACAGTCAATTGCTGTAAAAATTTTGGACCCTTGCATCTGAGCCAAACATTGATCTATATATGGCACCGGCCAGCCGGACATATATACACGTTTGTTCAGTTGCCTTAAGTCAGCACACAAACGCCATTGACCATTGGGTTTAAGGATTCCCAAGATTGGGTTATTATAAGAGCTGTGCACTGGGCGTATAATACCCCTCTCTCTGAGGTTCCTTATAATTTCTGCTAATGAGTCATAGGACGCAAATGGAAGACGGTACTGTTTGACATATACAGGAGGTAACTTAGGGTCAGTTTGTATGCGGGCGACATGTAGGTTTGTTAAACCGCAATCATAAGAATCCTTGGCAAACAGCTCTTGGAATTCCATAAGTATTTCCCTTAGCTGTTGGCGTTCAGAATCATCAGAGCACGCATCGGCTAGAGAGATTTGCTCTTCTACCAGCTCATTAAAACCTGGAAATGCTTCAGGCTTACCTAACTCATAAGTTTCCTCAAGCTGTGTAGATAAATCATGAGCATTTACTCTTACCTTATCCACAGCCTCCTGATACTCTTGGGCCTCTGGTTCCTCCATCTGGTGTTCAAATACCAGAGAGGATTCTTCAATCCGGCATGTACCTGTATCAGGGCTATATGGATACACAGATTGGATGGAAAACAGTCCCTCTGGAAGGGAGTAAAACAGTTGCTCAATAAGTTGCTCCTCAGACAGATAATTATCAGGTAGTAAGCCTATTACTTGGTTCTGAAACCCAAATGTATAGTATTCTGAATCCAGAGCATAACCTATTACAGTTCCTTTCTCCAAGGTAATACTGTGTGGGGTTATGTTATTTACCACTATGTGGACTGGTGTTCTACGAATACTCACCATAGGGGTGTGTGATACAGAAATTCCTAATTGTTGAATCCTATTTGAGAGGCATATTAATGCATCAGGATTCTCAAGGTTCTGACCACTACGAACCTGCAAGGATATGGGGACCTGACTTGCCCCACCAGGTAAAGTGACCTTATTAGCTACCTGTAATTTTACTGCATATGGCAACAGCTGGCATGACTTCAGGTCTTTTAAGTCATCCTGAAATCCACAAGGGTTCCCCTCTAACCTAGTCCATAGGTTGTTATTCACCAGATCAATCTGGGCAGCAAAACGGTGTATTAAATTGTTGCCAATATAGATCTGGTGTTGGGGTTTCTCCAGTACAAGAAAAACATGTTTGGCGGACCTGTTACCTAGAGATATAGATAAAAGACACCTCGCAACAACGTTATAACTCATAGCATCGTCATCTAGGTCATGTACCAAATTATCATATGGTGCTAGATACTTGATATGGATAGGATCTCTTACCTCCATCAGTAGGCTGTTAATAATGTAACTGTTTTCCAATTTCAGATTCAGTTTGGCCTGTTTGATTCTCCCCAAGTCTTTAGCCTGTAAGGAAACAAACAACTCACCCCCTGTATTGTCAATAGACGTCAGATATTGAAAATGATTCTCTGGATTTGCTGGTTCAGAGGGCGATCTGTGAAGAGAGATGGTTAAAACATCGCCTTCTAGCTTCACGTTCTGAATCTGTTCTGGTAACGCCTTGATGGAGACATCACCTTCCATATACTCAGTATCAGTATTAGGTATCTGTAAAACAGTGAGGTTAGGGTTCTGGCTATTGACAAAGTGAATTTCAATAGTATCCCTATTTTCCTCTACCACATGATCATTTCTATGGGGGCATTGCAATGTCCGCTCATAATTGATTGGGGTTTTAACCTGCAACCAGATGACATTATTCACACAGTCTATGACGGGACTTAATCGCCGCAGTAGATCGGCACCTATAATTAACCTGTTATAGGGAACTTCAACTACTATGACCTTATGTGTGAATGATTTGTTACCGATTTTAAAATGTAACCATGTGGTTCCCAATACGTTTAAGGGGTTACCTCCTACGCTTATTAGGGATCCATCAAATGCCTTTAACACTGGCTTTACAGAAGCTTCTTCCATAATTTGATGGAATTGGGAGCTAGATAAGATGGTAGCTTGTGACCCTGTATCCAGGAGACTGGAAATGATTAAGTCATCAAGCCCCTGCAATGTAACATCAATAAAATATCTTCCTTCATATTCATGCATTTTGCATAAATAATTACGATGTAAGATCGTCTTATAATCCCTCCACTGCCTGCAAGGGTTAATTCCTGAATTTGCAGGAGCAGACTTGCTGACCACTGGGTCATGTTGTACAGCTGCAGCATCCCCCTTCACTCCTCCTCCTCCTTCAACCTGTTCTGGAAAAATGCAGGAAAAAGAAGTGACATCATCAGGGATGGACTTATGTGTACCTGGCTGTGGATGAAATAAGGAAGAAATGTTAGAGTCACACAATGCATTTACATCCTGTAAAGAAAATGTGTTGGCATTCCTGTTGGTTAAAACATTATCGGTTATTATAGGACTTACATAGGGTAAAGCAATGTTATTCTTTTCCCCTAAGGCCTGGTTACCATTACCCTGTTCTGTTATTGAGTGGCAGTCACCACTCCTGGGGCTGTTCCTAAAAAAGGGTTAGATCACTGCTGGGTATCAGAACTGGGGCTTTGGCCTAGCTGTGCCATAGTAGTCATCATTTTGGCCATCATA
Source organism: Rhinophrynus dorsalis (assembly GCA_037306005.1). Classification (NCBI taxonomy): domain Eukaryota; kingdom Metazoa; phylum Chordata; class Amphibia; order Anura; family Rhinophrynidae; genus Rhinophrynus; species Rhinophrynus dorsalis. The sequence goes on from CM074718.1 coordinate 295,464,341, forward strand.
TCTGTTAGGTTGTTAACCTGGACCTTAAGACTTACTTGCTTCTGACCTTGGTTCCCAGAATCAGACTTATTATTTTGCTGATTTTGCTGGGCCCCCTGATTATTAGAGTTTTTACTCTTTTTGAACCTCCTGGGAAACTTAGATCTATTTTGGTTTTTGTTGTATCCCTGGGATCTCTTGAAAAATGGTTTCTGACCATTTGAATTATTAGACCCCTGGGAACTAACAGAGGCAGGTTCCTTCTGTCCTGGTGCCTGTTTATGAACCTGTGGAGATTTTAACACCTCTGCATAGGTTCTCTTGTCAGATTCAAAGGGCAAACTTTCCTCAACCAATGTTTCAGCTACACACTGGGAGGCAGGCTTCTTGTCCCTAGCTGGGGTATTCTCACTCTGCTGGGCATTATACAGCTTAATAGCTTGAGTGAGTAACCAATCTAGTGATAATAGGGGTGAATAATCCCTAGCTAGATTAGTTTTCATGTATCTAGGCAGAGCATTAAAGAACAGTTCCCTGAACTCATATGAATGAAAATCTGCATCCCTATCTGCAAGGATATATGCACATTTTAGCTCTGACAAGAATTGCCTGGGGTCCTGGTCTGGCCTACATTTTAGTGCATATATAGCACATTTAGCCTCATGACGAGTTTTATAAGGACCAAACGCTAGGATTATCTGTTCCACTGTTTCCTCCCAGGTAGTGATACCCATCTCGGCTAAAGAACTGAAAAAGTAATTCTCTGCAACATCAAAACCCCAAGGCACATAATCCATTTTATGACGGTCAGAATGAAGGCCTAGAGATGCAAGTGTTTCAGTATAACGGTCTAAATGACTCACAATGTATGTTTTAGATTTTCTGTGGAAAACTGGCACGGTATCCCTCAGAAATCTTATTATCTTAGTTCCTTCAACTAAAGGTGGCTGTTCCTCCTGTTCAAACCTACTCAGTGTGGGCATTGTCCTCCTGTTTGGTTTGAACATTGACTCCCTGTTAGAGGGTAATCTGTGGCCTGTTAAAAGGCTCAGTGGTGTAGGGTGTATGGCTTGCTCTGGGATGTTACCCTCATCATCACACTTCAGCAAGAAGTGTGACTTCTGAGGACTAACATCCCCCTCCTTCCCAGGTGAGTAATCCTGATGGCTACTAGATAAAGCTGGTTGGGTCTGAACTACCTTATCAGGACTAATATCCTGTCCCATCTCAGAGGGGGTATGGTCAGAATCAGAAACAGTAAGTGCCTGCATTCTTTCTGACAATTCCTGGATCTGGCTGGACAAGACATTAAACATATCTAGCTCCACTGACTTATCCCCCTTAGGGGCATTATCACTGGTCTGATATACCAGCACTTGCTCTCGCAATTTTATATTCTCCTGAACCCGCTTGTCTAAATGGGATTGGAGTTGCCTAATGTGTTCTTGCAAAATGTCTATCTCACCTTGTAGAGCATACATTTTAGCACTAATGGCAGTATTTTGTTCTTTTGTGGACCACATTTCCTCAAGAGCTGTTTTACGCCTGCTCTCTAGCCCATTTACCTGTTGCTGGAGATATTTAATCTGCTCTTCTTGTGCATGTGCAAGTTGAACATATTTACGCACCTCTTCCTCTAACTCAGAAATCTTTTCAGTCTGAGCCTTTAGTGCCTGTTTTAGTGGCTCTACACCCTTTTGATGAGCCTCCAATTTGTTTCTCTGGAAGCCTATAATAGTTAACAATTCAGGCACAATTAATAAAATCTGGGTGTCCAAATCCCTTGCCTTAGTTTGATCTATACACCTATTCAATGCTTGATAATAGAAGCTATCAGGCTGCCACATTTTATCAAATTGGGATACTACTCTTAGCTCTATGTCATTACACCATTGCTGGGCATCACTTTTAATTTTGAGGCGAGAATGGATGGCATAAATTAACCTCCCTTCTACAGCCCATTTCATGTCTTCTTCTGGTCTCTGTTCCATTGGATCAGACACTGAAGAAGTTGCCTGAGACATGTTTAAGCACAAATATGTTACTGTGTAATATATCTGCCAATAAAATTATTTGACAAGTGTGTCAATCCTATATAAAGATCTCGGTGGAACCTCCAAAAATCTGTCGGACTATTTATATGAAGGTATCCAAAGGGTTAAACAGAGAACCACTCAGGTTGGATTTCTTCACTTAAATAGGCAAATGACAATATAAAATAATTCGAGAACTTTATCTTTAATATGTACTGAATTGATCACAAGAATCAATCCTTCATATTTGTGCAAAAATATATCTATTTTATTAAAATACGATATACAATGTATATATAAATATCAGCAACAATGAAATATATAAGTGACTAGCAATTATAATAGGTACATAGAAAATCAAACCACACTATTTATCATAAAGATTACCAGCGGTGCAAGGGTTAACCACCTATAGGTATATTCAGAGGTATAATAACAATAATTGCATTCAGCAGCAAAGAATAAGTTAATTGATTGTTACAATTAATATAATACAGTTGGCTGCAGGGTCTCTTAATACCTCTGCCCCAGAAACTGTATAGAGTATGCCAATTATGATGTAAGGGGTATTGTGAGATGAATTAAATAATTCCTCTAACAATTCCTTGTATCATATATCAATAATAATCAAATTTAGAGAATAACTGGAATAAAATCCAAGATTTAAATCACTATAATTTAATTATCTACTGAATTCAATATTGTATACCTCTGAATAAAATATATAAATTGCAATTAATATAGTCAAACAAAGATTATATAAATAATCTACCAGAATTAATCCAGTAACATATGTCTATAAAGTAACCAACTTCAGGCAACATATATTATGACAATAGCAACCTATATAAAACCTATAGGCACTCCAAGGGTTAATACAGACGTTTAAAACAGATGCCACACCCAGCAGTTATTTTGTCTATTAAAAGTCAATTCTTTCAATTTACAAAATATAAGCCTGGCACATATACAAAGAACTTTAGAATGCACACCACAAATAAATAGACAAACAGCAGTTAGAGAGTTAATAATGAATTCCCTTGATTAAATATCAGCTATTATAATTTTACCAGAAACACAATATTCTAGACATACTCAAAATTATATTAACCAATATAAACAAGGATAAATATATCTCACTGCTATCTCTATTTTATGATCTCTCTGGTAATTTATAACAATAAATTAATTAATTCTGCATAATTTCTTAATGACTATGCTAAATATATAGCAGATTATAATATTTTCCATAAAACTGGCCAGGCTTCTATGGATAAATATGTCTAAATATAATTTTCCTCAATTATCGAGGAAATATACTTATTTTGAAATTAGGCAGAATTAGAATAAATAAAATATAATTACCAGGTCAATCAGTGTGGATTCTTGAAGTTATAAGGTGTGGTCAGGAATTTGATCATCAGCCAAGAGAGCCCAGGAACTTCTTATTCAGGAAGTCACAAAGAGACCTTAACTAAGAGTATTTGGGGATTATATTGACAAATTTTGCCTTATCAGTTATCCCCACCTTTTTCCAATGATTGGACAAAGATCCATCTCATTATACCGTTACATCACCGGTCTGCCCTGATTGGATATTAATATATCTCTAATTATTCAAGGAATGTGGATAATCCCAGTCATAATGCTCTCAAGACTCTAGGTGGAGCTCTTACTCTACTTTATTTCTTACATTTAATCAGCTTTTATGTCATCAATGATGTATGTAAGAGGGCATTAAACGTCATATAAATTTGTCGGTTTTCCTAGACGTTTTCATAGGGGAGTGTTTTTCTCATAAGATAAGACACTAAGAATGGCAAAACCCACTTTATCACCATAAATGTCATTTAGTATATTTTTCCTCATAGAGGCCCCTGACTATTTTAACAGGAGATAATTTGAACACATTTTAAACAGAATTTCAGCTAATTTCTACAATTAGAATTAACCCTGTATGCTTCCCCAGGACAAAGTTTCTGACAGCCCTCCAGCTGGTAGGACCAAACAAATTATAAATTAATTGCTCCACCTCTCCCTGCTCAGTTATTTTGGTCCTACCAAGCTGGAGGACAGGGCTTATGCCCTCAGCTCCACTCAGTAGGATGGACAGGCAGGGAAAGGAGATTCTGCGATGCATGTATGCTGCCTATTAACGCAGCATACATTTAAAACTTAAGACTTACCGGCAGCATTCTGAGTCCTCTATCAACAGGACTTGCAGGGCGCCGTGTTGAAAGTGAATATGCGGGGCTCTTTTGGCAGCACCATGTGAGCCTTCCCCATAGTGGCTGATCACTTCCTCCTCAGACACCTTCGGGCCGCGTCGCGCCAGATCAGAGACGCCAATCTGAACGCGCGCCTTCCTCTGAGCGCTCAGGAAGCAACGTCGCGTGCGTTCCACAGGTGAAACGCAGGGCAGGAAATGCGGTCTGGCGGTCCAGGGGGATATAAGAAGCGGGTGAATTCATTCTATGGCAGATGTAAGTTCTCCTTTTACTATATTACCTTGCTTATTGTCCAGTTTATTATAGCTTGTTCAGATTTACATTATGTCAAAAGATAAAGCTGACAAGCCTAAAGTTTCTGGAGATATCCCTAAAGATGACAAAGCTGCTTCTAAGTTTAAGGGATGTGCTGGCTGTGAAGCCAAGATCCCTGTTGCTGACTCTTCTAAGCTCTGCTCAGATTGCTTGGAAAAGATAGCCAGTCCAGAGGTTCCAGCTCAGTTCTCTGAATTTTTAGGCTGGATGAAGTTTTCTATGCAGGAGACATTCCAGTCTATGCAAGAGGCATCTAAGAAGAGACAGAGAGCGGTCGAACCCCAAGAAGGACCCTCTTACGCTGAAGATAAAGATACAGCTAGTATATTAGATATGGAATCAGGAGGTTCATCTATAGAAGAAGGGGAGCTTACTGAAGAAGCTACCTCTTTCAATATTGAGAAAATAGATAATTTAGTCAAGGCTATGAGGAAAACACTGGGCCTGACTGATACCCAGAAAGAATTAAATGTAATGGACTCAGCTTTTGTAGGGTACAAAAAAGAGGTTCCAACCTTTCCAGTACACAGCTCCATACAGGATATTATTACCAAGGAGTGGAAAATGGCAGACAAACGTCCTCAAAACACCAGGCGAATACAGAAGATGTATCCATTCCAGGAGGAAGATATCAGTTCTTGGATTACTTCACCCAAAGTGGATGCAGCTGTGGCACACATATCCAGACGAACAACCTTATTATTGGAAGATGGTACTACCCTTCGGGACCCGATGGACAAGAGGGCTGACTCAGCCCTGAAGAAGCAATTCTCAGTAATTGGACAAAATCTTAAAATTGCTACTGCTATGGTATGCGTCTTCCGTACCCTCAGAATATGGTTGAACGACTTTGAGGAGAAGGTAGACTCGTCTGTTCCTAGATCTTATTTATTAAAGGAACTTACTCCAGTTAAAGAGGCCATTAGCTTTTCTTGTGATGCCACTTTGGATAACATCAGAAGCCTGGCAAAATCTTCAACTCTTTCTATTTCATCAAGGAGAGCCCTTTGGATAAAAGCCTGGGAGGCTGATGCCACCTCAAAGAACAAGTTGGTCTCACTTCCTTTTCAGGATTCAAGTTGTTTGGTACTCAACTGGAAGATATTATTAAGCAGTCTTCAGGCGGCAAGAGTCAATTCCTGCCACAACAGAAGAAAGCTAGATTATCTCCTTCCAGATCCTCATCATCCAGGAAACAATCCTTTCATGACTCCAGAAGGTATCGTCCAGGGAAGGCATACGAACAGCATCAGCAGAATTCATCCCAGGGATCCAGACCTGGTGGCCGCAAGGGTTTCCAGGGCAAGTCCCGTAATCAACAGAACACTCAGTGAAGCAGGCTTAACCCCATCTCCAGCTCCAGTAGGGGGCAGGCTGGAGCTGTTCAGAGACGCCTGGGAGAGAGTGAATCCAGATCGATGGGCGCGTCAGATTTTGGAGATGGGGTACAGCTTGGAATTTCAGTCTGTCCCAGAGATACAGATTTTCAAGTCATCCAAAGTCAGGAATCCTCAGCTAGCCGCCAGAATGAACAGGGAAATCCAGGTTCTTCTCCACAATCAAGTTATAGAGGAGGTTCCAAAGACTCGAGAATTCCATGGGATCTATTCAATAATTTTCTCAGTTCCCAAGCCTTCCTCAGATTTACGAATCATTTTAGATTTAAAGAAGATCAATACGTTCCTGAGGATACGAAAATTCAAGATGGAAACCAGTCTGCTATGAAGATGATTCATCCAGGATCATATTTAACCAGAATACATCTGAAGGATGCGTATTACCATATTCCAGTCCATTGCTCGCACAGAAAGTATCTTCGTTTTCACTTCCAGAAGAAGCACTACCAATACAGAGCACTACCCTTCGGTCTAGCCTCTGCACCACGGGTATTCACAAAGATTTTGGCAATAGCCATGGCAGCTCTACGTCAAATGAGGATAAAGGTAGTTCCTTACCTAGACGACATTTTGATCATTGCAGATTCAGAGAAAGAATCAGAAGAAAGCACAAAGAGATGCAGAGACCTTCTGACAGATCTAGGCTGGATTATAAATATAAGAAAAAGCCAACTTCTTCCATCACAATCCCTAGTATTCCTGGGAGGAAAATTCAACACAATCCTGAACACAGCCCATCTATCCGAAGACAGAGAAAGCCGAGTTCTTCAGAGAGCCTCCTTATTCCTAAGAAAGCGGACACAGACAGCGGAAGAGTTCTCCAAGCTTTTAGGAAACCTGTCATCCACATATCAGATTCTTCCATGGGCCAGATCGCATGGCAGAGCAGCTCAGCAAAATTATCTCCTGTTCTTCAGGAAGGATCCAAGCAATCCTGCTGTAAGGATTCCTATTTTTCCCTCAACCAGGAAGGAGCTCAAATGGTGGTGCAACAAATCCCATCTCTTAGTGGGAAAATCTCTACTACCCACAGTATGGGAAATTATCACCACGGATGCCAGCAAGACAGGCTGGGGAGGTCTTTGGAGGCAGAAGGCAGTTCAGGGAACATGGACTCCGGAGGAACAGACCCAACACATCAACTTTCTAGAGCTCCTGGCCATTTGGAAGACCCTGAGGCTTCTAGGGACAGAGATCAGGGGCTTCAACGTCCTAATAAGATCAGACAACACAGTAGCTGTAAGATATCTTCTAAATCAAGGAGGGACAAGAAGCAGGAAACTCAACGATCTACCCATAAGAATTCTCAGATGGTCAGAATCTCACCTAGCATCTCTTTCAGCGACTTACATCTCAGGAAACCTAAACAGGGAGGCGGATTATCTAAGCAGGAAAAATCTGGACCCAGGGGAATGGGCCCTAAACAAACAGATATTCCAGGATATCATAGCTCAACTAGGAAAGCCATCCATCGACCTAATGGTGACAAAAGAAAACACAAAGTGTCCAAGGTTTTTCTCAAGATGGAAATCTCCGAGTTCGATAGGACAGGATGCTCTCCAGTTCCAATGGAGATTTCATCTAGCTTACATATTTCCGCCCCTCCCACTTCTGACCGAGGTGATACAGAAGATAAAGAGGGACAAAGCAGAGGTGATATTGGTGGCCCCAGATTGGCCAAGGAAGATATGGTATCCAGACCTTCTCAGAATGTCTATCCTTCCTCCAATCAGTCTTCCACAGCATCCCCAACTGTTGACACAGGGTCCCATCTGTCATCCGGACCCCTCATTCTGGAAACTGAAGGCTTGGCGGCTGAGCGGAGCTCACTAAGACTCAAGGGTCTCACGGACTCTGTCATCGACACTATTCTGGCTGGTCGCAGATCATCATCCACCAGGATATATTACAGAGTATGGTCTACATTTCATAGATGGTGCTCCTCTAGGAACTTGAAGAGAGATCAGATCAATGCTGCTGTTATTCTAGAATTTCTTCAAGAAGGATTTGAAAAAGGCCTTCGTCCAGCATCTCTGAAGGTGCAATTATCTGCCTTATCGGCAGTCTTAGCCTTTCCCTTCGCGGAACAATATGTGGTTCGCAGATTTATGTCTGCTATTACTAAAATTAAACCTACTATTCGTGAAATTGTACCACCATGGGATCTGAATTTGGTACTTCAGCAACTCTGCTCTCATAAAAATTTTGAGCCTTTAGAGAAGATCTCCATCAAACATTTAACCTTGAAGACTATTCTTCTCACCGCTATAACCTCAGCCCGTAGGGTTGGTGAACTGCAGGCTTTGTTATGCTCTTCCCCTCACCTTGTTTTTCATCAAGATAAGGTGGTTTTGCGCCCTAGACCCTCATTTAGGTCAAAGGTGATTTCAACTTTCCATTTAAGTCAAGAGATAATTCTCCCATCCTTTTGTCCTAATCCTTCTAATAGTAAGGAGCAGGAACTCAATAAGTTGGACCTTGTTAGATGCTTAAAGACTTATCTTCTTAGGACAAAGCCTTTCAGAAAGACGGAAGCTTTATTTGTTCACCATACAGGTAAATACAAAGGGACTGCAGCTTCTAAAGCTTCCATTGCCAGGTGGATCAGACAGTGTATCACTCTGGCTTATGAATCAGCTCATCTAGATCCTCCTAGTGGCTTAAAAGCTCACTCTACCAGATCAGTGTCCACTTCTTGGGCACAGAAAGCCATTGCCTCACCGGAAGAAATTTGCAAGGCAGCAACTTGGTCTTCAGTGTCCACCTTCATAAAGCACTATAGGTTGGATTTATTTTCGTCCGTGGACGCGAAATTCGGCAGGAAGGTGCTTGAAGCTGCCATCCCTGTCTCTGACTAATTTCCCTCCCTGTCCTTAGGGCACTGCTTTGGTAAGTCCCACAGTCCATTGCCGTGGATTGGACACAGAGGAAAAGGTGAAATTTACTCACCAATATTTTGTTTTCCTCTGTGTCCTTCCACGGCAACCCAACCCAGGTTTAGAGCTGGTATATGTATCGTTCCTATACACCTCGCTCATATTGGATATTTTGTTATTGTCTATTATTTATTCTTATAATCATGGTTCTTAACTAAGTAAATTTCTGTATGTTTTACAGCTTGGTTAACGGAATAACTGAGCAAGGAGAGGTGGAGCAATTAATTTATAATTTGTTTGGTCCTACCAGATGGAGGGCGGAGCATATACCCCACAGTCCATTGCCGTGGAAGGACACAGAGGAAAACAAAATATCGGTGAGTAAATTTCACCTTTTTTTTTTTTTTTTTTTTAAATTCTTTCATCTTTATTTTTTTTAAATATATTTTTTTATAGAATTTATTATTCTTTATAACATTTTTTGTTTATAGTAAGAGGCATACTTAATGTCCAGTAGAAAGATGGGGAGGAATTGTAGAATGCTACTCATCAGGGAGGTGTAGTCCATGCCTAAATTGGGGTGCTCTCAGCATTGCCAAGATGGAAGGAAAGGCACCAATTCTTAGCAGCAGTGTCATTGCTACTGCCATCACCAGCAGCAGCACTGCAATGAAGCCCCAACCACCTACACAAACAATGGTGGTGACACCAGATGCACCACACTTGTCACAAACTAACTTAGTGGTGATGACTATGATTCCTCAGAGTCTTTCGGTGCACTCTGGCACAGAGAGGGAATACAGTGGTGCAGTCATGAGGAAGATAGACTGCAGTTGGAGGTGGGTGTAGTAGGTGAGAGAGATCCTTGTCTGAGTGGGCAGCAGGAGTATATAGTGAAGGATCCTCTAAGCAGGGAGGAAGAAAAGGTGAGGTTCCTGTGAGGGGACAGGTTCTGGCTGTGTGTGGGCAACAAGAGGAGCAGGATCCTGTGAGTGGGCCTAAAGGTGTGGTGACTGTGGACCCTGTGTGTGTAAAAAGGGGAAAGCAGTGATCCCTCCTTGACTTATCTGCATTGGCCCTATAGGCATGTATGCAAAAAAAAAATAATAATGAAGTCTGCTGCTACTGACACTTCTACTAGTAAACAAGTGGACACAGGAAAACCTTCACTAAGAAGACCAAATTGGCTAGAGAGTCCCCCATCAGCCTTTGCAGACACCACCAACAGTGGCTTTTCACCTCACAACTTTCACACCTGTCCAAAATGTTCCAGTTTAGTAACAAATCCCTCCGCCAGTGCCATTACCACCTCTAGACAGCAGTTCCGTGCAGGAAAGAATATGGCAGTTTGAGTTCATACCTTGCACTCTATGTGACACATTGACTACATACGGTAATGTTGTGGAGACAAACAGCCCACATTCACAGTCCAGATTCCCTACCTCTGCTGTAGGTGCTGGAGATTGACACTAGAGTACGAGGCTGGTGAGTGTAGTCTGTTCCCACAGAGCTCTTGTTGCAGTAGAGGTCATAGTTAAATTTACCAACCACATGGTTGGATAACAGGATGAGCAACACTGGCAACTGGTAAGACAGCAGGGTAGAGAAGGTAGAGGAATGGCCGTAAGTTCAGATATAACAGATAGATGAAGGACACGAGCCCGGATAATGAGTAACCAGCAAAGACTAGGAGGCTTCTGTTGTCCAAGGAGTGAGCTAGAGGCCAATGTCCCACAATGCAGTGCAGAATTAATCAAAGGAAGTGGATTTTAGCACTGCTGACAAAAGGATTCAGTGAACAACTATGCACCATATACTGTGTTGGAGATCAGATTAAATAGTGTAACTCCATTGCTCTGGCAGACAGGACCAGTGCTGATGCCAAGATCAGATTAACTTTGAGAAAAATGCTCAGCGCTGGAAGCTAAGATCTGATGAGCTTGATTTAACACTTTCTGAGAGCGATAAGATCAGTAGTACCCTGTACTGTGAGCAGACAGGACTCTGTGCTGGATGCTGAGATCAGATGAACTTTGACAAGTATGCTCAGTGCTAGCAGCTGAGCTCAAATGAGTTCTGATTAAACAAAATATATTTCTAGTCAAACAAGAAAACAATCCTATATAATAAAACTCTCTGATGTTTGTCCGAAGCTGTCATGTGCAGTAGAGACTGCCAGTGCTGCACTCATGCGCAGTAAAGACTGCCTGAACGCGCCGGCCAAGGAAACAAGATGGAGCCGTGGCTGATACGGAGCAGGGCTCTCCGAATTTGGACTGGAAGACCGGACTCTCTCTGTGCACCTTCCTGGGAACGCTTGGTACAAGGAAAGAGCTGTACACTCAGCTCTGGCCTGAGGATGAGGGGCCGCAGGGGGAGGCCGCCCAAGACTTCAGTGCTGCCAGACTTCTCCTCCCTGGGGCCCACCGCCTGTCTCCGCTTCTGGCTCCGGGGCACCACCTGAGGCCGCTGGGTGGCACTGTGGCCCTGTAAACATAAAGTATATAAATGACAGTCACAACTATTATGTTTAAAACAACAAAACACTCTTCTTTCTTTTGCTCTCCTGTTCCTATCAACAAAGAAATATAATAAAACCGGTATATATCAATATGTTTGAAGTACCCGCCAATTATATATGGCATGATATAAGATAAGCAATTAATTTGCTGAATGTAAAAAATAAATAAATAAAACTGAATAAAAACATTATTTACAGCTGGCACATATATCACTCCCTATGCTGCAAAAGAATGCATATATAGACAACAATAATAAGTGAATATCAACTGCAATCAGAAAAAAACACTAGTGGATCATAATAATAAACACAAAACATAGTAACCTAGAAACATAGTTGATGAGGCTGTAAAAAGACATGCATCCATCAAGTTTAGCCCACACCATATCACCCCTCTTGAGCCAGATGAAGGAAAAAACCCTTTAAAGAGGAACTATGGCTGCAAATAAGTTTGTTGCTTCAAAACAGCCTGTTTCAATTGCTATAAAACTTTCCTGATGGCTGAAACATAGCTTATATTTTGAGCTCAGACAAGGGAGAGCACAGCCATCTTAACTCCATCGAACATGATTGGCAGTGCTGTCTTTGTCATTTGCTTGCCCCTTTCCATCTTTTGGCTCCTTAAGGGTGTCTAAAGAGCTACCTGCATGAAACAGCGACAGAAAGGAGCAAGCCAGACAATGAATAAACATTATAAAATAATGTCCTGCTTAACCCCTTTGCGTCCGTTGACGTACCAGGACCGTCACGCTGGTCCTGTACTTAAGGACCAGTGACAGTCCTGGTACGTCAAGCGTTAACTTTCCCATCGCCGGCGCTGTGCGCGATGGGAAAGACGCGGGCAGGGTGTTACTAGGTGCTCCGGTATCGGAGCATCTAGTTTCAGCCAATGCCCGCATGGTTGATACATGCGATTCGCTAAAATAGCGAATCACATGTATTTCTCCGCACATGACAGAAGCAGTGTTTTCAAAACACTGCTTCTGTCATATATCTCTGTCTCTCTCCTCCTCAGACACAAATCTGAGGAGAGGAGAGACAGAGAGAGCTTACTGTGTATCCAGTGTTCCGGCCACCGTTACAGAGTGGCAACATTGTAAAAATAAAAAAATAAAAAAAAAAAAAGCTTTTTTTTACTTTTGATCACTATGATCACTGATCTGTGGTATTTTTTGCCCCCCCCATTGAAATCCCCTTTTTTTTTTTTTTTTTTTTTTTTTTTTTTTTTTTTTTTTTTTTTTTTTAAATAAAAATTGATTTTTTTGTTAATTTTTAGGTACTTTAATAGTTTAGTTAGGGGATCTTAGTGGGGCTAGGTGGGTTTAGGGGTTACGTGGGTTAGGGTAAGTTTAGTGTTGATTTTAGGTAAGATTTAGGTTTAGGGAATTATTATTACGTTTTTTTTTTAATAAAAAAAAATTTATTAAAATATTTAGGATTTTTAGGTAGTTTAGACAGGGCTAGGTAGGTTTAGCGTGTACGTCAGTTAGGGTAAGATTAGTATTGAATTTAGGTTTAAAGATTAGGGTTTTGTAAAAAAAAAAAATAAAATAAAAAAAAAATGTGTGTATGTATGTGTGTGTGTATATATATATATATATATATATATATATATATATATATATAATATATAGCGAGAGAGAGATTTATTGTAGGAATAGTGTGTATTTGTGTTAAGTTAGGTAGGATTAGGGTTCACGTGGGGTAGGGTAAGGTTTAGGGTTAAAGCTAGGCACAGAAAAAAAAATAAAAAACCCCCCAAAAAAATATATTTATAGTTTTATTGTAGGAATAGTGTGCATTTGGGTTAAGTTAGGTAGGGTTAGGGTTGACGTGGGGTAGGGTAAGGTTTAGGGTTAGAGCTAGGCACAGAAAAAAAATAAAAAAACAAAACAAAAAAAATATATTTATAGTTTTATTGTAGGAATAGTGTGTATTTGGGTTAAGTTAGGTAGGATTAGGGTTGACGTAGGATAGGGTAAGGTTTAGGGTTAGGCACAGAACAAAAAAAAAAAAAGCTTGGGTGGGTAGCTATTTAGAAAAAATTAGGGTAGGTTAAGTTAAATAGAAGTTATTTAAAAAAAAAATTAGGGTAGGTTAAGATGCAGCGGATGTATTCTGCAGAAGAGGAGTATGCCTTTTTGGCTTCAGATTCAGAAGCCACAGATACTGCCTCTGATTTCGATATATCCCAGTTCACAGAGAGCGACACTGATAGCTCCAGTGATCATGCTGGGCCATCTCCTAAGCAGAGGCGTACTGCTCCAAGAGCTGCCTCAGAAGCAGCACCAAGACATACCCCAAGAGCTGCCCCAAGACAAATCCCAAGAGCTGCCCCAAGACAAATCCTAAGAGCTGCCCCAAGACAAATCCCAAGAGCTGCCCCAAGACAAATCCCAAGAGCTGCCCCAAGACAAATCCCAAGAGCTGCCCCAAGACAAATCCCAAGAGCTGCCCCAAGACAAATCCCAAGAGCTGCCCCAGGACATACCCCAAGAGCTGCCCCAGGACATACCCCAAGAGCTGCCCCAAGACCTGCCCCACAAGCAGGCCCAAGGCATACCCTAAGAGCTGCCCCAAGACCTGCCCCACAAGCAGGCCCAAGCCATACCCCAAGAGCTTCTCCAAGACCTGCCCCACAAGCAGGCCCAAGCCATACCCCAAGAGCTGCCCCAGAAGCAGGCCAAAGACATGCCCCAGAAGCAGGCCAAAGACATGCCCCAGAAGCAGGCCAAAGACATGCCCCAGAAGCAGGCCAAAGACATGCCCCAAGAGCTGCTCCAAGACATACCCCAAGAGCTGCCACAAGGCCTGCCCCTCATCCAGAGCCTAGGGAATGGGTACCAGCAGTAGGATTAAGTCCAGAAATACCCAATTTCACAGGCAGCCCAGGGATAAATGTAGGTTTGGCCGGTTTAAACCATGAACAGTTTTTTAATTTATTTTTGGGGGAGATTGTAGAGCAAACAAATATTTATGCAGCCCAGTATATTGCAGCCAATCCCACACGCTACATTTCAAAGGAGCAATCATGGTACCCCACTGATGTTACTGAATTCAGGAAATTCTGGGCCCTAACTATGGCTATGGGGATTATTAAAAAGCCAAGCATCAGGTCATACTGGAGCAAAAATCCTGTATGCGTTACCCCCATTTTTGGCCAAACAATGAGCAGGAGACGCTATGAAGTGCTTTTGCGCTTCATGCATTTCAACGATAACACCCTGTGCCTCCCCAAAGATCACCCCCAGTATGACAGGTTGTATAAAATTCGCCCTCTTATAAGTCATTTACAAAAATAATTTTCCGAAAACTATACCCCCAAAAACAAATATCTGTTGATGAGTCATTAATGAAGTATAAGGGAAGGTTGGGTTTTAAGCAATATATCCCCTCCAAGCGCTCCAGGTTTGGCATAAAATTGTATAAGCTGTGCGAAAGCGCCACAGGATACACCTATGCGTTTCGTATTTATGAGGGCAAGGACAGCCAGCTTGATCCTCCTGGTTGCCCTGAATATCTGGGAACCAACGGCAAAACTGTTTGGGATCTCATTTCCCCCCTATTAAATAAAGGATATCAATTATATGTGGATAATTATTACACAAGCCCCCTTTTATTCAAATCACTTTTTTTTTATTTTGACACTGTGGCCTGTGGCACTGTTAGGAGAAACTGTAAAGGGATGCCCAAAGAAATGATAAACTGCAAGCTACGAAAGGGAACGTCTGTAGCTTTGTGCCAAGAGGAGCTGCTGGCAGTGAAATATAGAGACAGAAATGAAGTGTACATGCTTACAACCATGCATGACGAGGAAACTGTGCCAGTCTCTATCCGTGGCACGGTCCTCAGGAAACCATTCTGCATCAGAGACTATAATAAACACATGGGGGTGTTGATCTTTGTGATCAACTCATGCAGCCTTACCTCACCATGAGAAAATCTACAGCCTGGTATAAGAAGGTTGCCATTTTCCTGATGCAGACTGCAGTTTATAATTCGTATATCATTTTTAAATTGGCAAACCCCACTCAAAAAAGTACTTTTTTGCAGTTCCAAATGCATGTAATTTCCCATTTTTTTGTTTGAAGGGGCAGGGGCAACAGCAGTTTTACAGCAGAGACCCGGTTTAGGACACTTTGCATTTAAAATCCCCCCAACCCCCCAAAAAAGTAAGCCAGAGAAACGCTGCAGGGTGTGCTACGCCAATGGCAAACGGAAAGAAACCACCTTCTACTGTCCTGATTGCCCTACAAAACCTGGGCTCTGCATTGGTGACTGCTTCAAGCAGTATCACATGAATCAAATGCAGTAATTCTGTAATTTAATTATTTGGCAATGCTTTCCCCCTTAAATATACTGTTGTTTTTTTTTTTCCCCCAAAACACATCCCTCCTTAGATCTAACACTATGAAAATATAATGGGAACAACCCTGTTTTTTCCATGTCTAAAAATGGAAACGTACATGTTCTCAACTGAACCCAGTAAATCCCCCAAACCCTGACAAACCTATGCATATGGGGTATTACTGTACTAGGAAAAAGCAACTGAACATTAATCAATGCATTTATTTAAATGTTCACCTATCCTGTGCTTGAAATCCACATCAAAATTTGAATCTAACTGGGAAAAGAGATGATTCTTTAATTTAAATACGAGGGATTGGTGGTAAAATGGCTGAGAGGAAAATTTGAAAACATGCCTAAAATGAAAGCCTTGGTTATCTACTTTTCAAAACTATACACTTCTGGGGGGAAAATCTTAAAATGGGGAGCTTTTACACAGCCCCAAATGAGAAATGGCACCAGTGACGCAAGCTGTAAAAATTCAAAGTGTGAAACTGGAAAAGCACATGTTCCAATTTGGGCCCTGTAGCTTCCCCAAACCTTGAGAAACCTATGCATATGGGCTATTATCATACTCATAAGAAGGAGCTGAACACTAAAAAATGCATTTATATAGATCTTCACCTATCCTGTGCTTGAAAATCACATCAACGTTGAAACCTAAGTGTGAAAAACGCTGAATTTGTTAATTACATCACGTTTACGAGGGATTGCTGGTAAAATGGCTGCGTAAAAAATTTTAAAACATGCCTAAAATGAAAACCTGGGGTGTCTACTTTCCAAAAATATACACTATTGAGGGTATAATCTTAAAATGGAGCACTGTTACATAGCCCCAATTGAGACATGGCACCAGTTAAGCAAGCTGTGAAAATTTGATGTTTGTTCAGAAGTTGGCCTGTAGCTCCCCCAAACCTTGAGAAACCTACGCATATGGGGTATTGCAGTATTCAGAAGAAGGAGATGAACATGAAACAATGCATTTTTAAACATCTTCAGCTATCCTGTGCTTGAAAATCACATCAATATTGAAACCTAAGTGTGAAAAACGCTGAATTTTTAACGTACATCAAGATTTACGAAGGATTCGTGGTAAAATGGCTGCGTAAAAAAATTGAAAACATACATAAAAGCCTTGGGTGTCTACTTTCCAAAAATATATACTTTTGGGGGGAAATTTTAAAGTGGAGCACTGATACACAGCCCCAGTGACGCAAGCTGTGAAAGTTCAAAGTGTAAAACTGGAAAAGTGCATGTTCCAATTTGGGCCCCGTAACTCCCCCAAACCTTGTGAAAGCTACGCATATGGGGTATTGCCGTATTCAGAAGAAGGAGCTGAATATGAAACAATGCATTTTTAAAAATCTTCACCTATCCTGCACTTGATATCAACAGTAATATTGAAATGTAAGCGTGAAAACTGCAAAAAAAAAATATTACCACAACTAGTTGAAGAGCCCGTTACACAGGCCACACGGTCAGCCGGTCGCGGTGCAGTCATGCTCAGTAGACACTGCCCGAGCCGTGGCTGATACAGAGCAGAATGCTCCTTCGGAGCGCCCCACTCTGTGTCAGCCGCGGCACGGTCAGTCTCTACTGCGCATGTCTGCACCACGCGCAGCAGTGTCTACTGCGCATGACTGTGGCATTACACACGTTTTAGCAAATTATTATATAGGATTTTGGAACATATTTCTGGAAAAATAGCTGCATAAAAAACTCCAAAATTTTCCTGATTATTTACTTTATGTTGTCTAGTTTTCAGAAACATATACCTTTGTGGGACATTTTTGGGTTCTGGCACCGTCAACTAAGCTATGATACTGACATACTAATTGTTGAAAAATTACAGGTTGTAAAGAATGGCTTCCATCTTGTGATATTTACTTTGTAAATGTGAGAAAGGGATTGAAATACTAGGCATATGGGGTACTCATATTCAGGAGAAGCAATTGAATATATTTAGGGGTATATTTTTGTAATGAACTAATGGTATGCAAATCCTGACAGGAAAATGTAAGCAAAATGTTGTTGTTTTTTTTTCTTCATTTTTTGGCTCTTTTTTTTCTATTTTAATCAAAATAAACGATGAGGTATTCATATAATTATGGTATCAAAAGAAAGCCCTACTTGTGCTTAAAAAAAGGTATATAATTTGTGTGGGTGTACAAAAGGAATTAAAGAGAAAACATGGTTGAAAAAAGACATAGTCAAAAAAGTCAAAATTGCTCCGGTCCTTAAGTGAAATCCACCTCAGATTTGCCGGTCCTTAAGGGGTTAAGTGCAGGACATTACTTTTTAATGTGTATTTGTCTGGCTTCCTTCTTCATCTTGCTGTTTCATGCAGGCAGCTCTTGAGACACACTCCACTGGAAAAATGGGAAGTTGGTGGGTGAGCATACAAGGCCACAGTGGACCCTGGACATTACAATTAGAGGCCAGCGGTACAGCTTGCCACAGGCAGGCAACACAGGGTCGTCACCACTGCAGATTTGTAAGTGGATTTATTAAAAGAGCAATTTCAAAAGTTGTTTTTGCTTCCTTTTTCATATGGAAGAATAATGTTCAGAGGTGTTTTCTCCACTTTAAAGAAATTTCCAATTAAGCCTAAGTCTGCCCAAAAATGTGTTCCCTGACTGTACATGGCGCTTCGATATTTCCCTGTGATTCAATACTCTTTCACCTTCCATTATTATTACTATATTATTCATAATAATTATGAATCATTAATCAGTGGTCTTAGCAGTGGTCCCAATAGTGGAATATGGTATCGACCCTCTTCCTTCTCAAAGCTGCTACTTTGAGGACTCACACCCTCTAAATGCAGACTGTTTGAATCTGAAGACCACCACCGAATGTACACCTTTTCATGTGCTCAATATTATACTCCCTTGTAAGTGAGGCAAAGACTAGCCTCACAGTGTTATGGCATCCACTGGATAATCCCCAGTGCGGGTATCTGTGTGACTCCCTTGTATCTCTGTCCGTTGTCCCTCAGGACTGGATAGTCACTTGCTATTCCACCCAGAGCATCTCTTATTGACTCTTCAACCCCCGAAACTGCAGCTTGAATAGAATCTATTTAATGGTTCCATATCTGGTGAACAGCTTACTTTAGCCTCTAAGGGACTAATATGGAACAACACAGGGAGTCTAACACTTCAATAATATTTCTATATATAGCCCTATAACAATGGATCACGTATATGGAATCACTCCTATCTTAGTAAAAAATTATATATTTATTCCATATCAAAAATGAAAAATAACAATGAAAAAATATGCCAGCATGGTTTCATGAAGAATAGATCATGGCAAATGAAAGGTACGTAGTAACATAGTTTAACATAGTTACATAGTTGATGAGGCTCAAACAAGACTTGCGTCCATCAAACCAGTTCATGCTAAATCACCCTTGTTGATCCAGAGGAAGGCAAAAAAAAAAACAAAAAAACCCCCCAAAACATTGAAGCCATTTCCAATTAAGCCCCCGGTAGGTAAAAAAAATCCTTCTGACTCCAAATGGTCAGATAGGCTGTTGATATAGGGAACTATTTGCTTTGAAGCCAAGTGATATTTTTCTGTGATACATAGGTATGCATTACATTTTTGAAAGTATTTACATTATCTGCAAGCACAACATCCAGATGCATATAATTCCTTAGCTTTACCACCCTTACTGTAAAAAATAAAAATAAAAAAAATCCCTTCCTTTTATTTAAGTAGAAAACACCTTTCCTCTAGTCTTAATAGATGACCTTAGTGCTTAGTATTGACCTTGACATTGACCTTGTATATATTTTTAAATGGTAATCATGTCACCCCTTAGTCTCTTCTCTGATGTAAACAAACCCATTTTGGGTTGTCTCTCTTTATAACTCAAATCCTCCAATCCCTTCGTCATTTTTGTTGTATGTGTCTGTGCTTTTTCCAGTTTAATAATGTATTTTTTAAGAACTGGTGCCCAAAACTGTATTCCATATTCTAGATTTATTATTTATTTATATAGCACCAACGTATTCTGCAGTGCTGGAATGAGGCCTTACCAAGAAATTTTAGAGAGGTAGCATTATATTAGCATCTGGTGCATCTATACCACTTTTTATGCAGGATAGTACCCTATTTGCTATTGTGGGAATTTTGCCAAGGGTATTGCTGTTGATGTAGCATACTTGGATTTTTCAAAATTGCTGTGACTCAGAATGGGTTACTGCATAAACTAAAAGGTTTCAGTTTAGTCTAAAGTTGAAAGTGGTTCCATCCTTGTCCCAATGCTTTTTAATTTAATGATCTAGAAGTTGGAATTGAAAATAGTTTCTCAATCTTTGCTGATGACACAAAGCTGTGTAAGGAAATACATACAGAGCAGGATGTTTGTTTTTTTTTTTTATCTCCAGAAAGATTTATGTAAAGTGAGTGAATGGGCATAAAAGTGACAGATGAGGTTTAATGTAGATAAATGTAAGGTTATGCATTTCAGCTGTGGAAACAAACATGTTACGTGTACGCTTAGTGGGAAACAACTGGGTGAATCATCATTAAAGAATGATTTAGTAGTACTAATAGACAATATACTTCACAGCATTGTGCAGTGTCTCCCAGCAGCTGCAAAAGCAAATGGTATACTATCTGTGAGCACTGTTTGCTTACCTGGGCGGCTGGTGGTGGAGAGCTGGCCGCTTTCGTGTCTCTCGTGGTGGTCCTGCCGCTTCTGTTTGCGGGTTACTTCTGCATCCACTTTGCTTTCGTGTGGCCGAACGTCATTAGGCTGCGTGTTAGTGATGTTGCGTGACTATTTCAAAGCTTTTCCCGGGGCTTGTTTAGTGCGCCACCTCCCGGCATATGTATTTAAACTGCCTGGGCACCACAGTAGTTTCCCTTATGTGGTGTTCCAGTGCAGTACGCTCATCCTTGTTTGTGCAGTTAGTGTTTGACCTTTGGCTTGGCCTCCGCGTTTTCCTGGTGTACCTATCCTGTGGCTTTGTCTGACTACCCCTTGGTTCTGACCTAGTGGCTCTGGCTGACATCCCGCTCCGGTATCTGACCCTCTGGCATTTCTGACTACCCGCTCTGGTATCTGACCCTGTGGCATTGGCTGACTACCTGCTCCAGTATATTGACTCGCTGGTCCTGGCTTCCGGTATATTGACCCGCTGGTCCTGGCTTACTACCCGCTCTGGTCAATAACCCGGTCTGACCTATTTACTAGACTGCCCGTAGGCCTGGTCTGTCTGCTTACTCCTTGGGATTGCCTCTACAGAATACCCTCAGGCCTGGTCTGTCTTGTGTCCCTCAACCTTTGGGCTGTCCTCTCTACCCTGGTACAGTGTAAGTCCTCTAGGGTTCTCCTCACAGCAGTCTCCCATTCCTGGTGGGATACCCCTGCTCGGGGCTGTGGTCTCTGTTTGCATATTTGAAGGGTCTTCTATCTGCTTTTCGTTTATTACTCCATAAACAGGTGTTTTATACTGTATCTTGTTGTGATTCTTGACTACCGTGACACTATCCTTCATAAAAATGGGTATAGATGCACAGAATGGGAATATAATTCTACCTCTATATAAATCCTTGATAAAGCCTCACATGGAAGGATGATGGTCATAGAGAACTGGTTGATGCCTGTGTGGGAAAGGCTTTCATTGGATGGTTTCAATGAGTATCTCAACGATTTAATCACTTGGGGTTTCTTCATTCATATGGAGCTGTCGTGGGTCTAGTGGGACCCTGATAATTATGCCTCATAAATACCTAGGATTAACAGTCTCACTAATCACCACTTTTCCTGTGATCATCTTTCATAAAGAGCTGATCACGTCTGGGAACCATGATCAGGGTGTCATAGACCCTGAACCTGGCTCTTACAATAAACAGATTTTGGTGTGGGTTCAGGAGCCTATGTCTTCATTTAGAAGGTTCAGGGATATGTGTGTGCATAATTGCACATGTCGGACATGGCTTGCTGGCATTCCAAAGCTCAATCACACAAGCTGGAAGTTCTGTTTGCAGTGTGAGCCAGAGCTTCTGTTGATCTTGTAGCGCTAGCCATTGGGTGATCACTGGTAGGGGGATGTCAAAAGGCTCCTTTTGTAGTCCTAGTTTAAAAAGGTGGTAATGTTAAGCCAAGGCAGTAAGATGTATGGTCTTAACCATGCAGGAATACATGGTCAAGACCAAAAGCTATATAGCCCTGGCACTCTGATGGTTAATGTTAACATGGCTTTCTCCTGCTGCAGCCTCCTCCCCTTGCAACATAAGCAATGCTGTGATGCAGCTTTGTGAATTGAGCTCTCTAATCTAGAATAAGACAGTAGAGCAGCAGCTGTGGCTAAGATTAGTTTTTGCTGGTAGGGAGGAGCACAGCCAATAGTAAGCTGAGACTGGAGCTAAAAGCAGCACTAATGAGCTGCCTGCTGCTTATTCCTACATCATGCAGGACAAAAACAAGTTTCATGTAGTTTATCCCAGTCAATCCTCTCCCTGCCCACTAGAATCCTTAGGGCATTATTCAGCAAGCTAGAGAGAGGTACAATCCTTGGGTACCACAGGAGAATAAAAATTCCTAAAATTCATATAGTTTTAAATGGCTTTTTAACTCCTTAAATGTTAGAGGTGTGTCCAATCAGGACAGTTAAAAGCCCAATTTAAATGATGAGATTTTTTATTTTTCCCCATGGTGCAGTTTGTTTGCTCCAGGACTGTGCCTTTTTTGCTTACTTAGTGTTTTTTAACCCTATGAGTGCAATATGGGTGTGTGCTGCAATGCACAGTGCTCTAGTACCTAAACACCTAAAGTGCCAAGCCTGTAGTACCGAAATGCAAGCATTGCATAAGCAGGTATTACTGACTTGCAGTTGCCTCAATATAAAAAATGGTCAGCCTTGTGAGGGGACATCAGGACCTCTCCTGATGCCCTCTAGTTATTGATATTCCAGTCAGTCTCATTGGGAGATCAGTATTTGTGACCCAAGAGAACAGCATGCCCTCATCCTACACTCCTCCCTGAACATCCAGTTATTTTTTTTCTCCATTATTTTTTTTATTCAGACTTTGTTGAATAAAAGCCCCCAACCAACGAGCTATGATTAAAAGATAATAATTAAAAAAATTAACCCTGTGTGTGCCACAGGGGCTGTAGCGTATTGCCTTTGCAGACCTCATTGCAACCTCTGCCCAAAAGTACTGGAAAAAAAAAAAAAAATCCCCGCAAAAGTCCTGTATGTGCCACGGGGTGGGTGCACGGAGTTATTTTTTATTCAGACATCGTTGGGGTCTGAATTAAAAAAAAAAAGGAAAAAAAAAAAACGAATTGTTTGTGTGCCACAACAGGAGTCAGTGCATTGCTTTGTAATGCAGTATACACCCTTGTAGCATTCACACAAACTGTCTCCAACCCACTGTCACAGATACCCAGAAAAGTTCAGGAGTCAGTACGGTATAGTTAATGCAATTTTATTGACAAAATCAACAAAGAAAATATATACATATATCAGGGCTTATAATTTTAAGTCCTTTGCTATTAGCCAGACCTGAAAAGTTACTCGCCACTGCAAGCCAAAACATACCCACCAGGGCTGAAATTCTACTCGCCAGGGCTAAATTTTCACTCTCCATTGGCTAGTGGCGAGTGGAAATTTTGAGCCCTGCATATATCCATACAAAGGAACAGGCAAAGGGTTAAAGCCAGCAACCCTGCTATCAGGAATAATAGGATGCAAGGCTAAACCACAGTGCTAGAGACTAGGCCTTAGCCACTGGTAGTCTCAGCAGGAGCCAGTAACAGGAGCTGGAACACAGGATCTTGATCCGACGTAGCGGGCGTACCGATTCAAGCCTGCAGTCAGTAGGGAGCAATATCTGACTCACGCCTGCAGTCCGAATGGAGCAATATCTGACTCACGCCTGCAGTCCGAATGGAGCGAACTCTGGCTCACGCCTGCAGTCCGAATGGAGCGAACTCTGGCTCACGCCTGCAGTCCGAATGGAGCGAACTCTGGCTCACGCCTGCAGTCCGAATGGAGCGAACTCTGGCTCACGCCTGCAGTCCGAATAGAGCGAACTCTGGCTCACGCCTGCAGTCCGAATGGAGCGAACTCTGGCTCACGCCTGCAAAAGGTACAAGGAACAAAAGTAAGAGTAGTCAGACAGAGCAACAAGTCAGCACCAGAGGGGGTAGTCAGACAGTTCAGGTAGTCAGCCAGAGCCACAGGTCTGCACCAGGTTGGGTGTCCACTATAGGGTTAAGCAAAAGAATAATCAGAGCCCCACAGGTCAGCACCAGGTTGGATGGAAGACTAGCCAGGTCATACACAGAGCCCAAGGTAATAGAACTGCTATGAACAACAACGCAAGGGCAACTGAGTCAGGACTCAGACTGCCCTTTAAACCTCTCCACAGGAAGTAGGTAGGAGGAGCAGCTCAGAGGAAGGAAGTAGGTAGGAGGAGACTACAGGAAGCAAACACATACAACAGAGGCCTGCTGCATGCTAGAAGCCTTGTGCCTGTAGATGATACTGAAACTAAGGTAAGCTGTAACACCCCCCCCCATGTGCCCTAACACCCTCATACATACATACACACTATCAGCCCTCGGCAGATTGGCTCTGCTGGTCTACCTTTAGGTTGCCTTGGGTGGTCTTTGCCTTTGGACTTCGGCACCCCTTCCTCCTCCCACCGGTCTCCTCATTGGCTGAACAGAGTTTTTAGAGCGAGTCAGCCCTAAGGCTCGCGCCCGATTATTGAGCTCGCTCAGTGTTGCGGCTAGTTTTACTTGTTTCCTCTTACCTCGGTTGTTGCTTGCTGTTCCGGTTTCGTGATCCCTGGTCCCGTCTGGCGCAGCTTCCGGATCTTCTCCGTGGTGCTTGGCGCTCCTGTCTCCCTTGTGAGCCCTCTTTGTTTGTCCAGGGTGCCTGGCTTCACCTTTCCCTTTTCCCAGCCTCGCGTTCCTGCCGCTTGCTCTGGGGACTTCTCCTCCGGCGGTCATATCGCTGCGAGGAGTCTGAGCTTCTGGAGCAGCGGAAAAGGCTCCATTCAGGTGGGTGTCCCCGGGGTTCCCTCCTTCCCTCTCTTGGGGCTCTTTTTCTTGGTGGAACCGGTGGGGAGTTCCCTCTGTTTGTTGCTGCTCTGCTCCTCTTAGCCCAGTAGTCTCTGTCCGCTCTGCTGGCAGTTCGCCTGACGGCCTTCCTCCTCCGCTGGGGGTTCCGTGGCAGCCTGCCCACTTCCCCAATCTGCCCGCTCCCCTCTCCCTGAGGCTTGATTGGGTCTATCAGCTAGGTTGTCCTAGGCCTTCTCCTGATCCAGTCCTACTGGGTGAGGGTGGTTAGGCCTTTGCTCTTCTCTGTTGGGGGTTTTCTTTCCCCTAGAGATTCAGGCTATCCTGGGCTTGTGGCTCCTTTCCAATATTCCCCCTTTACACTTCCTGGGTTCCTGGTAACCCCTTCTTTGGGTCCTGCTCTAGGGACAGGAGCGGCGGCCTCCCTTGGTAGGGGATAGGGCTCCGTTAGAGTTTGGGGGGCTTTGGGTGGCCATGTTCTTCCGAGCACCGGTTTTCCAGTTGCCCTGGCTCTTCCCTGGGGTGGCTGGGGGCTGGTGTGGTGTTCAAGCCTCCCTGGCGGGTTTGCTCCCTTGGTCTGGGTAACTGGGCTAGTCTGTAGGTCCTTTCCTTTCTCTTCTGTTCCGGCTTCCTTTCTTCGCTGCTTCTGACCTTCGGATTCCCTGAGTTCCTAGTTCTGGTTGGGGTCCCCGAGCCTACCTCAGATTCCCCCTACTTCCATCCTGGTCTTACCCCGGCTCAACTGGGGTGTGACGATCTGGCCTCGCGGCCAGCACCGTACTCCAGCTTACGCTGCAGCAAGAAAGTAGGTGTGTGACTGACTACGATATTCAGCTTTGCCCTCTAGCTTTGCTCGCGGGACCTTACTCCTGACACACACACACAAACATACACACACACGCCCACACAGTTTCTAAATCTTTGTTCAAATTGGTAGCCACGCTTCTGGCACCCAATATGGTATGTCAGCCCATACCAGCGTAGGGTGCCATTTTATTAAGGCTGGCCGAAGGTTCTGACTACACTAAGAAATCCCATGGTGTTGAGCCATTTTAGTATTTTTGAAGTGACTGACGTGTTTGATTTACTTACCGTCATAATTGAAAAATGTATAAAAAATGGTTGTAGTTGGCTTAGTTTTGTGCGTCTGATTCTCCCTATAGTATGTCAGCTCATACCAACAGGGTGTTTTTAATGCTCTCTGTATCTTTGAAGAGACAGAAATGTAAAATGTCTCAACTGTTTCCTATAGAGCCACCTTTTGGAAACAGTTTTGCACACTAGCCTAGGGTTAAACCTTTGAGTGCCAGAGGGGTATGCAACACATTGCAAAGCAATGCATTGTGTACCTCTCTTGCACTCAGAGGGTTATAAAGGTAAGTGACCCCACATTTGATGTGGGTGAATGCCTACTTTCCAAAACGGAATACCTTGCGTATCTTTCCTTCATGTTTCTAATAGACCATATTAGTTCTGGCAGCCAAATTGGTAGGTGTAATTTTGAGCTTTTGGTACCCTCTATGTCAGGCCTCAAAATTTCCACTCGCCACTAGCCAATGGAGAGTGAACATTTAGCCCTGGCGAGTAGAAATTCAGCCCTGGTGGGTATGTTTTGGCTTGCAGTGGCGAGTAACTTTTCAGGTCTGGCTAGTAGCAAAGGAGTTAAAATTATAAGCCCTGCCCTATGGTATGTCGATTCATACAGTGGGGTGCCATTTTTCTCTTAAAAGCACTAGTTAATGAATATTGTTGGGAATTAGATAGTTTTCAGTACATTTGATGAGGTGGGAATGCCAAATTGTCCCAATTAGTGCCACCTTCAGGAGACATTTGTGCATACCAAGCTACTAGAGGTAGGAAGGTAAATGACAAATTATTTGAAGTGGGTTATCTTCTTACTAAAATGATATGCTTTGTCAACCTTTATGTGTCCCATACACAGCATAATTATGGGTATATAGTTCCATCTCCCAGCTGGTAGGACTAATCCAAAAAGTACAAATAGGCTGGACTTATTCACTGCCAGTTTAGTTTTGTCCTAGCCATGCTGGGGGACAGAGGCTTTTAAGCCTCCAGTGTGTGTGTGGGGGAAGAGTATATTTTCATATATTCCCTTAAACAGATGATGGTTATAAGTTTGCCCAATGTCCAGGTATCCTCTGACAGAGGAGGATTGCATGGGACAAGTCTTGCTTTCAAAAGGGATTTCTTATCCTTACACTGCGCTCTGCTATTGCCACCATAATCTGAAACCTTCAGCATGGATAGGCTTGAAGGTTTAATCAAAGAAGTGAGGAAAATCCCTGGGATTAACCAACACACATAAAGAGCTAGATGTTATGGATGCTGCTTTCCTGGGACCCAAAAAGCCATCTCCTATGCTCCCTGTTCATAGCTCCATTCAGGATATGTTTCAGAAAAAATGGAGACGGAGCGGGACCAAAGAGTATCAGCATCCAGAAGACAGAAAAAATTGTATTGCTTCTCAGAAGAAGATATTGCTTCATGGATCACTCCTCCAAAGGTTTACATGGCTGTAGCACAAATTTCTAGAAGAACAACAATTCTTTTGGAAGACGGAACATCACTGAAAGATACTATGGACAGGAGAGCAGATAATTCCTTGAAGAAGCAGTTTTCAGTCATTGGCCAAAATTTTAAATCCGCTATGGCACTGGCATACATCTTTCGTAGTCTAAGAATCTGGTTATCAGAGTTTGAAGGAAAGGTGGAGTCATCTGTCTCTAGGTCTAGATTCTAAAAGAATTAGCTACCGTGAAGGACACCATTCATTTTTCATGTGATACATCGTTTGACAACATCAGAATACTAGCCAGATCATCTGCTTTATCAGTAACAACAAAAAGAGCCCTATGGATTAAAGCGTGGGATGCAAATTCAGCTTCCAAGAATAGTCTTGTATCATTACCCTTTAAAGTGAAAATTTTCTTTGGTGAAAAATTAGAAGAAATAATTAAGAAATCATCAGGAGGGAAAAGCTCCTTTCTTCATCAGGAGAAATAGCAAAAGGAATTCTCGTCACCCAGGGCTGGATATATCGCTAGAAGACTGTCCTTTTGTGAGTCTAGATGTTCTCAACCAGGAAAATCATACGACCAAAAGAGGAGAAATAGGCAGCAAGGGGCTAGGGGAAATGTGAAGAAAGAGATTTTCCCAATTCAGAAAAGATATACAATGAAAAGAAGTGGACTCTATCTCCATTTCCAGTCAGGGGTAGATTAGAACAATTTGCAAGCATATGGAGAGCTTGTCTGACAGACAGGTGGGTATTACAGATGGTGGAGCTAAGGTACCCATTAGAATTTCAAAAGCCCCCTCCTTTGTCAAAGCTAAACATTTTGGAGATCCCAAGAACCAATTCAAAGGCCAGACTAATGAATTTGGCAATAAAAGATCTTCAAGAAAATGCAATAATAGAGCCAGTTCCACGGGTCCAGAGGGGACAAGGGAGATACTCCATCCTGTTCTCGGTCTCCAAACAGGAAACAAGGCTCATTGTGGACTTAAAATACTTGAACATATTCATGAAAATAAGGAAGTTCAAGATGGAGTCAGTACTTCGGTGACCAGGGCAGTGTACCCAGGATCTTACCTAGCCAGCATCGGCCTTCAAGATGCTCATCATCACATCATGATTAGGTCACGTCATGGAAGATATTGAATGTTCATATACAACAACCAACACTTTCAGTTCAGAGTCCTGCCCTTCGGTCTGGCATCTGCACCAAGGGTATTCACAAAGGTTCTGGCTCCTTGTCTAGGATGGATAAGCTAGCGAGGAATAAAAATCTTGCCCAACCTGGACGACCTTCTGCTAATATAAGAATCAGAACAAAACGCCAGTTCAAGCATCCAGACTTGTTTAGAACATCTAACAAAGATGGGATGGCTCATAATTCAATCAAAAAGTCATCTAGATCCAATACCGGGGAAGGAAAAGCCTTTCTTTTCAAGGACAGACAGAAGAAGATACAGAAATACTTGCAAGAGTTTCTAAAGAGACCCTCCAGCGCAACAAGGGGTTATTCGAGACTGCTGGGGCACATGTCATCAGCAATACAGATACTTCTTTGG
Source organism: Rhinophrynus dorsalis (assembly GCA_037306005.1). NCBI lineage: Eukaryota > Metazoa > Chordata > Amphibia > Anura > Rhinophrynidae > Rhinophrynus > Rhinophrynus dorsalis. Next base: position 295,493,181 of record CM074718.1, read on the forward strand.
GGCAGAATCCATATGAGAGAGACCAGAGGAATTTTCTAAAATATTGGAAGAAGGATTCCTCCAACTTTTTACAGGTCATTCCTATTTTTTAAGCCACAAGGATGGAGCTCAAGTGATGAACTCTGAGCAAATCTGAGTCAGGGAAAAAGTTTGGAGACTCCTGTATGGAGGCATATGGGGGAACAAAACAGCACAGAGAATATGGTGCAGGGAAGACGAGGCACTCCACATCAACGAGCTGGAATTAAAAGCACTCTGGAACTCTGTGATTCAGTTCAAACCACATTTGAAAGGAAAAGCAGTACAGATAAGATCCAACAACGTATCCACAGTAATGCACATCTCCAAGTAATGGGGCACAAGGAGTAAGACCATCAGCCTGCCACATTTCAGGACTAGTAAACACTCAGACTACCTGAGCAGAACATTATTGCATTCAGGTGAGTGGTCCCTAGATCTGGAGGTATTCAGGAGCATAACAGATCTTTTGGGTACACCAGAGGTAGATCTCATGGCAACCCTGGAAAACACCAAGTTACAAAGATTATTCTCCAGATAGAAAAACCCACAGGCAATAGCGTAAGATGTGCTAAGAGAAAAATGGAGTTTCAGACTCGTGCACATCTTCCCTCCAATCCCAATTCTACAACAGGTAGTTCGCAAGATCAAGGAAGAGAAGGCAGAAGTAATTCTAATAGTCCCATGTTGGCCCAGGAAGATGGTTTTTGGACCTAATCAGAATATCCTTATGTCCTCCGGTAACTCTACCAGTAAGGAGGGACTGCTAACTCTGGGACCGATAATGCATCCAGATTCAGGGTTCTGAAGATTGACGGCATGGTGGTTGAGCGGGACTCATTGAGTAAAACTCTTTCCAATCAGGTTGCCAACACCATTATATCTGGGAGTAAATCATACTGCTCCTATATTTATTATAGAATATGGTCTACCTTTCAGCTCTGGTGCAACCACAAAGGAATTTGAGGTAAACAGGTCTCTGTAGGCTATATACTTGATTTCTTCTGTGTCCCAAACCATGGCCATTGACTTCCATGGGTTATGTCTCCTCCCACAAGCTGGTGTAGGACCAATCAAAAAATACTTAAGGCAAGACATCACTTCCCTCCTCAGTCTTTTTTGGTCCAGCCCATTATCTCACTACCAAATTATTTATTATGTATATATTTTTTCCTCCTCCTTCCCCTTTAAATTTTGCTTACTGCGGCCACTTAATGCTGTCCCATGCCGGAGATACAATCCTGAAGACTAGGCTTCGCTCCGTGCCAGCCTTGGTACACCTTGTTCTCCTCCTATAATTTTTTAAAATTATCCCACGTCTGGAACCGGCAGATGGAACCACGTCCCAAACCAGAAGTGAGGAAGTGCCTCGGTGCATGATGCCGGAGGCCTCCTGAAGCCTGGAGACTATGTGCATCAACCTGCAACACATGCCAGGTCAAGAAAGCTATGAAAGGCAGAGAGAGTGAGGGAAAACCAGAACGGGCATTGAGGAAGGACAAAGTAAGTGCATACATTTATAAATAATACTCCCTCTCTTCCGTTTGGGCCTCTGCGTTTTACAGTGGAATGCATGCCTAACTGAACACTTTTTTTTAAGCCCGGGGCCTCGTGATTAGAACATTAGGCTCAGGGATTACATATGTGTTGAGATATGTAAGATTTCACATGTTTTAATGCAATTTTATATTAAAAGTTATATTTTAAATATGGTTTAGAATGGCTACCTCCCCTAAGTCTACATCTTCTAAGGATAAAATGTCTGTAGAAACTAAAGAAGATAAGGCTGGTCAGAAAACTGAAGTATGTAGTGGCTGTGATAGTAAGATCCCAGCTGGGGATATTGCAAAACTCTGTGATGACTGCATTAAGAAAATAGCTGGAGTGGACGTTCCAAATCAATTCCAAGACTTTATCTTTGATGAAAAATTTGATGCAGGAAACATTTACAGCAATGCAAAACCATCCAAAGAAAAGCAAAGGCTTGATGACCCAGAAGAAGGTACTTCAGCCAGATTAGAAGAAGAAGAAAATAGCATGTTAAGACGTAATATCACAATATTCTTCAGAGGAAGAGGGTGAAATTCTAGAAGAAGAAGAGGGAGCATTTAATTTAGAAAAGATGGAACCTTTTTCAAAATTAATGAGTGAGACCCTAAGATTGGTGGACAAACCCAAACAGCAGGGAATCCTATATATGGCATTCATAGGATCCAGGAAAGAAAGTCCCGTTTTTCCTTTACATCATTCAATAACAAGCCTGGTTAAGACTGAGTGGAGTAAGGGAGACAAGAGAATATCTACATCAAAAAGGTTACAAAAAATGTATCCATTTAAAGAAGAAACATCATCTTGGACTTCCCCTCCAAAGACAGATGCTGCCATTGCACAAATTGCCAGAAGAAGCACGATCCCAATGGAGGATGGATCTTCATTAAGAGATGCAATGGATAGAAGAATAGAGAGCTCCTTAAAGAAGCAATTCACATTATTGGGGCAGAACCTGAAGATTGCGACAGCACTAGCATGTACTTCAAGAACTGCCAGAATATGGCTAACAGAGTTAGAGGAGCACATTGATTCTTCAGTGTCCAGATGTAAATTACTAAAGAGAGTCTCTTCTATCAAAGAAGCTGTGGGGTATTCATGTGATGCCTCAGTGGATTCTATCAGATTATCTGCAAGATGATATTCCCTGTCAATCACGGCCAGACGCTCCTTGTGATTGAGATCTTGGGGAGTGGACGCTTCATCGAAGAGCAAGCTGGTGTCCCTTCCTTTTACAGGAACCTTATTGTTTGGAGAACAATTGGAAGATATTCTTAAAAGAATAACGGGGAAAAAGTTATTTTCTTCCTCAGGATAGAAGGTGTAGATCATCACCTAATTGAATGTCTTTTTGTAACAAGAGACAAACCTTTAGAGAGCAAAGAAGATTTCAAACCTCCAAGCAATATGACTCAAGAAAACAACTTCCTTCACAGCCTATCAGAGGTGCATTTAGGAAGGATGGGTTTTGCGGAAATCAATTCAAAAAATAATTTTCCTGAAGGGCAGCGGAACCTGCTTCAAGTTTCAGTAGGGGGGAGTCTGGAACTATTCTTACAGACCTGGAAGAACAACACAATGTTAGACACATGGGCCCTTCAAATATTGGAAGCAGGATGCTGTTGTATTTGTGGCCTGAATTATGAATATTAATATGCAAATATTAATATTCTAATTAGGATATTAATCACAACGTTAATATTTATTTGATTTGCTGTATATCAGTTAATTATGTGGAATGAATACACAGGAAACAGTTGTAATATTTGATGATTTACTTTACTATAACATCTGCTGTTAAAGCAATATATCTAAAAAAGGGTTATTACAACAAAGTTACAGATAAATACAGTGTTACAATCAGGGCTCAAAATTTCCACTCTCCACTAGCCAATGGCGAGTGAAAATTTAGCTCCCAGGATATCCTCCAAAATGCTAGCAATAGCCCTGGAACCACTAAGGGAACAGAGAATAGTAATTATCCCATACCTGGATGGTCTTCTATTGATAGCAAACTCTCGCAGTCTGGCACAGTTGCATATGGAGATCACCATCAGCCACCTGCAAAACCTAGGATGGATACTGAACATGAAAAAGAGTCAAACAATTCCAACCTGTCAGACTCAATTTCTGGGTCTAGTATTGAATACAAGAAGAAACAAAGTAATCCTTATCCATCACCAGGGTAAACTCCTTGATAAACAAAGTAAAACAATTCAAGAAATTGAGAAATCACACGTTACTGGACTACATGACGATATTGGGAATAATGATATCAACAGTTCAAGTCATATCATGGTCATATGAGGCCCCTTCAAAACTGGTTCCTGAGCCACTGGAACAAGAATCATATCAATACATCGTAGAAGATTCCACTTCAGTCCAAAGTAAAGAACTGGCATTGTGGACATACAGAAAGAACCTCACCAGAGGGACTCCTTTGAGGGAACCAGAATGGCACAAGATTGCAACGGATGCAAGCCTTACTGGATGGGGGGCATGCTGGCAAAAGAAATCCGTGCAGGGAACCTGGTCCAAAAGGGAACAGTTATTGCACATAAACATACTGGAATTAAGGGCAATATTTTGTTCCCTAAAGAAGTTCAAGAAATGGCTAAGGAACAGGCCTGTAAAGATAATATCAGACAGCATGGTTGCAGTTCTGTATATAAAGAATCATGGCGGAACAAGGAGCAAAACCTTAAACTTAGAGGCAAGAAGAATTTTGCTGTGGGCAGAGAAAAATCTGATGGCACTATCGGTAGCCCACATTCCAGGGAATCAAAATCAACAAGCCGACGTCTTAAGCCTAACCAGACTGGATCCAGGAGTATGGTAATTAAACCAGGAAGTATTCAATCAGATCATACAGAAATGGGGTCAGCCAACAGTGGATCTAATGGTCCAGGAGAGAACAGTGTCAGAACTTCTTCTCAAGAATGCATCACCCACAAGCATTGGCAGTCGATGCAATGACACAAAAATGGGGATTCAACCTGGCATACATATTTCCTCCAATCCCCATAATCCAGAAAGTGCTAAAAAAAAAAGATCAAGCAGGAGTGACTGGAAGTCATTTTAATAGCACCAAACTGGCCAAGGAGAATCTGGTATTCAGATCTGGTAAACATGTCAATACAGGATCCATGGCCCTTGCCTCTCAGACCAGACCTTCTACATCAAGGTCCAGTATGGCATCAGGAACCAGAGTTTTTGAAATTAATGGCCTGGAGGCTGAAAGGAACTCCTTAAGAGCCAGGGGTTTGACAAACTCAGTAATCAACACAATCATCTCAGGAAGGAAGGCCTCCACTTCCAGTGTATATAACAGAATATGGGGAATATTTTCTACCTGATGTAAGGAAACTAAAGTTGACCAATTCTCCATCTCCACAGCCCATCTCCTAAGTTTTTTTTACAAAAAGGGCATGAAGCAGGACTTCGACCAGCATCATTGAAAGTACAGATATCCGCCATCTCAGCCTGTCTGGCAAGACAATTCACTGAGGATGATCTAGTCAAAAATATTTGTGAGCTATAGACAAGACCAGGCCCAGAATAAGAAGCGTAGTTCCCCCTTGGGACCTTAACATTGTACTAAATCAACTAGCATCCTCAGAAAAGTTTGAACCTATACAAGAAATCCCAATAAAATTTCTCACATTAAAACCAGCCTTGTTGGTAGTCATCACATCAGCAAGGAGGGTGAGCGAATTACAAGAATTATCCTCAAAAATGCCACACATCACATTTCACCAGGACAAAGCAGTGCTTAGAACAAAGGCAGAGTTCAGATCAAAGGTGTTATCAACTTTTCACCTGAACCACGACATAGTCCTTCCATCCCTCTATCCCAAGCCAAAGAATAAAAAAGAAGAGCAATTGCATAATCTGGATCAAAAAGATGCATTTCCGAATACCTGAGAAGGACCTCAGAAATGAGAAGATCAGACTCCTTATTTGTGCACTTTCAGGGAAAATATAAAGGGTCATCTGCATCCAAAGCCTCCATAGCAAGATGGGATAACAGAATGCATTAAAGAAACTTATTTACTGGCAGGAGAAGAACCCCCCAAGATTCTGAAAGCATATTCCACTAGGGAAATGGCAACATCTTGGACGGAAAAAGATTCTGCTGTGGCAGAAGAATTATGTAAAGCTGCCACCTGGTCTTCTATTTCCACCTTTTATAAGACACTACTGTCTAGATGTACAAGCTTCTTCAGCAGCGAAGTCTGGCAGATGAGTTTTGAAAGCAGCAGTAGTGCTAACCTGGTAAGATCTGTCCATACTGCTCTTCAGTTTATATTATTTTATTGTTCCAATAAGGCAATTATGTTTGTAATATTGACCTTTGGGATATTTATTACCTATATTTTACCCACCCTATAGATTACTGCTTTGGTATATCCCATAGAAGTCAATGGTCGTGGTTTGGGACACAGAAGAAAGGGAGAAATATATCTTACCGATATTTCCTTTTCTTCTGTGTCCCTCCACGGCACCCCTGCTGTATAACCTATCCTTATATTTCTCAGCTCTGACAAAAGGTGACTGAGGAGGGAAGTGAGATCTTGCCTTAAGTATTTTTTTGATTGGTCATACACCAGCTGGTGGGTGGAGACATTACCCATAGAAGTCAATGGCCGTGGAGGGACACAGAAGAAAAGAAAATATCGGTAAGATAAATTTCTCCCTTTCCTACAAGAAGGTTTCCAGAAAGGCCTAAAGCCGGCTTCAATAAAGGTTCAACTATCAGCATTATCTGCGGTTTTACCGACTCCTTTTGCTGAGGATTATACCGTCGAGGAATCTTAGTCGTATCCAGAATTAATCCAACAATCAGAGAAATTGTTAGTACCTTATCAAACTAACAATTACCAATGCATGTAATGTAATATGTCTAAATCACATAAGTGGATAACCGGCATATATGCTTGTGAGTACCATTCTATGGTGCGGTGAGGTGTTAATCTGACCTGGAAGATAATACACTAGGAAGTGCACCTTCTCTTTTCTCTTCTTTTCCTGACTCTAAAGACGATATTCCTCACTGCTATTACTTCTGCAAGAAGGGTTAGTAAGCTTCAGGCTCTTTCATGTTCTCCTCCATATCTGATGATCCACCAGGATAAGATTGTGATGAGAATGCACCCTTCTTTCAGGCCTAAGGTTTCCTCAGAATTTCATTTGAACCAGGAATTATTTTACCCTCCTTTTGTAAAAAAAACAAAAAAAAAAACAACTCAAAATGAAAAGGAATGACTTTAATAATTCATACTTGGTTCGTTGCATTTCAGTCTGTTTAAAAAGAGAATTTTAGTCTTACCTGTTAAATCCTTTTCTCTTAGTCCAAACAGGTTACTGGTAACTCTGGGAGGTGATCTGCCCCTTAGTAGGCAGAAACAAATTCTCAAAGTGTATGCAGGGGGTGGAACCTCCCTTCCCTCCTTGGCTGCAGCTAGTCAATCAGCTACAGAAAGATTTGAGACCCTAAGATGACTAGATAGTAGAAGGGAAGAAGACTCCTGTGAGCATGACCCCCACGGTCTGCCACAGAAGAGCCAAGCATGGTCTCTTGACAGGGTGGGAGACCAGTAACCTGTATGGAGTAAGAGAAAAGGATTTAACAGGTAAGACTAAAATCCTCTTTTCTCTGTCATCCAGTACAAGTTACTGGGATGTCCAACCATTAAGTTTCCCAGAGGTGGGAAGCAGGCAAGGACCAGGCACAAGGCCCCCAAAGTCACCAGAACATATATGAACCATCAGATCAGAGATAGCCCAACAACTACTGAAGTGTCAACTGACACCAAACAGGGGTAACGACACCCCAGTAACGTTACACAGCACACTGAACTAGAACCAACAGGGTTCAACAGAGAAGGAAGCACTAAGAACCAAGGAAAATCCTAGACAGGCAATACTGCCTCCAGGATTTTACTCCCAAAGCTGGCATCAGCCGATGCCAACACATCAACACGGTAGTGCTTCGAAAAAGTGTGCACAGATGACCAAGAGGCCCCAATAGATCGAGTAGAATGAGCCGTGACCCTGAAAGGGACAGGCTTCTTCCTCATCTCATAAGCCTTGCGAATAGTGGACTTGATCCAAGAGGCGATAGTCACCTTGGATGCAGGTCTTCCTGCTCTAGGACCCTCAGGAATGACGAAGAGAGCATCAGATTGCCTGTTAGACTCAGTGCGATGCACATAAAACTTGAGACAAAGCATAACGTCTAACAAGTGGAGATCCCTCTCCTTGTCAGAGGTGGGATTAGGGCAGAAAGAGGGCACCACAATCTCCTTATTGATGTGGAATTCAGAGACCACCTTCGGGAGGAACTCCCTAGAAGTGCGAAGCACCGCCTTGTCCTTGTGAAACACCAAATAAGGTGGCTTACAGGACAGAGCATGTAACTCCGTGACACAGAGAACAGACTCAATTGCCAAGAGAGAGGCCATTTTCCACGTCAACAGAGACAGAGGAATAGTAGCCAAAAACTCGAAGGGAGGGCGCTGAAGGATGCCCAAAACCAAGTTAAGATCCCACTGAGGAGTGGGAGACTTGAAAACAGGATGAGTGTGTGTCACGCCTCACCTCATTGGTCAGCGACCCTTTTTAGATCGGTGGGGTTGTTGCAGTGGTGCCCCATTATTCAGGCATGTTTTCTGTAGCATGCGGTTTTTCCGGTTGCCGGTGGGGGCTGCCTTCTCCTGTGCCTGTTTCAGCTTCCTGAGTTCTGTGGCAGATCCAGTCTGTTCCAGCATCCGGTTCCTGCTTCTGTCCTGCATTGCGGCCTCGCCGCTTAGTGTTTTCTCTGCCCCTCTTTCCTTCTTCCTTGGCGGTTTTCAGCTGCTGTTTGGGCGTCCTCCTGTTTCCCGCGGCTTGGCCCCCCGCCAGGGTTTCCTCTGCTGTCGGCTGTCCGACCGACGTATCCCGCTACCTCAACTTCTGCTTCCTTGCCTAGCGGCCGTGTTCCGCTATTGCAGCCTTGCACCCTAGTCTAGCGGCCGTGTTCCGCTATAGCAGCCTTTCACCCCGTGTTTAGCGGCTGTGTCCCGCTATAGATACCTTTCACCCCTTGTTTAGCGGCCGTTTCCCGCTTTCTGCAGCCCCTGCTGCCTTCTAGCGGTCGTGTCCTGCTGTGTGTAGTCCCCCAGCTACCTTCCCAATTTGGGCCTGGGAGTCCTTGCTGGGTTGTTAGTGGCAGCGTTCTGCAACTTGGAGGGTTGGTGTTCCTTCTTCCCTGCTGCTGGTTGGGATCTTCTGGAGGGTGCCTCGGTGGGTGGGTCTAGCTCCTTTTTCATTCTGGCTCACTTCTATGTAGTGGACACTCTCCGGGGTCCTGTCCAGGTAAGAAGGGGTAAGTAGGGGTTTTCCTCCCTCCTGTTCTCTCGCGACCAGTGGGGGTATGGTGGGTCCCAGGTTCCCAGCTCTGCTCTGAGGGTGTCGGTACTCTTGTCTGGGCAGTTGGAGTTCCGGGGTTCACTGTCCTTCCCTGTACTTTCTTCTTGCTAGGGGTTCCACTGTGTTGTCACTTCCCTGTGGAGATTTCTAGGTACCCCTAATTACCACCAAGGTGTGCCGCTAGGTTATCCTGTGACATTCCACCTTCCCATCTACGGAATCAGCCTGTCAGTGGCTGGTGTCTGTTGGGTATAGGCACATCTTTAGTCTCGGACTTGTTTTGGGTTGCCTGGGTGTTCAGGTCTGCACATAGGGGTTCAATTGTCTGGTTCTCCCTCAACTTGCCGGTCTCTCATCCTGGTCAGGGCCACGGCTCAACTGGGATCGGACATCTGGCTTTGCGGCCATCAACTTTACCCGGCTACGGCCGCAGCAAGAGAGATTCTGCAGCTGACTACGCGCCCCAGCTTTGCATCCTAGCAGCGCTCTCTAGCAACTGGGCCAGACAATCCTACTGTACTTCGCACTCTAGCCAATCTAACCAGCTTTATACTCTAGCTTAGGCTATTTTGTGGTAGGTGTATTTTGCCTAGAGCCTTGACAGTATGAGCAACGCCCTGAAAGAATACTTTGACATCAGGAAGAATGGCAATATGTCTCTGAAAGAAAACAGAGAGAGCAGAAGTCTGAACCTTAAGGGAACTCAAACTGAGACCCTTATCCATACCGTCCTACAAAAAAGCCAGGACCGTAGGTAGATCAAAGTCCTGAGATAGGTCCCTGTCAGCACACCAGGACAGAAAAGTCGACCAGACATGATGGTAGATCTTGGAAGAAACAGGCTTGCCTGTAGAAGAAGATCCGGACGGTCGGGGAGCCAAAAGGGCTCCACTGCTGACAGGTCCACAAGCTCCGGAAACCAAGACTGGCGGGGCCAGTATGGAGCAATCAGAATGACTGGGCAAAGCTCCAGTCATAGCTTCCGTAACACCCTGTGCAACATGTTGTAATGGAAGCTGCCAAGGGACCGCGTCGCCTTCCGCCGTCGTTCCCGGGTCTCTCCTTCTTGACGCAGATAAGCGCCGTCGGATGCACCAGTTGAAGTATGAACAGTCACTGGAAACAGCCGCAGGATCGCTGGAAGCAGGGAAGAGTCCACGTCGCTGCCTGACAGCATATGAAGTTGGGACGCAGGAAGCTGGCAGCAGGCGGTCGACGATTCAGGATACTTGGCGCAGATGGGTATCAGAGTGGACACTTTAGACCATAAGCAATAGAAGACTCCAGGACTCTTTGTTCACTCCAAAACATAACTCACTTTATTACAACAAACCACAGCATATTTATACAGTTTCAAACCACACTAACTTGGAGCACAGTACATGAGACTTAATACAATCACAGTTCCTCCAATAGGGTACAGCAAATGGTAGGGCAGAACACAATGGGGTAGTCACAGGGATAATTCAGTCATCACAAAGGGTCAGAGAACCAACAACAAATGATTCAGGGAAACATAATAGGGCAGACATTATTGGGTTAACACACAGCAGGGGGTCACAGGACAGTTCTCAATGCAATGACTTGAGTGGCTAGAATATACATTCCCTTAACAATGGCCAGGGGTTGAATAAATGCCATGCCCAGGCAAGGCTCTAGTAACGGCCTAAGGCCCGTTACACATGTGAAGGGGAGGGAAGATGTAAGCCAAAGGAAAGGTCCAAGGAATGGACATTGCATCCACCGCTAGAGCCAGAGGGTCTCGCCACCGAGAACAAAACACTGGAACCTTCCTGTTGTGTCTCGTCCCCATCAGGTCGATGTAAGGGGGACCCCATCACTGAACAATGAGTTGAAACACCTGAGGATGTAACTCCCACTCTCCGCTGTCCACTGTGTATGGACTGAGGAAGTCCGCCATGATGTTGTCTACGCCTGGAATGTGTACTGCGGATATAGCTGCCACTTGATCTTCTACCCAGGACAAAATAGCCTTGACCTCTAACCAAGCAACGAGACTTCTTGTTCAGCCTTGTTTGTTGATGTACGCCACGGCCGTGAAGTTGTCGGACTTCATTCTTAGTGGACAGTCTTCTAACTGAGAAGTCCAATGTCTCAGGGCATGAAATATCGCCTGAAGCTCCAGAATGATGATCGGAAGAAGAGACTACTCCAGAGACCACCGACCCTGAGTGCTCAGGCGCCCCAGGACCGCACCCCAGCCGGAGAGGGTGGCATCTGTCGTCACTTTGGTCCAGAAGGTCACCAGAAAGGACTTGCGCTTCAGCAGGTTGGAGAGGTCGAGCCACCATGACAAACTCAGCTCCACATGAAGAGGAAGGGAGAAAAAATGACTTCCGAAGATACTGCAGACCCTTGGACATCTGGATCACGAATCTCTGGTGTTCGCCATGGCAAACGGAACTGCTGCTATGGTGTAAACGAATTTCCCCACTAGACATGACAGCTTCTGGAGTGGAACGAAATCCTGAGACAGAATCTCCGAAACCCTGTGAGCTATCTGGTGAGCCACCTCGTCCGTGAGGAACACCATGTTCTTCTGAGTGTCAAAACCCTAAACAATTCTACAAGTATATTAACAACAAAAAAGTTAAGGTTGATATTGGTCCTCTTAGGACTGAAACAGGTGAATTGATTAGTGAGGCTAAAGCTATGGCTGACACCCTAAATACGTTCTTTGCTTCAGTATATACAAAAGTAGCAGAAATGACAAGCTGTGGGCAAACAGACAAAACCATGGCATTTCCTCCAACATCTACATGGCTTACTGAGGACAAGGTCCAAAAGAGACTGGAAAGGGTTATAGTGAATAAAGCGCCTGAACCGGACGGTATACACCCAAGGGTACTTAAGGAACTTAGTTCAGTAATAGCAAAACCATTATACTTAATATTTATTAATTCGCTTTCATCAGGCATAGTGCCCTGTGATTGGTGGAAAGCTGATGTAGTTCCATTGTTTAAAAAGGGAGCAAGATCCAAACCAGGAAATTATAGACCTGTGAGCTTGACTTCCATAGTGGGTAAGATACTAGAAGGGTTATTAACTGACAGTATTCAGAACTATGTGAAGACAAACAATATCATTAGTAGGAACCAGCATGGTTTCATGAAGAACAGATCATGTCAGACTAATTTACTTGCATTTTATGAAAGAGTGAGTAGTAATTTGGACAGGGGAATTGCTGTTGATGTAGTATATTTGGATTTTGCAAAAGCCTTTGACACAGTGCCTCACAACAGGTTACTGCATAAATTAAAAGGCTTCGGTTTGGGTGGTGTTATCTGTACATGGATTGAGAACTGGTTAAATGATAGATGGCAGAGAGTTGTTGTAAATGGAACTTTTTCAAATTGGTCTAGGGTTATAAGTGGGGTGCCGCAGGGTTCAGTCCTGGGCCCAATGCTTTTTAATTTGTTTATTAATGATCTAGAAGTGGGAACTGAAAGTAGCATCTCAATCTTTGCTGATGACACTAAGCTATGTAAGGAAATACATACAGAGCTCGATGTTTTTTCCCTACAGAAGGATTTAGATAAACTAAGTGAATGGGCAGAAAAGTGGCAGATGTCATTTAATGTAGATAAATGTAAGGTTATGCATTTGGGTTGTAGAAACAAACTTGCTACATATACTCTAAATGGGAAACAACTTGGGAAATCCTCATTAGAGAGAGATTTAGGTGTACTGATAGACAATAGGCTTCACAGCAGTGTGCAGAGTCACTCAGCAGCTGCAAGAGCAAATAGAGTACTAGCCTGCATAAAAAGAGGTGTAGAAGCAAGGGATGCTAATATTATCCTACCTCTGTATAAATCCTTGGTTAGGCCTCATCTAGAATATGGAGTACAATTTTGGGCGCCTGTTCTAAAAAAAAGACATTACTGAACTGGAAAAGGTGCAGAGACGTGCAACAAAACTGATAAAGGGATTGGAGGATCTGAGTTACAAAGAGAGACTAGCCAAGCTGGGTTTGTTTACATTAGAAAAGAGACGTCTAAGGGGTGATATGATTACTATTTACAAATACATTCAAGGTCAATACAAAGAACTATCCAATGAATTATTTATGCAAAGAGCTGAGCTAAGAACAAGAGGTCATCCATTAAGACTTGAGGAAAGGCGCTTTCGACTAAAACACAGGCAGGGATTCTTTACAGTAAGGGCGGTAAGGCTATGGAATTCTTTGCCTCGGGATGTTGTGCTTGCAGATAATGTAACTGCATTCAAAAAAGTAATGGATGCCTATCTAGCACAGAACAATATTGACAATTATGACAGATGGCTTCAAAGCAAATAGGATATTGATCCGGGGAACTATTTGACACACACACACCTACACACCTACATTGGAAATTGCTCCAGAGGGCTTTTTTGTTGCCTTCCTCTGGATCAACAGGGGTGTTATTGGCATGGGCTGGACTTGATGGACGCATGTCTTTTTTCAGCCTTATCTACTATGTTACTATGTAAAGAGAAGGCCCAGGAACACCAGATGCTGGGATGGTACAAGATCTGACTTGTCCAAGTTGATGATCCACCCGTGACGGTTGAGAGCCTGAATGCAGTTTTGAACCTGCTGAAGAAGGAGATCCGCAAAGGTGGCTTTCAGAAGCAAGTCGTCCATGTATGGAGTTACCCTGATGCCATTCCGGTGGAGGACAGATATCAAGGTGCCCAGGACATGGTTGAAAACTGGAGGAGCCGTCATCAGCCCAAATGTAAGGGCTGAGAACTGAAAAAGTCCTCTGTCGCAGGCAAACCGGAGATACTGTCTGCTCTCTGGATGAATGGCAATGTGTAAATACGCATACTGCAGATCCTGGGAATCGAGGAACTCTCCTGGGGACATAGCAGCAATCACTGTGCGCAAAGGCTCCTGGCAATAATGAGTCCGGGTCACAAAGGAATTGAGTCCTAAGTCTAAAATAGGGCGACAGCCGCTGTCCTTTTTGGAGACTACAAAGAGGTTTGAGTAGAACCCTGAACCCCTGTCCTGAAAGGGCACCGGCTCCAGAACATCCTTGTCCAGAAGAGCCTGAACAGTGCTGTCGAACAGACAGAGTTTTTCTATACCATGGGGAGTATGAGAAAGACTAAAACGAAAAGGAGGAAGAGAAATGAAAGGGATCTTGTACCCTTCCTTCACCACCTGTAAAACCCATGGGTCTGCCACAGACTCCTCCCAAACTCTGTGATAGTGTTGCAGACGACCATCCACAGCTGAATGTGGACTCGGGTTGGGCAAGTCATGCCGAAGATGTCTTGGAAGCCTTGGTCTTGGAGGAGACCTTGGGTTCCACTGCTGTTTGGGCTTGGAGGAGTTACGTGGAGCTGAGGGAACTGTCTGGTTCGCCAGACGTGTCTCATTCTGGAAGGAACCAAAAAGCCGGTTACGTTTAAGCGGCAACTTCTTCTAAGGGAGCAAGGGTAGAAGAGAACTCTTACCCCCAGTGGCTTCACTGACCAGATCCTTAAGATCTGGCCCAAACAAAGAGGTACCATGAAAAGGCAGGGAAAGCAAGACCTTCTTTCAAATCTTGAGCCAAAGAGCTCGTCTGGCCACCACAGACATGGTCGAAACCCAAGCCATCATGCGGATGGCATCAAACAAGGCAGCAGAAACAGTGTTGAGCCTCAGATATGTTGGCAAGGAGACACAACTTATCCGAAACAGGAGCATCCTGAAGGACAGCCTTGGTGAGCTGCTCAGTCCAGACCGCAATGGCCTGGTTCACCCACGCAGCAGCAAATGCTGGACGCATACCAGAACCAGCAGTGGCAAGAATGGACTTGAGGGAAACCTCCAGCTTCTTATCAGTCCAGTCCTTCAGAACAGAGGCATCAGAGACTGGTAACTGGCAGTAGATTTGGATAGCCTGGAAACAGAGGCATCCACTGTAGGTGGCTGAACCCACCGAGCAAGCATGGCCTCTGAAAAGGTATATTGCTTAGCAAATTTCCTGGAGACAGAAGCATTTTGTCAGGAGATTTCCACTCCTCGGACACAAGGTGGTCAAGAGTGGGGTTAGGGGGAAAGTATGTAAGGGGCTTATCGAGCTCCTGGAATACATCAGAGGGATCAGAAGGGACCTCTTAAACTAGGGGAATGTTAAGAGTAGTTAAGACAGCCCTGATTAGGCCCTCAGCAGAGGGTTCAGGATAAGCTTCAAAGGGATCCCCAAATAACTGAGATGACTCTAACACAGAACATTCCTCATTATCTGAGTCCACCAGCAGTTCCTCCTCAGAGGAATCTGAAACATCAGGTATCCCTGAGGTTTAGGCAGGAGGACCTGACTGAGGAGGGGTCTTGCCAAGCCTGAAAGGCCCCCTGTAATTGGGATGGAAAGAGTTGTAATGTGGACCTAAGATCCCTAGTCGCAGCCTTGAACTCTTGCACCCAAGCTGGCTCAATATCATGACTGGAGGGCCCTGGAATGGTGTCAGGGACATCAGAACATGCTGGGCATAAATGATCTGAATATTCTCATGGTGGCCCTGAGTGACAGGAAGAGCAGTGTGCAATGGGGGATACAGAGGCCCCAGCCTCCTTAGTCTTAGGTCTAGCCCCAAGCTCCAGTGGTATAGACATTCTCACAGTGTCAAAATACACAACTGTACAATAAATCACCCAAATATAGTGTGTAGGATTAAAGTTTCACCCCAGAAATCTCTAATTCAAACTTATTTGACAGGCGAAGGGTTAATCTGCAGAGGAGAGAAGGAGAGTCTAAGCCCTGCTCAGGATACTCGCCCAGAAACGCTCACAAAATGGCTGCTGAGGCGGGATCCAATCAGAAACAAGGGTGCAAAGCAAGTGCTCATGGGAAATGTAGTTTTCCCAAAAAGTACCCTAAAACAGTGCCTGAAGCCCCCTGAGCCCCGCAACATACTTAAAACATCAACCGGATGATAGAGCAAGGGTAGACAAGTAAAATGAGCCATCTCTGAAGTCGCTATATTAAGCGGTTTCAGAGATACGTCTCAAAAAGTCTGGTTCTATAGAAGTGAATGGAGCAATGACATCTATGCGGTAAATCGCAGCTTAAAGGTGCAGTACTCAATTTTTACAACTATTAAAGTAAAATATAAAAAAGTGCAAAGCATCCACAGAACATGTGAGGGTACCAGTAGGAAAAGTGCCGTAAACCCCCCCCAAAAAGGTACCAAACCAGCAGTTAAAGGGTTAAATTACCACATAAACCTGCTCCAAACACCCAAATAGACAAACAGATATACCCAATGAGTGCAGGAGTGTGCAGTAGGAACTCCAGAAATATACACCTGTGTG
Organism: Rhinophrynus dorsalis; assembly: GCA_037306005.1. NCBI lineage: Eukaryota > Metazoa > Chordata > Amphibia > Anura > Rhinophrynidae > Rhinophrynus > Rhinophrynus dorsalis. Next base: position 295,509,472 of record CM074718.1, read on the forward strand.
GAGGGGCACTGTGGGACAAGTGGACCTGCAGCACTCAAACGGTAGCTCACATTTCCTGCAGATCTTCTGCCTTCATATTACCATGGGGAAGCACTTCAAATCAAGATTTTCCCCCTCAGGGCTTGAGGTCCACAAAAAAAGCACCTGGACACAGAGCTAGCCACATCTAAGGGCATCATGGTAATCTGCCTAATGGTGGTATTCCATATCTAAAAGAAAAATAAAAAAGATTCTAAAACTATAGCAGAGCAGTTCCCAGCCTGATGTTCTCTTCACCGAGGAACAAATCTTTCTGGAGCTGATTGGCTAGCTGTAGCCAAGGAGGGAAGGGAGGCTCCATCCCCTGCATACACTTTGAGAATTTGTTCCTGCCTACTAAGGGGCGGATCACCTCCCAGAGTTACCAGTAAACCTGTATTGGACGACAGAGAAAAGAACTTCCTTATTTAGGAAGTTTGAGACTTTATTTGTGCATTTCTTTGGGAAATGTAAGGGCTCGGCTGCATCAAAGCCCTCCATTTCCAGATGGATCAAGGGCTGTATCAATTTAGCATATAATACAGCTTCAAAGGATCCACCAATTAAAGTGAAGGCTCACTATGGTGACATCCTGGGCTCAAAAAGCAGTCGCTTCTCCTGAAGGAAGTATGCAAAGTAGCCACTTGGGCTTCTATTTGTACATTTATCAAGCGTTATTACGTGAATACTATGGCTTCTGCTGATGTGAGGTTTGGGAGTCCTGGAGGCTGTTGTAATGGTTTAAGGGTAGGATTGTTCCTTTAAATATTTTCAGTATTTTATTTTACTGGGGCCTCACCACCCTAAATATGGTACTGCTAAGGAAAGTCCCATAATTATGCCGTGTAAAGGACATATAAGAAAAGGTGACATTTACTCAGAGATTATTTCTTTTTCTTCTGTGTCCCTTCACAGCATGCCCTACCCTAAGAAATCTATTTGAATATGAATGTAATTGAATGTCTACTAACCATTTTGTATATTTACAGCTTGGACAGTAGTATAACTGGCAGTGAAGGGAAGTCCAGTGTATTTTGTACTTTTTGAATCGGTCCTACCAGCTGGGAGGCGGAACTAATTACCTATAATTTTGCTGTGAAGGGACACAGAAGAAAAATAAATATCAGTGAGTAAATTTCCCCTTTTTCTTCACTTCTGTATCTGTTGACCCATTTTACTATAAGCAAAAACATAAGAAAAATCAGAGGTTGTAGTTGGTGTAGTTTTGTACTTCTAGCACCCTCTTGTCAGCTCATACTAGTGTGGAGTTGTTTGTCTCCTAAGAGAGCTTGTTCATGAATACGGTAGGAAATTCAATAGTTTGCAAACATTTTGGTACATTTGAAGGGGTGGAAATGTAATAACCCAGTTTGTGCTTCTGGTAATTATGGCTCTGCGCAGGCCATGAACGTAGGCAAAATTATACATATTTTTCTACTTGGGGGTGTGTGGGAGAGGGCTTTTTCAAATTATTGAAACTTTTAAAATCAAGATAAATGTTTTCATATATATAGTATGTGGTTTTAGCAAAATAAGTAATTTTAAACTTATTTTTGTAAATGTGGCATAGTGTTTATTTATTTATTTTTTTTCTTTCACTGTGCAAAAAAACATATTTGTTCATGTAACTCCACTTTATGGAAACATATGTATACTCCAGCCTAGGGGTAGATAGGCAAGTGACCCCTTGTTTGATATGGGAGAATATCCACTTTCCAGGAAAGTATATTTTGCATACCTTTTCTTCATATCAAGTTATGACCATTTTAGTACAGACAGCCTTTTTCATAAAAGAAAATGGATAGATGTAGTTTTGTGCTTTTTGGCACCCCCCCCCCCACAGTATGTGAACTCATACCAATGGAGTTCCATTTTTCTTGTATGTGTGGTAGCTAATGAATGCAGTTGTAAATTCTATAATTTTCCAAGTTTTCAGTAAATTTGAAGGGATTGAATTGTGTAAAAAAAAAAAAAAAAAAAATTTTTTTTTTTTTTTTTTTTATTAAAGAAACTTTATTTGGAATAGTAGAACAAGAGGACATAATGTCTAGTGGGTGGAAAACTTGGAAGTAATGTGCTTAAAGGGGGATCTATCACCCCAATACAAGTTTTAGTTTATAAGTAATACTGTTTTAATTTTTTTTTACCGTTATTTGGCCGAAATTAAACGTGTAAAGATTATCCTGTTCCTTTCTTCCAGACAGACTGCGGTTACAGCTGTGTACCCAGTTTGTCACTCTTCCTCAGCTCCCCTCCCTCAATCTAGCCTCCTCAGATGATGGAGGATTTCTCTTTGTAAGCTGGAGCGATCTCTGACCCAGATATTCTGCATATGGTGAAAAATGCTATTGTGTATGGAATTTATAATTTAATATTGTTTTATTCATTTATTCTTCTTTTTCTTTTGCATGCCCCTGAACAAATCACTAATTGAGCCATGATGAGGGTTTTAACCCTTTGAGTGCAAGATGGGAATCCAATGCATTGCCAAGCAATGTATTGGATACCACTCTGGTACTCAAAGTATATTGAAAGATCTAACTTACTATTGAAGCAGGCAGGTCCTTGGTACCCGATGTGGCATCTGTCTGATTACTTTTTGATACCTCTTTGCCTCGTATTTCAGACCAGCCTTTCAGTACTTGGGGTCACAGAGCACCAGGCCAGGCTGCACATATGAGTTAATGGGGTATCAAAAAGTAATCAAACAAAGAAGCTACATCAGCCTAGGGACCTGCTTTACTCGTCAGTTATATATTTAAATACCCAGTTTGCTTTGCTCCTTCCTCTCACACGTACACTGCCTGATACCTTAGCCTTGTTTCATTGACCACTTATAGATACAAAATCGCACATACACAAACAGCCATTCCAAAATGTTCAAAGAGGAAAACCTTCTTAACCTTCAGAAATAACAGCAAGCTCCAACACTTTCCACCCGAAATTAGATGCAGCAGAAGAATGGAAATTCAGACAGTAATGTCTGATGAAGGTGGGTACAGAAGACCAGCATATACTGCCTTACAGATATCCACAGTGGGAACAGCTTTGTGTACAACCCAAGATGCATTGCAGTCTTTAAGGAGTGCATCTTCAGACCTGTAGGTATATCAGTCTTCGTTGTTTTGAATGCCTTGCTGGTGCAGGATACTAGCCATCAGCAGATTTACTTTGAAGCCTTAGTCCCTTTCCGATGTCCTAAAGGGAGTAACAAAGAGCCTGGGCATTCTTGTTAAAGCAGTATTTCTCTCCAGATATATTCTAATACACCTACCCAGATCTAGTTTTACCCAAGGTTAGGAATTCTCCTTTGACTGCTTTTGGAAGGAAATAAATACAGTCTCTTGTGCTAGATGAAGCCTGGAAACCACCTCGGGGAGAACTACCGTGTCCTGAAGGATCTTGGTGCATTGCATTTCAGCTGACAAAGCCTGGAGCTCTAAGACCCATCTGGAGGAAGTAATTAAATAATTCTTACATCGATGAAGGAGAAAGGTCCAAAGGGAGACCAGAAAGTGAGCTGAAGACCAACAGTAAGTCCCAAGATGCATAAATGTTATTTATAGGTGTCCAAATTCTTGAAGAATCTGTATGACCAGTCTGTGTGTGGTCTCTCTGAAGCTAGCTAGAGCTGACAGGACTGAGACTAGAACCTTCAAAGAGCTAGTCCTCAAACCGTTCTCAAAGATCTTTGTTAGAAAGTTGGAAGGTAGACTCACTGACAAAATCCTGTTCATATTCTGTAATACGCATTAGAGGTAGAGATCTTCCAGGCTTTCGTAAGTAGGGTTACTGTGTGACCTCTGATAACCATTTGTTTCTTAGCTTTTGCCGCTCATTCTCTATTACTCATGTGAAGGCTGCATGAGTACAGATGCAGTATGGGCAACTGAGACCGCATGTCATTCTTTAGTGGAAGTATCCATGATTCCTCCACTATTAGGCCACCAGATCTGAAACCATGGTGTCCCGGACCACAGTGGAATGGCTGCAGTTACTTCTGCCTAGTCCATATGGATATTCTAGAGAGCTGCAGGTATCAGTGGAATGAGAGGAAACATTCTGAGATCAGGAAATTCTTAGAGCATTGACACCCCTCTCCGGAATGTGCATTCTGTGGCATTACCATAAGGTCCTTCTCTGAGAGATCACATCTGTAGACAATCTGCCTAAAGCTCTCCCAACTTAGGATCCAGGACCCTGGGCCCAAGTGGTTAGAATCTGCCTTGTGTTTAAACTCCCCTGGCAGTAAACCACAGTGATGTCCACAGCAATGGTGGTAACCCAGTGGAGAATCACCTCCTCTGGCAGTAAACCACAGTGAGGTCCACAGAAATGATGGTAACCTAGTGAAGAATCAGTCACGCTTTTTTAATAGGTCAAGCTATTTGTTCCTCCTTGCCTTCTTATGTATGCTGCTTCTGAGTGACTGATTTGTTACTCAAGAATATTCAGTGGAACATGTCGACAAGTCTCCTGCTACAGACCTTGTGTCACATTCCCTTTGGACACTACTTTCCAGCATATTTGCTAGTTTCTGTAGACAGGGTCTCCCTCAGTACTATTTTAAAGTTGCAGCCCCTTTGAAGAATTGCCCTCTGTTCCTACCAGGCAAAGAAATGCAACACCTCTCCTACAATGAAAACTGGAAGGTCTAGAGAGTCAGATCTTATATCCCATTAACTGTGAAGGGACATCTGAAAGGGTCTCTTCTTCCATTGCTCCCATCTCACAGTTGATATGGCTGCAGACTTCAGAGACAGAAAATATCTGGAAGTCATGCAGTATTTGCTATAATATAAGGCAACCCCAATTATAAGGTGGCCCCCCCGAATGGAATTTTAATGAAAGAAAAAAAGAAAAGTCCTGAATATAAGGCACCCCCAAGGCAAATACAAAAAAAATTTTTTTTTTTTTTTTAGGTAAACAAAGCATACTGATGTTTATTGCAACACACATGCTTTCTTTAAAGTGCAACATCAAAATATTGAAGAAAAAAATATGATATGCATAATGTGTAAGAAGGAAAAATACAACAAATTCAATGTTGACAGCCCCAGTCAGGTATTTTCATACCACATGCTAGACAGACTTTGACGTGCAACATGAAAATATTTCTAAAACCATGTTGTGTAAAAGGAAAAACAGCAATGAGTTGGTATTTTCATTCAGTGTCCTCTTCTACCTCATCGTCTTCATCTTCTCCATTTTCAGTGGCATCAGTAGCATTACTGATGCAGCATTTCTCAAAGCCATTTACAATCCTCTCTTCAGAGATCAGTCCCCAAGCATGAAGTACCCATTCACAGAGGAGACTGACAGCTTTTTAATTTTTCCTGTTGGAGTAAGTGTATGATCATCCTCTATAAACCAATCTCTGTACTGCTTCCTTAAATAATCTTTCACTGTCGTCCACTACAGGTTACTGGTAACTCTGGGAGGCGTAAGTCCCCTTTAAATAGGCAGGAACATTCTCTAAATGTATGCAGGGGGTGGAGCCTCCCTTCCCTCTCAGGCTGCAGTTTACCCAGCCTGCCCAGAATTGTTTGTTCCTGTGTGTGAACACACCAGGTGGAGAACATCTCGTCAGTTTTTAGTTTCTTTTTTATTTTTCTGTCAAATATGGAATACCACCATTAGGCGGGTTACCTTTCCTGACAAATGCCCTCTCCAAAGTGGCTAGCTCAGTGTCCAGGTGCTTTTGGTGGACCTTAAGCCCTGAAGGGGGAATATCTTGGTTACAAGTGCTTCCCCATGGATTACCTTTCTGAGGTAATTCTTACTACAGGGTAACCTGAAGACAGAAGATCTGCAGAAAGGTGAGCCACCCTTTGAGTGCTGAAGGTCCACTTGTCCCACAGTGTCCCTTAATTGGGCTTGTATTTGGGAGTTCTCATTGCGCACTCCGGCACTCATTGGGTGTATATGTGTATGTCTGTGGGTATTTGGAGCAGGTTTCTGTGGTAACTTAACCCTTCCTCTGCTGGTTTGACAGGTTTAATGGGGTTTTCTGGCACTTTTCTTACTGGATCAGTGTTTTCTCTATATGCATACATGTTCACTGCATGTGTTTCATGTTTTTAACTTGTAGTTTAACTTTTATTAAAATTGTGTACTGTGCCTTTAAGGCGCGCTTTACCGCATAGACACCATTGCTCCATTTACTTTCTATGGGTTAACACTGTTTGGAACGTATCTCTGTAACTGCTTCACACAGCGAATTCAGAGAGGGCTCATTTTAATTGTCTACCCTTGCTCTATCATCCGGTTTATAGTTCAAGTGTGTTGGGGGGCTTCGGGCACTGTTTTGGGGTACTTTTTGGGAAAAACTACATTTCCCATGAGCGCTTGATTTGCGCCTAATTTCTGATTGGCTCCCGTCGCGGCAGCCATTTTGGGCACTTTTCTCAATGAGTATCCTACACAGCGCTTGAACAATCCTTTTCTCCTCTGGAGATTGACCTTTCGCCTGCCAGAACAGTCTATATTTAGCGTTTCTGGGGTGAAATATCAATCTTATACGCTACAATTGGGTGATTCATTGTACAGTTGGTTATTTTGACAATGTGAGAATGTCTAACCGCTGGTGCTAGGGGCTAGACTTAAGACTAAGGAAGATGGGGTATCAGTATCCCCCACTGCGCATTGCTCTTCCTGTCACACAGGGCTACCTAGAGTGTTCTCTGGTCATTTCTGCCCAGCAGGTTCTGAAGTTCCTGGAAGCAACCCAGGGCCTTCCAGCCATGCTAATGAGCCAGATTGGATGCGTGAGTTTAAGGCTGCAACTGGAGACCTCGGGTCCACTTTACAGCTCTTTACATCCCAGATACAGGGGGTACTTCAATTATGGCAGACCCCCTCTATTATCAGATCCTCCCTGCCTCAACTGCAGGGAGCACCTGATGTGTCAGATTCTTCTGAGGAAGAATTGTTGCTAGATTCGAATGTTGAGGTTGGTGCTCTTTTGTAATCTTCCAGGTCTCTTAGGGGACCCATTTGAAGCTGATCCTGAAACCTCTACTAAGGGCCTGATGAGGGCTGTATTGTCCACTCTCAACATTCCATCGGTTCAGGGGGTTCCCTCTGATCCCTCTGATGTTTTTCAGGTGCCTGCAAAGCCCCTTACTCATTTTCCTCCTAACCCAACTCTTGATTGTTTGGTTCTGACGCATGGACTACTCCGGACACGTCCTCTTCAGTGTCTAGAAAGTTTGCTAAACTTTTGCCCTTTTCTGAAACAGAAATGACTGAATGGGTTCATCCCCCTAAGGTGGACGCACCCATATCTAGACTGCCTAAATCTACTGTCTTACATGTGTCTGATGCTTCTGCGCTGCAAGATTGGACTGATAAGTAACTTGTGGTTCTCCTTAAGTCCATTTTCACTTCTATTGGCTCTGCTGTATGTCCAGCCTTTGCTGTTGCATGGGTTATCCGGGCAGTTGCAGTCTGGACTGAGCAACTTACTATGGCGGTCCGTCAGGATGCGCCTACTTCGGAGAGATCGCGTCTCCTTGCTATTGTCTCTGTGGATCAACGCTATGTTTCTGATGCTGCCTTTGATGCCATCCGCATGATGGCAAGGGCCTCCACTACTTCGGTGGTGGTTGGGCGTGCGCTTTGGCTTAAGATTTGGTCTGCTGTCACTGCTTCCATGAAAGTTTTTTCTTTCTTTGCCTTTTGAAGGTACTTCCTTGTTTGGATCCAAACTTAAGGAACTAATTAGCGAGGCCTCGGGGGTTAGAGTTCTCTTCTACCCTTGGTCTTTAAAAAAAAAAAAAAAAAAAAAAAAAAGTGGCCGTTTACACGTCACTGGTCCTTTCGTTCCTTTCACTCTGAGACGTACGACGAACCAGGCAGATGCCATCTGCTTCGCGTTCCTCCTTCAAGCCCATGCACCAATTGCAGATATAATATCCCTTTCTTTTCTCTCCCACCTTTTCGTCTTTATCTTTCTCGTTCTCCTCAAGAAGTCGAGTGAAGCCGTCTGTTTGAAGACGCTATTCAGGCTCTTCTGGACAAGGTTGTCCTGGAACAGGTACCCCCTGCGGACAGGGGTTCAGGATCCTATTCAAGCCTTTTTATGGTGACCAAAAAAAAAAAAAAAAAACGGGGACGGCGGAGGCCACCCTATTTTGGGTCTGTGAGATCTTAATTCCTTTGTAGTGAAGTCTCACTATCGTCAGGAGTCTCTGCTCACAGTATTCGCTGACATGTCTCCGGGGGAGTTTCTTGCTTCTCTGGACCTTCAGAGCTCTACCATTGGTCTGACAATAGCCCCCCCAGGTTTTCCAACGGGTGTTGGCGGGCCTTGATATCCGTCCTCCATCGGGGCGGCATCAGAGTGCCTTCGTACTTGGACGACTTGCCTTTTGCAACCATTATCTGCGGACCTTCTTCATCAGCAGGTCCAGACCTGCATTCAATTCCTTACACATCACGGTTGGATTGCGAACTTGGTCAAGTCTGACCTTGTTCCGTCTCGGCACCTGGGTCTTCTGTTCGATACTCAGAGGTGTATGATTTTTCTACCGGACGAGGTAACCATCAATTTGCTCAAAGGGTCTTCATGTTCCTATCCCGCTATTTGATACTGGTTCTGAAGTTGTCTTCTCTGGTGGGGTAGTTCATCTCCACGATAGAAGCGGTTCCATTTGCCATGGTACACACCAGGGAACTTCAGGGATTTGTGATACGGACATGCAGGACCGACCGGTCATCAAAAGCTATCAATCGAGTTGAGCTTGGAGTGGTGGCTGGGCTTTCCAATCTCCTACAAGGAAGATCCGTCCGGATTCCCTACTGGACCGAGGTCATGACGGATGCCAGCCTCCTGGGCTGGGGAGCTGTTCTGGGTCGCTTTAGCTCTCAGGGGAAGTGGTCCATGGAGGAGTCCCTTCTTTCCATCATTGGGAGTGTCAAATGGAGGACGGGCCAGTCTGAGTGGAGTCCGACTTCGCCACGGCAGTGGCTTACATCGACAGACAGGGCGGTACAAGAAGTCTCACCGCTTGGTTAGATGTCAAGGCCATACTGTCCTGGGCAGAGGTTCATGTTCCGGTCATTTCCGCAGTGCTCATTCCAGGCGTAGACAACGTCATGGCAGACTACCTCAGTCGTCACTCAGTCGACAGCGGAGAGTGGGAACTACATCCGGAGGTGTTTCAACTCCTGGTTCTGAGATGGGGAATGCCCCAGTGGATCTGATGGCAATGGGACACAACAGGAAGGTTCCGCCGTTTTGCTCTCTGTGGAGCGACATTCTAACTCTGCTTCTGATGCAATGTCCATTCCTGGACATTCTCTCTGGCCATTTTTCCTCTCTCTCTCCCTATGTTTATATGGGTGTTACGGATATTGTAATTGGTACGTTGTCCGGTAATTTTGATTGTTCGGGATTGACATCGTCAACCCTGGTATCCGGAGTTTATGGCCCTATCTGTGGTGGAGCCATTTCGGCTCCCCTCTCGTCCAGCTCTTCTTCTACAGGGTTATCTGTGGAAGACTATGTTCTTCGGCTCAATTTGACGTCCTGTATGTTGAATCCTCGATTTTATGGAAGAAAGGGTTTTCTTCTGCTGTGGTTTCTACTATGTTTAGTGCCATAAGCCTGTTTCTTCCACTGCCTATCACCTTGTCTGGTCAATATTTGTGTCTTGATGTGTTGACAGAGATCTGTCTCATGACTTTGTTCGTCCCAATGTCCTGTCCTTTTGGTTGGACGGTGTTGGCAAGGGACTCAGTCTGAGTTCTCTTACGGTTCTTGCTTCGGCGCTTTCTGTCGTTTTCCAGAAACGCATTGCTATCTTCCTGACATCAGAGGTTTCTTCCAGGGTGTTGCTCTGTGCGTCCTGCCTTTCGGAGTCCGGCTCCTCAATGGGACCTTAATCTGGTTTGGGGGTTCTCCTGCGTTCCCCCTTTGAGTCCTTGGCTTCTATTCCTTTGCGCCTTTTGTCATGGAAGATAGCCTTTCTTCCGGCTCTTGTGTCAGTTCGCCGGGTGGCGGACTTGCAAGCTCTGTCCTGTAACCACCTTATCTGGTGTTTCTCAAGGATAAGGCTGTGCTTCTTAATTCTAAGGAGTCCTTGCCTAAAGTGGTCTCCGAGTTCTACATCAATCAGGTGATTGTGGTGCCCTCTTTCTGCCTAACCCTTCCTCTGTCAAGGAGAGGGATCTCCACTTGTTGGATGTTGTGCGTTGTCTCAAGTTTTATGTTTTATGTTCATCGCACTGAGTCTATCAGATAGTCATTCCTGAGGGTCCTAGAGCAGGGAGACCGGCATACGGGGTCCTTTTGCATCTTAGATTAAGTCTTCTAATTGTGAAGCTTAAAAATTAAGGGAGAAGCATGTTCCCTTTTGGGTTCCAGCCCATTCTACCGGGTCAATTGGGGCCTCTTGGGCCTCCAAGAATCAAGCGTCTGCCGCTCAATTGTGCAGGGCGGCCACTTGGTCTTCTGTGCACCCCTTCTTGAAGCTCTACCGTGTGGATGTGCTGGCCTCGGCTGATGCCAGCTTTGGGAGGAAGGTCCTGGAGGCAGTTTTGTCTGTCTAGGATCTTTCTTTTCTGAGGTTCTCAGTGCTTCCTTACTGTTGAGCCCTATTGGCTCTGGTTCAGTGTTCTGTGTAACAGTTCTTGGGGTCTGTTTTTACCTCTAGTTGGTGTCCGTTGACACCTCTGGTTAGTTGGGATCTCTGACTGGTTGGTTCATGGAGGTCCTGGTGACTTTGGGGGCCTTGCGCCTGGTCCTTGCCTTCTTCCCACCTCAGGGTAACTCAATGGTTGGACATCCCAGAGTTACCAGTAACCTGTATTGGACGACAGTGAAAATAGGATTTTAGTCTTACCTGTTAAATCCTTTTCACTTAGTCCATACAGGTTACTGGTCTCCCACCCTGTCAAGAGACCATGCTTGGCTCTCCTGTGGCATTATGTGGGAGTCTTTCGGGGCATGCTCACAGGCGTCTTCTTTCCTTCTACTATCTAGTCTGGTTAGTTCTCAAACAATTCTGGGCAGGCTGGGTAAACTGCAGCCTGAGAGGGAAGGGAGGCTCCACCCCCTGCATACATTTAGAGAATGTTCCTGCCTACTTAAAGGGGACTGATGCCTCCCAGAGTTACCAGTAACCTGTATGGACTAAGTGAAAAGGATTTAACAGGTAAGACTAAAATCCTATTTTAAATGATTTGTTAACCACAACATCCAGTACTTGTAACTGTGATGTCATACCTTCAGGGATTAAAACCAAAATCTGCATTCATTTTGCAACTTATTAACATTTGGAGTTTGGTGTCCTCTAAATGCTTCAAGATCAGGCATTCCGTCTAGAACAAGACTTTCTTCCATCCACCCCTTTGCCTTCAAGAGCAATATTTTGTTTTTCTTATTAGGATGAAATATGGTGGAAGCTTTGTACCATCTGCTAGAACTGCAAGCATGACTGTTATTCGTGATTTTTCATTTTCAGTGAATTTGATGAGGTCTGACTTTTATACTTTATTGTGCACTGTAACATTGGTAGGCATGTCAAGATATACTGGAGTTTGATCTTCGTTACAAATGGAACTAAGGGCATACTTGTTGGGTTTTTTTCATGAGGGCAATCACATGGCATTGGTAAGAAAGGTGTTTCTCACTAAAATCATTTGGCAGTTTCTGTGCCAAAGTTGCGCCTCCCCTCAAAGCTAAACCATTTCTTAGCATTATTATTCTACACCAACATATGCTTGCTTTAACTTCTTGAGTGCCAGAGAGGTACGCAACGCATTGTGTACCTCTCTGGCACTCAAGGGGTTAAATTCAGATGTTTTGCATATTTCAATGCAGTGATTCTTAATCAGGGTGCTGTGGCACTTTAGTGTGCCACAGACATTCAATTAATGTTCTCCATGTTCTCTAGAAAGACAAAAATGTTAATGTTGAATTTAAAATGAATATTTATGAAAATGTTTATGCACAATATGTTTTTTCGTTATCCTGATTGTAAGTTCTAAGAATACTTGTATATACTACCTATGTGTATCCTTCATAATGCCCTTGACAAATGATTGCATGTTAAGTGTGCACCAAAGACTCTAGACTGCATGTTAGGGGTGCACTGAGCATAAAAATATTGAGAACCACTGTTCCAGTGCTTTTAACTGTATAACTTTTCTGGTGAAAGCATATCCTTTCTCACACATCACACTGACATACTGAGCCACCTGGTTGTCAGGTTCTTCATGACACCTCAGTTTAGGACCTCCTGAAGGCTTTTCGAGTAGAATGTGCCAGCATGAACTCTGTCTTCTGTGTTTTCCATCTTATGACATTCCTCTCTGTAACACCATACTTTATACTGGCTGTGCAATTGTTTGTTTCTTTCACTGCAATAATTTTAAAATTGGCTTTATAGCACCTGCATTTCACTTGGGTGAGAAATTTTATTTTCCAGTTGCCTTACTGGTACTGTAGTGCTTGTGTACGCTTGCATTTCCATGTTTCCTGAATGCTGTCAATCTAGAGAAGAGTTATGGACCAATAGTTTGCACTGAAATACAATAATGGATGGTAGACTTGATCACCTAGGAAAATTTGAAACGTTACAAATGAGACCAATACAATACTGTAGATGCTTATCCTTGTATAAACTGTACAATTGTGTGGTGTGGATCATTCTGCAGTGTCACTTGTAACATATAATTTTTGCTTGTTACTCCTGTGTTCCACTTTGCAGTACCACACGTTCAATAAAAATATATATCATATTTAAAAAAAAATAAAAGGGTTTTACGGGTATTTTTATTTCCCAATCACATTTTTTCCATATCTACATTCTACATTTCATTGTTTATAGCATTACTGGGCCACTGGAGAGAAAAAAAGCGGTGTAGGAGGTGGCAGGGTTCCTGGACCAAGAAGTGGCAACGAGGGATAGCATCAACATTAAGTGATGATGGATGTCACAGTGACCGACTGGACTTTGTGATGAACATGGAGGATTTTGTATAGTACAGGTAATGTATAATAAGACAATGCAAAATTGTCCCCTTTAAAAAAAAAAGTCGCGCAACACTATCCCCACATCAGAAACCTCAGTTTCTTACACCACAAACCCCAGCCTCCTCCCCTCTTCATAGCCTTCTGCCTCCATAAGAGCACTCGGCAATCGAAGGCCTCAACCACCTCCCTCCATCATAACCCTTAGGCACCACATTGCCCACATTTACGGACCCCCACAATCAGACTTCAGCCCCCTCCATCACAACCCTCAGCCACATCATTGCCCAAAGTCCCCCCTGAATTATGACCCTCAACACAAAAAATACTGTACCTTTTAAACATTTAGCCCCCCTCACCTCATACCACCCTCATACCACCTCCTCTTATAACGCACCAGCAGTCTCTCAAATGCTCACCTTTCAGCTTCCGTCATTGTCTGGATGAGAGAATGTCCCACCACCCAGCCTGAATGCTGCAAACAGAGGTACCCGCCCCCAGTGTCAACCTCTTCCATTGGCTGGTTGGCTGCTCCACTTAATGAGGTCACAATGAAGAGCCGACCCTTCCACCATATACTGAGGCAGCTCGCACTGAGGCTGCGGGCAGGAGCATGAGTGGGAGCAGAAGGAGCACTAGAATATACCGGCACTTAGATAAACAACATACCACTTTTTTTTTTTTTTTTTTTTTTTTTTAACCACGGCAATAATATGGCGGCACCATTAGGTCCTGATTATAAACCTTGCCTTATATCTGAACAAATACGGTATTTCTAAACCTTGGGATTGGAAGGCTTATGAATTTCTTTTGTAGAAGTATCCCCAGGTAAGCCAGTCTACTTGATGGTAAGAGACTGCTGTTCCCTTTATCTAGCAACAACCCATTTTGATGGGGAAATGAATGGCTTCATCTTGATGATGGAGAGGCAAATCCCTGTCCTGAGGCATGGTGGCAGTGTTGTCTAAATATTGAAAGATTCTTGGGCCCCTCTTTCTTAGTTATTACATGAGCAGGACCAGAACTTTGAAAAATGTTCTTGGTGCCTTAGTTAGGCATAAAGGTAGGCAACCCTCCAATGGCTTACCTAAGGAACTTGTGAGGGGCTTCCTGGACTGGAATGTTGAACTAACCACCTGTATAAATCAACCACTGCAATGGCTGAACCACACTGATAATGGTCAGTATGCATTACGCCTTGAAATGCCTGACATGGTAAACAGCTGAGATCCTATAAACCTTTTTCATGAAGGAGAATTGAATATTTGCTCTTTAAGTGTTTTTTTCTTTGGAACTATGTATATTTCATTAAGATCTTCCAGCAACATCCCAAGGGCCTTACTTGTTATGCTTGCAGCCTTGACACTCTGCTGTTTAGTTCATACCAACCTTTTAATGCTAAGCCATATCTTGCACAGATCACCACCTCTAGAACACACTGATTTTCTAACACCTCGAAATTCTTCAGACATCCTATTCTGAGGGTCTGGACTGGGAACAATCTGTATCTTTTGGGCTCCTTGTATGAACCTGAAGAGCTTGGCCTGACTGTGCCCTGGGGAAATTCTGATTGACTTTGCTCATCTGTAAGCCTTTTCCTTCTCCTGTGGAACAAGACAGAAAAAAAAAAAACTTTCTTGACATTATCTAGTCTTTCACTGAAAAACCTACTTCCTGCAAAGGGAAGACCAAACAGGTTACATGTAAATAGATTGTCAGCACTTCACATGGTTAAGCCAATAGGCCCTTCAGGCAGAGACTGCCGAAGCCACCAGTTTTGTCTGTGACTGCATTGTTGACTAATTTTAATGACCTCTTGATATGTGAGGTTGTGCCTTACTACTTTAAAGAAGCAAACATTGTCAGGCGGCTGGTGATCTGATACTTCCTGGAGATCCAGGCTGTTTAATATCTGTTTTAATAAGTGCTTCCACCACGGTGACTTACCTTTCAGTTGGTGAGAGGTTCTCTCAGAGCAAACATGTCCCCTGATGGAAAGACTTTTTTTTTATTCCTTGAGCTACTATATACTTGATAATTCGTTACATATCTGCAGATGTAGATGGATTAGCTATCCTTCCAGCAGATCTTGCAGCGCATCTTCCCTCTATTGCCTAGTTGTCACATGTAACATAGTAATTTAGGTTGAAAAAAGACTTGCGTCCATCTAGTTCAACATTTTCCTATTCCTGTTTACCATAGTTGAACCAAAAGAAGGCAAAACCCCCCCTCTCAATTAGCAATTTAAAATTCTGCCTTGAATGGGAGGAAAAAATTCCTTCTTGATTCCAAATGGCAATCAGATTCCTCCCTGGATAAACAAGCCCCAACTAAATATTCATCCCAATACTAAAGTACATAGCCCTCTATGTTATGCTCTTTTAAATAAGTATCCAGGCCCCTTTTAAAGGCATCTAATGTTTTCGATAGCACCACCTCTTCAGGCAGTGAATTCCATACCTTTATTGTCCTTACTGTAAAGGAACCCTTCCGCTGTTGTAGATTAAATCTCCTTTCCTCAAGTCTAAGCGGGTGGCCTCTTGTCCTGTGTGCTGTTCTGTTAATGAACAGGTCTTTGGAGAGCCCTTTGCATGGGCCCTGAACATATTTATATAGTGTTATCATATCCCCTCTAAGACGCCGTTTCTCTAGTGTGTACAAGTTTAACTTTTCTAGCCTTTCTTCATAACTAAAGCTTTCCATTCCCCTTACTAGTTTTGTAGCCCTCCTCTGCACTATCTCTAGTTCCATAATGTCCTTTTTCAGAAAGTACGCTCAGAATTGAACAACATATTCTAAGTGGGGTCTTACCATGGACCTGTAAAGAGGCATAAATATATCTTCCTCCCTTGAGTCAATACCCCTTTTAATACATGCCAATATCTTATTGGCCTTTGCAGCTGCCAGTTGGCACTGCATGCTACTGCTAAGTCTATTGTCTACCATTACTCCCAAATCCTTTTCATTAGTAGATTTCCCCAGAGAAACACCATTTAAACTATATGTTGCATTTTTATTATTATACCCAAAATGCATAACTTTACACTTGTCTATATTGAATCTCATTTGCCGGCCCAGTTACTCAATTTGTCCAAATCCTCTTGTAATGAAGACACATCCAGTTCCGACTTTATTACCTTACTTAATTTTGTGTCATCAGCAAACACTGATACATGGCTCCCTATTCCCTCTGGGAGGTCATTAATAAACAAATTAAAAAGAAGAGGACCCAGGACAGATCCCTGAGGTACTCCACTTATCACGTTTATCCAACTGGAGAACTTGCCATTTACTACCACTGTTTGCATTCTATCAGCCAATTTCCAATCCACACACAAACATTTTCCCCTAGGCCTATTTCATTCAATTTGTACAGTAACCTCTTGTGTGGAACTGTATCAAATGCCTTGGCAAAGTCTAAATAGATCACATCAACCGCCGCTCCTGCATCTATATTATTACTCACTTTTTCATAAAATTGCTATCAAGTTAGTTTGACAAGACTTGTCTTTCACAAAGCCATGTTGGCTATTCCTGTTCCAGCAGAATTCTTGAATATATTCCCTTAGCAACCTTTCAAACAGCTTCCCTACCACAGATGTCAAGCTTACAGGTCTGTAATTTCCTGGCTGTGACTTTGATCCCTTTTTAAATATGGGCACCACATCTGCTTTACTCCAATCCATGGGCACCATACCTGAAATAAAAGAATCCCTGAAAATCAAATATAACGGTCTGGCCAGGGTTTGGCTTAGCTCTTTAAGTACCCATGGGTGTATACCATCTGGCCCCGGAGCTTTATCTACCTTAACACCATTCAATTGTTTTAACACTTTTTCTTGTGTTAGCCAGTCCCATGCTTGCTGTGACTGTTCTGTAAAAATAGTCTGCAGATTCTTGTCCATTGGGTCTTCCTTGGTAAAAACAGAAGAAACGAAATTATTTAAAATATCTTCCTTCTCTCTGTCCCCCTTGACCATCTCACCTGTTTCAGATAACAAGGACCCAACATTATCAGACTTTAATTTTTTGCCATTAATGTATTTAAATAATTTCTTTGGGTTGCTCTTGCTCTCCTTAGCAATATTTTTTTCATTCTCCAGTCTAGCTAATTTAATAGCCTTTTTGCAGGTTTTGTTGACATTTTTGTATATTTTAAATGCCTCTACTGATCCCTCAGCTTTATAATGTTTAAATGCCGCTTTCTTGTTATTTATTTCATGAATTACTTTACTGGTTAGCCACATTGGCTTTAATTTGCTTCTTTTGTATTCGTTTCCAACAGAGATAAATTTATATGTGTATTTTTGCAATGTTATTTTGAATGCATTCCACTTACCTTCTGTGTTTCTTCCTGAAAATATTTTATCCCAGTCAACGAGACCAAGGGATGAATTAAATCTGCTAAATTTGGCCTTTTTAAAATTCAGTGTTTTGGTGAGACCCATACTAAATTGCTTTTTTGAATTAATCTCAAACGATACCATGTTATGGTCACTATTCCCCAAGTGCTCCCTAACTTGGATGTTAGAGATAAGTTCTTCATTGTCAGTTATTACCAGATCCAGACATGCATTCCCTCTGGTTGAGGTCTGCACTAGTTGAGACAAAAAATTGTCATTCAACAAGTTCAGAAACTTGCTGCTTTTAGCAGACTTAGCTTTTCCATTTTTCCAGTCTATTTCTGGATAATTAAAATCCCCCATAATTAAAGTTCTCCCTATTTGAGAAGCCTTTTCTATTTGCATTAGTAGCTTTGATTCCTCAAGGTCACCAATGTTTGGTGGTTTATAACAAATACCCACTAATATTTTTTGGGCAGTTTTACCCCCAGTGACTATTTCAACCCACAGGGATTCCACATGTTCACTACTGTCATCACATATATCTTCCCGCAATTGAGTCAATAATGCTGATTTGACATACAGGCAGACACCACCACCTCTTTTGTTTGACCTATCTTTTCTAAATAACATGTAGCCCTCCAAATTGATTGACCAATCATGTGTGTCATCCCACCATGTTTCTGTTATGCCTATCAAGTCATAGTTTTCAATTTCAGCTACCAGCTCCAGTTCCCCTATTTTACCAGTTAAACTTCTGGCATTTGCAAGCATACAATTTATGCCACTGTTATGTTTCATTTGTGATTTAATTTTGATGTGGTTTATAGGCTTCTCCCTATCATCTGTTCTAACCCCGCCCCCAGATCCTCCCACCTGGTTATTATTACATCGCCTTCCCTTTCTGTACTATCTATCCCACTATTTATTGGTCCCTCCCCCCCCTTCCTAGTTTAAAATATCCTCCAGCTGTCTAGTCATCCTCTCCTCAAGCACTTGAGACCCTCTTGCATTCAGGTGCAATCCATCCCTGCTATACAGATTGTACCCCAAAGCAAAATCAGCCCATTGCTCTAAAAACCCAAAGCCCTCCCTCTTACACCAAGACTTCAGCCATGCATTGAGCTCCCTAATCTCCCGCTGTCTCTCTGGCGTAGCGCATGGCACAGGTAGTATCTCTGAGAATACTACCTTGGAGGTCCAGTTCCTAATCTTACTGCCTAAATCCCTAAAATTACCTTTTAGGACTCTCCACCTTCCTCTTACTTTGTCATTGGTACCAATATGCACCAAGACAGCTGGATCCTTTCCAGCCCCTCCCAATAATCTGTCCATCCTGTCTGCAACATGCCGAATCTGGGAGACAGCAAACCATTCGGTTGCTGCGATCAGAGCCACAGATTACATTATCTGTTCTCCTAATAATGGAGTCCCCTACCACCACAACCTGCCTAGGCTTCACTTTTCCCTGGATCCCCTCTGTGCTAGAGGAGCTGTTCTCCCGGCTGTTAGGGAGAACCGTCTTCTCCAACAATTCCACTTCTGGGTTTGCCTCCCCAACATCTTCACTTAAATGAGCAAATTTGTTTGGATGGAAAAACTCAGGACTGTCTGACCTCTTCCCTCCCCCACTGCAACCACTTCTAACTGTTACCCAGCTATGTGCCTGGTTCCCTTCTAGCTGATCTCCTCCCTCTTTGCTAAGTGACCCAGCTAGACTCTGCTCAGTTAGCAAGAGACTCCTCTCAAGGTTGTCAATATCTCTGTGTTGCAATATGACTCTCTAGAGCTCCAATCTGAGCTTCTAGAAGGGCCACTTGCTCACACTTGCCACATCGGTATGGACCCTGGAACGGCTGTTCCAAGCATGCATACATATGGCAAGATGTGCACTGAGTGAGATCTCCAAACTTGCTCATCATGTATAGTGCAAATGTGAGTTCTTACAAAATGTAAACAATTAATTTACCTTTGTTTCTCTAACTCCTGTGTTTCACAAACTCTGCACTTGTGAAGCAGCTTCTCTCTGGACCTGGTGATCTGCTTGAGAGACTCTACTTGAGATGGTCTGGAAAGACACAGGTCCACCAACCAACCTATCACACTTTTTAAATTGCATAGTTGAAAAAGGTTTACCAGAGAACTGACTCGCCCAACAGCCTTAGACTGGGGGTTCTTGCTGACTACCAAAATGTATAATTAAAAATTGACAATTAACAGATCTGGCAGACCACCTTCAGGAAAACAAATCCCAAAGACCTACCAGAAGAACACCTGAAAGACTGATTCAGGTAAACTGGTAGGGAGGTCGGACAGGACAAGCGCAAAACATGATCAGAAAAGCAGTTTAGCCACAAACGGCAAACGAACAGCATAGAGGCCACAAAAACTGGCAGCAGACCAAACACAAACCCTCTTCTCTGGTTTAAAAAGGAGGCTGTATAAGCATGTCCCTATTCCTGTTTGTAAAAACTGAAGCATTCTGGGGCCTTCTGAAGTGTTTTTGGGGGCTCCATGTTCCTGTTGCAACTTCTCTTAGTCCAAAGCAGCAGCCATCTCACCTGTTAGCAGGCACTCTAGCTCTAGCTCTGAATGATAATGCATGACCTACTGGTTGTAGTTCTTGATGCAGGAACATGCTGTTACTTGTTTTTTTTTTTTTTCAGAAAGGAGTTGTAAGGATTTCTGTCGCTAGCTTGCCTCTTCACTTAGCGGGGCTGGGAATCTCTGTGTCATTGGACGAGCACCCTTTATCAATTGATCGTCCTGTTTCATCGGTGCTAGATTATTTGGGTTTGTACTGTGGTTGTTGGAGGTTCCGTTGGTTTTTTTGTTGTTGTCTGCTCTCGTATCTGACTTGGCCCATTCCTGACCCTGCCTTTGCCTTCCGATTCTGACTCCTGATGCTCCCGGTGTCCTCGGCTGCCTCCTGACCACCCATTGTTTTGTCCTCCTCGGTCCTCGTTTGCTCCCGGTATTGGGCTCGTTTTGACTACTCTCTCTGGATCACCCTGGTCCTCCGCTGTGGCCACTCTTTTCCTTGGAGCCTCTCTGGGGTTGGTGTCCTCTCATGGTACCTCCACTCTGCCTTCTTCCCAGACTGGGCTCATTGTTGGAAGTAGGCCACTTTCCTTCTGTACTCTGAGCTACTCTCCAGCACTTCCAGTTCTCGCTGGTCTTCTCCTCACCTGTTCCTGCTGTCACCTCCTCCTCTTAGACCACTCTGCCTGGAGTCAGGAGTGGGTTGTCCTTTGTGTCAGTCCCTCTCTGTATCTGGACGGTGGCGTCTTTGCTGGTAGGCCGTGCAGGATAGGGGCGCTGGTGGCAGTTAGTCTCTCTGTTTTGGGCCTATAGTCTCCTAGGGCTTCAGTTCCGGCATCTTAGCGGTTCCAGGTACTCCAACCTTCCCAGGTCTGCCTCTTGAGTCTCCTCCTGTTTCTGGTTTTTGGTCTCTGCCTGCCAGTCCCTGGACCTGTGGGTGATTACAGGTGGGTTCCTGTCTTAGCCTTTTGGGTTGCAGGGGTATTCCCTCTCTTTGGGTTTACCCCCCTGGACTAGGGGGTTCCTCTTGCCATTCGTTTGGGGTAGCCTACCTTCTTCTCAACTGTGGCTTCAGCTGTTGGTGGCTAGCTGGGGGTCCACTGCATCCTGGGTGTTCAGTCTCGTTCGCTGGGGGTCCTCCTTTCTCAAACTTATTAAAGGTGAAGTATTTCCTAGTACAAAATTAAGATAAGTACAGAATTGTGTTATGGGAAGAAAATACATTACATCTGTGTTTTAATTTTGTCTTCATTTGTTGAAAAAAAACAAAAAGAAACAACAAGCTCCCAGTGTTTCTATGACAGTGGACAGAGTCCCCTCTGTCAGCTGCTCTTAATCTGACGTCAACTCTCGGGTTATGGGCTTCCATCTCGGGCTTTTAAAGAGGAAACTGAATTTATAACCCTCAGAGAAGCGAAGAAAATTGTTTCTGAGGCTACAAACTATGCAGCGATAAACTATCTAGTGATGTGTTTCTTAAGAAAAGTAATTTTTAGAGACTGCATCAATAGGTACTTTAATCTTATATCCACTCCTTAGACCAGATTAAATCATCTGCTGTAACCATCTCAGTCAGTTCTTTTTTTTTTATCTATTTTTTTCTAATCCACTTCCTTTATTTGTGTTATTAGCCTGGAGTGACAAGAAACACCTATAATGAAATGTTAAAGTGCTTACAATCTTGACCTTTCTTCCTAGTTGATGAGCACAACAGTTTATAATGTTGGAAGAGTTTCATAATGTTGTATTATAACTCCTTGATGTTACTGATGCATGGTTTATTTTAACTTTCATGACAAAGTTAACTATTTGTTACTAAATAACAATAACCGAATATTCAAATGCACATAAGTTGGTATGTATATTTAAACTCTGTGAGCTGTGTTAGTCTAATTGTAATAAAAAAAGACTATTGCAAGACAATATTTCTGTATTTATTTGTTGGGGGTGGGGATGGGGGTGCTTACCAGTTTTTGAGGGCAAGTTCACTATAATTCTCAAGCAACAAATCCGGAAAGTTTGTTTTACACAAACTGGCTTTTGGTTGTTGAAGCTTCCAGGTTTACCTATTGAGAGCTGAATTTTACCTTTTGCCAGCTTAAAGGGATAGTAATACTTTAAAATGTAAAAGAAAAAAAAATATGTTGTAGGGTTTACCCCCCTGAGTAAAACAAGAGTACTCCCACTGCTGAAAGGTGTTTCATTCAAAAGTTATTAATTTTCAAAGTTGAATTTTTTAGGTGCAATATCACAGTGGACTGAAATTGTACAGTGGCGCTGTTGCTACACGATCCTATGGACAGCTCTGGTCCCGGGACCATAAATCTCCATATCCCTTTAAAAGAGAATATGTTGAGT
Source organism: Rhinophrynus dorsalis (assembly GCA_037306005.1). Taxonomy (NCBI): domain Eukaryota; kingdom Metazoa; phylum Chordata; class Amphibia; order Anura; family Rhinophrynidae; genus Rhinophrynus; species Rhinophrynus dorsalis. Next base: position 295,531,711 of record CM074718.1, read on the forward strand.
AAATGTACATATGCATAAGTATCTAACCCAAACATAAAAATGTTTCTGATGGATCTTGTCATTATTTTTAACCCCTTTACTGCCAGGTGGGTACAACATATGAGCCTGGACAGCTGTACAAAGCTTGTATGTTGTACCACTTTGCGGTCACCGCATAAGCCGGTATAACTGGCATGCAGTGGCCGCATTTAAAAAGAAAAGAAAAAAAAGAATGCCACATCAGGATCTCTCCTGATGCCCCCCAGTTATTGTTCTCCCAACCGATCTCACTGGGAGATCAGTATGTACAAAGGAGAAATGGAGCTTCTTCTCTCCCTTCTTTCCTACCTGAACTTCTGGGTCGGAGTGGGCTAGATTGGAGGAAGCCTCCTAATGTTTCATCGGTGCTAGATTATTTGGGTTTGTACTGTGGTTGTTGGAGGTTCCGTTGCTTTTTTTTTTTGTTGTCTTCTCTCGTATCTGACTTGGCCCATTCCTGACCCTGCCTTTGCCTTCCGATTCTGACTCCTGATGCTCCCGGTGTCCTCGGCTGCCTCCTGACCACCCATTGTTTTGTCCTCCTCGGTCCTCGTTTGCTCCCGGTATTGGGCTCGTTTTGACTACTCTCTCTGGATCACCCTGGTCCTCCGCTGTGGCCACTCTTTCCCTTGGAGCCTCTCTGGGGTTGGTGTCCTCTCGTGGTACCTCCACTCTGCTTTCTTCCCAGACTGTGCTCATTGTTGGAAGTAGGCCACTTGCCTTCTGTACTCTGAGCTACTATCCAGCGCTTCCAGTTCTCGCTGGTCTTCTCCTCACCTGTTCCTGCTGTTACCTCCTCCTCTTAGACCACTCTGCCTGGATTCAGGAGTGGGTTGTCCTTTGTGTCAGTCCCTCTCTGGATCTGGATGGTCGCGTCTTTGCTGGTAGGCCGTGCAGGATAGGGGCGCTGGTGGCAGTTAGTCTCTCTGTTTTGGGCCTATAGTCTCCTAGGGCTTCAGTTCCGGCATCTTAGCGGTTCCAGGTACTCCAACCTTCCCAGGTCTGCCTCTTGAGTCTCCTCCTGTTTCTGGTTTTTGGTCTCTGCCTGCCAGTCCCTGGACCTGTGGGTGATTACAGGTGGGTTCCTGTCTTAGTCTTTTGGGTTGCAGGGGTATTCCCTCTCTTTGGGTTTATCCCCCTGGACTTGTCCCACAGTGTCCCTTCATTGGGCTTGTATTTGGGAGTTCTTATTGCGCACTCTGGCACTCACTGGGTGTTTTTCTGTATCTTGCACTGTATTTTATTGCAATGTATAGTGTGTATCTGGGGTTTTTGGAGCAGTTTATGTGGGTTTTAACCCTTTCTCTGCTGGTTTTTCCAGTTTCATGGGTATTTGGGACATTTCCTTTTCAGGGTCATGTTTTCTTATTTAGTACATGTGTTTACTATATGTTTTGCACCTCTTAACTATAAGGGTTAACTTTATTAGAAATTATGTTCCGCGCCTTCAAGCGCGCTTTTCCCGCATAGACGCCATTGCTCCTTTACTCTCTATGGGCTTACACTGTGTGGGACGTATCTCTGGAACTGCTTCACATAGTGACTTCAGAGTGGGCTCTTTTTGCTTGTCTTCCCTTGCTCTATCATCCGGTTGCATGTTTGAGTGTGTTGGAGGACTCGGGGGGGCTTCGGGCACTATTTTAGGGTACTTGGTGAGGTAAACTACATTTCCCATGAGCGCTCGTTTCGTGCCCTTTTTCTGATTGGCTCCCGTCGCGGCAGCCATTTTGTGAGTTCTTCTCATTGAGTATACTACGCAGGGACCGGACCTTCTCCCTCTCCTCCACTGATTAACCCTTCACTTGCCAGATAAGTTTAGTTTTAAACGTTTCTGGGGTGAATATTTTATCTTTCACACTTTAATTGAGTGATTTCTGTCTGTGGGGTATATTTGACACTGTGAATATGTCTACTCCACTGGAGCCTGGGACTAGACCTAAGACAAAGGAGGCTGGGGTATCAGTATCCCCCCATTGCGTTTTGCTCCTCCTGTCATTCAGGGCTACCTAGAGAATTTTCTGGTCATTTATGCCCAAAATGTGCAGAAAGTCAGGATAGCAACCCTGGGCTTCCCAGCCACGCTATTGAGCCAACTTGGGTAAAAGAGTTTAAAGCTGCCACTAGGGATCTCAGATCCACTCTTCAACTCTTTCCCTCTCAGGTTCAGGGGGCTCTTCAAGTATGGCAGACCCCCTCCACTGTTACGACCTCCCTGCCCAAGCCACAGGGAGCTCCTGACGTATCTGATTCTTCTGAGGAAAAATTGGTGCAGGATTCTGATGTTGAGGATAGTACAGTTATTGAGTCTACCATATCGGCTGGGGACCCTTTTGAATGTGATCCTGAACTCTCTGCTGAGGGTTTGATCAGGGCGGTGTTGACCATCCTCAATCTTCCCTTGTGCCAGGAGACTCCTCTTGACCCAACGGACGTGTTTCAGAAACCGTCTAAGGCTGTTACTTGCTTTCCTACTAACCCTACTCTTGAACATTTAGTTTCCGATGCGTGGAAAAATCCTGATAAGTCTCAAAAAAGTTTGCCAAACTTTATCCCTTTCCTGAGACTGGATTGGCTAAATGGGTTCATCCTCCTAAAGTGGATGCTCCAGTTTCTAGGTTGGCCAAATCTACTGCTTTGTCTGTATCTGATGCTTCTGCTTTACAGGATTGGACTGACAAAAAGTTAGAGACCTGCCTTAAGTCTATTTTTGCCTCTGTTGGTACTGCCATGCGTCCAACTTTCGCTGTGGCGTGGGTTAACCGGCCCATTGCGGTCTGGACTGAACAACTCACTGTGGCGGTTCGCCAAGATGCGCCAGTATCAGAACAGTTGCAATTACTTGCTAATATTTCTGAAGCTCAGAATTATGTTTCTGACGCTGCCTTTGATGTGGTTCGCATGATGGCGAGGGCTTCCACTTCTTCTGTGGTGGCTAGACGCGCTCTTTGGTTAAAGATTTGGTCTGCTGACACCGCTTCCAAGAAAGTTTTGCTTTCTTTGCCCTTTCAAGGGACTTCCCTGTTTGGATCTGAACTGAAGGAATTGATCAGCGAGGCTACTGGAGGTAAAAGCACTCTTCTACCCTCAGTCTTTAAGAAAATATTCCCAGCTAAGCGATATCGGTCCTTTCGTTCCTTCCAAACTGAGACACACCCCGCGTCCCAGGCGGTTTCCGCCTGCTCTGCGCACCTCCTCCAAGCCCAAACAGTCCTGGAAGCCCAAGGTTGCCCCCAAGGCCAAGACTTCCAAGACTGCTTCGGCATGATTCACAGAACCTGGGTCCGCATCCGGCTGTAGGTGGACGCCTTCACCTCTTTCGCCGGGTCTGGGAGGATTCAGTGGCGGACCCTTGGGTTCTTCAGGTGGTGTCAGAGGGATTCAAGATCCCTTTCTTTTCCCTTCCTCCTTTTCTCTTCCATTTTACTCGTCCTTCTCAGGACTCCACAAAAAGGCGTCTGTTTGACGACGCTATTCAGGATCTTTTGGACAAGGACGTCCTGGAACCAGTTTCTCAGGAGGACGTAGGTTTAGGATTTTACACCAACCTGTTCGTTGTGGCCAAAAAGGACGGCGGAGCTCGTCCTATTTTAGACCTCAAGGATCTCAACTCCTTTGTTGTGAGTACCCACTATCGACAGGAATCTCTGCGCATTGTGATCGCTGCTATGTCTCCGGGGGAATTCCTTGCTTCTCTGGACCTTCAGGATGCATATCTACACATCCCTATCCATCTAGAGAGCAGGCGGTATCTCAGGTTTGCCTGCCACAGGGGTGATTTTCAGTTTTCGGCTCTTCCCTTTGGGCTGACGACAGCTCCACAGGTTTTTCAACGCGTCCTGGGAGCATTGATAGCGGTCATCCATCGAGATGGCATCAGAGTGACTCCATACATGGGCGACTTACTCCTGAAGGCGACATCAGTAGATATCCTTCACCAGCAGTTTCAGGCTTGCATTCAGACTCTCACTCGCCACGGATGGATTGTGAATCTGGACAAGTCAGACTTGATTCCATCTCAGCGGATCATCTTCCTGGGCCTTCTGTTCGACACTCAGCAGTGCATGGTGTTTCTGCCGGAAGAGGTGGCTCATCAGATTGCTCTGCGGGTATCGAAGATCCTGGCCCTCGAGCGGATTCCAGTGCCGAAATTGACTTCTCTGGTGGGGAAATTCATTTCCACAATAGAGGCGGTGCCTTTTGCTATGGCACACACCAGGGAACCTCAAAGGTTCGTGATCCAGACGTGCAGGAATCATCCAGACCATCTGAAAGTCTCTGTTCCTCTACCTCCTCATATCGAGTTGATCTTGGAATGGTGGTTGGACCTTTCCCATCTCCTGAAAGGGAGATCCTTTCAGATCCCTTATTGGACCACGGTCACGACGGATGCCAGCTTCCTGGGATGGGGGGCTGTGTTGGGTCGCTTCAGTGCCCAGGGGAAGTGGGGACTGGAGGAATCTCTTCTGTCTATCAACATTCTGGAACTCTGTGCGATCTTCCTTGCCCTACGCCATTGGGAATCTCAACTGGAGGGTTGTCCAGTCAGGGTCGAGTCTGACAACGCCACCGCAGTGGCCTACATCAACAGGCAGGGCGGAACAAGAAGTCTTGCCGCCTGGTTAGAGGTCAAGGCCATTTTGTCTTGGGCGGAAGTACATGTTCCCGTCATTTCAGCAGTTCACATTCCAGGTGTAGACAACGTCATGGCAGACTTTCTCAGTCGTCACACAGTCGACAGCGGAGAGTGGGCTCTTCATCCAGAGGTGTTCTAACTCCTCACTCAGATGTGGGGGGTTGCTGTGGTGGATCTGATGGCAACCAGACACAACAGGAAGGTTTCAGTGTTCTGCTCTCGGTGGAGGGATCCACTAGCTCTAGCAGTGGACGCCTTGTCAATCCCTTGGGAATTCTCCCTAGCCTACATCTTTCCTCCTCTTCCTCTGTTGATCAGAGTCATCCAGAAGCTGAAGATGGAGCGTTGTCCAGTTATTCTAATCGCTCCGAATTGGCCTCGTTAATCCTGGTATCCGGACCTGATGGCCATGTCTGTAGCGGAGCCTTTTCCGCTTCCCTCTCGTCCAGACCTTCTACTACAACTACGTTAAAATTTTCTTCCAAGGTGTGGCTCATGTTCGTCCCGCTTTCAGGAGTCCGGCTCCTCAGTGGGATCTCAATCTAGTTTTGGGGGCTCTTCAACGACCCCCCTTTGAGTCTTTAGCTACTATTCCCTTACGTCTTTTGTCCTGGAAGATGGCTATTGTATCGGTTCGCATTTGATCCCCCTTTCTCCCCCTCCTTCTCCTTCACTCACCCTTTTGCCTCTCTCTCCCTCCTGATCCCCCCTCCTTTTGCCTCTTCTTGGCCCCCCTCCTTTTGCCTCTTTTTCTCCCTCTTGACCCCACTCTCTGCCTCTTTCACCACCCGCTGCCCCATCTTGCCTCCCTTACTCTCCTCTGCCGGGTGCTCACTGTCTCTCACGAGCCCCGGCAGAGGTCAGCGTCGGAGCGTTGCCATGGTAACCCGCGGCAACGATCCAACGCTACAGGAGTGAGAGAGGTGACCGGGGAGCATTGTGAGCAGCTCCCCAGGCTCCCTCTCTGCAGCACCGACTCTGACACAGGGTATCGGTGCTGGCATCGGCCGCATTTGCGCCAGTATCGGTATCGGTGCAACCCTAATTTTTCCAAAATTGTATGCTTTGTGTACCTGTTCTTCACTTGTAGGTGTTCTATCCACTTTTTGTACAGACAAGTCAGTTTTGAGAAAGTGTTTGAAAAATCAGAGGTTGTAGTAGGTGAAGTTTTGTACTTCTGGCACCCACTAATGTAATAGGATGACATTTTTCTTTTAAGAGCACTAGCTAATTAATACATTTGGAAAAAACATGGTTTTCACAGATTTCAGTACATTTGAAGGGGCAAAAATGTAAGAAAATACCATTTTCTTCTGTGTCCACTCCACGGCAATATAGTGGGCATTGTCTGTTCCCCCAGCTGGTAGGACCAACCAGTCTCTTTAAATCTACCCCTGTGGGTTCAATCGTCAGTTATTTGTTGGCCCTACAAGCTAGGGGACTGATGGATCCTTCCTCTTGCCGCCCTTACCTTAAAGTTATGGAGTTTTTCCTTTGCCTGGCTCCTCTGCTTCTACGGCCGTGCTCTTCTCCGAGAAATATTGATGTTTCCCAACACCACCAATTGCGCTAATAAGCTTAGGACATTGCGACCAGCCCCACAGCCGATTAACCTTGCATGGCCGCATCGTGCTCCAGCGGCGACTTGTGGTCAAGTCCCTCATATAACCTCGGTCTCTGAGGCGCCTGCCGATTATGTCGTCCATGCGTGTCAGTGTTGAAGCGCACGTTGTTTCTCTACGCAGCATATAAGGTCGCCATGGGGGAAGATGTCTGGAGCAGGTATGTGAGTAATATTTGGCGAATTTCATATTCATATATATATATATATATATATATATATAATATATAGTGTGTGTGTGTTTTATTGAATTTTGTCTTGCTTGATTTGTGCAGCTCTGTCTAAATCTGGGGGAAAAGATAAGGAAGTTCCTTGTGAAGAAGATAAGAGCCAGAAAGTTAGGAATTGCACTAGATGTGATGTTATCCTCTCTACTAATGATAATACTAAACTTTGTGCAGTGTGTTTTAGTCAAGCAGCAGGTCAAGACATTCCTTCACATTTTAAAGATTTTTTTTTTTTTTTATCCTGGATGAAATCCTCAATGAGACTTTTTCCTCTCCCTAGAAAAAGGCCTTGCACTGATGATGCAGATGAAGGTCCTTCTGTTTAGGAAATCAAGAATATACTTTTAGTATTCAAGATTTGGATTCCCTTTATTCCTCTGATGGAGATGAGGAAGTTCCAGAGGAATCTTCTTCTTTTAACTTTGATAAAATTGATATTCTAATAAAGTGCGAAAAGGCTTAGGGTTTACTGATACACAGAAACAATTAGATACTATTGATACAGCATTCCTTGGTAACAAAAAATAATCCCCTATGTTTCCTATACACTCCTCTATTCATTCCATACTGTAGGCACAATGGAATAAGGTAGATAGAAGATTCTCCTTGTCCAAGCGTTTTCTTAGAATGTACCTATTTGAGGATTGTGAAGTATTACTGTGGGTATCTTCACCAAAAGTGGACATTGCTGTGGCCAGAAAGACCACCTTGCATATGGAAGATGGGTCTTCTCTTAGGGACCCTATGGACAGAAAGATGGAGACTGTCTTGAAGAAGAAGTTTGTATTGCTGGGGCAAAACATGAAAGCAGCGACAGCCATCTCCTGTCTCTCTAAAGCTATGAGGATATGGCTATCTGATTTGGAAGAAAAAAATGATTCTTCTATGTCCAGATTCAAACTACTGAAGAAGGCTACTATTATTAAAGGGATAGTAATGTCAGAATAAAGTATTAACTATATGATAGAGACAAATAAAAGAGAGTACTTGCACTTATTCGTATCTCTCAAAACATTATGGTTTGAGAGATAGAGGAAAATAAAGTTCTCCTTTCCTTCCGCTTTCTGCTTGACGTGCTGTAAAGCTGTCAGAAGCAGATTCTAGTTGCTTGACCAGACGCAGCTCTTCAGCAGCGCAGATATGATATCTAAAGATTAAATACTTCATCGAAATGGTCTACAACGTGTCTTTATTTATTTTTAGGTATCGCTATGTCTGTGCTGCTGAAGAGCCACCTTGAAACATTTTATGCGGAAGATTTTATATATATATATATATATATATATATATATAAATATATAATATATAATAGTGTTTTATATAGTTATTTTGCAGTTTTAGGGTAGTTTTACCACAAAAATATTAATTAGTAAAATTGAAAATTACATTTTGCTCTCCTGGTAATTAGGGCCCTGCTCTAGTCATAGATGTACGTAAAACTATACAAATTTTGTTATTTTTTTTGTATTCTGGGTACTTGGAGGTTTTTTTTCAGATAATTGAAACTTTCATAATAAAGGTAAAGGTTTTTGATATTTAGCATGTGATTTTATCAAAATAAGTAATTTTTCACCTTTTTTGTAATTATGACATCATAGCTTTTTGCACAATGCAAAATTCACTTCATGTAAGGCACCATGCAAAAGCTCAATTCGTTTTGAAAAAAAAAAAAAAAAAAAAAGATATATAGTTTTCCATATGTAACTAGAAGTTTTCCAGTGGAAATAAAGCCTAAACAGATGAATAACAAAAATGATAAAAATGTGTCTGACCTACAGGGTACAGGAAATGGCCATAGCCCCTGGCACTGAATGGATTAATATCATGAATTTGTATTTTACTTGCAAATGTTTTGATCCTTCAGAATAAAACTCTGAAGTACACATTAACACAACTAACTGCTATTCTCTTCTGTTAGGGAAATGAATAGCAGTTGCCTAACAACAATCATTTACGAATTTAATTTACATGTGAGATTTATGACTCCTGTTTGTCTTGAATATATATATTTAACCCTTTGCACCCCTACATACGTACACCCGTGCTATAACTGCCTGCACCCATTGCCAGGCTAGGGTTATAGACATTTACTGATTCATCTCAGCAGGGTTGAGATTTACGTAGCAATGGCTAAATTTTCAGGATAAGGCCATTCAAGGATCAGATAACAGAACTTATTGGAAGCATTTTCAGCTCTCTTGGGGCTCGATTCTATTACCAGCGCAAAAAAAAAACAGGCTTTGTGTTTTTTTAAGTCAGGTTTTAGTATCCTATTACCCGACTTGTGAAAACAAAATCAGAGGTAATTATACATACCGCCAGTCATAAAAAAAAGCCCATAGGAAACAATTAAAAACAACGTGCAAGTAGTATTCTATTACCCATGCTCCGTATTAGTGCCTGTTTTGTGTTTACATTTTAAATCAGGAATTTTGCGACTCAGAGGTTGAGGAGTAGAAGCCACAACGACAGTTTTAAAACCATCGTCATTCGAACAAAAGCAATGCAGAATACAGTATACAGTATAAAAATCTGAGGTAGAGTGCCCCCTTTGACATATTACCCCCCCTTTAAAATTTGACTTTCAGTGCTTTCTTTCACCACTTTAATTTGACAAACATTGTTCACAGTCGACATTTTAACCCTTCCCCTTTAAAATTCGACTTACAGTGCTTTTCTTCACCATTTTAATTCAACAAATACTGTTCACATTCAAATTTTAACCCTTCCCCTTTAAAACTCAGCTTACAGTGCTCCCATGACCTTCTTTCTCAATTTTAATTTGAATAATATTGCTTCTATTCAACAATGTTTTTTCTCCATTTTTACTGCAAAATACAGACTCTCTACATGTCACAGTAATTTTGTACAACAATGTATAACTTGCTGTGCTAAGTGTGAAAGACCTCTCACTCCTACTATTTGTTGGCTAAATCCATTTGATGTGTTAATGCTACAGTAAGAAGTGATGCTAACCCCTCCTTTACTGTTGTGAGGAAGGTTACTGAATAAGCCTGACCCAATTTACATAACAATAAGTGAAACTATTCTAAAAGTCTCCTTTTTATAAACCTACGTTGGAGACTCATCAGTCTGACATTTCAAGGGTCCTTAGCCTACTACGGGAGAATAAGTTGTTCAGTAAACTTGAAAAGTGCGAGTTACACAAATCGCAAGAGACATTCCTAGGCTATATAATTTCCGCTGCTGGATTTGCCATGGACCCCCAAAAATTGTCTGCGGTTGCGGATTGGCCACATCCTAAGGTACTCAAAGCTCTCCAAAGGTTTCTAGGTTTTATGAATTATTACCGTAAATTCATCAAGAATTTTTCAACTATTGTCAAACCTCAGACTGACATGACACGGAAAGGGGCCAATCCTTCTGTATGGTCACAACCAGCTATTCTGGCTTTTGAAAATCTCAAGGCAGCTTTTGCTGCAGAGCCCATACTGGCTCATCCCTACCCTTTACATTCGAGGTGGATGCATCAGATCGGAGTGGATGCCCTGTTGTCCCAGCGCACTTCCCTGGGCGAGTCTCCACATCCGTGTGGGTTCTTTTCCTGAAAATTGTCCAAAGCAGAAATGCTTTATCAAAGTGGTTACAGAGAGTTACTGGCCATAGTCCCGGCCTTGAAGGAATGGAGGCATTTGCTTGAGGGTGCTAATATTGATTCTAACTGACCACAAAAACCTCATCTACCTCTCTGAAGCTAAACAGTTGTCCCCCAGACAGGCCAGATGGGCGCTGTTTTTGTCCCGCTTCAATTTTGTGGTTTCCTATCTGCTGGGCTCTAAGAATGTAAGGGCAGATGCATTATCCCGTCAATTCTGTGATTTACCATGAGAGGAGGTTACTCCCTCCCTGATCATTCCAGCTGATTAGATACTTGCTACGATTCGTACTTGTATTACGTCGCTGCTTGGAGAAGAGATCTTGGCAGCCCAAGATTCGGTCCCCCCCCGGAGAAACCCGAGGGCCGTTGTTTTCTCCCTGCTCAATTACGTATAAAATTGGAGACATATCATGCCTCGAAAGTGGCAGGTCACATTGGTCGAGACCAACTAATCTGGTCCGTGTCCTGAGTATTTTGGTGGCCTAGCCTATGGGCTGCATATACGACTTGTGCCCAAAACAAGCAGGGCTGGTGCAAGGATTTTTGCCACCCTAGGCAAAACCTAATTTTCAATGTCGTCCAATACAGGTTACTGGTAACTCTGGGAGGCGTCAGTCCCCTTTAAGTAGGCAGGAACATTCTCTAAATGTATGCAGGGGTGGAGCCTCCCTTCCCTCTCAGGCTGCAGTCTACCCAGCCTGCCTCAGAATTGTTTGTTCCTGTGTGTGTGTGAACACATCAGGTGGAGAACATCTCGTCAGTTTTTAGTTTCTTTTTTATTTTTCTGTCAAATATGGAATACCACCATTAGGCGGGTTACCTTTCCTGACAAATGCCCTCTCCAAAGTGGCTAGCTCAGTGTCCAGGGCCTTTTGGTGGACCTTAAGCCCTGAAGGGGGGAATATCTTGGTTACAAGTGCTTCCCCATGGATTACCTTCTGAGGTAATTGTTACTCTGAAGACAGAAGATCTGCAGAAAGGTTAGCCACCCTTTGAGTGCTGAAGGTCCACTTGTCCCACAGCGTCCCTTAATTGGGCTTGTATTTGGGAGTTCTCATTGCGCACTCCGGCAGTCATTGGGTGTATATGTGTATGTCTGTGGGTATTTAGAGCAGGTTTCTATGGTAACTTAACCCTTTCTCTGCTGGTTTGACAGGTTTAATGGGGTTTTGTGGCACTTTTCTTACTGGATCAGTGTTTTCTCTATATGCATACATGCTCACTGCATGTGTTTCATGTTTTTAACTTGTAGTTTAACTTTTATTAAAATTGTTTACTGTACCTTTAAGGCGCGCTTTACCACATAGACGCCATTGCTCCATTTACTTTCTATGGGTTAAAACTGTTTGGGACATATCTCTGTAACTGCTTCACATAGCGAATTCAGAGAGGGCTCATTTTAATTGTCTACCCTTGCTCTATCATCCGGTTTATAGTTCAAGTGTGTTGGGGGGCTTCGGGCACTGTTGGGGTACTTTTTGGGAAAAACTACATTTCCCATGAGCACTTGATTCGCGACTAATTTCTGATTGGCTCCTGTCGCGGCAGCCATTTTGGGCACTTTTCTCAATGAGTACCCTACACAGCGCTTGAACAATCCTTTTCTCCTCTGGAGACTGACCCTTCGCCTGCCAGAACAGTCTATATTTAGCGTTTCTGGGGTGAAATATCAATCTTATACACTACAATTGGGTGATTCATTGTACAGTTGGTTATTTTGACAATGTGAGAATGTCTATACCGCTGGTGCTAGGGGCTAGACTTAAGACTAAGGAAGATGGGGTATCAGTATCCCCCACTGCGCATTGCTCTTCCTGTCACACAGGGCTACCTAGAGTGTTCTCTGGTCATTTCTGCCCAGCAGGTTCTGAAGTTCCTGGAAGCAACCCAGGGCCTTCCAGCCATGCTAATGAGCCAGATTGGGTGCGTGAGTTTAAGGCTGCAACTGGAGACCTTGGGTCCACTTTACAGCTCTTTACATCCCAGATACAGGGGGTACTTCAATTATGGCAGACCCCCTCTATTATCAGATCCTCCCTGCCTCAACCGCAGGGAGCACCTGATGTGTCAGATTCTTCTGAGGAAGAATTGTTGCTAGATTCGAATGTTGAGGTTGGTGCTCTTTTGGAATCTTCCAGGTCTCTTAGGGGACCTATTTGAAGCTGATCCTGAAACCTCTACTGAGGGCCTGATCAGGGCTGTATTGTCCACTCTCAACATTCCATCGGTTCAGGGGGTGTTCCCTCTGATCCCTCTGATGTTTTTCAGGTGCCTGCAAAGCCCCTTACTCATTTTCCTCCTAACCCAACTCTTGATTGTTTGGTTCTGAAGCATGGAATCTCTGGACACGTCCTCTTCAGTGTCTAGAAAGTTTGCTAAACTTTTCTCCTTTCACTGTCGTCCAATACAGGTTACTGGTAACTCTGGGAGGTGAAGCCCTCTAGTGGTAGGCAGGAACGATTCAAAAGTGTATGCAGGGGGTGGAGCCTCCCCTTTCCCTCCTGGCCGCACCAGCCAATGAGCTCCAGATTGAATTGTTCCTCGTTGGAGTAACAGGCTACAGGAACTGCTCTTCAATACTTTTAGAAATTTTATTATTTTTCTGTCAAATATGGAATACCACCATTAGGCGGATTACCAGGACTGACAATGCTCTATTCAAAGTGGCTAGCTCAGTGTCCAGGACTTTTTCAGTGAACCTTTAGTCCTGAAGGGGAAAATGTTGGTATCCAAGTGCTTCCCAGAGGTTACCCACTGGGGTAATTTCTTATCCCATGGTAATCTGAAGACAGAAAATCTGCAGGAAAGGTGAGCGACCCTTTGAGTGCTGCAGGTTCACTTGTCCCCCGGTACCCCTCCGCACAGGGGTGGACGTTTGGAGTTCTCATTGGGCACTCCTGCACTCATTGGGTCTATCTGTATGTCTGTCTGGGTGTTTGGAGCAAGTTTCTGTGGTAACTTAACCCTTTAACTGCCGGTCGGCACTTTATTGGTTTTTTTTATAATATTATTCCAATTGGGTTAGTGTTTTTACTGTATTCTCACATGTTCCCTTGCTATTTTACATGTTTTTATGCTTTTCTTAAAGTTTAAATTTTTTTGAGTACTGCGCCTTTAAGGCGCGCTTTACCACATAGACACATTGCTCCATTCATCTCTATGGGACTGCACTGTTTGGGACATATCTCTGCAACCGTTTGACACAGCGACTTCAGAGATGGCTCATTTTACTTGTCTACCCTTGCTATTTCATCCGGTTTACAGTTTCAGTGTTTTGGGGGGGCTCAGGGGGCTTCGGGCACTGTTTTTAGGATTGTTTTTTATGGAAAAAACTACATTTCCCATGAGCACTTGCTTCGCGCCTAAATTCTGATTAGCTCCCGTCGCGGCAGCCATTTTGTGGGCTGTTTTCAGCTACTATCTTACACTGTGCCTGGAATTCCCTTCTCTCCTTTGAGGATTAACCCTTCGCCTGCCAGATAAGTTCAAATTAATGTCTTCTGGGGTGAAACTTTAATCTTTAACACTGTTTCTTGGGTGATTTATTGTACAGTATGGTTATTGACACTATGTGAATGTCTATACCGCTGGAGCTTGGGGTTAGAACTGTGACTTGGGAGGCTGGGGTCTCTGTATCCCCCATTTCACATTAATCTTCCTGTCACTTAGGGCTACCTAGAGGGTTCTCAGGTCCTATTGCCCAGCATGTTCTGATGTCCCTGACAGCAACCCAGGGCCCTCCAGCCATGCTATTGAGCCAGCTTGGATGCAAGAGTTCAAGGCCGCAACTAGGGACCTCATGTCCACGCTTCAACTCTTTCCATCCCAGATCCAAGGGGCCTTCCAGGCTTGACAGGCCCCCCTCTGGTATCAGATGTTCCCTGCCTAAACCACAGGGAGCACCCGATGTCTCTGACTCCTCGGACGAGGACTTGCTCATAGACACTGATGTGGAGAATAGTACTTTGTTAGACTCTACCTGGGATATTGGGGACCCCTTTTAGGCCCCTCTGCTGAGGGCCTAGTCAGAGCTGTATTAACCACTCTTAACATTCCATAGGCCCTTGACTTATTTTCCTCCCACTCCCACTCTGGACCGGCTGGTCTCAGAAGAGTGGAAATTCCCTGATAAGACTACTTCTGTACACAGAAAGTTTGCTAAGCCTTATCCATTTTTCTGAGGTTGCGCTTGCTATATGGGTTCATCCCCCTAAGGTGGATGCTCCTGTCTCTAGGCTGTCTAAATCTACTGCCTTGCCTGTTTCTGATGCTTCCTCATTTTAGGATTGGACTGACAAGTAACTTGAGGTTGCTCTCAAGTCCATTTTTGCGACCGCTGGCACTGCCATGCGACCTGCCTTTGCTATTGCGTGGGTTAACCGGGCTATTTCAGTCTGGACTGAACAACTCACCACAGCTGTCCGTCTGGATGCATCTACTTCAGTGAAATTGCGCTTGCTAGCTGATATATCTGACGCACAACATTATGTTTTTGCTGCTGTCTCTGATACCGTCCACATGATGGCTAGGGTTTCTACCATGTCTGTAGTGGCCAAATGCGCTTTGGCTCAAGATCTGGTCTGCTGACACCGCTTCCAAGAAAGCTCTGTTATCCCTGCCTTTCCAGGGTACCTCTTTGTTTGAATCTGATCTCAAAGAATTGATCAGTGAGGCCACTGGCAAGAGTACTCATTTGCCATTAGTGGCTAGGAAGGAAGTACCGCTTAAGCGCAACCGGTATTTTCGTCCCTTTCAGGGTGAGACACGCCAGGCTAACCAGACGGTTCCCACAGCTCCGCGTCCCCTTTCCAAGCCCAAACAGCAATGGATGCCCAAGGTCTCCACCAAGCCCAAGGCTTCCAAGACTGCTTCGGCATGACTCGCCAAAACCGGGTCTGCATCCCGCTGTGGGTGGCCGTCTGCGCCTCTTTCACAGCATTTGGGAGGAATCTGTGGCAGGGAGGAAGAGGAGAGAAAGAAGAGAAAGGGATCTTGTACCCTTCCGACACCACCTGTAAAACCCATGGGTCCCATGGGTTTTACAGGTGGTGTCGGAAGGGTACAAGATCCCTTTCTCTTCTCTTCCTCCCTTTTGCTTTATTCTTTCTCATGCATCTCAAAGTATAGAGAGTCGCTGTCTTTCGATAGCGCTGTTCAGGCTCTTTTGTACAAGGACGTCCTAGTGCCAGTTCCTGCTCCGGACAGGGGCTCTGGGTCCTATTCGAACCTCTTTGTGGTCCCCAATTAGGATGGCAGATGTCACCCTATTTGGGATCTGAAGGACCTCAACTCCCTTGTGACTCGGAACTCTCTATTGCCAGGAGTCTCTGCGCACAGTGATTGTTGCCATGTTGGCGGGGGAGTTTCTTGCCTCTCTGGTTCTTCAGGATGCCTATTTTTCCATCTCCATCCATCCAGAGAGTCGGCAATAACTTCGGTTTGCCTGAGAGTGGGGACACTCCCAGTTTTCTGCTCTCCCTTTCAGACTGACTATGGCTCCTCAGGTCTTCTAGCGGGTGCTTGGGGCCCTGACTGCTGTCCCTTATCAGGAGGGTGTCAGAGTGACTCCTTACATGGATGACCTGCTATTGAAGGACATGTCTGCGGTCCTACTCCTTCAACAGCTTCAGACCTGTACCCAATCTCTATTTCATCACAGGTGGAGAGTCAACCTGGACTAGTTGGACCTGATTCCGTCTCAGAGGCTGGTGTTTTTGAGCCCTCTCTTCGATACTCAGATGTGCATGGTGTACCTTCCAGAGAAGGTAGCTCACCTGATTGCTCTCAGATTTTCTGCAATCCTGTCTTGGGATTCAGTTTCACTTCTGCCGCTGTCCTTCCTGGTGGGGTAGTTCCCTTCTACGGTGGAGGCGGTTCCCTTGGCTATGCTGCATTCCAGGGACCTACAGGGATTGTCTTCCAGATGGGAGGGTGTCTGCCTCTACATCAGACGACGTTGGTGTTCCTTCCTTTTCTTGGGAACTGAGCCTATCTTGGTGGCTCATCCTTTCCAACCTGCTGATGGTCAGGTGTTTCCTGATTCCCTTTTGGACCAAGGTAACCACTGACGCCAGCCTGTCCAGTTGGGGTGCGATTCTGGGTTGCCTAAGTGCTCAGGGCCGATGGTATCCGGGGAATCCTTCTTCCGATCAATGTCTCAGGGCTTCGTGCGATTTCCATGCCCTTTGCCGTTGGACGGCCCAGTTAGAGGTCTGCCCGGTCCGAATGGAGTCCGACTGCGCCACGGCTGTGGCTTACTTCTACAAGCAAGGTGGCTCAAGGCGTCTCGTTGCTTGGTTAGAGGTCAAGGCTGTTTGCCTTGGGCTGATAGGCCCGTTCTTGCCATATGCGCAGTTCGCATTCCAGGCGTAGACTACGTCATGGTGGACTTCCTCATTCAGGCACACTGTGGGCTGCGGGCAGTGGCGGTTGCATCGGAGTTTTTTTTTCAACTTCTTGTTTAGAGATGGGGATCTCCTTGCACCGATCTGATGACAATGAGACACAACAGGAAGTTTCCTGTGTCCTGCTCTCGGTGGTGGGATCCTCTAGCTCTAAGCGGTGGACGTTCTATCCATCACTTGGATGTTCCCACTGGCTTATATTTTTCCTCCTACCCTTGTTGATCAGGGTCATTCGGAAGCTTCGGCTGGCATTTGTCCTGTCATTCTCCTTGCTCCGTTGTGGCGTCAACATCCTTGGTTCTTGGAGCTTCTGGCTCTGTTTGCAGCGGAGTCGTTCGGCTCCCTTCTCGACCGGATCTTCTTCTGCAGGGATACCTGTTGAAGGAGGATGTCCACTGTCTGACTTTGACGACTTGGAGGTGACTGCCTTGCTTAGCTCTCATAACCTGGTTTCCTCTGAGCTCTACCACCGTGTTTGGTCTACTTTTACCTCTTGGTGTGCTGACAGGGATCTGTCACTTGAGTTTTACCTTCCCTACGTCCTGGCTTTCTTGCAGGACGGGTTGGATAAGGGACTCCGTTTGAGTCCCTTAAAGGTGCAGACTTCTGCCCCTTCTGTGTTCTTTCGGCAGCACATTGTGGTTCTGTCTGATGTCAAGGTTTTCATCCAGGGCGTTGCTCATGTCCGCCCTGTCTTCCGGAGTCCTGCTCCTCGGTGGGACCTCAGTTTAGTTCTGGGGGTTCTTTTATTCCCCCCTTTGAGTCTTTGGCAACTATTCTTTTACGTCTCTTGACGTGGAGGTTGGCCTTCCTCTTGACGATTGCGTCTGTTCGCCGTGTTGCGGAGTTACAGGCCTTGTTCTGTAAGCCGCCTTATCTGGTGTTTCCCTAGGATTTGGAGGTTCTCTGTACCTCCAGGGTGTTCCTTCCTGGGGTGGTCTCCGAGTTTCTCATCAATCAGGAGATTGTGGTGCCCTCTTTGTGCCCTAACCCCTCCTCTGTCAAAGAGGGAGGTCTTCTCTTGTTGGGTGTGGTGTGCTGCCTCCGGTTTTCTGTGCATCGCACTGGCTCTGTCAGGAAGTCTGACGCGCTGTTCGTCATTCTTGAGGGGACTAGAGCAGGAAGACCTGCATCTACGGTGTTTTTCGCTTCCTGGATTAAGTCAACGATTTGTGAGGCATACAAGCTGAGGAATCAGCATGTTCCCTTCAGGGTTACTGTTCATTCCATCTGGTCCATTGGGGCCTCCTAGGCCTATAAGCATCAGGCCTCTGGTGATCGGCCGTGCAGGGCGGCCACTTGGTCCTCTGTGCACACCTTTTCCAAGCACTACCGTGTGGTTGTTCTGGCTTCGGTTGACGTCAGCTTTGGGTGGGAGGTCCTAGAGGCAGTCTTGCCTGTTGAGGATCTCCTTCTTGATTCTTAGTGCTTCTTTAACTGTTAAGCCCTGTTGGCTCTTGTTATGTGTGCTGTGTGATATTTCCGGGGTCGTTTACCCCAGTTTGGTGTCTGTTAACACTTCAGTTTGTTGTACTATCTCTGACCAGTTGGTCCATAGATGTATTGGTGACTTTGGGGGCCATGCGCCTGGTCCTTGCCTCCTTCCCACCTCAGGGAAACTCAATGGTTGGACATCCCAGAGTTACCAGTAACCTGTATTGGATGACAGTGAAAATAGGATTTTAGTCTTACCTGTTAAATCCTTTTCACTTAGTCCATACAGGTTACTGGTCTCCCACCCTGTCAAGTGACCATGCTTGGCTCTCCTGTGGCAGGCCGTGGGAGTCCTTCGGGGCATGCTCACAGGAGTCTTCTTCCTTCCCTTAACTAGTCATGGTTAGTGTCTCAATTCAGTCTGGAGCTCATTGGCTGGTGCGGCCAGGAGGGAAAGGGGAGGCTCCACTCCCTGCATACACTTTGTGAATCGTTCCTGCCTACCACTAGAGGGCTTCGCCTCCCAGAGTTACCAGTAACCTGTATGGACTAAGTGAAAAGGATTTAACAGGTAAGACTAAAATCCTATTTTTCTGAAACAGAAATGGCTGAATGGGTTCATCCCCCTAAGGTGGACGCACCCATATCTAGACTGCCTAAATCTACTGTCTTACATGTTTCTGATGCTTCTGCGCTGTAAGATTGGACTGATAAGTAACTTGAGGTTACCCTCAATTCCATTTTCACTTCTGTTGGCTCTGCTGTGCGTCCAGCCTTTTCTGTTGCATGGGTTATCCGGGCAGTTGCAGTCTGGACTGGGCAACTTACTATGGCGGTCCGTCAGGATGCGCCTACTTCGGAGAGATTGCGTCTCCTTGCTATTATCTCTGTGGATCAACAATATGTTTCTGCTGCTGCCTTTGATGCCATCCGCATGATGGCAAGGGCCTCCGCTACTCCTGTGGCGTGCGCTTTGGCTTAAGATTTGGTCTGCTGTCACGGCTTCCAAAAAAAAAAAAAAAAGCTTTTCTTTCTTTGCCTTTTGAAGGTACTTCCTTGTTTGGATCCGAACTTGAGGAATTAATTAGTGAGGCCTCGGGGGTTAGAGTACTCTTCTAACCTTGGTCTTTTAAAAAAAAAAAAAAAAAAAAAAAAAAAAAAGTGGCCGTTTACGCGTAACCGGTCCTTTATTTCCTTTCACTTTGAGACACGTACGACGAACCAGGCGGTTCCATCTGCTCCGCGTTCCTCCTTCAAGCCCATGCACCAATTGCAGCCCAAGGCCACATTCAAGCCCATGACTTCGTGACTGCTTCGGCATGACTCGCCAACACCGTGGGATGATTCAGTGTCAGACCCATGGGTTTTTCTGGTGGTGTCTGAGGGATATAAGATCCCTTTCTTTTCTCTCCCACCTTTTCATCTTTATCTTTCTCGTTCTACTCAAGAAGTCGAGTGAAGCCATCTGTTTGAAGACTCTATTCAGGCTCTTCTGGACAAAGTTGTCCTGGAACAGGTACCCCCGGTCAGGGGTTCAGGATTCTATTCAAGCCTCTTTGTGGTGACAAAAAAAAAAAAAAAAAAAAAAGGAACGGCGGATGCCGCCCTATTTTGGGTCTGTAAGTTGTTAATTCCTTTGTAGTGAAGTCTCACTATCGTCAGGAGTCTCTGCTCACAGTATTCGCTGCCATGTCTCCGGGGGAGTTTCTTGCTTCTCTGGACCTTCAGGATGCGTATTGCACATCCCAATCCATCTAGAGAGCAGGCAGTATCTGAGGTTTGCCTGCGCCAGAGGTCATTTTCAGTTTCAGCTCTACCATTGGTCTGACGACAGCCCCCCCCAGGTTTTCCAACGGGTGTTGGGGGGCCTTGATATCCTTCCTCCATAGGGACGGCATCAGAGTGACTTCGTACACGGACGACTTGCCTTTTGCAAGCATTCTCTGCGGACCTTCTTCATCAGCAGGTCCAGACCTGCATTCAATTCCTTACACATCACGGTTGGATTGCGAACTTGGTGAAGTCTGACCTTGTTCCGTCTCGGCACCTGGGTCTTCTGTTCGATACTCAGAGGTGTATGATTTTTCTACCGGACGAGGTAACCATCAATTTGCTCAAAGGGTCTCAATGATCCTATCCCGCTATTGGATACTGGTTCCGAAGTTGTCTTCTCTGGTGGGGTAGTTCATCTCCACGATAGAGGCGGTTCCATTTGCCATGGTACACACCAGGGAACTTCTAGGATTTGTGATACGGACATGCAGGGACCGACAGATCATCAAAAGCTATTGATCACTCCCTCCTCATGTCGAGTTGAGCTTGGAGTGGTGGTTGGGCCTTTCCAATCTCCTATAAGGAAGATCCTTCAGGATTCCCTACTGGACCGAGGTTGCAATGGATGCCAGCCTCCTGGCCTGGGGAGCTGTTCTGAGTCGCTTTAGCGCTCAGGGGAAGTGGTCCATGGAGGAGTCCCTTCTTTCCATCATTGGGAGTCTCAACTGGAGGACGGGCCAGTCTGAGTGGAGTTCGACTCCGCCACGGCAGTGGCTTACGTCGACAGTCAGGGCGGGACAAGAAATCTCACGGCTTGGTTAGAGGTCAAGTCCATTCTGTCCTGGGCAGAGGTTCATGTTCCGGTCATTTCCGCAGTGCTCATTCCAGGCATAGACAATGTCATGGCAGACTACCTCAGTCGTCACTCAGTCAACAGCGGAGAGTGGGAACTACATCCGGAGGTGTTTCAACTCCTGGTTCTGAGATGGGGAATGCCCCAGTGGATCTGATGGCAATGGGACACAACAGGAAGGTTCTGCCGTTTTGCTGTCTGTGGAGCGACATTCTAACTCTGCTGCTGATGCAATGTCCATTCCTGGACATTCTCTCTGGCCATTTTTCCTCTCTCTCTCTCTCGCTCTCCCTATGTTAATATGGACGTTACGGACATTGTAATTGGTACGTTGTCTGGTAATTCTGATTGTTCGGGATTGACATCGTCAACCCTGGTATCCGGAGTTTATGACCCTATCTGTGGTGGAGCCATTTCGTCTCCCCTCTCATCCAGCTCTTCTTCTACAGGGTTATCTGTGAAAGACGATGTTCTTCAGCTCAATTTGACGGCCTGTATGTTGAATCGTCGATTTTATGGAAGAAAGGGTTTTCTTCTGCTGTGGTTTCTACTATGCTTAGTGCCGTAAGCCTGTTTCTTCCACTATCTATCACCGTGTCTGGTCGATATTTGTTTCTTGGTGTGCTGACAGAGATCTGTCTCATGACTTTGATCTTCTCACTGTCCTGTCCTTTTGTTTGGACGGTGTTGACAAGGTACTCAGTATGAGTTCTCTTACGGTTCTTACTTCGGTGCTTTCTGTTGTTTTCCAGAAACGCATTGCTATCTTCCTGACGTCAGAGGTTTCTTCCAGGGTGTTGCTCCTGTGCGCCCTGCCTTTCGGAGTCCGGCTCCTCAGTGGGACCTTAATCTGGTTTGGGGGTTCTCCAGCGTTCCCCCTTTGAGTCCTTGGCTACTATTCCTTTGCACCTTTTGTCGTGGAAGATGGCCTTTCTTCTGGCTATTGTGTCAGTTCGCCGGGTGGCGGACTTGCAAGCTCTGTCCTGTAACCACCTTATCTGGTGTTTCACAAGGACAGGGCTCTGCTTCGTACCTCTAAGGAGTCCTTGCCTAAAGTGGTCTCCGAGTTCCACATCAATCAGGAGATTGTGGTGCCCTATTTCTTCCCTAACCCTTCCTCTGTCAAGGAGAGGGATCTCCACTTGTTGGATGTTGTGTGTTGTCTCAAGTTTTATGTTCATCGCCCTGTTCATCATTTCTGAGGGTCCTAGGGCAGGGAGACCGGCATCCAGGGTACCTTTTGCATCTTGGATTAAGTCTTCTAGTCATGAAGCTTACAAATTGAGGGATAAAAACGTTCCCTTTCGGGTTACGGCCCATTCTACCAGGTCAATTGGGGCCTCTTGGGCCTCCAAGAATCAAGCGTCTGCCACTCAGTTGTGCCGGGCGGCCACTTGGTCTTCTGTGCAACCCTTCTTGAAGCGCTACCGTGTGGATGTGCTGGCCTCGGCTGATGCCAGCTTTGGGAGGAAGGTCCTGGAGGTAGTTTTGCCCTTCTAGGATCTGTCTTTTATGAGGTTCTCAGTGCTTCCTTACTGTTGAGCCCTATTGGCGCTGGTTCAGTGTGCTGTGTAACAGTTCTTGGGGTCTGTTTTTACCTCTAGTTGGTGTCCGTTGACACCTCTGGTTAGTTGGGATCTCTGAACGATTGGTTCATGGAGGTCCTGGTGACTTTGGGGGCCTTGCGCCTGGTCCTTGCCTTCTTCCCACCTCAGGGTAACTCAATGGTTGGACATCCCAGAGTTACCAGTAACCTGTATTGGACGACAGTGAAAATAGGATTTTAGTCTTACCTGTTAAATCCTTTTCACTTAGTCCATACAGGTTACTGGTCTCCCACCCTGTCAAGGGACCGTGCTTGGCTCTCCTGTGGCAATACGTGGGAGTCCTTCGGGGCATGCTCACAGGAGTATTCTTTCCTTCTACTATCTAGTCTGGTTAGTTCTCAAACAATTCTGAGGCAGGCTGGGTAGACTGCAGCCTGAGAGGTAAGGGAGGCTCCACCCCCTGCATACATTTAGAGAATGTTCCTGCCTACTTAAAGGGGACTGACACCTCCCAGAGTTAGCAGTAACCTGTATGGACTAAGTGAAAAGGATTTAACAGGTAAGACTAAAATCCTATTTTGCCACCCCTTGGCTCCACCCCTTGTGCCCTACCCATTTATGCCCCGCCTCTGTATGTGTTTAAGTGTCAGTGTGTTCCCTATATGTGTCAGTTTGTGTGTGTGTTCTCTATATGTGTATGTGTTCCCTGTATGGATATGTGTGTCAGTGTGTGTGTTCCCTATATGTATATAAGTGTGTCAGTGTGTGTGAGTCTCAATAAGGATATCAGTGTTTAAGTATGTGTGTGTGCTTCTCTATATGTGTATCATTGTGACACAGTGTATGTTCTCTATATGTGGCTCCCCCCCCTTTGACTCTCTCCCCCTCTTGACTGTTGACCCTCCTTTGACTCTCTCTCTCCCCATCTGACTCTTGATCCCCCTCTTGACTGTTGACCCTCCTTTGACTCTCTCTCTCTCCCCATCTGACTCTTGCTCCCCCTTTTGACTGTTGATCCCCCCTTTGACTCTCTCCCCCCCGTCTGGCTCTTGATCCCCCTCTTGACTGCTGATTCCCCCTTTGACTCTCTCTCTTCCAGTCTGACTGTTTATCCCCTCTTGACCCCTGTTCCACTTACTGTTTCCGGTGGCTGGAGTAGTGCTGTTAACTCTTTCACTAAGAGTTCCCTTTTTTGGTCAACTATGAGTTCCAACCCTCCATACTGCCTGAGAACTTCCAGGCACAAGAAATTTCAGCTCTGGATGAGCATCTAAGGGCACTCCATTCCTCATGGGTATGGGTACCGCATACCCTACGTGACTCAGTACAGAGACAAGAGGCAGGCTGACCGTAGACGACTGCCGGCACCTAACTTTCACCTCGATTCATTGGTCCCTTTTGGGTGTTGCGCAAAATTAACCCGGTGGCTTATGCATTGGAACTTCCCTGCTAAAGCCCTTGGTCTACAACCTGTATACTTCAGCTCCTGTCCGTCCTCCCCCCGTGAGAGTTGCAGATCACGAGGAATATGAGGTCCAAACCATTCTGGACTCCCATGTGAGTAGAGGGCGCTTAGAATATTTTATTCATTGGAAGGGCTATGGTCCTGAGGAGCGCTCCTGGATATCTGCCAGTGATGTCCATGCTCCTTTACTGGTACGCAGTTTCATGCTTGATTCCCTGACAAACCGAGGCCAGCTCCGCGGAGGGGGGCATTTGAGGGGGGGTACTGTTACAATTTACCTTGGTTTCAACATAATCTCAGGCGCGAGGCTTCAAGCATGCAGCAGGCCTCTGTTTTATGTGTTTAGTCTCCTCCTACCTACTTCCTCCCTCTGAGCTGCTGCTCCTACCTACTTCTTGTGGAGGGGTTTAAAAGGCAAACTGGTGCTGACCTGTGGCTCCGTCTGACTATTCTTTTGCATATTCCTATAGTGGACACCCAACCTGGTGCAGACCTGTGGCTCTGGCTGACTACCTGAACTGTGTATGACCTGGCTTGTCTGACTAACCCCTCTGGTGCCGACTTGTGTTTCTGACTACTTTTACGTTTGTTCCTTGTACCTGGCAGACACCCAACCAAGTGCGGACCTGGAGCTCTGATAGACCAGCTCTGATACTGACTGCAGGCGAGTCGGCTATATATTCCATTCTGACTGCAGGCGTGAGTCAGTTTGCTTCCTACTGACTGCAGGCCTGAGTCGGTACTCCTGCTACGTCGCATCAAGATCCTGTGTTCCTGCTCCTGTTCCTGGTTCTTGCTGAGACTACCAATGGCTAAGGCCTAGTCTCTAGCACTGTGGTTTAGCCTTGCATCCTAGTATTCCTAATAGCAGGGTTTCTGGCTTAACCCTTTTCCTGTTCCTTTGTGTGTGTATATATATATATATATATATATATATATATATATATATATATATATATATGTGTAACGGATCCTACCCGTTACTGAGCCCTTGTCTGGACCATGGGCTGGATAGAGGAAGCCCAGGAGATACAAAGAGAGGAAAAAGACTGGGGGGGTTACTCATCTGAGGAGGACTTCAGTGGAGCTGAGGACTTAGATGGAGCTGCCCCTGTTCACTCCACACTGGTGAGTGGGAATACGTTCCTCACCAGTGCCCCTGTTGCCCTGCCTGATACCCCTATTTCCCTAGACTGTCTGTTGCCTGAGCTGAGGGGTGGGAATTCGTTCCCCCTCAGTGCAGAAGATGCCTCGGCATCAGGGGATGGGACGGACGTCTCCCCTGAGAGGCCAGTTGCCCCTTTCCCTGTTTTCCCAGCTGCGGTGGACGAGACGCAGGTCCCCACCAGCAGCAATTGTGTGCCCCAACTGATGGGTGGGAGCGAGCCCATCAGTCCCCTTGAGCCCCCTGCTGTAGTGGGTGTGAGAGAGCCCAGCAGCAGCCGCAAGATGTTGCCCCTGGTGGGGGTGGAAGATGCCCTGGGAGCGGAGCCGTGCGTGCTCCCCAGGATTATGAGTGATGCCGCCTGGAGGGATGGGACTGCGGTCTCCCTCCAGGGAGAAGAAAGGCCGGTGTGTGATGGCCTGCAAGGGGAGGACCCCAGTGGGCTGGGAGAAAACAGTGCCGCTGGCCCTCCTAAAGACATGGACTGTAAACTGCTGGGTGGGAGCAAGCCCATCAGTCCCCCTGAGACCCCTGCTGTACTGGGTGGGAGAGAACCCAGCAGCAGCCACAAAATGTTGACCCTGGTGGGGGTGGAAGATGGCCTGGGAGCGGAGCCGTGCGTGCTCCCCAGGAGTACAAGTAATGCCGCCTTGAGGGATGGGACTGCGGTCTCCCTCAAGGCAAAAGAAAGGCCTGTGCGTGATGGCCTACCAGAGGAGGACACCAGCGGACTGGGAGAAAGTAGGGCTGCTGGAACTCCCCTGGATATATTGTTTGACCTGATGGGTGGGGAAGAGTGCCCCATCAGTCCCCCTGTAACCCCTGACTTGGTGCGGGAGAGCAAGAGCACCAGGTCATGT
Organism: Rhinophrynus dorsalis; assembly: GCA_037306005.1. Lineage (NCBI taxonomy): Eukaryota > Metazoa > Chordata > Amphibia > Anura > Rhinophrynidae > Rhinophrynus > Rhinophrynus dorsalis. The sequence continues at coordinate 295,557,330 of CM074718.1, forward strand.
GAAGACCTGGCTGGGATGAGTGGGACAGCCGTCCTCATCCCCAGCCCAGCATCTGTTCTGCCTTCCCCTGAGACCCCTGGCCTAGTGCGTGGGGCCACGGTCATCATTAAAGAGCCTGCTATTCTCCCTGCACTGGAGATTCCCACCTTGGTGAGTGGGACCAGGATCCTCACCAAGGACATTTGTGTTGCCCTGTCCCCTGTTGACCCCAGCTTGGTGGGTGGGAATGTATTCCCCATCAGGCCCATACCTGATTTGACCCAGGAGCGTGGGAGCTGCATCCGCTCCTGTCCCTCTGGGGCCCTGGCCCAACTAAAAGGGGGAGATGGGTCTCTATCCCCAAACTCTGGTGCCCAGAAGCCAGAGGCACAATTGCCCCAGGGAGATCCCCCTTATAGACTGGCTCTTGACCCTGAGCCACTGGCCCCAGACCCAGAAGGATTTGACTTCAGCACTGCCTGGAGAAGGGCCCAGGAGAGGCCACCTGTTTTGATGTTTGTCAGGACAAACAGGCATCAGTTCCCCTGGCCCAGGTTTAAGGACACAGGAACTGGCATTTTCTTCACTGGCCCAGGACAAGGGCCCTGTACACCGCTACCGGGCCCAGACAAAGGGCTCATGTTTTCCCCTGGCCCAGGACAAAAAGACTGCTTCACCCTCTGGCCCAGGATTAAGGACAAAGGGACTTGCAATTGTTTCCCTGGCCCAGGACCAGGGCCTTGTTTCCCCCTACCTGGCCCAGACAAAGGGCTCATGTTTTCCCCTGGCCCAGAACAGAAAGACTACTTTAACCACTGGCCCAGGACAAGGGGCCCCTCAGTAGAAACTGGCCTAGGACCAAGGCCTTCGGACTAGTGCACTGTCCAGACAAGTGCCTCACCACCTCCATGCCCTCCTACAGCTCCAAGCCAGCGTTTACTACCGCACCCGCTGGCTTGGAACCAAAAGGGGGAGAAATGTAACGGATCCTACCCGTTACTGAGCCCTTGTCTGGACCTCAAACTATTTATTCAAAGACTATGGACATTTATTACTGTTTGGACTCTGTGCTGTGCCTTGGCGTACAAACTGGCCAGCTATTCCCTAAGAGAAAGACTTAAATTCATAGACTTTGGATCACATAGTATGTTTAATGTATGGCGAACGTTTTAGTTATTGTATATAGTATGTTGAGGGTTTACTCCAAGGGAATAGGCAGTGAGGGGTTAATTATTTCATTATGTATTGCAGACTCCCAAGCCTTTTGCTTAATTATTCAACCCCTGGCCATTGTTAAGGAAATGAATATTCTGGCCACTCAAGTCCTTGGAGTGAGAACTGTCCTGAGACCCCCCTGCTGTGTGTGTTAATCCATTCACACCCCTCAGTCTGTGAGTCACCTATTGTATAGCCTGAAACTCTGTTGCCAGCCCTTTGTATTATGTTGTGAGTTGATTACCTCTGTGAATGCTCTCATGGTGTCAGCCCTTGCCTTTTGTCTGATGTGTTTGATTTAATCATGTTCCCTATTGTACCAGGTTTCCCCATGTGATCCAATGTACTGTACTGTATATAAATATCTGTGGTTTGTGACAATAAAATGAGTTCTGTTTTGGAGTGAACAAGGAGTCCTGGAGTCTTGTATTGCTTATGGTCTAAAGTATCCACTCTGATACCCATCTGCGCCAAGTATCCTGAATCGCTGACCGCCTGCTGCCAGTTTCCTGCGTCCTAACTTCGTGGACTGTCAGGCGGCGACGTGGACTCTTCCCTGCTTCTAGCGATCCTGCGGCTGTTTCCAGTGACTGTTCATACTTCAACTGGTGCATCCGACGGCGCTTATCTGCGCCGAGAAGGAGAAACCCAGGAACGACGGCGGAAGGTGACGCGGTCCCTTCGCAGCTTCCGTTACAATATATATATATTCTTTGTTCGTTTTGTCAATAAAATTGCATTGTTATTATTATACCGTACTGACTCCTGAACTTTTCTGGGTATCTGTGACAGCAACCGAATCTACACCCCCCATCTTCAGCTGTTGTGAACTGTAATTCCATCATCAGTCGTCAAGCGTCTGGGGGGATGGCAGAAATGGTAGTCCGGAGTGCTTCAGGTGGGATACCTCCACACCAACTCAGTCGCAAGCAACCTTTTTAAAATACATAAACTAATCACCATTATAACTCATAGTTGCATACAGCTGGATTGGTGTCCAGCTTGTGGCACATAAGCCAGATGCAGCCCTCCTGACCCCGAGGTGTTGCCCGCATGAGATTTAAAAATAAATATTTTTTTTACCTAATTAAGTATCATATGTGAGCTAGTAGGCCAGTAAGACCTAACTCTCTGCCTGCCAGTACTTTACTGATCATCAATAGTTGTCTGTTAACCCCTTTGAGTACCAAAGAGGTATCCAACGCATTGCAATGCACTTAAAGGGTTAAATATATATAATAGGTAAATATATTGGACGCATGTCCATGGGACTACTAGCTTTTTACAGGTGAAACCTGCATTAACCCTCTGTTTTTCTTTTTGTGGCAGTTGCCTCTAGTGACTACCTACCATGCCTGGTAAATTGACAAAAAAAAGTCCAGAAGACTCCAGATTGTTCTGGCCATTTAGCGATGGCCAGCGGGTCATGTCCTAGAGAAGGGGAGAGATAATGATTCAGTGTAGAGCAGGAGGACCTGATTAACACTTTGTTGTCTACATTGTATGACCTGGACAACAGCGGCCGTCGGTGCAGTATCTGTATATGAAATATACAATCACTATCACATATCACTATCACACAATCACCCTACAATCACTATTAGCTGATGTCTTGGGGTCTCCCCAGGACTCTTCTGTCTTGCTGAAAAGAGCTTTGTGGCCTAGAGGCCCCCGGGTAGTGCACCCCGGCATCTGATCTTCTGCCTCCATTATTTTTTGGATAAGGCGCACCCAATCAAAGCAGCTAAGGAAAAGGAGTGATTCTTTACACACTGGTGTGGACCTACAATTCTACCAAGACCTCTCGCCGTATACCCTACAGTTGCATAGAGAGGTGAAGCTCCCGGATCATTTGCGCTCCCTCCAAATCTATACTATAAAAGACAACATGATCACCTGACCACAAATTCTACAGCTGTGCCTCACACACCGCAGGGTGTCAGCTAAGAGGAGATATGCATATCTCCTCCACAATGCCTGTGCCCCCCACACATTCAGTAAGAATTGTACACAGCCCAGGGGGACAGCCAAACGGAGATATGCATATCTCCTCCACACTGCCTGAGGCCAACATACACATGGGCGTCACTTGACCTCTCCTCACTAGTTTGTCTTTTCAAATGAATACAACATGGTGGACACACACTGGCAGCAAGTTGCAAAGCTCTCAGCTACTGGACCCTCTCACATTTTCTTACTCATTAAGTCATACTGCTACTCCTGACTATTCCAGCCATCCTGAATACTTCATCAACCTCCACCACTCGCAAACATTAGTCCTCATCACTATTCTGCCCATCATCAAGATTTTCTCACCTGAATTACACAGCTTTCAACTACCACCCATCCAGGGAGTAACAATGCATTCTTATTCCATCCTTTTGACTTCACCACTCTATATTCACAAGCCTTCCACAGCCCAAGTACAGCATAGCTTTTCAGGACATGGAACACTTATTGTATTTATACAATGTGCGTATGCTCCAGCCTTCCATTTATTCACTTCTACACCTCACACTCACCCACTAGTAAAAGAAGTGCATTACTTGCAAGGGTTGGTCTAATAATAAGTACTACAAAGGAAGGTTAACCCTTTCAGTGCTAGATGGCTATGTAATGCATTGCACAACAATGCATTGCGTACTCCTCTGCCTCTCAAAGGGTTAACGTTTGAGTCAATGTAGCCATAACACAGCATATTCACTTCTCAATCACACTAGAGGGCAGCACTTTTCATCCCTGCTCAACATCTATGAGGCTGCTGAGCTGTACTCGCAACAAAACATTTCCTTCTTCCTCCCCTTCCTCTTTCTTGACTCATTCCTGTTAAGTTAGTTTCTACTATATATCTATAAATAAATCTAGCAGATAGGAAACTGCCTTGCTGAATGTGACGGAACACTCCATCACTGTGGCTCCAGGAGGGGGCTGAGAGCCAGACTCCTGCCCACAGACTATGGACCTGGCCCTGGAACGGGGTATAGCCACCCCCTAAGACTAATCACTGCCCTGTTTGCCCCTGGTCATGGAAGCCTCTGTGCCCTGGTCTCCTGGAGACTGGCACAGGAAGAGGGTAGTGTATTTGTTGACAGAATTATGCTTTGGTCTGATGTTTGTCATTTAATTATGTGTGATGTAATCATGTTTACTGTTTACAGACCCTTTGTATAACTTGTGTATTGTTCCCATTGTGCCTCTTTGTATTATGTGTCCCTCCACCACCTGCCACATTGTTTCTCCATATGTGGTTTGCAGTAACCTGTATCCTACTGTATTCTAATATGTGTAGATAACTTGCTATGTGTGTATATAAACCCTGTGTGTTCTACAATAAGTCAGTGTTACCCCTGCACTGGTGTTGCCTGGTGCTTGGGGGTAAGCTTGCTGTATCCAGAGTGCATTCACCCGGTACTGAGTCTTGCCTAAGTGACTGGGTGAATGGAGCTATGATCCTGGTTCCTGGCTAGTGGAATTCCTGAGTGTTGTCCTGGGCTAAGAAAGCACAGTTTTGGCGGAGTTACTCCGTCACACCCATAATTTTTGTTGTTTTAGTGCATGGATGGTATTGTGCTTTATGAGTTGGTAGCAGTTATATATGTGTAAGGGTCTTTTATAGCGGTTGGTAAATGCTTGATGTACTATTGTAATTCATACTGTATGTGTGGAGACTGGATAAGTAGCAATGATTTGTGGATTTTATGAACACAGAGAGGACGGTAAGGTCAACAGGTCACCATGAGGTGTGTTTATTTTTTTTCATTGCTGTTGTTTGTCATCTGTGTGCTGTGTGAAATTGTACTATATTAAATCCATTAAAGTTTTGAGTGGCATTGTGATTTCAAGCTTAAGCCATGCTTTTCAGGGTAAAATTTAAATAGTATAGTACTATATTGAACTTGTTACACTTGTGAGGCAAATTGTGTCGGTGATGTGATGTTCAAGCATATCCATTAGATTGAGGGGAAATGTTAAGTAGTGGCAATGTGGAGGCAGAGTGCTTATTATGTTAACCATTTGAGTGCCATTGAGATACTCAATGCAATGGATACTTCTCTGGCACTCAGAGGGCTAAGGGGGTGAGTAGCCTGCTTCTGTTTCAATTGACAGAACCTGTTTACTTTTACTAAAACTTCACTGGAACCCTTTTTTGGATCAGGAGAGGCAAACACCAACCATTACATCACCTGGAGATAGTGTCACAGTCACAACAGCAGCATAGGGAGGCTGGAACTCGAACGTGGAACCTCCAATGTCTTTCCTCCTCTCAAACCCCTAACACATTAATTTGGAGGGGTACTAGTAACTATTCTGCCCATTTTTAACCCTTTGATTGCCACAGGGGTACGTAATACATTGTATTGCGTACCACTATGGCACTCAAAGGGTTAACATCCTTAACTTGGGAACGTGTCGTAGCTCACACTGACAGACATGTCCTCCTCTGTACCCTCCCTGTGTCATACACCTCCTCTTTGTTTCCTCCCACCTTCCCCTGCATATCATCCTTCCGGTGACAGGTAAGTAGCTAGGTATTTGTATGTATGTGTCCATCTGCATGAGTGTATAATAATATGTATGTAAATATGTCTATATATATATATATATATATATATATATATATATATATATATGTTTATGGTAACATCAGTCATATAGCCGTTGAATGGAAATGATTTGGAGCACTTAAGGGAGAGACATTGATAAAATTGTTATAGTCCATCCCTAGGATTATTGAGACTTATTGTCCTAGTTTGTTTCTCACTGGATTGCCATTTATGTACTATTTAGGTGTTAATTATAATTTATTTTATTTACTTTTATATTTTATTTTATACTATAATCACATATATAGTGCCACATATTTATATTTCAATGGTTGTGATATATATAATATATATTTAATTGCCTTATTTATTATTTATATATGTAATAAACATTATTGTACTTATCTGATCTGGCGCTCTCCCTTTACATATATTTTTCTAATATATATATATATATATATATATATATATATATATATATATAATGTATAAAATACAGTGCCTTGCAAAAGTATTCACCCCCCCCCCTTGGCATCTTTCCTATTTTGTTGCATTATAACCTGGAATTAAAATGGATTTTAATTTGTATTTCATGTGATGGACATACACAAAATAGTCCAAATTGATGAAGTGAAATGAAGAATACTTTTTTAAATAAATTCTAAAAAAAAATGGAAAATTGGTGTGTGCATATGCATTCACCTCCCTTGCTATGAAGCCCATAAATAAGATCTGGTGCAGCCAATTACTTTCAGAAGTCACATAATTACTGTAGTTAAATAAAGTCCACCTGTGTGCAATCATGAATTCAGTATATATACACCTGTTCTGAAAGGCCCCAGAGTCTACAACACCACCAAGCAAGTGGCACCATGAAGACCAAGGAGCTATCCATACAGGTCAGGGACAAATACTACAAAGTATTGACTTGGGGGGGGGGGGGTAGAATAGTTATGCACCCTCAAGTTTTCTGTCTTATTTCATGTTTGTTTCACAATAAAAAAATATTTTGCATCTTCAAAGTGGTAGGCATGTTGTGTAAATCAAATTATACAAACCCCCAAAATCCATTTTAATTCCAGATAGTAATGCAACATAATAGGAAAAATGCCAAGGGGGGTGAATACTTTTTCAAGGCACTGTATATGTATTTCTCTTTCTATGTATGTATGTTTGTGTTTATGTATGTAAATACCTTAACACCATAACTAAATAGAATGATGTAAAAACAGATGGGCAACGCCATCCCACACTGCCAGTATTTTATAAGTGGGGCTTCCCATTCAACCTCTCCACCAACATAATGGTGTTACTGCCTTTCTGAAGAAATCTTCCGGCATTGAGAACTTCTGCACAACTTTGGGTGTTCCTCCACCTCGTCAAGAAGATACTCTACCAGACAACAACAAGACCTCATGGGCTGCCAAGGAGGATCACAACAGATCGGAAGCCATGCTGACCCTTCGACCTTAAAGGTCTCGTCTTGGTAGATTATCACCTGAATCACTTCCAGCCTGACCACTTCTTCGTTCCTGAGTAATCTACCTGTTCTTCTGGGAGATGACTATATATACTGCTTTATGGAAGTTTCAGCATGCTATATTGGATGATATCTTTAAATATTACCATACCTGCAGGGGTGGGTATAGGGGGTCCTATGCCTTGTTGGACACACTCCTTGGCGGCGGAGGGGATAGGGGCTTCTATAGAGTCTGTTTGCACACGATTGGGTTCTCTCTTTTATTGTATGTCAGTAATGCCTGATGCATTGTATATTTTCTCCTTTTGATAGTCTTGGTGCTTCGGTGTCTGTGGAGAGCAGCTGCTCTGTGGGGTGAGCCACCTTGCCACAGATGGTGTGGCCTCTAGTTGCTCTAGCATGTGTGGGCCCTAGAGAGTCGAGGGGGCCATGGTGGTCTAGAGGTTTCCTAACCATCACTTTGGCCTTATCTCTGTAGAGCTGACTTCTCATTAGCAATATTCCCAGTTTGGTTTTAGGTTCCCTATCTCCATTTCTCTAAGCCTCACCAAACATGTCCTTGTGAGAAGATCCTCGTAACGCCCCCATTTGTGAACCTGAGCCAGTTAAGGGCTGTTTGAGTTCTAGATCTTTTGAAGTGTCCCCCCTTGGTGGGATTTCCTGTACCTGAGGCTCCACCCACTGGTGTGAGGGTAGATGTATCTCTAATATTTCCCCAGTTGACTATGGGGTTTCTGGTCCATTGTTTCCATGCCTGGGGATAACTCTGATTTGTTTAGCTGTACTAAGTCCCTCCAACCAACCCAATGCACTAGGTTCTCTCCATATTCACTCTGCTCCTTCTTTCTCTCCGTCCTTCCCTGTCCCCCCCTCCCACTTTTTTTCTCCCCCTCCTAGCGCATCTCCTTTCCAAATGTTCTGTTTCTCTTGGCTGCTTTAGTTTTTCCACTACTTTAGTCCTCCGTCTCCTTCCCTACTTTTTTTACATGGTTCATATTTTTTTTTTCTATCCATCCTCCCTGAGCCGAATGGCACTTCCCGGCTGTTAGTGGCCTGATTAGAGTGGATCCTGCCTTTTGAAGATACGGATATTCTCCTTGTATATGGTTCTCATTCTTGTTTCTCCTTTTTTCTGTTCTCCTCCTTCTCTCCTGTCTTTCTTGCTCTTAATCTTTATCCTTCTCCTTTCAATGACCCTTTCTTCCCTCCCTTCCCCTCATGGGCCACATTCTGGGCTTTAACCCACGGGCTTTTGTATGGTATGCATTAACTTCATTACTTGCCATGGAAGAGTTTGTGCGTTATCATGCAGATGTAGTTCTGGTTCCGGACACTCCTTTCTCCTCCTGTTTAATTTACAAGCCCTCACTTCCTCTCTCCTACAAGGTGTAAGGTCAGCTGATCCTTGGAGGGGATTTCAACTTGCCTCTTGACCCATCCATGGGTTGTTCTACTGGCAGATCCTCAATTCAGCTTTCACACCTTTACTAGGTTAATTCCTTATTCCACTCTCTTCGCCTTTTTTGACTCTAGGCGTACTCTTTATCCCCAAGGAAGAGATTACACCTTCTATTCTGCTGTGCTCCGTTCCTACTCCCGAATAGATTACCTTTTCATAAAACATGTGCTTCACAAGCCACTGCAGTCTAATATCTAACCTAGTCTGACCATGTTCCGATTATGTTACAGCACCAAATTGGCCCCTCAGTCTCTGACACCCCCTTGGAGGCTTAGTGAATCTCTTCTTGCTAATCTGCTTATTTGCCTGCGGCTAAAAGATGCCATAACTTTTTACTTCAACACTAATATTTCCTCAGAAATCTCTCATCTGATAACATGGGAAGCTCACAAATGTGTTGTGCGAGGGGAACTTACTAAGTTAGGTTCTTGGCAGAAGATATATGTGGCCTCTATGAAGACCACGACAAGCTTTCTCTGCTCTCCTCTGACCTTACTACTCTCTTACTATTACATTTCTGGCAACAAGTGTGGCAAGACCCTTGCCAGGCTGATTAAAATTAAGCAGAAAGCACAGCATGTTTCTCAGATTAGAAAGCATAGCATGTTTTCAGGTCCTATTACCATCCTTTATATAATCTGGCATATGAGCCTCCTCTTCTTTTTGCATCCTGGGCGACATGCTCTCCTACCTATGGGAGTCTGATGTTCCCACATTAGAGCCTGGTATGGCTGAAACACTTGTGGCGCCTTTTACAATTGAAGCAATCTTGTGGGCTCTTAAGCTTTCTCCAGTAAGCAAAAGTCCTGGCCCTGATGGCTTTGTTTTTTTATTATTGTACTATAGAAAGTTCTCGGACCTCTTACTCCCTCACATGGAATACACTTGTTCAATGCTGTTGCATCAGGTGTGGCTCTGCCTTGGCAGTCCCTTGAAGCTCGTATTAGTCATTCATAAAACAGGGAAAGACCCCTCCTCGTGCCAATTTTAGGCCTATCTGACTTTTAAATGTTGATATTACGTTTTTCGATATGATAAAAATTGTTGTCCTTCCAAAAACCAAACGCTTCCATTACCTGTTCCTTTTTCAACTCTCCGATCCCTCCAGTCCTTAGCCAATTTCTTTGTATGGCCTTTTAAAAAACATAAGGTTACACTTTTTTTTTATACTAGCTCAGGAGCCACATCGGGGAGGGCTGGGTATGCTTGACTTTTTCAAATATTACCTAGCATCAGCACTTGCTACCCTGGTCGATTTTTTTTTTTTTTTTTTTTTTTTTTTTTTTTTTTTTCCTTACCTTTCTGGGATTGGCTTTCTATGTGCCTACATTCATTTCTTATTTCTTCTTCTCAACTCCTCTGGGCTGATCCTTGTTCTCTTCCTAAATCCTATACCTCTCACCATATCCAATGATCTTTCCTTCGTGTGAGGGCTTTAGCCACCGATCATTACTGCCTAGCTCCTTTTTCATCACCTTATACCTCCGTAGTGGGCAACCTGAGGTTCCCTCCAGGTGTGCCGCCTCATAACTTCCAGACTTGGGTGGCTAATAGTGAGCATACTCTCTGCTCTATTGCTGGACTCCAGAGTGGTCAGCTCTGAGTATTTACTGAGGAATTACCACCTGCCCAGCTCCTGTTTCTGGCAAAATATCTAAGTATGGCACTTTTTATTAGCATTACCCATCTGGGTCCCCTGTCTCAGACCTTGTACTGCATTTGAGCGATTCATTGCCAACAAGACTCCACTACCGCAAATTATATCCAGGATCTATAAGCACCTGTTCTTACAGTCCTTGGTGGTTAAATTGTCTTTCTCTGCGCTCGGGAAGCATGATCTTTCGATGGAGTACTGGGATAAGACCTTCTTGACTAAGTTCCAGTGCCTGAGGGACAACTTTTCCAGGGAATCTAATTATAAGCTTTTTTTTTTTTTTTTTTTTTTTTCTTCTAGATGGTATATAGCCCTGCAACCGCTATCACTCTGCTATCCCTCGTTTCATCTCTGTGCTGGAGGTGCTCCGTGGGTGTTGGTATTCTGTTTCATCTGTGGTGAATATGTCCCTTAGTGATTCCTTTTTGGAACTTTTTATTTACGATCAACCACCTCACCTCCCTGCCCATACCCCATGATCCTGTGTTCTGTCTCTTGGGCGTTAACAGACACTATTCCACGGATGTTTCTCCTACAGCTAAACAGTTCCTACCTGTCCTGCTCACAGTGGCTCGCTCTTCAATCCCGGTCCTGTGGAAATCCCTTGAACCACCTACTCTTTCCCTCTGGATGGCTAGAGTACAGAGAATATTTGATATGGAGCAACAGCATGTTGCTACCTCAAACTCACTGGAGACCTTCTCTGTTCAGTGGGACCCCTAGAGGGCTTTTTCAGCTTTTGCCCCTACTGGTGATATACAACCAGATGTTCACCCTTAAACCCCAGGTTTCACTATAAATTTTACCATGTCAGCCTGATCAGCCGTCCCTCCTTCCACTTGTTCAAGATTTGCAGGGTCTGATGCTATGATCTGAGCATTTTTCCCCTTCTCTGGTAACCTGTGCATGATTCTCCATGGTATACTGAGTGGCTTAGGGTCTTCTTCTAATGTGAGTTACGCCTGAGTCCCTGCTTTTCTTGCCCCTTTTATTCCTTTCCCTCTTCCCTCTCTTGTCTTCTTTTCTGTTCTCAGTACTCTGACCTACTCCCACACCTTGATTTCACTATCTTCTCTCATTTCTCTTTTGTTTTCCAGACTTCTTTTGTTGTCTCTTCACTCTTTCACTTTATTCTTATCTGTATGTTTACTTTCTTTTCCCTCCTGTCGCACCCTAATACGGATTGCAGGTGGTTCTCTTACCTGCTTATCTTGTTCTAGCTTCTGGACTGTTGTCCTTGGCGGTTTCCTTTTTCTCTTTGGTGATTACCGTGATGTGTCAGATTGTTCGGTACCTTGGAGCACAAACATCTTTCAATAATGACGTCTGCATGCCTGCGCTGTCAGTCCCTTCCAGACCTGAATGGTTCCTAGCAACAACACCTAGAGCCGGCTGGGACTGATGTCGCTATTGAAAGATGTCTGCTCTCCGTCCTGCATGTCAGCCCGGGAAGAACGGAGAATTCTATTGAATAAGGTAATAATTCTGGTGACTAGAGCTACTGAGCAGCTAGTCGCCAGATGGGGAATTATTGGATTTCAAGTTGTTTAGCAGTGGTAGTTCCACTTTAATTCAGAGTGATGTACCTGGTAATGAGTCATAATGTTCAGTATTTTCTTTTTGGAAATTTCATTGTATTAAATGTGATTACATACCTTTTTTTTAAAAGTTTTGTTGTTGCTGGTTTTTCCAGAAAAAAAAAAAGTTTTAGTATTATAGCTGCTCCAGAAAACTGTTCTACACTGTTATTGTGCTGGCTTATCACTTATAGCTCTTTTCTTTGTCCTCAGAGTTACCGGGGAAAAAATCTGCCGCAGCTGAGGTGAGCATCTGTTCTACTTATTAACTTTTTGAGGACCAGAGATGTGTAAAACAATAAGTTGTGCATCCCTCTAGTTTTAAAATGGCAGTTATTGAGTTTTACTAAGTCTGTTCCTTTGCAAGCAGACTATGTAAAACCCCAGGGGCTATGCAGCACCCAAATGGGTCCTGTCAACTTTTTGGTGTGTCAGGTGTCTAGCAATCAGGCATGATTAAATCACAACTTCACTTGCTGCTGTCTCTTAGACAGTAAGTTTGGCTTGGAAAGCTAAGCACTTGCTGTCTGTTGGACCTTGCTCTGGAGACTGAATTGTAAAAACCTAAATGTCTCATGGTTCTGTCTCCCCATGGGATCAAATGTAGTTACCCTTTGATGCCAGCCATGTGGTAAAGTTTGCGAGAGCTGACATTTCTAACACTTAATATGTTTAAAAAAAAATGTATATTGTAGGGTTTATTCTCCTGAGTAAAACAAGGGCACTCCCACTGCTCAAGGGTGTTTTATTCAAGATTTCTTGCAGCTCATATTTGAAAATTTTAGGTACAGTATTTCAATGGCCTGAAATTTTACAGTGGTGCTTTTGCTACAACATCCTATGGAGTTTTATGATCAACTAACCAAAGCTGTCCATAGGATGGTGTAGCAACAACGCCTCTGTAAAATTTCAGGACCTTGAGATACTGAACCTAAAAATATCACATTTTGAGCTGCAATAACTCTTGTATAAAAAAAAACTTCTCAACAGTGGGAGTACCCTTGTTGTACTCAGGAACATAAACCCTACAGTATACATTTGATTACATATTAACTGTTAATATCCATTTAAGGGTTTGGTCATGTTTCTTATTACATTTCTCACCTGCCTCTGGGAATGGCCACACCCAGAAAATCTCCCTGGTCTTTCCGTTCCCCTTTTTCTACCATTATCTCTTTCCATCCAGGTTTCCTCATTATCAGGGCAGCCAGAAGCTGGTATGAAGATTGGGCACCGTGGAGTTGATGCTTCAGGAGAAACTACTTATAAAAAGGTTAGGAAACCTTAACTGTCTTTAATGTTGAAAGTATATCTGTGGGTTAACAACCCTTTAACTAACATGTATTTGATATAAAGGTTGGTATCTTTGGAATGTGGTTAAAGCAGGAGACTGGCAGAGTAAAGGTGAAACTTTTATTGGCTGAGTAGCTTTAGAGTGCAAACTTTAAAGATCACTTAGGTGTCTATCCGTCATGCTAATTTTGCAACCCTACACTCTAAAGCTACTCTGTCAGTAAAGGTAATTAATACTTTCACTCTGCTAGTCTCCTACAATGTATTTCAGACCTAAATGCATGGATAATGTGCAGGGGCTTTTCTCGTCTTGGTACGTTCCAGTCTGGCTTCATCACTTTTTCTCTGTCATAAGCCTCCCCTCCTAATCATTGATTATGCTTCCCACAGACTACATCATCCACTCTTAAAGGTGCCATCCAGTTGGGCATTGGGTATACTGTGGGAAACCTAAGTTCCAAACCAGAGAGAGATGTCCTGATGCAGGATTTCTATGTAGTAGAGAGTATCTTCTTTCCAAGGTGAGAGTTATTACCTATAACATTAGTCAAAAGTAAATATTAAGAATTGATATATTTATTGATTTATTCAAAAGTTATTGCTGCTCAAGCTTGCGTTTTTTGGAGGGTTCAGAAAATCCATGGGCTGTAATTTTAGTCTGGTGCATCCCTACCTTGTGGCCAACTCCTCTGATCCGGCATTAAAGTTTCCTTCCGTCTTAACTCATCTGCAGTCTGAGTTTCAGCTCCCATGTCCCTTGGATCACTTGGTATATATGAAAGGTTTTCCCAACACGTTTCATCTGAGTTGCCAGACGTTTTAAAATCTCATTTACATAATAACCTAATCTTAATGTGATCAATGCAACCCATGTGGCTTAAAGTTTGTGTTTTTTTTGTGGTGGTTTATTTTTTTTTTTTTTTAAAAGCTCTCTTCCTCAGCAGCAGTACATGAATCTGAATGCTGGGATCTACGATACACTGTCTGACACCACAGTGTTGTGTCACTGTCCACTGGTATTCACAGAATTACAAGTACACACTGTATGACACCTTGCTGAATAAGGCCCAATTTATTCTGGGGAGGATGAAACTGACTGACTACTAACCAAAGGTGGTGCAATTTTGGGGGCAATCAAAGTGCCCCACTGGCAACAAATAAAAATAAAAATGTCCATTGGTTTAAAATGGGGCTTTTAGACCATTGTATGCTAGAGAGGTGTGCAATGCATTCCTTTGCAATATGTTGGAGTCCTCTTTAGAATTATTGGGGTTGGAACCCCCATTTAAAGCTATGGGCATTTATTTCATCACGTTTAGTACATCCGCCCCAATGGCATTACAGAACTTAATAACATGTACATATCCACAACATCTACAGAATCAAAGGAACAAAGCACCCAGAATGATCTGCTCTAGTATCCACAGACACCACTTTCACAGTATTTGAGAATAAAAAGCCGAGAATGATCTGCTTGAAACCTGCACCCACATGCACCTCGGTACAGCCTTCAGACCTCTCCTACTTGCCCCTCCCTATACACTTTAGCCTACTGCAATTTAGTCACTGTGTCAGGACCAGTAAAACCAAGACAGGACCCATAAAAGCAGACATGTGGCAACCATAGGCTGAAGTAAAGAGGGTAGGGAAAGATGCATGACATTTACCAGGTTTCCTGCTATTGAAGACCACAAGATAGGCAGGGTTCCTAATGCAGCCTTCAGACTGCAAGTTTGGCATGCCTGGTTTAGTTTTTAACTTTTTTTTATTGGGGTAATTGATTTATATGCGTCTTCACTTATTCACAAACTGTTCTCATTTAAGATTCATAGGTGTGATTTAGATTAGTTAGTGAATTGGCTGTATTTGTAAGAGTAGAACTGGTTTTAGGTAAGGAGAGGAGGGGTTCTTAGACCATATTAATATGTCACTGTGGAAAAATGGATGTTGGCCCCTGGGGAAGGTCCACCAATTTAGACAAAATGCTCTGAGAAAAGGAGCATCTGATGCAGAAAAAACCTCCCAAAAATATACGAAAAGCTCATTAAGTAACACTAATTTCAGTAAAATTAATAAATTCTTTATTGTAGTATTAAAAAAGCACAAATACAAATAAAAAGATAAAAGATCCCAGAAGCAGGCTACATTTAGACCCAACCAGAGGACAGTTACAGTACATAAGGGCAGAATATCTTATAGCATAGAAGTGTTCATGCGGGGTTCCAAATCACAGAGAAAGTAAACCTTCAGTAGTTTGAAGGTTGTACATTCATTTCCAGTTTGTAAGTACATTCCATTATAAGCACTTGGTGATTTATCTTGCATATTACACTATATTTTTCTGTTTTTTGCTACCTTCATTTTAGAAGTAACTCAGAGGAAATATGTGGAAAAAGTATTTTATGGAAAGGATAGTAGATGCATGCAATGGTCTTCAAAGTGTAGGGGCTAATGCAATAATTACATTTAAAAATGTCCTGAAGATTGAATAAGTGGAAAATTGACATACTAGGTAGGGCAGTTGGTTCTGCTCTGCCAATAAATTCTGTTATACTTTTTTTTTATAGCAAGGGTTGTAATTTAATACTTCTTCTCTCACAGTGAAGGTAGTAATCTCACCCCCGCCCATCATTATCCAGACTTTCGTTTTAAGACCTATGCCCCGGTGGCTTTTCGTTATTTCCGAGAACTCTTTGGGATCCGTCCAGATGATTATCTAGTGAGTCCAAACTCTGTACTGGTGTAACACTCTGGTTTAGTTTCTCTGTATAACTCTGTTTCCTCTTAACTTTTGATGACTCTTAATATCTTTTCTGTCCATTTTTTTAGTACTCTCTGTGTAATGAACCTCTTATTGAACTTTCTAATCCTGGAGCCAGTGGGTCTCTCTTTTATGTAACCAGTGATGATGAATTCATCATTAAGACTGTTATGCACAAGGAAGCTGAATTTCTGCAGAAACTACTTCCTGGATATTACATGGTATGTTAAAGAAAATGTATCAAATTTGTTACACTGTGCACACATTACCTTATTCTTTTTTTCAGGTGCTCAAGGCTTCAGTAGTATCATAATCCATTCATCTCCAAAAAAGCCGGGCTGGTCCCTGATGAGTAGGTCCCTGAAGAAAGTTCCAGTTGGAACTGAAACGTTGGGCTGAAACTTCGTTTTAATGTTTTGAATAAAGAGTTGATTTTATTATATGTATTGGTGTGCCCGGCTTTTTTGGAGATGAATGTTATAGCAAATGCCATTGTTGCATTATTAATTACAGTTTCCCTCCGCAAACCCTCCCCATTCATTTATATGTGATTCTAACCATTTCCCTTCATGAGTCTTAAAGGGATAGTAATACTACATTTTATCTTTATTTTATTTTGTAGGCATTAAAAAAACACGAAGAACGATATAAGTCTTATCTCTTAAACCTTTATGGCTTGAGAGATATTCACAAGCAAAATTTGACCTCCCGCCCCTTTTACCTAGTGTAAGCCATCTCTTCTCAGATGTGGAATGCAGTCCATAGGCCAGACAGATAACAGCAGGCGACCATCTTCTTCCTATGAGAACAATGAAAGCCCTGCCCCCCTTGACAAGTTTTTCAGGTTTTTCCCTTATCTTAATTGAAGATTGTCCCTCTCTGCAATCTACCTGGGCACCTCCCTTCTGTTCTGGCTGAGCAGTGTTACATCAGTAAAAGGGGCAGGAGGCGGATACTTAGCCATTGAATTACTCTTGAAATACAACTCTGACAGAATTGAAATAACACTCTCCAAGGTCCAAATACTATGATGATTAATTAGAACTGCTTTTATTATGAAACATTGCTATCCCTTTAAAGTGTGAAAAGTATACAGTGCAATTTTGGGCACCGGTCCTGAAAAAGGATATAATAGAACTAGGGTACAGTGAAGAGCAACAAAATTAATTAAGGGAATTGAGGACTTGACATATGAGGAACAACTAGACAAACTTGGTTTATTTACTCTAGAGAAAAGACAACTAAGAGGAGACCTTATCACATTGTATAAGTATATGAGACGTCAATACAAGGATCTCTGCGGTGAGCTATTTATTCCAAAGCCTGATCAGGTGACCAGGGGACACCGCTTGAGATTAGAGGAAAGGAGGTTTAGACTTAAGCAGAGGAAGGGGTTTTTTTACAATAAGGTCTGTTAAATTGTGGAATTCATTGCCCAAGGAGGTGGTTATGGCAGATAAAATGGATACATTTAAGAGAAGATTAGATACATTTCTTTCAAAAGGGAACATACAAAGTTATACTGTTTATCAGTAGGCAGATCAGAAAGGGCTGATAAAGACTAACTTAATTGGTAGCAGGAAAGCTATATAATTCTCAGTTACTGGGGTATGAGGAGAAGATTGAACTTGATGGACTTGTGTCTTTATTCAACCTAACTTACTTTGTTACTATGTAAACATTTTCTCTATTGTCCAATTTGACATACAGGTACCATGGAGGGGATACATCCTTCCTAGCAGGCTGGAACATTTCAAAGACAAGGTCTTGGAGGTGGCGCCTTCCCTTCCACTTATTAGACTAACCTAGCCCAGCCCACCCAGTTTGGCATGTTCCACTCCAGAGTGAAGGCTAGGAACTTTTTTGCTTAGTTTTTTAGACTACTTTATTGTTTTATTCTTAGATGTGGGATGTCACATTTCCCCCCCATTAGGTGGGTTACCATTCCTGGCTTCTCTTGGAGGATTGTCCAGCATGCAGCAGCCCAAGTTTCTCTCTCCTACCTGGGTCGCTCTGAGGCTCTGATTCCTCACTTGTCCCATTTGCTCCCCCCATACAGGGGTCATCTTGTTTTTGATCACTTTTATACAATTTGTATGTTTAGTGTATGGCACCTTTAAGGTTTGCTTCCCGGGCGGCCGCACTTGCTCCATTGACTTCTATGGGACAATCTGCTTTGGGACATATCTCTGCAACTGTTTGTCATAACAGAGTTGAGAGAGGGCTCATTCTTCTGGTCTCCTCATGCCCTACTATCCAGTTCACATCCACAGTGTCTCAGGCACCCCTGGGGCCCTGGGAGTTCAAGATAAGGCATTGCTAGGATACAGTAACTTGTAAAGGCTACAACTCCCAGGGTGCCCATTTCCAGGGCTTCCTTCCAATTAGCTGCTGATTTTTACAGATGCCATATTAGCATGCTTGCTTATCCTACTCAGAGGTGGTCTTCTCAAATTAGCCCTTTGCTTGCCAGATTAAGTACCTTTTTGGGGTTTTCTAAGGTGAATTCTTACTCTGGGATGCAGTATTTTGGTTTTCTATAATGTTTAGACACTTATCCTGTTAGGATGTTGTATCTAAATGGACATGGGGCTAGACCTAAGGCTAAGGACTCAGTGTCATCTCTGATCCCCCTTGCTTACAGTTCATCTTGCTAAACGGGGCTCCCTAGAGAATATTCAGGACCCCTATGCCCCTCATACGCTGTGGCCCCCACCACACCTCCTGGGCTCTCCAGCCTTGAGCAAGAGCCAGTTTGGCTGAAAGACTTAAATACCTCTATGGCACAATTTCTGTCCCTCCAGGTCAGTGATTCTCGACCAAGGTTCCTGTGGCACTTTGGTGTGCCACGGACTTCCACTTAGTGTGCCCCTTGTTTTGACAAAAGGTGAAATGTTGAGTTTTTAATGTATATTTATGGAAATGTTTATGCATATAATATGTTTTTCTCTGTCATCCAATACAGGTTACCAGTAACTCTGGGAGGCGTCAGTCCCTTTAAGTAGGCAGGAACATTCTCTAAATGTATGCAGTGGGGTGGAGCCTCCCTTCCCACTCAGGCTGCAGCCCAGCTATCCACCTCCAGAATTTTTTGTTCCTGGGTGTGAACACACCAGGTGGAGAACATGTCATCGTTAGTTTTAGTTTCTTTTTTATTTTTCTGTCAGATTTGGAATACCACCATTAGGCGGGTTACCATGACTGACAAATGCCCTCCAATGTGGCTAGCTCAGTGTCCAGGTGCTTTTTGGTGGACCTTAAGCTCTGAAGGGGGAAAATCTTGGGTACAAGTGCTTCCCCATGGATTACCCACTGAGGTGATTCTCACTACATGGTAACCTGAAGACAGAAGATCTGCAGGAGAGGTGAGCTACCCTTTGAGTGCTGCAGGTCCACTTGTCCCACAGTGCCCCTTCGCTGGGCTTGTATTTGGGAGTTCTCATTGCGCACTCCTGCACTCATTGGGTATATATGTGTATGTCTGTTGGGTTTTTGTGCAGGTTTCTGTGGTAACTTAACCCTTTGTCTGCTAGTTTGACATGTTTTGGGGGTTTTCTGACACTTTCCTTACTGGGTTAGTGTTTGTCTCCGTATGCATACATGTTCCCTGTATGTTTTTCATGTTTTTAACTTGTAGTTTAACTTTTATTAAAATTGTGTACTGCGCCTTTAAGGCGCGCTTAACGCATAGACTCCATTGCTCCATTTACTTTCTATGGGACAACACTGTTTGGGACATATCTCTGCAACCGCTTCACACAGCAACTTCAGAGAGGGCTCATTTTAATTGTCTACCCTTGCTCTATCATCCTTTTTATAGTTCAAGTGTGTTGGGGGGCTTCGGGCACTGTTTTGGGGTACTCTTTGGGGAAAAACTACATTTCCCATGAGCACTTGATTCGCGCCTAATTTCTGATTGGTTCCCGTTGCTGCCGCCATTTTGGGAACTTTTCTCAATGAGTATCCTACACAGGGCTTGGACTCTCCTTTTCTCCCCTGCAGATTGACCCTTCGCCTGCCAGAACAGTCTATATTTAGCGTTTCTGGGGTGAAATATCAATCTTGCACATTACAATTGGGTGATTCATTGTACAGTTGGTTATTTCCTCTGTGTCCAATCCACGGCTATGGTGAGATCTGGCTCCGCCCTCCAGCTGGTAGGACCAATAATTCTTTAATTACTTAAGGTTCTGCTTGCTGCTGTCTCCCCAGTTTTTTTGGTCCTACCACAGCTGGAGGACGGAGGCAGATCTCATGGAGCCTCCTGAAAACACACAGATTTTTTATTTTCTTCCCCATGTGGTTAGCCTTAAACGCTAACCACATTCCTGTTACCTGGTAAAGACTGCATACCCTGGACTTATCCCGGGTCGCATGGGTCCTGAGCAGGATTCCCCGCCACGTTCAGGCTGCTCTAAGCGCTCAGACCAAGCCGCGCGAACTGAGGGAAGCAAGCCGGATGTTGGCGGCATCTATAGGAAACGCTCAACCGGAAGTTCGGGTGGATGCGTTCCAGCAATGGAACGCACGCCGAGGTCCCGCGCTGACCGGCTGGGAAGACAGAGGGGATATAAGCATGTAGCTGAAGGATATGTAAGTACACATTTATACACATATTTATTACTTTTAAGCTTATAATAAATATTTCCTGCATAATGTCAGCTAAAGAGCCTAAATTGGACAAACCCAAGAATTCTGGTGAACCTGCCAAAGAAGATAAGCCTGTTTCTAAAACCAAATCTTGTATGGGATGTGATGCTAAACTTGCTTCTTCAGAATCAGCTAAACTGTGTCAAGAATGCCTTAAGAAAGCAGCTGGAGATGCAATTCCACCTCAATTTCAAGAGTTTCTTGGATGGATGCGCACATCCATGCAGGAAACTTTTTCATCTATGCAGGAGTCGGCAAGAAAGCGCCAGCGTACTTCTGATGCTGAAGAAGGTCCTTCCAGATGTCAATTAGAAGAGGAAGAAGAAGACAGTTTGATTGAATTGGAATCAGCTATGTCTTCTGCGGAAGAAGGAGAAATTACGGAAGATACCGGTAATTTCAGTATTGATAAAATTGATGGACTCATCAAGTCCATGAGAAAGTCTTTAGGTCTCTCTGAAACTCAAAAAGACTTGAATGTTATGGACGCCGCATTTATAGGATACAAGAAATCTGCCCCACAGATTCCTGTTCACAGCTCCATTCAAGATATCATCAAAAATGAATGGAAGCAAGGAGATAAAAGATCAGCAATGTCTAGACGCTTTCAGAGGATGTACCCCTTTGCGGAGGAAGATGTCTCCACATGGATCAATCCTCCTAAGGTCGATGCAGCAGTAGCCCAGATTTCGCGAAGAACAACTATCCTCTTGGAAGACGGTACTACATTAAGAGACCCTATGGAAAAAAGGGCAGATAATGCCCTGAAGAAACAGTTTTCTACAATTGGTCAAAACCTGAAGTCTGCTACTGCTATGGCCTGTGTATTTAGAGTGTTACGCCTTTGGTTAACAGATTTTGAAGAGAAGATTGACTCTTCCGTTTCTAGATCTCGCTTATTAAAAGAAATAGCTACCATCAAAGATGCTGTTAATTATTCGTGCAACGCCTCCCTGGATACCATTAGACTCATGGCAAAGTCATCAGCCTTATCCATTACTGCTAGGAGAGCCCTTTGGATCAAGGCCTGGGAGGCAGATGCATCATCTAAAAATAGATTAGTCTCTCTTCCCTTTACAGGCTCTAAACTTTTTGGTGACCAGTTGGAGGAAATTCTTAAAAAATCTTCAGGTGGTAAGAGCCCATTCCTTCCTCAGGAAAGGCGTCCCCGTTCATCTCCTTCAAGATCAAACAGGTTTAGGCGTCAGTCCTTTCGAGACACCCGCAGATACCGGCCTGGATCCTCCTATGAGCAAAAGAAGAGACCAGGACAGAATCAACGCACTGGAACCCGTAAGGACTTCCAGCGCAAGCCTTCCTTCCAGCAAAATTCTCAATGAAGCCAGCAGAGCCCTGTCTCCAGTTCCAGTAGGGGGCAGACTGGCATTCTTCTTAGACAGCTGGGAAAAAATCAACCCAGACAGATGGGTGAAGCAGTCTCTGGAGATAGGGTACGCGCTGGAATTTCAGACTGTCCCTTTATTTGCTCAGTTCCAGACATCTATAATAAGGAACAAAGCCATGCTATCAAAAATGAAGACAGCTATTCAAGGCTTGATTCAGAACAGAGTCATAGAGAAGGTTCCTCAGAATCAACACTTCAGAGGAATTTATTCCAATCTTTTTTATGTCTCCAAGCCCTCTGGAGACCTACGATTAATTCTAAATTTGAAGAAAGTAAATGCCTTTCTCCGAACCAGAACCTTCAAGATGGAAACAATCCAATCAGCTCTAAAATTAATCAGACCATTCTCCTTTCTAACTCGGGTAGACCTCAAGGACGCTTACTACCATATACCAATAAGGAAAGTACACCGAAGATTCCTGAGGTTTCACATACTGGGAGAACATTATCAATACAGAGTCCTTCCGTTCGGCCTAGCAACAGCCCCGAGGGTCTTCACAAAGATTCTGGCAGTAGCGGTAGCAGAATTAAGACAGCAGAAAGTCCGAGTAATCCCATATCTGGACGATCTTCTGCTAATAGCAGACAACAGGCTACAGTCAGCAGCAAACACAAAAATCTGCATAAACTTATTGAAGGAGCTAGGTTGGATCATAAACCTAGACAAAAGCCATCTGGAGCCCACCCAGTCCTTAAAGTTTCTGGGAGTCATCATAGATACAAACAATTCTCTAGTGACACTATCAGAAGAAAGACAACAAAGGATTCTTCTAGCAGTAAAAAGATTTCAGACATCAACATACAGGACAGCAAAGGAATTTTCGCACCTGATAGTAAACTTCACCTCAGCACAACAGATAGTGCCTTGGGCAAGGGCTCATGGGAGACAAACCCAGTACAATTACTTAAAGTTCCAGAAGAAGGATCCATCGAACTACCAAATGAAGATACCCATTCTTCCCTCAACCAGAAGGGAGTTGTTGTGGTGGAACAACCCAAATCACTTGAAGAAGGGGAAATCTCTCAAGGATCAAACTTGGGAGATAGTCACAACAGATGCCAGCTCAGCAGGCTGGGGAGGTGTGTGGAACCAAAAATCAGCCCAGGGGGTCTGGTCTGCAAAAGAAGCCAAACTCCACATAAACAACTTGGAACTCCTAGCAGTCTGGAAGACATTGAAGAGGTTTCAGGACCATCTAAGACACACAGCAGTTCTAGTCAGATCAGACAACACTACAGCTGTGAGTTACCTCCGGAATCAGGGCGGCACAAGGAACATAGCCCTCAACCATCTAGCTCTACAGATCATCTCTTGGGCAGAAATACATCTGAAGGATCTCAGAGCAACATATCTATCAGGCACAAGAAATCTACAAGCAGATTTTCTCAGCAGACAGAAGATTCTTCCAGGAGAATGGTCGCTAAAGAAGAAGGTATTCAAGGACATTATCACAGTCCTAGGAACCCCAGTGATAGATCTCATGGCCACTGCAAGCAACACTCAGTGCAGCTTATTCCTCTCCCGTTGGAGGGATCATCAGGCTCTAGCCCAGGATGCCTTCCAACAAAAATGGACATATCCTCTGGCCTATGTATTCCCTCCCATCTCTCTCATCTCGGAGGTCATTCGAAAAGTAAGGGAGGACCAGGCAAGGGTCATTCTAATCGCTCCAGATTGGCCAAGGAAGCTCTGGTATGCAGACCTGATACAGCTATCAGTCCATCCTCCACTAAGACTTCCAGACATTCCAGACCTGCTGTCACAGGGACCGATATGGCATCCGGATCCAGCCTTCTTGAAGCTAGCGGCATGGAAGCTGAACGGAGCTCACTAAGATACAAGGGCCTTTCTGAGGAAGTCATTGATACCATGCTACGTGGCAGAAAGGCTTCTTCCTCTCGTATTTATTACAGGGTTTGGACTACTTTTTATAATTGGTGCAGAGCCAGAAAACTGGACAGAAACAGTATTCTTCCCCATACTATCCTTGATTTCTTACAGCAGGGATTCAACAAAGGCCTGAAGCCCGCATCCCTTAAGGTACAACTATCTGCTCTTTCAGCTGTTCTGGCCTGTCCTTTTGCAGATATGTACCTTATCAAAAGATATATGTCAGCAATATGAAAAATCAAACCTACCATAAGGGAGATTATCCCTCCTTGGGACCTCAATATTGTCCTGCAACAAATTTGTTCCCATCCATATTTTGAGCCTCTGGAGTCAGTATCTTTAAAACATCTTACTCTCAAGACTGTGTTCCTTACAGCAATTACTTCAGCTAGAAGGGTAGGGGAATTACAGGCCCTACTTTGTAAGTCTCCGTTTTTGGTCTTTCATAAGGACAAGGTGGTCCTGAGACCCAGAGCCTCTTTTAGATCCAGAGTGGTATCTACTTTTCACCTCAGTCAGGACATTATTCTTCCTTCTTTTCCCCCTGATTCTGTAGCAGGTACAGATTCAAGACTAAAAAATCTGGATTTATGCAGATGTTTGCAGATATACCTACTCAGAACTAAAGAATTACGTCAAACTGACTCATTATTTGTTCACTTTGCGGGAAAATTTAAGGGCACAGCTGCCTCCAAGGCATCAATTGCCAGGTGGATTAGAGACTGCATTGCCTTAGCATACCAGTCAGCAGATTTGGAGCCTCCTTCTAGAATTAAGGCTCACTCTACCAGGGCAGTAGCCTCTTCCTGGGCTTTGAAGGCCGTGGCTTCACCTGAAGAAATATGTAGAGCAGCCACTTGGTCCTCCGTGTCCACTTTCATAAAGCATTACAAATTGGACATTCAAGCATCAAAAGATGCTAATTTTGGCAGGAAAGTGCTGCTCGCAGCCAGTCCTGCTCAATAATTATCCCACCCTGGAGATACTGCTTTGGTAAGTCTCACCATAGCCGTGGATTGGACACAGAGGAAAAGGTGAAATTTACTCACCGATATTTTGTTTTCCTCTGTGTCCTTCCACGGCAACCCTCCCTAGGAGTTAGTGGTATGGTATGGTATCGTTTCCTTTGAATACATTTATAGGCAGGACTGAATTTGCTCTTTCTAACCTATTTCTCATTCCAGCTTTGACAAAAGTATAACTGGGGAGACAGCAGCAAGCAGAACCTTAAGTAATTAAAGAATTATTGGTCCTACCAGCTGGAGGGCGGATCCAGATCTCACCATAGCCGTGGAAGGACACAGAGGAAAACAAAATATCGGTGAGTAAATTTCACCTTTTTGACAATGTGAGAATGTCTATACCGCTGGAGCTAGGGGCTAGACCTAAGACTAAGGAAGCTGAGGTATCCGTATCCCCCATTGTTCATTGCTCTTCCTGTCACACAGGGCTACCTAGAGTGTTCTCTGGTCATTTCTGCCCAGCAGGTTCTGAAGTTCCTGGCAGCAACCCAGGGCCTTCCAGCCATGCTATTGAGCCAGCTTGGGTGCAAGAGTTTAAGGCTGCAACTGGAGACCTTAGGTCCACTTTACAGCTCTTTACATCCCAGATACAGGGGGCACTTCAATTATGGCAGACCCCCCTCTACTATCAAATCCTCCCTGCCTCAACCGCAGGGAGCACCTGATGTGTCAGATTCTTCTGAGGAAGAATTGTTGCTAGATTCGAATGTTGAGGTTGGTAATATTTTGGAATCTTCCAGGTCTCTCTGGGGACCCGTTTGTAGCTGATCCTTAAATCTCTACTGAGGGCCTGATCAGGGCTGTATTGTCCACTCTCAACATTACATCGGTTCAGGAGGTTCCCTTTGATCCCTCTGATGTTTTTCAGGTGCCTGCAAAGCCCCTTACATATTTTCCTCCTAACCCAACTCTTTACCGTTTGGTTCTAACGCGTGGAAAAATCCAGACAAGTCCTCTTCAGTGTCTAGAAAGTTTGCTAAACTTTATCCCTTTTCTGAAACAGAAATGGCTAAATGGGTTCATCCCCCTAAGGTGGACGCACCCATATCTAGACTGTCTAAATCTACTGCCTTACCTGTTTCTGATGCTTATGCGTTGCAAGATTGGACTGACAAGTAACTTGAGGTTTCCCTCAAGTCCATTTTCGCTTTTATTGGCACTGCTATGCGTCCAGCCTTTGCTGTTACATGGGTTAACCGAGCTATTGCAGTCTGGACTGAGCGGCTCACTACGGTGGTCCGTCAGGATGCACCTACTTCGGAGGAATTGTGTCTTCTTGCTGATCTATCTGAAGCTCAACATTATGTTTCTGCTGCTGCCTTTGATTCCGTCCGCATTCTGGCAAGGGCCTCCACTACTTCTGTGGTGGCTAGGCGTGCGCTTTGGCTTAAGATTTGGTCTGCTTCCAAGAAAGTTTTGCTTTCTTTGCCTTTTAAGGGTACTTTCTTGTTTGGATCTGACCTTAGGGAACTAATTAGCAAGGCCACAGGGGGTAAGAGTACTCTTCTACCCTTGGTCTTTAAAAACAACAACAAAAAAAAGTTACCGTTTAAGCGTAACCGGTCCTTTCGTTCCTTTCAACCTGAGACATGTACAACGAACCAAGCGGTTCCATCAGCTCCGCATCCCTCCTCCAAGCCCAAGCAGCAATGGAAGCCCAAGGCCGCATCCAAGGCCAAGACTTCCAAGACTGCTTCGGCATGACTCGCCGAACCCGGGTCCGCATCCCGCTCTGGGTGGTCATCTCCGCCCCTTCCACGGGATTTGGGAGGATTCAGTGTCGGACCCATGGGTTTTACAGGTGGTGTCAGAGGGATACAAGATCCCTGTCTTTTCCCTCCCACCTTTTCGCTTTCATCTTTCTCGTTCTCCTCAGGAAGTCGAGAGAAGCAGTCTGTTTGAAGACGCTATTCAGGCTCTTCTGGACAAGGATGTCCTGGAACCAGTACTTCCTTCAGACAGGGGTGCAGGATTTTATTCAAACCTCTTTGTGGTGACCAAGAAGGACGGCGGATGCCGCCCTATTTTGGATCTGTAAGATCTCAATTCCTTTGTAGTTAAGACTCACTATCGGCAGGAGTCTCTGCGCACAGTGATCGCTGCCATGTCTCCGGGGGAGTTCCTTGCTTCTCTGGACCTTCAGGTGCGTATTTGCACATCCCAATCCATCTAGAGAGCAGGCAGTATCTGATGTTTGCCTGCGCCAGAGGTCATTTTCAGTTCTCAGCTCTTCCATTTGGACTGACAACTGTCACCCCCCAGGTTTTCCAACGGGTTCTGGGTGCCTTGATATCCGTCCTCCATCAGGGCAGCATCAGAGTGACTCCATAAATGGACGACTTGCTTTTGAAAGCATCATCTGCGGACCTTGTTCATCAGCAGGTCCAGACCTGCATTCAAATCCTTACACATCACGGTTGGATTGTGAACCTGGACAAGTCGGACCGTGTTCCGTCCCAGCAACTGGTCTTCCTGGGTCTTCTGTTCGGATCCTGGTTCTGAAGTTGTCTTCTCTGGTGGGGAAGTTCATTTCCACGATAGAGGTGGTTCCATTTGCCATGGCACACACCAGGGAACTTCAAAGATTTGTGATACAGACATGCAGGGACCTACCAGATCATCGGAAACTATCGATCTCACTTCTGCCTTATGTCGAGTTGAGCTTGGAGTGGTGGTTGGAAGTTTCCAATCTCCTAAAGGGGAGATCCTTCCGAATCCCCTACTGGACCAAGGTCATGACGGACGCCAGCCTCTTGGGCTGGGGAGCTGTTCTGGGTCGCTTCAGCGCTCAGGGGAAGTGGTCCATGGAGGAGTCCCTTCTTCCCATCAATGTTCTGGAACTTCGAGCAATATTTCATGCTCTTCGCCATTGGGAGTCCAGTCCGAGTAGAGTCCGTCAACGCCAACGCAGTGGCTTTCATCAACAGACAGGACGGGACAAGAAGTCAAGCCGCTTGGTTTTGGGTCAAGGCCATTCTGTCCTGGGCAGAGGTTCATGTTCCTGTCATTTCCGCAGTGCACATTCCAGGCGTAGACAACATCATGGCAGACTTCCTCAGTCGTCACACAGTAGACACCGGAGAGTGGGAACTACATCCGGAGGTGTTTTAACTCCTAACTCAGAAGTGTTGGGTACCCCTAGTGGATCTGATGGCAGCCAGACACAACAGGAAGGTTCCAGCGTTCTGCTCTCGGTGGAGAGACTCTCTAGCTCTGTCTGCCGACGCAATGTCCATTCCCTGGACGTTCTCCCTGGCCTACATTTTCCCTCCTCTTCCGATGTTGATGAGGATGATACAGAAATTGAAAGTGGAACGTTGTCCAGTAATCCTGATCGCTCCAAATTGGCCTCGTCAGTCCTGGTATCCAGAGCTTCTGGCCCTATCTGTGGCGGGGCCCTTTCCGCTCCCCTCTCGTCCAGATCTTCTTCTGCAGGGTTACCTGTGGAAGGAAGACGTTCATCGACTCAATTTGATGGCCTGGAGGTTGAATCCTCGATTTTAAGGAAGAAAGGGTTTTCTTCCGCTGTGGTGTCTACTATGCTTAGTGCCTGTAAGCCTTTTTCTTCCAAGATCTGTCACCGTGTCTGGTCAACATTTGTGTCTTGGTGTGCTGACAGAGATCTGTCATGAATTTCATCTTCTCGCTGTCCTGGCCTTTTTTGCATGACGGTGTGGATAAAGGACTCCGTCTGAATTCTCTTAAGTTTCAGACTTCGGCGCTCTCTGTCTTTTTCCAGGAGCGCATTGCTGTCCTTCCTGACGTCAGAGTTTTCTTCCATGGTGTTGCTCATGTGTGTCCTGCCTTTCGGTGTCCGGCTCCTCAGCGGGACCTCTATTTGGATTTGGGAGTTCTCCAACGTCCTCCCTTTGAGTCTTTGGCTACTATTCCTTTATGTCTCTTGACGTGGAAGAGGGACTTCCTTCTGGCGATTGTGTCAGTTCGCCGAGTGGCGGAGTTGCAAGCTCTTTCCTGTAAACCACCTTATCTGGTGTTTCATAAGGATAAAGCTGTGCTTCGAACCTCTAAGGAGTTCTTACGTAAAGTAGTCTCCGAGTTTCACATCAATCAGGAGATTGTGGTGCCCTCTTTCTGCCCTAACCCCTCCTCTGACAAGGAAAGGGATCTCCACTTGTTGGATGTGGTGCGTTGTCTCAAGTTTTATGTCCATCGCACTGAATCTTTCAGGAAGTCCGGCGCTCTGTTCGTCATTCCTGTGGGTCCTAGGGCAGGGAGACCTGCATCCTACGTGACTAATGCGTCATGGATCAAGTCCACTATTCGTAGGGCCTACGTGTTGAGGAATAAGCATGTCCCCTTTCGGGTCACGGCTCATTCCACCAGGACTATTGGGGCCTCTTGGGCCTATAGGAATCAAGCGTCTGCTGATCGGCTGTGCAGGGTGGCCACTTGGTCCTCTGTGCACACCTTTTCGAAGCACTACCATGTGGATGTGCTGGCTTCGGCTGATGCCAGCTTCGGGAGGAAGGTCCTGGAGGCAGTCTTGCCTGTCTAGGATCTTCTTCTTCTGTTGAGCCCTGTTGGCTCTAGTTCAGTGTGCTGTGTTACAGTTCCTGGGGTGTTTTTACCCATGTTTGGTGTTCGTTGACACTTCAGTTTTGTTGGGCTCTCTGACTGGTTGGTTCATAGAGGTCCTGGTGACTTTGGGGGCCTTGTGCCTGGTCCTTGCCTTCTTCCCGCCTCTGGGAAACTCAATGGTTGGACATTCCAGAGTTACCAGTAACCTGTATTGGACGACAGAGAAAAGAGGATTTTAGTCTTACCTGTTACATCCTTTTCTCTTAGTCCATACAGGTTACTGGTCTCCCACCCTGTCAAGAGACCATGCTTGGCTCTCCTGTGGCAGTATGTGGGAGTCCTTCTGGCATGCTCACAGGAGTCTTCTTCCTTTCTACTATCTAGTCTAGTTAGTTAACAAACAATTCTGGAGGTGGCTAGCTGGGCTGCAGCCTGAGTGGGAAGGGAGGCTCCACCCCCCTGCATACATTTAGAGAATGCTCCTGCCTACTTAAAGGGACTGACGCCTCACAGATTTACCAGTAACCTGTATGGACTAAGAGAAAATGATTTAACAGGTAAGACTAAAATCCTCTTATTTTTGTTATTCTGATTGTGAGACCTAAGTATAACTATATTACTTATTTGTACCCTTCATAAAGCCCTCGACAAATGGCACATAAATGGTCAGCTGTGCTCCGAACAATCTAAATTGAATATTAAGGGTGCCTTTAACAAAAGAATGTTGAGAACCCCTACATTAGGGGGTCCCCTATTCATGGAAACCCCCCTACCACCTTCAAGTTGGTGGCCCCTAAGGCCCCTGGTATACCTGTGCTCACTGAATCCGCTGAGGAAGATTCTTTTGATGGTGATAGAGAGGAAGGAGAGTGTGAAGAAGGGGTCTTGCTACACCTTAGGTGATCCCTTTGAAGCTAACCCCACTCCCTGTGCTGAGGGTCTCATTAGGGCGGTTTTATGACCCTTCAGGTCACTAACACCCTTGATGTTTCCACCCAATGCCACTCTGGACCATGTTATCTTGGATATGTGGAAGACCCCTGATAGACGACTTTCTCTTTCTAAGAGATTTTCTAAGCTGTACCCCTTTTCTGAGGCAGCTTTGACGCAGTGGTCTTCTCCTCCCATGGTTGATCCCCCTATATCCAGACTCTCTAAGTCTACAGCTCTGCCCTTGGCAGATGTTACAGCTCTTAAGGACATGACTGCTGGGAAACTTGAAGCTATCCTCAAGTATAACTTTGCTGCTGTTGGTGCTGCTTTGTGGCCTATTCTGGCCTCTGCCTGGGGCACCAGAGTTATTGCTATCTGGGGCGAACAACTTACTGAGGCTGTGTCACGGTTTCCCAGGAACAAACCAGGAGTCAGTATGGTATAATAAAATGCAATTTATTGAATAACAAAGGTAGCATACGGTAATAAGGAAGCAGGGATAAGCAGAGGGTCACAAGCCAGCAAGCTCTACTATCAGAAATGGTAAGCTGCCAAGATTGACCATACTGCTAGAGACTAGGCCGAAGCCCCTGGTAGTCTCTGCAGGAACCAGGAACAGGAACTGTAACGAAACAGGAGCAGTAAAACAATATCTACCAGACTCAAGCCTGCAGTCAGTAATAGGAAGCTGATATCTTACTCACTCCTGCAGTCAGTATAAACTAGTCTACCAGAGCACCAGGTCCGCACCAGATTGGATGTCTGCTAGGTACAGGGGACAAACGAGAAAATAGACAGAGCCCAGGTCCGTACCAGAGAGGGTAGTCAGAAAAGCCAGGTCATACACAGTTCATGTAGTCAGCCAGAACCACAGGTCTGCACCAGATTGGGTGTCCACTACACAGTGGGGGCAGGCAAAAGAGTAGTCAGACAGAGCCACAGGTCAGCACCAGATTGGATGGTTAGACAAGCCAGGTCATACACAGAGCCCAAACTAAACAGAACTGTTTATACAACAACGCAAGGGCAACAGTCATGTCTCAGACTGCCCTTTAAACCCCTCCTCAGGAGGTAGGTAGGAGGAGCAGGCTCAGAGGAAGGAAGTAGGTAGGAGGAGACTACAAGAAGCATGGCATAAAACAGAGGCCTGCTTCACTCTGAAGCCTCACGCCTGCAGATGATGCGTGGAATGACTGAGTGTCGCTGAAGCGGAGGCGTTGGAACCAAGGTAAGCTTTGACAGGCTATCAGGGATGGTGCCCCTAAGAAGTATCTTTATGTCCTCTTGGACAACATGTCTGAGGCTCAGACATATGTCACTGACACTCTTTTTGATGCTGTCAAGCTGTCTGCTAAGTCATCTGCTTTTTTGGTGCTTGATGCACTTTGTGGCTCAAGATCTGGTATGCAGACCTTTCATCTAAGAAGTCACTGGTTTCTCTCCCTTTTCAGGGCAAGTCTCTTTTTGGGCCTGAGCTCAAGCAGATCATAAGCGAAGCTACTGGGGGCAAGGGCACTCTGTTACCTCAGGTCTCCAAATGCCTTAACATGGGGAGGAAACAGCGTCTTTTTTTGTCACCACCAAAGGTGCAAAGGCCGAATCAGAGCATGTCTCAGGCCGGCACCCTGTCCTCTCCATCAAACCCAGACAGCAGTGGCACTCAAAGCACCCCACTGCCAGGCCCAGGTCTGCAAGAATCCTGGTCCACAGCTGCCTGTGGGTGGGTGTCTGTGCCATTTTTCAAACACGTGGCCATTGCAGACTAGTGGGTTCTGCAGGTGGTTTCGGAAGGGTACAAGATTGCCTTCAAGTCCTTTCCTCCCTACAGATTTTTCCAGGCCAGGATTCCCCTGGGTCAGGAAAACTTTTCACCAAGGTTGTTCAAGGGAGTTCTTGTTCCAGTCCCTCCCAGAGAGAGAGGTTCAGGTTTTTATTCAAACTA
Source organism: Rhinophrynus dorsalis (assembly GCA_037306005.1). Lineage (NCBI taxonomy): Eukaryota > Metazoa > Chordata > Amphibia > Anura > Rhinophrynidae > Rhinophrynus > Rhinophrynus dorsalis. Next base: position 295,589,674 of record CM074718.1, read on the forward strand.
TTTGTTGTGACCAAGAGGGATGGTTGCAGCTGTACTATCATGGACCTTAAAGGGATAGTAATACTTCATTTTATCTTTTTTATTTTGTAGGCATTAAAAAAAACATGAAGAATGATATAAGTCTTATCTCTCAATCTTTTATGGTTTGAGAGATATTCACAAGCAAAGTTTCCCCTCCCGCCCCTTTTACCTAGTGTAAGCCATCTCTTCTCAGATGTGGAATCTGGTTGTAAGACTAGACAGATAACAGAAGGGGACAGTCTTCTTCTTATGAGAACAATGAAGGCCCTTCCCCCCTTGACAAGTTTTTCAAGTTTTTCCCTTATCTTAATTAAAGATTGTCCCTCTCTGCAGTCTACCTGGGCACCTCCCTTCTGATCTGGCTGAACAGTGTTACATCAGTAAAAGGGGCGGGAGGGGTATACTTTGTCATTGAACTACTCTTGAACTACAACTCTGTCAGAATTGAAATAACACTCTCCAAAGTCCAGATACTATGATGATTAATTAGAGCTGCTTTTATTATGAAACATTACTATCCCTTCAAGGACCTCAGTTCTTTTACGGAGACTGTACACTTTATGATGGAGTCCTTGCGCTCTGTCATCACAGCTATGTGCCCAGGAGAATTCCTCACATCTCTGGATTGGCAGGATGCCTACTTGTATGTCCCGAAGTACCTTCACTTTGCTTGGGAAAGGGGTGTTTGCCAGAATTCTGGTGTCTTTATTCACTCCTGGGGGATTCAGGTGACTCGCTACATGGACGTCCTTCTGCTGAAGGGCCCATCAAGGGAACTCCTGGACCAGTATGTTCAGGACTGCGCTCAGATTCTCTTCCACCATAGATTGTCTACATGGAGAAGTCTGCTACTCTTCCCTCTCAGGACTTTGTTTTCCTCAGACTCAGGTTTGATACCTGTCAAGGGAAGGTTTTTCTGACAGAGGACTCCATTTAGCAGATTGTGCATGTGGTGTCCCAGTTTCTGGAGTGGCCCTCAGCTCTGGTTCGCAAGTACATGACTCTTGTGGATCACATGGTGTCCACCATGGAGGCAGTTCCATAAACTATGGCCCACACCAGGGAGCTCCAGAGAGTCACCGTCCGCTCTTGGCTTGGGAACCGAATCTTTTGGAATGGAGGGTCTTCCTTCCTCCAAAGCTCAGGCAGAATCTGCACTGGTGGTTGAACAAAACCAACCTAGATCAGGGAAACCATTTGTGATCTAGTAATAGATCTTTGTTACGACATATGCCAGCCTGTGGGGCTGGGGAATGGTCCTGGGTCACCTGGGGATTCAGGGCAGGTGGACCTTAGAGTCCCTTCAGTCCATCAATGTTCTGGAGCACAGGGCAATTCAGCACGCACTTGTGTACTGGTCCCTTCAGCTGAGGGGTCATCCAGTCGTACAACGCCTCGGCCGTCGCATACATCAACAAGCAAGGAGGCACAAGAAACTCTTCCGAGTGGTCAGAGGTAAAGTCTATTTTGGCTTGGCCAGATCATGTTCCGACTATTTCTGCTGCACACATTCCAGGGGTGGACGTGTTAGCAAACTTTCTCACTTGCCAAACAGTGGACCCTGGAGCCTGGGAGCTCCATCAAGATGTTTTCAACCTTTTGGTGCAGAGGTGGGGTCTTCCTCAGATAGACTTGATGGACAACAGGAAAGTTCCACTATTTTGTTCCAATGGGGGGTGGGGGATCATCTGGCCTTTGCCGTGGATACCTTGTCGATTCCATGGCGTTTTGTTCTTGCTTACATCTTCCCTCCAATTTCTCTCATACCCAGGATGCTTTGGAAGGTTCAGATGGACGGTCTGGAGGTCATCATGTTTGCTCCGTAATGGACCAGGAGGGCTTGGCTTCCCGAGCTGGTTTCCCTCGCCATTCGGGATACGTTTCCACTGCCACTCAGACCAGATCTCCTTTTTCAGGGATACCTATGGAAGGAGGACGTGGAGCACTTGGCTTTGACGGCATGGCAGTTGAGCCTCCATCCTGAGGAGAAAAGGTTTCTCCCCTGAGTTTATCTCCACTAGGATTCAGGCTAGAAAACCTGTTTCCTCTGAAGCCTACCACAGGGTTTGGTCCGTTTTTTGGTGTGTCAGCAGGGAACCGTCTTCACAGGATTTTTACCTTCTGGTAGTCCTACCCTTTTTGCACAAAGCTGTAAACAAAGGGCTTAGTCCTAGTTTCTTGAAAGTTCAGACTTCGGTTCTCTGTATTTTTCCAGAGCCGCATTGCTATCTTGCCAGATGTCAATGTATTTTTTTCAGGGCTTGCTCATGCTTTCCCTGACCTGCAAGTCCCCCATGCCCCAGTGGGACCTTAACCTAGTTTTGGTGTTTTGTAGTGCCCTCCCTTTGAGTCCCTTACTACCAATCCTCTACGTCTTGTGACTTGGAAGATGGCCTTTCTTCTGGCTGTGGTCTCTGTGTGCAGAGTTGCTGAGTTGAAGGCTTTGTCTTGCAAGCTGCCTTTCCTAGATTTTCACAAGTACAAGGCTGTTCTTCGTACCTCTCAGGAGTTCCTTCCTAAGGTGGTCTCAGAGTTCCACATCAATTATTAGATTGCTGTGCCTTCATTTTGTTGTGATCACAAATCTGACAAGGAGAGGTATCTCCACTTTTTAGATGTGTGTGCTGTCTCACGTTCTACTTAAGACTACATAAGACTGATGCTTTTAGTCATCCCTGAGGGTTCTAGAGCATTTAAAGCTGCATCAAAGGTCACTATTGCGTCCTGGATTAAGTCTACCACTCGCAAGGCTTTCTAACTGGGGAAGAAATCTGTTCCCTTTTGTGTTAAAGCACACTCCATTAGGCCTGTTGGCGCCTCCTGGTCCTACAAGAATCAGGCCTCTGCCGACCGGCTGTGCAAGGCCACAACTTGCTCATCCATGCACATCTTTGCCAAACACTGTCGTGGTGGTGTTCTGGCTTCGGCTGAAGCCAGTTTTGGCAGGAAGGTCCTGCAGACAGTTCTGCTTATTTTAGGTCCTACTCCTTCCTGTTCTTTAACTGTGTGAGCCCGGATGGCTCTTGTTCTTGTGTGCTGTGCTATTGGTATCAGTGTCAGTTGACAGTTATGTTTGGGCTATTTCTAGTTCTGAATAGTCCTTAGGTGCTGGTATCATGGGGACCGGCATTTGGTCCCTTCCTTTTTCTTCCCACCCTAGGAGCTTAATGTTGGTACATCCCCATGGTACCTGTATGTCATACTGGATGATAGAGAAAAGAGGATTTTAGTCTTACCTGTTAAATCCTTTTTTCTTAGTCCATATGACATACAGGTGTCCAACCCAGTGAAAGGGACCTTGCTTCGTCTCATTTGGCAGGACATGGGAGTCCTTCTTGGGTCTTATTGCTCATAGAAGCTTACCTTTTTTTTGTCTTTCTCTGTCCTAATTAGTGAGCTTGTCTCATTTCAAACTGGATGGGTGGGGCTAAGGTAGCCTGATAAGGAGAAGGGAAGGCTCCACCTCGAAGACCTTATCTTTGAAATGTTCCAGCCTACTAGGAAGGTTGTCACCTCCCCATGGTACCTGTATTTCATATGATTTAACAGGTAAGACTTTGCATAAACTGCAGCTGCGTAATATGTAAAGTATATATTTATTTATTTTAACCTATTTTTGTTTATTTATTTATTTACAGCTTTTATATTACTGGCAATGAACTTCTTGCATGTCTAGGTTCCAGATGGCTCATTATCAGGGACAGTGAAAGCAAGGGGTAGTAATACAGTGAAAGACTATTACTATGGAAGGAGAAAACTGGAGGGAGGAGCTATGAAACTATTATCATTACTGTTTGATATTATACAGCATACAGTTCTCTGTATTCTGAAAATAACATACTATATTTGAGGAAGAGAGATTCTCACATCTCCTTCTCTCCAATCTTTACTGTTGTAGGAATAATGTGAAATTGTATCAGTATCCCTGCTTTGTGTCTCTGATAGAGAACTATTTGAAATTAACAGATTACGTACTTTATTGGGGATACAAAAACTATTTTTATAGCTTTTATATATCTTAACCTAACAAAAAGTATAGGCAGAGTGACTTTAATTATACAGGTAAATGGGCCAGATGGTTCTTTTCCACTGTCAAAATCAGTGTTTCTTTGTTTCCATAATAAACAGTTGCAGTATATGTAAACTGAAAACTAAATTTGTATTTCTACACCGACTCATGTGATCAGAATTAAATAATCACTTTTCAGTTTTCTAATATATGACATATCCAACTTGGACTCCCATCACTGACTATGACTGTCATGCTATATCCATCCTTCCTTTCCCAATGGGCCTACTGCCTTCTCTCTGTTTATCAAGTTAGTCATGTTGATTTTAGTGGGGTATTGATTTAATGTACATCATAATACCCATTACTTCCATGTTGTTTTTCAAACCATTTTCTTATCCTTTTGCCAACATGGTAGAATCTGAACCAGAATCCACGAACACTATTGCCCAAGTTCTATGGACTGTACTGTGTGCAATCTGGAGGGAAGAATATCCGTGTAGTTGTAATGAACAACATCTTGCCACGAGTTGTCCGCATGCATTTCAAGTATGACCTCAAAGGTTCCACTTACAAGAGGAGGGCATCAAAGAAGGAGAGGGAGAAACGTAGCCCTACATACAAAGACCTGGACTTCATGCAGGATGCTCCAGAAGGGTTACTGCTTGATAATGATACTTTCAGCGCCCTAGTCAAAACACTGCAGAGAGACTGTCTGGTGAGATGCCTTCTCCAAAACACTTGTAATCTTGCTGATATTTCTTTTTTATTTAAAAAAAAATCCCTCCCCACTCCACAAAAAAGCTTCAATTTAGACTTTCATTGAATAAACTTTGAAAAAAAAAATCTGTTATACAGAAGGCAATTACATAAAGAAGTATGTTAACAAAGAGAAAAACAAAAGTTTCACCACTGTATGTCCAATACAGATGATTACAAATGTAAGCAATATATACAGACTAATACAGCTTCATCCTGTTCACAATAGGCTCCCATTTTAGAACGGATAGGAGGAAAGTTTCAAGTAGGGCCGTGGTCTAGGCCACACATGTCCCAGGTGTAATTCTAGGGCTACCAGTGGCCAGGCACAACTTAGGTTGGAAGGGAAAGAGAAGAGAACCCCCCCCCCCCCAAAAAAAAAAAAAAAAAAAAGGATGAGGGAGAGAAAACAGTAGAAGGAGGAAAGAGGTGGAAAAATGAATATGAGAGAAGGGGAGGGAAGGACAAGGGGTGCACCTGTTCTGAAAGTTAAGTGAGCATTTGCTGCATTTATATCTGTCTCAGTGAGGGGAGAAGGCGAGTCAGCAATGTTAAGAAGTGTACCTTAAGTCATCCCACTTAGACAAGGCCTCCCTATATCTCTGTTGTTGGTGCAGCCTCCATTCATGTAGTTTTTCGAGGTCCCTGTATTTGTTAACTCTGGCACTCCATGCTGGGATGAGACATTAAACCGAGCTGCTTTTAAGCAAGAAGTGAAGAAGTGGTAATTTCTTGGGCGTAAATAATTGATGATAGGGGAATAAGCAAAACAGTGGATCCGACGGGACCGGGAAACCCAAGACCTCACCCATAGCATTGCTAATCTGCGACCAGTAGTCCCACAAATCTTTCTAGTCTCTGAGGCATTAGATACCACATAGATGGCAGTTTATAGTGGCCCTCCTGGAGGGCACATCCCTAGGAAGGATATTAGCTGTCTGGAATATAGTATCCCATATTTGCGTATCTTGCAATAAAGGGTCCAGAAGTTCTGATTGTCATGATGGGCAGATGTGAGGTAGACCCTTCTCCTGCTAGGAGTCAGTACAATTTGGACAAGCTTTTTGACTTGGGGATATGAGAAAGGACTCCAGTTGGGTCAGGAGGCAAACTGGATGTCTAACTTCATATTGCAGAGAGGAAATGGTGGATCTGCAAGGATCTCCACAGTTCATTGCTCAGCATGACCCTGCTCTGAACTAGGTCGTAAAAGCTTAGATGATGAGGACCATCATAGAAATTGGAGATCGAAGTGCGGCCCATGGACCTCCATTTGTGGAATATTCCTCTCTAACACCGGTGTAAATTCTGGATTACCACATATTATCTAAAGAGAGATGGATAAGGTACCCAGCCCCGTAAGGGACTGAGGCGGTGCCAATTGGATAGCATCCCCCCAAGCACCAGTGTTTCAAGCAGGGTTTTTGGCAGGCGTTCTCTCGGCAGCAGGGTAAAGTGAGGGTGGGTATGTAGTTCTAAAAGTAGCCAGTCCGCTAGTGCTGGGTCTTGTGTTAGTTTTGTGAGAATTGAGTTTGCATAGTAGACCTCGATATTTGGTAAGCCCAAACACCGTCCATTATAGCTTACAGATACCATGGGGGGGGGGGGGGAGGCAACAGCTCCTCCTAGTAGGTTGGTACAATTCTTCAGTGAAATTTGAGGGGCGAAGCCTCCCTCTCCTCCTAGCAGGCTAGCTAGTACTCCCCTCCCCAGTTAAGATTTGTTCCTTGTTCTGGTAGGAAGGTTGTGAACAGTTCTGCTTAGTTTTAGTTATTTTATTATTTTTACTTCAATATGGGGTGTCCAAATTCCCCCATTAGGCGGATTAGCATTATTGGCTTCCCCTGGTGGACTGCCCACTTTACAGGAGCTGCTTGTGGACCCTTTCAGCCCTGGGAGAGAACCATGTAGCCCATGTCTCTTTCTCCAGAGGGAGTCTTTCTGAGGCTTCTTCCTTAGAATTGTAATCTGAAGAAAGAAGACCTGTAAAAATGAGCAACCCTTTGAGTGCCATGGTCCACTTGTCTCACTCCATACCTCCCAACTTTTCAAAAGTCCAAGGAGGGACACTTTTGTTTTCGGTGGTGCTGCTGGGGGAGTGGCTGGTGGGCGGGGCATTACTGAGCATTTTTATGTCATTTCATGACCTATTGAGACCTCTTTGGTCTTAATCGAAATCAGTTATTCAGTTACAAAAAAGCATTTTATTTGCACAGATTCCTTTATAAACACATGCACTGACGTTTAAATACATAGTAATTTGAGTTTTATTGGTGGCGCAATGTGATACAGTTATATACACACCACACAGTCTAATCTCCTAAAAAGAGGAACACCAGGATGGAAAAGAGGGACAGAGGGATTTGGTTCTCAGAGAGGGACTGTCCCTCCTAAAGATGGACACTTTGGAGGTGTGCCACTGTTCCCCTCTGCACAGGGGCCTTTCTGGAGTTTCCTCATAACTCTTGCATTCATATTGGATTTCATTCTGTCCTCTGTTCTGAGTGTTTTTAGCATTTGGGCTGTCTAAGGTGATTAACTCCTTCCTTGTCATGCTATGTTGATTTGGGGATATGTTTTTACACTTTTCCTTTGGGATTATGTATTTTCTATTGTTTATTGGGTGTTCTCGAAGTGTTTCAGCACTTTTTACACACTTTATTTTTTTCGTTTTATTTGCGTGCTTTACCGCATAGACTCAATGCTCCATTGATCTCTATGGGATAGACATGGTGGGACAAATCTCTGCAACTGCTCTATGTACAGAGTTGATAGATGGCTCATTCTTCTTGTCTGCCTTTGCCCTACACTCTGGTGCACATCCTCAGTGTCTTGGGGGGGCTCAGGGGGATTTGGGTACTAGTAATGGAAAACTGTGTTTCCCATAAACAACTGTATTGCTTGCTGTTTTCTGATTGGCTCCTGGTTCGGTCCTCATTTTACTTTCTCCTCACATGAGTATCCACGCAGGACTTGGATCTCTCTGCTCTCCTCTGCAGGTTAACCCTTTGCTTGTCAGATAAGTGTATTTTTAGACTTTTTTGGGTTGACTCTTTAATCTGCCTTACAGTATATGCTTTCTTTTACAATTAGACACTTTATCTCCTGTTAGGATGTCAGATCCGTTTGGACATTGGACTAGGCCTAAGGCTGAGGATTCTGGGGTGTCTTTGAATCCCACTGATTATTGTTCATCGTTCCACAGAGAAAATTCAGGACATTTATGCCCTTCATGTGCTGTGGCCCACGCCTCTTCGCAAGGGCCTTCCCACCATGAACAAGAGCCACATTGGGTCAAGGACTCAAAGTCCTCTGTGGCACAGTTTCCGCTTTCTCTTCAGGGGTTTCTTCAGTCTTGGAAACCCCCCACTTCCTTCAGCTATATGGCCCCTAAGGCCCCTGGCATTCCTGACTTATCTGATTCCTCTGAGGAGGAATCACTGGAAGATTCAGAGGATAGTGTGTGCGCAGAAGGGGCTTCTTCCCAATTTTATGGCAACCCCTTTGGAGCTGACTCTGAACCCTCTGGTGAGGGTCTTATTGCGGCAGTATTGACCACTTTAACTATTTCCTCTACTCCTGTAGAGCCACATGCTACTTCGGATGTCTTTGAAAAACCTAAGAAGTCATGCACTGATTTTCCACCTAATCTCACTCTGGATCAGATTATCCTGGATGAGTGTAAGACTCCTGATAAGCTCCTTTCTCTGTCAAATAGGTTCTCTAAACTCTATCCCTTTTCTGAAGCTGCCTTGGCTCAAGGCTTTCTAAGTCCACAGTATTGGCTGTGGCAGATGCTTCCTCTCTAAAAGATGTGACTGACAGAAAGCTAGCCGCTGTTTTGAAAGCTAACTTCACGGCCATAGATGCATCTGTGAGGCCCACATTGGATTCTGCATGGGTAAATAGAGCTATTGCAATCTGGACTTAACGGTGCTTCCAAAGCTGATCTTTTGTCCTTTTTGGCCAACATTTCTGAGGCTGAGCATTATGTTACTGATGTCCTCTTAGATGCTATTCAGCTTGAAGTCAAAAGCATCTGCTTTCTCTGTGACTGATAGGTGTATGCTGTGGCTGAAGATCTGGTCTGCTGACTTGATGTCTAAGAAATCACTGATTTCTCTTCCTTTACAGGGTTCTTCTCTTTTTAGCCATAACCGGGAGACTCTCATCAGTGAGGCCACTGGTGGTAAGAGTACAGTACTGCCTCAAACTCCTAAACCACCCCTCAGGTGAAGATATTGTCTTTTTTGTCCCATATAAAGTGAAAACTTTAGGACGAACCTGGTGGTGCCTCAGGCCCCGCTTTCCACCCCCAAGCCCAAGCAGCAGTGTAGGTCTAATCATACCTCCACCAAACCTTCTTCAGCATGACTTGCCGAACCCTGGTCCACGACCAGTAAGGGACCGCCTGTATCACTTTTTGAGTGTTTGGACAGGTTCTGTTGCAGATCAGTGGGTATTACAGGTGGTTTCAGAAGGCTACAGGGTTCCCTTCAAATCCCTGCCCCCCTCTTCAGGTTCTTCCCTTCTCGCTCCCCTCAGGGACTAGAAAAGCTAATGCTTTTCAGTGGGGCGAACCAGTCTTTCTTGGACAAGGGAGTTCTTACAACCGTCCCACAACAGGAGAGAGGTTTAGGCTTTTATTACAACCATAGAAGCATGTTGGCTGCCGCCTGATTCTGGACCTCATGGCCCTCAACAAGTTTATGGTCAAGACCCACTGCAAGATGGATCCCTTATGCTCAGTCATCAGGGCAATGTGTCCAGGGGAATTTCTGGCATTGTTGAATCTTCAGGATGCCTATCTGCATGTCCCTGTGCATCCAGGAAAGTCAACAGTACCTCAGGTTTGCCTGCAAACTGGGTCACTTCCAGTTCATTGCTCTCCCATTCTGGCTCACAATAGCACCTCAGGTGTCCTTTCGAGTTCAGGGTGCATTGATTTCCTTCCTGCACACCAAGGGGATTCAGGTAATGCCTTACATGGACGACCTTCTCCTCAAGGCACCCTCCAGGAACCTCCTGGACTGACAATTCCAAGACTGTGCGCAGGTCCTCCTCCCACACGGTTGGATCCTGAATATAGACAAGTCAGCCCTGGTGCCCTCACAGGACCCTGGTGCTCCTCGGTCTCCGCTTCGATACTCAGAAGAGCATGGTCTACCTGACGGAGTACTCAGTTCAACAACTTACCTCCAATTTGTCTTCGGTCCTGTCTTGGATGTCAGCTTCAGTGAGAAAATTTTCCTCCCTGGTGGGGAAGATTTCCACCATGGAAGCAGTCCTGTTTGCCATGGCTCATGCCAGAGAACTTGAAACGTTTGTGATCCATGTTTGCAGAGCAAAACCGGATCTCCTGGATCAGCCTGTCTCCCTTCATTCAGAAAGAGCCCTCACTGGTGGTTGAACGTCTCCAGCCTGGCGTAAGGGAGACTATTTGTGATTCCATATTGGAACTCAGTGACTACGGATGCTAGCCTGCACAGTTGGGGTGCAGTATTGGGTCACCTGAGTGTTCAGGGATGCTGGGCAGAGGTGGAGACTCTTATTCCCATCAACATCCTGGAGCTCAGAGTGATTTCCCATGCTCTGAATTATTCCCATGGGGTGTCCAGGTCGAGTCCAGTCTTACAATGCCATGGCTGTGGCTTACATCAACAAACAAGGAGGCACGAGAAGTCCCGCTGCTTGGTTAGAGGTCAAGGGTATTTTAACCTGGGCTGAAGATCATGTACCTGCTATCTCTGCAGTGCACATCCCAGGCCAAGAAAACATCCTAGCAGGCTTCCTCAGTCGACACACAGTAGACCCGGGCATGTGGGAGCTTCATCCAGTGCTCCATCTCCTGGTACAGATGTGGGGTCTTCCCATGATAGCACTGATGGCTACCAGGGTATGAACTGGAAGGTTCAGTTGTTTTGCTCAAGCTGGAGGGATCACCTTTCGTTTGCTGCGGATGCTCCGTCAATTCCATGGAGATTACATCTGGCATACATCTTCCCTCCTCTTCCTCTCCTAGCCAGGGTGCTGCAGAAGATTCAGAGGGACGGGACCCACCATCCTTATTGCTCCATATTGGACCAGACATCCTTGGTTTTCAGAACTACTAGGTCCATTTCCACTGCCACACAGACTGGATCTCCTTCACCAGGGTTACCTGTGGGAGGAGGATGTGAACCATCTAGCTTTGATGGCATGGCTGTTGAGGCCTTCATCTTGATGAAGAAAGGCTATTCTCCAGAGGTGGTATCTACTCTGGTTAAGGCTAGGAAACCAGTTTCTTCCAAAGCCTATTATAGGCTTTAGTCTCTTACATGCTTGATGTGGGGACAGGGATCTGTCCTCATAGGACTTTGATCTTCCAGCAATCCTGTCCTTTATGCAGAGCAGTGTGAACAAGGGCCTTAACCTTAGCTCCTTGAAGGTGCAGACCTCAGCCCTCTCTGTCTTTTTTCAGAGGCACATTGCCACTTTATCGGATGTCAAGGTATTCTTTCAGGGTGTCACTCATGTTTTACCTGCTTATAAGGCTCCTACTCCTCAGTGAGACCTTAACCTTCTTTTGGGAGTTTTGCAGCGGTCTCCTTTTGAGTCCTTGACCACCATTCACTTGAGTGTTTTGAGATATGAGATGGCTTTTCTCTTGTCAGTGGTCTCTGTACGCAGAGTGGCTGAGCTGCAGGCTGTTCTCCATACCTCCCAGGAATATCTTCCTAAGGTGGTCTCTGAGTTCCACATCCATGAGGAGATTGTTCTGTCTTCCTTTTGTCCTGACCCTAAAACTGACAAGGAGAGGGATCGCCACTTTTTGGATTTGGTGTGCTACCTTAAGTTGGATGTGCACCACACTGATTCTGCCCGTCAGACTGATGCACTTTTTGTCATCCCTGAGGGTCCCAGGGCTGGTAAGGCGGCATCCAATGTGACTGTTCCGTCTTGGATCAAGTCTACCATTCGCAAGGCTTACAAACTCACGAAGAAACCTGTTCCCTTTCACATCACAGAGCATTCTACTAGGTCTGTTGGGGCCTCTTGGGCCTACAAGAATCAGGCCTCTGCTGATCAGTTGTGCAAAGCAGCCACTTGGTCTTCTGTGCACACATTTGCCAAACACTACCGTGTTGATGTTCTGGCTTCGGCTGAAGCCAGCTTTGGTAGAAAAGTCCTGGAGGCAGTTTTTCCTGTCTAGGACTTTACCTTTTTGTACGTTATAGTTCTTTATCCTTTTGAGCCCTGTTGCCTCTTGTTCTGTGCGCAGTGTTAGTTATTCAGTGTCCATTGACACTTTGTTCTTTTGAGCTGTTCCATGTCTGGATCGTCCATGGGAGCTCTGGTATCATGGGGACTGGCGCTTGGTCCTTTCCTTCATTTTTCTCACCCTGGAACTCAATGTTGGTACATCCCCATGGTACCTGTAAGCTATATTGGACAACAAAGAAAAGGGGATTTTAGTCTTACTTGTTAAATCCTTTTTTCTTAGTCCATATAGCTTACAGGTCTCCCACCCAGTGAACAGGACCATGCTTTGTTTCCTGTGGATTGATGTGGGGGTCCTTTTGGGCCCAAGGTCACAGGAATTTTCCTCTTCTTCTTCTTCTTCTCCTCACTATCTATCTTAGTAGGTTTTTATGTCACAAATCTAACTGGACAGGGGAGTGTGAGCTAGCCTGCTAGGAGGAGAAGCAGGCTTCACCCCGAAATTTAATTGAAGAATTGTTCCAACCTACTAGGAGGAGCTGTCGTCTCCCCCGTGGTACCTGCAAGCTATACGGACTAAGAGAAAAGGATTTAACAGGTAAGACTAAAATCCTCTTTTAGATCTGGGAGTCATGAGGAGGGCCTTACTGTATCTGGGCGTTTTATCATTCCAAACATATCATGCAACAAGTGCCAGTAGGTCCTTAAGGAAGGAGCAAGGGATTGAAATGTGAAGGGTCTGAAATAGGTATAGAACTTTGGGCAACAATATAATTTTTAGTATGTTCATAAATGGGTTGCGCCAACTCCTGAGATCTTCTGCAGGCTGTGTTAAAAGTGGAGGAAAGTTATGTTTAAAGAGGTCATGAATGCAAGGCATGGGTTGAACACCAAGATAATTAATTGAGTCTGTCGTCCAGGTGAAGGGTTGTAGGGCATGCAAAGCTGGACTCTGCTCAAGGGGGACATTCACGTTCAGTATTTCAGATTTAGACACATTGACCTGAGAGCCAGAGAGACTCCTATATTCCTGTAGCAATGTCACCACCACCGCCTTACCACTCCAGAGCACGCCACTGTATAATCTCTATCTGGGCCCGGGATTCCTCGAATGTCCGGATGTGCTTGTATCGCATTTAAAAGATGTTCTAACACTATTACAAAAGGAAGTGGGGGAAAGGGGACAACCCTGTCTGGTCCCATTAGAGATAAGGAATGGGCCTGAAAGAGTGCCATTCACCTTAACTATTGCAGTAGGCATGGAATGCAAAGAGAAAACACGTAATCAAAGTGGGTCTAAGCCTATAGATGTGAGGGTGCCTCGCAAGAAGGGCCAGTGAACCTGGTCAAAGACTTTCTCTGAGATTAGATAAAGGAGGATGGCATGCAGGTCTGCCTTGGTGACTCAGTGAAGCAACGCAACCATCCTAGCAGTATTGTCCCTGGCCTGATGTCCTCTGACAAAACCCACTTGATCGGGGTGAATTGGAGATGGAGGGAGTGGTTGTAATCACCTAGCCGTGGCTTTTGCAAAGATCTTTAAATCCTCATTAAACTGTGATATCGATGGATAATTTGCACACGCTGCGGGATCCTTACCTTCTTGATGTATAATTGCAGCATGCACCTCCATTGCCTGCTGAGGAAAGTGAGAAGCCTCAGAGATCAAGTTGAATGCTAAAGTCATCTGCGGTAGGAGAACATCTAGAAATTTTTTATAGAAAGATAGTGAGACTGTCAGGTACCGGGCTTTTCCCAGCCTTCATTGATCTGAGCATGTCTTGAAGTTCCTTTATCTTGAAGTCCTGCACCAAAGATGAAATCGCCTTCAGGGAGAGGCGGTTAGGGAACAGCAGAGAAATTACCATCTGGGTCAGGAGGTAAGTTGTATAGGGAGTAGTAAAAGGTCGTAATGATTCCACCATGTGATCAAATTGCAGATGGAGTTGTCCCCGGTCATCACGAACTCGCCAGACATGAGCAGCCCCTGTCTACAGCAGACCATTCTAGCCAGAAGCTTACCAGATTTGTTCCTCTGGGTGTATCCTTTTATACCTAAACCATTGATAGGAGTGAAAGGAGGCCGCTTTCATATGTAAGGAGATATCGAAACTTGCCTCTACTGACAGATTTTTTTATATATGTTTTCGCTCCAGGCTTCATAACCTGGCTAGCATAGTGTTAAGTTGCTCAGTTCTTTCCTGTTTCCATATTGCACCAAGGCGTATACATTTTCTTCTGATCTCTGCCTTCTGTGCCTCCCAAACTGTCGGGAATGGACAGTGAAATATTCTGCCAGTTTATCAGAGATCATCTTCCCTACTTCGCTATTGTCAATAAGTAGCTCTTTCAGTCTTCATGTTGCGCTCCGTGTTTTCCCACCTGGCAGGCATACCTCAATATAAATAGGAATATGGTCCAACCATTTGATGTTCCCAATCATAGGTTTATGGATGTATTGTAGTGAATAATGGTTGCAGAGGATCAAGTCTATCCGTGAATACTTTGCATGCACCAGGGAGAAAAATGTGAAATCCTTGTCTACTGGTGGTGCTATTCACCAGGCATCAAGTATATTATATTTATCAAGAGTATCATTGAATCGCCTAGTAATAGTGGAGCTATAGGAAGAGTGAGGCGGACTACAGTCCAGTAGCTGGTTAGGTGCGAAGTTGAAGTCTCCTCCCATCAAGAGCAATCCTACCCTGAAGGAGTCTATTTTGTCTGGGTGAGAGGAAAGAAAGGATGTGTGACCCATATTAGGAAAGTATATATTCAGCAGTGTCAGAATGTTTCTCAGCACATCCCCTTCACTAGAACTTATCTACTACCCTCAGGGTCCAATATAGAATCCCTCGTCTCCCACGGGGGTGACTGCTGTATGAGTTGCAACTCCCTTTTGATTTTGTGGACGCTTACGAATACCACCGATGGGGAGAGTGTTGCAGGCTAATAATAAGATGTGCCTCCTTCCTAAAGTGTGTTTCTTGTATAAAGAGTAATTTTGTGTACTCACAGATCGTATGCCTCAACAACATGCTTCTCTGCTACATTCAAGCCACGCACATTGAGAGAGAAGCAGCTTGCATTCTTTGCCTCTGTCATAGACAAAGGGTAAGGAAGGATGCATCCGAGTGCACTTGGAGGAATGGTCAGGAACCGAGGAGGGAGTAAGGAAAAAAAGTAAGTGGGCAAGGATCAACCGAAAACGGACATAGCAGAGAAGAAGAGGAAAGCTGACGCATTAGCTAAAAGGAAAAAATAGAGAGACAACCTATAAAAAGGACAGAAATCCTCAAAGGCGGAGACTGTCTGGGTGAGCTAAGGGGGACAGGCCAAAACATGGAAAACTTAACTGTCCAAAAACCAGTGACAAGGGTGTGGATGCATGTGAACATTTCAGGCAGGGAACAGTCAGTGCAGATAGTATTACTTCCCAGATGTAACTGGAGTGATATGCCTCAACAGGGCTATGAGCTTCACGGAGGAGGGGGCCAGGGTAATAATGGGTAAAGGGTGTGAGTGAAGCGTACATTCAGACCCTAAACATGGGACATTTCTGTTCAATTTAGACTTTGCCTCCGTCCTGTAGTAATATCTCCTTCCACCAATGAAATAAAATTCTCCCTCTCTATTGTGAAACCCCTGAATTCCTGTTGAAGTATTGGAGTTCTGTAGTATATATCAAACTGTGTAAAAGCAAGAACTTTTGATATGGTAAGCCCAAATTGGTCATCTTTGTTCAAACAATGATGAAAGCAAATATACAACACAAATGGTTGGTATTTAGAGTTTTGAAATGATGCTTCTTTCTCAGGTCCTTGAGAGCTTTAAAATAATGGATTACAGCCTGCTGCTGGGGGTCCACAACATGGAACAACAGGAAAGGGAGCGACAGACAGAGGGTGCACATAGCCATGCTGATGAGAAGCGTCCAGTGGCACAAAAGGCGCTATATTCCACAGCAATGGAGTCCATCCAAGGGGGAGCAGCTCACGGGGAATCTATAGACACAGATGATATGTAAGTATACTTCTCCAAAGGGGAAGCAGCACTGTGGAGACTGAACCCTTGGAGGTGACAGTCTGTTGGGTTTGCTTGATGGTTAGGTCACTGTAGGGTTGATTTGGTTAAACCCTGCTCTGGCAGGGCTAGGCAGCAATGTGGCCTCTACTTTGATATGGAGAAGGAGAGGCCTCTGCGTGGGCGACCACTGCTTTTGTAGGGGAAAGTTGCAGTGGTGGCCCTAGACTGGAAAATGGAAAGGGCTGTGACAGCCTCATCTCTAGGGCCAAGGAGGTGGTGTGGGGCCAGGAGATATGGCCGAGATGTCCTCTGCTTAATTCGGGGAGGCAACATGGGTGGCCCTTTCTCAGGAAGAGAGAGCGGCAGATGGAGAGGGCTCTGCCTAAGATGATGGGGTTGGGTATCCTGAGTAGGCCTCAACTCAAGAAAGAGGTGGACTGCGCAGCCTCTGCTGTGGCAGCCGAGAGTCTTCTGCTGCTGAGGGAGGTGGCACACAAGGAATATTTTGATTGGGCAGTGGAAGTCTGGAGGGACCTCTGGAGAGGCTGTGGGAGATAGAAGAGACTTCTGATACAACAGGGGCAGCTCTTGGTGAGGGGTTGGATCTGTAGGGTTGGTAAGGAGACCAAATAGTATATTTTCCTCTCCCAAACACTAGAATGTACATATCATACCAAAAAAAAAAGCTTTTTTCCATCATCACACTGGGAGAGCCACATTAAATTAGGCATAACAGCAGGGATTTTGAATATTAATCTTTAGGTTCACAGGTCACATTTTCGTTATTTCCCTGCTTGTGCACAGGTGGGTAATCCGTTTCTCTGTTGTCCAATACAGGTTACTGGTAACTTTGGGTAGGAGATCCACCCCTTTAACTAGACAGGAACAATTCTAGAAGTGAATGCAGGGGGTGGAGCCTACCTTCCCTCCTTGGCTGCAGCTAGCCATTCGGCTCCATTAAGATTTTTTCCTTGGTGAAGACACAGGCAAGAGAACAGTTCTGCTATAGTTTTAGCTAATTTTTTATTTTTCTATTAGATATGGAATAGCACCGTTAGGCGGATTACCATAACTGACAATGCCCTTAAATGTGGCTTGTTCAGTATCCAGGTATGTTTTGTGGACCTTAAGCCCTGGGGGGGGGAAATCTTGGGCTCAAGTTCTTTCCTCAGGAGTTTGCCCACTAAGGCTTCTTCTTAATACATGGTAGTCTGAAGACAGAAGATCTGCAGGAAAGGTGAGCAACCCTTTGAGTGCTGCAGGTCCACATGTCCCACAGTGCCCCTTCGCACAGAGGTTTTCCTTTGGAGTTCCTATTGCACAGTCCTGCACTCATTGGGTTTATCTGTATGCCTGTTGGGTGTTTTGGAGCAAGTTTCTGTGGTAACTTAACTCTTTAGCTGCTGGTTTTGCATTTTTTGGGTGTTGGCACTTTCCCTTCTGGGTTTAGTGTTTTTTTTTTGGGTCTGCTAACATGTTCTAGTGCTGTTTCATGTAATCTTAATTCACAGTTTCAATTTTGCAAAATTTGTGTTCCGCGCGCTTTACCGCCTAGACACCATTGCTCCAACTGTACAGTTTAGGACATATCTCTGCAACTGGTAAACGTAGCTACTTCAGAGATGGCTCATTTTAATTGTCTGCTCTTGCTCTGTCATCCGGTTAACATTTTGTGTGTTGGGGGCTGAGGGGGCTTTGGGCACTGTTGGGGTACTTTTTCTGGGAAAACTATGTTTCCCATGAGAGCTTGCTTCGCGCATTCGTTACTGATTGGCTCCTGCCACGGCAACCATTTTGTGCCTTTTCCTGAATGAGTATCCTATGCAGGGCTTGGACTCTCCTTCTCTCCTATGCAGATTAACCCTTCGCCTGCCAGATAAGTACATTTTATCAATTTCTGTTGTGAAATTTTAATCTTACACACTGTATTTGGGGATTCCTTATACGTTAAACGTTTTGACGTTTCTAATCTGTTAGAGCTTGGGGCCAGTCTTAAGACTAAGGACTCTGGGGTCTCTGTGTCTCCTATTGTGCATTGCTCCTAATGTAATTCAGGGTTACCTAGAGAATTTTCAGGTCATTTATGCCCAGTATGGTCTGATGTCCCTGAGTCTCTCCCAGGGACCTCCAGCCAGGCATTAGAGCCAGTTTGGGTGCAAGAGTTCAAGGCTGCTACTAGAGACCTCTGGTCTACATTGCAACTCTTTCCATCCCAGTTACAGGGGGTCTTCCATTCCTGGCAGAACCCTTTTTCTGTCAGATCGTCCTTGCCAAAAACGCAGGGAATATTTGACGTATCAGATTCCTCTGAGGAGGAACTGTTGGTGGATTCGGATGTTTAGGAATGTTTTGCTGTGGGCTCCTCTCAGTTCTGTTTTTGGGGACCACTTTGAGGCCGATCCTGATCCCTCGGCTGAGGGCTTGATCAGAGCCATCTTAACTACCCTAAACATTCCCTTAGTTCAGGAGGTTTCTTCGGATCCCGCTGATGTATTTCAGGAGCCTAAAAGGCCCTATACTTGTTTTTCCACCTAACCCCACTCTTGACCTCCTTGTGTCTGATGAGTGGAAGTCTCCGGACAGGAAACCTTCTGTTTGCAAGAAATTTGCCAAGCTTTACCCCTTCTCTGAAACAGCGCTTGCTCAGTGGGTTCATCCCCCAAAGTGGATGCTCCTGTCTCCACTGCCTGCCAGTTGCTGATGCTTCCACTCTGAAAGACTGGACTGACAAGAAGCTTGAGGTCTCCCTCAAGTCCATTTTTGCCACTGCTGGTACTGCCATGCGTCCAGCGTTCTCTGCGGCATGGGTGAATCGGGCCATTGCGGTCTGGACTGAACAGCTCACCCTGGCTGTCCGTCATGGTGCTCCTACTTCGGATATGTTGCGGCTTCTTGCCAACATATCTGAGGCCCAGCACTATGTTTCTGCTGCCTTTTTTGATGCCATCCGTTTGGTGGCAAGGGTTTCCACCATGTCTGTGGTTGCCAGACAAGCTCTTTCGCTCAAGATCTGGTCTGCTGACACTGCTTCCAAGAGAGCTTTGCTCTCATTGCCTTTTCAAGGCACCTCTTTGTTTGGGCCAGATCTTAAGGATCTGATTAGTGAGGCCGCAGGGGGCAAGAGTACCCTTCTGCCTATGGTCCCCAGGAGGAAGACACCTCTCAAACTTAATCAGCTTTTTTCCATTCCTTCCAGACTAAGTCACGTCCAGCGAACCAGGAGGTTCCCTCAGCTCCGCGTTCCTCTTCCAAGCCCAAACAGCAATGGAAGCCCAAGGTCTCCTCCAAGACTAAGGCTTCCAAGCCTCTTTCGGCATGACTCGCCGAACCCAGGTCCCCACTCGGCTGTGGGTGGCTGTCTGCGTCACTACCACAGAGTCTGGGAGGATTCAGTGGAGGACCCGTGGGTTTTACAGGTGGTGGTGGAAGGGTACAGGATCCCTTTCGCCCCTCTCTCTCTTCCTCCATTTTGGTTTTTCCCCTCCGAGAGCAGAGATACGCCGTCTGTTCAATGGCGCTATCCAGGCCCTTCTGGACAAGGATGTTCCGGAACCTGTTCCAATTCGGGACAGAGGTATGGGTTTTTAATCAAACCTCTTTGTGGTCTCCAAGAAGGACGGCGGTTGTTGTCCCGTTATGGATTTGAAGGATCTCAATTCCTTTGTGATCAAGACTCATCACCAGGAGTCCCTAAGGACGGTGATTGCTGCTATTTCCCTGGGGGAATTCCTTGCCTCCCTGGATCTTCATGACGCGTATCTACACATCGCCATTCATTCAGAGAGTCGGCAGTATCTCAGATTTGCCTGAGTCCAAGGGCGTTTTCAGTTCTTCCCCTTGGTCTGACTACAGCTCCTCAAGTCTTCAACTGTGTCCTGGGAGCTTAAGTATCTGCCCTCCATTGGGATGGCATCAACATGGACAAGTCAGATCTTGTCCCATCCCAGCATCTGGTCTTCCTGGGCATTCTCTTCGACACTCAAACTCCTTCCATCCAGAATTGAGGAGTGCTTTTAGAAGACACAGCATCCACCTTTCCAAATTGACTGAGTGGGGGCAGTCAGATTCCTCCATCTATGTATGCTGATCACTATTAGTGAGTTGGAACACTGTGAGGATGGTGTTTACTGGTGGTGGTCCTTTATTGGCAAGACTTACTGCACTAGTGAGCGCCTTTCTCTTTCTTCTCGTTTGTCTTCGACATTCCGCAGAGCATGGTGTTTCTCACGGACAAGGTGGCTCACCAGATCGCCAACAGGGTCTCTGCTGTTCTGGCTCACGATCCAGTTCCAGCCAAGAAGCTGTCCTCTCTAGTGGGGAAATTCATCTCCACCATAGAAGCGGTCCCATTTGCCATGGCTCACACGAGGTAAATCCAGAGGTTCGTGATCCAGGGGTCAGCTGGACCTTCTGAAGACATCAGTAACCCTCTCTCTTCATGTGGAACTGAGTTTGTTGTGGTGGCTCGACCTCTCCAATCTGCAGAAGGGCAAGTCCTTCCTTATATCCTTCTGGACCACTGTGACTACGGATGCCAGCCTCTCCGGCTGGGCAGCGGTCCTGGGTCGCCTGATTGCTCAGGGTCGGTGGTCTCCAGAGGAATCTCTCCTTCCCATCAACGTGTTGGAGCTTCGGGCAATATTTCATGCCCTTCATCACTGGACACCCCAGCTGGAAGAATGCCCAGTCCGGGTCCAGTCCGACAACGCCACAGCTGTGGCTTACATCAACAAGCTGGGCGGAACAAGAAGTATCGCCGCTTGGTTAGAGGTGAAGGCTATTTTGTCCTGGGCAGAAGAACATGCTCCTGCCATATCCGCAGTGCACATTCTTGGCGTAGAGAACGTCATGGCGGACTTCCTCAGTCGACACACGGTGGACAGCGGAGAGTGGAAACTGCATCCAGAAGTGTTCACCCACATTGTTCAGAAGTGGGGTCTTCCTTGCATCGACCTGATAACGACAAGACACAACCGGAAGGTTCCGTGGTTCTGCTCTCGCTGGAGGGATCCTCTAGCTCTAGCGGTTGATGCCATGTCCATTCTTTGGTTATTTCATCTGGCTTACATCTTCCTCCCCTTCCTATGTTACACAGGGTGTTACGGAAATTTAGACTGGAGCTCTGTCCAGTCATTCTGATTGCTCCGTACTAGCCTTGGCAGGCTTGGTTTCCGGAGCTTCTGGGTCTGTCAGTGGCGGAGCCATTCCAGCTCCCTTGCTGTCCGGATCTTCTTCTACAGGGTTATCTGTGGAAGGAGGATGTTCATAATCTAGTTCAGAGGTTCTCAACCCGTGCCTTCAGTGGCCACTAACAGGCCAGGACTTAGGAATTTCTCTGCTAGAACACAAGTGTGTTGATCAGAGGTTCAGTCATATTGATTAACTCACCTGTGCTCTTAAAAGGAAATTCTCAAATCCTGGCCTAGTACCCACTGATGACACGGGTTGAGAACCACTGGTCTAGCTTGACAGCTTGGAAATTGAATCCTCAATATTGAAGATGAAAGGTTTTTCTTCTGGTGTGGTGGCTACTATGCTCCGTGCCCGCAAACCTGTTTCTTCTAAGGCCTACCATCATGTCTGGTTGACGTTTCTGTCATTTGCTGGTAGGGACCTTTCTCAGGAATTTGATCTGCCTATGGTCCTGGCTTTCTTGCAGGACAGTGTGGATAAATGCCTCTGTTTGAGCTCCCCTAAGGTTCAGAGTTCTGCTCTCTCTGTTTTCTTTCAGAGGCGCATTGCTGTTCTTCCTGATGTCAAGGTTTTCTTCTAGGGCGTTGCTCATACTCGCCTTGTTTTCAAGACTCCTGCTCCTCAGTGGGATCTTAACTTGGTTTTGGGTGTCCTTCAGTGCCCTCCCTTTGAGTACTTGGCTTCTATTTTTCTACACCTGCTGACGAGGAAAATGGCCTTTCTCCTGGTGATCGTGTCTGCCCACCGTGTTGCGGAGTTACGTGCTCTGTCTTGTAGACCACCCTTTTTGGTGTTTCACAAAGGCGGTGCTTCGTACTTCGCAGGAGTTTCTCCCGAAGCTGGTCTCTGAGTTCCACATTAATCAGGAGATTGTGGTGCCTTCTTTCTGCCCTGACCCTACTTCTGACAAGGAGAGGGATCTCCACTTGTTAGAGGTGGTGCGTTGTCTCAAGTTTTATGTACATCGCACTGAGTCCATTAGACAATCTGACGCGCTGTTTGTCATTCCCGAGGGCTCCAGGGCAGGGAGACCTGTATCCAAAGTGACTGTAGCGTCTTAGATCAAGTCCACTATTTGTAAGGCTTACGAGCTATGGAAGAAGCCTGTTCCCTTTCGGGTCACTTCTTATTCTACTAGATCTATTGGGGCTTATTGGGCTTATAAGAATCAGGCCTCCGATGATCAGTTGTGCAAGGCTGCCACTTAGTCGTCTGTGCACACCTTTTCGAAGCACTACCGTGTTGATGTGCTGGCATCGGCTGACGCCAGTTTTGGGAGTAAGATCCTGGAAGCAGTCTTGCCTGTCTAGGATCATCTTTGGTTCTTTGGTGCTTCCTTCACTTTTGAGCCCTGTTTGCTCTAGTTCAGTGTGCTGTGTAACTGTTCCTGGGGTGTTGTTACCCCTGGTCAGTGCTCGTTGACACTTCATTTGTTTTGTTGGGCTATCTCTGATCTAATGGTTCATATCTGCTCTGGTGACTTTGGGGGCCTTGCGCCTGGTCCTTGCCTTACTTCCCGCCCCTGGGAAACTCAATGGTTGGACATCCCAAAGTTACCAGTAACCTGTATTGAACGACAGAGAAAAGAGGATTTTAGTCTTACCTGTTAAATCCCTTTCTCTTAGTCCATACAGGTTACTGGTCTCCCACCCTGTCAAGGGACCATGTTTGGCTTTCCTGTGGCAGACTGTGGGAGTCCTTCTGGGTCATAGTTAGTGTCTCAAATCTTACTGGAGCTGATTGGCTAGCTGCAGCCAAGTAGGGAAGGTTGGCTTCACCCCCTGCACACACTTCTAGAATTGATCCTGCCTAGTTAAAGGGGCGGATCGCCTACCCAAAGTTACCAGTAACCTGTATGGACTAAGAGAAAAGGATTTAACAGGTAAGACTAAATCCTCTTTTTTCTTTAGTTGTTATGAAACACAGGTCTTCCACCCAGAGAATGGGACCCTTGTGGTATTGCTTTCCTGGGAAGAGGAGTCCTCTTGGAGTCTCTAAGTAGATTCTCTTCTTCCCCGCTTACTTTTTCTTGTGTGGCTTCAGTCACATGAATTCTGGGAGTTAGTGGGTGGGGGAGATTGAGCTGGAGGAGGAGGAGGGAATCTCCACCCATAAGACTTTGTCTTTTGAGATGTGTCCTGCCCTCCGGGAAGAGGGACTCAACCCCATGGTACCTATGTTGCATATGGACTAAAGAGAAAAGGATTTAACAGATAAGAACACTAAAATCCTATATTGCATCAGTATATACCAGGAAACAAGAAATGTTAGAAGAGCCTCAAAAAGTAACAATTAAAACCATACCATTTTTGGATATTGGATTAACACAAGAAGAGGGCATGATGGTATACATCCAGGGGTTCTTTAGGAACTCAGTGCAGTGTTAGCAAGACCCCTATTTTTATTCTTTAAAGATTCTCTCACCACAGGCTTAGTGCTATAAAATTGGTGTAAAGCCAGTGTAGTGCCTTTATTTAAGAAGGGAACTAAAACAGAACCTAGGAATTATAGACCTGTGAGTTTGACCTCTGTAGTGGGAAAACTGCGAGAAGGGATAATAAGAGATTATATTCATGATTACACAGCATAAAATAAGATTATTAGCAGGAATCAACATGGTTTTATGTAGATTGTGCCAAACTAATATTTTCAGCTTCTATGAAGAAGTAAGTAGCAACCTAGATAACGGTAAAGCAGAAGATGTAGTTTATCTAGATTTTGCAAAGGCATTTGATACGGTGCCACTCAGGAGTCTTGGGCATTAAATAAGGAAATTGGGTCCAGGGGATGACTTTTGCAATTGGATAGAAAACTGGTCGCAGGATAGGGAATACTGTGGTGTTGTAAATGGACAATTCACCAATACAGTTAAAGTTGAGAGCATGTTTATAGATGACCTGGAAAAGATATAGAAAGCAAAATATCAATATTTGGAGATGACACAAATTTATGCAATATTATAAATTCAGAACAGGATATTTGTTCACTACAGAGGGATTTACATAAAATGTCAGATTGAGAAAACAAATGAAATATGAAGTTTAAAGCAGGAAAGTGTATAGTCATGCATTTGGGAAAGAAAAAAATACCAATGCTACTTATGAACTTAAAAAAAGAAACAAGGGGGCAACAGTAGTGCCTTATCTCTAAGAATTATCTATATGTAAAAGTAGTGATGTAAATCTGCTCACATTTAGCATGCACTGTGTAGTGAACTTGCGTTTACAAACAGCTGTATAAGCATACAGAGATAATATTACCTTCTATGTTCGGTATCATTCGAGTTTCCTCTCGCTCCTTCTCTGAAATGTGAAACCAAACACTGAGCACAGGTAAGCTTGAATATATCCTCAGAATATCTTTATGAAAAACCGTTAAAGTTGTGTAATACACAACACAACCCTCCATCACTGGAGCTCCTGGAGGGGGCTGAGTGCCAGCCTCCTGCCCACAGACTATGGACCTGGCCCTGGAACGGGATATGGCCTACCCCTGAGACTAATCACTGCCCTTGGTCATGGAGGCCTCCATGCCCTGGTCTCCTGGAGGGGCCAGGACCCCACCCCACCCTACAGACTGCCCAGCTGTGAGGGCTGTCACAGGAACAGGGTGGTGTATTTGTTGAGAGAGTTATGCTCTGATCTGATGTTTGTCATTTAATTATGTAGTGATGTAATCATGTTTGCTGTTTACAGTCCTTTGTCCCCCATATGGAGGCTCCCTTTGTAAGACTTTTGTATTCCCATTGTTCCTTTTTGTATTATGTGCCCCTCCACCACTGACCCCATTGTATTCATTGTGTATACTCCCATATGTTGGTTGAAGTGACTTGTATCCTATTGCATTCTAAGATGTGTTGATAATGCAGTTATGTGTGTATATAAACCCTGTATGTTGTACAATAAAGAGTACTTATTTTCACACTACATTGCCAATAGTGGTTTGGGTGGCTGGAGAGATCGGTGGGTGCAGTCCCAAGTTAAGGGAGCACTGGTTGGCGGAGCTACCCGTTTGGGGTAGCGGGGCTCCGTCAAATTGGTGTTAGCTGTGGGATGCTTCCTAACTTACAGGACATTCAGACCATCACCGGGATCTATCTCCAGGATCGGATATGTCAGAGCTTGTGCTGGTGGAAAGGGATCATGCCCGCTGGCAGCTCTGGTGGGATGTTATCCAGATGCAACATAAATACCTAGGAATGGTCCTCCCAACCTCTGAGGAAAGGTACTGGCTCCAGCGGGAATTGCAGATGCCATTTCTGGGGGGCACAGCCCAGGGAGGGATGGGTGGCTGAAATGGATGTGCTGGTCCAGGCAGAGCTGAGCTTGGATGAAGGATACTGGACTCTTGATGGGTTGCAGCACAGTTGTGTCCGGGGCTGGAGGATAAAGATCCCACAGAGAGCTATGGCTTTGGTGGCCCAGTATTACTATTCAAAAGTTTCCAGGAGGATTACAACTTTGGCAGTGTAGCAGAGTGGAGGAGAGAGGACCTCCGGGTGCTCACCGAAGGCTGAACTGTACTCTTTTGTTACCCAAGAATGGGAACTGGAAAAGGCTTATCAAAAAGCTGTTCAACCTCGCTCAACAGCATGCCCCAGAGATTCTGGATTTCCTAGAGTTAACAGAGGTGCCGGATTTCCGAGACATAGGGGTGGATTAGACCATGCTCTCCACTCCTGGGTCAGAGGGATTCTGGGCAGCTGGCCCAGATCTGATACCGGAGCTGTTCAACTTAGCTCAAAGGCAGGATCCAGAGACTGAGGATTATATGAATTTAATCAATTTGAAATCTGAGGATGTTGGCTTCCCTCCCGAGCGGCAGAGTTTTCCATGTATGGTAATGGGACTGCGGTCTCCACTAGCACAACCGCAGCAGAAGACCTGGCATCAGGGCAGAGCACAGCTGGTCTCTGCCCACCACTTCCCATTTTCCCGAGCCTGACCGCGAAATTCCCGCAGTGTCCGGTCCTAAAGCACCAGCAGATGTGTGGTCATTGGGGCAGAGCACTGCTGGTCTCTGCCCACTCATATCTGTTGACCTTGTCCTGGGGAGTGGGACCAGCTCCTCCCCAGCGGCTCCGTTGCCCCTGCCCTGGAGAGTGGGACCACCGCCCTCCCCAGTGGCTCCGTTGCCTGTACCCTAGGGAGTGGGATCAAGATCCTCTCCAGCGGCTCTGTCACCCCTGACCTGGTGAGAGGGACCGAGGTCCTCATCAGCGGCATTGTTGACCCTGCCCTGGAGAGTGAGACCAATGTCCTCTCCATCTTCCCCGTCACCCCTGCTCTGGGGAGTGGGACCAGCGTCCTCCCCAGCAGCTCTGTTGCCCCTGCACTGGAGAGTGGGACGAATGCCCCTTTGCCTCAGCCACCCTGCCTACTCTCCAGCAGCTGAGAGGACTCTGGGGAGAAGGCGCAGTTGACATTTCTACCAGTGGCAGTTATATTTTAAGGGAGAGGCAGAGGTCGGCCTGGTGGGTACTGCATTTGGAATGGCAGACTGGTTGGGACATTGATGAGCCAGGTGAGCTGACTGACTGCAGAGTCAACCTGTTTGGGGTCTCCTCCTGGGTCAGTCCCCTTTGGAAGTGTGTGAAATGTAACGGAACCCTCCATCACTGGGGCTCCTGGAGGGGACTGTGGGCCAGCCTCCTTCCCTCAGACTATGGACCTGATCCTGGAACATGATATGGCCTCCCCCTGAGACTAATCACTGCCCCGTTTTCCTCTGGTCATGGAGGCCTCCATGCCCTGTGCTCCTGGAGGGGCCTGGGGCCCAGCCCCACCCTACAGACTGCCCAGCTGTGAGGACTATCTCAGGAACAGGGTGGTGTATTTGTTGAGAGAGTTATGCTCTGATCTGATTCAATTATGTTGTCCTTTCTCTGTCATCCAGTACAGGTTACTGGTAACTCTGGGAGGCGATCTGCCCCTTTAATAGGCAGGAACAATTCTAGAAGTGTATGCAGGGGGTGGAGCCTACCTTCCCTCCTTGGCTGCAGCTAGCCAATCAGGTCCAGAAATATTTCTTCCTTGGTGAAGACAACAGGCTGAGAACAGTTCTGCTATAGTTTTAGAATCTTTTTTATTTTCTGTTAGATATGGAATACCACCATTAGGCAGATTACCATAACTGACAATGCCCTTAGATGTGGCTAGCTCAGTATCCAGGTGCTTTTTGTGGATCTTAATCCCTGAGGGGGAAAATCTTGATTCCAAGTGCTTCCCCAGGAGTTACCCACTGAGGTTACTTCTTACTACATGGTAATCTGAAAACAGAAGATCTTCAGGAAAGGTGAGCAACCCTTTGAGTGCTGCAGGTACACTTGTCCCCCAGTGCCCCTTTGCACAGGGGTTATTCCTGGGAGTTCTTATTGCACACTCCTGGACTCACTGGGTCTATCTGTATGTCTGAGTGTTTGGAACAGGTTTATGTGGTAACTTAACCCTTTATCTGCTGGTTTGGCACTTTTTAGGGAGTTTTCTAACACTTTTCCTACTGGTTTAGTGTTTTTTGGGTGTCCTCACACGTTCTATTAATGTTTTGCACATTTTACTGTTTTACATTTAAATTTGTAAAATTTGAGTACCGCACCTTTAAGGCACGCTTTACTGCATAGACACCATTACTCCATTCACTTCTATGAGACCGTACTGTTTGGGACGTATCTCTGCAACCATTTAACCTAGCTACTTCAGAGAGGGCTCATTATAATTGGGTGATTTATTGTACAGTAAGGTTATTCGACACTGTGAGAATGTCTATACCACTGGAGCTTGGGGCTAGACCTAAGACTAAGGAGGCTGGGGTCTCTGTATTCCCCATTGCGGATTGCTATTCCTGTCACTCAAGGCTACCTAGAGAATTCTCAGGTCATTTATGCCCAGCATGTTTTGATGTCCCTGATAGCATTTCAGGGACCTCCATCCATGCAATAGAGCCAGCTTGGGTGCAAGAGTTCAAGGCTGCGACTAGGGACCTTAGGTTCACATTGCAACTCTTTCCATCCCAGTTGCAGGGGGCCTTTCAGACTTGGCAGGCCCCCTCCTTAGTCAAGTCTTCCCTGCCCAAACCTCAGGAAGTACCTGTCGTGTCAGATTCCAATGAGGAGGAACTGCTGGTAGATTCGGATGTTGAGGAGTGTTCTGTGTTGGGGCCCTCTCAGTGTTTTGGGAACCCTTTTGAGGCTGATCCTGAGCCCTCCGCTGAGGGCCTGTTCAGGGCCGTCTTAACTACTGTTAACATTCCCCTAGTTCAGGAGGTCCCTTCTGATCCTTCTGAAGGAGCCTGCAAGCCCCTTACTTTCCACCTAATCCCACTCTTGACCGCCTTGTGTCTGAGGAGTGTAAATCCCCAGACAAGAAACCCTCTGTGTCCAAGAAATTGA
Source organism: Rhinophrynus dorsalis (assembly GCA_037306005.1). NCBI lineage: Eukaryota > Metazoa > Chordata > Amphibia > Anura > Rhinophrynidae > Rhinophrynus > Rhinophrynus dorsalis. The sequence goes on from CM074718.1 coordinate 295,618,269, forward strand.
CAAGCTTTATCCCTTTTCTGAAGCTGCGCTTGCTCATTGAGTTCATCCCCCCAAAATGGATGCTTCTGTTTCCAGACTATATAAACCTACTGCCTTACCAGTCTCTGACGTGTCCGCTCTGAAGGACTGGACAGACAGGAAACTTGAGGTTTCCCTCAAGTCCATTTTTGCCACTGCTGGTTCTGCTATGCGTCCAGAGTTGTTTGCATCATGGGTGAACCAGGCCATTGCGGTCTGGACTGAAAAGCTCACCAGGGCTCTCCGTTAGGATGCACCTACTTCAGATATGTTTCACCTTCTTGCCAACATTTCTGAGGCACAGCATTATTTGATGCCATCCGTTTGGTGGCTAGGGTTTCCACCATGTCTGTGGTGGCCAGGCAAGCTCTTTGGCTCAAGATCTGGTCTGCTGACACCGCTTCCAAGAAAGCTTTACTTTCCCTACCTTTCAGGGTACCTCTTTGTTTGGGCCAGGAAGAAATTGCTGCTTAAGCATAACCGGTATTTTCGTTCCTTTCAGAATGAGACACGTCCGGTGAACCAAATGGTTCCCTCAGCTCCACGTACCTCCTCCAAGCACAAACAGCAATGGAAGCCCAAGGTCTCCTCCAAGCCCAAGGCTTCCAAGACTACTTTGGCATGACTTGCTGAACCCAGGTCAGCACTCTGCTGTGGGTGGTTGTCTGTGACACTATCACAGCATTTGGGAGGGCTCAGTTGCAGACCCATGGGTTTTACAGGTAGTGAAGGAAGGGTACAGGATCCCTTTCATTTGTCTTCCTCCCTTTCATTTTCATCCTTCTCGCACACCTCAGGGTGCAGAGAAACTCTGTCTGTTCAACAAGGATTTGGACAAGGATTTTCTAGAGCCGGTGCCTATCAAGGACAGGAGTTTGGGTTTCTACTCAAACTTCTTTGTGGTCACCAAAAAGGACAGCGGTTGTCGCCTTATTTTGTACTTGAAGGATCTCAATTCCTTTGTGACCCGCACTGGGGGAATTCCTTGCTTCTCTGGATCTTCACATTGCCATTCATCCAGAGAGCTGGCAGTAGCTCCGGTTTGCCTGCAACAGGGGACATTTTCAGTTCTCAGCTCTTCCATTTGTTCTGACTATGGCTTCTCAGGTCTTCAACCGTGTCCTGGGTGCCTTGATATCCCTTCTCCACAGGAACGGCATCAGAGTTACTCCATACATGGACAACTTGCTTCTGAAAGTCCTCTCTGCGGAACTTCTTCATAAGCAAGTTCAGCACTGCATTCAAGCTCTCACCCATCACAGGTGGATCATCAACTTGGACAAGTCAGATCTTGTCCAATCCCAGCGTATGGTCTTCCTGGGCCTTCTCTTATACACTCAGAAGAGCATGGTGTTCCTCACGGAGGAGGTTTTCGAGATTCTGCCTCAGGATCCAGTTCCAGCCCAGAAGCTATCCTCTTTGGTGGGGAAATTCATATCCACCATAGAAGCAGTTCCTTTTGCCATGGCGCACACCAGGGAGCTCCAGAGGTTCATGATCCGGTTGACCCTTGCACTCCTGGATCTTCTGAAGACGTCTGTTTCTCTTCCTCTTCGTGTGCAACTGAGCTTGTCATGGTGGCTCAACCTTTCCAAACTGCTGAAGGCAAGTCCTTCCTGTTACCCCTCTTGACCAAGGTGACGACGGATGCCAGCTTCTCCGGCTGGGGAGCGGTCCTGGGTCGCTTGAGCTCTCAGGTCCGGTGGTCTCCGGTGGAGTCCCTCCTTCCAATCAACATATTGGAGCTTTGGGCGATATTTCATGCCCTTCCACATCGGACTTCTCAGTCGGAAAACTGTCCGGTCCGAGTGGAATCCGACAACGCCACGGCCGTGGCTTACATCAACAAGCAAGGAGGATCAAGAAGTCCTGTCCTGGGCAGAAGAACATGTTCCTACCATATCCGCAGTGCACATTCCAGGCGTAGACAACGTCATGGCGGACTTCCTCAGTTGACACACAGTGGACAGAGGAGAGTGGGAGTTGCACCCAGAGGTGTTCCTCCTTACATCGACCTGATGGCAACAAGACACAACAGGAAGGTTGCGAGGTTCTTCTCTCGGTGGAGGGACCCTCTGGCTTTAGCAGTAGATGCGATGTCCATTCCTTGGTTATTTCCTTTGGCTTACATCTTTCCTCTCCTCCCCATGATGCACAGGGTGTTACGGCAATTATGGCTGGAGCGTTGTCCAATTATTCTGATTGCTCCATACTGGCCTTGTCAGTCTTGGTTTCCGGAGCTCATGGACCTGTCAGTGGCGGAGCCGTTTCAGCTCCCCTACCATCCGGGTCTTCTTCTACAGGGTCACCTGTGGAAGGAGGATGTTCATTGGCTAGCTTTGACGGCTTGGAAATTGAATCCTCATTATTAGGAAGACAGGCTTTTCTTCTGGTGTGGTGGCTACTGTGCTCAGTGCCCGCAGACTTGTTTCTTCCAAGATCTACCATCGTGTCTGGTCGACCTTTTTGTCTTGGTGTGCTGACAAGGACCTCTCTCAGGATTTTGATCTGCCTATGGTCATGGCCTTTTTGCAGGATGGTGTGGATAAAGGCCTCCATTTGAGTTCCCTTAAGGTTCAGACTTCTGCTATTTCTGTTCGCATTGCCATCCTTCTTGATGTTAAGGTTTTCTTCCAGGGCGTTGCTCATGCTCGTCCTGCCTTTAAGATTCCTGCTCCTCAGTGGGATCTTAACTTGGTTTTGGGCATTCTTCAGCGCCCCCCATTTGAGTCTTTGGCTACTATTCCTCTATGCCTCTTGACGTGGAAAGCGGCCTTCCTCCTGGCGATTGTATCTGTCCGCCATGTCTCGCAGTTACATGCTCTGTCCTGTAAACTGTCCTATTTGGTGTTTCACAAAAACAAGGCGGTGCTTGGCACTTCTCAGAAGTTTCTTCTGAATGTGGTCTCTGAGTTCTTCATGAATCAGGAGGTTGTGGTACCCTTTTTCTGCCCGGACCCCACCTCTGACAAGGAGAGGGATCTCCACTTGTTAGACGTGGTGCGTTGTCTCAAATTTTATGTGAATCGCTCTGAGTCTATCAGGAAATCAGATGTGCTGTTTGTCATTCCTAGGATAGGAAGGCCTGCATCCAAGGTGACTATTGCTTCTTGGATCAAGTCCACTATTCATAAGGCTTACGAGCTGAAGAAGAAGCCTGGTCATGGCTCATTCTACACGATCTATTGGGGCCTCTTGGGCTTACAAGAATCAGGCCTCTGCTGATCAGTTGTGCAAGGCGGCCACATGGTTGTCTGTGCACACCTTTTCAAAGCACTGCCGTGTTGATGTGCTGGCATCGGCTGACACCAGCTTTGGGAGGAAAATCCTGGAGGCAGTCTTATGTAAGCAGCCATATCCGCAGTGCACATTCCAAGCGTAGACAATGTCATGGTGGACTTCCTCAGTCGACACACAGTGGACAGCAGAGAGTGGGAATTACATCCAGAGGTGTTCAATCTCATTGTTCAGAAGTGGGGTCTTCCTTGCATTGACCTGATGGCGAAAAGACACAACCGTAAGGTTCCAAGGTTCTGCTCTCACTGGAGGGATCCTCTAGTTTTGGACAAGGATGTTCTGGAACCTGTTCCAGTTCAGGACAGAGGTACGGGCTTTTACTCAAACTTCTTCACAGTGTCCAAGAAGGACAGCGGTTGTCATCCAATTTTAGACTTAATTCCTTTGGGATCCGGTCTCATTATCACCAGGAGCCCCTAAGGACGGTGATTGCTGCTATGATTCTGGGGGAATTTCTTGCTTCTCTGGACCTTCAGGACGTGTATTTACATATCGCCATTCATACAGAGAGCCAGCAGTATGTCATTTTTGCCTGCGACCAAGGGCACTTTCAGTTCTCAGCTCCTCCCTTTGATCTGCGTACAGTGCCTCAGGTTTTCAACCGTGTCCTGGGAGCCTTAGTGTCCGTCCTCCACCGGGACGGCATCACAGTTACTCGATACATGGATGACCTGCTTCTGAAAGCCCCTTCTGCGGAACTTCTTCGTCAGCAGGTTCAGGACTGCATTCATGCTCTCACCCATCTTGGGTGTATCATTAACTTGTATAAGTCGGATCTTGTCCCGTCCCAGCGTCTGGTCTTCCTGGGCCTTCTCTTCAACACTCATCAGAGCATGGTGTTTCTCACGGACGAGGTAGCTCACCAGATCGCACAGAGGGGTCCGGCTGTTCTAGCTCAAGATCCAGTTCCAGCCAAGAAGCTATTTTCTCTGGTGGGGAAATTCATTTCCACCGTGGAAGCAGTCCCCTTTGCCATGGCTCACACCAGGGAGCTCCAGCAGTTTGTGATCCAGGTATGCAAGGGTCAGCCGGACCTTCTGCAGACATCGGTATCCCTCCCTCTTTAAGTGGAACTGAGTTTGTCGTGGTGGCTCGACCTCTCCAATCTCCTGAAGGGCAAGTGCTTCCTGATATCCTTCTGAACGACGGATGCCAGCCTGTACGGCTGGGGAGTGGTCCTGGGTCGCCTGAGTGCTCAGGGACGGTGGTCTCCAGAGGAATCTCTTCTTCCCATAAATGTATTGGAACTTCGGGCGAAATTTCATGCCCTTCGTCACTGGACACCCCAGCTGGAAGAATGCCCAGTCCGGGTTTAGTCCTACAACGGCATGGCTGTGGCTTACATCAACAAGCAGGGCGGAACAAGAAATCTCGCCTCTTGGTTAGAGGTGAAGGCTATTTTGTCTTGGGCAGAAGAACACGTTCCTGCCATATCCTCAGTGCACATTCCAGGCGTAGACAACGTCATGGCGAACTTCCTCAGTCGACACACAGTGGACAGCGGAGAGTGGAAATTGCATCCAGAGATGTTCAACCTCATTGTCCAGAAGTGGGGTCTTCCTTGCATTGACCTGATGGCGAAAAGACACAACCGGAAGGTTCCAAGGTTCTGCTCTCGCTGGAGGGAACCTCTAGCTTTGGCAGTGGATGTTATGTCCATTCCTTGTTTCCTCTGGCTTGCATCTTCCCTCCCCTTCCTATGTTGCACAGGGTGTTCTGAAAATTGAGATTGGAGCGATATCCAGTCATTCTGGTTACTCCGTACCGGCCTCAACAAGTTTGGTTTCCTGAGCTTCTGGATCTGTCAGTGGCGGAGCCCTTCTGACTCCCATCTTGTCCGGATCTTCTACTCCAGGGTTACCTGTGGAAAGAGGATGTTCATCGTCTAGCTCTGATGGCTTAAAAATTGAATCCTCATTATTGAATCCTCAATATTAATAATTACGGTGTAATGGCTACCATGCTTAGTGCTCGCAAGCCAATTTCCTGAAAGACCTACCATCGTATCTGGTCGACCTCTCTATCTTGGTGTGCCGATAGGGACTTGTCTTAGGAATTTGATCTGCCCATGGTCTTGGCCTTCTTGCAGGATGGTATACATAAGGGCCTCAGTTTGAGTTCCCTTAAGATTCAGACTTCTTCTCTCTTTGTTTTCTTTCAGAGGTGCATTGCTGTCCTTCCTGATGTCAAGGTGTTTTTCCAGGGCGTTGCTCATACTCGCCCTGTCTTTAAGGCTCCTGCTTCTCAGTGGGATCTTAATCTGGTTCTGGGTGTTCTTCAGAGCCTTCCCTTTGAGTCCTTGGCTACTATTCCTCTATGCCTTCTGACGTGAAAATGGGCTTTCTCCTGGCGATAGTGTCTGTTCGCTGTGTCGCTGAGTTGCATGCTCTAGCCTGTAGACCACCAGTTTTGGTGTTTCACAAGGACAAGGGGGTGCTTTGCACCTCTCAGTAGTTCCTTCCCAAGGTGATTTCAGAGTTCCACATCAATCAGGAGATTGTGGTGCCCTCTTTCTGCACTGACCCCACCTCTGACGAGGAGAGGGATCTCCACTTGTTAGACATGGTGCATTGTTTCAAGTTTTATGTACGTTGCACTGAGTCTATCAGGCAATCTGATGCGCTGTTCGTCATTCCTGAGGGTCCCAGGGCAGGAAGACCTGCATCCAAAGTGACTGTTGCTTCTTGGATCAAGTCCACTATTCGTAAGGCTTATGAGCTGAGGAAGAAGCCTGTCCCTTTCAGGGTCACTGCTCATTCTACACAATCTATTGGGGCCTCTTGGGCTTACAAGAATCAGGCCTCTTCTGATCAGTTGTGCAAGGCTGCCACCTGGTCATCTGTGCACACGTTTTCAAAGCACTACCGTGTTGATGTGTTGGCATCGGCTGATGCCAGCTTTGGGAGGAAAATCCTGGAGGCAGCCTTGCCTGTCTATGATCTTCTTCGGTTCTTGGTGCTTCCTTCACTTTTTAGCCCTGTTGGCTCTAGTTCAGTGTGCTGTGTAACCATTTGAGGTGTTATTACCCCTGTTCAGTGTCCATTGACGCTTCATTGTTTTGTTGGGCTATCTCTGATCTGATGGTTCATATCTGCTCTGGTGACTTTGGGGGCCTTGCGCCTGGTCCTTGCCTTACTTCCCGCCTCTGGGAAACTCAATGGTTGGAGATCCCAAAGTTACCAGTAACCTGTATTGCGCAACAAAGAAAAGAGGATTTTAGTCTTACCTGTTAAATCCTTTTCTCTTTGTCCATACAGGTTACTGGTCTCCCACCCTGTCAAGGGACCATGCTTGGCTCTCCTATGGCAGACAGTGGGAGTCCTGGGTCACACTCACAGGAGTCTTCTTTCCTTCCACTATCTTGTCATAGTTAGTGTCTCAAATCTTTCTGGATCTGGTTGGCTAGCTGCAGCCAAGGAGGGAAGGTAGACTTCAGCCCCTGCAGTCATTTCTAGAATTGTTCCTGCCTACTTAAAGGGCGGATCGTCCACCCAAAGTTACCAGTAACCTGTATGGACTAAGAAAAAAGGTTTTAACAGGTAAGACTAAAATCCTCTTTTTCACCAGATCTGTCCTTTCTAGTACACCAAGGGGGAGGCTGTGCCAAGATTGTGTTTTGTCTGTATAAACCAATTAGTTGAAGCAAGCTGTCCCTAAGAAAAAGTGAATATGATTAAACTGAGGTATTTTAGTGATCGTGGGACAGTCCGGTATTACAAGTTGATGGGGACGTTTATCCAGTAGAAATAGAACAGATTTAGACCAATTTATAGAAAGCCCTGAGAATGTGCTGAATGTTTTCACCAATGAGGGGAGCTCGTTCAGGAAGCCCCTGCTGTCTCCCAGTATATATATGCTTGTATATTTAGCCTGTATGATGTCGAACCAATTATGTTGAAGATATCCAAGGGGTTAAAACAAGAGAACCAATCAGGTTGGATATCTTCACATAAATAGAAAAATGACAATATTAATATTTTGAGAACTTTACACTATATTAGGTATTGACACGCTACTTCACTGTAAAGAATTGATTGAAATAATTAATCCTGCATATTTGTGCAAAAATATATATAATTTAAGTAAAATATACTATACATAAAGTGTTCAGCAATTACAATAGATATATAATAACTCAAACCACAATTATCACCATGAGAATTACCAGCAATTAAAGGGTTAACCACTTATAGGTATATTCAGAGGTATTAGATACCAGTACTTGCACTCAGCAGCACAGAAAAGGATAATTGATCCTTACAATTAATAAAATACAGTTGGCAGCAGTGTATATGAATACCTTCTGCCCCAGAAACTGTATAAACTATGCTAATTGAGGTTTAAGGTATATTGTTAGGTGAATTAGCTTTAAAGGGATAGTAATACTTCGTTTTAACTTTATTTTATTTCGTAGGCATTAAAAAATATGAAGAATGACATAAGTCTTATATCTCAAACCTTTAAGGTTTAAGAGATATTCACAAGCAAAGTTTCCCCCTCCCGCCCCTTTTAGTAAGCCATCTCTTCTCAGATGGGGATCTGGTTGTAAGACCAGACAGATAACAGCAGGGGACAATCTTCTTACAATGAAAACAATGAAATCCCTGCCCCCCTTGACAAGCTTTTCAGATTTTTCCCTTATCTTAATTGAAGATTGTCCCTCTCTGCAGTCTACCTGGGCACCTCCTTTCTGCTCTGGCTGAAAAGTGTTACATCAGTAAAAGGGGCGGGAGGGGGACACTTTGACATTGAATTACTCTTGAACTACAACTCTGACAGAATTGAAATAACACTCTCCAAAGTCCAAATACTATGATGATTAATTAGAGCTGTTTTTATTCTGAAACATTACTATCCCTTTAATATTAAGCCAGGTCCTCTCACAATTCCCTTATACCATATATAATAATCAAATTTAGAGACTAACTGGAATAGAATCCCAGATTTAAATTACTATAATTTAATTATCTACTGATTACAAATATTGCATACCTTCTGAATAAAACACATAAATTGCATTTAATATAGTCAATAACAGATTATACCATAAAATACTTAGAATCAATACAATAATATATGTCTAGACAGAATATTAAACTTCGTGCAACATATATCACAAATATAACTATAGCAATATTATGGAAAACCTATAGGGTACTTCAAGGGTTAATCCACTTATTAAGATAGGGTGCCCCACCCAAGATAGCAGCTTCTTTTGTCTAGTGAAAGTTTAGAAGAAACTCACTTTACAAAAGTTAGGCTTAGTACACACACAAAGAAATCCAAATAAACACCACAAATAAATAGACAAATAGTGGTTAAAGGGTTAATAAATTAATTCAAATAATTCCCCAGATCAGTATTAGCTATATAACCTTTCCAGAAACACAATATTCTAGAAATAACAGAATTTGTTAACTAGTATATAAACCAAGCAATTTAACTATATTACACTTATCTGGCAAAATATAACAATTTACCAAAATGAATGAATTCTGATTAATTTCAGAATTTCTAGAGCTAATATAGCTTATTATAATTGATTCCAAATGGTTGGCCAGTCCAATTATGATAAATTATAATACAATTAAGTTTCTTCAAATATAGAAGAAATAAACATTGATTCTGAATTTTGCATAATTTAAATAAGAAAGATCTATAGTTACCAGTCCAATAAGTGTGGATTTCTTTAGCAGGCAATCAGTTATATTTCAGTAAAACCTAGCAGGAATTGAAGAGCCAGGAACCAAAAGGACCAAGACCTCCCAAAACCTTACTTTTTAAAGTAAAAGATTTTCTTATCAGAACTCCGCCCAACCTACTGGTTGGATAAAGATCCATCTCATTATACAGTGGCATCATCAGTATTATCTGATTGGATGCTCCTAATCCCTAATTTAACTAGGAATGTGAGTAACCCCTAGTAATGACGCTTTATAAACTGTTGATGTCACCCTTACTCCACATTAAAATTTTACATATAATCAATTTTTATGTCATCAATGATGTATGTAAGAGGTCATTAAATGTCATATAAATATGCCATCCTCTCAGACATTCTCATAGGGGAGTATCACACTGTTTTAGACTAATAATACTACATGAGACTGTGATTATCTGCAGTTTGATATCAATCACCATAAAAGTCACCTAGATATTTACTCCCAAATTGAAGCAAGAGGCCCCTTTGTTTTAAGGAATGAACTAATTTGAACACATTTTAAACAGTATCTCAGAGAATTTGGTTTAAAAGAAAAATTAACCATTTCCTCCCCATCATGGCAATGTCTCTGACAGTACCACTTATATAGTCCTTCTTTTCAATTATATTATTGTGGCAGGTGTTATTTGGATCTCCCTGGATCATTTGCACAGTTCGTTTTCTCCTTTTAGACTATTAATGGCACTGTTCTCTTCCTGCATTTTTTTGTACTCCAGGAAATTTCTTTTGGGTACACTGGTGGCTCTCTGAATTTGCACACATATGTACCACATTCCCGCCGAAAACACAATATTGAGGACAGATTCTCCTACTGCTCATCTAATGTTGTTTACCCAATCATGTGAGTGAAATGTCCCCAAATAGGACTATATGTATGTGAAATGGGAAAACCCCTAAGAAATAGATGAATTATCATATGTCAAGTGTGTGAACAACAAGAAAGACCCCCCAGTGGGTCAACATTTTTGCAAAACTGATCAAACAATTTTAAAGTGATTGTACTGATGGAAAGTTTTAGGACACACACAGACCGAAAGATATGGGAGTATAAATTGATAACCAAGTTTAACACTCTGAATTTATATCATATGCCACAAAATAAACATAATTTGGTCCCTTTGAATGCCAGGGGCTGCACAGTTTATTGCAAGAGATGGGTTGTGCACCCCTCTGGAACTTGGAGATTTAACCTATAGACTTGGTCATCTCGGGCTAAAGATGAAAATTCACTGGAGCATCAAAAAGGTAATTAATCTTGTTTGCATTTTTCTCTCCATTTACAACAAGGGTACTCGTGTGAGGAGGAGATGGGATGTTATATTGAGGCACAGATATACAGTTGTTGGTTTACATTAGGTGTAGGGCATGTCTTGTAGGTGTGTGTGTGTGTGTGTTAGCCTTTTTTATATTTTTCTCCAGCCAGATGTGAAGGGAGGGCTAACTCCTTGCAGAGATTTTCACAGGAGTAGGCAGGGGCCCATCCCACTCCTGTGAAAATCACACCCCTGTGTACCTTTCAGATAGGCAGTATGGAGGAGACTTGAATATCTCCTCCTTACTGCCACCCCTGGGTGTGTTTGTCCACCCAGAGGTGTGTGTGGTTGGAGATGGAGAATCTGGCACCATGGCCTTCGCCTTTTATTAATATATATATATTATCTATATTTTTGTATTTCCAGTGACTGACTGTACCATGTACAAAATACACAAGAATGGGAAAAAATAATTTTTGACTAGCCTGTGATGAGTTACAAAAAGCAGCTGATGAGCAGTCATCAGTAGTATCTGTGGCATCGCTACAGGCTGTGACCTCAGGGGAGCCCACTGACTCTAACTCCATGCAGGACCCATTACTTGTGTGTTGCCTGACGACTGAACCAAAAAAAAAAAAAAAAAAAAAGTTTTATATTATTATTTACAATAATCGGAGAGCGACAACTCTCTATCGTATGATAATAGAAATATTTATTCACAGATATCAACCTAAAATATCATCCAATATATCAACAGTATCATATAAAATCAACTAGAATAACACTATAAGCTCGGGAGCTAAGTATAATTAAAAATGATAATGTGTTTCTAAAAATCACTATAATAATGCTTTGGAAAATATATAGTTGATTGTAGAAAAAAAGAATCTTTCTCTCTTGTTAAACAGTAAACTGAATATCAGAAAACTATTTCAATGGCACAGTCCATCAATTGGTGACCAGCATGTCTTAAAGGCAACGTGTTGAATCCCAACACGTGCCGGTCCTTAAGGGGTTAAGGATTGTAAAGGGTACAAGGCCATCTCCAAAGACCTTGGCATTCCCGTTTCACCAGTTTGCAATGTTAAGAAGTTTGCTGCTTATGGAACTGTCAAGAACCTCCTGGAATGAGGTGGCAAGAGGAAAATTGATTAGAAAAATCTTCGAAGATTGGTACAGACTGTGAAAAAAAAAAACACAGCAAGTAAGTCATTCACACAGCTTAAACGGATTTTAACATCCTTTAATACTGTAGGTATTAAAAAAAAAAAAAAAATTACATTGATGTAAGTCCTGTTGCTCAAACCTTTACAGATTGAGAGAGATAACCAGCTAAAGTTCCCCCCTCTAGGCAGTTTCACAGAAGTCAGCACCCTAGCCGACAGCAGGTGATTCCAGTCATTTGTCCATCCTGCGGCTCTTCAGCAGAGACGAAATAGCGATATTTAGGAATAAACAAACCAGGCACACTTTGTAGATCGTTCCATTGAAGTATTTATTTCTAATAGCAATATTTTGGCTCTACTAAAGAGCCCCAGGCTGGTCAAATAACCGGAATCTTCTGCTGTCAGCTTGAGGGCTGACTTCTGTGAAACAGCCTGGGGGGGGGGGACTTTAACCAGTTATATATCTCAATCTATAAAGGATTGAGAGACAGGACTTACTTCAATGTAATTATTTTTTAATACCTACAATATTAAAGGGTATTAAAATCCTTTAAGGCTGACCTGGAGCAATTTGGAGTGATAGTTTCAACCCGTACCATATGCCATATACTAAACCAAGAAGGGTATAATGGGCAAAGTCCAAGGAGGGGACCCCACTGCTGAAAACAAAACATGAAAAAGTTTGACTGAGGGGGCGGGGCGAGCTGCCTAAGGAGTTGGACGTGCTTTCCTTTGCTCTGTAGCTGTACAGATAATTTTGCTGTTTATAAACCTTCTTATACGTCTTTTGCTAATTTTCTTGAGGTGGAAATACTCTGGAGAGTCCCTGAAGTGTTTCCCCTGTGATCAGTTCTAGTTTCTGAAAGGTGGTGGCTGCACTGACGGAGTTTCGTATTTTGGGCCTAAGCTTACCCGACAACACGATTTGCAAACATGGAGTCCACTGCTGGGATTCAACCCTTTCTCACGAGAGATGGTATTGCACATCTTTCGACCAAGGAGGAGTTTGTGACCCTGGTGGAAGAGATTCAGATGGTAATACGAGCTGAATTTGTTGATTTACACACTGTTGCAGCACGGAGTGTGCTGTGCATGTTGCCCCTACCACCGGAGATGTCTGTGGTTTGAATGCAAGCAGCTGCGCCAGTCAATTCGCTACTGAGAGGCGAGTTAATGGTATACCATGCAGGTCAGTGCATGGCTCTTATTGATCGCTGCTGGAAGGGTACCTGCCGTATCTGAAGTATGTTCCAGATTATTCTTGATCTACAGATGGAAGCCAATATGGAGGACTTCCCCTGTGTGGTTTTGCAGCAGATGGAGGTGTCTCCCTTGTTACCTTTTGCTTAGAAGGATTCTATGACTGTAGGGGAGGACTCTCCTTGGGATCCAGGGATTCCTTTCTATCGTATGACCGGAGTCCCCTTGGGGACTCTTACCGCTTTACACCACTACTTTGGCTTTGAGACAGTGTCCCAACGCAATTGTGTCTTACGGTTGCTAGTGCTGGATTGCTGATGTGGACTTTCCCTGCTTCATAGGATTCTAGCACCTGTGACTCTTATCTGTTCTCAGGCTTCCCCTCCGAGTACGGGGTTGAACACTCTCCTGGATGGACTGTCCGCTTTACGCTACTACGGTTGGTCCCCCTTGGGCCCGGGGGGGTCGGCTTGAGTATTTCTATATCTTTCTATGAGTTTCTGGTAACTCGGATAATCTACATAAAGTTTGTTCTGGGGAGCGGGTGGATTGTAGGTCTTGGAATTGTTGGGTCCTTTATGCGACCTATTGTATACCATACAAGTTATACTATTAATTTTGGGGATCAGGGAAAGATGTTGTCTCTGCAACTATTATAACCACTACTGTATGTTGAATCTATGATGCTCTGAGGGGCTTAGTTTTGCCTTTTTGCCTAAATCAACATATCAGTACTTCAGGGATATTATTTTTGAAACTGTCTGTTGCACCATTGTGCATTCAATCTATGATGCTCCAGGGATGCTCCATGTGGCTCATTTTAGCTTTCTTATATGATACATTTAATTGTTGACTCAGGAGCATTGTGGATTTCTACGCATGACTCTTATTCAGGTTAAAATACTTATTGTTTGTATGTAACATTATGTGCTCCTTATTTTAATTTTACCACTTGCAGCATTGTATTACACTTTAGTCATAATTGGAGCTCAGGTTTCTAATATGCATCCTGTCCTCTTTCTCTTTTTGTCTTCCTTTGATTCCCCCCCCCCCCCCCCCCCCCCCGGGACCTCTTAGACATCTAAGCGTGTAAACTCCACGGGGTGACAGGTCCAAACCCGTGTCACTCTGTTCATGCAATGATATCTCATTATGGCTCTCCGTTTAGCGTGAGAGATTACTTTAGGCTTTTTCTTTTTCAGCGCTTTAAACTTTATTTGCCTGAGATGGTTTGAGCTTTATTAGGGCCATAACTGAATGCTTTCTAATTCTAACATTCAAGCTGTTGTATGTCACTGAGTTAAATGCTGTTTATGTCTAGAATGGCAAATATCTTTTCTTTACACAGCAAGACGTGTTATTACTACTTATATTCTGCACCTTTTCATTGTTATGCATTTCCTGATGCTCCTGGTTAGCTTACTGTTAGGATGTCTTGACCTGAAGGAGCTTCTGTGTAATGATAATTATTCTCATATTGTAATGTATGTCGTGCTTTACCCTTTACACTGTACTGTTACTTTTGTAAATTGGTCTTATCTTTCAATAAAGCTTTGAAACTGGGAAAAAAAAAGCTTGACTGATCTTTGCCAAAACCTACCTAGTGAAACAGGAGAATGTTCTATGGACAGATGAAACTAAAGTAGAGCTCTTTTTGGCAATGCAGACCAGCAGTATGTTTATAGGTGACAAATTGAAGCTGTCCAGGTCATATTTTATATTTCTTCTATGGAATCACTACATGTCCATTACAAAGGCATCTTTTTTGATTGAATAACTTTGGACATCATTAAAATATTCTGATAATATAAAGTAGGTACATTTCCATTTATTTAATAAGATATTGTACATGATATACAAAATATTCAAGGGTGCCAATGATTTTGACCAGAACTGTACATGCACCTTTGTTTGCCCCTTACTTGTTTTAATGTATACATGTATTTTTAGCATATTATAATATTGACTAAATTGTTTTTGTATATTTTGTTATAATTTACAGGGTGAGCTGTACTCTCAATTAAATGCAGAAACACTGTTTAACCCCTTAACATCCAGTGCCACACCAGGACCATCTCGGCTTTCCGGCACTTAAGGTCCAGTGACAGTCCTGGCACGTCATGGAATTCAGGGCTTCCCGCACAATATCCACACAAAAAAAAAAAAAAAAAATGCCCTGTGGTCCTTAAGTGCCAAGCGCCGGTCCTTAAGTGGTTAAAATATGCATGCACACACAGACAAATATGTATCTTAGCAGAAAACATTTGCAAATCTTAACTCTTTGAGTGCTTGAGAAGTGTTCAAAGCATTGCGGAACAATGAGCTTGCCCCTCTGTCACTTAAAGGGGTGAAGTTACAATACCTTAAATTATAGAATTCGGTATTGTTTGTGCATATAAAAACACAATAATACACATAGCAACAGTGCATTAGTGGTAGTAATTATGCAGTCTTTTATATTATGCACTTTACACTGTGCCCATGCCATTGATTTCTCCACGTAGAAGGAAGCTCAATTTTCTTCTGCTTCAGAAGGAATTACTATTCCACTGTGTAAAAAATCTTTTTCTTTCTTCCACTAGGATGGGGGGCATACCAGCTGTGAATGGGCGAGGGGAACGCCTGCTATTGTACATAGGAATTATTGACATTCTACAGTCCTACAGGTAATTTATGCTTTTGTCCATCTTTTGATTTTTATTTATTACACACTGTAATGCAGGCATATCAAACTGAAATATTTACAAGGATTACATAACCAATAATGATTACAGCTATTTAACATTTTGAAATCATAAATTATTGCAGATAATTGCTGCAGACAGTATATTTAAAACCAAATAATGTTATTTGGGCCTAGGTGAGATTCGGGGAGGGGATTTTACAAAATCACTTAATTTATCAGTATATATTATATACTAGCACACGTTGCCCATGTGGTTTAACCTTTTAAGCAGCAGAGAGGTATGCAACACACTGATTTAATGGAAAAGGGTTAAATGGTTGTCGCAAAGACATACCAGTGCATTGCAAGGTGTGCATTGGATTGCCCTCTGCCACTCAAAGGTTTAACCCTTTGTGTGGCGAAGATGTATGCAATGCATTGATGTTGACTACCCACCTGGCACTCAAAGGTGTAATCATTTTATTGCCAAATAGATATGTAATGCATTGCAATGAGTTTCATACCAATCTGGCATCGAAAGGATTAACCCTGAGTGCCAGAGTTGTACTCAATGTATTGCATATAACCCTCTGGCACTCAGGGTTATACAAATCACCTATAAGTTTGGGACCCCTCTGCCAATTACAAGGTTAACCCTTTCAGTAGCAGAGAGGTATTAATGCATTCAATAGGTCTGTGGCTCTGTACTGGTTAATCCTTTGCATGCCAAAGAGGTATCTATGCATTGGATATGTCAGTGGCACTTAAGGGATTAACCCTTTGACTATCCTTTTGAGGGGCAAACAGGTATCCATTGTACTGGCTAGGCCTTTGGCACTGAAATGTTTAACCTTTTGACTTGCAAAGAAGTATCTAACACATTGAATAGCTCTCTGGCACTGAAAGTGTTAACCATTTGAGTCCACTGGTAGTGCCAACAAGGTATCCAGTGCATTGCATAGATATTGAAAGGGCTAATCCTTTCAGTGCCACTGGACTATCTGTTGAAGTTGATACCTGTGTAGAAAGAAGTAGATTAACCCTGTTATTGCCAACAGAAAAAGAAAAGAAAAAATGCAGGTGGCGCTCCTGGTGTATTATCCTCAACAAATTGGGTCACCCACCCTCACCATAAGAAATTAACTAACAAGATAATTAGCTGAATTCAACATATATATGTAGTTCAGTTTAGATAACCTAGGGAAAATGATTATCACCGCTCCCCTCTAGCAGTATCTGCAGGCAGCTCCACTCCAATTTTCCACAAAATGGAGATGTAAATATGTATAAGGAACAGAAAAAGCAGAGGGCCATCTATAGTGTATTATCAGGTGGAAAATAAGTCGCTCAAAAGAACTTTATAAGGTTCCCCTCCTCGCCTTACCTCTTACTGTAGGCTGAAGTTGTATTATATGCCTTAACTCTTAGTAGAGAATGAAGATATCCCCCGCATGCCTTACCTCTTCGTAGAGGCCAAAGGTATCCCCTACATGCCTTACCTCTTCATAGAGGCCAAAAGTAGCCCCTACATGCCTTACTTCTTTGTAGAGTCTGAAGTTATCCCCTACATGCCTTACCTCTTCATGGAAGCCAAATGTTTCTCCTCCTCGCCTTACCCCTTAGTAGCCTTACCTATTTTTCTTAGAGGACGAAGTTATTCCATACATACCTTACATCTTCATGGAGGCCAAAGGTATCCCCTACATGCCTTTCCTTTTTGTAGAGGCCGAAGGTATCCCCTACATGCCTTTCCACTTTGTAGAGGACGAAGGTGCCCCCTACACATCTTTCCTCTTCGTAGGAGCTGAAGGTGTCCCCTACACGCCTTTCCTCTTCGTAGAGGCTAAAGGTGCCCCCTACATGCCTTACCTCTTCATAGAGGCTGAAGGTACCCCTACACGCTTCACCTCTTGGTAGAGCCCGAAGGTGCCCCCTACATGCCTTGCCTCTTCATAGAGGACGAAGGTGCCCCCTACGCACCTTACCTCTTCGAAGAGGCTGAAGGTGCCCCCTACACGCCTTACCTGTTCGTAGAGGCCGACGGTGCCACCTACACGCCTTTCATCTTCATGGATGCTGTAGGTTTCCCTCCAAACCTTTTAATTGTAGAAGCCTTAACTCTTCAAGAGGCTAACGTTCTCCTCTCCTTCCCTATTAGTAGAGGGTGACAGTGCCCCTCCATGCCTTACCCCCTTATAGAGATAGACAGTACCCCTTCTATGCCTTACCTCTTTCGAAGAAGCTGAAGATATTCCCTACTCACCTTAGTTCTTTGTAGAGGGGTGAAGGTCCCCTTCACATCTTAACTTTGATCGATATTGAAGGTTCTATCCATACCTTTATTTCGCCAACTAGCCAAGCTTCCCCGCCAACCTTGGCCTCTTTATAGGACCAACAGGCTAACTTCATACCTACCCTCTATATAGAGGACAAAGGGTCCCCTCCATATTTTACCTCTTTGTAGAGGTCCTAGGTTCCCTCCATACTTCATCCCTTAATAAGGCTGATTTTCCCACCGTACCCACGTCTTCGTAGAAGCTGCAAGTTTCCTACATATTTTACCTCTTCATAATACTGAAGGTTTCTCCAGATCTTCCTCTCCAATATAGGCCAAAGGATACATAGTTTACCTGTATTATAAACCGAAGATCCCTTGCATCTTACAATCTATAAAATTGGGTTTGTGTTCTACAAGATGTAGGGTCAGACTGCTGTCCAAACCCACTTCTGTAGCCTAACACAGACCACCTGTGCACTGTGTAAATACACTAAAATAGCAAAACAAGGAAATCCAATATGCCAAAATACAAAGTCAATTATCAAAAATGTCCCAACAGTCTATATCCAAATATAAATGAAAAACTGTGTATAAAACTGTATATAAAAAGATAATGTTACTTCTATAATGGTATTGGTGAATGACTCCGTGAAATCTGAGTAGTCTGTCAGGTGCCCCTGCTGGCTGCCACACTTTTCTCATGCTCCTGACCTCTCCAGGAATTACCTTCCTTACTTTCAAAACTCACCAAAAATATTCCAAAGACCAATCTCTACTCCACATTCCACATACCTGGATTTACCAAAATTCAACGGATGGCATTTCTACACTGAGATACACAGATGATTGAAATATACTTCCCCTGGAGCCCCTCATACTGCTAAGAAGTGAAACCTTCACTGGAACACCACAAACAAGCAGCCTGAAGTGCCAAATTCCACACCTCACACTTGCCTGCATCCTATAAAACAGGACAATGTGATCATTCCCAACAGCTGACATCCCTGCAAAACTCAGAGACTTTTTTAACTCCTTCACTGCTGAGGCAGTGATCACCTATTCTGCCTCAAATCTGTATTCCCTCAACACCAAAAAGGAGTCTCTCCACTCAGTCCCTCGCAAGTGGTTACCCTAAAATCACTTGGCATCTTCAAAGGCACTCACAGGGGCTGCCGTGGTGGAAAATCAAAACTTAAAGTTCAATCTCCTGATCTCCGCCAATTCTACCTGCAAACCCAATTGAAGCGATTCAATCCAGAAGCCACAAAAAGCGCACATTCAAATCAAGGAAACCTCTTTGTGTGATCCCCATAAGAAGACACATAGTTTCCAAAGTACAGAGCAAGAACTCAGAACCCCAAGACTGTCATAACAGATCAAACCTGTGCACTGCCAGATCAATAAAGAACAGAACAGCTATTATTGCCGACCTTATTGAAAAAAGCGAATTAGCGTGCTTTACAGAAACGTGGCTAGATGACAATGCGGGGCAAATCCTAGAAGCAGCTATTCCAGGCAATTATACAGTGTTCCACCGCCCAAGACAAGAGCACAAGGGAGGTGGAGTGATGATCTGTGTCAAATCATCCTTAAACCCCAGCCTAATATCAGTTCACACACCCCAATACTTTGAATGCCTAGCTGCTAGCATCTCAATAGATAGAGGATTTCAGATACTGTGAATTTACAGACCTCCAGGAGATGGGGAGAGATTTCTTCAAGAACTCTCAGACCTTTTGACTGGTTTAATCCTTGAAAACCCTAGATGGATTATATTGGGAGGCTTCAACACTTGGATTGATGACACCCTATCCCAACTTGGTCTGGACCTCCTCAGCCTGATGCGTATGCTCGGTTTCATACAAATTCTTGCCACTTCCACCCCCAGAAAAGGTCATACACTTGATCTAGTGTTCCAATCTGGAGTAGAAGTGTCTCCAGTAACTGTAAATCCAGTTGTGTGGTCAGACCACCACTCCATACACTCTTCCATTGGATCACAATCAGCCAGACGACAGCCTCAGAACCTTGTTAAACACCGCTCATTAAAAGGGGTGACTCCATTGGACGTAACATCAGATATGGATCTAAGTGAACTGATGGGCATTTGTGAAGACCCCGGTTCCTTAGTCCAACACTACAACAAAACCATGAGAGACACACTAGGAAGCATTGCACCGTCAAAACTCCCAACAATGCATCTTGGTTTGATAGCACCATCAGAGAAATAAAGAGAACAGGCCGTAAACTCGAGAGAAGGTGGAGCAGGACACATGACCCAGAGGACAAAACCGCTCTTACCAAACACCTCAATGAATATCAATTTAAGATAACTCAGAAAAAAAATCTTTAATTTTTGTCACGCTAAATTACTCTCCCGCAACAGACGCAGGCAACTGTTTCGCATAGTAGAAAGGCTCTGCAAACCAGCATGCATGCATATACCCACCAACTTTTCTCATGATAAGTGTGAAGAATTTGCGATCTTCACAGACAAGATTTCCTCCATCTGAGCCTCCATCACAGCAAGCCAACCAGTTACCGCCAGAACCACTACAGTGGAAGACCAGATTCCCCCAGTTTATGGTCTACTTTTACAAATGTGGATATAGAGGAAGTTAAAAGAACCATGCAAAAGTTGCACCCCACTACGTGTGACTTAGACCCTGCCCCAACTTGTCTTTTATCAGCATGCACTGAAACACTTGCCCCAGCCCTGACAAAAATAGTGGAGTGTTCACTAAAAACTGGAAACTTCCCGGATCCTCTAAAAGAAGCAGTGTTAAAACCCCTCCTAAAAAACAGTCATTAGACCCAGACTGCATAGCAAATTACAGACCAGTATCCAACCTTCCATTTCTGGGGAAAATCATTGAAAAAGTAGTGACAACTGAACTGGAGGTCCATCTAGCAAGCTATAACATCTTTGATCCTTTCCAGTCAGGTTTCAGACGCCGCCACAGCACAGAAGCAGTGCTAGTCCGAGTGCTAAATGATCTCCTTTTGGCGAAAGACAAAGGTGATTACTCCATACTAATCCTCCTGGATCTTTCAGCTGCATTTGACACCATTGACCATGGGATTTTAATACAGTGCTTGCAGCATAAGTGGTCTAGGAGGCACCGTTCTTAACTGGTATAAATCTTTCCTCATTGGTAGATCACAGAGAGTAACATCAGGATCTTGCTTATTGGCACCAACAGAATTAGCCTGCGGAGTTCCATAAGGTTCCATCTTGTCTGCCATGCTATTCGCAATTTACTTACTACCACTGGGAGACATCATCAGGCGACACAGCCTAAGATATCATTTCTACTCAGATGACACACAACTACTTCTCCTTTGCTCCAGATACTAAAGACCCAACATGCCTCATTAACAGTTGCTTAGCAGACCTCATAGAGTGTATGAATGCTAATTGGCTAAAAGTGAATCCTGACAAAACAGAGTTACTCTTGGTGAGGGGACCCTGGGAAACAAGAATATCTCAGGATCACCCAACTTGCCTGGAACTTGTAGGTGCTGAACTCATTACTTTACCAGAGGTTGATGATTGATTCTAGACTGTCATTTAAACAGCAGATCTCTTCAGTAATAAAATCTGCCTTCTTTCATCTGAGAAACATAGCCAGGATACAACACTTAATTCCACCTGATGAGATGCCAACATTAGTCCATGCATTTGTGTCTTCTCATCTAGATTACTGTAATGCACTTTACTTGGGTCTCCCAGAAAAAGAACTCCATCGCCTGCAGACAGTACAAAATGCAGCAGCCAGACTATTGTCCAGTCAACTTGCTCATGTCACATAACACCTGTACTCCACTCCCTGCATTGGCTTCCAATGAAATGGCAAACTTTTTAAAATTGGCCTGCTGACCTTCAAAGCCTTAAATAATCAAGGACCACAGTACCTGAAAGAGCTCCTGACACCCTATATTCAATCCTGCTCATTGCGGTCAGCCAACAGATCCCTGCTGTCAGTGACCAGAATAAAGACAACCTCATGTTCCTGGGCATTCAGCCATGCTGCCCCAACGTTGTGGAATTCTTACCGTCCTCAGAGAGGCACCATTATTACAGACTAAAAAAAAAAAAAAAAAAAAAGCTAAAGACCCATCTTTTTTATCAGGCATTGTCAACTCATGTGACCATAAGGAACTCTTAAATTTTATGTCTGTTTATAGACTTGTAAAGCATTTGAGTCTCACAGGGAGAAAAGTGCTATAAAAATCACAAATTATTATTATTATTATAAATGATAATGTAAATGGATCAGTGAATAGATGATAGAAATGGAAATGTCAAAATGGAAAAGATGATCTACCCGGCAAATATATCTCAATCAGTAGAGTTATGGAAACTTCAGATGCAAGTCAATGCGGCATCCCAACTCAGGACCTTATCCCTCTTTTATATTATGGAATATATAGAAAGGAGTGCAAGAGAGCAACAACTAAAAGTACAATCTTGAACACTTGTTTATTGCGCTTAGAGATACAAGCTAACTCACCAGACCCTTCCGTCTTTTAGATTGCAGCCGTCCAGCTTGGTCTCCGCTCTCCTTTAGCCTCTTGCAGTCCTCATTACCTCGCAGTCTGGATTGCTGTGAAGAGACAAACAGTGGTCCACAGTGTGCTGATGGTCCTTGGCATTCTCAATCACCAGAACACGAGTTGCCCCTGAAGGCGTGACCAGGAATAACGTCAGTGAGGTCTGGTATCGTCAAAAAAAATGAAAATGTATCATGGCTCACTTGCCACTTCCCCAGGGGTTACAGCCTCTCATAGTATGTTGTGTTTTTTTTTATATGTGTGTGTGTGTGTGTGTATATATATATATATATATATGAGAGAGAGAGAGAGGTTGTGGGTTGGATGCACTCACTCTTTCTTAAACACATGCCCAGGTGCACATTCCTCAAATATAAAGATTAATATAAACAAAAGAAGAGGCAGCACCAGTGGGACTTCTTAATAATGTATTTACTTGGCAAAAAAGGTAATACAGATGGTCGACGTTTCGGTCCACAGAACGGACCTTTGATAAAGGTCCGTTCTGCGGACCGAAACGTCGACCATCTGTATTACCTTTTTTGCCAAGTAAATACATTATTAAGAAGTCCCACTGGTGCTGCCTCTTCTTTTGTTTATATATATATATATATATAGATATATATAGATATATATAATAAAATAAATCCATGTCTATCTAGCAACAGGAATATGATCAATCAAGCAATGTGTGTGTGTGTGTGTGTGTGTGTGTGTGTGTGTGTGTATATGGCAGTTCCTCAAGCACCACATCGCCATCTTCTAGATTCATTACCTTGCACCTAATTACTGTCACTCCTAGGTCACCTCAATTTTGCAATGCGTATCATCCCGCAATGCCTTTCATTTATAGCTCACCTCATTTCCCTATTATCTGCCCCTCTGGATTCAGACGCCCCCATTCGCATCATCCCTTCACCTTAATCAGATCTGTCCATGTGGTTCCACTTCCTTCAAGAATGGAACAGCTGCCCCCTTTTTTCTCCCCTCTCTATCCTCCTCCCCCTCAGTATACACAGATGCAGCTGCTGGTTTCGGTTTTTGCCACCATCTATGGTATTGATTGGTTTGCAGAGCCATGGCCACAGGAAGCTCTTGAGTTTCCCCGCTTCACCTCTACATCACCACTTTTGTAATTGATTTGGTTCTAGCAGCCGCAGCACTATGGGGCAACCAATGGTCCAGCCAGGCCATAAAATTTCACACAGATAACCTCCCCATATCTCACATTAGCAAAGGTCATTCTACCTCCCCTAATATCACGAAGTTCCTCTGGAAGCTGACCAGGCTAACTGTGCACTTTAAGTTCTTAATTTTCAGCTTATTTGTTCCAGGTTACCAGAATTCAGCCACTGAAACTCTTTCACGCTTTTGATTTCAGGTATTCTTCACAATGAAAATATCTGCAAATACTACAACTTCCAAGTTAGCAGATCTAATCATGCTTTAACCGTTTGAGTGCCAGAGGGGTGCTCAACGCATTGCTTTGCAATGTATTGCGTACCCCTCTGGCACTCAAAGGGTTAAATCCATTCATCTCATCAACACACGCAACATTCTACACCAAGCCCTAGCACTCACAAACATACCGTCAACCTTGCTTCATTATATCACTCAACCTTACCCCCTCCCCCCATTCATTCCACCCATCATCCTCACTTTGCATCTTTTTGTTACTCTGTCCCCCACCTAGCCCCCTATCTTCATTAAGCTGTATATTTCAGGCATTCAACACTTTCTAGCATTCAAATTTAAAATTCCTATATTTTCCAGCCATAGCTAGTTCTTTAAAAGCTTGTCTGCAGTACATTCTCACCTCCTGCACACTTGGTTATCCATCTCAGAGCCCTTATTCAGAAAAATCTTCGGTTTTCTCCAAACTTCTCCATTTGAGAACACCACAATTGTAACGGTTTTGTAGGACACTCAGACCAGCAGGTTAGAATAAAACACAGTTTTATTAAAAGACAAGAAAGACTGCCCTCTATAGGCAATACAGAATGACTGAAATAGAGAGTAAAGTACAGATGCCCTCTCAGGCCCAGTATACAGGGAAATAAATATATACTGTCACAGGACAGGCATAAGTTAACATACAGAGTAATCAAGGGTTAAAGTTCGTAGAAATCAAATCAGCCTCTGTTGTGGTGTGTTTGACATGTCCATAAGCTGGTAAAGGAGCGATACAATGGTGCTGGATGTGAAAACACCAGTAAATAGAACAGGACAGAGAGTACTGCTAATGCTGAGCAAGGAACTGAGGCCAAAATACTCTGCAAGAGCTTTAGGAGCTTGGAGCCACTAGCACTCAACCGGTGTGTAAACGGAGAGAAAGTGCACTGCAAGAGCTTTAATGTTAAGAGACAATAGCACCCACCCGGTGCATTAACGGAGACCAAATACACTGCGAGAGCTGAGGAGTATAGAGCCAATAGCACCCAACTGGCGCTGTAACGGAGACCAGCTACATTGCAAGAGCTGAGGTTTATTGAGCCAATCACACCCATCCGGTGAGTTAACAAGACTACTGCGCCCAACAAGTGTAACCGGATGCACAAGGCAAATCGGAGGCCACCATGCTCTTCAAGTGTTAATGGGAGGCTCTTAGTAACGGAGACTACAAGGCTGTGCAAGTGTAAGCGGAAGGCTCAGGGTAGCGGAGGCAACGACTCTGCAAGTGTTAACGGAGGCTCAGTGAACGGAGGCAACGGCTCTGCAAGTGTTAATGGAGATACAGTGAACGGAGGCAACAGTGCTCTGTAAGTACAACGGAAGGCTCAATGCTCTGTAAGGGTTAACGGAGGCCCAGAGTAACGGAGGCAACAGTGCTCAGCAAGAGTAAACGGGAAGGCCCAGTACAAGGAGGCAACAACTCTGTCAGCCCTGCAAACAGCACAGCGGAAGTCAGAATGTCGCCCAGGCGACACTGGAGCAGGAACACAGGCAGGGTCGTTAACGTAGCCGGGTCAGGTCATGGAGCAGGAACGTCAGCCAGGCCGGGTCAAATCACGGAGCAGGATCATCAGACAAGCCGGGTCAAATCACGGAGCAGGAACTAAGGGGCGTAATCAGGCGGGCCAAGTCGGTACACAGGAACACAGCTACACAGCAACACCAGCTCAGGAACACCACGAAAGGGCACCTGACAGGTGCCAAAGGCCGGGTATAAAAAGGCCATACTGGGTGGGCAATACAAGCTCAGCCAATGGGAGCGCACCACAGCAAAGAGTGACAGAACAAGATCACGGGAACCGTGATAGTACCCCCTTTCAAAGACCCCCTCTCCTAGAGGAAGGTCTAGGTTTCTGTGGATATTTAGAGTGGAAATTGTGCAACAATATAGGCGCGTGGAGGTTCTTCTGGTCGACCCAAGAAAGTTCTTCAGGTCCATAGCCCTTCCAATGGACCAAATATTGCAATTTCCCTCTAAATCTCCTAGAATCAATAATACTGTGGACTTCGTACTCCTCTTGGCCTTGAACGTCCACCGGCCCAGGAGCCACCGGAGTGGTAGTGTAGTGGTTGCATTCCAAGGGTTCTAACACATGGAACACATTATGTATGCGCATAGAAGCTGGGAGTTCCAATGCGTACGAGACAGGGTTCACTTTGCAGATAACTTTGAACGGACCAATGAACCAGGGAGCCAATTTATTAGAAGATACTTGCAAATTGAGATTTCTGAAGGAGAGCCATACCCTGTCCCCAGCCTGGAAGCAGACCGCTGATGTCGCTGGAATGACTGACTGAGGGTCCTCTGAACCTGTGCCCAAGTGGAGCGAAGCTGCTCAATATGCTTGTCCAGAGCTGGAATTTGCTGCGACTGAAATGAGTCCGGGAGCAGGCACGGCTGAAACCTGTAATTGATGAGAAACGGGGAGCTCCCGGACTATGAATTAACTGCACAATTCCTGGCGAACTCTGCTCATGACAACGGGTCAGCCCAATTGTCATGATGATTGGTCACAAAGCAGCGCAGGAACTGCTCCAGTCCCTGATTGGCACGCTCAGAGGCCCCATTGATGTGGGGATGGTAGGCGGAGGAAAAGGATAATTGAATGCCCATTTGGCTACAGAATGCCCTCCAGAATCTGGACACAAACTGGCTCCCACGGTCAGACACCACCACTCTGGGTACCCCATGCAAGCGGAACACTTCTCTGGCAAAAACTATTGCCAATTCCTGGGCCGAAGGAAGGCCAGAGAGGGCCACGAAATGAGCCATCTAGGAGAACCTGTCGACCACCATTAGGATGAACGTGTACCCCCTTGACACTGGCAGTTCTCCCAGGAAGTCAATAGATATGTGGGACCATGGACGTTTGCCATTAGGCACAGGTTGAAGTAGGCCCACTGGGAGGTGCCTGGGGGTCTTGGCACGAACACAAGTGGCACAGGCTACAGTAAAAGCGGAGCAATCAGATCTAAGGGAGGGCCACCAAAATACTTGTGATAGAGACCATATTAACTGATCCCTCCCAATGTGCCCAGCAGCCTTAGAAGAGTGGTATGTCTCCAGCAGACGGGTACGGAATGGCTCATCCACAAAACACTTGCCAACTGGGGTTTCTGGGGGAGCCCTTGCCTGAGATGCCAAAATCTCCTCCCCCAGTGGCGAAGTGATGCTAGTACGCACCATGGCCAGGATATGATCTGGCTGAATAATAGGTACGGGTTCTTCATCCCTCTCCATGTCCGATGGAAACTGTCTGAACAGGGCATCCGCCCTAACGTTCTTTGAGCCTGGTAGATAGGACACTACAAAATTGAATCAAGACAGAAGAAGTGCCCACCTAGCCTGTCGGGAGGACAGCCTTTTTGCTTCAGAGAGATAAGTCAAATTTTTATGGTCAGTTAGGATTAACACCGGGGTTCTGGTGCCCTCCAGTAGGTGACGCCATTCTTTTAATGCAAGGATAATAGCCAGTCACCAATTTCATAATGGCTTTGGGCACTAGATAGTTTCTTTGAAAAGAACCCACAAGGTCTCAAGGTGCCACCTCCCAAAGGACGCTGGGAAAGTACTGCCCCTACCCCGACTTCGGAGGCATCAACCTCCAAGGTAAATGGCAGGGCGGGATTGGCGTGGGACAGTATAGGAGCAGAAGCAAAGGCGGATTTCAGAGTCTCAAAAGCGTTTTCAGCTTCCTCGGACCATTGAGAGGGATTGGTGCCTTTATGCGTGAGGTCAGACAGAGGTTTAACGATAGTAGAAAAGTTCTGGATAAACTTCCTATAATAATTAGCAAAGCCCAAAAAGCGCTGGATAGCTTTTAACCCCTTTGGGCGAGGCCAATGTAGGACTGCTGCTAGTTTCTCCTGGTCCATAGCAACGCCATCTCTAGAAATTACGAAGCCCAGGAAGGGTACTTGGGGCCTGTGAAACTCGCATTTTTCTAATTTACAGAACAGTTTATTTTTGCGTAAGCGAAGCAACACCTCGGAGACATCCTTAATATGCTGGGTTAGGTTAGCAGAGTGAATCAATCTATCATTGAGGTATACGACCACACAAGACCGAAGCATGTCACGGAGGATATCATTAATGAACCCTTGAAATACCGCAGGTGCATTACATAGACCAAATGGCATCACTGGATATTCATAATACCCTGACCTGGTATTAAATGCCATCTTCCACTCATCCCCAGCCTTAATTCTGATCAGGTTATAAGCGGCCCGCAGATCAAGTTTCATAAAAATGGAAGAGCCCTTCAACCTGTCAAATAACTCCGTAATAAGTGGTATGGGGTAGGCATAAGCTTATTCAGCCCATGGTAATCAATTCATGGTCTTAGTTCGCCACTTTTCTTTTTTACAAAGAAGAAACCGGCACCAGCCAGGGAAGTAGACTTGCGAATGATTCCTCTTTTGAGGGCGTCCTCAATGTAGTCCTCCATAGCCTTGTTCTCATTGCAGGACAATGGGTAAGTGCGACCCCGTAGGAGGCACCACTCCCGGAGGCAAATCAATAGCGCAATCATACGGTCTGTGCTGAGGCAGTGCTGTAGCCACCCCCTTACTGAATACGTCACTGAATTCACGATATTCAGCTGGCACGGAGGTACATAAAATCTTGACAGGGTGTGACTAACAGTTTTTCGTACAGTATTCAGACCATGATCTGACCTCAGATCTCTGCCAGTCAAACTGGGGATTATGTGATAGCAGCCATGGGAACCCCAGAATGAATGCATGATGAGGGGAACGAATTATTTGGAAACGTAATTCCTCCTTGTGGAGAGCCCCAACAGACATAATAATAGGAATCGTTTCCATAGTGATAAATGCAGGTTCCAAAGGTCTACCGTCAGTAGCTTCAATGGCTAAGGGAGTGTCCCTTTTGACCAACGGAATTTTGTGCAATTCGGCAAAAGAGCGATCCATGAAGTACCCTGCTGCACCGGAGTCTACCAGGGCCATCACTTCCCCAGATTGATCAGCCCAGGAGAATACCACCTAGATGGTGGGTTTCTATGTACTTGAGTCTAGGGACTGCTGTACGCCACCTAAGGCCTGTCCCCCAAG
This sequence comes from Rhinophrynus dorsalis, assembly GCA_037306005.1. Classification (NCBI taxonomy): domain Eukaryota; kingdom Metazoa; phylum Chordata; class Amphibia; order Anura; family Rhinophrynidae; genus Rhinophrynus; species Rhinophrynus dorsalis. The sequence goes on from CM074718.1 coordinate 295,646,950, forward strand.
GTACCCTAGGTGCGTTCGTTTCCCGGCCATACCGGACATGTGCGTAATAAGTGCCCAGCTTTGCCACAATATAAACATAGGCCCTGCCTTTTACGGTGCGCCCGTTCCTCCTTTGTGAGTCTGGTGAACCCGAGCTGCATTGGTTCACCAGGTTCAGGTGAACGTTCAAGAGGAATGGGAGGCGAGGGTGGGTTTAAAAGACTGCCATGCCCATAATTTCTGGATCTCGCCCTTTTAGCCAGACATCTTTCACCAATGCGGGAGTCAATAAGCATGACATAATCAATGTATTCATCCAGGTCACCGGGTACAACTCTGGCAGCTGTTTCATCCTGATGGAGTCAGACAACCTTTGAGCAAAAGCTGCCACTAATGCTTCGTTATTCCATCCCACCTCTGCTGCCAATGTCTGAAATTCAATGGCATAATCGCCCAAGGTACAGTCACCCTGTTGTATCTCCATCAACCTTTTGGCAGCAGAGGCAGCTCTACCAGGAACCTCAAGCACTCTGCGGAACTTTCTTATGAACTCACTGAAGTTCTGAGTGCAGGGTTTGGCATTTTCCCATAGTGCATTGGCCCATGCCAGAGCTTTGCCCGTTAACAAGGATATCATAAACCCGACCATGCTCCGGTCGTTAGGAAACGCATGAGGCGTCAGTTCCAAAAATATCTCTAATTGATTAATAAACCCCCTGCATAGGGTAGGTTCGCCATCATATCTCAATGGTAACGGCACTGCCGCCGTTAGGCTTCTGGTAGGTGCAGCAGGAACCACAGAATGGTTTTCCGTTGTCGAAACTGGGGGGACCACCGGATTCTGGTTAGGTTTGTCAAGGTGTACAGTACGCTAAAGTAATGTCTGTAAGGCCAGTGCCAACTGGTCCAAACGCTGCCCATGAACATCCATTCTCCAGTGGATGTTTTGTGTATTACCTTCACCTTTGCTGTCTGAGGTCATGGCCCTTTCGTACTGTAACGGTTTTGTAGGACACTCAGACCAGCAGGTTAGAATAAAACACAGTTTTATTAAAAGACAAGAAAGACTGCCTTCTATAGGCAATACAGAATGACTGAAATAGACCGTAAAGTACAGATGCCCTCTCAGGCCCACTATACAGGGAAATAAATATATACTGTCACAGGACAGGCATAATTTAACATACAGGGTAATCAAGGGTTAAAGTTCATAGAAATCAAATCAGTCTCTGTTGTGGTGTGTTTGACACGCCCATAAGCTGGTAAAGGAGAGATACAATGGTCCTAGATGTGAGAACACCAGTAAATAGAACAGGACAGAGACTACTGCTAATGCTGAGCAAGGAACTGAGGCCAAAATACTCTGCAAGAGCTGAGGTGTATGGAGCCAATCGCACCCAACCAGTGCTTTAACGAGACTTCTGCGCCCAACAAGTGTAACCGGATGCGCAAGGCAAATCGGAGGCCACTGTGCTCTGCAAGTGTTAACGGGAGGCTCAGTGGCATAACAATAGGGGTCGGAGGGGTTGGACCTGTGACCGGGCCCGTCACTCCCCTCTCCAAGCACCCGCAGCACAAGTGATCTCCTGGCGGCCGGCGTTCTAGTAATGCAGAGCGCTGGGAGATGACGTAATCTCCCAGCGCTCTGCATTACTAACAACCGCACGGGAGCTTGACTCACCACTAGACCACCAGGGACTCGAGGTAGGAGGAGGGGGGCGGTCAGTAGGGGCATTGTGGAGAATGAGGGGCACTGTAGAAGGGGCATTGTGGAGAATGAGGGGCATTGTGATGGGAGCATTGTGGAGAATGAGGGGCATTGTGGAAGGGGCATTATGGAGATTGAGGGGCAATATGGAGATGGGGGCATTGTGGAAGGGGCAATATGGAGAAAGAGGGGCAATGTGGAAGGGGCATTGTGGATAACGAGGGACATTGTGATGGGGGCATTGTTGAAGGGGCATTGTGGAGATGAAGGGCCACTGTGGAGAATGAGGGACATTGTGGAAGGGTCAATGTAGAGGTGGCCAATGTAGTTGAGGGGGGCCAATGTGGTCAGGGGGGGGCCCATGGCAATTCTTGCACCAGGGCCCGGTGGCTTCTAGTTACGCCTCTGGGGAGGCTCTTAGTAACGGAGACTACAAGGCTCTGCAAGTGTAAGCAGAAGGCTCAGGGTAGCGGAGGCAACGGCTCTGCAAGTATTAATGGAGGCTCAGTGAACGGAGGCAACAGTGCTCTGTAAGTGCAACGGAAGGCTCATTGCTCTGTAAGGGTTAATGGAGGAGGAACACAGGCAGGGTCGTTAACGTAGCCGGGTCAGGTCAAGGAGCAGGAATGTCAGCCAGGCCGGGTCAAATCACGGAGCAGGATCGTCAGACAAGCCGGGTCAGATCAGGGAGCAGGAACATTAGCCAGGCCAGGTCGAATCACGGAGCAGGAACTAAGGAGCATAGTCAGACGGGCCAAGTCGATACCCAGGAACACTGGAACACAGCTACACAGCAACACCGGCTCAGGAACACCACGAAAGGGCACCTGACAGGTGCCAAAGGCCGGGTATAAAAAGGCCATACTGGGCGGGCCAAACAAGCTCAGCCAATGGGAGCGCACCACAGCAAAGAGTGACAGAACAAGATCACGGGAACCGTGATAACAATATCATCCTCACTGCTGCCATTTGTTTAGCCTTCTTTGGCTTTTGAGACCAGGCGAGTTTACCTCCTGCTCCCGCTCATCTCCTTTCTTTAAAAAAACTCTCATCTTACATTCCATGTGATCATTGTACACTTTTCCTTCCACGCTCCAAGAAAGATCAGACAGGCATTTGATCAAATATACCATTCTACCAAACACAAGACAAATGGTCTCCATTTACAGCCCCTTTCTGTCTAGTTTCCTTCACACAAATAAGTCAGGGCATAGTCCTTGCTACAGCTAATTTCATCCATTATATTCACACCATCATCGCTCAGTTAGGCTTCAACCCCAAAGTACTTCTATATTCATACCTTCTGAAGAAATTACAGAAGCTCATATCTCACTTTGTTTGGCTCTTCTTTTTTGGCTCTCTAATCAGGCATACCACATTGATTTAGCCCTGGGGCTCAAGCTCCCAGGGACTCCACACTAGTTACCATCAGTTTCTCGGCCCCGACCACAATTATAAGGCATTTGCCTGTATTTGTGGGAGGGGCTGCAAGTCACTAAATACCAGGCCACAGCCCCTCCCACTGGGCTCACTTACTGAACCTCTCTTTCAGTCAGAGTCCTTATAGAATTGTATCTCGTCAGATGCCGTGCTTCCTCAGTATACCATCCATAACTTTGTGGTTTTCTTTCACTGTGATGTTAATTTTATCTTGCTCCCACTATCTGGGCTACAAACCCTTCCCCTCCAGCTTTCTGTCCCATCTCCCTCTCACTCATATTGTCCCCTGTCCCCACTCTTCCATACCTCTTACTGATGTACGTTTTATCAATCCAGCAAGGTTCTTCCTCGAAGTAGTCAACTGCAAAGTGCCAACTCGTAATTGCATCACCAGGATGCTATCTGGCCACTCCAACAATCTTACAAGACAATGTAAGTTATTTTTATTTTCCGCGCACTTCCTCTTTACTACACCTCCCTCGGCTTCTCTAATCAGAGGCCCCAGGCAAGGTCTGCTCCACCTCACACACTGCAAATGCCTAGTCTCACCACTTCCCCTAAAAAAGCCCCCCATTCATCAACTCCCCCCTTATTACAATTCTTCCTTCAGTTTGTACCCATCAACTTCCTCTTCAGGGATTTAGAGACTTCTGATTGGCCGAACTGGATGTGAGTGAGTTGATCTGCCCTTGTCAGTTCCTTTACTGTTTAAATAATGTGTGAATGTGTGTTGCCCTCTAATCAGAAGGAGGTATAAAGAGGTATGAATGTGCATGGGTGTAAGGGTGGTGTGAAGTACCCACTTGTATAGGTGGAGGATTGTGGGAAATAGATGTATGGGTTGCTGTTGATATGGAGTATACAATAAGGCAAATATGAACAGTTAAAGTTGGGAGTAGAAGGAGGTGAAGTGGAGGGAGGTGCAACTTGTTGCAGAGATTTTGCCAGGGGAGTTGGGGGCCTTTGCCCCAATGGCCACACCCTATATATGTTGCGAGGAAGCATTATGGAGGAGAATAGAATATCTACACCTTATTGCCTCCCCAGGCTATGGCTGGCATGGACAGAAAATGTTGGTTGCGTGCCAGCCTTCTCCTTCCTTTTATTAATATACTAGAAAAAGGGGCACGGCATTGCCCATGGTGATTAAGTCATTTGAGTGATATTCAAAGCATTGATTGACAATGATTTGGGTACGTTTGCAGCAGTGAAAGGGTGGAATGTTTGAGAGGCAAAGAGGTATATATGCAGTGGAATGTGTTTGATAAAAAAAAAAAAAAAAAAATCCTAAACAATTCTGCAAGTATATTAATACAAAAAAGTTAAGGTTGATATTGGTCCTCTTAGGACTGAGACAGGTGAATTGATTAGTGAGGATAAAGCTATGGCTGACACCCTAAATACGTTCTTTGCTTCAGTATATACAAAGGAAGCAGCAATGATAAGCTATGGGCAGACAGACAAAACCACGGAATTTCCTCCAACATCTTCATGGGTTACTGAGGACAAGGTCCAAAAGAGACTGGAAAGGGTTATAGTGAATAAAGTGCCTGGACCGGACGGTATACATCCAAGGGTACTTAAGGAACTTAGTTCAGTAATAGCAAAACCATTATACTTAATATTTATTGATTCACTTTCATCAGGCATAGTGCCCTGTGATTGGAGGAAAGCTGATGTAGTTCCATTGTTTAAAAAGGGAGCAAGATCCAAACCAGGAAATTATAGACCTGTGAGCTTGACTTCCATAGTGGGTAAGATACTAGAAGGGTTATTAACTGACAGTATTCAGAATTATGTGAAAACAAACAATATCATTAGTAGGAATCAGCATGGTTTCATGAAGAACAGATCAAGTCAGACTAATTTACTTGCATTTATGAAAGTGTAAGTAGTAATTTGGACAGGGGAATTGCTGTTGATGTAGTATACTTGGATTTTGCAAAAGCCTTTGATACAGTGCCTCACAACAGGTTACTGCATAAATTTAAAGGCTTCGGTTTGGGCGGTGTTATCTGCACATGGATTGAGAACTAGTTTAATGATAGATGGCAGAGAGTTGTTGTAAATGGAACTTTTTCAAATTGGTCTAAGGTTATAAGTGGGGTGCTGCAGGGTTCAGTCCAGGGACCAATGCTTTTTAATTTGTTTATTAATGATCTAGAAGTGGGAATTGAAAGTAGCATCTCAATCTTTGCTGATGACACTAAACTATGTAAGGAAATACATACAGAACTGGGTGTTTTTTCCCTATAGAAGGATTTAGATAAAATGAGTGAATGGGCAGAAAAGTGGCAGATGTCATTTAATGTAGACAAATGTAAGGTTATGCATTTGGGCTGTAGAAACAAACTTGCTACATATATTCTAAATGGGAAACAACTTGGGAAATCCTCATTAGAGAAAGATTTAGGAGTACTGATAGACAATAGACTACACAGCAGTGTGCAGAGTCACTCAGCTGCTGCAAGAGCAAATAGAGTACTAGCCTTCATAAAAAGAGGTGTAGAAGCAAGGGATGCTAATATTATCCTACCTCTGTATAAATCCTTGGTTAGGCCTCATCTAGAATATGGAGTACAATTTTGGGCGCCTGTTCTAAAAAAAGACATTACTGAACTGGAAAAGGTGCAGAGGCGTGCAACAAAACTGATAAAGGGATTGGAGCATCTGAGTTACAAAGAGAGACTAGCCAAACTGTGTTTGTTTACATTGGAAAAGAGACGTCTAAGGGGTGATATGATTACCATTTACAAATACATTCAAGGTCAATACAAAGAACTATCCAATGAATTATTTATGCAAAGAGCTGAGCTAAGAACAAGAGGTCATCCATTAAGACTAGAGGAAAGGCGCTTTCAACTAAAACAAAGGCAGGGATGCTTTACAGTAAGGGCGGTAAGGCTATGGAATTCTTTGCCTCGGGATGTTGTACTTGCAGATAATGCAACTGCATTTGAAAAAGCAAATAGGATATTGATCCGGGGAACTATTTTGACTGCCAATTTGAGTCAGGAAGGAATAATTCTACACACACACACACACACACACACACACACACACACACACGGACTAGATTGGTAGTGTTTTGGCATGGACTGGACTTGGACGCATGTCTTTTTTCAGCCTTATCTACTATGTTACTATACCTCTTTGGCACTGAAGGGGTTTACAGAAACCAAAAAAAAAAAATGGGCAATGTATTGGGTTCCTTTAGTGCCAAACAGATATACGCAACAGATTCGCATGGATACCTTTTTGGCTGTCAAACTCCTAACCCTTTCACTACTGCAAATGTAGCCAAACCATTTGCACGAGTTTGACCATGCAGGTAATAAAACAATGACTGTTTAAATATGTGGCTTGTTGAATTTTTAGTGCTTAGATCCTGAAAGATGTGCAGCGCATTGCAAAGCAGTGTTACACATCTCTCAATCAGGTAGTCTACGTGTGTGTGCGCGCATGGGAGTGCGTGTGTGTGCATGTGAGTGTCACATGCGTGGGTGTGCATGTGAGTGTAAGCGTGTGTATTTGAGTGTGTGTGTGTGACCATGTGAATGTGCAGGTGAGTGCGTGTGAATTTGTGCATGTGACTGCATGCAAACGTGTGAGTATGTGAGTGTGTGTGTGAGCACGTGTGTGTGAAGTACATACACATAGCAAAAGAATTAAAAATAAAATGTAAAATATAAAAAGAAAATAAAGAATTAAAAAAAATAGAAATTAAAGAAAAACTAGTAAAAAGATGACAAGGCAAAACAATAACATATCCTTTTTCATTGCAGTATTTGAAAGTGGAACTGTCACCTTCCTACTCCCTTTGGCAAAAATGGTTATATCCCCCTGGTGTGTGTAAAACACCCTGTATCGATATTAATTTATCTCCCCCACCCCCAAGCTTAAAAATAACCAAATTCAATATGTATTTTCAAGAGGGAGAGTGCGGCCATCTTTATAACAAATAAAATGATTGGCAGTGCTCTCCTTCTGGGAAGCTGGCAGTCGTCTTCTGGCATACTGTGTAAGCCTGTCCCTTTGTCCTGAGACAGGCAATGCAAAAGCTATTTGGATTAATGTTTTGTTATAACATGTCAAGGGGTGTTATTGTAAATGTTCAACTCCGCAGTGAAGAATGCTAACTTTTTAATAATAGAAAAGATGTAGCACTGTAGAGCACTGCCCATAGTTGCGACTTGCGAGAACTATTATTTAACCCTTACAGTGCTAGAGGTACGCAATGCATTCCACAAATGAATGTATTGCGTAGTGCCCTGACACTCAAAGGGTTAAAAATGGAAAGTAGGCAAAGTGTGTGTGTTGCCACTGAAAGGTTTAAAATAAATGAAGTTTCCCCAGATCCAGCCTCAATATGTGAGATGAGCTTGCGAGGAGGCAAGGGGATGAGAAGCATAAGGCGTGGATCGGAGGCCTCAAATCCTTTAACCACATGGGGGGTGGAAATGACAGGCTTTTCGTGTCCACTTCCACCCTGGGGGGATAGGTACACTCCATTAGAGACTGATCCCTCCGATGGTGCGGCGGTATGTGCACAACAGACAGGGATGCTGGCTGCTCGCTAACCTCTGCACCTCTCTGGCAGTACAGGTCTGTTCCCCACCGCAGCAGGCTAAGGTTTGGGGGTGTTAGTCTGCCTGGGGCTTTCGGTGGGTGAGCTGGCCTGTGCTAGGGGTCCCAAAGCTTTCTGATGGGGCAGTGGTTGCTTCCAGCTCATCATTATCCTACTGTCCCTAATGACCCATGTAAATGCACCGTTTAAGACAGATTGGCAAGGGGCTTTTGAGAGTGTTCTCCTAAGCAGAGCTGCAGCTGGTGGAGGTGGGCAACACCCAGCTAGTAAGTTAACGTTATGAGTGTCAGAAGGGTACGCAGTATAGCCCTGTGACAATGCATACCCCTGTTACATTGAAAGGGTTAAAGAAGGTGCGAAAGCTGTCAGTGGTGATATTTAAACGTGGAAAGAAATGTCCATGTTTTATGTATGATGGTATATTGTGATTTAAATAGAATACTGTACTGTGCTTGGGGTGTTTGTGTGTCACCTCTTATCAGGCCCAGCCCTCTCGTAGTTACCTCCACAATGTCAGCTGGCCTGCCCCTGTAGAAGCAGAAGTGTTCATTCTCCATATCTTCTGTAGTCAGGAGCAGATCAGGGGCCAAAGGTGGTAATTTGGGGTAGGTGGCTGAACATAATGATGCTGGAAGGGAATCAATCTAGACGCTACGTGCTCATGTAATATGTGTTGTGCATAAGGGCGACTCATTATAAGAAGCTGTGCTTTGTGTGCAAAGAAGAGTGCTATACTGACCTGGCAGAGCAGTTGCTTGTAGTCAAAGAATTTAACCCTTTTAGTGTGAGATGTCACGGTTTCCCAAAAATGTTCAGGAGTCAGTACAGTACAGTTAAATGCAAATTTATTGAAAACAGAAACGTAGTGCGCAATATATACAAAAGGAACAAGCAGAGGGTTACAAGCCAGCGAGCACTACTATCAGGAATAGTAGGCTGCCAAGCTAGACCACTCTGCTAGAGACTAGGCCTCAGCCACTGGTAGTCTCGATAGGAACCAGGAGCAGGAACAGAAACAGGAACACAGGATCTTGATCCAATGTCGCTGGAGTACTGAATCACGCCTGCAGTCAGTATGGAGCATTAACTGACCCACACCTGCAGTCAGTATGGAGCATTAACTTACCCACGCCTGTGGTCAGTATGGAGCATTAACTGACCCACGCCTGCGGTCAGTACGCTGCATTAACTGACCCACGCCTGTGGTTATTATGGAGCATTAACTGACCCACGCCTTTGGTCAGTATTAGCGCTAGTCTACCAGAGCCCCAGGTCCACACTAATTAGGGTGTCTGCTAGGTACAAGGGACAGACTTGAGTAGTCAGACAGAGCCTCAAGTCAGCACCAGAGAGGGTAGCCAGACAGGCCAGGTCATACACACTTCAGGTAGTCAGCCAGAGCCACAGGTCTGCACCAGGTTGGGTGTCCACTATAGGGATAATCAAAGAATAGTCAGACAGAGCCACAGGTCAGCACCAGATTGGATGGAAGACTAGCCAGGTCATACACAGAGCCCAAGAATAGAACTGCTAGGAACAACAATGCAAGGGCAACGGAGTCCGACTCAGGCTGCCCTTTAAACCCCTGCTCAGGAAGTAGATAGGAGGAGCAGGCTGAGAGATAGGAAGTAGGTAGGAGGAGACTACAGGAAGCATGGCATAAAACAGAGGCCTGCTTCACTCTAAAGCCTCGCTCCTGCAGATGGCGCGTGGAATGATGCCGAATGTAGCTAGAAACAAGGTAAGCTGTAACATGAGAGGACTATGAAACGCATTGTTATGCAATGCGTTGTTCAGCCCTTTGGCACTGTAAGGGTTAAGTGACATGTTGGCCGCTCCTTGCAGTAGCTGCAAGTGTAGAGGCCAAGCTGGGAGTTGACATGACAGCCCCTAGCTCCCTCAGTGTTGTCCTCTGTAGTGTATGGCTTCTCCAGTCCCTGTCCACAATGATCCAGAGATGACAGCAGCCGGAGAGGCCTGAGGGTGGGACAGCTGCGTGAATGTGGTGAGAGCCACGCAGCAGAATGGGCATTGTCTCTGCCCCCCAGTTGGTAGGACCAACCAAAATCCTTAAAGTCTCCCCCTCATTTGTTATACTCAGTTATTTGTTGGTCCTACAATCTGGAGGACAGAAAGGAACTTTCCTCCCATTGTTTTACTTTGTTTTATTTTGTGTCTCTGCCTTTTTATCCCTTCGGCAGCATCCTGATGCTGTCCCTAGGAAGAGGTTCTCACCATGGTGCGTTCTGATTCATTCCCAACCCCACCAGTGGTGGTGATAAGGTTGGAATAGTGCTGCCAGTCTCTGCACTGAATTTCAGCCCAGAATGGGCCTCCTCGTGCTTCAGTGGTGTCTAAATGCAGTCCCAAATGAAACCTCACTCCAGAAGGCACTTGGAAATGACATCTTTGCTGATGTCCATTGCTGGAACGCATTACGTAATTCAATGGGAGATATAAGGAGGCCATGGTGAAAGACGTCTGGATCAGGTCTGTGAGTAATTTTCTTACTTTTTAAAGTCTTATATTATTGATGTGCAATATCTAACGCCTCTAAAGCTGTGGGGAAAGAAAAGAGTTTTGATTCTGAGGACAAGGGCCAGAAAGTTAAGCTTTGTGCGGCATGTGACAATAAGCTATGTGACAGAAAGCCATCTCCTACTGACCCTACCAAACTGTGTGCAGAATGTCTTAGGCAGCAAGGCAAGACATGGTTTCATGTTTCCAGGACTTTTTAAATTGGATGAAGTAAGAGGAAGATGGAGAGTCTTAAAAGGTAATTTTAGGGATTTAGGGAGTAAGATTAGGAAATGGATCTCCAAGCTACTATTCTCAGAGATACTACCTGTGCCATGTGTACACCAGTGAGACTGAGGGAGATTATGGAGCTTAATGTATGGCTGAAGTCTTGGTGTAAGAAGGGGAGGGCTTTGGGTTTTTAGAACACTGGGATGATTTTGCTTTGGGGTACAATCTCTGTAGTCGGGATGGATTGCACCTGAATGCTAATGTACTTGGGGAGAGATTGGCAAGACTGTTGGAGGAAATTTTAAACTAGGAATGGGGGGCTGGGGTCAATAAATACTGGGCTAGACAGTATAGAAAGGGAAGGTGACTTAGTAAGTAGCCATGTGGGTGGATCTGGGGGCTTGGTTAGTACAGATAATAGGGAGAAGCCTATAAACCACATCATAATTAAATCACAAATGCAACATGGCAGTGGCATTAATTGTATGCTTGCAAATGCCAGAAGTTTAACTGGTAAAATAGGGGAATTGGAGCTGGTAGCTGAAATTGAAAACTATGACTTGATTGGCATAACAGAAACATGGTGGGGATGACATATAATTGGTCAATCAATTTGGAGGGCTACATGTTTAGAAAAGATAGGTCAAACAAATGAGGTGGAGGGGTATGTCTGTATCCACACACAAGAGAGATTCCAGCACCACCAAAGAAATTAATATATAGTTACTATAACACTTAATAGGCATATGTGCCTAGTAGTGTAACAGAAAAATAGAAAAAGAGCTACTATAAATGGCACTCTTATTTCTCAAACATCAGTAGATTTGGAGCATATGAACATACCACATAGGGAACGGTAAGTTTGTATTGTGTTATATATATATATGTAGGTAAGGATATAGGGGGTGAATTAAAAACTGATATATTTATTAAAGGCTGTTTAAAACATAACACCAAGAGCAGAACATAGAGGGTTATGTATGTTAGCATTGGTATTACTATTTATTTAGTGGTTGGTAAATTATTGCCTAAATACTCTGCAATGTCAGTAGTTGCACGGCAGGCCCTTTGGATCAGATCTTGGGGAGCAGATCAATGTCTTATAGCCAAGCTAGTGGCCTTACCCTTTTCTGGAGAATTACTTTTGGTTAGAAGATATAATTAAAAAATCCTTCATTTTGCTATAGGAAGTCACCCTAGAAGATACCAGCCCCAGCCTCCCTTTGAGCAAACTAGACAAACCAGTTCTCAGAGAGGGGATACAGGAAGGACTTTCCTCAGAAGGTTCAGTTTAAAAAAAAGAATACCAATTAAATTCAGCGGGACCCCTTCCCCGGTGTTAGTCGGGGGCAGACTGACCCCATTTTCCACAACCTGGACTCAACTATGCCCGGATCAGTGGGGATGGGGTATCTGCTGGAATTTTCATCTGTCCCATTCAAGAGAAATTTAAAGACTCCCAGATCATTAATCAAGGCAAGAGCCATGATCAGACCCGTTGACAGCAAGAGTCATACAGAAAGTACCAGTGAATCAAGAAAAGCAGGGTATTTACTCCATTCTGTTCCGGGTCTGAAATCTTCTGGCGGCTACAGGACTATACTGGAATGCAAATATGTAAATGCCTTTATCAAGGCATCCTCATTCAAAATGGAAACCAAATCATCAGTAATGAAGCTCATCCTTCCTTAGGGTTATCTGTGCTCAGTCAATCTGCAGGATGCGTATTATCATATCTTCATAAGACCCTGCCACATGAAGATCTTGCGCTTTACTCTAGAGAACCACCATTATCACTTCAGAGAAATGCCTTTTGGGCGTTCCTCTGCTCCTAGAGTTTTTATAAAGATCTTGGCAGCCTCTCCAAGTCTTAAAGAAGGAAGGTATAACAGCAGTTTCCTATCTGGACGATATTCTGATTGCAGCCCCTTTGTATCAACAGGCTCTACCAGTCGAACACTGGATCTTCTCTCCAGCCTAGGCTGGATGATAAACATTTGGAAGAGTCAGTCGAATCCAGCTCAAGAAGTCACCTTTCTGAGGATTTGCTTCAACACAATAAGAATGATGGCAGAGGACAGAATCTGGAGACTTACAAGTCAGAATAGATCCTTCAGACTCTTGACCAATCCAACAGCTCAGAATTTCATGATACTTCTGGGTATGATAACCTCTCCAATCCAGATTGTTCCTTGGTCCCAGTTTCATATAAGAACCATTCAGACCAGATTTTTGGGATTCTGGGGCAAGAACTATCACAATACAACCGAGATAATTCCCATCCTTCCCTCAACAAGAAGAGACTAATTATGGTGGGTCAGAACAAAAAATCTAAGAAAAGGTAATTCCCTGTTGGAATCAAAATGGGAAATAGTAACCACAGATGCCAGTCTCAGTGCACGGGGAGCTGTGCGGAAGACTGTTTCAGTTCAGGGAACTTGGTCTGTAGTCGAAAAACATCTTCACATAAATGTTTTAGAAATGAGGGCAGTCAGGAAAGCCGGGTTAAATACTCGCCTTCAAGGAAAGGCAGTATGCGTAAGATCAGACAATTAGGCCACAGACCTATACCTAAAAAAACAGGGGGGTACAAGAAGCAAGAGTCTGATGCAGGAGACAGTCAAACTTCTGTCCTGGGCAGTATGAGGTAGAAATAGAAACTAATGGATATACTAGTAATTCATACACACAGAAGTGAACGTATGAAAGGACATATATCTGTATTAATAAAAGGAGAAGGCTAGCAGGGAGCCAGATTTCTCTGTCTCTGCCACGCACACTCCTGGGCGGACAAACGCACCCAGGGGCGGCAGTAAGGAGGAGATATTCATATCGCCTCCATACTGCCAGTCCTGGAGATACAGGGGGTGTGATTTTGACAGGCATGGGCTGAAGGCCCCTAGCCACTCCTGTCAGAATCTCTTCAAGGAGTTGGCACCCCCTCAACATCCGGATGAACACACCAAAAAACATGGCTGACACATGCTCCTAAAGTACACACATTCCCTACTCACACACCACAAAAAACAAACATCCAAAAACACACATGCACCACACGTGTACACACACACATACACACACATACACACATACACACATACACACACACACACACACACACACACACACACACACACACGTGCACACACACACTGTAACCCCGCTTAGCTCTCACCACATTCCAGCAAGTGTCCCGCCCTCTGCTCGCTCCGGCTGCTGTGAGTGCTGGATCATTGTTGCTAGGGGCTGACATGTCAACTACCAGCATGGCCTCTACACTACAAGGAGCACCCAACATGTCACTTAACCTTTACAGTCCAGAGGTCTGCGCAACTCATTGCACAACAATGCATTTTATAGCCTTCTCACACTCAAAGGGTTAAACACTTTGACTACAAGCAACTGCTCTGCCAGGTCAGTACGGCACTCTTCTTTGTACACAAAGCACAGCTTCTTATGATAGGTCGTTCTAATGCACAACACATATTATATGAGCAGCATACCTCTCAGCATCATTATGTTCAGCCACCTACCCCCAAGTTACCACCTTTGGCCACCTAGCCACAGCGCTGCTCCTGCTGCCTCCTTTGCCCCGGGGATATCCCCCTCCGCACTCATGCAACTCAGTACAGAAGATGGGGGAGAATGTACACTACCACTTCTCCGGGGGAAGGCCAGCCAACATCGTGGAGGTAACTGGTAGGGCTGGGCCTGATGGAAGGTGACACACAAACACCCCAAGCACAGTACAGTATTCTGTTTATACCACAATATACCGTCATATATGAAACATGGACATTTCTTTCCACATTTAAATATCACTGCTGATGGCTTATGCACCTTCTTTAACCCTTTGAATGTCATGGGGTATGTTACTTAGGAGAACACTTTCAAAAGCCCCTTGCCAGTTTGTCTTAAATACCGCATTTACATTTTAGTTGGGTCACTAGGGTCAGTAGTGTAAGGATGAGCAGGGCGCAATTACCCCTCCATCAGAAAACATTGGGACCCCCAGGACAGGCTGACACGCCCACCAAAAGCCCCAAGTCGCCAGACATCCCAAAACCTTAGCCTTTTGTAGCGGGGAGCAGACCTGGACAGCCACGGAGGAGGGACACGGGAGCGAGCAGCCAGCACTCCTGTCTGTTGTGCAGCTGCCACTGCACCCTCTGAGGAATCAGTCTCCAATTGAGTGTACCTACCCCCCCAGTGTGGCAAATGGACACGAGAAACCTGTCATTTCCACCCCCCATGGGGTTACAGCATCTGAGGCCTCCCATCCGCATCTTATTCAGCTCATCTCCTTTCCTCTCCCATATTGAGGCAGGATCTGGGGAAACTTCATTTTTAATCCTTTGAGTGCCTGGGCTCCATGAATGCATTGATTTGAGCAAGTAAGAGTTAAGGATTAGTTCTCACGAGTTGCAAGTATGTGCAGTGCTCTACAGTGTGTTTTTACACATACCAGGGGGATATATTTTTCTGTCGTGCAATGTAGCTTACAGGTATCATGGAGAGGAGACAGCTCCTCCCAGTAGGCTGGAACAATTCTTCAAGAAGTGCAGGGTGGAGCCTCACCCTCCTCCATAGCAGGTTCCTAGCTACTCCCCTCTCCAGATAGATTTGTTTCATCACCCTAGTAAGAAGGCTGAGAACTGTTATGCTTAGTTTTTAGTTATTTTATTATTTTTACTTGGATATGGGTCACAATTCCCCCATTAGGCAGATTACCATTACTGGCTTCCCCTGGAGCATTGCCCAGTTAACAGGTGCTGTTGTGGACCCTTTACAGCCCTGAGAGAGAATCTTGCAACCCATGTTTCTCTGTCCTGAAGGAGTCTCTCTGAGGCTCTTTCCTTTTCAATGGTAATCTGA
Organism: Rhinophrynus dorsalis; assembly: GCA_037306005.1. Taxonomy (NCBI): domain Eukaryota; kingdom Metazoa; phylum Chordata; class Amphibia; order Anura; family Rhinophrynidae; genus Rhinophrynus; species Rhinophrynus dorsalis. The sequence goes on from CM074718.1 coordinate 295,662,288, forward strand.
AGGGAAAAAAGGTGTGCAACCTTTTTAGTGCCAAGTTCCACTTGTTCCACTGCTCCCCTCTGCACAAGGGTCTTTCTGAACTACTGCATAACTCCTGCACTCATGTTGGGTTATCTATATTCTGTTTTTGGGGTCTTTGGAGCATTTTTGGTTGATATGTGGTTATTAACCCCTTCGTTGCCATGTTTCTGGTTTTGGGTACCTATATCTCATTTTCCCTTTGAGTTATTTATTCATTATTTGGTGTTCAGTAAGGCCTTTGGGGACTTTTATTCACTTTTACTATTTTTCACTTTGAATTTCACACCTTTAACCGTAATGCAGTGCATTACTTTGCAATGTGTTGTGTACCCCTCTGGCACTCAGAGGGTTAAGGGCATGCTTTACTGCATAAATTCAATGCTCCATTGACTATGGGACAGTCTGAGACAGTTGAGAGACAACTTGTTTTTCTTGTCTACCCTTGCCCTACATTCTGGTTATCATCCTCAGTGGAGGTCCAAACACACCTCCACCAAACCTACTTCGGCATGAATCTTTTCTTGAGAGTCTTGCAGTGGCCTCCCTTTGAGTCCTTGGCTACCATTCCTTTACGTATTCTGACTTGGAAGATGGCCTTTCTTTTGGCTGTGGTCTCTGTCCACAGAGTTGGTGAGTTGCAGGCCTTATCTTGCAAACTGCATTTCCTGGTATTCCACAAGGATAAGGCTGTTCTCCGTTCCTCCCAGGAATTTCTACCTATGGTGGTCTCTGAGTTCCACATTAATCAGGAGATTGTTGTGCCTTCCTTTTGCCCTGACCCTAAATCTGATAAGGAGAGAGATCTCCACTTGTTGGTTGTGGTGTGTTGCCTTAAGTTTTATGTGCACCATACCGAATCCATCCACAGGACGGATGCTCTTTGTCATCCGAGAGGGTCCCAGGACTGGTTAAGCTGCGTCCAAGGTGGTGTTGCATCTTGGTTTAAGAGGAAAGCCTGTTCCCTTCTGCATTACAGCACACTCCACTAGGTCTGTTGGGGCCTCCTGGGCATACAAGAATTAGGCCTCTGCTGAACAGCTGTGCAAGGCAGCCACTTGGTCTTCTGTACACGCCTTTGCCAAACACTACTGTGTTGATGTTCTGGTTTCGGCTGAAGCCAGCTTTGGCAGGAAAGTACTGTAGGCAGTTTTGCCTGTCTAGAACATTACTTTTCCCGTGCCTTATAGCCCTTTATCTGTTGAGCCCTGCTGGCTCTTGTTCCTGTGTGCTATGTACTGTTAATTCTGTGTCCACTGACACTTAGTTTGGGCTGTTCCATGTCCTGGATAGTCCATGGGAGCTCTGGTATAATGGGTGACTGGTGCTTGGTCCTTTCCTTCTCTTCCCACCCATAGGAGCTCAATGTTGGTACATCCCCATGGTAACTCTGTCATATTGAACGACAGAGAAAATAAGATTTTAGTCTTACTGTTAAATTCTTTCCACGTAGTCCATATAGCTTACAGGTCTAACACCCAGTCAAAGGTACCATGCTAGGTCTCCTGTGGCTGGACATGGGAGTCCGATTGGGTCCATGCTCACAGGAGTTTTCCACTCTTCCTTCTCGTTGTCTAGCTCGGTATGGTTTTTTGTCTCAAATCTGTCTGGAGAAGGGAGTAGCTATGTAGCCTGCTGTGGAGGAGGGGGAGGCTCCACCCCACACTTTTTGAAGAATTGTTCCAGCCTACATGGTACATGTAAGCTATATGAGCTAAGAGAAAAGGATTTAACAGGTAAGACTAAAATCTTCTTTTGTTAAAGGGAGTAGGAATGTGACAGTTCCACTTTCAAATACTAGAGTGAAAAGGATATGTCATTGTTTTGCGTTTTCATCCTTACAGCAGGGCCAGTACATTGTCCATTTTCTATGGTTTCTTTAAACCCCTACAGTGCCAAAGAGGTATCCAACATATTCCACTACATATATCTCTGCTTCTCAAACCTTTTCACTGCTGCAAACGTACCCAAACCATTGTCAATCAATGCTTTGAATAACACTCAAACGACTTAATCACCACGGGCAACACCATGCCCCTTTTTCTAGTATCTGAGTAAAAGGAGAAGGCTGACACGTGGCCAAAATTCTCTGTCCGTGCCAACCATAGCCTTGGGTGGCAATAAGCTGGAGATATTCTATTCTCCTCCATACTGCTTCCTCACAAAATACATGGGACTTGATTTTGCCAGGACATTCAGAATTGCCTAGGTCTGACCCCCAGTCCAGGTCTTCCACATATTTCCTCCATTTCCTCTCTAGTCTTCCAGTCTTACGTCCCAGCCATGGTTGGGGTCCGTTTTTGATGTAATCTGGATCACCTCTCCAACTTCTAATTCTAGAGAATATAGTGATTGACAGGAGACTTGCATGTAAGAAGATTATATTTATTAATTAAAATATATAAAATATAGGACAATTGTCCAATAAGAGTTAATCTAACGCTACCGCCCAATGTGTTTCATAATGTATAAATACTTCATCAGGAGCTGGGAGGTAAGGGTGGAAGACTAGCGAGGAAAAGGAGGAAATACATTGAAGACCTGGAGTGGAGGTCAGACCCAGTCAATGCTGAAAATCCTTAGAGGTGGGAAAAATCTCAAAAATATATAAGTACCCATTTACAAGGGCTGGGATAAGGATGTACTCTCAAACATAACATAGAACCTGGCCAAGGAATAGCACTCTGGTATTGATATACTTCCCTGGATGCATACCAAATAAGCTGTGATTGCCCTTCCTTCAGATTACATAACAAGACTTTTTCTATTAAAATAACAAAATATATATGTGCCGTTTATTATAAGTGACTATTACCTGCTGTTATTATTGTGGAACTTATAGGCGGTTATTAGATCTGCCCGCTGTATTCCTTCAAATACCAGCTTATCAACTATTTGGTTTACTAACAACAGCAGCGAGTCAACGGACATTCAATCGTGACATTTACAGTGAAATTTCTTCGTATACAAGATACTGATTGCCTTTTATGATCTGCAGATTTATATTGCTCCGGAGCATTTTTATTGTTGTTTTTGTTTCATATACTGCAGTATATAGTTTTTATGTGATGTATTAAATGTATCATTGGTTATTCAGAACATAGTGATTTTTTGCTCTCCTTTTTTATTGTTAGTATTTGCTATTTAACTCCTTCCATTGACGGAGTTAGGATAGAAGCAAATCCAATTGTTCTGTATTTATTATACATACCTACCTATTGGGGATACGGGGCGCCGTGATCACACGCATTTGTGGATTGTATTATTTCTTAAGAGTCAGTGGAAGTGTGAAGGCTGACAGTATCCCCAGTTGGTAGGTTGTATTTTGTTTTTTTTTTGGATGATAATATTTATAGTGATATGGCATTTAGATCTTGTACAGATAGGATCAAGAGAAGGGACCATTATCGGAGACAAATGGGATTTAAAGATTTGCAGAAAGATGATACTGCCACAGATCCAAATATTGATTATAAGAAAAGTTTCCTTAAATTGGAAGGACTATTGAAAGAAGAGATGAGCCATTGGCTCGATACTATGTTGTTACAGCAGTATTTGGATGCGGGCATTATACCACGTGGTTTACGCATTTTTAAGCCATGTGGTTTTCAAGATGCTGAGTTCAAAAGAATGTGGTATCAATGTTTGGACAATTGTTCCTTCCAAATTATGAGAAATATAATTAAATATAGAGAAGATAAATTAGTTAATATTAATCAACAGAACATATTAAAGAAGAATTATTACCACACTCTAGCACAGTTTGTTTTAAAGAAATGGATGGACAGATTAATAAGAGGATTATAGCGTTTGAGAAAAGTCTGGTAGAACGCAAACAAGGAAAATTTAAAAGGGACCAGGCAGATTATGAGAATGGATATAGAGTATATCGTAAAGATAATACAAATAATTTTAAACAGTGACCAGCTAAAACTAATTCTAAGTTTTACTATCAAAGGATAGGAGATTCTAATAGAGAGACTAAAACACGTCAGAATATACAATATCAAGTCAGTAAAAATAAAAGGATACAGAGAGAAAATGTTACGGTACATCAAAAGACAGAAAAGATCAATGAAGTGCCTGTACATAATAGATATTCTATATTGGAAATGGATACACAAGAACAAAAAGTGTTGAAAAATCCAGTACTCACTACTTTGATCCAACTGGAGTCAGAATCGGAGGTTAGACCAGGTACTAGTTATGCGATGGTGGTAGCCAATGATAATTTTTCATCAGCTCCTTTTTTGGGGGGGGAGAATAGGGAAGATTGTGCACCCCCAGAAGAGAAGCAGAAGCTCTTCGTCAGAACCAAGCCCAGTAGGAGGGGCAAGAGAGCAGGTAGGAGATATAATAAAATACATTTACTAAGTCCAATAGATAATAAGGATATATACAATCTTACTCAATATAAATTTAATCCAGATGAATTATCAGCCATTAAAAAGGGTTTGAAATTTGCCCCTACTACAAGTCCCAGAGAATTTGATCTTTTTTTAAATCTTAATAGATTCATTAGAACACTTACTTTAAAAAGACACTACACTATGAAGGGTATGGAAGTTATTGAAGATGATTGTCATTTAGGTCACATAGATATTTCTTATGATTCACAGAATATGGATGTCATTGACAATTTAGGTGAAGGTAATTTTGTTCATACATCATTTAAGCCCAGATCACTGTTTTATCCTTATCAAAGTAAAGGACCATTTATAGAAGCTTTTTATAATTTAGTCCTCAACAATTTTCAGCAAATTTGTGCAGTTAGAAACAATACATATAGTAATTTCTCTAAAGCAGAATGGCGAGCCCTAAAAGGACTCAAGGATAATAATAACATCTATGTCAGTCAGGCAAACAAAGGAGGTGCCACAGTAATATTGAATTATGAAGACTATATTAGTGAAGCTGAGCGATTAATAAATGATAGGGAGACATATATCACTATAGAAGAGGACCCTACTACTATTTTTCAAAATTAATTATATGAGATTTTAATAAGAGCACATATACAAGGTATTATCACTACTAACGAGAGGGACTTTTTGTATGTTATACATCCTAGGGTGCCATATTTCTATCAGGTTCCAAAGATCCATAAAACCCTTCACAACCCGCCTGGGCAGCCTATCATTGCTGGTATGGATGGGGTGGCGTCCCGACTCTCTGAATATATTGATAATTTTTTGTAGAAGTATGTTATATCGTTGGGATCCTATATTAAGGATGCTTAACATATACTTCACAAATTGGATCAGTTTCCATGGGAGGATGACTATATTTGGGCAGCTGTTGATGTCACCTCATTATATACTAGCACTGATCATCGAAAGGGTCTTGAGGCTGTTAAATATTTTTTGGAACTTGATGAGGACCTTAAGGATGAACAGAGGTTATTCATTTTGGAGGGTATTGAATATATTCATCACAACTACTTTCAGTTTAAGGATCAATTCTTTTTACAAGTGAAGGGAGCGGCGATGGGCGCCAGTTTTGCCCCCAGCTATGCCAACCTGTACATGGGTTATTGGGAGTTGACCCATGTGTGGGGGGCAGGGCTGGGGAGCAGACTGGCGTTCTATGGCCACTTTATTGACGATCTACTTATTATATTGCAAGGCACTCAAGATGAATTAGAGAGCTTTATTTTATCACTTAATGATAACTAGCTGGGTCTTAGTTTTACTTCCAATATTAGTAAGAAGGAAGTTAATTTTCTAGATCTTAGTTTATCTAGTGAATACAACACTATTGTTACCAAAAGTTACATTAAACCTACCAGTACAAATGACTACTTACATTATCAAAGTAGTCATTTGAAACAGTGGAAAAGTAATATACCTGGGGGGCAATTTAAAAGAATAAGGAGAAATTGTAAAAAGACAGAGGATTATGTCGTGCAAGCTACAGAATTAAGAGATAAATTTGTACAAAAAGGATATCCCATAAAGGAATTGGATAGTGCCTACCAGGAAGTTTTAGAAATGGATCGTAGTCAATTGATAATACCCAAAAAGAGAAAAGGAATACATTTAAACCTAGGTTTGTTACACAGTATAATAAGGCACATTATAAGATAAGGAACATCATTAAAAAACATTGGTCTATCTTATTACAAGATCCGGTAATAAAAAATACTGTCTCAGAAGGTCCTGAAATAATATTCATGAAAAGTTAAAATTTAAAACAGATTTTTTCAAGAAAAAAAAACAAGAAAAATGCTCTAGGAAGTATTCAAGGTAATTTTAAATGTGGTATGGGACGTTGTATCACATGTACTTATATACTAAATAGAGCAAACAAATTTGTGGATCGTTATAAGAATGAGATACATATCAAACAACATATAACGTGTAATAGTACATATATATGGTTTATAAAATTACATGTCCATGTAAATTAAGTTTTATGTGGGTAGGACAAAAAGGAGCACAGAAGAGCTATTCTCAATACAGATACTAAATATCCATTAAGTATACATTATGTTAAATATCATCAGAAGTCATTAAAAGATACTACAATTATGGCATTAGAACAAATCCCAGAGACAATGAAAGAAGGTGAAAGGTTTAGTTTGCTTTGCAAAAGAGAAACATATTGGATTTATACCTGTGACACATTGGTACCTAATGGGTTAAATGAGACGATAGATGTCCATACCTTTCTTACTGGGTGATCCTAGATAGACCCTTTGAGTGCTGGGATGGTAAGGGGTATATCGTTCTTTAGGTATGTAACCTGTTTCTATGATACATGAGGGACATTGATTCCTCAAGGGTTAAATGATATTGGGTTTGTTTGTAGTTATACCCTTGAAGTACTGGATTAATTGGAGGTGTACTGTTTTTTAGGAATGTTATCTATTGCTTAGATGTACGGGTGGTTTATTGATAGTGGTTTAAGTATAGATCTTTTCTTTCCATTTATCCACTATCGGTATATAGGTATTTTATTTTTAAAATTGGCGTGAGTCATTTACACCATTTATTAATTTATATATCCATTTGGAGTGTTATGCTTATATCTTTACTATGCTAGAAGGGGTTAATCCTACCAGGTAATAGGAAACGGAAGTGTATCCCGTTTGTCGAAGTAGGACGCAATTGGAACGCTAGTTTGGCGCTAAAAAACATTAACAATAAAAGAAGACGCCAACAAGCCAAAATATATGATAAGTTCCCTGAAGAAGTGCCTGTAAGTGGTACGAAACGCGTTGGAAATTGAACTTACAGTTCCTATTTTTTTATAGAGCCATTTTTATATAATATTCTCTTTGGCTCAGTTTTACGGTGATATCTCAGCACATTAATTATTGTGATTAGAAGGAAAGTCGGGAGGTCTTTTACCTATTGAAGCACAGCAGGTTTTCTATTATATCTCTTATTGTGTGCACTACGAGCAGAAGAAGATGGCACATAGGGGCACACAACAGATCAGTAGTACCTGGAGAGACAGAGGTCGGAATATAGAGGAGCTCCGAAGGCACACTCCACTAATTGGAGAATATATCGGGAAGATCTGGTTATACAGAAGGAGAACGTAGCAGCTACTTTGTTGCAGATTGCAATTACCGCCAGTGAGTGGAGATCATATAACCTTGGCTGCTGGAAGAACCTTGGATTATTCAGGAGGACGGTCTGTTGAACACTGAAGTGCCTTCAAGGTATTTGTGTCATTTATATATATATATGCCGTTTATTATAAGTGACTATTACCTGCTATTATTATTGTGGAACTTATAGGCGGTTATTAGATCTGCCTGCTGTATTCCTTCAAATACCAGCTTATCAACTATTTGGTTTACTAACAACAGCAGTGAGTCACCGGACATTCAATAGTGACACTTACAGTGAAATTTCTTCGTATACAAGATACTGATTGCCTTTTATGATCTGCAGATTTATATTGCTCCAGAGCATTTTTATTGTTATTTTTGTTTCATATACTGCAGTATATAGTTTTTATGTGATGTATTAAATGTATCATTGGTTATTCAGAACATAGTGATTTTTTGCTCTCCTTTTTTATTGTTTATTTTATTGTATATATATAGTAACATAGTAAATTAGGTTGAAAAAAGACACAAGTCCATCAAGTTCAACCTTCTCTTCATACCCCAGTAACTGAGAATTTTATAGCTTTCCTGCTACCAATTAAGTTAGTCTTTATCAGACCTTCCTGATCTGCCTACTGATAAACAGTATAACTCTGTATGTTCCCTTTTGAAAGAAATGTATCTAATCTTCTCTTAAATGTATCCATTGTATCTTCCATAACCACCTCCTTGGGCAAGCAATTCCACAATTTAACAAACCTTACCGTAAAAAAAACCCTTCCTCTGCTGAAGTTTAAACCTCCTTTCCTCTAATGTCAAGGGGTGTCCCCTGGTCACCTGATCAGGCCTTGGAATAAATAGGTCACCGCAGAGATCCTTGTACTGACCTCTCATATACTTGTACAATGTGATAAGGTCTCCTCTTAGTCGTCTTTTCTCTAGAGTAAATAAACCAAGTTTGTCTAGTCGTTCCTCATATGTCAAGTCCTCAATTCCCTTAATTAATTTTGTTGCTCTTCGCTGTACCATATCTAGTTCTAGTATATCCTTTTTCAGAACTGGTGCCCAAAATTGCACTGCATACTCAAGGTGAGGTCTTACCAATGATTTGTATAATGGCAAAATAATGTTATCCACTCTTGCTTCGATATCTCTTTTTATGAAAGACAGGATTTTGTTTGCCTTTGCTACTTGCTGTTTGACACTGGTCACTGTTTCCAAGTTTGTAGTTGACAAGGATACCCAGGTCTTTCTCTTGCAATGAGTCCCCTAAAATTATTCCATTAAGTTCATAAGTAGCCTTGGGATTGTCTCCTCCCAGATGCATGACTTTACTCTTCCCCACTGTAAACTTCATATTCCATTTGTTTGCCCAATCTGACATTGTATGTAAGTCCCTCTGTAGAGAGAAAATGTCATGTTCTGAATTAATGACCTTGCATAATTTAGTATCATCTGTAGATGTTGATATTTTGCTTTCTATATCTATTCCAGGTCATTTATAAACATGTTAAAAAACAGCGGACCTAATACTGAACCCACTCTCCACTTTAACTGTATTGGAGAATTTTCCATTTACAACCACACACTGTACCATATCCTTCAACCAGTTTTGTATCCAATTGCAAAGGTTAACTCCTACCCCCAATTTCCTTATTTTTACACCAGCCTTCTGTGTGGCACTGTATCAAATTAATTTGTCTAGATATACTACAAATACTGCCTTGCCATTGTCAAGGTTGCTGCTTACTTCCTCATAGAAGCTGAAAAGATTAGTTTGGCATTATCTATTCTTCATAAAACCATGTTGATTTTTGCTAATGATTTTATTTTTTGTGTTGTAATCCTGAATATAGTCCCTTATTATCCCTTCTACCAGTTTTCCCACTACAGAGGTCAAACTCACAGGTCTATAATTCCCAGGTTCTGTTTTAGTTCCCTTCTTAAATAGAGGCACTATGTTAGTTCTTCGCCAAGCCTGTGGCACTGAGCCTGTTGTGATAGAATCTTTAAAGAGTAAATATAGGGGTTTTGCTAACACACCACTAAGTTCCTGAAGAACCCTTGGATGTATACCATCAGGACCCAGTGCTTTGTTGGTCTTAATTTTGTTCAGTCATCCCATGACATCTTCTTGAGTTAACCCAATATCTGATAATTGTATTGTTTTATTAGTTACTTGTTGAGGAGCTTCTACCATTCCTTGATCCCTTGTATATACTGATGCAAAGAAAGTGTTTAAAACATTGGCCTTTTCCTTATCCTCACTAACCAATTCACCCATCTCATTTTTGAATGGTCCAATACACTCCCTCTTAAGTTTTTTGCTATTTATATATATGAAAAACTGTTTTGGATTAGTCTTGCTTTCCCTTGCAATTCGAGTTTCATTATCTATTTTTGCTACCCTAATTGTCTTTTTGCAATCTTTGTTGCACTCCCTGTATTTTAAGAAAGATTGTTCAGTTCCTTCAGACTTAAATAATTTGAATGTGTTTTTTTTCCTTGCCATTTCCTTCTTTACATGTGCAGTTAACCACATTGGTTGTGACTTACTACTTTTGCATTTGTTCCCCATTGGTATATACTGTTGGGTACATTTCTGCAACCTAATCTAATCTAAACTGTAACCATGTTGTGATCACTGTTTCCCATATGTTCTCTTACCTTAATATTGGATACCATTTCTTTGTTATTAGTTATCACTAGGTCCAATACATTGTTATTTCTTGTCGGCATTTCCACCATTTGTGAAATGTAACTTTCACGAAGTGTGTTCACAAACCTGCCTCCCTTAGCACTCTGACAGGTCTCATTTTTCCAGTTGATATCTGGATACTTAAAATCTCCCATAATTATAGTATGCCCAAGATGGGCAGCTTTCCTCATTTGCAATAGCAATTGGGCCTCAACATTGTCATCGATATTTAGTGGTTTGTAGCATATGCCCACTACATTTCGTCTCAATTTCTACCCACAAGAACTCCACATTTTGGCCAGTTTCCTCACTAATATCACCCCTCAAAATTGTATTTAGCTCTGGTTTCAAATATAAGCACACACCTCCCCCTTTTCTGTTAATCCTGTCTCTCCTAAACAGGGAATAGCCCTCTATATTTACAGTCCAATCATGTGTATCATTCCACCATGTTTCTGTTATACCAATTATGTCCAATTGCTCATTAACCGCCAGCAATTCTAGTTCTCCTATTTTATCTACCATACTTCTTGCATTTGCTAGCATACAATTAATTTTGAAGTCTTTACATATATTAATCCCTACATGCCTTTTTTCTACATATTCATTTACTAGGAGTTCCTCCCTATTGACTACATTTATCCCCACCCTTTCTCCACCCCCCTGGTCATTTACTTGGACCCGGTTCGTATCTTCTCTATTTACCTCATTTTTGCTGTCTATACCCTCCCCCCTCCTTTCCTAGTTTAAAAGCTCCTCCAAGCTTCCTAACATTCTCTCCCCTAGCACAGAGGCTCCTCTACCATTTAGGTGCAATCCATCACTTACAAATAGATTGTACCCAAGAGCAAAGTCTGCCCAGTGTTCTAAAAACACAAAACCCTCCTTCCTACACCATTGCTTGAGCCATGCATTAAGCTCCCTGATCTCCCTCTGCCTACCTGCACTGGCGCATGGCACAGGTAGTATTTCAGAAAATACTACCTTACAGGTCCTTGCCTTGAGCTTGCACCCTAAATCCCTGAAATCATTCTTTAGGGACCTCCATCTTCCTCCTACTTTGTCATTGGTTCCAATATGTACCAAGACAGCTGGATCAATTCCAGCCCCTCCCAATAATCTGTCAGCCCTGTCCGCAACATGCCGAACCTGAGCGCCCGGGAGACAGCATACTGTTCGGCATTCACGTTCCTGGTGGCAGATTACCCTATCTACTTTCCTAATGATAGAGCTATTACCCCACCACCTGCCTTGGTTTCTGCCTGCACTGCATCCCATCTAGCATGGAAGGAGGACTGTTCCCCTGGTTGCTAGAGGAATTAGCCCTCTCCAGTGTTGCCAGTTCTGAGCAATTCTCATCAACATCTTCACACAATCTTGCAAATCTGTTGGACTGAGTCAACTCAGAACTGGCCTTCCTCTTCCTCTGCCCACTACCTCCCCTCCTTACTGTTAAACAGCTGCCTACCTGTTGCTCCTCATCTACAACTCCACCCTCTTCACCACTAACCCCACATACTACCTGCTCTTTGAGTTCTAAACTCCCTTCCAGGTTTCCAATGTCTCGCAATGTTGCAATATTTCTTTCCAAATCCAATATCTTAGACTCTAAAAAGAAAATATGCTCACACTTGGCACGGCGGTATGACCCCTGGAACAGTTGCTCCAAGTGTTCAAACATGTGAAAAGATGTGCACTGCGTGAGATTGTCTAACCTGCTATCACTCATGCTTGGTTTTACAATTCAAATAGCTTTATATTATCCTCTAATGCTCACTCTAAGGTAAGTAACCAACTTTAAATGTGAATGCAATAAATCCTTTTAAATGATAGTCACCTCAGAGCTCTGCTGATTTCCAACTCCTGCTTCTATTCTAACTCCAGATTCCTTCTAACTCTTCACTTGAAAGCAGTCACTTGAAAAAGCAGTCTCAAAGAGCCAGCCCCAAGAGCTTATGGACTGTTCTTATAGTAATGTTGCAGCCAGGTGAATTCCTTTAGTAATCACCCCTAATCACACAGGCCAGAGAAAAACCCAGTAAACAGGTTTTTTTGATTTTTTTAAATCTTAATAAGACACCAATAAAACACCAAACACACACTCATGTACTTAACCAGATTCCTTCTAACTCTTCACTTGAAAAAAGCAGTCTCAAAAGAGCTATATATATATATATATATATATATATATATATATATATATATATATATATATATATTAAAAGAATAAGCTTCATTGCATAATTTATGGTACCTCACACACAGAACATAATTTATGTCTCCTCAGAAAACAAACACACATTGAACAGAATTCTTCATTACATAATTTATGTCTCATTAGGAGACACAACTCGTATTGGGTGATCGAATGGGGACTTTACTGCTCCCATTGGGTGATTGAATGGGGGCATGTTTATCATATAGGGAGTTGGCCTGCCCCCTCTAGCCTGCCCACCACTATCCCCTGACAAAAAAAATATAACTGCCACTTGCTCCTGAAGTAGTGGATATCAATAACTTCTCCTGGTCCACACACACTCAAGATCATGACCCCACAAACACACTGTGTCACCTCCCACAGATAACTGTAACCCTCCATACACTCTGTTTCAGTACGAGGGTGTAATGTTCCCATAAAATACAAACTCAGGGATAAACTTAATAGCAACTCTTTTATTTAACTCTTCATCTCTTCAGTCACCTCACTAACTGTCTCAACTGTCACTCCTCCACTTCCTGCTTCCCGCCCTTTCTCCTTAAAGGGAAAGAGATGCTTTGCTGTATGTTACAGAGGGCAAGCCTCAAACACCACTTTCTATTTGTTCCCTCAGCATATTGCTATGCTGCCTCAACTGAAGAGCCACCGTGTGTTATATTGCTATGTTACCTCAACTTAACCCTTTGAGTGCCAGAGGGGTACACCAGGGGCGTTTCTAGGTTCCAAAACGATCTGGGGCTACAGCCCACAGCAAAATTCAACAGAGTGCCTGCCACCAGTGGTAGTGATGATAACGCTATAGTGTGGAGTGAATTATCCTTACACAACATATATGTTTATTTTACTAATCTATATATAATGCAATGCAAATATTTAAGAAGTAAGCCATTTTATGTTCAACTCTTACCATTGTTTTTTGTTCTAACTGAAGTTATTGTGGTGTAAACCAACTGTACCACAGGGAACAAATCAAAATTCCTGTCACAATAAATAGGGGTTTTAACTCCTTGAATGCTAGAGCGGTCTTCAATACATTGCAAAACAATGCATCGGAGACCTCTCTAGCATTCAAAAGATTAAAAACTCTATTCAAGTGCAGTGGATTTTAAGAATTTTTATTTGTCCCCTATTGTGCAGTTGGTTTACTCCAGAATAAAACCAGGTTGCTTTAATACATATGAGCCATTGATGTAACTGAATAAATTATCAAGAGCAACACCAAAGTATTTTATTTACACAGATAATGTCTAAACAATTATAACGATGTTTAAACAAACATTAATGTGAGTTTTATTGCTGTGGAGCAATGTGATACACTTATATACCCACCACACAGTCTGATATCCTAAACACAGGGACACCAGGGTGTGAAAGAGGGACAGAGGGATTTGGGGCTCGAAGAGGGACACTTGGGAGGTATGCTTATACCCAGCATTGTTCCATTGCCCACTGGTAGCCATAGAACCCCTCATATGCTGCCTGATAACCTTGCGCTTCTAGCCCCTATTAGCCACACATCCACTGTCTGATACTCCAGTGGTTTGCCACCGGTAGCACCAGGCCCACACATGAACTGATATCTCAGTCTTCTTCTACTGGCAACTGGCAGCCATAGAACCATACATACACTGTGTGATACCCCATCATTGTTCCACTGGTTACCTGTAGCCAATCATACACTGTCTGATTGCCGGCATTTTTCCATTGGCCGCTGGTAGCCACAGAACAACGCACATAAACGTTATGATACCACAGCCTTGTCCCACTGGCCACTGGTAGTCACAGCCATGTTTCTCTGCCCAGATTCCCCAAATACACTGTGTTTCCCCACCAGCCTTCTACAACTGCCTACTGGTCACCACAGATTCCCCTCATACATTGTGCATCCCCACCAGCCTTGTTCTCCTGCCCACTGGAAGCCACAGATTCCCCACATACACTGCTTGTGCCCTCCCCTGCGCACTGGTATCCACAGATTCCTCGCATACACTATGTGATTCCCAACTGCATTTTACCCCTACCCACTGACAGCCACAGATTCCATACATACATTATGTGACCCCCCCCAACAACCTTATCCCCCTAACCACTGGTAGCCACAGATTCTCTACATACACTATATAACCCCCCTAGCCTTGCTCCCCTGCCCACTGCTAGCCACAGATTCCTTACATACCTTATGTGACCTCCCCCAGCCTTATTACCCTGTCCACTGGTAGCCACTGATTCCCCGCATACACTGTGGACCCCACCAGCCTTATTATCATGCCCACTGAAAGCCACAGATTCTACACATACACTATATGGCCACCACCATCCTTATTCTAATACCCACTGGTAGCCACTGATTCCCTACATAAACTGTGTGACCCCACCAGCCTTGTTCCCCTGCCCTCTGGTAGCTAGCCCACAAATTCTCCACATATACAATGTGACACCCACCAGCCTTGTTTACCTGCCACTGGTAGCCATATATTTCCCCCATCTATACTGTCCCTCATACCTTCTCTTCTGCTCTGCCCCATTCTGCTTTCTGTTTCAGTGTAGAGCCACTGCCTCCTCTGGTACTTCAGGTGCATGTTGATGACCTCATCGCAAAGCACAAGGAAGTGCTAGAAGAGCCAGTGTGGAGCGGATGGCTGTGGGCTGAAGCTGAGAACAGAGTAAGGCAGCAGCCTGTTGTTCCAAGCTATATCTGCCCACAAGTTGCTGGGCAGCAGCCAGCCAGCCTCAGGATAAACAGCAGGAGGAGTGAGTCTGCTGATTGTCTGTCATTCGGGGATGCCCACTGACACACTCGGGGCTTCAGCCCCATTAGCCCACCCCTAGCGACGCCCCTGGGGTACACAACGCATTGCAAAGCACCTACACCACAGACACAAACACATCAGACAAAAAACACATACTCACTCACACTCTCACACACACTTAGTCATACACACTCCATCACACACACTCAATCATACACACAATAATTCACACACTCACATTCTCTCACTTACACACTCACACTCACTCACACTCAATCACACTCTCACACACTCTCGCACTCACTCGCACTCAATCACACACGCATTCAATTACACTCACTCTCTCACTCACACTCTCTCACTCACACTCATACACACTCACACACTCTCACTCAATCACACACACTCACGCAATCACTCACTCTCGTACTCACACCCCGGGAGCCAGCACGAGCCACCTTCCACCATAGTCTCACTCACATCCCGGGAGCCAGCACGATCCACCTTCCACCATAGTATTTGCAATTCCCACATGCATTTCAACTACATGAATGAATGCCACTCACTCACACACACTCACACACTGGGAGCCAGCACGATCCACCTTCCACCAAAATATGTGCAATTACCACATGCATTTCAACTATATGAATGAATGCCACAATGGAGGCATAAGTACAAACACAAACTCATTACAATGACACATAAGTCACCCCCTTATGACTCACTTCTGTGTGTGCCTGTGCGTTCCTCACTGTGTGTGTTGCATGTCTGTATCACACTCTATGTGTCTGCATGTTGTGCATTGCATGTATGTATGTATGTATGACTGTGTCGCTCTTTATGCATCTCAGTGAATGCGTGTGCATTTGCGTGTGTGTCTCTGTGTGTGTTTGTCTTGCATCCGTGTGTGTGCATTAATTCCCTATATATCCTGATGGGCAAAGCTGTCCCACATTGCTAGTATATATATATATATATATATATATATATATATATGTATATATATATAAAATATAAATAAAATATAATACAAAAGTGTGTGTGGGTATTAATAAAAGGATAAGGCTGGCAGAGTGCCAGATTCTCCATCTCCAGCCACACACACCTCTGGGCGGACAGTAAAGAGGCATTATTCAGGTCTTCTGTATACTGCCTGTCCAGGACATACAAGGTGAAGGAGTGATTTTCTCTTCAAAGAGTTGCCCCCCCACTATCTCCTCTTCCAAAAAACAAACATGCACTTTCCATCCTTTGTCACTTCGGTTATAGTCTCTGTAAGGAAGTGCAGGGGCCTTCAATACAAACACACCACAATACATACATGCACGTACCACCCATATGCAGAACACACACACGCAAACGTGCACACAACATGCACCATACACACAACACGCACCACACATACACAACAATCACCACACAACACATATATGCATGCAATACACATGCAAAGCACAAATATACACGCACATATAACACACTGTCACGGTTTTTTGATGAACAGTCAGACAGACTGGTAAGGTTAAAAATGACTTTATTGAGTAAAGTGCATACAAGGAATAAGGCCGCAGGCCCACAATACAAAATAACAATATATAGCAAGTCAATGAGGCAGTGACTGGAATCCAAATGACTGAGATAGGATGCTGAGAACTGGAGGTACCTAAGGCAGGCAACTTTCCCCTAGTGGACTAGGGTAAATCAGGCTACTCGAACCGGGACTGACAGCAGGACTGAAGGTGACAGGTAGTCCTGGAGATGGTAATTGGCACGAGACCCAGACACCTGGGTGGCACAGAACCCAATAGGCAGCGAGGTAATACTGACCAAGGGACAGGGGTCCCAGGGTGACCGAGGCCACCACTTAAAGATGGTAAACCCTAGAACGCTAGGGGTGGATCGAAGGCAGACAACTGGAAGGCCACAAGTGTCCCCTCACACAACAGTGTGACTTAACGCAATTGCTGGCTCTAGGCCCAAAGGCTGCTGTGACAAGGAATGAAGCTCAGTGTCTCCACACACTACCAAGTGTGATGTAACGCAAGTGCTGGCCCTAACCCAGGCACTGCAACAGCGAAGGAGCACAGGCTAAGCTTAGACAGTTTAGGCACTGAACGGGTAACTGGAGACGCCCAGAGAGATATACAGAAACTCCCACAGGGAGTGAGCCCAGCAATAGCCCAGAGGAAGACACAGATAGATCTGAGTAACTCAGTCAGCATTTAATAGCACTGTACCAGTACTTTGCGTGTGCAAACTGCCAAGAGCGGTTAGAGTAAGTAGCACTAGTACGAATGTCAAGTCTACTTTCGACAAGATAAGAATAGCACCATGCGGCGCACCACAAACAAGGCAAATGGGAATCTGCTGCTTGTAACGCTGGCCAGACTAGGACAACGGAGGAATACAGCCATGCACGGATGGCAACGGAACGAATGCTTAGCCGGGGATGATTACAAGCGCAACGGAATCATAACCTAGTCAGAAGTAACGGAACAGTCTCAATAGCCAGACAGGTCAGCAACGGAGTGGGTTCTCAGCCAGATCAGTCGGTAACGAAGTGGGTTCTCAGCCAGATCAGTTCAGCAACGGAGCGGGTTCTCAGCCAGATCAGTCGGTAATGGAGCGGGTTCTCAGCCAGATCAGTCGGTAACGGAGCGGGTTCTCAGCCAGATCAATCGGTAACGGAGTGGGTTCTCAGCCAGATAGCCTGTAACGGAGCAGTAACACAGGATGCCTGGGTGATTTAGAACAAGCACACACAGCACAAGCGGCAGTAAAGTCAGCACAATCAGCCCTCAGGGTTGGCCACCAGAAAATACGAGACAGTGACCAAATTAATTGATCTCTGCCCACATGACCTGCTGCTCGTGAAGCGTGGCAGGTCTCAAGAAGTCTAGCCCGAAAAGGTTCAGCCACAAAACATTTTCCCATGGGCTTTTCTGGGGGAGATTCAGCTTGAGTTGCCAAGATCTCCTGGCCCAGAGGAGACGTGATGCTAGTCTGCAAAGTAGCCAGGATGCGATCTTTGGGAATAATAGGTACTGGCTGCTCCTCAGACTCCAGTTCAGGACCATGCTATCACGGTGCCCGTGATTGTTGCAATTCCCTGTCAGTCACCATTAGGGGGCGTCTATTGGTTGTCTGCCTTTATCCCTCCTCAGGCTGCTTATTTAAACCTGGTTTGGGCATACTATGGTTGCCCTTTCGTGGTGTCTCTGACCACGTTAGCCTTGAACATGTTCCAGTATCCAGCAGTACCTGTACCTGTGTTCCTGAGTTCCAGTATGCATCTTGTTCCTGAGTCTCCATCTGCGGGTTGCCTTACCCTGTATTGGCAAGGCTGGTAGAGCCTATTGGATTGGATTATTGGCTGTCTTGCCCGGTATATTGGCAGGACCGGTAGAGCCTGAATCTGTATTTCGCTATTATTGTATGTTGTATGTCATGTTGGAATCCTAAGGGATCACCTTTTTAATTATTTCAATAAAGTTGTGTTTTTACCTAACTTTGTGTCTGAGAGTCGTAACAAACCGTGACACATGCTGCCTGGACAGTGCGTCTGCTCGTACATTTTTTGAACTGGGCAAATAGGAAACAACGAAGTTGAAGCGAGAGAGGAAGAGAGCCCATCTATCTTGTCTCGGAGACAGTCTCTTAGCCTCTGATAGGTACAATAAATTTTGTGATCAGTCAAGATGAGAATCTGTGCCCTCCAACAAGTGATGCCACTCATGTAACGCAAGGATAATTGCCAGCAGTTCACGATCACTGATCTCATATACCGATTGCGCCTTAGTCAGCTTTTTAGAAAAGAATCCACAGGGCTTGAGTGCTTGACCAGGACCAGACCTCTGAGAAAGTACAGCCTCCACACCAGTGTCAGACGCATTTACCTCCAATATATAAGGTAGTGCAGCTTTGGGATGGGACAGGACTGGTGCAGAAGCAAACACAGCTTTAAGTGCCACGAAGGCCTCCTCAGTACTCAGACCACTCCGAAGCCTTGGCCCTCTTATGTGTCAGATCTGTGAGAGGCTTGACAATTCTGGAAAAGTCACAGATAAATTTACGATAATAATTGGCAAAGCCAAGAAATCTTTGAATGGCTTTGAGGCCCTTGGGACGTGGCCAATGTAGCACAGCCGATAATTTTTCTTTATCCATGGAAATGCCCTGTTTAGAAATGACATATCCAAGGAAGGGTACCATGGTTCTATGAAACTCACATTTGTCGAGTTTACAAAACAATTCATTCTCCCTTAGTCTCTGAAGTACTGTAGCTACGTGAATACGATGTGCATCCAAATCGGGAGAATAAATTAAAATATCGTCTAAATAGACAACTACACAGGACTACAACAAATCACGGAGAACATTGTTAATTAGTTCTTGAAATACCGCTGGGGCATTGCACAATCCGAATGGCATTACGAGGTATTTGTAGTGCCCATTGTGAGTATTGAAAGCGGTTTTCCACTCATCACCTTCTTTGATGCGAATGAGATTATATGCCGCTCTCAAATCCAATTTGGTGAAAATGGTCGAGCCCTTATGACGGTCAAACAACTCGGTGATGAGTGGACTCGGGTAGGCACTTTTGACCATTAGCTTATTGAGGCCTCTCTAATCAATACATGGCCTTAGTTCACCAGATTTCTTTTTGACAAAAAAAATCCAGCCCCTGCGGGCGAGGATGATCCGCGAATGATGCCACGTTCCAAGGAATCAGAGATATATTCCTCAATTGCCATATTCTCTTCACAAGAGAGTGGATACGTTCTGCCCCTAGGAGGAACAGTACCAGGCACAATATCAATGGCACAGTCATACTCCCTGTGCTGTGGCAACATGCTAGCCTCTCCCTTACTGAAAACATTGCTAAAAGACTGGTATTCAGGCGGTAGGGAGGGAGAGGTACACAAAATTCTAGTAGGTTGGCGTAAACAATGATCCATACAGTGCTCAGACCAGGCCAAAATCTCGCAGGAGCCCCAATCAAATCTGTGATTATGCGTCCGTAACCATGGGAACCCCAGAATGACCGCATAATGTGGTGACTTTATAATTTGAAATGACAGGGTCTCGAAATGTAATGCTCCAGTCTGCACGGAGAGCAGACACGTTTCTTGGGTGACCTGGGGAGGCACCAAAGGTCGCCCATCAATGGCCTCAATTTGCATAGGGTTGTCCAGCACAACCAGCGGGATATTATGTAACGCAGCAAACTCTTGGTCCATAAAATATCCCTCCAGAATCTATCAGAGCAGATACCGTAATGGATAAGCTGGGAAAGGAAATAATCACATCAACCACCGGTTTTGAAGGAACAACCTCTGGGGACTGCTGAACACAACCTAGGACCTGTCCCCTAAGGAAACCTAGGTGTGTGCATTTCCCAGCCGAGTCGGACAGTTGTGCAACAAATGACCTCTTCTCCCACAGTAGAGACACGGGCCATTCTTTCGGCGAAATGACCGTTCTTCCTTTGTTAACCTTGTGAAACCCACCTGCATAGGTTCAGCAGTTTCGACATGCCCAGGAGGCGTGGAAGGAGAGGGAGGGCAAGGGTGGGAGAATATTTTTGTGCCACTTCCCTCTTGGAGACCTAGGTTTGCGGTCCCTATTTTGTGTTCGTTCCCTGATCTGAGTATCAATCAAATTAACAAATTCAATAAATTTGTACAGAGTTTCAGGTAATTCCCGGGCCATTATTTCATCTTTGATACGGTCACTTAGACTTTGAGTGAATGCAGCTATAAGAGCCTCATCATTCCATCCCAACTCTGCTGCCAAGGTGCTAAATTCAATGGAGTAATCCGCAACTGTACGGTTGCCCTGTCGGATATTTATAATTTGTTTAGCAGCCGAGATATTGCGCCCAGGGATTTCAAACACTACAAAAGGCCCTCACGAAATCCCCAAAATTGGTAGTAATGGGCTTAGCTGTCTCCCAGATCGGATTAGCCCAGGCTAAGGCGCTGCCAGTCAACAGCGAGATCATAAAACCAATCTTGCTTCTTTCCGTAGGGAAAGCTTGAGGTGCTAGTTCTAGAAAAATTTCCAGCTGATTGAGGAAACCCCTGCATAGAGTAGGTTCTCCATCATATCTTAGCGGTAATGGTGCCGTAGCAGCCAGTAGAAGCCAGTATCCTGAGGAAGAAATGTTTCTCAAAGTCTGTCATTTCCCCTCTGATGAAGGCTCACAAGCCTGTGTAGTGCTTTGTGTACCATAGAGTATGGTCCTTGTTGTACAATTGGTGTGAAAACCAGGGGTCACTGCTGTATCCTTTTCATATTCCTATTACCTTGCCCTTTCTTCAGAGAGAGTTTAGGCTTAGCTCTATTAAGGTCCAAATTTCTGCTCTATCTACTCTTTTCTGAATCACATTGCCTAATTACAAGATGGTGCAGACCTTTACGCAAGGAGTGATTTATGCATATCCAGTTATTCAGGATCCCACTACTCTGTAGGACTTGAACTTGCTCCAGACAGTGTTTTAGAAAGCTTCTGTTGAGCCTCTGTCTTCTAGTTCGGTTTGGTTATTGTCTCTTAAGTCAGCCTTCCTGCTGACAATTGCGTCTGTTTGAGGAATTGCAGAAGTTCATTCTTTGTCCTGTAAACCCTCCTTTCTGATCTTTCATTGTGATAAGGCCATCTTGAGAACTCCTTTAGGGTTGTTTCTCAGTTTCACATTAACCAGGAAATTGTACTTCCTTCTTTGTCCAGTTCCATCTAACAGACATGAGCAGGGGCATTATTGTTTGGAGGTAGTTCAGTGCTTGAAGTACTACTTTCATCTCATGGAATCTTTAAAAAAAAAATTGGACTGTTTTGTCATTTCTGAGGGCCTTGTGTGGTCCAAGATGCATTTAAGATGACAGTGGTTTCCTGGATTAAGGCGACAGGTCTGTGTTTTGCAGAAAAAGCCTGTGTCCTTTAAGATGTCAGTTCATTCCACCAGATATATGTTAAAAATTAGCATGTCTGGTGGAGTATAGAGGGAGTCTCCAGAGAGCTCTTTTTATGGAGGTGCCCTGTCCTCCTGTGGGAGGATATTTTAACCCATTCTTCCTGTGATCCACATGGACTAGTAGAAAAGAAATTATCATTGAGGGCACAAAAATACCCTTATTTATGTATTTTCCCCTCCATCATGTTCTTGACTGATGACCTATAAAATATTAGGGGTGCACTGAAGATTCCAGAAGGAATGTAAGGGGTGTCTCGAACAGGAACGCATTGAGAACCACTGCCTTAGACCCTCTGTGACTGGCATGAAAGCCTGACAGAGTTCAAGTTTTTTTGCCTGAGAGCTCTTTGGGAGAGGGGGGGCAGTTTCCTTATACACAGACCCTTTCACAACCAGGAAGCTTTTGGGGGCATTTTACCAAGTCTGCTCCCGTAATAGCAGGCAGACTTAGTAAAACCTCGTAATTGCCATTTTAGATGGTAAATAAATTGTTCCAAATAATATATACGTTACATAAAACAGCAATCTAGAAACCGGCAAAACTAAACCAAGAAAATCCGTATAGAGCAATTTGAATTTCTCAGTAAAAAGTATTTTTTAATTAATTTATTTTTAAGTTTTCCATTTCCTAGCTAAACATGTTACTGACATCCTTCCCAATGAGCATATACAATCTCCTAATGATTACAGCTTACTTGGTTAATGCTTTCTGTTTCCCTTTCAGGCTGATAAAGAAGCTAGAACACACATGGAAAGCTCTTGTACATGATGGGGTGAGTCCTGATTTTGGGGTTATAGTTAATTGGTTTTCTAAGATACTAAGCATGTTTTTTCCATGAGTAGCATAACACCTGTGTTATTCCAATGACATCTTCAAAAGATTTGTACATGGACAAATCAATTTTGATAAATGACTGTTGGTTCATCAAAAGGGTGTCCTTAATGGAGCAGTAATAGTTCGTTGTGAATCGTTTAATGTAGGGTTTTTCATACCAAGTGACAAAATGAGAACCCACCTGATGGGAGCTGCTAAACTGAAAAGTTATTACACTTCAAACTGTCACTATGATGTGGAGCTGTTTTGATCACATTCTGGGGAAGCTTATCCTATTTACAAATCAAGTTGTTGTGAAAATGTTGCTAACAGTTTAATTTAACCCCTTTCTGATATATTATGAGGCAATTTTTTTCACTCTGGTGCTGGTATTTGCATAGAGGTCTGGCTTTCTTGTGAGAAAACCACAAGAAACTGTCAGTCTTCAGTTTCAAGAATTCTGCAAAAGGCTAGGAGCTGAGAGTGGGGACGGAAAAAGATGGAGGGGAGGGGCAAAGGAGAGAATCTGAGATGGAGAAACAGTAGAGTGGGTTAGATCTGATAGTATTAATTAGTTAGCAGTAATAGTGTTGTTTGGCAGAGGACAGAGTGGTGTTCAAGCAGGACAGGAGGAATTTGGAGAGGCCGAAGTCTGCATGAAAACAAGACTTTCTCCGCAGTTGTTCAGCGGTGCAGGTACAGGAGTGAAGAAAACATGTTTGAGACTTAAGCCAAGGTTGTGGGTTTGAGGGGCATTTGTGATGGGCCTGGAGGAGGTCATACAGATTAAGTGATGAGGAAAGGAGGTTGTTGTAAGATTAAACAAGGCCGTCTGGTTCATAAAGTGTGTTGAAGACTGAGAGGTTGGAGTGCAACGCAGCATTTTTGGCAGAGATATCTAAAGATCAAAGGTTGTGGGCTCTTCCCCCAGTCTAGTTGGTGGGGGAAGGAGGGAAAGCCTTAGTTGGTGGGGAAAGGAGAGAAAGCGAGAGTCAGAGATGCTCAACTATGGAACAAGCTTGCCCTCGAATTGACGAGGCTCTGTAGGATAAGTATCCTACCCAGGGTGCAATCTCTTTTAGCTCACTAGTGCCTTTCACAGAGAGGAAATATCCAAAAGCACATCATACTGATCCTACCAAAAGGAAAGCAGTCCAGCCACGAAGTACCAGTCAATTCCTCTCTGAACAAGAGAAGCAGCCAACCCCAGACGTATGTTTCGGCCTTGATGGGCCTCGTCAGTGAGGTGTAGCTGATCTCTCTACACACTGTGAGCAAGGGGTCCACGTCTGGATTACCTTGTTATCCTTACGGTAACAAATCCCAAGAATAATTTGCATACGCAAAGAGATAGTCAGAGATGTTCAGCTAGGAATGAGTCTGCCCTCGAATTGATGATAAGTATCCTACCCAGGGTGCAATCTCTTTTAGCTCACTAGTGCCTTTCGCAGAGAGGAAATATCCTAAAGGAATCCAGCTGCACCCTCCTGATGAGGCCCAACAAGGCTGAAACGTACGTCGGGGGTTAGCTGGTGTTCCCGTGTAGGGGGGACTTGCCTATCATTTTGGAACAGGACCGCCCTGTTACAGTTTACAACTTACCTTGTTTGCAGCAGCATCTACAGGCGCAAGGCTTCTAGCATGCAGCAGGCCTCTGTTTTATCTGTTTGTTTCCTGTCGTCTTCTCCTATCTACTTCCTACTTCCTCCCTCTGAGCTGCTCCTCCTACTTCCTGTGGAGGGGTTTAAAAGGCAGACTGAGTCCTGACTCAGTCGCCCTTGCGTTGTTGTTATTAGGTGAAGTACTTGGGTACTGTGTGTGACCTGGCTATCTACGAAAACCCACTCTGTGTATGACCTGGCTATTTATGAGAACCCGCACTGTGTATGAACTGGCTAAGTAAGAGAGCCCTTTCTGTGTATGACCCAGATAAGTACGAGAACCCTCTCTGTGTATGACCCAGCTAAGTATAAGAACCCTCTCTGTGTATGACCCAGTGATCAGAAGTATCCCTTACTGTGATCAATTTGTGCTATTGCCTTAAGACAGACCATTGTTGTGGACAGGGTCTGATTGGTGACTGCAGGCGTGAGTCACAGGGCCTCGATATAGTGACTGCAGGCAGAGTCACAGGGTCTGGTGTAGTGACTGCAGGCGTGAGTTATAGGGTCTCGTGTGGTGGCTGTAGGCGTGAGCCACAGGGTCTTTATATGTGACTGCAGGAGTGAGTCACAGGGGTCCGATATAGTGACTGCAGGCAGAGTCACAAGGTCTCTTAGCAGTGACTGCAGGTGTGGGTCACCGGGTTGCTGCAAAGGTGTGATGTTGCTGGTTTGACTGATTGCAGGCGTGGGTCAGTTCTCCAGTCCAGAAGTCCTTGTGTTCCTGTTCATCGGATCAAGATTGCTGAGCCGGTGTTCACAGTGGTCGCCTGTTCCAGTCGATGGATCAAGAGTTGGCGTTCTTGTATCCTGCTGAGACTAACAGGGGCCCCGGCCCAGTCTCTCACATTGTGGTCTAGCAAGAGGCCTACTATTTCTGGTAGTAGTGTCACCAGCTAGTAACCCTTTGCTTGCTGTACCACTTATTTATCGCTGTGATTTATTCTAATAAATATTCTGCATTATATTACCGTTCTGAGCATTCCTGGGTGCCCGTGACACTCCCTTTTGGGTGGGATTAGTCTAATATGTATGTGGAAATTTCTCCTCTGTATTGGCACTAGAGAGCTAAAACGTGATGCTTCTGAGTGGTGACTAGCCATAGAACAGGCCATTGTGCTGTTGTTCATCCTCAGAAGCCTCTCACATCTTGTATGCTTATTTTGAATACTCTTACTGGGTCTCCCTAAGAGTGAAGGGTAATCCAGACGTGGACCCCTTGCTCTCAGTGCATAAGGAATCCAGCTGCACCCTCCTGATGAGGCCCAACAAGGCTGAAACGTATGTCAGGGGTTAGCTGGTGTTCCCTTGCAGGGGGGACTTGCCCATAATTTTGGATGCTTCTGAGTGGTGACTAGCCATAGAACAGGCCATTTTGCTGCTGTTCATCCTCAGAAGCCTCTCATATCCTGTATGCTTATTTAGAAGGAAGGAAAGAGTTGTGGAAAAGGTTATGAGGTGGCAGTGGTCAGAGAGTGGGATACAGAGAAGGGAGCAGCTATTTGTAAATTCCAAGTCAAGAGATTAACTATTTTTGTGTTTACTAGATTCAATCAATTGTTGAAAGGTGAAGGATGAGATTAGGTTGAATGTGGCAGCTGAAAGAGTGTCAGAGAGAGAGGGAATGCAAGCCAGCACTCAAAGTCTGAGGGTGTGGTTATGTAAGGTCTGTATACAACAATAACACAGAGTGCTACAGGGTGGAATAACTGGATTTCAAGGACCTCGTAGGAGTTAGTGGAAAGGAATCGGGGAATAGATGTCTGCTGAAAGTGGCACAAGGAAGCAAGCAGGACACCTGTGCCACCACCTCTGCCAACTGGGCGTTTTGTATATGAAAAATACAGGCCTCCATGTGAAACTGCAGCCTCTGCTTCTGAATCATGTTGGGAGAGCCAGGTCTCAGTAATAGCAAGAAGCTGGAGCACATGTGAGCATAAAAGGTCATGTATGGCAGTAGATTTATTAGTGAGGGAACGGACATTCAGTAGACCACATAAGAAGCAATGGGCAAGTACTGGGAGGGTAAGGATGAGGATGTAGTTAGAAAGATTAGAGCCTCTCTGGGACGGGGAAGTAGGTTGGTGTTGGCGGTTACATATAGGGATATGATTAGTGCCAGGGTTTGGGGAGATGTCACCAGCCACAAGGAGGAGAATAACACATACAGCAAGAAGGATAGACCGATCTGAGAAATAGATACAGGCTATGGCTGCAAAAAGGATTTGTTGTGAGTAAGGAGTAGGAGATATGAATGTGAGGAGTAGGAAGTAAATGTATGGCGTGATGAATTTTGCAGCACAAAAGGAGAGTTGTGTATAGTAGTAAAAGTGCAGGCTGCATTGTGGGGTAATATAGAGTAAGTAGCTGGGGTGGTAAGCACCTTAGAAGCAAGTGTTGCTGCAGGGAGGAATGTCTACCTTCAGTCACACTTCCAACCTCCACCTCCAATCCAACTCCTAGCAGGGAATGTTCTTAAACTGTCCTAAATGGTCCAATTGCTAGGAGTGCTTACATTTGTATTACACTCCAGAGGCTTAGCAACACAAATTGCCTATTTGGCACTCATGGGGTTAATAATATAATAGCTGAGGCACCTGGGAGTGCCAGGTTCCCCCATAATACATCTAACAGAAATTGCTTCCCAAGCCTTTGGCCTTATTACGAAGTTGTGGAGCAACAATGTAATGAGCTTTTTTGATACCACAACATTACATGGGACTCTAGGCTGTGTGTATGAAACCACTGTGGAACTCATCTTCTCCTGAGTCAAGCTGGAGTCTCATTAACTCATGCTAGAGGGTGCCAGACCAGGCTGAGGCTCCAATAACCTGCTTCGAGTATAAGGCTGAATAGTAGGAGAGCGGATATGCAGGCATCAGTTTTCTTCTGTGTTCCTATGCACAGCGATAGAGACTAATGGGTATATGCTAGCATCCCCAGCTGGTGTAGGACCAAAACGTAGAGTACAAAAGGAAGCCCCCTGCTTCCATCAGCAGTCATTTTTTGGTCCTACATCAGCTGGGGTAGGGCGCATTGCAGTCTCTCCTACCTTAAATCTTTTCTTCTTTGTAACTGGCCGCATTCTTGCTGCCCAGCCCAGGAGAAGGATCTTCTGAAGACCAGCTGCTCCGGTCTGCCGCCTTGAATCTCCTGCCTCCGGTAGAGATTCGGCGAGGGTACCAAGCGCATGCGCCAACATCATCACCGTGTGTTTCAAGAGTGGAATGCGCAGGCCATTCGGATCACCACATAGGAAACTCCAGAGAATGCTGCAGCAGGCCTAGCAAGATCCCTTCAACATGCTTGCATAAGGGAAGGGAAGGGCTTCGGGCCAACACCTTATATTCCTTTGAGTTAATTGTTTTTTGGCGGGGTCTTTGCGTTCCAGACTGAAACGCACGCCCAGGGCCCATACTATTTTAGCAGCTCTTGGCTGCTACTATAATAGATAGGAAAACATTGTATATTGCCTGTTTAAGATTTTATTATTCTATGCTTTATTGTTCATATCAGTGAAATATGTCCTCTGCAAAAGAGAGAGAGGCAGCATAGAAAAAGATAAGACCCCTCAAAAAACAAAGTCTTGTATGGGATGTGAGAATGAATTACCTAATTTGGATGTAAATACATTTTGTCCAGATTGTTTAAATAAGGCTGCGAATGCTAAGATAGCATCCCATTTCAAAGATTTCCTATCTTGAATGAAGAATTCTATGCAGGAAACTTTTAATTCCCTCCAGTCCTCTGCTGTCTCAAAGAAAAGACCCAGACTTGAGGATCTTGAAGAGGGTACTTCTTCCAGAATCGTGGGTGTGGATGAAGACAGTCTGTTTGACAATCTCCCGTGGTATTCATCTGAAGAAGAGGGAGAATTATTAGATGAGGATGAAGGTTCTTTTAATATAGAAAAAATGGAAACCTTTTTAAAAAGCATGCGTAAGATTTTAGGATTGGCCGAAGAGACAAAAGAGCAAGGAATACTTGATGTAGCCTTCCTGGGGAAGAAGGAAGAAATCTGAATGGAAAATAGGGAACAAGAGAATTCACCATCAAGAAGATTCCAAAGAATGTACCCCTTCAAGGAAAAAGACTCTGCTTTGTGGGTAACCCCTCCTAGAGTTGATGCTCCCATTGCCCAATTAATAAAAAAGGAGCACCTTTCCAATGGAAGATGGCTCGTCGCTAAAAGATCCTATGGATAGGAGAATTGAAGCCACCCTCAAAAAACAATTTGCCGTACTTAGTCAAAACATCAAAGCAGCTACGGCGTTAACCTGTGTTTCTAGAACAGTTAGAATCTGCCTATCTGAACTAGATCCAAATTGATGAGGGGAGTCGCCTCCATTAAAAAAGCCATAGGTTTTTCCTGTGACGCTTTATGGGACATGATCAGATTGGCAGCAAGGTCTTCGTCTCTATCCATCACGGCTAGAAGAGCTCTTTGGGTCAGACCATAGGGAGCCAATCCCGCTTCAAAAAATAAATTGGTATCTCTGTCACGGTTTCAGTACACTCAGACAATTGGATAAGGTAAAAAAGTAATTTATTAATAGAGAAATAGAAAGACCCTAACACAGGTCTAAGCAGGACATAACAACAGGCAATGTAGACAGGTAATAACAATACAGACAGGACACTGGAGAAATTATAGATACAATTGGTAACAGACTGTAGTGCAGGGACTGGACAGTGGAGCAGTACTGCCACAGAAACTGCAGGACAACGTATCCGGATGACAGGGGAACTAAGAGCCAACCGGTCTTGCCTGATAACTCCTGAATACAGAGACAGCTGGAGCAGCTCAGACTCACAGAGAGTGAATTCAGCCAAAACCTGGATCAGTCAGTACACAGAGAGCGGGAGACAGCGAAAGCCTGGATCGGTACACAGAGTAGTAGTAAGCCAAAATCTGAATCGGTACACTGAGACCGGTCGTCAGCCAAAGCCTGGGTCGGTACACAGAGAGCAGTTGTCAGCCAAAGCCTGGGTCGATACACAGCGGTCGTCAGCCAAAGCCTGGGTCTGTACACAGAGAGCGGTCGTCAGCCAAAGCCTGGGTCTGTACACAGAGAGCGGTCGTCAGCCAAAGCCTGGGTCGGTACACAGAGAGCGGTCGTCAGCCAAAGCCTGGGTCTGTACACAGAGAGTGGTTGTCAGCCAAAGCCAGGGTCGGTACACAGCGATCAGGAACAAGCAGGATACTGGAGTCTAGTCAGGCAAGCCGAGTCGGTACACAGCGATCAGGAACAATCCGGATACTGGAGCGTAGTCAGGCAAGCCGAGTTGGTACACAGCGATCAGGAACAGGCAGGATACTGGAGCGTAGTCAGGCAAGCCAGGTCGGTATACAGCGATCAGGAACAGGCAGGATACTGGAGCGTAGTCAGGCAAGCCGGGTCGGTATACAGCGATCAGGATACTGGAGCGAGTCACAGACGTCTGGTCGGAAACACCACGAAAGGGCTAAGACCTAATGGCAGGAGGAAGTATATAAAGGTCAGCCTTGGGCGGGTCTGAAGAACTGAGTCGATAAGAGTAGCGGAGACAACCCGGAAGTCACAATGTCGCTCAGTCTGAATCATGGAACCGTGATAATCTCTGCCCTTCTCAGTAACTACTCTTTTTGGAGACCAATTGGAGGAGCTCATAAAAAAAAAAGTCACAGGTGGAAAAAGTTATTTTTTACCTCAAGATAGAAGAGGATGTGCATCCCCATCAAGGTCTTCATACAGGACTCATAGATCCTTTCGAGACTCGAGACATTCTCAATCTTCAAGGCCATATGAACAAAGAAAATAGCTTTAATCAGTCTTTCAGAGGATGATTCAGAAGATCTGTTCCCAAAGGGAACCAGTTCAAAAAGGAAACCTTATGAAGATTCCTGGACCCTGCCTCTAATTCCAGTAGGCGGTCGGCTGTAAAATCCCTGCAAGCCTGGAGGAATCTAACCACCCCAGACAAATGGATAACACAAATATTAGAGGTAGGATGTCCATTACAGTTCAACAGTGTTCCTCAGAGACATATCTTCAGAACTTCAAAGATTCCAAAGGATTCCATAAGATCCAGAAAACTAGAAAGTTCCATCCAGAACCTGACACAAGACAGGGTTATAGAGCCTGTACCTCATCAATAAAAAGAGGGTTTCTTCTCTGTGATTTTCAGAGTCCCAAAATCAACAGATGGTTTCAGAACCATCCTAGACCTGAAGGCCCTGAATCAGTTTATAAGACCAAGGAGTTTCAAGATGGAAACCGTAACCTCTGTAATCCAAACAGTTCATCCTGCAACCTATCTCACGACCATAGAACCTCAAGGATGCCTACTTTCTCTGTAGTCCAATACAAGTTACTGGTAACTCTGGGAGGAACAATTCTAGAAGTGTATGTAGGGGGTGGAGCCTACCTTCCCTCCTTGGCTGCATCTAGCCAACCAGCTCCAGAAAGATTTGTTCCTTGGTGAAGACAACACCAGACTGAGAACAGTTCTGCTATAGTTTTAGAATGTTTTTTATTTTTCTGTTAGATATGGAATACCACCATTAGGTGGATTACCATGATTGACAATGCCCTTAGATGTGGCTAGCTCAGTATCCAGGTGCTTTTTGTGGACCTTAAGCCCTGAGGGGGAAAATCTTGGTTCCAAGTGCTTCCCCCAGAGTTACCCACTGAGGTTACTTCTTACTACATGGTAATCTGAAGACATAAGATCTGCAGGAAAGGTGAGCAACCCTTTGAGTGCTGCAGGTCCACTTGTTCCACAGTGCCCCTCCGCTCAGAGGTGTATCCTGGAGTTCCTATTGCACACTCCTGCACTCATTGGCTCTATCTGTATGTCTGTTGGGTGTTTGGAGCAGGTTTATGTGGTAACTTAACCCTTTAGCTGCTGGTTTGGCACTTTTTTGGGGGTTTTCTGACACTTTTCCTACTGGTTTAGTGTTTTTTTTGGGTATCATATGTTCTATTGATGTTTTGCACATTTTACTGTTTTACTTTAAAATTTGTAAAATTTGAGTACTGCGCCTTTAAGGCGTGCTTATGCGTCCAGCGTTTGCAGCAGCGTGGATGAACCGGACCATTGCGGTCTGAACAGCTCACCCGGGTTGTCCGCCAGGATGCACCTACTTCAGATAAGTTGCACTTTCTTGCCAACATTTCCGAGGCACAGCACTGAGTTTCTGCTGTCTTATTTGATGCCATCCGTTTGGTGGCTAGGGTTTCCACCATGTCTGTGGTGGCAAGACGAAATCTTTACTTTCCCTACCCTTTCAGGGTACCTCTTTGGGCCGGATCTTAAGGATGTAATCAGTGAGGCCACAGGGGGTAAGAGTACTCTTCTACCCTTGGTTCCCAGGAAGAAATTGCTGCTTAAACGTAACCGGTATTTTTGTTCCTTTCAGAATGAGACACGTCCGGCGGACCAGATGGTTCCCTCAGCTCCACGTACCTCCTCCAAGCCCAAACAGCAATGGAAGCCCAAGGTCTCCTCCAAGCCAAAGGCTTCCAAGACTTCTTCGGCATGACTCGCCGAACCCGGGTCCGCACTCTGCTGTGGGTGGTTGTCTACAACACTATCACAGCGTTTGGGAGGGCTCGGTGGCGGACCCATGGGTTTTACGGGTAGTGACGGAAGGGTACAAGATCCCTTTTATTTCTCTTCTTCCCTTTCGTTTTCATCCTTCTAACACGCCTCAGGGTGCAGAGAATCTCTGTCTGTTCGACAGCTCTGTTCAGGCTCTTCTGGACAAGGATGTTCTAGAGCCGGTGCCTATCCAGAACAGGGGTTTGGGTTTCTACTCCAACCTCTTTGTGGTCTCCAAAAGGGACGGCGGTTGTCTCCCTATTTTGGACTTGAAGGATCTCAATTCCTTTTTTGACTCGGACTCCTTATTGCCAAGAGTCTCTACACACAGTGATTGCTGCCATGTCCCCGAGGGAATTCCTTGCTTCTCTGGATCTTCATGACACGTACTTACACATTGTCATTCATTCAGAGAGCCGACAGTACCTCCGTTTTGCCTGCGACAGTATCACGGTACCGTGATTCAGCCTGAGCAACATTGTGACTTCCACATTGTCTCCGCTACTCTTATTGGCTCAGTGCTTCAGACCCGCCCAGGGCTGACCTTTATATACTCCCTCCTGCCATTAGGTCTTAGCCCTTTCGTGGTGTTTCCGACCAGACGTCCGTGACTTGCTCCAGTATCCTGCCTGTTCCTGATCGCTGTGTACTGACTCGGCTTGCCTGTCTACACTCCAGTATCCTGCCTGTTCCTGATCTCTGTGTACCGACCCGGCTTGTCTTACTACGCTCCAGTATCCTGCCTGTTCCTGATCGCTGTGTACCGACCCTGGCTTTGGCTGACAACCGCTCTCTGTGTACCGACCCAGGCTTTGGCTGACGACCGCTCTCTGTGTACCGACGCAGGCTTTGGCTGATGACCGCTCTCTGTGTACCGACCCAGGCTTTGGCTGATGACCGCTCTCTGTGTACCGACGCAGGCTTTGGCTGATGACCGCTCTCTGTGTACCGACGCAGGCTTTGGCTGATGACCGCTCTCTGTGTACCGACGCAGGCTTTGGCTGATGACCGCTCTCTGTGTACCGACGCAGGCTTTGGCTGATGACCGCTCTCTGTGTACCGACGCAGGCTTTGGCTGACGACCGCTCTCTGTGTACCGACCTAGGCTTTGGCTGACGACCGCTCTCTGTGTACCGACCCAGGCTTTGGCTGACAACCACTCTTGTTGTACCGATTCAGGTTTTGGCTTACTACCACTCTGTGTACCGATCCAGGCTTTCGCTGTCTCCCGCTCTCTGTGTACCGATCCAGGTTTTGGCTGAATTCACTCTCTGTGAGTCTGAGCTGGGTATTGCTGCTCACTGCCACTGTTGCCTCCGGTTTCAGCATAAGCCTAACCACTGTTGCCTCCGGTTTCAGCATAAGCCTAACCACTGTTGCCTCCGGGTACACTATAAGCCTAACCACTGTTGCCTCCGGTTACACTATAAGCCTAACCACTGTTGCCTCCGGGTACACTTGAGTCGGTCCACATTTGCCTCTGCATACGCTATCAGCCTAGCCATTGTTGCCTCCGGGCAACTAGAGTCTTGCCACTGTTGTCTAAGATTGCGCTACCCGTGGCTGTCGGTTGCCTTTTGGCAGAACCTTCGATCACTGCTCCAGCTGTCTCTGTATTCAGGAGTTATCAGGCAAGGCCGGTTGGCTCTTGGTTCCCCTGTCATCCGGATACGTTGTCCTGCAGTTTCTGTGGCAGTACTGCTCCATTGTCCATTCCCTGCACTACAGTCTGTTACCAGTTGTATCTATAATTTCTCCAGTGTCCTGTCTGTATTGTTATTACCTGCCTACATTACCTGTTGTTATGTCCTGCTTAGACCTGTGTTAGGGTCTTTCTATTTCGCTATTAATAAATTACTTTTATACCTTATCCAATTGTCTGAGTGTACTGAAACCATGACAGACAGGGGACATTTTCAGTTCTCAGCCCTTCCGTTTGGTCTGACGACAGCTCCTCAGGTCTTAAACCATATCTTGGGTGCTTTGATATCCGTCCTCCACTGGAATAGCATCAGAGTTACCCCATACATGGACGACTTGCTTCTGAAAGCCCCCTCTGCGGACCTTCTTCATCAGCAAGTTCAGCACTGCATTCAGGCTCTCACCCATCACAGGTGGATCAACTTGGACAAGTCAGATCATGTCCCATCCCAATGTCTGGTCTTCTTGGGCCTTCTCTTTGACACTCAGAAGAGCATGGTGTTCCTCATGGACGAGGTGGCTCACCAGATCGCTCACAGGGTTTCTGAGATTCTGCTCAGAATCCAGTTCCAGTCCAGAAGCTATAGTCTCTGGTGGGGAAATACATCTCCACCATAGAAGCGGTTCCGTTTGCCATGGCGCACACCAGGGAGCTCCAGAGGTTCGTGATCCAGGTGTGCAGGGGTCAACTGGATCTTCTGAAGACGTCTGTTCCTCTTCATGTGGAACTCATCTTGTCATGGTGGCTCGACTTTTCCAACCTGTCGAAGGGCAAGTCCTTCCTGGTACCCTTCTGGACCAAGGTGACGACGGAAGCCAGCCTTTCTGGCTGGCAAGCAGTCCTGGGTCACTTGAGTGCTCAGGGCCGGTAGTCTCCGGACAAGTCCCTCCTTCCGATCAACAGCTTCGGGCGGTATTTCATGCCTTTCGACATTGGATATCTCAGTTGAAAGACTGTCCAGTCCAAGTGGAATCCGACAACCCCACGTCCGTGACTTACATCAACAAGCAAGGCGGAACAAGAAGTCTTGCTGCTTGTTTAGAGGTCAAGGCTATTTTGTCCTGGGCAGAAGAACATGTTCCTGCCATATCCGCAGTGCACATTCCAGGCATAGACAACGTCATGGCGGACTTTGTCAGTCAACACACAGTGGACAACGGAAAGTGGGAGTTGCACCCAGAGGTGTTCCACCTCATTGTTCAGAGATGGGGTCCTCCTTACATTGACCTGATGGCAACAAGACGCAACAGGAAGGTTCCAAGGTTCTGCTTTCGGTGGAGAGACTCTCTGGCTCTAGCAGTAGATGTGATGTTCATTCCTTTGTTATTTTCTTTGGCTTACATCTTTCTTCCCCTCCCCATGTTGCACAGGGTGTTACGGAAATTACGGCTGGACCGTTGTCCAGTTATTCTGATTTCTCCGTACTGGCCTCGTCAGTCTTGGTTTCTGGAGCTCTTGGATCTGTCAGTGGCGGATCCCTTTCGGCTCCCCTACCGTCCGGATCTTCTTCTTCAAGGTTACCTGAGGAAGGAGGATGTTCATCAGCTAGCTTTGATGGCTTGGAAATTGAATCCTCAATATTGAAGAAGAAAGGCTTCTCTTCTGGTGTGGTGACAACTATGCTCAGTGCCCGCAAGTGTGTTTCTTCCAAGATCTACCATCGTGCCTGGTCGACCTTTCTGTCTTGGTGTGCTGACAGGGACCTGTCTCAGGAATTTGATCTGCTTATGGTCCTGGCTTTTTTGCAGGACGGTGTGGATAAGGGCCTCAGTTTGAGTTCCCTTAAGGTTCAGACTTCTTCTCTCTCTGTTTTCTTTCAGAGGTGCATTGCCATCCTTCCTGATGTCAAGATTTTCTTCCAGGGCGTTGCTCATACTCATCCTGTTTTCAAGACTCCCACTCCTCAGTGGGATCTTAACTTGGTTTTGGGCGTCCTTCAGCGCCCTCCCTTTGAGTCTTTGGCTACTATTCCTCTACGTCTGTTGACGTGGAAAATGGACTTTCTCCTGGTGATTGTGTCAGTTCGTTACATGCTCTGTCCTGTAAACCACCCTATTTGGTGTTTCTCAAGGACAAGGCGGTGCTTCGCACTTGTAAGAAGTTTCTGCCGAAGGTGGTCTCAGAGTTCCACATCAATCAGGAGATTGTGGTGCCCTCTTTCTGCCCTGACCCCACCTCTGTTAAGGAGAGGGATCTCCACTTGTTAGAAGTGGTGCGTTGTCTCAAGTTTTATGTACATCGCACTGAGACTATCAGGCAAACAGACAGTTTGTCATTCCTGAGGGTCCTAGGACAGGAAGACCTGCATCCAAGGTGACTATTGCTTCTTGGATCAAGTCCACTATTCATAAGGCTTATGAGCTGAGGAAGAAGCCTGTCCCTTTCAGGGTCACTGCTCATTCTACTTGAATGCCTTGGGCTTACAAGAATCAGGTCTCCGCTGATCAGTTATGCAAAGCAGCCACTTCTGTGCACACCTTTTCAAAGCACTACTGTGTTGATGTGTTGGCATTGACTGATGCCAGCTTTGGGTGGAAAATCCTGGAGGCAGTTCTGCCTGTCTAGGATTTTCCTTGGTTCTTGGTGCTTCCTTCACTTTTGAGCCCTGTTGGCTCTAGTTCTGTGTGCTGTGTGACAGTTCGTGGGGTGTTTTTACCCCTGTGTAATGTCCGTTGGCACTTTATTGTTTTGTTGGGCTATCGCTGATCTGAGGGTTCATATCTGCACTGGTGACTTTGGGGGCCTTGTGCCTGGTCTTTGCTTTCTTCCCGCTTCTGGGAAACTTAATGGTTGGACATCACAGAGTTACCAGTTACCTGTGTTGGGACGACAGAGAAAAGAGGATTTTAGTTTTAACTGTTAAATCCTTTTCTCTTAGTCCATACAGGTTACTGGTCTCCCAGCATATACAAAATGATTGAACAGCACTTCCAACTTCAATAAAAAAATCCAGCTTTATTATAGCTCTTAAAAACGTATGGCTTATTACACAGGATAGAGTCGTGACAAATAATGCTTCTTATTCAGACATAAACCCCACACATAGTCTGACACGTTTCACGCTGGTATAGAGCTTAATCATAGACATACAACCAACTAAAATCATTCCGAATTTAAGCCTTGAAAGTCAACATGATTGGGATAACCTGACTGGTCTCCCACCCTGTCAAGATACCATGCTTGGCTCTCCTGTGGCTGACCGTGGGGGTCCTTCGGGGTCATGCTCACAGGAGTCTTCATCTAGTCATAGCTAGTGTCTCAAATCTTTCCGGAGCTGGTTGGCAGCCAAGGAGGGAAGGTAGGCTCCACCCCCTGCATACACTTCTAGAATTGTTCCTGTCTATTAAAGGGGCGGATCACCTCCCAGAGTTACCAGTAACCTGTATAGACTAAGGGAAAAGGATTTAACAGGTAAGACTACAATCCTCTTATCATATCACAGTAGCTCCATGTCACTGCAGGTTCCTGAGATTTTGCTTCAATGATCAGTATTGGCAATTCAGAGTTCTTCCATTTGGGCTGTCCTCAGCACCAAGGATTTTTTCAAAGATCCTAGCAGTAGCATTGGAACCCTTGAGGCGAAAATGGATAGTCATTCTCCCCTTCCTGGACTACCTTCTGATTGTATCAGGGACAAAGACCCAAGCTCAAACCAACACTCTGTTGATGCTCAAACATCTACAGAACTTAGGATGGTTAGTGAATTACCAGAAAAGCCAGTTACATGCGTCCTTTAAAGGGATAGTAACACTTCGTTTTAACTTTATTTTATTTTGTAGGCATTAAAAAAACATGAAGAATGATATAAGTCTTATCGCTCAAACCTTTATGGTTTATGAGATATTCACAAGCAAAGTTCCCCTCCCCGCCCCTTTTACCTAGTGTAAACAATCTCTTCTCAGGTGTGAGTCTGGTTGTATGACAGTACAGATAACAGAAGGGGACAATTTTCTTTGTATGAAAACAATGAAAGCCCTTCCCCCCTTGATAAGTTTTTCAGCTTTTTCCATTATCTTAATTGAAGATTGTCCCTCTCTGCAGTCTACCTGGGCATCTCCCTTCTGATTTGGTTGAACAGGGGGGGGGATACTTTGTTTGTGAATATCTCTTAAACCATAAAGGTTTCAGAGATAAGACTTATATCATTCTTCATGTTTTTTTAATGCCTACAAAATAAAATGAAGTTAAAATGAAGTATTACTATCCCTTTAAGAGTGAAAGGGATAGTCAGTCAAGTCAAGAACTTCAGCAGACTCAACATCCATACAGCCCACAATTACATGAAAATCTTTGGCATCCTGAATTCCGCCATCCACATTGTTCCATGGTCAAGGATCCACACAAGGCCATTTCAAAACCTATTTCTATCCAATTGGAACAAAGATCCGGACAACACATCTCAAAGGATTCATTTGACACCCCAAGTAAGACAACAGCTGAAGTGGTGTATCAACCCAAAGAATCTGCAAAGAGGATCTCCCCTTCAAGATCTCCAGTGGCAGAAGATATCAACAGATTCAAGCCTGACAGGATGGGGAGGATGCTGGAACAATATCTCTTTTCAAGGAAAATGCTCACAACAGGAAAAAAGCTTCCATATAAATCTGCTGGAGCTCAGAGCAATACAGCTCTTCCTCAAAAGACTAAAACAACATTTCAAGGGCATCCAGTTTAGGTAATATTGGACAGCATGGTGGCAGTCCTATACGTGAGAAATCAAGGAGGGACAAAGAGCAGAGCCCTGAACAAAATAGCCAAAAGGAAAATAATATGGGGGAAGAAAATCTACAAGCATGATCAGCCATCCACATACCAGTGAATCAAAAAACCTCCAGGCAGATTACCTGAGCAGAAATCCAGTAAATCCAGGGGAATGGGCACTCAACAAAGAGATCACAAGAAGACGTGGTGAGCCAGTGATAGACCCTATGGAAACATTGGAAAACAAAAAATGCCAGATCTTCTTTTCCAGAACAAATCATCCAAGGGCCCAGGGTGTGGATTCCGTGACTCAGTCATGGAATTTTCCCCTAGCATACATCTTCCCTCCAATCCCAATGATTCACAAAGTCCTCAGGAAAATCAGATACGAAAGGGCAAATGTGATTCTGATTGCTCCGGACTGGCCAAGGAGAGTTTGTTTCTCGGAATTGATCAATTTCGCAGCAGAAGATCCCTGGCCTCTTCCGAAAAGATTGGATCTTCTATCCTAGGGCCCAGTCCTGCACCAGAACCCAGCCGTCTTGATACTGAATTCCTGGAAGCTGAGAGGAGTTCCTTAAGATCAAAAGGAATGTCATATTCAGTTAATAGTACTATTATGGCAGGCCAGAAGATCTCCACCTCTAGGATATACTGTAGAATATGGAAATCCTTCTCAAACTGGTGCAAGAATACAGGAATAGGAAGATCGGACATCAAAACCTCTCATGTTTTAAGTTTTCTTCAGGATGGGTTCCTTAAAGGTACAGCTATAAGCATTTTCAGCAATACTGGCCATCCAATTTGCAGAGGACAATTTAGTTAAAAAATATCTAAACGCCTTAACAAAGGTCAGAACCACTGGAAGAAATTCCCGTGGTTCTTCTCACCGTAAATTCGGTTTATCTCACCACAATAACCTTGGCAAGGAGGTTCTTAGAAATCCAGGCACTCTCTGCAAAACCTCCTTACACAGTAATTCACAAGGATAAGGTAGTATTGAGAACCAGACCCACATTTAGATCAAATGTAATATCAGATTTCCACCTTACTCAAGATATTATTCTGCCCTCTTTCTGTGCAAATCCAGTAGGGGTAAAAGAGGAAAAACTCCATAAACTGGACTTAGTATGGTGCATTTCGATATATCTCAAAAGAACCCAGAATTTCAGAAATGCAGACTGCAGACTCCTTATTTATAATTTTTTTTGGCAAATACAAAGGGTCTGCAGCCTCAAAATCATCTATTTCAAGGTGGATAACCCAGTGTATTAAACTTACCTACACTGAGGTGGGTAAAGATCCTCCAAAGATCCTTAAGGCACACTCTACCTGGGCCCTTGCTACATTATAGGCCTCAAGGGCCTCTGCTTCACACGAGGAAATTTGCCAAGTAGCATGGTTTTCAATATCTACCTTTATTAAGCATTATCGGATCAATGTCCAAGCCTCCTCAGAGGCAAAGTTTGGGAGAAAAGTCCTTGAGGCAGCAGTACACTCAGGAGAGGTATTAGTTCTCTTTTTTCCAATTATAATTTCTTCAAAATATTATGTGAAGGGCAGGCACATGAATTGAGTTTTTGGGGACATGTTCTATCTTTTCCCACCCTTGACTTTACTGCTTTGGTATGTCCCATTAGTCTGTATAGCCCTTTTAACCTATATTTATTCTATTTTTCAGCTTTGGCAATAGACTGCCGATGGAAGCAGGGGGCTTCCTTTTGTACTTTTCGTTTTGTCCTACACTAGCTGGGGGGGCGCTAGCATATAGCCTTTAGTCTCTATCGCTGTGGAGGGACACAGAAGGAAAGGAAATATAGGAAAGAAAAATGTCTCCCTTTCCTCAGCTGTTGCAATAGATAGGCAATCAAATAGAGAGGGTAATGTTATTGCTTCAATGTAATGGCTCAAAGTAACACATTTTATGAACATTGATGAAAGTTAGATTTATTATGAATTCCGTAGATGGGGCACACAGCTGTAAATTGCAGCTGGTCTGGGATTAATGATTCAATGAAGCCGCTGAATTAGCTGTAAATGCTTGCCATGGTTAACCCTTTTAGTGCCAGATGGGTACGCAAAGCATTGCTTTGCAATGAGTTGCTTACACCTCTGGCACTCAATGGGTTAAAGGATTAAAAGTTAGGGAGTGATGCTGTTTGTGGTGCTGAAGTCTGAGTGGATCCTCTCCACTCCCCCAGTGGACAAGTAGGGAAGCAGAGAAGATAAATTTAGAATTCAGGGTTGTTAGACTGCTGGGGAGATGCGTAAGGGTGGGCATCACTTCCACATCTCTGGTAGTTTGAGAATCCTGCATGCTAATGGAGATAACAAACCCCCCCCCATTGCATCACTAATTCTTTGTGCATATGGCAATGTGCTTGCCTCATATCAACAGAGACACGCTGTCATATCGTCGCCTTTAACTGCATCTCCCTCATGGTGTACCATAGGTCCAGGAAACATTCTATTAAATCATTCTATTAAACCAAAAAAAAAAAAAAGAAGAAAAGTTGCCTAATAGGCAATCCGCTATATGTTGGTTCAAAAATAAAAATATGTTTTAATGTATAGAATATGTTTTGATACTCATTAGTAAACATTACTAGACTCCTTAACAAATTGTATTGTTTGGGTCTGGCTGTAAAAATAGTTGAATGGATAAGGCAGTGGCTGAGTGAGAGGAGACAGAGGGTTGTAGTCAATGGAGAATATTCGGAATGTTTACTAGTGGGGGTACCTTGGGGCTCTGTACTGGGGCCCATTCTTTTAACCCATTGAGTGCCAAAGGGGTATGCAACACATTAGTTTGCAATACATTGTATATTCCTCTGGCAATCAGAGGGTTAAATATTTTTATTAGTGGTATTGCAAAAGGTCTTCAAGGTAAGTTATGTCTTTTTGCAGATGATACAAAGATCTGCAACAGGGTAGACATTCCTAGGGGAATAAGCCAAATGACAAATGGTTTTGGTAAATTAGAAGAATGGACAACAGTGTGGTAGCTGCAATTTAATGTTGATAAATGTAAAATAATGCGTTTGGGATATAAAAATCCAAAGGAAAAATATACTATTAAGGGTGTTGTGTTGTCAGAGACAACAGATGAAAGGTATTTGGGAGTAATTATTTCTAATGACAAAGGTAGGCAGGCAGTGTAATAAAGCGATGGGGAATGTAAGCAGGTGCTGGGTTGTATAGCTAGGGGCATTAGTAGCAGAAAAAGGGAAGTGGTCATGTCATTCTACAGATCTTTATTTAGACCTCACCTAGAGTATTGTGTAACGGTACTGGAGACCCCATCTCCAGAAGGATATATAGATACTGTAGAGAAAATTCAGAAAAGGGCTACTAAAATGGTAACTGGTTACAGGAAAAGACATATCAGGATAGACTAAAGGATCTGAACATTTATAGCTTGGAGGAGACGAGAGAGAGAGGGGATATGATTGAAACATTCAAATACATGAAGGGTTTCAACATAGTGCAGCAGGGAAATACATTTCAAAGGAGTGAAAATGTTAAGACAAGAGGCCATAGTCTAAAACTAGAGGGACACAAGTTTAGATGTAATGTAAGAACGTTTTACTTCACTGAGAGAGTAGTAGATAAGTGGAATAGGCTACAAGTTGGAGTGGTAGAAGTTAATACAGTGACAGAATTTAAGCATGCATGGGATAGGCATAAGGCTGTCCTGAACATAAGACAAGATCAAGGACCAAACAAGGTTTGAGATTTTTATAGTAGGAAAAGGGGCATAATAGATGGGCCGAATGGTTCTTATCTGTCGTCAAATTCTATGTTTCTATACTAAAAAAAATTATATTTTTAATTATTTTAATTAACTTTGACATACAGCTGTGTGCTTATTAGGATCCACTAATCATAACCTAATCAGTACCCTTCTTTAAAAGGAGACTGTCCCCATTCAGTAAAGGGTACTCTTGTACCTATGGTTGAAGGGGGGCATTGTGATGACTAATTACCTTATTTACTCATAAAAAAAATCTACAATGTAAATATTCTTCATAATAAATATTTACTACTCCATTAAGTACTTTAAGAAGTCAGTTTTGTGATTTATCACTGCTTCTGTCAAATGGTGAAAGCTTTTGTAGGTCATTGAAAATTTCCTTTTGTAGGTCAACGAAAATATATTTTTTATATTTGTAAGTTTAATGTTTATAATTGA
The DNA here is from genome assembly GCA_037306005.1 of Rhinophrynus dorsalis. Taxonomy (NCBI): domain Eukaryota; kingdom Metazoa; phylum Chordata; class Amphibia; order Anura; family Rhinophrynidae; genus Rhinophrynus; species Rhinophrynus dorsalis. The sequence goes on from CM074718.1 coordinate 295,705,164, forward strand.
AATTTACATTTTGTAAATAATTTGCTTCTACTTTTTCTTCCAAATTTCTATTTTCTAGGATACAGTTTCCGTACACAGGCCAAGTTTCTATGCTGAGCGCTTCTTCAAATTCATGACTAACATAGTATTCCGGAAGACGTCTTGTAAGTATTAGTCTGACGCATGACACCATGTACACGATTATGTGTGCACATCTTAATAAAACATGCCTACAGAATGTTTGTAGCACTGGAATTAAGTAAACATATTGAAATGTTTGTAATTGTGGAAACGCAGTTCAGAGTCACAACAGAGTTATTTAAAGTTATTTAGTATATTAAGTACAGTATGCTATATGGTTTCCACGGCACTCTACTGAGCAGGCTGTGACCTTTAAATGGACACTTGTTTGTGTGTAGATATTGGGCAACATTTATTTTCTCCTAGTTGATATTTATCAAAGTACCCATGGCTGTTTGGTAAACATTATCTGTGCATAGAGCTTGTGGGCATATAGACACCTCATAGGAGTCTGTTGGATCCTCTTCTCAGAGGTTGCTCTTGAATCCTTAGTCTGATTATAATCGTATACCAACCTTGCTGTGATACAAAATAACAGCACTATTGTCAGATGCAAGAATAATTCCTTAACCTTGCAACTCCAGCTGCTCATTAATAAATATGCTACACAGTGTAGATGAATGAGTGTGTTACTAATTATAATTTTCATTGTTCTCTCTGCATATAAGTCTGCTCTCTGTATGTATTGTTTAGTCTTGAATGTTCACACATGTGCCTCTTCCACCTCTTCCTTCAAGCCCTGAAGTCCTCACCATCCAAGAAAGGACGGAGCACCCTTCTGGTTCCCCGACCTCTTGGACCATCAGCAGCTTTCTCTGCTGGACAAATCCCTGTGGATCAGGAAGAAGGAAAGTATGATCTGCGGGGGACACGCAGTTATCCTACACTGGAAGATGATGGTAAGAGAATTCTCCTGTGTAAAAGGTGGGCTAAAAATGGTCCCAAAAACAACACAAAAGAAATAAGGGGAACAAACAGGATGCTTTTTCAACAGGTATGTTATAGACACCCTAAAAGGTATGTCATGTGTTTAATAGACACTGGTGAAGCATTAGTGAGTAGAACATTCTGATCACTCATGATCTATGTTTCTACGATCTAAGTTCCCAAGACAAAGTAGTAATGATACATCAACAAACAAATTAGAAATCAATGGTTTTGGTAAGAAAAAGAAAACACTTTTTCACCCAGACAACAAACATTAAATAATAATTGTGGCCCTAAAGATAACACTGACACACACAAATGAAATTGGGTTATTTTAAATATCATGTATTTCCAGCTAGCATCTGCAAACCATTTTTCTGTGTTAGAATTCTCAATTTCAACTCTAAACTTGCATTTTTAATTTGTGTAGACAGTCCTATATATAGACAGTGTTTGGTTACATTTTTTTCTGCAGTTTGTAATGAGATACATAAGTGAAGGTAAGTAGTGAATTTATTATTGACAGCTTTTATACTTTGTAAGACCGTTACCTTCTCTCAGCCCTTTTACAAATAATACAGCACTATCACTTCTGACACACTTATTAAGAGTGCCATGTTAAAGGGAGTCAAGGAGATCTGGAAAAGCAGGTGCATCCACAGAGCATGTATAAGATTTAAGATGTTAAGCTTCACAGACATGTTTTACAGGTGCTTGTATGGAGTATTTGCTATTTCTCTGTCGTCCAATATAAGTTACTGGTAACTTTGGGCAGGCGACCACCCCTTTAAGTAGGCAGGAACAATTCTTGAAGAGAATGCTGGGTGGAGCCCTCGTCCTCTCATTAGCTGCATCTAGCCACTCCTCCCCTGAAAGATTTGTTCCTTGATGAAAATACAAGGCAAGAGAACATACATGCTATAGTTTTAGCTTATTTTTTGTTTCTGTTAGATATAGAATAATACCATTAGGTGGATTACCATTACTGACATTCCCTAGTGGTTAGCTCAGTTTTCAGGTGCTTTGGTGGACCTCTCATCCCTGGGGGAAAATCTTGCTTAGCAAGTTATTTCCCTCGGAGTTGCCCACTGAGGCTCCTCCTTTATCAATGGCAATCTGAAGACCAAAGACCTGCTAAAGAGGTGAGCAACTGTTTGAGTGCTGAGGTCCACTTGTCCCACACTTCCTCTCTGTACTGGTGTCTCCTTTGGAGTTCCTATTACATACTCCTGCACTCATTAGGTTTGTCTGTATGTCTGTTGGGGGTTTGGAGCAGAGTTTCTGTGGTAAATTAACCCTTTGTCTGCCGATTTGGCATCTTTTAGGAGGTTTTAGCACTTTTCCCTTCAAGGTATAGTGTTTGCTTTTTGAGATGTTTTGTGATTTTTTTTTTTTTTTTTTACTTCACTGTAAAAATTAGCAAATTTGAGTTTCTTTACAGCATAGACACCATGCTCCTTTCACCTCTATGGGTCTTTACAGTCTGGGACATATCTCTGCAACCGCTCAACACAGCGACTTCAGAGACGGCTCATTTTGTTTGTCTGCCCTTGTTTTATCATCCAGTCAACATTCTGTGTGTTTTATGGGGCTTTGGGCACTGTTGGGGTACTTTTTTTGGGGAAAAATACATTTCACATGAGCGCTTGCTTCGCACGCTCGTTTCTGATTGGCTCCCATCTCGCCAGCCATTTTCTGCTTTCCCTTCGTGAGTATCCTACGCAGGGCTTGGACTCTCCTCAGCAGATTAACCCTTTGCCTGTCAGATAAGTGCAAATTAGCAATTTCTGAGGTGAAATTTTAATCTTACACACTGTACTGGGTTGTTTCCTTATACTTGGAACGTTTTTGACACTGTGAGAATGTCAGCTCCGTTGGAACTTGGGGCTAGACCTAAGACTAAGGATACAGTGGTGTCTGTTTGCTCACTGCTCCTCACGTCAATCAGAGTTACCTGGAGAATACTCGGGTCATTTATGCCCGGCATGCACTGCTGCCCCGCGTTCCCCCCAGGGACCTCCAGCCATGCAGTAGAGCCAGTTTGGATCCAAGAGTTTTAAAGCCACTACTAGAGACCTAAGGTCTGCTGTACAACTCCTTCCATCCCAATTGCAGGGGGTCTTCCAGTCTTGGCAGCCCACTACTCCTATCAGGTCTTCCCTACCAAAACCGTAGGGTGTACCTGATGTATCTGACTCCACTGAAGTGGAACTGTTGGTGGATTCTGATGCGGGAGAATGTTCTGTGGTGGTCTCTTTGGGGACCCTTTTGATGCTGATCCTGATCCCTCAGCTGAGGGCCTGATCAGGGCAGTGTTAAATATGCTAAACATTCCTTTGGTTCCAGAGGCTCCCATGGACCCCTCTGATGTGTTTCAGGAGCCAAAGAAGCAGTCTACCAGTTTTCCACCTAACCCCACTCTTGACCATCTTGTGTCTCATGAGTGGAAAGCTCCTGACAAGAAGCCTTCTGTTTCTAAGTAGTTTGATAAGTTGTACCCCTTTTCTGAAGCGGCATTAGCTCAGTGGGCTCATCCACCCAAGGTGGACGCTCCAGTCTCTAGACTTTCTAAGTCTACTGTTTTTCCGATGGCTGACGCATCTGTCCTCAAGGACTGGACTGACGGGAAGCTTGAGACATCCTTGAAGTTCATCTTTGCTATGGCTGGTACTTCGTTGTGCCCCGCGTTTGCTTGGGTGAACAGGGCCATTGCAGTTTGGACTGAACAGCTGACTGTGGCTGTCTGCCAGGGAGCTCCTACTGCTTATATGTTGCAGCTCCTTGCCAACATCTCTGAGGCTCAGCATTATGTTTCTGCTGCTATCTTTGATGCCATTCACTTGGTTGCTAGAGTTTCTACCATGTCTGTGGTAGTCAGACGGGCTCTTTGGCTCAAGATCTGGTCTGCTGACACTATCTCTAAGAATGCTTTGCTTTCGTTGCCTTTTCAGGGTACTTCTCTGTTTGAGCCAGAGCTTAAAGACCTCAATAGTGAGGCCACAGGGGATAAGAGTACCCTGCTGCCCTTAGTGCCTAGGAAGAAGCCTCCATTGAAGCGAAATTGGCTTTTTCATCCCTTTCAGCCCAAGGCATGCGCCGTGAACCAGGCGGTTCCCCGGGCTCCACGTTCCTCCTCCAAGCCCAAACAACAATGGAGGGCCAAGCTCAAGGCTTCCAAACCTCCTTCAGCATGACTTGCCGAACCCCGGTCCCCACGCACCAGTGGGTGGTCATTTGCACCACTTCCTCAGTGTCTGGACAGACAAGATGGTGGATCCGTGGGTTTTGCAGGTAGTATCAGAGGGGTACAGGATCCCTTTCGCCTCTCTTCCCCCATTCAGGTTCTTTCCTTCTCACACTCCTTGGAGCTGAGAAGTGTGCCTTCTCTTTCAACTGAGCCATCCAGACCCTTTTGGATAAGGAGGTTTCGGAAACAGTTCCAGTGCCGGAAATGGATTTGCGTTTTTATTCCAACCTGTTTGTGGTTTCCATGAAAGACGGCAGATGTCGTCCATTTTTTGGGCCTCAAGGACCTCAATTCCTTTGTGGTCAAGAGTCATTATCACCAGAAGTCCCTGAGGACAGTGATCACGGCCATGTCTCCTGGTTAATTTCTCGCTTCTCTGGATATTCAGGATGCATACCTGCGTATTGCCATTGATCCAGAGAGCCGGCAGTACCTCAGGTTTGCCTGCAACCAAGGGCATTTCAGTTTTCTGCTCTTCCCTTTGGTCTGACCACAGCTCCCCAGGTCTTCAGTCGCGTCCTGGGGGCATTAGTGACTGTCCTCCACCGGGATGGAATCAGAGTCTCTCCATACATGGACAACTTGCTTCTGATAGCCCCCTCTCCGGAACTCCTTCATCAGCAGGTCCAGGACTGCACTGACCCATCACGGATGGATCCTCAACATGGACAAGTCGGACCTTGTACCTTCTTAGAGACCAGTCTTCCTGGGTCTCCTCTTCGACACAAAGCAGGGTATGGTGTTTCTCATGGAGGAGGTGGCTCACTAGATTGTCCACAAGGTGTCTGCTTTTCTGGCTCAAGATCCAGTTCCGGCCAAGAAGGTGACCTCCCTGGAGGGTGGGGGGGGGGGAGTTCATTTCCAGCATAGAAAGGGTTCTTTTTGCCATGGCTCACACCAGGGAACTTCAGAGGTTTGTGATCCATGGGTGCAGGGGTCAGCAGGATTTATTGAAGATCTTGGTGTCTCTTCCTCTTCATGTGGAGCTGAGCCTGTCATGGTGACTTAACCTCTCCAGTCTGCTGTAAGGCAGTCCCTTCCTAATTTCCTTCTTCACTACCGTGGATGGATGCCAGCCTCTCTGGCTGGGGAGCGGTCCTGGGTCACAGCAATGCCCAGAGTTGGCAGTCTCCGGGGGAAATTTCTCCTTCCCATCAGTGTGTTGGAGCTTCGGGACATATTTCATGCTCTTTGCCACTGGATGCGCCACCTGGAAGGATCCAGTCTGACAATGCCACGACCGTGGTTTACATCAACAAGCAAGGAGGTAAAAGAAGTCTCACAGCTTGGATGAAGGTCAAAGCTATTTTGACCTGGGCAGAAGAACATGTTCCTGCCATATCCACAGTTCATATTCCCGGTGTAGACAACATGCTGGCAGACTTCCTAAGTCGACACACAGTGGACAGCGGAGAGTGGGAACTGAATCAAGAAATGTTCAACCTCATTGTTCAGAAGTGGGGACTTCCTTGCATCGATCTGATGGCGAAAAGACACAGTCGGAAGGTTCCGTTGTTCTGCTCTCGCTGGAGCGACCCTCTAGCTCTGGCAGTGGATCCCATGTCGATCCCATGGCACGTCCCTCTGGCGTACATCTTTCCTCCCATTCCCATGCTACACGGGGTGTTGCGGAAACTGAGAATGGAGGGCTCTCCAGTCATTCTGATTGCTTTGTGCTGGTCTCATCAGGCTTGGTTTCTGGAGCTTCTGGATCTCTCTGTGGCGGAGCCCTTACGGCTTCCCCTGCATCCGGATCTTCTTCTACAGGGGTACCTGTGGAAGGAGAATGTGGACCATCTGGGTTTGACAGCATGAAAATTGAATCCTCAGTCCTGAATTAGATGGGTTTTTCTTCGGGGGTGGTTGCCCCTATGCATTGTGCCCACAAGCCTGTTTCCTCTAAGGCTTTCTTCAGAGTAGAATCTTCCTTCCTCTCCTGGTGCGCCGATAAGGATTTTTCAAAGGACTTTGATCTCCCAACAGTCCTGTCCGTCTTGCAGGATGGACTGTATAAGGGCCTCAGCTTAAGGTTCAGACTTCTGCACTCTCTGTCTTCTTTCAGAGACGTTGCTCATTCTTGCCCTGCTTTTAAGAATCCTGCTGCTCAGTGGGATCTTAACCTCCATTTGAGTTATTGACTACTATTCCTCTGCGTATGCTGACTTGGAAAATGGCCTTTCTCCTGGCGATTGTGTCTGTTCGCCGTGTCGCAGAGTTGCAGGCCCTTTCTTGTGAACCACCCTTTTTGGTGTTTCACAAAGACAAGGCGGTTCTCGCACTTCTCAGGAGTTTCTCCCGAAGGTGGTCTCAGAATTCTACATTAATCAGGAAATCATGGTGCCCTCTTTCTGTCCTGACCCAACGTCCGACAAGGAAAGGGATCTTCACTTTTTGGATGTGGTGCGATGTCTCAAGTTCTATGTGCACCACATTGAGTCTGTTTGCCAGTCTGACGCCCTGTTCGTCATTCCTGAGGGTCCCAGGGCAGGAAGACCTGCATCCAAGGTGGCCATAGCGTCTTGGATTAACTCTACTGTTCGTAAGGCTTACGAATTGCGGAAGAAGCCTGTTCCGTTTAGGGTTTCGGCTCATTCCACTAGATCCGCTGGGGCATCCTGGGCTTACAAGAATCAAGCCTCAGCTGATCAATTGCGCAAGGCTGCCACTTGTTCGTCTGTGTACACCTTTTCTAAACACTGTCACGGTTTCCCAGTGATATTCAGGAGTCAGTATGGTATAGTAAAATATAATTTATACTACTGTGTGTTTCCTTATTATTCTTTAATAAACAGAAATAAGTAGAGGGTCACAAGCAAGCACATGCTACTATCATAAATAGTAAGCTGCCAAAATTGACCACACTGCTGGAGACTAGGCGAAAGACACTGGTAGTCTTCGCTGGAACCAGGAGCTTGAAGAGGAACATATCTCCAATCAGGAGCCACGAGCAGGATATTTGACTCACGCCTGCAGTCAGTATTAAGGAAGCGATACTTGACTCGCTGTAAAGAAAAAGGAAAAGAAGGTGCTTCTGGTGCAAGCAATCATTAATTATCCTATCAGAAGAGTGGGAGGGGGTTTTAAGATTCAGGTGCTGTAGGTAGTTTGTTTTAGATTTTGAGATAGTAGGGATATTGCATTTGAAAACGTTATGCAGAACCAATTCTTTGGTTTTTAATTATTTGTTGTTATTTTGTTGCCTTTTTTTTTTTGCAACTTTTATTGTTAACTGACACCTGGTATAATATCTTTTACAACGACTACATCACGGTTCTTTGGATCCTTTCCTCCAACGGGAACACCCGAGCAGAGACGGGTATATATCCCTGCAAACGCATCTAGTTACTCATGGGTATAAACCCTTAAGTAACAACTCTGAGTATTGCTTTTATATTTATATTCAATAATAATGGTGGGATAACAGGCACTATTGGGTGCCTTCCTATTTGTTCTTTCTTCCAGATACTTGACTCATGACTGCAGACAGTATAAAGGAAGTCTACCAGAGCCACAGGTCAGCACCAGAGAGGATAGTCAGACAAGCCTAGTCATACACAGTTCAGGTAGTCGACCAGAGCCACAGGACAGCACCAGATTGGGTGTCCACTATATACAGTATAAGGCAGGAGAATAGTCAGACAGAGCCACTGGTCAGCACCAGGTTGGATGGTCAGACAAGCCGGGTCATAAACAGTTCAGGTAGTCAGCCAGAGCCACAGGTCAGCACCAGATTGGGTGTCCACTATATACAGGCTAAGGCAGGAGAATAGTCAGACAAAGCCACAGGCCAGCACCAGATTGGATGGTCAGCCAAGCCAGATCATACACAGAGCCCAAGAAAAACAGAACTGTATTGTACAACAACCCAAGGGCAACTGAATCAGCACTTAGTCTGCCCTTTAAACCCCTCCTCAGGAAGCAGGTAGGAGGAGCATCTCGGTGGGAGGAAGTAGGTAGGAGGAGACGACAGGAAGCAAACACATAAAACAGAGGCCTGCTACATGCTGAAGCCTCGTGCCTGCAGATGACGCATCTAGCTCTGATGCGTCCAGCTGCTGCCATATTCCTGTGTCAGTCCGTGCAGTCATGGATGGCCGCTGATGCCGAAGCATCATTTCGAGCGCCGCCTGAAGCGGAACCAGGTTTAGCTGTGACAAACACTACCTCACTGATGTGCTGGCATCAGCTGATGCCAGCTTTGGAAGGAAGATCCTGGAGGCAATATTGCCTGTCTAGGTTTTCCTTTCGTCTCTTTAGTACTCCTTCACTTTTGAGCCCAGTTGTCTCTTGTTCTGTGTGCTGTTACAGTTCCTGGTATGTTATACACCAGTTTTGTGCCCGTTGACACTTTGTTGTTCTTTTTGGGCTGTCTATGATCTGATGGTTCATATATGCCTTGGTGACTTTGGGGGCACTGTGCCTGGTCCTTGCCTTCTCACCTCTGGGAAACTCAATGGTTGGACATCCCAGAGTTACCAGTAACCTGTATTGGACGACAGAGAAAATAGGATTTTAGTCTTACCTGTTAAATCCTTTTCTCTTAGTCCATATAGGTTACTGGTCTCCCACCCTGTCAAGGGACCATGCTTGGCTCTCCTGTGACCGAATGTGGGAGTCCTTTCGGGTTCATGCTCACAGGAGTCTTCTTTTTCCTTCTTACTACCTAGTCACTAGTTAGTGTTTCAAATCGTTCTGGAGAGGAGTGGCTAGATGCAGCTAAGGAAAAGACGTAGGCTCCACCCAGCATTCTCTTCAAGAATTGTTCCTGCCTACTTAAAGGGGCGGTCGCCTACCCAATGTTACCAGTAACCTATATGGACTAAGAGAAAAGAATCTAACAGGAAGACTAAAATCCTCTTTTAAGTGTATATAACACAAATTCTTTTTTTAGGTATTGTTCAGTAAACATAATTGTTCTTAAGACCTGATGCTTTGAGAGGTATTAATATCAAAACATAAGTGAGGATGATATATCTGTTGAATGTTTGACTATTGTGTGGTGTTTTCTTGTTGTACATATGATGTGTTGAACAAGTTTCTTGCATCCTGGTAAAACCATTTTGTTATCGTTATTTGATATCTCCCCTGCTGTTGGCTGGACTAACCAGCAATCCACATGCTCCAGGCAACATCTGCACTTAACCTGCAGAGCAAGAAAAGAAAAAAAAAAAGTAAAAAGCAGCAAACATAATAACAAGGAATAAACACACGCACACACACACAACACACACGATATGATATAAGTTGGCTATAACCTCTGCACAATAACAATATGATTTCCAAAGGTGTTTTAGAAAACAGTGCAGAAGACGATGTTACATATTGACTTGCAAACGTTAGCGTGTGTTTAATTTAAATGTTCACATGTAAATGTGCAGTGCTTCCTATCACATGCTTCTAGAATACTTGTTAGAAAAATATTTAGGCATGCTGACCATAGCTGCAGTGACACTCAGCAGCTGCAAGAGCCGATAGGTTCATATCATATAAAATGGATATAAATGCATGGAATGGGAATATATTTCTATATTTATATAGCCTTAGTAAGCACTCATCTAGAATACTGAGAACAGTTTTAGGTACCAGTCCTTAAAAAAATAGATTATTGGATTGGAAAAAGTTCAGTCATGCTACAAAAGGGATTGAAATTTTTTTTTCCCTTTTAGAAATCTGTTTTTGTTTTTTCACAGTATTTGAAACCAGTCATTTGTGAGAAGAAAAAGGGGCAAGAGAAGGGGAAAGGAATTCCAGTCACCTTTTACTAGAGATATCCATAGGAATCATTCTTTACCTCTCATTTGTATCAAATAGTATTGTGGGCATAAAAGAGACCCTATAAAAACACAGTCTGTTACATATGTCCTACTTATATGGCAATCAAATCCCAAATAGGCTAAATTGTTGGTTCATATTAACTGTAATTCCCAGAGCCGAGGAAATGGTTCTGATGATATATCATAGTACTCAACCAATTAAGAATAATTCCAAATCAAACAGAAAAAGTGTCCATGGAGGTGTCTCATCCATGGAAAGTGTCAGTGTTTCTACAGTTAGCTTTAAACAAATTCATAGGAGTTTATGTAGATTCTGTGAAAGATTTATAATTGTTAGTTTGTTTACTAGATGGAGAAACTTGGTGTATCAACTCTTCTAAACAAAAAACAGTGTATATACGGAACACCCTAATAAGAATCCGGGAGATTACTGTATAAAACTTATACAGGGTGCCATTGGATCCAAAGTCATCTGTAATCCTAAATGAATACCAAAAGTGGATCACTTACAGGCACTCAACTCCTCGAAAGTTCAATCAAATAATAATACTAGTCTCACAATATGAGTATCAAAGATAATTAAATTCGTTTGCACATATAACGACACATACTCATGAGCGCAGATATAGCATCCCACAGATAAATGTAGACCCCTTCCCACCCACAAATACTAACATAAAAAAAACAACATTGCATTAAAAACAACCCCTATCCCCCCATCTAGATGCCGGCTCTATGTCTTTAACAGCACAATCCAGCTAGATGGTAAGGAGATCAGATGATCAGGACGTCAACGCTATAAAGTGATTCTACAAATTCCAGATAACAAGCGCGCTCTCATTTAAATGATGAATATTTCACATAAGCATAACATCACCTCATTAGTGGGATACTATCACCACCAAATGTAGTCAACACAGCATAACAGCACTCCTGTCTGAAAACAGTTCATCTGCCAGGTGTGTATGTGTGTATATATATATATATATATATATATATATATATATATATATATATATATATGCCACATATATCTCACACTGGGATTAATAGTGTACCAAGAACATATGGTGTGTGTATGTATGTATGTATGTATGTGTATATATAATATAATTATATTATAACAGTCTCACCATGTCCTGCTGAATCTCCTCATCCAATATGTTCACCAATCCTCCGTACATGTGATATCTTTGTGCTCCATGTATTGCGCTCTCCCTGTGGCAATGCTCATACAGAGTAACCGACAGCTTCTAATCAGTTCAGTTCCTAGTTGAAACAAAGTGACTTCTCACCGTTTGCTTGTAAACAGAGATCTTTCGTCTCATACTTCCAATAGTGACTTCAACATAAACTTGCACTTATATTACTCCTGTCATTTGAAACTTCATATATCATATGTCCATCTAGACAACTTGTGATGTTACATATCAAGCTTTTAATCTTAACATTGTGTCAACTTGGATCGTCTTCATCCAAATTCGGATAGATTCATTAAATATACTGGTTGGCGTCCGTCTCCTCACATACACCATACAGGTAGTCGGTAGGGACAAATCACCTACGCACTTCATCCCACGTGACAGGACTTTTTTTTTCCAGGTGAACTCCACGTTGACTGTCTCATCCTTTAATAGTACTTAAGTGGGAAGTACTTCATTACCTTCCAGTAGGTTCAAAGTCAATCCAGCCAGTCAGCAACTGAAATGCTGTTTAACCCTTACACAGATTTGTATATATCATGTATATTTACTTTGTTCCGTACCAAGCCATTTCTTCAACGGTATCCTTAATGATCAAACATGATTACATTAAAATCGGGCCACATTCTGACTGGGATCTGATTATTAGATCCAACCCCAGTCACATTAAATCTTTTATAGACAAAATGGCACCATACGATGCTGGGCTCCCCATATCTGATGATCCATTTTTTTATTATTAAAGAAGGTAAACATAAATTAATATATAAACCATCCTAAATACTTATCTATTGGATCCATTCAGATTAATGCAGAGATAATATCAAATAACAGAAACTCAAAAACCATACTTCCAGAAAAGCTTACCTCCACAGTCACCAAGTGTTGCATCGTAATAATCCATGCAGATGTCTTATAAATAAGACCATCATACATTATAAAGGATAGAGTTCCCTTCTCTCCCCCAGGATCCACAGGGCACTAGCTGTCACCAATCCTCCAGAAATCCCTGGAATCCGAGATTAGAAGTTCCCCGAATTAGATCAATTTTATAAACACCAAGCGGTCTATCCCATGGAAAATCGAATTCAACCCCATAAACACATATGGGAAAGTATTTATGGCCCAACATAGAGTACATTCAGTCTGACATATTCAACTACTAGAACAATTATCATGGATTTCTTGCAACTACTGAATGACTGAGGAAAAGAACTTCCCACCTATTAGAACATATTGAATTTAATTTCCTCATTCAAACCATATGGTTCTTCTGCTCCCAAATTATAAATCCAACGGGACTCTCTTTGTAACAATCTGTTATTCCTATCACCTCTTCTCAGATCCTTCTTTAAAGAGGAACGAGCCATCACCTTCAAACCTTTAGGCAATCCACCATGTTTTGTCGTATATCCCCCACATGTTCAAATCTTTAATTTACATTTAGTTTTTTCCTACATACATTTTCTCGCAAGGACGAGTGAGTTCAGAATTGCAGTTCAAGAATTCTCTCACCTGGTATCTTTTACTGTTATCAAAGTTGAAAAAAATATTTTCCAACTTTTACATATTTACATATCTTACAATTGCCGCATCTAAACATACCATATATATGTGTTTTTTGTAACCATTTTTTTGTTCCTTTTGTGTCATATTAAATTCTGACTTCACCAAATTTGAAGGATCATTTGGTAATCGTTTTGCGACCATAAATGGCCTTTCCCCTACAATTTCTTTCATTTTCAAATCACTTGTTAGAATATACCAATGTTTTGACAGGATCTTTTTAAAGGTTTCCCACTGATTGCCATATGTCGTTACAAATCTTACAAAATGTTTAGAATCTTGTGATTTTGTTCTTGAAATATCAAAGATTCCCTAGTACTTTTTAAAGCCTTTTTATAACATCTTACAAGTTGTTTTTTGGGTATCCCCTTTCATGAAATCTACCTATCAATTCCTGGCCTGAATCTTAGTTATCTACCTCAGAACAATTCCGTCTCAAGCGCAGGAATTGTCCGCAGGAAATCCCACGTTTTTGGATGTGTAGATGATGACTCTGATAGTGAAGAAGTGTGTCGCAAGCTGTCTCCTTCCTGAAAGTTTTAGTTTTTATTGAATTCCCTACCCTAAAGATCTGCAGGTCCAGAAATTCAACCTCCAGTGTGCTTGCATGTTGTGTCAATTTTATATTAAGGGAGTTATCATTCAACTCATTGATAAATTGTTGGAGTTCAGATCTAGTCCTATTCCAAATCATAAAAATGTCATCGATGTAGCGGATCCAGAGGGCCATGTGTGCCTTGAACCCACTGTCTCAAAACACCTCGTGCTGTTCCCACCAGCTGAGGTGTGAGCAAGCGTAGGTCGGGGCACACGTTGCCCCCATTGAGACCCTCCTACATTGTAGATAGGAGTTTCCATCAAACAAAAAATTTTTAGTAAGAACAAACTCCAGTAACTCCAAAATGAATTAATTTTGTTTTGTAAATGCAATATCCTTCATATCTAAGAAATATTTGCAGGCATGTATACCACACCGATTGGGAATTGAGGTGTTCAGTGACTCAACATGCAACGTGACCAAGAGGGAGTCACTGCACACCTCAACATCAACCAGTCGGCGCAGAACATCCCTTGTGTCCTGCACAAACGAAGGTAGAGTTGACACAAATGACTTTAGTTTGTGGTCGGTGAATCTACTTACATTTTTCAGTCAGTCCCCCAATACCAGACACCACCGGTCTCCCTGGTGGAGATGCTAAAGACTTGTGGATCTTGGGTAGAATATATATTGTTGGGACCCTTGGAGTCTCATTATACATGCGATTGTATTCATGTTTATTAATTAACCCATCTTCCAGTGCATATGTCAGTTTCATTATTAATTCCTTTTGAATGTCAATAGAGCATGTTACAAACTACTATCTTGGAATTGCCTCTTCATCTCCTTCATATAAAATTCCTCCGACATTAATACCACATTGCCCCCCTTATCAGAGGGCTTTATAATTAACTCCTTTTGACTATTTATATCTTGTAACGCTTCTCGTTCTTCTCTTGTCAAGTTCTAACAAGTGGACATTAATGATGGAATGATGGAATATCCTTTCCCACCAATTGTGTGAACACATTTGTAAGGGGGTTTAGACTGAGGGGGGCATTATGGTTGATTTTAACTTTAATGAGGTATACAAACTTTCTCTTGTACTGTCTATTCTACTCCTCAATTCAACATTCTCATCACTTTCCCTCAATAAATGAATCAAATCCTAAATGATCTGATCGTCCCTATCCTGATATAGTCCTGATTTTGTGTGTAATTGTCTTAATAGAACTTTCCTAGAGAATTTGTGTAGATCTTTAACTAAATAAAACTTCTCATTATTTTTAGGAGAGAAGGAAAGACCCTTTTCCAATAACGAAATGTGGGCATCAGTAAGTTGAAAGTTTGTAAGGTTAAAAACAATATTATTAGACATACCTACTTTTCCATCATTAGATCGGGTATTCATTACTTTGTTTTGGAAGATTTCTACTCCTTCGCTCCTCCTCTGCCCCTTCCTCTTCTGTTTCCCCCTCCTGGTTCTACATCTCCATCCTGTGTACCCTCTAAAAAAAAATAGATGTACTAGGTTCTTAGTTTTGTTAAGCCATTCTCCTTGTGATCCTCTGATTTGGTTCACCCTCTGATCCAGAGTCAGATGTACTTGACTCTGAATCAGAAGATCTTCGAAAACGATGTTTCTGAAAATGTATAAATATTGCATATACTTTGTTTGCAAAATCGTGTGCATCTCTTTCTAAATTCACATTTTATTGAAGATTTTACAAATACAAGCAGAGACAAAATAAAACACTGAACAAAACTTACAGTAGATTGTAACAGCAGTGAAAGAATAACCAAAACCGAAATACAACGGGACTGCTACTGGATACAATACAGAGTCCACCTAGGTTATCAAGGTACAAAAGCTCAAGGTTTGACTAGCACACAGGAAAACAGATGGAAAAGAAGTTGAAAAGGGAAGAGAAAGAGGGGAAAAAGAGAAAAGGCTAAAAGGGAAGGGCAGGAAAGAAGAAAAAAAAAAAAAGCATCCTCAGTGAGCCGAAACTCCCAGGCCCACAATGGGAAAGGTCAACACTATAGGAGCTCCCAACAAAAATCAGGGTGGAGAACATTATCTACCCAAGGAGCCCAGATGCGCAAGTAGGAGGATGAGGAATTACGCGAGTAAGCAGTCAGCTTCTCCATCTTCAATAATTGCCAAATTCTGCCATCCAGTTGCATCAGGCCCGGAGGAATCTATTTCCAGTGATAAGCCACGTGACAGCGTACCGCAACACAAATCCTGAAAACCAGGGTCTATTCAGAAGACATGTCCAAGGCTCAGGTACAAGAGTAATGCCAAGAGCTACACCTAAACACCGAAAGGCATGAGTCCACAGTGGTTTCACCGAAGGGCAATCCCACCACATATGTAGATATGTACCACGAGAACCACAACCCCAAAAGCATAAGTCCGACGAGGAGGGAAAGATATGTGCGAGTCGGGTAGGGCAAAGATACCAGCGACATAGTATGTTATAGCTATTTTCCCTGATTTGAGTGCAGGGAGTCAATCTGGAGGTGTTGTCCGTAATTTCCAACCAGTCCTCTCGATCTAAGCACTCACCCAAATCCAACTCCCAAGAACTACGGTAAGACGGAGGCTGAGGAAACGAAACAGACAGATGTGAATAGATCTTAGAAAGAATCCCTTTACAACGAGGCAAGGAATTACATAAGACCTCAAAGAAGGTACGCTGAGGGGGAGCGGAACTACCCAAATATGAACGAACAAAATTACGAACTTGATGAAAGCGGAAAAATTCCCCAAGGGGAGCATTATATCTGGAGCGAAACGAATCACAACTCATCAAAGTCGAAGACTGCAACAAGTTCTGCACTCGAAGAATTCTCGAATCAATCCACCAAGAGAGAGAACCAAGTGAAAAACACGGGGGAAAGCCAGGATGGCAAAGAAAGGACCACAGCAAGGAAACAGGCTCTGTGAGAGCATCTCTGATTCCATGCTGACGCCAAAGAAGTTGAGTATGAGCCAAAGTCGGGCTGAGGAAGCGCTCACCCGAAGACGGCTGGGAGGATCACATCACCAGGGAGGCAGGAAGGGTTCGACTCTCCAGAGACACCCACCGGGGAGGATAAACTACATTGTGAATTTGAACAATTTTAGCGTACTGGGCTGCTCTATAATAATAACATAAATTAGGCAAGGCCAGACCCCCAGCAGAAAGAGATCTATAAATAATCGAGGCTCGGACACGTGGACGCCTTGAGGCTCTCACAAACTGGGAGATGTTCCGTTGCAAAGATGCCAGGTCTGCTTGAGGAACCGGTATAGCCAGAGAGTGAAATACGTACAAAAGTCTGGGGAGAAGAGTCATCTTCACTGCACTGATCCGCCCCAGCCAGGATATGTGGTAGACATCCCA
Source organism: Rhinophrynus dorsalis (assembly GCA_037306005.1). NCBI lineage: Eukaryota > Metazoa > Chordata > Amphibia > Anura > Rhinophrynidae > Rhinophrynus > Rhinophrynus dorsalis. The sequence continues at coordinate 295,721,870 of CM074718.1, forward strand.
TTTCCGCAGTTCCAGTCGAAGAGCTCGAAAAAGGGGTAGGTAGTTGGCCACCTATAGAGTCGACAGAGATATCGTAATACTAATACCCAGGACAGTGATTGAAGTGGGAGCCCATTTAAAGTCAAAATTAAGGGATAAGAGTTTTTCCATCTCATAGGGCAAAGAGATATTAAGCGCCTTGCACTTGGAATTATTAATGCGAAAACCTGAGAAGGATGAGAAAGTCGCAAGTAATGAATACAGGTTTGGGAGGGAGGTCAAAGGCGAAGATAACGTCAAGAACACATAATCGGCAAAGAGGCTCAATTTATAAGATTCATCACTGACCGATTCCGGCGAATTGCACACATCAGGGGTTCTATGCAGAGTGTAAAAAGCAGCGGAGAGCGAGGACAACCCTGGCGGGTCCCATTAAGGACCGGGAAAGAAAGTGAAGATACTCCAGAAACAGACACTGCCGCACTAGTTGAAGAGTATAAGGACTGAATGCCTGCAAGGATGGGACCTTGAAAGCGGAATGACTTCAGTACCTCCCACATGTAGTTCCAGTCCACCCGGTCGAAAGCTTTCTCAGCATCCAAAGAAGGCAACATTAGAGGTGCAGAGCTAGCCTGTCCGGCCTGAATTAAGTTCAAAAGACATCTCGTATTATCAGGTGCTTCCCTGCCATGAGTAAAGCCTACTTGATCTGCATGAACTAGAGAGCCAATCACCTGCGCCACTCTCCGGGCTAGGACTTTTGCATAGAGCTTGATGTCCACATTAATAAGTGAAGTGGGCCGATAACTAGCACAGGATGTAGGGTCTTTACCCTCCTTAGGTAGCACTACGATTTTGGCCTCCAACATTTCGGGTGGAGGGGCAGAACCCCTAAGAAAGTCGTTAAATAGAGTAGTAAGATGAGGAAGAAGAACATGCGAAAAGTACTTAAGATAGGAGGTGGTGAAACCATCAGGCCCGGGTGCTTTAGCAGACTTCATGGTTTTAAGAGCCGCAGAAATCTCCTCATCCATAATAACTGAATTCAAATTGGTAAGAGCTTCATCAGAAAGATGCGGGAGTTGGCAATTCTCCAAAAACGTGGTTAAAGACGTGTGTAAAGTCGGATGGCCGTGTACCTTACAACCATTGTACAATTTTTCATAAAAGGAAGCAAAAGCGGAGGCGATCTGCGAAGACCGATACAACAAAGATCCACTTCTAGAGCGAATGGCTTTCACTGATCTACAAGCCAGTTGGGAGCTCAATTTAGCTGCCAACATCGCGTCCGGTTTATTCGCTTTCTCGAAAAATTTCTGTTCAGTCTACTGCATTGCCCTAAGGACTTCCTTAGAAAGCAAAAGGTTCAGCTCTCCATGCAAGCGAGTGACCTCAAGTAAATTGGCGGGTGTGGGGTGTCGTTTATGAGCCAACTCAGCCTCATGCAACTACCCCGACAAGCGGAGTCATTCTGCTGCTCTCCGTTTTTTCAAGTGAGATGCTACTCTAATCAGCTTACCCCGAACTACAGCTTTATGCGCTGCCCATAGAAGTGCCGGGTAGATCTTCTCTGAGTGATTTAAGTCAAAGTAATCATCCAAAACACGAGCTATGTTCACGCGGATAGCCGAATCAAGCAAAATAGTATCATTAAATCGCCAAGAAGGCGGCAAGAGAGAGCTCAACGGGTTGAGAAAAACACATCCCACAATGGTGTGATCAGACCAAGTAAGGTCATGTATCCGCAAAGAACTCAGGTCACCCAACGAAGACTGTGAAGTGAAGATGTAATCTATCTAAGAATAAAGAGTGTGGGGGTGGGAAAAAAAGGTGTAATCACGAGTGGTAGGGTGCAATAAGCGCCAACAGTCGAAAAGGTTATGCGAATGAATCAAATGAACAAGCAGTTTCGACTTCTGAGGGAGTAAGGAACCCGGAGGGGGAGTCGATCTGTCCAAGATAGGATCTAGAACCGCATTAAAGTCACCTCTAAGTAAAAGCGGAGACGTTGGATATCGATCCATGAGCGCTGAAATCCTCGCGAAGAATTCCGGATCTGGTTCCGTGGGAGCATACACATTAAACAAAGTAAGTATCACGGTGCCCGTGATTGCTGCAGTTCCTTGTCTGTCACCAGTAGGGGGCTGCTATTGGCTGTCTGCAGATAGCCCGCCTTTCATTGCCTATTTAAACCTGGATTGGGCACCCTTTGGTTGCCCTTTCGTGTTGTTTCTGACCTTCTTGCTATTACTATGCCAGTGATAGCTGGGCCTCTGTTCCAGTGTTCCTGATTTCCTGATCTCATGTGTTCCTGAGTTCCTGATCTCTACTGTTCCAGTGTTTCCTGCATGCTGAAGTACTTCCAGTCCTGGTTCCGGCCTAGTCTCTGGTGTTGCAGTTCCTGCTGTACTTCTTCTCTGCTGTTTCCTGACCTGACTGATCGTTGCTGGTTCCTGTCATCGCATCGCCTGTCTCCTGTATCCTGGCGACCTCCTGCCTGGTCGCGTCGGCGACATTGCTTGTTACTCCAGTGTGCGGTCACTGGTTTGCTCCTAAGCCTTGCGGCTAGGCAAACTCGCTTGTTACACCAGTGTGCGGTCACTGGTTTGCTCCAAAGCCTATCGGCTATACAATCCTGTGTTGGTCCCAGCGTGCGGACGCTGGTTTGCTCCAAAGCCTTGCGGCTAGACAAACTCGCCTGTTACACCAGTGTGCGGTCACTGGTTTGCTCCAAAGCCTATCGGCTATACAATCCTGTGTTATTCCCAGCGTGCGGACGTTGGTTTGCTCCAAAGCCTTGCGGCTAGACAAACTCGCTTATTACACCAGTGTGCGGTCACTGGTTTGCTCCAAAGCCTATCAGCTATACAATTCTGTGTTGGTCCCAGCGTGCGGACGCTGGTTTGCTCCAAAGCCTTGCGGCTATACAAACTCGCTTGTTACACCAGTGTGCGGTCACTGGTTTGCTCCTAAGCATATCGGCTATACAATTCAGTGTTGGTCCCAGCGTGCGGACGCTGGTTTGCTCCAAAGCCTTGCGGCTTTACGATTCCCCTGTTAGTCTCAGTGTGTGTACACTGGGTTGCTTACGATCCTGTCAAATTGCCATTACCATCTGACTGCTGCTACTATTTCTGGGCTGCCCTGCCCGGTATTGGTAAGGCCGGTAGAACCTTTTGCCACATTCCATCTGAGGTTGCCTTACCCGGTATTGGCAGGGCCGGTAGAGCCTACATTATGAATCTATTGAGGCTGCCTTGCCCGGTAATTTGGTAAGGCCGGTAGAACCGTTATGCGATTCCATCTGCAGGTTGCCTTACCCGGTATTGGCAAGGCCGGTAGAGCCTAACATTCTATTACTTCAGACTGTCCTGTCCGGTATATTGACAGGACCGGTAGAGTCTGCCTTCTGTCTTGTTATATTCTGAATATATCTGTATGTATGTGTTTGCCATCCTACGTTATCAATTTATTATTTCAATAAAATTGATTTTTACCTAAAACTTGTGTCTGAGAGTCATAATAAACCGTGACAGTAAGGGGAGAACCCTGTATGGGAACCATGCAAGAAGAGGAATCAACCCTGAGCATAGCGGACTGCCGTCTCCAGGTGAAAACCCAGCGAGTTACGGAAAAGGATAGAGACCCCATATCGCTTACCAGGGCCAGAAGAGTGGAAGTGTGAGTGATACCTCCGGTCACAATATCTCGGCTCCAACCCAGACTTGAAGTGGGTTTCTTGCAAGAAGATGATATCAGCATGTAAAGATACGTAATTCCGCATAGCCTTGCATCTTTTCTGAGGGGCGTTCAGGCCTTTCACATTATGGGAGATCACCGTCCACCGGGCCAGTCCAACTAAGATAGTAGCCATCACCTAAGGGCGAAAGAAAAGAAAAAACAAAAGGGGGGGGAGGGAGAGGGAGGGAAGGGAGAGGAAGGGAAGGGAAGGGAGAAAAAGGGAAGGGATGAGGGGAGAAGAAGGGAGGGGAAGTAATGAGGGGGGAGGAAGGGAAGGGAAGGGATGAGGGGAGAGGAAGGGAAGGGATGGGACAAAAGTAAGTAGAGAAAAGGGAAAAACAAGAGGTGAAGAGAGAGAGAAAGAGTGAAAGGGGAAACCCGGTCTCGGGAAAGAGAGAAAAGAGACAGGGAAAGGAGATCCCAACAAGCAGGGGATACCCGGAGGTGTCAAAGCAATCGTCCCAAGCGAGAACCAGGGAGATTGCCTGTAGACAAGGCAATTAGTAGGCAATTCCAAGTGAATTACCAAGACAGGCAATGAAGTGAACCCAAACAACCTAAGTAGAACTCAGCATCCAATAAGACCAGGAGGTATAAACTGCAGGGTAGACTGCTTGCGACCCTCAGGTTTGCTTGCGACCAAGGGCATTTTCAGTTTTCTGCTCTTCCCTTTGGTCTCTCTACAGCCCCCCAGGTCTTCAGTCGTGTCCTGGGTGTGTTAGTGTATGTTCTACACAGGGATGGCATCAGAATCACTCCATACATGGACAACTTGCTCCTGAGGGCCACCTCTCCAGAAGTCCTTCATCAGTAAGTCGAGGACTGCATTCATGTTCTCTTCCATCATGGATGAATCCTCAACATAGACAAGTCGGATTTGAAGCCATCCCAGAGACTGGTGTTTCTGGGTCTTCTCCTGGACACCAGGCAAGGCATGGTGTTTCTCACAGACGGGGTGGCTCACCAAATCACCAACAAGGTGTCCGCAGTCCTGACCTCCGATCCAGTGCCTGCCAAGAAGTTGACCTCTCTAGTGGGGAAGTTCATATCCACCATAGAAGCAGTCCCATTTGATATGTCTCACATGAGGGAACTGCAGAGGTTTGTGATCTAGGTTTGCAAGGGCAAGACCGGTCTCCTGCACATGTCAGTCTCTCTACCCCTACATGTGGAGCTGAGCCTGTCATGGTGGCTCAACCTGTTCAATCTCCTGAAGGGAATACCCCCCCCTGACATCCTTCTGGACAACTGTGACAAGCCTATTCTGGCTGGGGTGCAGTCAGGGGCCACATATGAACTCCCAGGGTTGGTGGTCACCGGAGGAATCTCTCCTTCCCATCAACATACTGGAACTTCGAGCATTATTTGATTCTCTCAGGTACTGGACATTCATGCTGGAGGACTGCCCAGTTTGAGTACAGTCTGTGGCTTACATCAACAAGCAAGGTGGAACAAGAAGTTTTGCAGCTTGGGTGGAAGTCAAAGCTATTTTGTCTTGGGCAGAAGAACATGTTCCTGCCATATCCGCAGTTCATATTCCCAGGGTAGAGGAAATTGAATCCTCCATATTGAGGAAGAAGGGTTTCTCTTCGGGCCTGGTGGCCACTATGCTTAGTAACAGCAAGCCTCTTTCCTCTAAGGTGTAGCATAGAGTTTGGTCCACTATTCTCTCTTGGTGTGCTGATAGGGATCTTTCTTATGATTTTGATCTTCTTACGATCCTGTCCTTTTTGCAGGACTTGGGTAGTTAAGGGACTCTGCTTTAGTTCCCTGAAGGTTCAGACGTCTGAGTGCTGTTTTCTTTCAGAGGCGCATCACCATCCTTCCAGATGTCAAGGTTATCTTTCAAGGCATGGCTCATGCTCGTCCTGCCTTTAAGAACCCTGCTCCTCTGTGGGATCTTAATTTGGTTTTGGGCATCCTTCAGCGCCCTCCATTTGAGTTCTTGGCTACTATTCCTCTAAGTCTGCTGACGTGGAAGATGGCTTTTCTCCTGTCGATCTGTGTCTGTTTGCCGAGTCGCTGAGTTGCACTCCTTGTCTTGTAAAACACCCTTTTTGGTGTTTCACAAGGACAAGGCGTTTCTTTGCACTTCTCAGGATTTCCTTCTGAAGGTGGTCTCTGACTTCTACATTTATCAGGAAATCGTGGTGCCCTCTTTTTGTCCTGACCCTACATCTGACAAGGAGAGGGATCTTCACTTGTTGGATGTGGTACACTGCCTTAAGTTCTGTGTGCACCACACTGAGTCTATTCATCAGTCTGACACACATTTCGTCATTCCTGAGGGTCCCAGGGCAGGTAGACTGGCATCCAAGGTTACTATAGCTTCCTGGATTAAGTCTACTATTCGTAGGGCTTACGAATTGAGGAAAAAGCCTGTTCCGTTTCGGGTTACGGCTCATTCCACCAGGTCTACTGGGGCCGTTTGGGCCTATAAGAATCAGGCCTCAGCTGATCAGTTGTGCAAGGCAGCCACTTGGTCGTCTGCGCACACCTTCTCTAAACACTGCCGTGTTGATGTCCTGACATTGGCCGATGCCAGAAGATCCTGGAGGCAGTTTTGCCTGTCTAGGGTCTTCCTTGACTCCTTAACTGTTGAGCTCGTTCCTGGTGTGTTATACCCCAGTTTTGTGTCCGTTGACACTTTGCTACTTTATGATCTGATGGTTCATATCTGCTCTGGTTACTTTGGGAACCTGCGCCTCGTCCTTGCCTTACTTCCCACCTCTGGGGAAACTCAATGTTTGGACATCCCAAAGTTACCAGTAACCTATATTGGATGACAGAGAAAAGAGGATTTTAGTCTTACCTGTTCCTTTTCTCTTAGTCCACATAGGTTACTGGTCTCCCATCCTGTCAAGGGACCATGATTGGTTCTCCTATGACCAAACCTGGGAGTCCGTTTGGGTTCATGCTCACAGTAGTCTTCTTTTTTTACCTTCTTGCTACCTAGTTATTAGTTAGCGTTTCAAATCTTATTGGAGGGGATTGGCTGGGGACCAGCTAAGGGGAGGAGGTAGGCTCCACCCAGCATTTCTTCCCAGAATTGTTCTGACCTACTTAAAGGGGCGGTTGCCTTCCCAAAGTTACCAGTACCTATATAGACTAAGAAAAAAGGATTTAACAGGTAAGACTAAAATCCTCTCTTTCAAACCATAATTTCTCTTTGGAATTTCTCCATTTCATCCTTCATATTCTCATTAATGCTCTTAAAATTTTGATGATCTCCTCATTTAATTTTCCTTTATCATCTTCTACAATCAATCTATCTATACCTCAGACACAGAACATAATTTGTCTCCTCAGAAAACAAACACACATTGGACAGAATGCCTCATTGCATAATTTATGTCTCATTAGGAGACACAACTCCTATTGGGTGATTCAATGGGGACTTTAATGCTCCCATTGGGTGATTCAATGGGGGAATGTTTATCATACAGGGAGTTGGCCCGCCCACCACTATCCAATGGACAAAAAAAAATATAGCTGCCACTCGCTCCTGAAGTAGGGATATCAATAACTTCTCCTGGGATACACACACTCTCAATCAGGATCATGACCCCACAAACACACCGTTTCACTTTTCACTAGTGTTGAGCGAGCACCCCGGTGCTCGGGTGCTCGGGTGCTCTGACCGAGCACCCCCTGAGGCTCGAGTGCTCGGCCGAGCACCCGAGCCCCATTAAAGTCAATGGGGCGACACCAGGCACCCCCTGCTCTGATGAGGGGAGGGTGCCTGGTCAATGCCCCCTTCATCTCCGCTATGCCCCCTTCATCTCCGCTATGCCCCCTTCAGCTCCGCAATGTCCCCCTTCATCTCCGCAATGTCCCCCTTCATCTCCGCTATGCCCCTCTTCCACAATGTGCCCCTTCATCTCCGCTATGCCCCTCTTCCACAATGTGCCCCTTCATCTCCGCTATGCCCCTCTTCCACAATGTCCCCCTTCATCTCCTCTATGCCATAGAGGAGATGAAGGGGGACATTGTGGAAGAGGGGCATAGCGGAGATGAAGGGGCACATTGTGGAAGAGGGGCATAGCGGAGATGAAGGGGGACATTGTGGAAGACGGGCATAGCGGAGATGAAGGGGGACATTGTGGAAGAGGGGCATAGAGTCTATGCCCCTCTTCCACAATGTCCCCCTTCATCTCCGCAATGCCCCCTTCATCTCCGCAATGCCCCCGTACCTCCAGTCCCTGGTGGTCCAGCGGAGCGTCTTCGGATCTGTGCCTCTTCCGGCACAGATCCCCGCCACCCGAACATGGCGGGAGAGCACATGGCGGTACTCGACGAGTACCGCCATGTGCCGAGCAGAGCGATGCTCGAGCCGATCAGAGCATCGGCCGAACACGCTCGCTCATCACTACTTTTCACAGGTAATTGTAACCCTCCATACACTCTGTTTCAGTACGAGGGTGTAATGTTTCCATAAAATACAAACTCAGGGATAAACTTAATAGCAACCCTTTTATTTAACTCTCTTCATCTCTTCAGTCAACCTCACTAACTGTCTGTTTTCAACTGTCACTCCTCCAGTTCCTGATTCACGCACTTTCTCCTTAAAGGGAAAGAGATACTTTGCTGTATGTTACAGAGGGCAAGCCACAAACACCACTTTCTATTTTTTCCCTCAGCATATTGCTACGCTGCCTCAACTGAAGAGCCACCGTGTGTTATATTGCTATGTTACCTCAGCTTAAGTAAGGAGGAGTTACTGCTACCATTGGGTGATTCAATGGGGGAGTGATTGAAATCATGCAGGAAGTTGGCCTGCCCCCACTATCCAGCCCGCCCACCACTATCCAAGTAACTGAAAAAACAAAATGGATGCCACTCGCTCCTACACCACAGACACAAACACATCAGACAAAAAACACACACACACTCTCATTCACACTCTCTCACACACACTCAATCATACACACTCACAATAATTCACACACTCACACTCTGTCACACACACACACACACAATCACACACACTCACACTCTCTCACTTACACTCTCTCATTCACACACTCTCACTCACAATCACACACACTCTCACTAAATCACTGACACTCTCACTAAATCACTCACACTCTCACTCACATACTCAATCACACACTCACTCACACTCTCACTGTCACTCTCATACACCCTCTCAGTCACTCACACTCTCTCACACTCAAACACTCTCACTCAATCACACACACTCACTAACACACTCACACAATCACTCAGTGCAATCACTCACACGCAATCACTCACTGTCACACTCACATGCACTCACTCACACCCCGGGAGCCAGCACGATTCACCTTCCACCATAGTCTCACTCACACTCACTCACACCCCGGGAGCCAGCACGATCCACCTTCTACCATAGTATGTGCAATTACCACATGCATTTCAACTACATGAATGAATGCCACAGTGGAGGCATAAGTACAAACACAAACTCATTACAATGACACATAAGTCACCCCCTTATGACTCACTTATGTGTGTGTGTGTGTGTCTCTGTGTGTGCCTCTGTGTTCCTCACTGTGTGTGTTGCATGTCTGTATCACACTCTGTGTCTGCATGTTGTGCATTGCATGCATGTGTGTATGACTGTGTCGCTCTTTATGCATCTCAACGCATGCGTGTGTTTGTCTTGCATCCGTGTGCGTGCATTAATTCCCTATATATCCTGATGGGCAGCGTCGTCCCACATTGCTAGTAAGATTCATAAGTTCCAAAGAGCAGTCAGTAAGAACCTTATGCCATTTTTTCATAAAGTCATCAGTTTGTAAATTTCTACTAGGTAACAATCTAATTCCTCTAGTCCTCTAGGTACTATTTTCGCTCGTACGTAAGTTTCCAGGCTTGTGATATCCCATTTCAGATGTAATTGTTTAATCAGGTTTTTCGTATGATCACCAAATTTAGCATAAAGATCTTTTTTTTGAAGCAGAACTTTCAATTCCCCCTTCACTGTCAAATGTTGTAGAGATATCAGTATCCCATTGTTCATCTAGACAAAACGCCTTCTTAAATTAAATTGCTGACTAAACAACTAAACAAAAAATCAGTGTATATACAGCACACCCTAATAAGTACCTGGGAGATTACTGTATAAAACTTATACAGGGTGCCATTGTATCAACTCTTCTGCCAGTGCATCCATGCATTCTCTTCCTTCAACATTCCCTCACCCTCCTCCCAAACTTGTCTTATCTAAGACATTTTATATTAGAAATTACCTGTCTTGAACCTCTGAAATATAGCAGATTGTTAAATTCCAGTATGAATAGATTGTGTGGCAAAATTGCAAGTATCTGAAATAGCTAGAATTGGGGAGACTGTTCTTGGTAGCTAGATTTCCACAGTGTTTTTAACACCATCTTTCAAGAGATCCACAAGATTCTGCATGTAACTCTGTTTCCAATAATGTGCAAAGTCCAAATAACTTAGGGTTAGGGTTCCTTCATTGAGGTGTGTCTGTGTTTGTGTGAATATCTCCCCTGACTTCTCCACTGGAACAGCAAAAAGTTTTTAAAAGTCAAGCAATTCACAAATATGGGATGTAACGACTGAGAAAGCAGACATGTGGCTATCTATTTAACTTCTGTTAAAGGGGAGCTGTCACCTCTATATAAGTCCTCCTCATCGTACTGTTCCTATGGAGTTAATCTGTAATCTTTTTTTTTTTCTTTTTTTTCTTTAAATGCAGGATATCCCCAGATTTAACATTTTAAAAATGAGCCTGTGACGTGTGTTCAGGACAGGCTGCAGTACAGCTCTATTGCCAATGAGAGTGCTCCAACTCTCAAGGCTGGCCAAGTCTACTGCCCAGCCATTGGCAGACACAGCGGGCCTGAAGGGTACAGCTCATAAGAAGCTAGATTCTATCCTCTGGTCAAATTTTGTGGCCACTGGAGCCTATTTTCACCTCTTCCTGGGTTAACAGGGCTGAGCCGTGTGGGGTGATCAACTGATGTTGTGTTGATGCTTCCAAAGAGCATAGGTTGTCAGTTAAGGCCTCAGTCATTGTGGCTTATGATTTGGTATGCGGACCAATCCTCCAAGAAGTCACTGGTTTCCTTACCTTTCAGGGCAAGTTCCTGTTTGAACCTGAACCTGAAAAGTAGACCATTAGTGATGCTACTGGGGGCAAGAGCACATTGTTACCTCAAATGCCCTCTAAACATCTTACAATGGCAAGGAAACTGTGTCTTTTTCATTCCCCCTATCAAATGGAGTCGCACAGGTCACAAATCTCTCAGGCTTCACACTTGCACCCCTGTGCTAAGCCCAGACAGCAGTGACACCCCAAACAAAAAGCTCCAAAGGCCAAGACTTTCAAGCTAGCTTCAGCATAATTAATGGAATCCTGGTCCGTCTGTCCCTGTAGGTGGGTGTCTTTTTCGAGACCCCTGGGAGTCCTCAGTTGCAGATCAGTGAGTTATGTGAGTATCACAGTATCCCTAGGCAGCCTAGTGCTCCTGTGCTTCCTACCACTGTATGGCTGCTGGCCGGCATGATCTCCGGCCACTTCCTAATTGCTTGACATCATGTAACAGGCACTAGCATGGACGCCTGTTTATGGGCCTATTCTGGGTGGCCTAATTGGGTCCTGCCTCCTTCTGCTCCTTTATAATCCTCCTTGGGGCTAGGAGTCATTGCCCTTATGTGGTTTTTCTGCTCAGTACTCTTTGTGCTCCGTTGTGACCAATGTCTGTCTGTGAACTCGCTCCTTGTAGGACCCCTGCTTGTCTGACTACCCACATTGGTTCTGTCCTGTGGCTCTGGCAGACTAACTCGCTCTGTGTATGACCCCGGCTAGTCTGACTACCCACATTGGTTCTGACCTGTGGCTCTGGCTGACTCTCTCTCTCTCTCTCACTATATGACCCCGGCTTGTCTGACTACCCACATCGGTTCTGACCTGTGGCTCTGGCTGACTAGCTCTCTGTGTATGACCCCAGCTTGCCTGATTACCCACATCGGTTCTGACCTGTGGCACTGGCTGACTAACTTACTCTGTGTTGACCCGGGCTTGCCTGACCAGTGACCCTGGCTACTACTCGCTGTCACCGGCCCAAATGCCCATTGCAGCCAAGACAATGTAGACAGATATAATAAGACTCCTCCAACAAGGGTTGGAATGTGAATGCTAGTGAGCTTAGCTAGAGTGTGTGGCTTGTGATCGTAGGCCCCCTGTAGCGGGTTGTTCTGTGGACTGGGCCTTGTAAAGTTGCTGGCGTGAAGCCAGATGATCCCCTTCGGTTAAGCCGAAGAAGGACTAGGATAACCATCTACAGCAAGGTCTAACCCCACCAACCCCAGGGAAGATAATTCCAAAAATAGTAGCAGAGTATAAGACTCGCCACTGGCAGGAAGCAGAGGCAACAAGAACAGCTGGCTGAAGAGAAGACTCACAGGCAAGGTCGGCAACTGGCGGGCAGCAGAAGTACCAGATCAGCAGGCAAGAGAGAGTGGTCAAAACAGGCAAGGTTGGCAACTGGCTGGAGCAGAAGTACCAAATCAGCAGGCAAGAGACGGTGGACAAAACAGGCAAGGTCAGCATCCGATTGGCAACCGTAAGGTTCTGGTGTTCTGCTTCCACAAGGGGGACCTTCTGGCTTTTTCCACAGACTCCGTGTCGATTCCATGGAACCTCCACATTGCTTAAGTCTTTCCTTCAATTATCTTCATTCCAGTGGTGCCTGGATGGCGTGACTGTGATTCTAGTAGCTCCTTATTGGACCAGGAGAGCTTGGTTTGTGGGCCTGGTGAATCTTTCCATTCAAGATCTGCTCCCACTTCCTCCCAGGCCGTACCTCCTTCTTCAGGGCTACCTTTGGAAAGAGGATGTTTAAAACCTGGCTTTGACGGATGGCTGTTGAAGCCCACATTTTGAGGAACAAGAGATTCTCCACTCTGATTCATGCTCGAAAGTCTGTCTCCTCTGAGGCCTACCACAGGGTATGGTTTATTTTTCATTACTGTTGTGTGGACCGGTATCTGTCCTCAGAGGATTTTGACTTTCCAGTGGTGCTCTCATTTTCCCAGGATGGTGTGAACAAAGGACTCTGCTTGAGTTCCTTAAAGGTTAAAATTTTGGCTCTTTCTATATTTTTTCAGACATATATTGCCACTATTCCCGATGTCAAGGTGTTCCTTCAGGGAGTCACTTATTCTTTCCCTGACTTTAAAGGCTTCTTCTCCTCCGTGGGACCTTAATTTGTTTTTGGGTGTTCTTCAGAGGCCTCCAGTTGAACCCCTTGCTACCATCCCTATGCATCAGTTGATGCGTAGGATGGCTTTTCTTCTGGTAGTAGTATTAGTCTGCAGAATTGCTGAATTGCAAGCTTTATCTTGCAAGCTTCCTTTCCTGGTTTTTCACAAGGACAAGGCAGTGCATCAGACCTCTAAGGAATTTCTTCCTTAGTTGGATTCTGAGTTCCACATCAATCATGATTGTTTTTCCTTTGTTTTGTCCTGACCCAAAGTATGACCAGGAGAGGAATCTCCACTTGTTTGATGTTGTGCAATGCCTTAAGTTTTATGTGCATTGCATGGAGTCTCTTCGTAAGACTGATTCCCTGCTTGTCGTTCCTGAGGGTCCCAGGGCAGGTCAAGCTATTTCCAAGGTCACTGTGGCCTCTTGTATTAAGTCTACTATAAGTCAGGCATGCGATCTCTGAAATAATCCTGTTCCCTTCAAAGTCACAGCACATTCCATTAGGTCTGTTGGGGTCTCCTCGGCTTATAAGAATCAGGCCTCCGCTGAGCAGTTGTGCAAGGCAGCAACTTGGTCCTCAGTGCATACCTTTGCTAAGCATTAAAGTGTGGATGTCCTGGCTTAAGGTTTGGCAGGGAGGTTCTTCAGGCGGTTCTGTCTGTCTAAGAACCTGTTATTTCTTGTGCCTTACTGTTGTTCAGCTCAGCACCATTGCATCTAGTTTTGTTGTGTGCTGTGCAAGTTTAATGTCCGTTGACACTTGGTTCTGATTGGGCTATTCCAATATCGATAGTCCTGGGCAACTCTGGTGCATGGGGACAGGTGTGAGGTCCTTTCTCCTCCTTACCACCTCTGGGATCTTAGTGTTGGTATATCCCCATGGTTCCTGTGTTCCATATTGGACGTAAGAGAAAATAGGATTTTAGTGTTCTTAAATCCTTTTCTCTCTAGTCCATATGGAACACAGGTCTCCCACCCGGCAAAAGGGACATCTGTTGGTCTTGCCTGTCTAGACGTGGGAGTCCTTGTTTAGAGTCTTTATTCTCACAGGAGCTTCCTTCTTGCTTTGCTGTCCCTATTGGGGTGGTTTTAATCACATCATAACTGGAGATGCAGGGGGACAGATTGAGCTAGAGTAGTGACTGGGAGTCTCCACCCACAACACTGTCTTTTAGAGATGTGTCCTGCCCTCCAACCCCATGGTACCTGTGTTTAATATGAACTGTAGAGAGAGGGATTAAACAGGCAAGAACACTAAAATCCTATTTCTCTATTTTCCAGTATGGAACACAGGTTGAGAGCCTCCTTTGGAGGGAAGAACACAGTCTCAAAAAAGAGTTTTGTTGGTGGAGACTCCCAGCCTCTTCTGTAGCTCATCCCTAGCCCTGCCTCCAGTTATGTTGTGGTATTCTAAGTGAAATCATGGCCAGGACACATCTCTTACTTTTTAGAGTTTTTTTTAGTATTTTTCGTTAGGTATGGGGCTGTGGAAATTCCCCCATTAGGTGGGTTTACCATTACTGGACGTCCCCTGGAGTGGATTGACAATGTGCAAGTGCTATGTGTACCCTTGAAACCCAAGTTTTCCCTTCTAGCAGAGGTCTCTGGGGCTCTGCTTCCTTCGCAGTGGTAACTTGAAGAAACTAAAGATTGGTAAGTAACCCTTGATCCACTTTGTCCCTGCTTGTACCTCTTCAAGCAGAGGTTTTTCTCTGAGCCCTTGGGCTCTTGCTCTCATCTTGGGTATTTTATTACTGTATACTGTCATTCCTATGTTATCGGAGCAATGATAGCTACTGCGGGACTAGTTAACCCCTTCCCTGCTGTTATTATCTAGTTTGGGCTTTTTCCCTTAGGGGTCTGTATCTTAGGTTCCCCCCACCACATGTTCCATGGGCTCATTGGGTATTTTGGGGTACCTAATATTTGGTCCTTTTTTTTGAGTATACGGCTTTGCAATGCGTTCCATGCCCATCTGGCAGTCAACGGGTTAAGAACAATCCACTTCCATCTTTGATCCATGACTTCTATTGGCGAACTTCATTAGGACATATCTCTGCAACTGTATGACATACAGAAGTCATAGTGGGCTCTTTCTTCTTGCTCCTCATGTCCTTTCGTCAGGTTCACATCCTGTGTGTCTGGGGTGTCCATGGGGGTCTGGAGATGGCGTTTTAGGAGTTGCTAGTCAACTGCCAGTTTTGCAGTCACCATTTTCCTTCTACTGTATTTCACCCTAATGCCACTTTGGAAGACCCCTGATAAGCGATTGCCCATCACCAAGAGGTTTTCTAGACTGTACACCTATTCAGAGGCAGTTTTGGCACAGTGGGCTTCTTCCCTCTTCTGTGGATCCTCCAGTATCTAGGCTAGCCGTATACCTCTACGGCGGCTGCCTGAGCTGAGCGCATCATACATCCAGTGGCTCCAGCCGCATCTTGCTTCTGGCGGCTTGGCCGCTTGCCCCCCTTCGCGGCTCAGCCAC
Organism: Rhinophrynus dorsalis; assembly: GCA_037306005.1. Classification (NCBI taxonomy): domain Eukaryota; kingdom Metazoa; phylum Chordata; class Amphibia; order Anura; family Rhinophrynidae; genus Rhinophrynus; species Rhinophrynus dorsalis. Next base: position 295,737,292 of record CM074718.1, read on the forward strand.
GTCCTGTGTTCTGGGTCTCTGCACGGCTCCGGCCGCTTCAGTATTCGGCGTCCCGCGTGACATCATCTATGGGAGCACCTTATATACTTCCTGGACACAGGGCTCAGTCGCCCTTTCGTTGGTGTCCAGTGCAGTTCTATACTGGCGTTCCGTGTATTATCTGGATTGTTTGACTCTCCATTCTGATGCTGACCTGTGGCTCTGTCTGACTATCCGCTCCGTGTATGACCCTTGGCTTAGTTGGATAACCATTCTGGCGCACACCTGCAGCTCTGGCTGACTACCAGTTCCGTGTATAACTCTTGGCTTGTCTGACTGTCCGTTCTGGTATTGACCTGGGGCTCTGTCCACTGCGTATCCAGCATACCAACTCTTCAGTGGATATCCTATCTGGTGCAAACCTGTGGCTCTGGCTGACCACCCGCTCTGTGTATGACACCTGGCTTTTCTGACCATCCATTCTGGTGCTGATCTGTGGCTCTATCTGACTATCCTGTAGTGTAGCTTTCCATGGAGTCAGATATCCAATCTGGTGTGGGCCTGTGGCTCTGGCGGACATACTCCTAGTTTCCTTCCTATTAGTCTGGCTGCTTCCAGGTGCGGACCTGTGGCATTGCAGATTACTCCTTGTCCCATCGCTGGGACTAATCATAGAGAATCACACGGAAGCAGTCTTCTGTTTCTGGTAGTTGTCACTTGCTCTATTGTGTGCTTCTCTCTCTCTCTCTCTCATACCGTTTATTGTGATATTTCTGTTTCATTGATTGTGCCTAATAAAGTTGGTGTTACCTTTTAGTACTTGTCCTGAGTTTCTTTGCACGAACCGTAACAGCCTTTGGAGATGATGCAGGACTGAAAGATGTGGCAGATAAAAAATTTGATTCCATCCTCGGGTCTAATTTAGTGGCCACTCGATCTGCTTTTAGGCCTATTTTTGTCTCTGCCTGGGTTAACAGGGCTGTTGCCATATGTGGTGAACTGATGGTGGAAGCTGTCCACGCTAATGCTTTCAAGGAGAATTTGTTGGTCTTTTTAAGGCAACATGAAGAAGACCAACACTTATGTTTCTGGGGCCTTGTTTGAGGCAGTCAGATTGTCTGCTAAAGCCTGAGCCTTCTCTGTTACTGACCAATCTTCCAAGAAGTCTCTTGTTTCCTTACCTTTTCAGGGCAAGCTCCTGTTTGGACCCAGCTAAAACAGATTATTAGAGATGCTACTAGAGGCAAGAGAACCTTGTTGCCTCAGATGCTCACCAAACATCCTACTATTGAAAGGAAACTGTGTCTTTTTTTTGTCCCCGCAAAACGGAGGCACAAAGGCTGCAAACTTTGCTGGCCTTTAGCTCATGCCCCCCTCCCCCCCCCCCCCCCCCCGCCAAACCCAGGCAGAACTGGCAGCCCAAGTGAACAGCTTCAAAGGTTAAGTCTGTCAAGCCAGCTTCTGCATGACTCGCCGAATCCTGGTTGTCGTAGGAGGGCATCACAGGTTGCCGTAGGAGGGCATCTTCACTTGTTTCAGGACACCTGGGAATCCTCTAACACAGTAATTTCAGAAGGGTACAGAATATGTTTCAGATCCCTTCGCCCTTTTCATTTCTTCTCATCCAGAGTCCTTACCCAAGAGCAAGGTTTAGGTTTCTATTCCAGCCTGTTTGTGGCTGCCGTCCCATTTTGGACCTCAGTTGTTTCAACATGGGGACTGCATGCTTCAAGATGGAATCCTTGTGCTCTGTCATGGCATCGATGTACCCATGGAAGTATCTGGTGTCTCTGAACCTTCACTATGCATACCTACACAACCTGATCCATCCAGACAGCCAACACTATCGGAGGTTTGCCTTAGGCTCGGATCACTGCCAGTTCATCCCTCTGCCTTTTGGTCTGGCCTCGGCTCCTCAGGTATTTACCAGGGTAATGGGGGGGGCCTTATCAGCCTTCATTCCCACCCAGGGCATTTCCATGACTCCTTATCTGGGCGACCTTTTGATCAAGGCTTCTTTGTATGAACTTTTCGCTCAGCATGTCCAAGACTGTGCTCTACTCCTGGTCCTCCACTGGGGAATTCTGCACATGTCAAAGTCTTCTGTTCCATCCCAGGAACTGGAGTTCCTAGGCATGAGGTTCAACACCCCCCTACATCCCCCTGGCAGGTCTTTTTGCAGGATGTGTCTCAGGCCCTGGAGTGGCCCTTGGCCACGGTCAGGTAATACATGAGAGATCTGGGCCGACTAGTGTGTACCCTGTAGGCAGTGTCTTACTCTCAAGTACACACCAGGGCACTTCAGAGGCATGTCATCTAGAAGGGGCATGGCAGTCCGGCTCTGCTGGATCAGCAGATCTCCCTCTCTCTGGAAGTCAAACAGAATCTAAAGTGTTGCAACCTGGAACAGTTGTAGTCCCTTGTGATCCCGGATTTTACTCTGGTTACGACGGATGCCAGCCTGAGGCATCCAAGGCAGGTGGATTGCAGAAGAATCTCTTCAGTCCATAAATGTTCTTTAGCTCAGGGTGCTCCGTCTCTCTCTGGTGTACTGGGCCTCTCAGTTTACAGGTCATCCTGTACAATTCTGGTCATACAGTGCCACGGCCATGGCTTAAAGTGATAGTAATGTCTAAAAAAACTTTTTTGCATTTAGAAGAGCTCAAAAAGCTGATCTAAATGCAAAAAACGTCTCTCTCAAACCGCTATGGTTTAAGAGATACGGGCGTTTGAAGTTTGATTTCTCCTACTGACAGCTTCAATGGAATGGTCTAAAACATGTGCCTAGTCTTCAGGCACATGTTTTAGACCATTCCAATAAAGGGATTCTGTGTAAGTAACGAGATCCCGGCACTTCTCAAGCGCCACAGTGTCGACCGACACGAATCTCCTGCTGACAGCTTTACAGCTGTCAGTAGGAGAAGTCAAACTTCAAACGCCCATATCTCTTAAACCATAGCGGTTTGAGAGATACGTTTTTTTGCATTTAGATCAGCTTTTTGAGCTCTTCTAAATGCAAAAAAGTTTTTTTAGACATTACTATCACTTTAAATCATCCGGTATGAGGTGAAGTACATTCTGAGTTGGTCAGAAGCCCACGTTCTGGCAATCTGCACTGTTCACATTCCAGGGGTATAAAACGTTCTGCAGACTTTCTAAGTCGCCAAGATATAGATCTGGGACAGTGGGAACTCAGTCCGAAAGTATTCAACCTGATTGTGCCAAAATGGGGACTGCCAACCATCGATCTGATAGCCATGAATTACAGCAGGAAGGTTCCGGTCTTCTGCTAACGGAGAGTGGATCCTCTGGCCTTTGCCATGGACACAATGTCGATTCCATGCAACTTCCACCTTGCTTATGTCTTTCCTCCAATTCCTCTCATTCCCAGTGTACTCCAGAAGGTGAGGATGGATGGTGCAACCATGATAACCCCATCAATACCCCCTCCTCATCAGCAGATTTGCTGACTGGAGAGATGCATCCAAATCACATTTAAACACATCATACCAGCTTGATATTCAAAAAAGGTACAGTATATTCATGAATAATTTGTAGGTAGCAATCTGAGAAACCTCATCCTCTTTTAAATACCAGTAATGCATTTCAAATGGACCGTTATAACCCCAAACCGGAAATGACCTTCCTTGATCAAAGCTGGAAATGATAGTCATACACAATTAGAAAATATATCCTAGAGATCTATACATATAGCTGTGTGATACTTTCAATATGTCACTTTAGAAAGGCTAAACTACACCTAATGACCATAATTACAATAATATTTATGGACCAGATCAATATAGTCCTAAAAACAAAAAAAAATGGAAGTTGCAAATCTCGATCTTAAACAAAGATACTTGTCCTATGTAAGCTACCAAAGTCGCTTAAGGAAAAAGGGCAAGTGTCTTTGACTCTACACATTTCCACCACAGATAACAGAGCTTTTCAAATCAAATCCGAAAAAACGGAAGTGAACGAAAATCGATCCAAAACCAGAAGTGACACAGACACACTCCAAATGGACTGCCATCATCCCAAAGCAGAGATAACCCGCCTTGATATGAAATGGAGACACTCATCCATGAGGATGTGTGCATCCCAACACACCAAGGCGGGCACATCCTCACCAGGCTTGCACCCCCAAACACCACATCAAAAGGTAGCCTCAACCCATTAAACCACCAAAAAATGGAACACACCTCCACAGGATCACTGGAAAAACTGGAAGTGACCTATCTACATCTCAAACCAAAAATATTAGTCTCCACTAAATTACCAAACAATAAACCTAAAGAAGCCCATATTTCATCAGTTATACACAATAGATGACAATATTTTTCATATCAAATGAAAAAATAACCCTATTCTTGAACCATAGATGACATATTTTGGTCTATAGAAATGTAAAATGTTATCAAATAAATATATCCGCCTCAGATAGTCAAGAAGATCTAAAAAAAAAAAAATAATAATAATAGTCACATGAGAGATTCGCATCAGGAAAAATATAAAATCTAACGCTAATAATTATTGTGTAATTCCTAAATGATATGTTCAAATGTACATGTAAATGTGTATGGTGCATTATCGTTATTAATATTATGCTAGATAAAATTAATATTAGTGCTAAGTGTGCAAATATTCACACTAAAATGCTATATCACTACAGTAAAAGATAAAACGGACCTGTACTGACCTATGTGACTATGATAAGCAATCAATTATTCTAAAAGATAGATTTAAAACAAAAGCCTATCCAGAAAAGTCTGGTGAACAATTCAAATAATAGAGCTAGAAACTATAATGTTAATATATCAGACAAAGATTATGGAACCTTGAGGAGGAAGTATAGAAAGTTGAGAGAGATTATATTTTTCACAGTGTCATTACTAATTATAACTCCAAGGGAAGAATATAAGCGGAATCCTTGAAAAACACTGGGGAATTTTGAAGAATGTTACATTATTGAAGAAAACAATACCCCCAAAACCCAAAAGTAGTTTTTAGAAGATCATGAACTTGGAAGAATATTTTAGTACCAAGTAGATTAACCAAGAGGTCAGTAGATATTGGTAGTTAAATTAAATATATATCTTTGTTTAATAATAATGGAGAACTTTTTAATAACAGGAAGAATAAAATAAGAGAAGCATGTAAAATACTTTGAATTTCAACTCTATGGTTACTATTTAGACCTTGAAATTGGATTTATATGAATTGCTTTTAAATATGTTGTTTATTTGATGACCTGTTCATTTAATTTACAGTATGTGGAAGGAACCACGCAATGTCTAAGGACGAGGTTCAGACAGCGTAGATGTAATATTGCTAAAGGTTACTGGTTTCACAGCTGAAGTTTGTAGATTCAAAGGTGCTTGCTCTTTTTCTTTAAAGCAGAACTACCACTCCTGTTCAAATTTGGCCCAAATAAATGCCCATCTGGCGACTAGCTGCTCAATAGCGCTAGTCACCAGAATTATTACCTGGTTATTGAGAATTAAACACTGTTCATGGACTGACACGCAGGAAATAGCGCAGACATCTTTCCATAGTGACGTCTGCATGCCTGCGATGTCAGTCCCTTTTGGAGCTGAACAGCTCCTAGCAACGCCTCCTAGAGCAGGCTGGGCCTGACAACGCAGGCGCACAGACATCACTATGGAAAGATGTCTACGCTGTTTCCTGCGTGTCGGTCTGAGAATAGTGTTTAATTCTCAATAACCAGGTAATAATTCTGGAGACTAGTGCTATTGAGCGGCTAGTTGCCAGATGGGTATTTATTTGTGCCAGATTTGAACAGGGGTGGTAATTCCGCTTTAAGTGACTTTTGTAGCTTACATAGGATGAACATCTTTATTACAAAGATGTTAACAATAGTATTACTAGCCAGCATAATTACCGTGTTACAGAGAAATCCTTCTACTGCTGAGACTGACAGCCAGGCTACAGCACTTTAGAGACATCAGTGCTGCTGCGCCATCAGTCCCTTCTGGTACATAAAAGTACCATGCAACACCTCCTAGAGGAGAGTGGGACTCACAGCGCAGGTGCGCAGACGTCTGTAAGCAAAGATGTCTGTGCTGCCGGCAGAAGTAGGATTTCTGAATAACGCGGTAATTACGGTGGCTCATACTACTATTGTTAAGCATATTGCTAGATGCCTAATTGTTGGGGGGGGACTTTATTTGAGGTGATCCCCTTTAATCCCTTCACTCAGGAATCTGAACCGCATCATTTGAACTCCCCACCTCCATCCCTACCTGTTACTTTTGGAGCTGCTGCCAAAAAAGTTCCCAGGAATGTTTGTGGGGTCCATTAATTGTGAGGAACAGTTTTTAATCATTGTTGAATGCTTTCACAAAGAAAGCAGCAAGCAATGTATTTCATTAGAATTTTTGTGTTTCCTGATTGTGTGGAATTTTCTCAGGCAAATCCATTGTCTTAATGCACATGGATTTAATGGTTGTTTCCATTAAAAGTAAAGACATAAGCAGATCAAATCTGGGGTAAAACAACAGTACAATAAAGGACAAATAAATTAATAAACCAAGAAATAAAAAAATGAGTCATAAAGAATTGTTTTTTTTAATAAACTTTTTGTTGAAATTTCACATTTATAACGGTCTTATAGTTAAAGTAAGGACGTGGTACAACACAGTAAATAGTCATCATAAAAGAAAATCCCCAACACCAGCGTGTCAGGTATATAACCAAGGAACCTCTCCCCATTACTGAGAAGGTACGTCACTACACTGACAGATATACGAAATCCTATCTAAAGAGATCAGGGAGAGTATATAATATGATAAATAACAAGCAGTTGTAGATAGGATGTGACAGTCAACAAATTACCTAGCAAAGCCATCATGACTTGCAATGTCCTAATCAGGAAGGCAATATATATATAACAACAAAGAACATAAAACATAACATAGAAACATAAAACAGGTGCATGCCCCCAAGGGTCCCCCCCGAACCCAAATCGAACAAAAGAGGGGAAAAGAGCAATGCCATCCGCTCACGAGTCTCTCTCCTCCACATCCAAGTGGGGAAATGGAGGAAACATCCCTCCTCCTGCTCCAACACTTTACCCAAAACAATGTCTGTTAGCAATCTCTCCCCCATCCACGAAGTATATCTATAGCAGTGGTAAAAGACCGCTTGGTGAGCAGCAGGTAGGGAAAGAATAAAAGGTTCCCAAAGAGCGATGAAGCGCCCAATACCTCCTTATCAGAAAGAGCAAGCATCCAATGTTATCTAGTGAAGTGAAATAATTTGTGTCCATTGCCTAATCAGGGGAGGATTGGGCGATAACCAAAGTGCGAGAATACATTTTAAAGCTACCATAATAACAAAATCTACTAATTTGGTTTGGTTAACTGGGAGGAAGAGTCATAAATTCCAAGGAAAAATGTTGGGGTGACAAAATCAGTTGGTATCATACGTTTTGTCATGATATACCAAAAAAACCTTAGCCCAGAAGGAATAAATATGTGGGCAGGAATAGATCATATGGAGTAAAGTTGCATTAGGGCCTTTACATTTAGGGCAAGAGGAAACCGAAGCAAGACCAATGCGATGCGATATAATCTGTGTAATAACCTGTAGTAAAGGTCAACAACGCAATCTACATAAGAAACTGGATTCCAACAAATCCACCATTAACATGGGTTCATCTGTCAGCCAGCCAGAAGAACTCAAAGGGACCAGATTAGTATGGGCCAGCGACAATATTGTTCAATAAACACGTGTAGTTTTAAAGGACATAGTGGAAACTTTTTAATCAAACAGTCTAGAGGATTTTCTGTAAGCTGTTTAGATAATACTGGTAAAAGAGACTGCATGTAATGTTTTGCTTGTAAAAAGGCAAAAAGGTGGTTAGACTGCAGATTATATATTTAGATTTCCCGTCTTGAAAGGAGTATATCTGCTGAATAAGGGGATCCAATAAATGACCCACAGATGTTGTGCCCAGAGAGGTCCAATAAAGAAACTGGGAATCAGCGTCACCTCTTTGAAAAGAAGAATAATGGAGAAAGGGCAGAAAAACTGAAACATTTCTTTAAAAATATGATGTTGTATATATTGCCAAGCTTTTACAGTAGATTATAGCAGAGGGTTAGCTACACGGAGGTGGGGGAGAGCATCCAAAGGGGCATGCAGAAGATATGGAAGGCTGAGCAAGGGACAAATGCATTGATCCCTGGCAGAGTCCTTATAAACCGAGGCATTATCCAACCAATCCTTCGCGCAGCGAAGAAGGCATATTGCATTATAGAATCTCAGATGAGATTCTATAATGCAATATGCCACCAGATCGTTTAGGTTCAGTCATTTTGGCAAAACTCATTTTAGGGCGTTTACCACTTCATATGAACCCCTGAAAATGACGATTAAGTAATTGTATATCTGTTGCTGAGAGATGTAATGGGAGCATATGCAGTAAGTACAGGATGCGTGGAAAGACTATCATTTTAATTAAGTTGATACGGCCAATAAATGTCAGGGGCAGAGTCAGTCTTCCAAGCATGAAAGTCTGTGGTCAATTTAGTTAGCAAGGGACCAAAATTGGCCTGATTTAGCATAGTAATGACCGTGGGTAGGAAAACACCTAAGAATTTAAGATGATGAGCAGACCATTTTAAAGGACAATAAAGCGATAACGAAAGCGAAGGACGCGGAGAAAGCCACATTGCCTCAGATTTACCAAAATTCATCGTGAAACCCGCTACGTGTTAAAAGATCTCAAAAGCTGCCATGATGGGGGGAAGGGCAGACTGTGGGTTGCGTATAAACAGCAGCAGGTTGTCTGCAAATGCAGCAACTTTCGTATCCACAGACCCCATACTAATAACTTGAAAATCCTGCAGCGCCAACAACGTGCAACCCTGTCTAGTGTCGTTGAAAAAGAGAAGAATTAGTAGAGTTAGTGGAAAGCGTGGCTTGGGGATTGGTATAGAACTGTTCAATTAATGTATAAAATTGTGGACCAAAGCCCTGTACCTCCAAAACTTGGAACAGATAAGGCCAAAGAATTTTGTCAAAAGCCTTTTCGGCGTCTAGATTTATGAGAAGATTAGTGTTGCATGGGAAATCCGAGGATTTGATAAGAGCCGCTATCGCCGTTCGTATGCTGCTCACCAAATATCTGCCTGGGATAAAGCCCATTTGTTCTGGTGTAATAAGTTGAGGCAGCAGTTGATTAAGTCTATTTGTAATTACCTTACTGAGAATTTTATAATCAGTGTTTGGGCAGCACAATAATCCTAGCAAGGGTAAAAAAAAAAAAGAGGGCATGACGTGATTCAAATATGGTATTATAGAGAGAGAGCAACATAGGGGATATGTCATCTTGCAAAAATTTTGTAAAACTCAGCCTTGGCATTATGCAGAGATTTCAGCACCAGGTCAAGCTCTCTAGAAATGGGTTCTTCCAAGAGTGAGCGCTGATCAGCCGTAAGTACAGGCAATTGCAATTTTCCTAAAAAGTCAGAGCGAACCAACAGGTTGTCCAGTTCTGGACCATATAATTTGGAAAAATATGTGACAAAAGTAGCATTGATGTCTGCTGGGTCAGTTGTGACCTCCAAATTCCATGGCTGTGTGGAGTTAATAGCAGTAGGTGTGTCAACAATCCGTCTTGCAAATTCGCCTTGTGATAGTAATGTGCAGAATCTTTGGATAATTGAAATTGTGCGGCCGTAGATAACACCGTCTCATATGCCTTCCGTGCATCAAGATATTTGGACCTGTTTAAAGCCGAGTCAGTGGCAAGGTAAGCGTAGTATCGGGCAGTGAGCACATGCTGCAGTTGTGAAAGTTTAGTTGTAGTTTCCTTATGAAGTTTAACCACATAAGAGATAATATGACCTGTCAAAACCGTTTTTGCAGTTGGCCAGAACAGGACGGGGTCTGAGGAGTGAAGGGCATTGTCAGACTTAAACGCAAGCCACGCGTTCCGAAGGCTGACGCAAAAATCAGGGGATTGGGCTAGAAAGGAAGGCATACGCCAATAGAGGGATGAATGTACAGGAGGGCGAAATGACATATGTAAGGTAACAGGGGCATAGTCCGAAATGAGGATATCATGAATCTGGCAATCAGTGATCAGGGGAAGAGTAGTTTGAGAACCGAAGAAATAGTCAATCCTAGTAGGGGTGTAGAAGTCGCTAAACATCAGTGAGAGGGACCTGCTCTATAAATCCTTGTAAAGGGTTCAATGAAAATTCAGAAATAGTAGGGCTCCCACTCCTATCTAACCGGTGATTAAGTGTGGTATTGAAATGCCCTCCCAACAGAATATTTTTTGAGCGTATGGCAGTAAAAGCGGAAGGAGAGTAGCAAAAAAGGAGTAAGTAGGAGCTTTGGGGGCATAGACGTTGCACAGCACGAAAGGTTTATGATCTATCTCGCAATGTAACAGGAACCTACCATCTGGATCCCTAATAATCTGTAAGGGATTTAAGGATAAGGATAGCCAAGCCTTGCTTTTTGCTGGAATATAAGCAGCAATACAGTGCCCAACCCATTCCCTCTGAAGTTTAGTATGCTCTAAATCTGTGAGATGCGTTTCTTGCAATAGAGCAACCTGAGTGCGCAATCGATGAAGATCACCTACAATTTGCTTACGTTTGATAGGACTGTGTATGCCCCCAACATTCCAAGAAGTGAAACAGAGAATGAGGAGTAGTATAGGTTGTACAGGAAGGACCAGCTATGGTGGCATCCAATCACAGAGGAACCAGCAGGGGTGAAGAAGACCAATGTCTCTCCCAGCTAGGAGACGCCAGACTGACAGAAAGAAATGGGTCCAGGGTAAGAAGGCCACAAAATGGGCCCCCCAGAGGCACGCACCAACAAAACTAAACAGAGAAACCAACCACAGAAAACATAGTCCAAAGCAGACTCCTCAAAAGATTAAAGAACATCCGTTCATATAAACCCGTGGGTGGGTTTTCAGACTGAATATATGAAATAAAGCCCCCAGCAGTAACACGGAAATAATCAAAAGGAGTCATAGTCACAGCAGATAGATAATCCAAAGGAGACTGAGATTAAAGTACAGCAGCAAAGAAGCTGAGCAAAAACAAGTGAGGATGGCACAGAGAGAATGAATAGAGAAAGTTAGAAACTATAGAAAAAGAGGGGAGAGAAAAAAGGATCCAGGGTCATACCATATCACTGCTTCCCCACAATAAAGTTTTCTATATATACCATCTGAAAAGATTTATAAAATATTTAAGAATTCTCACATTACCCCCGATCCCCCCAGAAAAGGGGGAGGGGGAAGCCCGGCACCCCCACACAGCCCAAAAGGGACCCCGTGAGTGTACCGCTCCACCCCAGCCCCAGTTCAAAAACATCTCCAGCTAGCCATAGTAACATGTAAAAAGTCATTCCAGATATTGTCCAACCCAGTGCCCCCCCCCCCCAAAAAAAACATTATGCCCAGTATTTATAGGAGGGAATCTCTCCCCGGCTGCCCCCACAATTCTTCAGGAAAAACCCGGAGCCAAACCGTAGCTGACCCATGGGTAGAGCCAAGTAGAGATTACAACCCCACAACCTAGATGTAATCACTAGTCTGTATTTTCTGTATTTCTCTGTATGCCTTTTCACTCCCTGGGGACCCTGGACCTTCACACTGTTCCTCAGAGATCTTCCAAGTCACAGCCCTGGAGATAAGAAATGACTACACGCAGACACAAAGTCTTGTGCTATAATCTCTTATCTGATTTATTAAGTAAAATTCACCAGTTTATATAATGCAAAATTAGTGGGTGGTAAGCATATTAATAAGGGGGAGAGATTTCCCCTCCCAGGGTACATGAACATATATGGACATTGTCGGTCATTTCACCAATAAGAAAAGAGAGACATCACTTAGGTTTGATAACAGTTAAAAGCTTTGGACACACACTACACCTGTATCTAGCTCATTATTTGGCAGAATGCCCCTTACCACAAAAGTACAATAACAAGTTATATAAAGAAATTGTTCCAGATATAAAGGAAAGTACCTAGCTTGTTCTTTTTAGCATCTTAAATGTCACCTCTTAATATTTTGTGTTAAAAGAAATCATTTTCTAAATTAACCCTTAGCAAGCTATATTTGTTAGAGCAATATATATATCAGATTATGGCAAATATGTACGTAAGCCTTACAGAAATAAAATATTTTCCCTTTCAATCCCCTCTTTTGTTCTTGTTAAAAGAACAATCAATCAGCCCCTAAGCAATCCACAGAGCCCCCCCCCACTTCCGTGGTTGTTTGGTGATTATCTTGTCATGAGGGTGAACTGGTAATGGGGGGGGGGCGTAATTTGGCATAGATGTCACTCGGCTCTTGGAGGGGGACATCATAGGTAGGGTCTAGCATCTGGAGGGTAATATCTTCATACCTGCAGCCCTTAATGGACCAGTTTGTGGAAACATGAGCAACAGGGAAACCAACCTTGTCGAATGAGGGCAGGGCAGAGCGGGTACAACTAATAAGGGATGGACAGCACTGGGCAAAACAGCAGGCAAAAAGAAGGCTAAAAACACAAGGGATGAAACCAACAAATATTTGTTTGAGCCAGGCAAAATTAGGAAGCCATGACCACAACCAATCCCACCAACCATCTTCAGTTGGGCTCTGTTTGATATTGTTAACTATATCATGTAATCCCTGAATATGATTGTGTATTGACTTGGAGTGGTCAGATAAATTGAAGCAACACATTCCTTCAAATTCCTCACACCCATGATTATGTTTTAGTAACAAGTAATCAATTGCAGCCCTGTTCTGAAGTGTCATGCCCCAAAGATTCTTGACATCAGCCAAGAGTTCTTCCATAGCTATAGAAGTGTGGTTAATAGCCTTGACCATGGCACAGGCAAGTTTTCTAACAGTCTTGGCAGTACCTACTGCCAACCCAGGAACCCCAATTACTGAAATATATAATGATAACATTTCTTCATCACTCATCACTCTGACACTGGAATCACAATCTTCTGGCATATGTATAGTCTGCCTTTTAACACGCCCAGTATCTAGGTTAGTTGGTTCTGTCGAAAGGGCAGCTCTGGAGGGGAGTGCTATGGCAATTCTGCTAATGGCACAGGGACCTCCTGTGGAATTTCCTGGGATATAGAAATAGGAGGTATTCCCACAAGAGAAAAACCATCCTTTGGGCAATTTAATATGGTAATAGATTGGATGGAGGCAGTATAATTATACGTCATGATATTATTGGGAACAGTGGACTGAGGTGGCTGGTTTACCCTAGATCGTATAGCCCCCCCTAGACTAAGATAATTGCGGGGGAGACCCTGAAGATACACACAATATTCTGCTGGGAGAAAAGATATAGTACGTATTGATGTCCTGTTTGGCCGTGCAAGATAGCGGGTCTTAAGTAATTTCCAGCATCGCCGGTGGTGAGAGCACTCATGAGAGTCCAAAAAACAGCTGTATCTGGGAGAGTATCATCTGGGATAAAGGTGAGATTAAAGAGGGTTGGGAGCGGGACAGGAATGCTGATAAGGCAGGTGGTCAGGATGCTGGTAACACTAACCATTCGGGATAGACAGAAATCTGTGGTATTCATTATGTGTAAAGCCATATATGACCATACATTTGGGGTATCTAGTTCCCCAAAACTTCTATGGGCTCTAGAAAGTAAGGGTCTAGTCTCATTACGGATTATCATTGTGTCAGAATGATGCACAGAAATAAGCATAGTAACCATAGTGATTATCATTACCACACCTAAAATCACCATATAAACACATTCAAAGTTTCTATATACTGGGTCTGGTGCACGTGACCCCAGTCGGGTATAGCTTCTCCCGTTATTTTCCTAGTGATCTTGGGGGGGTTGTTCCTGTTGGGTTAGTGGCAGATAGAGGGCAAGGAATTCATCAACGAGTTGTTCATAGATAGAGGATGTTATTTCATCGAGGGAGCCTTCTTGATGCGACATGCGTGTATCCATGTTGGGCTATTCTCAGTCAATATAACTGTTCGGGTTCCTGCGAGGACGGTAATTCGTTCACCAAATGGGGGGTCCAAAGTCTTGTTTCAGACCAGTTATTTGACTAATACGGACTCACCTGGTTGGAATGGGTGCACTGGCTTGCTTGTAGGTAAGGGAAGAAAAAGACTAACATCACCATAGATGCCATTCAATTTATCAATAGACTGTGATACATATTCATATTTAATACATTCCAAGTCACCTAAAGACTTTGGGCACTTATGTGGCTTTGCCTAGTACCTTTCCTCAATTTATCCTTAATTAAACTATTGTCCTATTGATCATCAGATGGCATCCAAATCCGGAAATTATTTCTGTACATAGTACTTTTGCAATGGTTTTGGCATTTTCCTTGGCCACAGGAAAAAGCTTCGACCCATTTGAAAATCTAATCACATATAACCAACAGGTATTGGATGTTTCCTGATTTGGGCATATGTGTAAAATCTGTTTGTAACTGTTGCATTGGTCCCTCAGGGGGTGGCAACTGGTCATGAGCACTATGCATTATTTTCTGTCAATTATGTATTTGAGACATCTATATATTTAATTCTTTACTAGTTTTATCAAATTCATAATTACAAACCTGGTCTGTATGGAGTTATACGTCTGTTTCTTATCATGTCTTTTAAGGTATCCCCATTCTACCCTCCTTGTCTGACCATAGACCATTATGGTCTAGTGTCAGACAATCCTTTTACCAAAACTGTAGGTCATCGTTAGAGGCTAATACTCACAATGAGTATATATATTGGGGATGGAAATGGAGGTATCATTACCATGTGGAACGTAATGTCTGTGGTAGTATTATAAACTGGGTGTGGTGGACCATGTAAGGCTGCGTCTTTAGCAATGTCATTTACAAACGCATTCACACTAGGGTCATTATTGTCAACTGTACTATGGCCCTTGCATGTGATTACTGCTATGGTTTATGGCAATAATATAAAATCCAACAGATCATTAACCACTTGATCATGTAAAAATCATTTCTGTCAGCTGTCACAAATCCTCTATTTCTCTATATAATTCCAACACTATGTACCTGTAGTAGCCGAATCTTAATTATGAACATTAATCTGTCAATTAATGTAGAATAATTAAGTAATAAGTTACACCATTAATATTTGTTACATTTCTTAGTATTATGGTCGAATATGTGGATAGAAAAAACACAAAACATTGTAATATTATATGTAAATGTAATATTATAAAATATAGCAAGTAACAGGCTATACATTATGATAACAGTAACAATGACAAAAACAAACAATGAACAAACTGCAACATATAACTTACAAATGTCCCCAGCCGTTGGCTGGGGCTAAGGAGGGAGAGAGAGAGCTGATGGTCTACATCTTCAGTACAGTCCAGAGGAAGTCCTCAATCCCCCTTCCCTCTGCTTTTTTATTCCCAGTGGAATGTTTTATGGGAGGTAACTTCCCTGGAGTAGGCTGGCCTGTGATGTAGAAGCACATGGCCTACACACTGCCCCTAGTGGACCCTCCAAAGCATTAACATTATTATGCTTTATTTATGACATAAATCATTAATTACTAATCAGTACAGCACCACACCAAAAGCATACCTGAAGTCTGTCATTATAGGCACATCTCTGTTTACTAATAATGAGCATGCTTGTGTTACAGCTGTTAGTTAGCAGCTTGGACAGATAGAAAAGGGAAACAGTTAGCCATTAATACCATATCTGGTAATTGGACTACAGAAAATACTGCGAGGTATATGCACCCTATCAGCTGGTTTTGAGCATGACCCATCCACATATACTATCTCACTGCATTCAAGGGGAACAGACTACAGGTCAGGTCATAATGAGGTATCCATTATTATTATTCTTTAAATATATAGCGCCAATTAATTCCTCAGTGCTTGTACAATTGGGAATGAATGATCTATAATTAATCATGTGCCTCAACCTCTGATATGTCAGAGAGAGATTATAAAAGTAATGTATGTAAGGTCGCAAAGAGTACTGAGTGTGAAAGGTAATATTGAATGTATAAATAGTGTCATAACCAAATCCTTTCTGTGCACTCATGTGTCTGAACCTCCCCTACCATCAGACTGCTACTGCTCCTAAGCATTCAGACAGGCCCTGAACCACTGATGATATTACTTTAAATAATAAACCACTAATCTACAGTGTAGCCATTTCCCTTCTAAGGACATCCTGAAACAGTGGGACCTCCGTCCTTACAATACAGATGAACTGGAGAGAGTAGTTGGACAGTCCCAGAACAAAAACAAAACATAAGGCTGTAGACTTTTAGCACTTTATATGCCATGTCCATAATCCATTGTATTACATCATGAGCATCTCTCAAAGTATCCTGTCTCAGTGTGTAGTCGTGGTGAGAACAGTCTGAAATCCATTGTCTACAGTAAATACCATGCCTAGGAAAAATAACATTGCAGATTTAGTCTTTGGCATTAGGAGCAAGATAATGACTTTTACTCATTCAGGAGCCAGCAGCCACTGTCCATGTGACAGCACGAATCCTAGGTAGTTCACAGTCTCTTGACAATACTGTAGTTTAGCAGGTGATACCATATGACCAGATGTTACAACAAAGAAGATGTATCTTTCACACAGGACTCTTCGTCTGGGCTACACATCAACCACAAATCATCCACATATGGAAACAACGTGGAGCCACAATCAGGTGACCAAGACTCTAGTGTTTTCCTGATTACAGCAAAATAGACAGTGGGGGAATCGATCACACAATCTGATTCCATTTATACGTGAAAGCAAACAGTGGTTGCATGTCAGGGCACCCCGGAATGCTAAAAACAGTGCTGCACAAAGAAAGCAATTGGCAAATGATGGTACTGCAAACAACATATAGTTTACATCAGGCAGTAGGAGTGCAGAGTTCTGAATTAACTCATTCACTGCCCTTGTATGTGGAACTTTCAGCCAAAAAATAATTGGGAAGTATGAGCAATGTATCAGGTAAAATGTGTTATACCATAGTGTAAATTGGGTCTAATGATATGAACACTGATGCCTGAATCAGATTTTCCCCACACATCCATAGAAACACTCCTCCATTTGCAACAATGGAAACCTTAACAGGAGTCACCCATATTATTTAAATTAGAACGTTATTACATACATCACCATAGATACATATAGGTGTCCAAAGCCAAGCATTAATTCTAATGGTGGAAACACATACACTAGAAAATATTCCTTTTAATAATATGCAGTTATTACAGGGTTAGTCATGTATGAATAAGCAATCATGAAACTATAGGGTAAAGAATCAAATCACGCCACCCGTATTTGTCATTATAGGTGATATTTTTAAGTTACATCATTAGTTCACGTCTTATCATGTTAACTGGGCAATTGGGAGTAATTAGAGAGACATTCTTAAAGGGATAGTAACACTTCGTTTTAACTTTATTTTATTTTGTAGGCATTAAAAAAACATGAAGAATGATATAAGTCTTATCTCTCAAACCTTTATGGTTTATGAGATATTCACAAGCAAAGTTCCCCTCCCCGCCCCTTTTTCCTAGTGTAAGCCATCTCTTCTCAGATGTGAGTCTGGTTGTATGACAGTACAGATAACAGAAGGGGACAATTTTCTTTGTATGAAAACAATGAAAGCCCTTCCCCCCTTGAAAAGTTTTTCAGCTTTTTCCATTATCTTAATTGAAGATTGTCCCTCTCTGCAGTCTACCTGGGCATCTCCCTTCTTATCTGGTTGAACAGGGGGGGGATACTTTGTTTGTGAATATCTCTTAAACCATAAAGGTTTCAGAGATAAGACTTATATCATTCTTCATGTTTTTTTAATGCCTACAAAATAAAATAAAGTTAAAATGAAGTATTACTATCCCTTTAAGTACTGTATGCATTATGGTCTAAAAACTGTAAACATGATACATTTGTAGTCCCATTATTATACAGACATCTCTTAGCATCTACACTTATCCATATATCCCTTAATCACATCTATTCACCCATGCATTACTAGCCAAAAAATTTCTTAACAATAGATATTTTAGTATAACATAAACAGTTTTAATTATGAACTTAAAATTTTACCACATGACAGGAGGCTACGTATTTGCTTTACCTTCTTTACTGAACTCTCACAGCAGCAATAACATTATCAACCAATCACAGAAAAGAACAATGTTCCATAAAACGTAGCTGCACCAAACTCCTCCCTCTTTCTTTGCTGCTCTCACAGGATATCACAGGTCAGAGTTTTGGCTGTATGTTCTTACTGTTTTCTTCAGTTCTTTTGCCATTTTTTCTATGTCTACTGTTTTATTGCCTCATGGGTTCTTTAATTTGACTCAACTGTTTCTGTACTGTGCCAAAAAACTTGCTAGTTCGGCTCTCGGTGCGCCCCGCGGCGGTGTGTGCTGGGTCTGTGGTCTCTGTGCGGCAGTTTCTAACCCGCCCAGTCATACTGCCTGCCGGGTTCATCGGGGGGTTCATTATTTTTCTCTTCCTCATTCGGTTGCCTGGAGTTGGACAGGGAGATCGTCTCCGTTGTCCTGCCACAGGCATCAGCATGCTATTGCACCAGTGTGCTTAGTTCCAAACCACAGTTACACACATTACTCTAAAACTAACCAAACGCGGTTTTACCTGTTTATTTCCTGCCTCGTGCTTCTGCTGCCAGTAACCGGGGCGCGAGGGCTGGGCCTTGAGGTTCTCGCGTGCTCGGTTGCGGGTGTGCTTGGACCTCGATGCCCGTACTCGTGGGACTGAGTCCCAGTGTCCCTTGTTCAGGGTGAGCCCCTGTTCTTAGATGGCTTCGGCCTGTTGTGCTTCCGCGGATCTTCTGGACTGAGTCCAGGGTTGCCGCGTTCATCTTGTGCTGCCTACCAGGGATTTATTTCTTACCCGGCAATACTTTGCCCTTCTTACTAGTACCATAAACTACGCTGCCTAGTCTGGCGTTTTTTTCCCTTCTGGCCTTCACCCTCCTAATATGCACAACGGGGCTCATAGCAGATCCAGTTTTCCTGCAATCTAGGGGGTTCAACTCCCTTTTTCAGCTCGTGTGGCACTCCAGTTTGCCCGTTTTTCAACTGCTATATGGGGTTGCTTTGTTCTACTTAGTCTGGCTGGTGTCAGGGTGAACCCTCGATGCTGACCTGCAGTTTTGGCTCTCCGACAAGTTTTGTTGCACATGCTGTTCCTTATTGTGTTGCATGAGCTGAGTCCCCTTTGAAAGTTCTTTGTGGAGGTATTCATCTGACACACAAAAAAAAAAAAAAAAATTCACAACCTCCTTGCTTGCACCCCCTGGCAAAGGTTGGGTGCCGCTCTTACCGCTCTTTGGACGGTATTGCCACATTCCTGTTCAGACTTAATTATATGTCTTTGGGGGCCCTCATTGCAGCACGGTCTCTCCGCTGGGTACTTCTGTCTCACTGATTGGCTTTTCTGTTTTGTTCATCTTGCAGTTGACTATTCACGGTCATGGATACTTCACGAGACCAGTCGTCAGATATGCAGGCCATGATAAATGCGGCTGTTTCCGCTTCTGTTGAAAAAGTGTTGGCGAGAGTTTTAACGCAACGGCCTCAAGATATTTATGCTTGTTCCGGGGCGGCCTTTGACTCTGATGATGACGCGGTTTCTCCTCCCAAGAAATCTAAAAGCTCAGTCGTGGCTACAGGCTCCAAATTCAAGGGGAAGGCCCCGTTGAGGAAGGTTCGGGACGCACCTCCAGGTGGTCATTCCCTTCGGCCTACTCATTCTTCGGATGAAGGTGAAGATTGCTCTCCGGATCCTCTGGCGGTGCTGGATGAATGGCAGGCTTTATGTCTTGTTCAGGGAGAGATCCGAGGATAGGCATGGAGAAGGGATTGCGTTTAACACAAGACAAGTTGTTAGATCTCACTGGTCCATTAGCCCAAATCCTTCATCTGGCTGATGACGCCATGACTCGCGGGTCGGTGTTGGATCCCTCCGCCATTAGAGAATGGGCTTTGCGTTCCTTCTGCCTCTTGGGGAACGTGAATACTGCACTTTTATCAGAATGCAGGAAGGCGGCGTTATTGAGGATTGATAGCAAGTTAGCGGAGTTAGCTACTAAGGAGTTGGGTCCATTGGCTGATGGGTTGCTGTTCGGAGAGTCTTTTCTGAAGGAGCTCCAGAAACACGTTAATCTCTTCACGACCCTCAATAAAAAGCACAAGTCTCCCTGCGGAAGGTCTTCAGTCCATCGATTTCCCGTGGGTTTTTTGGCAGGGCTGGCCGGCAGAGGGGCCGTGCCGCCAGCCGCTTCTGGCCTTCAGACCCCCGCACGGGGACTCTTCCATTCTTCCCAGCATCCGCCAACCGCTATGGTCTCCAGTCCAGAGGTCCAGGTCGGAATGCCAGTTTCGTCATTTGGCCCGAGTGGTGGGCCTTCTGTCATCTTCGATTCAGGCCATCTTCCCGGGACCATTGCACTACAGGGCGATGCAGCGTCTGAAAGCTTCGTTCCTTCGGGATCGTCCGTCGTACGACCAAGTGATTTCCCTATCCTCCGAGGCCAAGGCATAGATCAGGTGGTGGATACGTCATATGCAAGCATGGAACGGCAGGGCGATTTTCGGCAGGTCTCCGGATTTTGTTCTGGAATCCGATGCAAGCCTCCTGGGATGGGGGCCGACTTGCGCCGGAGCAGCTACCGGAGGTCCCTGGTCGTCCATGGAAGAGGGTCTACACATCAATTGCCTGGAATTGATTGCGGGATCCTTTGCCGTTCGCAGTTTTGCAAAGAATCTTTCGGATTGTTATATTCTACTCGGCAGTGCAGTACATCAATCGTCTTGGAGGCACGAGGTCACGCATGTTGACGGATGTGACGAAAGAAATCTACAGTTTTTGTTTTCAGAGAAACATCTCCCTTTCGGCGGAATATCTTCCGGGAGTGACCAATCTGACAGCGGATTGGTTTTCTCATCATTGGAGGGATGCCAACGACTGGAAGTTGGACAAGGTAATATTCAGTCTCCTGAGGGACCTTTGGGGTCCGTTGTTGGTGGATCTGTTTGCATCGCGGGCGAATCACCAGCTTCCGCGATTTTACAGTTGGCTTCCGGATCCAGATTGCGAAGCAGTGGATGCGTTTCTTCAGGCTTGGCCCCCTCGGGGTGCTTACGCGTTTCCTCCATTTGCCATGATAGCCAGAGTCCTTCATCTGATCAGACGGCAGGTGGTTTCGATTCTAATCATCACCCCGTTCTGGCCGAGCCAGGCGTGGTTTTCGGATCTTCTGGAGTTATCGCATCAGGATCCAATTCTGCTTCCGAACAACTGTTTTCTTCTTCGAGATCCTCAAGGTTCTCCTCATCCGCTCGTGGAGCAGGGTCGACTGCAGTTGGTGGCTTGGACGGTTTCAGGGGACGTTGGAATATCCAGGGGTTATCGCAGGAGGCTAGAGATTTACTCTGGGATTCCTGGGCACCAGGCACTCGACGATGTTACATTTCAGCCTGGAATCAGTGGAGTGGCTGGTGTTTGGAACGGGACGTCGATCCCTTTACAGCGTCTCTGACTTGGATTTTGAATTTTTTATCTTCAAGGTTTACTTCTGGTGGATCGTTTCGCTCTCTTAATGTCATGCGCTCGGCCATTTCAGCTGCGCATGTTCCAATTGAAGGAGTCCCGGTGGGTCAACATCTGTCGGTTGTTGCGCGGTATGAAGTTGTCCCGTCCTCCGGTTCCCAAGTATTCTTGTCTATGGGATGTTCGCCAAGTTCTTCTTTTCCTACAGGATTGGCCGTCAGACGCTGATTTGTCTTTGAAACAATTATCAGCTAAGTTTGCTTTATTATTGTGTTTAGTTTCTTTCCGTAGGGTTTCGGATGTTCGGGCTTTCGACATAGATGCTTATACTTTTTCGCCTGAGGGAGTTACTTTTTCGGTGTCCCGCCGTACTAAGGTTCGGTATCAGTCTTTTATCCGTTTTTTGAGAATCATCCTAAGTTGTGTGTGGTGTCAGTTCTTCGTTCCTACGTGGGACGTACTAGACCACTCCGATTCTCCTCCTCTGGTCAACTTCTGGTGTCATATGTCAAGCCGCATAAGGCGGTATCCACCACTACGTTGGCACGGTGGATCTGTTGGTTGTTGTCCTCGGTTGGGATTGAGGATGTTTTTGGCGCGCATTCTGTTAGAGGGGCGGCGGCCTCGTCTGCCTTTCTTTCTACCTGATATTTTGCGAGCGGCGGATTGGTCTAGGGAGACTATTTTTCGCACGTTTTATTTCCGTCCGGTGTCTCATGCCTCGTCTGTTTTGTTTTCGGAGCGTTAAAACAGCAAATACGTAGCCTCCTGTCATGTATTAAAATTGAAGATTATGCTAGCTTTAGTGTACTTATAATCTTAATTTTAGTAATGACAGGAGGCAAGTATTTCCCCCCCTACCCTCCCTTCTTGTATGTCTATTTTACAGTTTCGGTATGATTACTTTATGAAGGGTGGTTTATTTACTTAAATTGAGATTGTTGTCAATACTTCTTGATAATTTCTTTTGAATGTTCATTTTGAGATACCTGTCACGTTCTCTCTCTCTTTTTCTTTCAGTGTGATTGGACTCAGGGGTGCGGGATTCTGCACGGCAAGACGTTCATGATTCACCATGTGTTTGTGTTTTATGTTATGTGACCTGTTGCTGTCATGTGGTGTTCTCAAAGAAAGAGGGAGGAGTTTGGTGCAGCTACGTTTTATGGAACATTGTTATTTTCTGGGATTGGTTGATAATGTTATTGCTGCTGTGAGAGTTCAGTAAAGAAGGTAAAGCAAATACTTGCATCCTGTCATTACTAAAATTAAGATTACAAGTACACTAAAGCTCGCATAATCTTCAATTGTTGCGTAGAAAGTAAAAAAGAGGAAGTATAGAAAGCCTAGAATATACGGAAGTTCAGACAAAAAGAAAAGGGAGGGGTCAACAACTGCGGGGTGGTTAGAAAAGCTGTCTTCTCCCTGAACTAAAAATTACAAGCATGGCGTATTAACCTGTGCCTTACCATCACACTGCAAATATACTATATTAGCATCAATGGAAACCTCTTCCTGGTTCTCTAACACCCTAATTCCATCTACTTCTGTATTACCCTCTGCCACATCTCTGTATCTTTCTTATTGCAATTTCCAAGACTTCACTTTCTCAGCTATGCAAATTATCAATACACATCCTGACTACTTGAGCCACTTCAGAATGAATTGGTCCCAAATCGTCTACCTTAATAAGTCCACATGCATTTTCCCAACCATTACCAAAACTTTTCCACAAACATCCACTTTCCAGTTCCTTCTGTCTACATGCTGGGTTTTTTTTTGTAATATATATCACCTCCTACGTCAGTCAAAAGGGAAATCATATTTCTCACTCAAATTATCACAACAGGTCATCTAGCACCCATGTGTTTTGTAACTATACTAACAAAAATCTGAAATCAGAAGTAGTCAATTGCTGTCTCTTAATACATATATTTTTTAATCAACTATTGTGATCCTAGGAGATTTAAATGGAATTAAGACAATATTTAGTCCTAAGACAATATTTAGTCCATACCGTCATTACTAACATATCTGGGGACTTATTAGCAAACTGGTCTCCCACAGTCATGAGCGGCATTTATAGGACCAGGTCAATTTTTTTTTTTTTTTTTTCTTCAGTCTTACTTTCTGTCTCAAATTCAACAATTTTTCTTCTAACTCCTTTTAAAAGTAAACCTATTTCTTACTCACTTAACTATTTGGACTCTAGTAATGTTATATACATATTACTGATGTGGGGGAGATGGTGTTTTTATGTTGCACACAGTATTTAACTCTTTAATTGTCTTACCAGTATTACACTTCTTAATGGTTATTGTAGAATTTCTAGGCTTAGGTTGATTAATTCCCATAGTAATAATATCAAAGTCTCAGTCCAAAATAAACAATGTCCGTCAGGTCAGTATAGACTGATATACATTATATATATATATATATATATATATATATATATATATATATATATATATATATATATATATATATACATACACACACACACACAAACAACACAATTATAATTAAGTTTAAATGGTATCTATATATATATATATATATATATATATATATATATATATATATATATATATACAGTGAGACCACTTTCCAAGGTCAACAGAGCAATAAAAATAATATCATGCAAGCGTTAGTTGCAGCAGACAAAAATACAAGGACAGACAACAAAACATATAAACAGACCAATATCATATACTCAGGCATTACAAGTCCCTTGTTTGTGTGTTTGTGTTTTGTGTTTTCCTTTTAAATTAACTCATTTTCCTTCCGGTCAATAGGGTGCTCATGTACGCTGCCCCTAAAAATCATGAGGTAAAGTATTCAGTTCTTGCCTCCATAAGGCAGATTATCTACTTATGCCCACGTGTGTGTGTGTGTGTGTGTGTATGTATATATATATATATATATATATATATATATATATATATATAATATATCGGAGGGATAGAGCAGGACAGATTATCTACTCTGACCCATACATAGATATCAAACGGACAAATTAGGATAGACTATATGGTCTAGCCTCGTAAATCATCTGGAGACAAATTTATTATTATTTTTGTGGAACAAACAATTTACTTATGAACAAATTATTAGTTATGTTCCATGTGTAAGAATTATCGGTGAATAACAATTATTAGGACAGTGCTGTATCCAGACATTATTACCAAAAATAATCCTTCTCACACAGACTTAAACACAAGACATTCAAATGTCGTTAATAATAATTCTTAGACAAAAATACAAGGAACTATAGTGCCATATATATAATATAAAAAGCGGTTAGAAAAAGAACCATATGATAAACAGTGACCAGGATATTTACAATACCCGTAGTGTTATAATATGACCTAGTCAATTCCGAGGAAGGGTGGAGCCTTGATACCCTGTAATCAATATTCCACTTAATATATACTGAGGCCAGGACTGAAACCTGCTTCCCAACCAGGTGCCTTAATAGCCTATTACCCACACATAATATTTAAAATCATGTGTGCCACCTGGTTAAGTCGGGACTGGATACCCAACTTCAGTACAGACCAATCAGGTGCCTATATTTATCGTATTACCCACACATGGCACTTAAATCATGTGTGTCACCTGATTAAGTTGGGACTAGATACCCAACTTCAATACAGACCAGCATAAAAAAATAGTATCCTCAGAGACAAGTGAGTAGACCATATGTATAGCATCATATATATGAAAACGCATATATATATAAAAAAATATAGTCAACTCACCAGTCCGTGAAGATCCTGCCCGACTATCGCCAAGTTGAAATAACCAGTCTGTATTTTCTGTATTTCTCTGTATGCCTTTTCACTCCCCGGGGGACCTTGGACCTTCACACTGTTCCTCAGAGATCTTCCAAGTCGCAGGCCTGGAGATAAGAAATGACTGCACGCAGACACAAAGTCTTGTGCTATAATCTCTTATCTGATTTATTAAGTAAAATTCACCAGTTTATGTAATGCAAAATTAGTGGGTGGTAAGCATAGTAAAAAGGGGGAGAGATTTCCCCTCCCAGGATACATGAACATATATGGACATTGTCGGTCATTTCACCAATAAGAAAAGAGAGACATCACTTAGGTTTGATAACAGTTAAAAGCTTTGGACACACACTACACCTGTATCCAGCTCATTATTTGGCAGAATGCCCCTTACCACAAAAGTACAATAACAAGTTATATAAAGAAATTGTTCCAGATATAAAGGAAAGTACCTAGCTTGTTCTTTTTAGCATCTTAAATGTCACCTCTTAATATTTTGTGTTACAAGAAATCATTTTCTAAATTAACCCTTAGCAAGCTATATTTGTTAGAGCAATATATATATATATATATATATATATATATATATATATATATATATATAGATTAGCAAAAGGGGCACGGCGTTGCCCGTGGGGATAAAGTTCTTTGGGTGCTTCAGGGGTATCCATGGCATTGATTCACAATGATTGGTGTACTTTCTTGGAATTGAAAGGGTTAAGTGTTTGAGAGAAAAAGAGGTATCCATGCAGTTTAATGTGTTGGATACCTGTTTGCCACTGAGGGGTTTAAAGAAAGCAAATAAAATGTGCAGTTCCTTTAGTGCCAAAGAGGTGTCCAACACGTTCCACTGCATGGATACCTCTTTGGCACTCAAACACTTAACCCTTTCACTGTGCCAAATGTACTCAAAGCATTCTCAATTAATGCATTCAATACCCCTCAAGCATTTAAAGGACTTAATCCACATGGGCAACGCCGTGCCCCTTTTGCTAGTACTGTATACAAGGGAAGGTGTGTGTGTGCTGTACTTCTGTGGCACTAAAAGAGTGAAGATGCAAATGTACATGAAATGTTTGGTTGTGAAGTCATGAAATAAGCAAAGAGTGCAAAGTAATGTGATGTAAAATGTGTTGAAGGGCATAATAACAGAGGGTATCCTATTGAAATGTCACATACATATGAAGAATAAATATGCTTGGGTACCTCTTTGTGAAATGATCCGGTAGTTATTCTGCTTGGCAGGATCTTCAGCAGACATGGAGAACAGGAGGTTCCTTAGGTAACTGAAAGGGGCGAGCAACATATTATTGAGTGACCTGGCACTCAAAGGGTTATCGGAGCCCTGCCTTCACCCCCTATACACACTGCCTTACTACGTGCATCCATTTGTCACAGTGCCCCCAGTGGCCAGGGTCCCACAGTGCAGACAGGCCAGAGAGAAGGGATAATTATCATTGAACACGATGTGTGCTAACAGGGCTCCAATAACTCTTTGAGTGCCAGGTCGGTCAATAAAATGTTGCTGACCCCTTTCAGTTACTTAAGGAACCTTTTTTCCCCCATGTCTGCTGAAGATCATGGTAAAGAGGTAGGCAAACATATTTATTATTGATATGTATGCAACGTTTCACCTTGCGATACAGGAGAATGAAAACGCTGACATTCTGATCTGATATCTCCTTTTTTGAGTGACGCGACATTTGAAATGCGCTATTTTCACGGTCGTCAAAGTGAATAAGAGAAAACATAGAAAATATATTAAAGACCTGCTTTTCCATTGCGGAATAAATGAAATGTTGCATTCCGATATTGTTGGGAAGCAATGTGTTGTGTAGCACCATTACTGCATCTTGTGTACACTATGTAAAGTAATGATATTTGAGTATTATTGCATAATAACAGTGAGCAGTATGAGGGTGTGAAATGTGTTGTTTTTTTTTTTTTTGCAATAGAGCAGTACATTGTTGTGAAGTGGTGTTTTGTGTGTTGGAACGGTATAAGTATGGTATGTATGTAGTGGAAGACTAACATTGTTTGGGAGGCAGACATTGTTTGTAGGTGATGTATATTGCGTTACAGTGGTATGAGTGGTGTATTTTTTTTTTTTTTTTTTTTTTTTTTTTTAAAGCAAAATGTTGGTAATAGAGGATTTTGTAAGAAATGGGCTCTGTGTTAGGTTCCCATCTTGACAGGGGACATAAGAGGGAGCAGAGTGAAGTGTGGTACATCGGAGTAGAGTGACAATTAACCCACTGAGTAGCATAAGTGTATCCAATGCTTTGGATATGCGCGTGGCAGTGAAAGGGTGCACGTTTTTTAACAGAGGCAATAGTGAGAGCGGGCGAACTCGGGTGGCCCTCATAAATAGGAATGTAATTCATTTGAATGACTGCGCGAGTTGTCCATGATCATATTTTTTTTTGTAAGAGGAATTAGTGATGAGGTGCCAACCACACATGTGGCAGACAATGTGTTGAGTGTGCTGTAGGTGTCCCTGACCTTGTAGTGGCACATAAGTCCTTGGGGGGGCCAAGTCTGTGCATTGGCACGTAAATCCTTGGGGGGCCAAGTCTGTGCAGAGCGTCTGACACTGAAAGGGTGGACGTTCTGTAATACAGGCAATAGTGAGAGAGGCTGAACTCCGGTGGCCGTCATAAATAGGAATGTAATACATCTGAGTGGCGCAGTGAGTTGGCATGATATTTTTTTTTTTGGGTAAGAGGAATTTGTGATGACAGGCCAACTATGCATGTGTCAGACAATGTGTTGAGTGTGCTGTAGGTCTCCCTCACCTTGAAGTGGCATGTAAATCGTTGAGGGGGACAAATCTCGCACCTGTGTTATGTGGCTGGGGGGCCATCTTCATGCAGAGATCTGCATAGGAGTAGCCAGGGGCCGAAGGCCCCTGGCATCTCCTATGAAAATCCCACCGTGTTCTGTTTGAGGAAACATGAATGTCTCCTCAGTACTGCTTGGCTGCCTGCCAAGATTCTCCTTCTAGTGCACGCCCTGGGGTGTGTTCAGTGCTGGAGAATCTTGGCTGCCTGCCAAGCTTCTCCTTTTAGTAATATATATATATATATATATATATATATATATATATATATATATATATATATATATCAGATTATGGCAAATATGTACGTAAGGTTTACAGAAATAAAATATTTTCCCTTTCACTAGAAGGAAAAGAATAGAGCAATTCGTTAATAACAGAACAGATACAATGAAAATCCTTATGCATCAGAAAGGTTAATGAACATAATAGCATCAAAGCAGTCAAGCATTAAGGGGAAATAAATGGTAACATGGGGAAAGGAGAGGGGGGCCCAGAGCCCCAGGTCACACGAGATATGTCTTGTGGATCGGCAAGAAGAGAGGGAGGAGAATATCCCCCATATTGCCATGAGGTCCAGGGGGTCCAAATAATGTATCCAGAAGAATGTTTAGTCAGCCGGAGACTAACTATCAGGAAGACCCTTTGATCTCCAGCGGGTGCTTGGAGATCCCCCCCCCCCGAACAATCTGGGCAGACACAGCTAATCAGTACATCATCAACCCACAGAATGTGGAGCATCAGAATTAGCAATGTCCTCCAGCTCTCCATTCTCCATTGCTTGCAGACAGACTCTTGTAGAAGTCCCGAGCCTCTGGAGAATTAAACCAGTGAGTAGATGAACCCTCCAGAACTTTAAGGCATGCAGGGTACAGTAGCGCAAACCTGATGTTTCTCTTAAAGAGTTTAGTGCATACTTCTGAGAAACTGCACCTCTCCGCAGTGACCTTGGCCGAAAAGTCCTGAAACATCAAAAGTTCTGAGTCAAGATACTCAACTCTGTTCATCTTTCTATAGGCAAAGAGGAGTCGTCTTCGATCTTCATAATGTAAGAGTTTGAATATGACAGGTCTGGGACGGTTCTCCTCCTGCGGAACAACCTGACCCAATAGATGAGCTCTTTCGATGACTATTGCACATGAATCCTCTATTTTCAATGATACCGATAACTCTGTGCTCAGAAAGTGCATCAGTTCTTTGGCTCAAAGCGTCTCAGGCAGACCAATAATGAGAAGATTGTTCAGACGACTGAGATTTTCAAGATCATCAATCTTATCAGTAAGAGCGTTGGCTTTGGCCTCTAAGCTGCAGATTGTATTGCGGAAGTCATCAACTGTTGACTCACAGTCAGCCACACGATGCGCAAGATTTGTAGTCTGTTCACTGTGAGTTTTAACTTCTCCTAAGATGTACTGAATGGAGGTCTGAATAGCATCCAACTTGACGTCTAGCAATTGTTGATGGAGCCGCCGTCATAGCAGTAGCAGAAGCGTTCACAGAGGGTTCCTTAGGAAAGGAACTTGTCTTGCTTCTTATCACCACGCTGAGGACGAGGGGTTTTAATTTGGTCTGTAGAATGCATAAAACGCTCCATAATTGCACTGATGAAAGCAGAATAGCAGGACAAGGTGGCAGTTGAGACAAAGCTGAGTATCACACTGCAGAAGGAGACTGGGGTGAGTGCAAAGTAAGAGGATCACATGGCAATGTGTTCACCCAAGGGTCTGAAGAGCAGATCACATATATATGGCTGCTCCACGGAGCACCATTGTGAAGACTTAAAGCTGAAGGGGAGCCATCTCATGGGCTGTCAAAGTGATTCAGTAGTGTTTCAGAAGATTCCCTTAAGCAAGAGATCAATATACACAGGAGAGGCAGGGAAACACCAAAGGCAAAAATAACAAACAGGGCGTTGGCTTGAGAACAACAGTAGTGTCCCAAATATAATGATATAAGTAATCTCAGAATGAAATGCCCTGGAGTGAAGAGAGTGATTCTCCAATATTCATTAATACACGGGGCAGATGTGGGTACAAAAATGGGAAAATAACAGAGGGGTGAATATACCCTGTGTTGATGGAACCACTACCACAGGAGCTGAAACCCATGCAGAGAGAGGAAAGGCTCACCATCTGTAGTCACTGTACAACCACAATGGCAAGACACAAGTAAATGGGGGGGCTACCCCGTCAGCTGACACCGTGGGGGTTGATAGAGAATTGGATGGTAGCTCCACAATATGCAGAGGATCCATATATCTCCAGGGCCACTGAAGTACACCGAGTAGGAACACGGATCCTGAGGCAGCTGGTCAGCGCCAGACTGGCATAAAAGGTATAAGCATCAAGGAGACCTGTTGGGTAGGGAGAGATGGGAAGGAGGACCAGGGAAGAAAAAAACAACAAAAAGGCTGGTGCTCTAAATGAGGGAGTAAAGGACATGAAGCATACAGGGGCGCATCTGGGAGCTCCGCAGAGAGTTCTGCCTATGGCTAGAGAGGGCCCAGCAGCTTATAGTGTAGGCCACACCAGTGCCTTAACACTCAGGCCAGCAAGCCTCAATGAGCGGAGGGCCCTTTGTGGAAATCCACTGCCTGTTAGGCGGATCCGAAAATCAAGGACGCGGCTTAAGCCACCACCACAGGCAAGCCAACCTCAGCACTGAGTCGCACAATACTGAGCTCAAATTTCAGTGGGATATCCTTCAAAGGCAGGCGGATCGTAGAGCCACAAAACAGGAGCAAATTAGTTGAGGATGGCCGCAGATACAACCTGGAAAGGCCAGGAGCAGTTCTAACTTGCGTCCATCCAGAATGGCCACCAGACCATGCCCCATAAAGGGTTTTTAACACCTTGATTACTAGAGAGGGCTCAAAAGCATTGTTTGCAGTGAGATGTAGACCTCTGTAGCATTCAAGGGGCTTGGAGTCTGGAAAGATTTTTTTATTTTTATTTTTTTAACCGTTCTTTGGGCTTTCAAACGCGGGAAGAAATCTGTTCCTTTCAATGTTACAGCACATTCCACTAGGTCTGTAAGAATCAGGCCTCAGCTGAGCAATTGTACAAGACTGCGATATGGTTCTCCTTGCATACTTTTGGTACACACTATCATTCAGATGTTCTGGTTTCAGCTGAAGCCAGTTTTGGCAGGAAGGTCATTCAGGGGGGCTCTACCTGTCTAAGGGCCTATTTTTCCTTGTGCCTTCCTTGAGCCTGGTTGGCTCTTGTTCTTTTTTTAGTGTCTGTTGACACTTAGTTTGGTTTGGGCTGTTCCGGTTCTGGATAGTCCTAGGGAACTCCGGTATCATGGGGACAGGCGTGAGGTCCTTTCTACTACTTCCCACCTCTGGGAGCTTAGTGTTGGTATATCCCATGGTACTTGTGTTCCATATTGGATGATAGAGAAAATAATAGGATTTTAGTCTTACCTGTTAAATCCTTTTCTCATAGTCCATATGGAACATGTCTCCCACCCACAGAAAAGGACCTCTATCGGTCTCGCCTGTCTGGTTGTGGGAGTCCTTCTAGGGTCTTATTCACACAGGAGCCTCCTCCTTCTTCTCTGACGTTCCCTTCTGGTTGTGGTTTGCCCACATCCTAACTGGAGGTGAGGCTGGGTTGAGCTGCAGAGGGAGATGGGAGTCTCTACTCACAAGACCTTGTCTTTTTTGAGAAGTGTTCTGCTGTGTGCTCCATATGGGCTAAGAGAAAAGTATTTAAGGTAAGACTAAAATTGTATCTTTATCCCACACTTGTAAATTAATCTTATCTTCATTACCATCTATAAGTTGTTTGGATCGAAGAGGGCATTGAACCTTTATATCGTTTCAGTTGTTTTCTTTTTGGTGCCTATATATTCTTTAGACCTGGAACCCTTTTGTAAGCTATCTTAGGTTGTTTAGCAATTATTTCTGCTATAGAGGATCTCTTTACAATACTATCCAGTATTTCCTCTGTGTACTCCACTGCACCAGTTAATCTATGGGTTTTATCTCTCCTCCTCCAGCTGGTAGGACCAGCCAGTTCTTCTATTTAAGGTAACTCCGGTCTTTCCAGCTGGCGGTACGGGAGGCAGAAGCCTCCGTTACTATCCACAAGAAAAGAAGCTAGCAAAAGAGAATTACATACATTGGAGCACTCCTTCCTCCACTAAACTCATTGGTTTGGAGTCTCCAACATCTTACCGTACATTCTCACTAACATCACTGGAACAGGGGGTTTGCTCCGATGCAGCTCCATATCGGCCCCATGCAACTGACTAGCCCTCCTTCCCCCGTTAACTCTGCGGATAGGGGAAGGAACATTTCGGGGATCCGTCGTGTTCTCCAATGCAGCCCCACACCAACAAGGAAGTCTGTGGATGGTCTCAGCACTTCAAAGCGGCGTGCGTTCCAGGCATGAAACGCACGCATTACAGGCATGAAATGCACGCATTACAGGAAGTAGTAAGGACAGGAGGCAGATCCTGAGCTCTTAGATATACACCTCATCAATACCGGAAGCAGGCTTGGCGTGCGTTCCAGGCATGGAACACAGACTGCATAAATAAGCGTATGAGGGAGCACAGGTAAGTATCTTAAATTTATTTGGTCTTTTACATGTTGTTTAATAGACCTGGCTTATTAGCTCTTGAATAAGAAGTCTGAGCATGTTTTCATCAAAAACACCTGCTGCAAAAGGAAAGGAATAACCTAATGAAGGCTCTACTAAGTAAGAGAGAGCCCACAAACACAAAAATTGTCCGGCATGTGATAATAAAATGTTTGCATCTGCCAGGAATGTGTCAAGAAACTTGCCGTCTCAGACATGCCTAATCATTTTCAAGAATTCATTACTTGGATGAAAGCCTTCATGCAGGAGATGTTTTCTGCAATGCAAGAAGCCTAGACTAGATGATCCTGGAGAAGGGAAATCCAGAAGGACAGCACAACAAGAAGATACATGCAGTTTACAGGAGTTGGATTCAGAATACTCATCAGAAGCAGAAGTAGGTGAGATCCTAGATGATGTAGGCTCATTTAGTGCTGAAAAAATGGATGGATGTAAATAACCTGTGTTACTCCACCCAGGGTAGATGCGGCTGTATCTAGATTAGCACGTCACACTACTATTCCGTTAGAAGACAGTGCTGCATTAAAAGATCCTATGGACAAAAGGATGAAATCGGCCTTGAAAAGACAGTTCTCCCTGATTGGCCAAAACATGAAGGTGGCAACAGCCCTTGGCTGTGTAGCTAGAACCATGCGCATATGGCTGTCCGGCCTGGAGGAAAAAATAGATTCATCAGTCTCCAGAAATAAATTGCTTAAAGAAGTGGCTACCATTAAGGAAGCAAATAATTTAATATGCAATGCATCTAAGGATTCTAAGTCATCAGCTTTATCTATTTCAACTAGAAGAGCCTTGTTGTTAAAGTCATGGGGAGCAGATGGATCATCTAAAAGCAAGCTCATGTCTCTTCCTTTTTCGGGTGAGAAATTATTTGGTGAACAGCTTGAAGACCAAATTATAAAGATGACTGGAGGCAAAAGTACCTTCCTTCCTCAGGATAGAAGACTTAGAACATCCCCAGCCAGGAATTCCTCTTACAAGTCAAGAAACTATTCCTTTCGGGACAACAAAAAATTCCAGGGAAGACAAAGGGAACAAAGGCAAACCTCATATAGTCAGTCATGAGGGGATTCAAGAAAGACTTCCCCATGAAAAATCAGTTCTGAAAAGCAGCGGATCCTGCCTCCAGTACATATAGGGGGTCGACTGACACAATATCAAACAGCTTGGAGCACATCAGATGCCTGGGTACATCAGATACTGAAGACAGGATACCAGTTGGAATTTCATACGATCCCCAAATTAAATAAATTTCAAAAGTCTTGTTTCCCAGTGAACAAGAGGAAAGTAAAACTATTCTCACAGGAATTAACAAAAATGTTACAGCAGCGGATGATAGAACCAGTTCCATCATGCCAAAAGCACCTTGGGATGTATTCTATACTGTTTGCTGTTCCAAAACCTTCAGGAAATAACAGAATGATTTTAGATCTGAAATGGCTCAACAAGTTCCAAGTGAGGAAACGCTTCAGGATGGAAACAGTTTCATCAGTCATCAAGTCTCTGTTTCCCGACAGTTTCCTAACAAAAATTGACCTACAGCACGCATACTATCATGTCCCAGTAAGTCATTGCAGATTCCTTCGGTTTGCAATAAAGGAACTACATTTCCAGTTCAAAGTACTTCCTTTTGGATTAAAAACAGGCCCAAGGATCTTCACAAAATTACTAGCAGCAACATTGGAAGACTTAAGGATAGAAGGCATATATATAATTCCTTACCTAGACGACTTATTACTGATAGCTCCATCAGCCCATCTGGCAGAACGTCAGACAATCCGAGTGGTACAACACCTGACAGACCTAGGTTGGGTGATAAACCAACAAGAGTTCACTCCCCCCATCTCAGCAAACAGAATTTCTGAGGATGTCAATAGACACCTCAGAATCAACATTCATCCTGACAGAGCAGAGGATAAGAACCATTCAGCAGACACTCAAGAAATTCCTAACCAAGAAGATTCATTCAGGCCAAACAATAATGAAATGTTTGGGAAACATGGTATTAGGGTACAAGTGGTTCCCTGGTCGAGGTTTCATATGAGGCCCATACAGAACCTATTTCTGAGGACATGGGACAAGGATTACAGCAATCCTTTTCAGAAAATAACCGTTCCCAGGCATGTCATGAAGGAAATGACATGGTGGACAAAGAAGGAAAACTTTACAAGAGGAAAATCCCTTCTAGATCACGAATGGGCTGTCCTTATGACAGACGCCAGCTCAGCAGGTTGGGGAGGAATTTTGGGCACACAGACAGTGCAAGGCACCTGGT
Organism: Rhinophrynus dorsalis; assembly: GCA_037306005.1. Taxonomy (NCBI): domain Eukaryota; kingdom Metazoa; phylum Chordata; class Amphibia; order Anura; family Rhinophrynidae; genus Rhinophrynus; species Rhinophrynus dorsalis. The sequence continues at coordinate 295,772,365 of CM074718.1, forward strand.
CAGAGCAATAAAGAAAAATGCACATCAACCTGCTGGAGATAAGAGCAGTAACAAACACCCTAAAGCACTTCCAGGACAACTTACGAGGCAAAGTGGTACACATAACAGCACCACTATTATATACGTAAAAAAACAGGTAGGAACCAGGAGCAGAGCGCTGAACAGAGAGGTGAAACCTATACTCAGATGGGCAGAAAAGAATCTACGTATGATCACAGCTTCCCACATATCGGGCATACAAAATGTAGAAGCAGACTTTCTCAGCAGAAAGGCAATAGATCCTGGGGAATGGTGTCTAAACCAAGAGATCTATCTTCAAATAATTGCACACTGGGGGAACCCAGAAATAGATCGGATGGCAACCCACAACAACACAAAATGCAGAAAGTTGTTTACCAGATGGCAGAACCCAGCATCCCAGGGGCAGGATGAGCTGAGGAATTTCTGGAATTTCTCGCTGGGGTACATCTTCCTTCCAATCCCTCTTATACTGGAGGTTCTAAAGAAAGTGCGCATGGACAGAGCAGAAGTCATTCTTATTATGAAGTGGCCCAGGAGGAGTTGGTTTGCCAACCTAGTAACAATGTTGGTTCTACCTCCTTGGATACTTCCAGCCAGGCATGATCTATTGGTGCATGGACCTCTAGTTCACCCGAATCCAGGCCTCTTCCATCTAAAAGCCTGGAGGCTGAGCGGAAATATCTGAAGGAAAAAGGTGTTTCTGACTCTGTCATAACAACTATTATGGCAGGAAGAAAAGTGTCCACTACTAAACTGGTGCAATGTTAATCACTTAACTGAGCATATTAACTCTACATCAGTCATTCTGGATTTCCTACAGAAAGGATTTGACTTAGGTTTGAAACCTGCATCAGTAAAGGTACAGATTCCAGCTCTATCTGCTATTATGGTGCGGCAACTTGCAGAAGATGATCTAATAAAGAAATTTGTTAAGGCCATAGGAAAAGCTCGCCCCAGAATCAGAGAAGTATTTCCCCCTTGGGAATCTTAACTTGGTGCTCAATCAACTAATAGATTCTAATCTTTTTGAACCACTTCAAACTATTCAACTTCATAATTTGACTTGGAAGACAGTATTTCTGACAGCTATAACTTCAGCAAAATACAAGCCCTATCCTGTCAACCTCTGTATTTTACTGTTCATCAAGATAAAATAGTCTTAAGGATGAAACCAAAATTTAGAGGAAAAGTAATCTCTGAACTCCATTTAAATCAAGAAATTAACCTTCCCTCATTCTATGCCAATCCCTCTGGTACTAAAGAAGAGCGGCTTCACTCATTAGATCTAGTCAGATGTGGTTCATCATACCTTGAAAGAACCAAAGATTTCAGAAAATCGGATGCTTTGTTCATTCATTACCAAGGGAAGTCAAAAGGATCAGCAGCATCAAAAGCTTCACTTGCCAGATGGATTACACAATGCATAAAGACATCATACTAGATCCTCCTATACAAATTAAAGCTCACTCAACCACAACAATGTCCACTTGGGCTCACAAAGCCAACGCATCACCTGAGGATATCTGTAAAGCGGCTACATGGTAGTCAGCATAGACTTTCATAAAGCACTACAGTCTAGATGTTACAGCATCAGCAGACACAAAATTTGGAAGGAAGGTCCTGGAAGCAGTCATTCCAACATAACCGAGTAGGAAGTATCTTTTTCAATTTCCTTCACCTTGGTGTTAAAATCCTGTTAAAGTTTTTGCACTCTGTAATCACTATTTTTATTATGGTAGCATGTGGTATTACCCACCCAGTATATTACTTGGGAACTTCCCATAGATTAACTGGTGCCGTGTAGTACACAGTGGAAAGGATGCAATTTTCTTACCGATATTTCCTTTTCCTCTGTGTATCTTCACGGCACACCCACCCTTAATGATATCTTATTATATGTTAACAGCTCAGCTACAAAGAAAACTGAGGAGGAAGGGGGTGGAGTTACCTTAAATAGAAGAACTGGCCGGTCCTACCAGCTGGAGGAGGAGAGATAAAACCCATAGATTAACTGGTGCCGTGGAGATACACAGAGGAAAAGGAAATATCAGTAAGAAAATGTCATCCTTTTATCATTGGATTTATAGAATTAGCTTCTTTATTAAATTGTGCCACACAAAGGAAGCTAAAAATTCAAACTGACTCACTCTGTTATGCTTATGGATTGAATGGGCACCTGTACTATATTCGTTGACCTGAATTACTCTTGATGATTCCAAAAATTACATATTTCTTGCTCTCCTATAAAAATTAAACACTCTTTTGGGTATGCTTTCTCAAAAATATGCTTAATCAATAGTTTAGAGTGTTCATCATAATCTGCCAATAAGGAATTGTTCCTACCCAACCTACAAAACTATCCAAACTGAACATTGCATAGCCACTTTTTATGGTGACAACTATTGAAATTTAAATAGCTATTAACATCTACTTCTTTGAAAGGTTTTAGTATGAATTGCATGCCCTGTTTGTCCAGCAGAACCAGGTCTAGAAATTCAATACTGGAATCTCTCACTGTGCTGCTTATGCCACATTATTAACTGCATATCACACTTAGTATTACTCAAAAAAGCTACAAAATTCTTGATTTTATCTCTATCACTGTTGTGCTCCGGCCGCTTACCTCCGGTCCCGTCTGTTCCTCCGCGTCGCAGGCGCGACGGCCGGTATTTATTACTTCCGGGTCTCGGAGGCGTTGACGTTGCGGCGCATGACGTCACGCCATCCCCTATAAAACGGCAGTGCAAGCCGGTTGCGGGTGCTCTTGCGTCGAGTCCCCTTTCCAGTACTCTGGTGCTTTTTTTGGCCTTCAGTCAGCGTCCTCTGGCCTTCCTCCGGTTCTCCTCTTTTTTGCGTACTGTTGACCACCTGAGTACTGGCCCTGTGTATGCCCCTTGAAACTTGCTTTGCGTAGAGGAAGCCACACAAAGGCTAGCAAGTGGCAAGAAATAATATAAGAATGAAGGAAAAAGAAAAGGAAGAGCAGAGGAAACCGCGCAAGAAAACGATCCGCGGATGAGCAGGACAACAGAACATATGCAGGGGACAAAGGAAACCGCGGACAAAGAAGGGCTGAAAGTCACCAAAAAAAGAAGAGAAACGGAGGAAGGCCAGAGGACGCTGACTGAAGGCCAAAAAAAGCACCAGAGTACTGGAGAGGGGACTCGACGCAAGAGCGCCCGCAACCGGCTTGCACTGCCGTTTTATAGGGGATGGCGTGACGTCATGCGCCGCAACGTCAACGCCTCCGAGACCCAGAAGTAATAAATACCGGCCGCGCAGACGCGACGGCCGGACGCGGAGGAACAGACGGGACCGGAGGTAAATGGCCGGAGCACAACAATCACCCTTCCAAGCAATTATATCGTAGATATAACAACAATAGGTCACAAAGTTTGCGCCCAGCTAACACGAGTCATATACCATAATCTTCTCTAGATATTAGAAAAAAAATAAATAATATGTTTGAATGTGAATTCCATAGATCTAAGAATGAATTTAATTTGGTCTTCAGGCATTAATAGTTCATCCATCAAAAACATTTTACATGCTTCAATTACTCTTCTGTAATGGGGTTTTGCATATAGCATTTTGTGTATTGCGTATGGTGTTTGGAGTATAGCCTTTGGTGTATTGCATATAGCCTTTTGCTTATTGCATGTGAGGTTTTGCATTTGGCATATTGCAGATTACGTTTTACTTTTGGTGTATTTGTGGTCAGGCCTAGGAAAAACTATGGTAATAAGGTGTAGGTCGGATGAACGTTGCCCATACCGACCTGTAAAGTAGGCCTAAGTGTGGGCCCACACGTGTAAAGAAAATATAGAGTTGATAGAGCTGATAAAAAAGGGGGAAGGGTTGGGTGGGTAAACCAGAGCTCTGCGCCATCCCGAGACCAGGACTAAGCTGCTATAAATGTCTCCAGCCAGCCTTCCCACAACTACAGGCTAACCAATAGCCTTACATTTGTGGTCAGGCCTAGGAGAGACTATGGTAATAAGGTGTAGGTCGGATAAATGTTGCCCATACCGACCTGTAAAGAAGGCCTAAGTGTGGGCAAAATATAGACCCATATATCCACAGTGATAAAGACCTAAGAATTATAACCTACAAGAGCCATAACTTATATGCCACCCACGATGGTACTGTGATTCCCTGATACCATGAAGAACCCCCTGTATGGTAAGCCCATGAGATCAAACAAATGGCCATAGAAATAATGAAGCCTAATGTAACTTAACGGAGCCCTGATGACAGAGGGGTAACTAGCTGTCTAACCAATAGCTCCATCAACTGGACAGTCTAAGGTGTTGAGTGAAAACTGCGCTCAGTTCCTCACATAATCTGACTTGAGTGTGTGAAAGTATATGCTTGTAATAGCAATGTTGATGATATATGATGCCTGCCAAGCACGACAGCAATAAAAGGAGGATAATATAAATAAATGGCCAAAAAATATGATGACAGAACCCCATGTGAAAACTTACCACAGAAAAACTAGCCCGGACATATTGTGACGTGTGTATAGATAAATTGAAGCGTGAAGACATCAGGGCCAGGTATGAAATACATGTATGTCTGAAGGTAGCAATCTGACTTATAACCAAATCCAACTCAACGTTCGGCCTAAAATCACCAACAACTTGGCTGCCCTAGCCCCAAACATGAAGCCAAAACAAAATCACTTTCCCCCGACACCATGTACATGCCAGGGAAGTGCCATGGCAGTAACTTACCCGACTGTACGACTACCAGCTTGAAGATGTAAATTCTTACCCGTAATTCCGCTGTTTCCGCTGTGAAAGACTTCCCTTCCATATAGTGGTCCTGTAAACATACCTGATACATAATACTTAAAACATTCCTATAAAGCTGCTGGTTCATGACCCACCTTGCTAGTGAAAAAGAGAGAAAGTACTAACTAATATATGGGGTGACTGGTGAGTCCCTCTCTAGTGCCAAGTGGCTTATGCGAGACGCTACCTATGATTTGGACCGATGGTCGTAAGGCCTATGCGATAGGCTGTGGGATGTTGGTCTCGCGGTGACAGCTAATCTTAAGCAGAAAAAAACCCTATGTCTATATAGTGGGTGTGACAGGTGATGCCCTGACTATCGAGAAACTGGGAAGAAGGCTCTGTCTATGAGTTGGGCCGAGGGAAAACGTGGGACGGGATTAAGCTGTAGCCTTCTCCTACCCTCCTAAAAGACGAACCAGCAGTCTAACACAACCCTAAACATATCTCTACCCCTTTAAAGTAACTTGCTCGAACCTGTATGCGTGTCTCTGAAATGAGGAGACTGTAATGATATAAGAGATACCAAGTTTTAATGATAATCCGTACCTCTGAGTAAATTAACCTATAAGATTTAATTGTAGAATTCCTAGTTGAGAAGATACAAGAACATACCAGTATCATATGAACCTAACCGTGAAGTGATGCTGAAAGATGTAAAGAGACCACCATGTGATACTAGAACATAGGAGGGATAGTAAAAATGATCGCGTGGAGTAAGAGTGAGACCTCTTAAGAATGCCTCTGTTCAAAGACAACAAAACCTCACGAGCAAAGCCCCATGGAACCCATGACATCCTACCCTACTACTGTCATAACAAACACCACAAGGCCGAGAAAGGGAGGGTGTGTGTGGGGGTGTAAATGAGGAGGTAGGAATAATTTGAAAACAGCACATCGGTAAGGAAATGTTTGAACTATAAGGAGGGAGGGAAAGGGATGGTAGTGACATGGCTGCGTACAAAATTGATAACACACAACATGAAAGCCTATGGTGTCTACTTTCAAAGAAAAAAAATATACACCTTGCTCAACAGTGAGTCTAAAGCTAAAGGGGATGGATAACCATCAGACCCTGGACCAGGGGAAAACCCAGCAACCTCCCCAACCTTGACTAAGTAACAGAACCTTAATATGAAGAGAGATTAACGTGGGAGTTACATAGATGGATGTGACTCCAATAACATGTCCTGAATACATACTGTATGACAACATGGTTTAGCAATGATACACAACCGACCTAAAGGAACAGGAAAGAGTCACATTTACATACCTTACCTTCTGAAACCTGAACCCGAGATTAGACAGGCATACAAATGCGGGATTGACTATTAAAACATACGTAACAGATGGAAAACAACCAGTACACAGGATTAGTTCTTACCAACAGATGTACCTGCAAGAAATAAGGATACTGAATACTGAATGAATGTCCGGAGACCATATGCTATGTATAAGTAATTGGTGTATGATAACGCTGTTATGAGTATGTTAAATATTCTACATGATGTTGACAAAAACCTTGACTCTGTATAACTAGCTGAGCCGTGCATACCCTAGTATCCTGACTCCTGTGTATAAGCCGGCTTGTCTGTCCATCCATTACACAACCTATATATGGAAATTTAAAATATGAGACTAAAATGATATACCTGTGATGCTCAGTGTACATGAAAACGTTATCTCTGTGCGAGATAAAACCTGACAGATTTATAAGTAGAATTCTTAGGTTGCAAACGTACTAAGACATTGCAATAGTACCATAACGACCAAACCGTAAGGTGTGACACTGATTGAGGTAAAAGAGAACATATCCTAATTATCTACTGCAGTGGTTCTCAATCTTTTTTTGTTCGGGGCACCCCAACACGTAATCTAGAACATTCGGGGCACCTCTAACATATTTATAGTACTTTTTCAAGGGCATAAGAAGGGCACAATACATAAATATAGTTATTATTATGTTTTATAATCATAATAACAAAACTAAATACATTGTGCTTAACAATTTCTATAAATCTTTATTTAAAAGTCCATTTTTGTTAGTCTTCATAGAAAACTTGGGGCACCCTAAGCTGATGTCCGTGGCACACCAAAGTGCCATGGCACACTGATTGAGAATCACTGATCTACTGGATGACAACGTAGGTAGTAATCATACATACACACACTTACTTACCTTCTAATGCTAGAGCCCAACATCCTGTCTATGACAGGCTAAGAGGATGAGATGGTCTACTGAGACATATGCTAAACATGAAAACAATCGGTGACAGTCACCTGCGATCATCTCTCAACTACATAAACTACCTGTTGTACAAATGAGTCTGTGGACATGCCTGCTGGCTTACCTTGTATAAAACCCATAACATGACATCAAAATGACAAAGCCTATGGCTTCGGGTAAGGAGAATGAGTGCGCTGGTGATTACTTTAGACACCGTATATGCCATCATTATGATAAAGCCTAATAGCTACAAGAAAGGAGAAATACAGTGCTCATACCCACCGTGTGGAACCCAGTAAGTCATCACAATGTCAAATCTGGGCGTACAGCTGACCACAAGGAGCAGGGACATGCACCGCAGGTATGACCTACGTGACCAGCGGTGAAACAGAGAAACAAAGTCAGGGCGTCAACAAAGCACATATAGTTCTGATGAATATAACCAATAACCACAGATTCCAGTTAAAAAATAACGTATGAAAAATGTAGCTGTTGTAAACTGAAGCCTTACTGTATTCTGTGAGGGGTTGGGTTCCTAGTAACCAATTGGATCTAAACGACCATGCTTGCTGATCCTTAACCCATTATATACTGGTGATGCTGGACCTATTTCCCGTAAAATAGAGAGATAAAGATACATACCCGACATCAACTGGACCCACGCATCACTACAGGTTCACCCGTTCAGTCGCTGTAGAAGCATCCCTGATGTGACGGTGGTAAGATACCCGACGTAAAAAACTCTAACTTGGTGATATACGTGTGCGTATGTGAGGCAGTACGCGTAATCCAACTATACCCTACTGCTAACTAGTATCACATGACAAGGAGACACAAATAACAACTCTGTTATCTGATACTATACTTGCAGCATAAGAGGTACAATATATAACTAAGGGTACAATTATGGAATATGAGTAGGGATACAGTGACCGGGGACCTTTAGCGGGAAAGGTATTCTGCCTCTGTAATGCTAAAGATTAGTCCCAGTACTTTAGTACACCTGCCATAATAACACAATAACACTATATGCAGAGGAAACCTACTAGGATACATCTGCTCCAATATGGAATGAGGGAAAGAGACCTGAAAAATTGAATGCAAGACTAGGGCTATGATATACCTCTGAACGCACAGTCTCTCAACCGGGTGTCTAAGCCTAAAATACAATCTGGCCATGTAGAAACTTAAGCCAACATCATAAAATATCAGAGAGTATATATTGCTGGACTCCTAGCAGGACTGGGGAGGCACAACGGAACTTCCTAGTTAAAGAGTTATATGTGGAGTACTTCCTAAATGTAATACCAATACATCGGTTATCCATCTGAATTGGGGTAGCCATTTTAACCCCTTGGTGCTGGAGGGGTGTGCAAACCACGAATACACACATGTATTGTTAACACGAAACCTGAACAATAACATAAAATGCATAAAAACGGTGAAGTATACGAGTTAGACTTGATAACACTTTTAAGGACCAGAGCGTTGTACATTAATCTGGTCCATAAATGACCTGCATGAAAAATGATACGGAAATAGTGTAAATAAGGGTTCACATAATTAAAAGGTGCATAGTTCTACAAAGCGAACCACTTACTGTATGCAAATTGGAGATGGAGTAATGGAAGCCTCCATACCACACGACAAAAGGCTTATGAACCTACAGGATTTGGAAGAGGTTAAAACCCATTTATATATGTATATATCTTGGCCAACTAAAGAAATGGAAAAGTGTCGTTTGGTATAACGGATGCCCCTCTAGGCCCTTGAACAGCAGTGGCCTTACCGTGCACCAGAGCTCTGAAGAAGTATTTGTTAGGAGCAAGATACGAGCACCAGTTGGGTGAGAAACGGGTAACTTATGCCCCAAACCAATTCCCAACATTCCGGCCCTCAAAAACTCACCATTTAAGGGTTCAGTGTTCCTAGCATGCAGACAACAAAGGCCATAAGCACAAAATCACACACAGAGTCATACTGGATACCCTATGGATGCGGATTGAACACCCCAGCTTGCTCTTCTTAACCCCGTGCATACAGCCTTCCCTAGCGAGGATACTGCTTGACCACAAAAGCTGTTAACAAGAAGTGTAAAGAATTATAAATGGAGAAGTGCAGAATAAAAATGGGACCAATAAATCTCCCAAAACAGACTGGTATGAATGATAGACTGTGCAATTTTAGGGATACAAGAAGTTGTATACATATGCTGTGATACATACCTTATATGGATTACTAGCTTGCAGCAATTACAGTGGTAAAAAAAAAAAGCATACTCATATAACATAGTGTATACCTTATACGTTACTGCTAGTAATAGTGATATGTGAAAATGTAACCTTATACCACAGCGAGTACCTTTACAGGAATAGGTCAAGATGTAGCCCCCACCCACATACTTGACTCTAATAACAGTGGGAGAAGACACATACGCATATAGAAAAAGTATACTTAAATAAAAGCTCCGTGATTCCTAGCACGATTCTCTGGTCCACCAGTCATAATATCGGTAAGGAGTCACTGAGAGAAGAATTCCTGAGAGAGGGGCGCCACTGCGATCGCGTGCTGTACACTAAGTGCTGTACTCGTGGACGCGTTGCGATGACGTAATCGCGACTTGGTCTAAGGGTTTCAACGAGTAAACCAGAGCTCTGGCAGTGCTCTGCGCCGTCCCGAGACCAGGACTAAGCTGGTATAAATGTCTCCAGCCGGCCTTCCCACAACTACAGGCTAACCAATAGCCTTGCATATGTCACAGTTTTTTAAGAACACTCAGACAAATTAGGTAAGGTTAAGATCAGCTTTATTGACAAATAATCATCAAGGAAATGATCAACCTACTCAGGCCCAGATAGGGACAGTACCGTGGTACTTCCCAAATCTGTCACAGGTCAGGATGAACAGAAATAATATGCAAATGAAAGGCAATACAAAAATAACTAAGTAGTCTTGATCCATAGACTGGATACTGGAACAGAGCAAACCACAACAGTACCAAAGCCGTGGGAAGGCACACAGAGACTTGCGGCAGGTAACTGCAGGGCACATCCCTAGAACGCTAGGTACTATAGTAGGCAACTCGCAGATAGGACACTGACAAGTGGCCGGATCCATAGAATGTTAGGGAGATCGGAGGCACCTCACAGAGCGGATACTGGCAAGTGACCGGATCCCTAAAACGCTAGGGATAGCGGAGGCAACTCACAGATAGGACACTGACATGTGACCGGATCCCTAGAAAGCTAGGGAGTAGCAGCAACTGTAACTACTCGCAACTCAGTCTACCAGTTATACTAGGGAGTAGCAGGCCATATGCTAGGCGCTGTAGGTGCAGTCGCTGAGTAGTAATGAAAGCAAGAGTAACGGAGCTCAAGGTAACGCCCACAGAAAGGTCAGAAGCCAGAATGCCAGATCAGTACACTTGGAGGTAGTCAGCCAGACCTAGTCAGCAACGGAAGCGAGTTCTCAGCCAAAGCCAGTTCGGTACACACGGAGGTAGTCAGCCAGTCCTACTCAGCAACGGAAGAGGGTTCTTAGCCAAAAGCCAGTTCGGTACACACAGAGGTAGTCAGCCAGTCCTAGTCAGCAATGGAAATGGAATCAGCTCAGGAACAACAGAAGCATAGTCAGGCGAGCTGGGTCATACATGGAGCAGGAGCATGCAGCAACTCAAAGTTAAGTACAGGTACACCATGAAAGGGTGTTGAAAGAATGACAGGGCCAGGTATAAAAGGGCTAGCCCTGGGCGGAGTCAGAACCCAATGGCCAATAAGAACCGTGCAGAGTAAAATCCGGAAGTAGCAATGTCACCCTGCAGAAAGGATCACGAGCACCGTGATAGTACCCCCCCCAATGACCCCCTCCCCGCGGAGGAGGACCAGGCTTGAGTGGAAACTTAGCATGGAATCTGCGCAGCAGGAACGGAGCATGGATGTCAGAGTGGTTAACCCATGAGCGTTCCTCTGGGCCATATCCCTTCCAGTGCACCAAGTATTGGATCTGCCCATGGAACCTACGTGAATCCAGGATATTCTGCACTTCGGACTCATCGTGGTATTGAATACGAACCGGACCAGGGACTGCAGGAGTGGATGTGTATCGATTACATACCAAGGGTTTGGGTAGAGATACGTGGAACACATTGTGTATACGCATAGATGCGGGGAGTTCTAAAGCATAGCAAACAGGGTTAACTCTTTGGAGTACCTGGAACAGACCCCAAAAAACTGGGATCCAACATATTGCAAGGGACTTGTAACTTAAGGTTCCTGGAGGATAACCATACCTGGTCCTCCACCTGGAATACAGGGGCAGGCAATCTCCTGCTATTGGCATGCCACTGATACCGTTGAAAGGAGTCACGTAGGGAATTGTGGACTTGTGCCCAAGTGGAGCGAAGTTGCCTAATGTGCTCGTCCAGAGCCGGAATCTGCTGTGCTTGAAAAGTATCTGGGAGCAAGCATGGTTGGAACCCATAGTTGATAAGAAACGGTGAGCTCCTGGAAGAAGTGTTAATATCACAGTTCCTGGCAAACTCTGCCCACGGCAACAAGTCAGCCCAGTTATCGTGATGACTGTAAACGAAACATCGTAGAAATTGCTTCAACCCCTGGTTGGAGCGTTCAGCGGCCCCGTTGGATTGGGGGTGGTATGCAGACAAAAATGACAATTGAATGCCCATTTGGTCACAGAATGCCCTCCAGAACCTAGACACAAATTGGATCCCGTGATCGGAGACCAGGACCTTGGGGACTCCATGGAGCCTAAACACCTCCTTTGCGAACACCAAGGCCAATACCTTAGCAGATGGCAAGCCAGGGAGGGGCATTAAGTGGGCCATTTTCGAAACTCTATCAACCACCATAAGTATAACACTGTAGACATTAGAGACAGCTAGTTCTCCCATGAAATCAATAGACCACATGTGACCATGGGCAGTCACCATTGAGACCAGCTTGTAATAGCCCAACTGGAAGGTGCCTTGGGGATTTGGAGCGAGCACAAGTAGTACATGCTGCAGTAAAAGCAGCACAGTCCGCCCTCAACGTAGGTCACCTGAACATTCGGGACAAGGACCAAATCAATTGATTTCTACCCACGTGATCGGCAGCACGAGTGGCGTGGTAGGTCTCCATTAACCTGGCCCGGTTTGGTTCAGCCGGTTTGGTTTGGTTCTCCGGAAGCGCATTGGCCTGGGATGCCAAGATCTCCTCGCCGAATGGGGATGTGATACTAGTGCGTAATGTAGCCAGGATACGGTCAGGAGGTATAACTGGTACTGGTGCAGTTTCGGAATTCGGATCAGGACAATACTGTCTGGACAGAGCGTCAGCCAGCACATTCTTGGTTCCGGGTAAGTAAGAAACAATGAAATTGAAATATGATAGGAATAGTGCCCATCTGGCTTGTCTGGGAGACAATCTTTTTGCCTCAGAGAGGCGTGAAAGATTCTTATGGTCAGTAAGAATCAAAATCATCGCCCTGGTACCTTCCAGGAGATGGCACCACTCACATAGGGCCAAGATGATAGCCAATAGTTTGCGATCACCAATGTCATAGACACTTTGGGCTTTAGTCATTTTCTTAGAGAAAAATCCGCATGGCATTAGTGTCTTCCCAGGCCCAGGCCTTTGTGACAACACTGCCCCTACACCCGTCTCCGAGGCAGCATCCTCCAAAGTAAATGGCAACCCTGGTTTGGGATGAGACAGTACTCAAACTTCCTCTCAGCCTCTGGAGACCACACAGAGGCATTGGCCCCTTTGTGTCATGTCCGTTAAAGGCTTAACAATCTTTGAAAAGTCACAAATACATTTCCTATAATAATTTGCAAAGCCCAGGAAACGTTGTAAAAGTTTGAGACCAATGGGACACGGCCACTGCAACACTGCAGAAAGTTTGTCTTTATCTATTGCAGTGCCATCATTGGAAATGACATACCCCAGGAATGGCACCCTAGACTTATGAAAGTCACACTTCTCCAGCTTGCAGAACAGTTTATTCAGCCTCTGAAGCACCGTGGTAACATGCTTACGGTGCGTCTTCAATTCAGGAGACTAAATCAAAATGTCATCCAGGTAAACCACTACACAGGACTATATAGCATGTCCCTAAGGACATCGTTTATGAACTCCTGAAATACTGCCAGAGCATTGCATAGCCCAAAGGGCATCACAAAATACTCGTAATGACCTGTCTGAGTATTGAAAGCAGATTTCCACTCATCGCCCTCTTTAATCCTTATTAGATTATATGCTGCCTTTAAATCCAATTTAGTGAAAATAGAAGCGCCCTTCAGTCGATCAAACAACTCAGTAATGAGTGGGATGGGGTAAGCATTTTTAATCATTATCTTATTAAGACCCCTATAATCGATACAGGGTCTGAGTTCCCCATTTTTCTTTTTAAAGAAAAAGAATCCAGCCCCCGCAGGCGAGGAAGACTTAAGAATTGTGCCACGAGCCAGGGCATCGGAGGTGTACTCCTCAACAGCCCGATTCTCTTCACATGACAATGGATATGTTCTGCCCTTAGGAGGCATGTAACCAGGCACAATATTAATAGCACAGTCATATGGCTGATGCTGTGGCATGGTGCTAGCTTCTCCCTTACTGAACACATCGCTGAATGATTGATATTCAAACGGCAAGGAGGGAGAGGTACACAAAATCTTGGTAGGCTGCCGTATGCAGTGTTCCTTACAGTAATCAGACCATGCCAGAATCTCGCAGGACCTCCAGTCCACTCTGGGATTATGGATATGCAGCCATGGAAATCCCAGAATGACAGCATAATGAGGAGACTGAATGATCTGGAACCACAAAGTCTCTGTGTGAAGTGCACCAGTATGAATTGACAACGGGCATGTCTCCTGAGTAACCTGGGGAGGCACCAAAGGTCTTCCTTCAATGGCCTCAATGTCCAGCGGGGATTCCCGTTCAACCAATGGAATATTATGCAGGACAGCAAACTCCTTGTCCATAAAATAGCCGGCCGCGCCGGAATCGATCAAGTCAGGAGCAGCAAAGGAGGAATCTGCCCAGGATGCCACGACATCCACCACGGGTTTACGTTGTGTGACCTCTGGGGACTGATATATGCCACCTAGGACCTGTCCCCCACGGGACCCTAGGTGCGTTCGTTTCCCGGCCGCACAGGACATGTCTGTAACAAGTGTCCAGCTTTCCCACAGTACAGGCAAAGACCTTGTCTGTGGCGGAAGGACTTCTCCTCCCTAGAGAATCGTGTAAATCCCAGCTGCATTGGCTCAGTAGTACTGCCTGTGGCACCAGGAGGCATGGTAGGTGAGGGAGGCAAGGGTGGGAAACCAGGGCTGGGCAACGACCCAGTTGAAGGCCTCTGCCTACGATCTTTATAAAGTTTCTTTCCCTTATGCTGTGATTTTGTCTTTTATTTTATCATCGAGGCCCTGTGCGAAGACTGCCACAAGTTCCTAATTGTTCCAGCCAACCTCTGCTGCTAGCGTGCGAAATTCAGTTGCATAATCCGCAACCGTACATGTGCCCTGTTGGATTCTCATTAATCGTTTTGCAGCACAGGTGGCGCGCCCAGGAACTTCAAATACACTATGGAAGGCCCTTATAAACTTGGCAGAGTTCGTGGTAATAAGTTTGGCCTTCTCCCAGATTGTATTAGCCCAGGCCAGCGCTCTGCCTGTCAACAAGGATATCATGAAACCTATCTTGCTTCTTTCGCTCGGGAAAGCCTGTGATATTAGTTCCAAAAAAATTTCTAGCTGTTTCAGGAAACCACGGCTTAATGTAGGTTTCCCATCATATCTCATTGGGAGTGGAGCAGTTGCGGACAACCCTCTACAAGGATTACTCAGTGCCTGTGTTTGTGCCATTGGTGCCAAGACTGGGGTGACCACTGATGCTTGCACTGGTTTGTCAAGATGTGCAGTACACTCCAGAATAGTTTGCACAGCCAACGACAACTGATCCAAGCATTGCTCATGTGAATCCATTCTCCAATGGATATTTTGAGAGCTACCTTCACCTGTATTGTCTGAGGTCATGGCCCTTTCGTTCCGTCATGGTTTTGTAAGAACACTCAGATAAATTAGGTAAGGTTAAGATCAACTTTATTGAAAATAAATAATCAGCAAGGAAATTATCACCCTACTCAGGCCCAGATAGGGACAGTACCATGGTACTTCCTAAATCTGTCACAGGTCAGGATGAACAGAAATAATATACAAATGAAAGACCATACAAAAGTAACTAAGTAGTCTTGATCCGTAGACTGGATACTGGAACAGAGCAAACCACAGCAGTACCAAAGCCATGGGAAGGCACACAGAGACTTGCGGCAGGTAACTTCAGGGCAAATCCCTAGAACGCTAGGGAGTATAGTAGGCAACTCGCAGTTAGGACACTGACAAGTGACCGGATCTCTAGAACGCTAGGGAGATCGGAGGCAACTCACAGAGCGGATACTGGCACGTGACCGGATCCCTAGAACGCTAGGGATAGCGGAGGCAACTCACAGACAGGACACTGACAAGTGACCGGATCCCTAGAACGGCAGGGAGATCGGAGGCAACTCCCCCTGCAGAAAGAATCACGAGCACTGTGATAGTATAGCTTTTGACTTATAACGTTTGATGTTGCATATACGTTTGGGGTTTTGTGATTTGCGTTTGACGTACAGTGTTTGTCATATTGTGATTGGCCTATGGCATTTGCCATTTTGCATATGTAGTGCTTGGCATATTGCATATAGCATTTGGAGTATTGTGTATAGCATTTGGCGTATTGGGTATATAATTTGTCATTTTGTGTATGACAGAATTTGGGGTTTTGCTTTTGGAGAATTGTGTATAGCGTTTTGGATATAATGCTTGTGTACAGCATTTAGCATATTTGGTATAGCAAATGGCATTTGCTTTATTGCGTTTGGTGAAATACGTTTGGAGTATTGCGTATGGAATATAGTGTTTGGAGTATTGCATATAGCTTTTGGAGTGTAGCGTTTGCTGTATAACGTTTGGCATATTGTATGTAGAATTAGGAGCGTTTTGTATAGCTATTATCATTTTGCATACATGGTATGGTGTTGGAGTATAGAGTTTTGCATACCAAGTATATCAAATGACATTTGGCATATGGAGTATAGTGTTTAATGTATGGAGTATAACGTTTGGAGTTCAGTGTTTTGTGTATAGAATTTGGTTATTACTTTTTGCATATAGCGTTTGGCGTGTTGCGTATAGCATTTGGTGTATTGCGTATAGTATTTGCCTTGTTGCATACAGTGTTAATGAGGCAGTGAGGTGAAGGTGAGTCTGTGACGATGAGGTGAAAGGGAGGAGTAGTGGAGGGCGAAGGAGGAGGTGTGTAGAGTGGTGGCCTCCCCTGCCCACTGCTGTGAAAATCATGCCTCATACTTACATCACTGGGACAGGCAGTATAGCGGAGATACAAAACAACTTCTTACTGCCATCGCTGGTGTGATTGGCTTCGGACACATGATGCTTCATTATATATATATAATATTAGTTAGTAAAAGGAGAAGGCTGTCATAGTGCCAGATTTTCAGTCTCAGGCCACACACACCCCTGGGCGGACAAACAGAACCAGGGGCGGCTGTAAGGAGGAGATCTTCATGTCTCCTCCATACTGCCTTACCAGGGAGATACAATGGGGCGTGATTTTCACACGAGTAGTGTGAAAATCACTGCAAGGAGTTGCCCCGCCCCCACCTTCCAGCTGAACAGAGACAAAAACACGGCCGACATTTGCTATTAAACTGAAGCACACATGCCCCACTCACTGTTAGGGACCAGGAACCAGACCGACACAAAAAATATAAAATGCAAAATATCTTTATTAAAGTAACAAAAAACAATCAAAACAGAGTGGTGATCCAGGAGCATAAACCAAAGGATAAGCCGGGGTCAGAAACCAAGGCGGGTACTCAGCCGAGCCAGAGTCAGGAACATAGAAGTCAGCGATGTCAGGAATAAACCAGGAGCCAGAAGGATCATCATAGGAAGCCAGGTCATACACAGATAAAATGGAGCACAGGAGAATGCACAGCAGCCAGCAACAACAACACAAGTACAAGGAGGAAGTGAGCCAAGCTGCTTTAAATGCCCTGGAAGGGGTTGTATGATAACAGTTAGGTGAGTAATCACCGAGAGGTCAGCTGAGTCAGGGAAAGAGAAGGCCGCAGCAATCAACAGCAGAGCTCTAGATTAGCTCAGTCAAACCTTGTCACTCACAAACAGGATCTTAAAATAGAAATGCAGCATTCACTGCCTTTCTACATGCCTGCCACTACATTTCAGCCCTGCTCCATGTACTTCACCTATCTGTCAACACATTCTGCCACCTATCCTGCCCTCAGCCTGCTCCAGCTGCTCTCAGCTCTGCATGTCCTCCAAATGCTGACACAGTACATTTGCATATGCTGGGCATAGAACACAAAACAGCACCGGGGACACAATTGTACAACTGCTCAAAGCTCTCAGCAGTTGTAGGACTGTGTCCCTGGTGCTGTTTTGTGCTATGTGCCCATCATATGCAACTGTACTGTGTCATTGTTTGGAGGACTCAGCACCACAATCATAAAGCTGTCTCTACGCTCTGCTTCAACATCCACCCCACTGGCTTGGAACCTCCAACATGTTTCCTGTCCTGCAAATGAGAAGACCTTCATCCGGAGCAAAGTATTCTGACAGTTTAACCCTTTGATTGCCAAGGGGCTACCCAACTCATTGCTTAGCAATGTGTTGTGTACCCCTATGGCACTCAAATGGTTAACATCCTTCACGTATGAGCTCCTTAGGATTTCCAAGAGGGAACACAGGTCATCTTCATCCAAGTATGGACAAAATAGATTTTCATTGTTACACTATGGAAGATGTGCTTGCAAAAAATAAGGAAGATGGAGAATGATCCATGCAGGGCCGCAGCACAGTACACAAAGGCATGACAAGGCTCCAGCACTGACTGACAACAAGCATAGGTTTCATTGATTTTAACAGTTTAATAACCACAGAACTGTGTACAATGACATGGCCAATGCCAGCTTTGCCCATCTGTTAATATATGTAATTAATTGCCATTGTCTTATTAATTCATTAGTTTGCCTGTCTTTTTAACCCTTTCAATGCCAGAGAGGTACTCAATGAATTACGTATGCCTCTGGCACTCAAAGAGGTAATTGTACTTGCCGATTATTCTGTCATATTGAATCATGTCCATTACATTTTGCCTTATCACATATTGTGCACTTACAGTGCCTCTTTTCATGGGATTTCTTCACATTTGTACCCCTTTTCTTGAGGTGAGAAGATCCCTTTGTTTTGTGCGTCTATTTGTAATATAAAGAATTTGCATCAGAAGTAGCTTCATTAATTTCCATTACACAGGCTCGAGATACAAAATCAGCTCCTTCCCCAGCCTATTCTTCAAAGTTTTGTTTACCCTCCCCCCACTTATGATTAAGCCCCACCCCTTTTGACAAAATTGCATCATTTATCTCCCCATAACCACAGCAGTCGTCCCTTCTCCAGGGGACTCCACCAGAAATTTTCTCAGGTATGGATACAAGCAACCAATTGATCCTCATAAAATTATTTATGTGGAAAGCATAGTCTGCCTTGAAAGGCATTCACAGCAACTTGTCCTTCTCCATTTACTACTGCACTTGAACTCCCATCATCCTCAGCTGCCCAGTGGCTTTCTGAGGATAATGGTACTGTGCTCCAACAACAACTCAAGTACCACATTTTTGCATTGGAGCAACACCCACCTCAAAAGGTATGAGTTTACAAATTTACTTAATCAGTTAAAATAAGTAAAGATGTCTGCCATCCTGCCCCATCTCTCTTGATTTCTGCATATGGAGAAGCAGCCTGCATAAGGAGCGTGTTAAATCTAACAGTACTACTCTCAGTATGAGAAGTGTCTATGTAAGTGTCTCTGTCTCTTACTTTTATCACCGATGTGGAATCTGGTTGCTTTACCAGACACGTAATAACAAGGGACAATCTTCTTACTGTGAGAACAATGAAAACACTGCCCCCCTTGACAGGTTTTTCAGCTCTTTCCCTCATCTTAATTGAAGATTGTCCCTCTCTGCAATGTACCTGGGCACCTCCCTGCTGCTCTGAGCTGAGCAGTGTTATATCAGTAAAAGGGGCGGGAGGGGGATACTTTATCATTCAATTACTCTTGAACTACAACTCTGACAGAATTGAAATAACACTCTCCAAGGCCCAAACACTATGATGATTAATTAGAGCTGCTTTTATTATGAAATATTACTATCCCTTGAAGGAAGCCAACACATTGAGCATTTTCTTTGGATTCTTTAAACTCCTTCAGTGGCAAAGGGGTATCCAACACATTTCACTGTATGCATACCTCTTTGGGTCTCAAAGACTTAACCCTTTCACTGCTGCTAATGTGCTTTTGAGTTCTTCCAGACCCAGCCCAAGTGAGCAGCTGCAAGGGCTAAGTCTGACAAGTTCCTGGTCCTTGGTTACCTGTAGGGGCCATCTCCACCTTTTATGAGACACCTGGTAGTCCTCAGTCATGCACCAGATGGTTTTGCGGATGATATCTGTTCTTTTTGTCCAGGGTTCCGAAGGAGCCAGTCAGGGCATGGCTGTTCCAGGCAGCAGTTAACACACTGCTGGAAAAACAGGTCCTGGTACCAGTACCTCTCCCTGAGCGTGGTTCAGGCTTCTATTCCAACTTGTTTGGGGTTCCAATGAAGGACGGTGGCTGTCGCCCTATTCTTGACCTCAAATGTCTCAACAAGTATATGGTCTCTATGCACTTTAAGATGGAATCTTTGCATTCTGTCATTGCATCAGTGTTCGTGGTGAGGATCTGGCCTCTCTGGATCTTTAGTACGCGTACTTGCACATTACAATTCACCCAGACAGCCAAGGCTACCTGTGTTTTGCTTTCGGCTCCACTTATTACCAGTTCACGGCTCTGCCATTTGGCATGGCTTAGGCAACTTGTGTCTTCATCCAGGTCATCGGGGCCTTATTGTCCCTCATTCATGCCCAGGGCATCTTGATGACACCCTACCCGGACAACCTCTTGATCAAGACTCCATCAGCGGAGCTCTTTGCTCATAATGTTCAAGAATGCGCCCACATTCTTGTCTGTATATTCTAAAGTCATCCCGGACCACTCCCAGGTGCTGTCGTTCCTGGGGATGCGGTTCGTCACCCGTTGAAGAAAGGTGTTTCTTCCGGAGAACGAGATCCTCCTTGTGGAGTGGTCTTCTGCCAAGATCAGGGAGTTCCTGAGTGTTTTGGGCAGACTTGTGTCAATACTGTGTGCTGTGCCTTACTCTCAGATCTTGCAGGAGGGAACCACAACAGGATGTTCTCCAGAACTGGTCTGGGAATCCAGAGCATTTGGATCAACAGATCTGTCATCGCCTCTGGTGCGGGTTGCATTGGCCGAACCTGGAGCAGGGGAAACCTTTTTGTGATCCCAGAGTGGACCTTGGTCACAACAGATACTAGCCTGGGTGGCTGGGGTGCGGTTCTGAATCACGCGGGTATACAGGGCGGGTGGACTCAGGACGAGAGAATTCTGTCCATAGATTGTCTGTAACTCTGGCTGATCTGCCTGACCCTTGTTCATTGGACCTCACCTCTGTCTGGCAATCCAGTGAGGGTGCAGTCCTACAATTCCATGGCTGTGGCAAACGTCTGTTGCCAAGGGGGCACTTGCAGTGCAGCTGCCTGGACCGAGGGGAGGTGTATCCTTTGTTTGGTGGAGGCCTACATTCCGGCCATCTCAGCCTTTCACATTCCAGGGGTTGAAAATGATCTGGTAGGCTTTCTCAGTCTCCAAAATTTAGATTCAGGTGAGTGGGAACTCAATCCATAAGTGTTCTACCTGATTGTGCAACATTGGGGTATGCCTATGATAGATCTCATGGCACCCAGGAAAAACAGGAAAGTGCCAACCTTCTGCTCCCGCATGGGAGATCCTCCGGCTTTGCCACAGATGCAATGTCTATACGCTTATGTGCTTCTTCCTCTCACATCCAAAGTACTGTGGAAGGTCAGAATGGACAGGGCAGCTGTCATTCTGTTGGCTCCTTACTGGTCCAAGAGGCGTGGCTTTCGGACTTGGTCAATCTTTTGATTCAGGATCTGCTCCACCTTCCTTCCAGGCCAAATCCCTCTGTGGCATGAGAATGTTTTGAAAATGGCTTTGATGGCATGGATTTTGAGGACAACATCCTGTGGCGGAAAGGTTTCTCTGCAGAGGTCGTTTCCAGATTCAGACCACAAGGCACACCATAGGGTGTGTTCTATTTTTCACAAGTGGTGCATGTACCAGCATTGTGTCCTTGCAGGATTTTGACCTTCATTTGGTGTTGTCTTTCCTCCAACACAGGACGTACAAAGGACAGTCTGAGTTCCCTTAAGGTTCAGATCTCAGAGTTATCCGTATATTTCCAGAGGTGCTGTGATGGTACTAGTGGACATCCTGACTGGGTGTCCCGTTAATTGCTGCTTCCTTCAATCCTGAGCAATGCTGCTCCGCTGGAATATTACAGTTTACCCCAAGCACCAGGCAAGACCAGTGCAGGGGTTAGAATAAGAATTGACTTTTATTTCCGAACAGGAAATGTTTTATACATAACTGGAGAACAATATTATAATGTGAATGCACATCTTTACAAAGGTTCAGTGGGTGGGGGAAGACACAATAGTGTAGAAACATGGAGTACAATTAATACAAAGGGAGTGTAAGTATGAAACACAATGAGTCTTTGCAGTCCTATTCCTGTGTCCCACATAGCTGGATAGTCTATAGAAGTCTGGAATGGGCAGACCAGACTGGGTTTCCTGGTTACCCTGTGCTCCCAGTAGACGCAGGGTGACTTAGACCCAAGAGGGGACTGGGAAGCTGAGAAAGGAGATTCCCCATGAATGAAGCTCATAGTCTGTGGGGGGGGGCTGGCCCCCAGGCCCCTCCAGGAGCCCAGGGCATGGTGGCTTCCGTGACATTTCTCCCCCTTTGGAAGAAGACTAACACAGGAGACAACCCCAGACGGGTTGACTCCAAAGTTAGTCAGTACATCCAGCCTTCCAATGCCAGCCCCAAATCTGTACCCAAACAATTTGTCCATCCAAAAGCAGGACTCGCTATGCTGACCTCTGCCTCTCTCAATGAACATACCTGCAGGCGGCAGAAGATCTCAGGGATGAGACAGAGACTAGTTCTGTCTTGCAAACCACCTTTCCCAGTACTTTTTTCCCGGTACTTTTTACCTTCAAGGAGTTTTTATCGAAGGTTGTTTCAGATTTTCACTTCAATCAGGAGATAATATTGCCTTTCTTTTGTCTTGACCCATCATTCAAACAGGAGAAAGAATTCCATCTTTTGGATGTGGTGCAATGTCTTTAGTATCATGCGCACCATATTCAGCTCTTCCACAAGGCTGAATCCCTTTTTGTCATCCCAGAGAATGTCAGGTAGCATCCAAAGTAACCATTGCTTCTTGAATCAGTACTACTGTTCACCATGAGTACTTGGTCAGGAAGAGACCTGTTTCTTTCAAAGTCACAATGTGCTCCACCCTTTCTATGGGTGCTTCCTGGGCCTGTAAGAACCAGGCCTCTACTCAACATCTGAGCAACGCTGCTATGTGGTCCTCACTGCACACATTAACCAAAATGTTCAGGCAGTCTTGCCTGCCTAAGGACTCATTCTTTTACATCTACTGACCTGTTTTGTTCAGTAGTTTGAGACCCCATTGGCTTTTATTTGGTTTAATGTGCTAGTTTGGTGTCCATTGACACCTGAGGATGCATAGATCTAGTTTAGTCCTGTGGAATACTGGTTCTTTGAGGAATAGTGAGGTTTGTTTCCTCCCAGTATGGGATACTTTTAAATATCCCCATGGTTCTTGTGTTCCATATTGGAATGAAGAGAAAACCGGATTTTAGTGGACTTGCTGTCAAATCCTTTTCTTTAGTCCATATGGAACACAGAACTTCAAACTGGAGGAAAATCTACCTGTTTTTCGTTTTCCAGGGAGAGAAGTACTCTTAGGGTCATAATCTAGGGAGCTTACTTTTCCTCTTTCCCACTTTGGTTATTTTTATGTGGTTCTTATCACACATGAATCTGGGTGGACAGGAGGTTAGGTTGAAAGATGAGGAGGGAGTCTCCACTCCAGAGACCCTGTCTTTTTGAGTTGCCCTGACCTCCTGAGGAGGGAGCTCAAACCCATGATTCCTGTGTTTCATATGTACTAAAGAGAAAAAGATTTAACGGTAATGTCACTTAAAATCCTATTTTATATATTGGAAGGTCCTAATTTATCAGCCAAAGCCATACATCTATTTTGGGTTGGGGAGCTTGTATAAATTAAGGGGGAAAATGCAGGGAAAGAAATTGCCATTTAGTCAAGTTTCAAACAGTGGTGTTCTGTATGCGTTCTATGGCATGCTTAATTCTGCTTATTATTGCAAAAGCTCTTCAAGGTAAGGTATGCCTTTTTGCAGATTATAGAAAGATCTGCAATAGGATAGACATTCCAGGGGGAATAAGCCACATGACAAATGATTTAGGTAAATTAGAAGAATGGACAAGATTGTGGCAGCTGCAGTTTAATGTTGATAAATGTAAAATAATGCACTTGGGACATAAAAATCCAAAGGAAAAATATACTATTATGGGTATTGTGCTGTCAGAGACAACAGAGGAAAGTGATTTGGGAGTAATTATTTCTAATGACTTAAAGGTAGGCAGACAATGTAATTGCAAGCAGGGTGCTTGGCTGTATAGCTAGGGGCATTAGTAGCAGAAAAAGGGAAGCAGTCATGACACTTTACAGATCTCTAGTTAGACCTCATCTAGAGTATTGTGTACAGTACTGGAGACCCCATCTCCAGAAGGATATAGATACTCTAGAGAAAATTCAGAGAAGGGCTACTAAAATAGTGAATGGTTTACAGGAAAAGAAATATCAGGATAGACTAAAGGATCTGAACATGTATAGCTTGAAGGAGAGAAGAGAGAGAGGGGATATGATTGAAATATTGAAATACATGAAGGGATTCAACAAAGTACAGGAGGAAAGTACATTTTAAAGGTGTAAAAGTGTTAGGACAAGAGGCCGTAGTCTAAAACTAGAGGGACACAGGTTTAGACATAATGTAAGAAAGTTTTACTTCATGGAGAAGGTAGTAGAAAAGTGCAATGGCCTAGCAGCAGAAGCGGTAGAAGTTAATACAGTGACAGAATTAAACATGCATGGATAGCTGTCCTTAACATAAGAAAAGACAAAGGCCCAAAAAAGGTTTGATGTTTTTACAGTAGGAAAATGGGCAAACTAGATGGGCCAAATGGTTCTGCTGTCAAATTATTTCTCTGTCGTCCAATACAGGTTACTGGTAACTCTGGGTAGGCGATCCGCCACTTTAAGTAGGCATGAACAATTCTAGAATTGATTGCAGGGGGTGGAGCCCAAACGGCAATGGAAGCCCAAGGTCTCCTCCAAGCCCAAGGCTTCCAAGCCTTCTTTGGCATGACTCACCGAACTCGGGTCTACACTCTGCTGTGGGTGGTTGTCTGCAACACTATCACAGCATTTGGGGGGATTCTGTGATGGACCGATGGGTTTTACAGGTGGTGACGGAAGGGTACAGGATCCCTTTCGTATCTCTTCCTCCCTTTCGCTTCTTTCCTTCTCATACACCTCAGGGCTCAGAGAAACGCCGTCTGTTTGACGGTGCTGTTCAGGCTCTTCTGGACAAGGACGTTCTAGAGCTGGTTCCAGTACAGGACAGAGGTATGGGTTTTTACTCAAACCTCTTTGTGGTCTCGAACAAGTACGGTGGCTGTCGTCCCATTTTGGATTTAAAGGATCTCAATTCCTTTGTGATCCGGACTCATTATCACCAAGAGTCTCTACGCATGGTGATTGCTGCCATGTCCCAGGGGGAATTCCTTGCATCTCTGGATCTTTAGGATGCGTACTTACACATTGCCATTCATCCAGAGAGCCGGCAGTACCTCCGATTTGCCTGCGACCGGGGACGTTTTCAGCTCTTCCATTTGGTCTGACAACAGCTCCTCAAGTCTTCATCCGTGTCCTTGGGAGCCTTAGTGTCCGTCCTCCACCGGAATGGCATTAGAGTTACTCCATACAGGGACAACCTGCTTCTGAAAGCCCCTTCTGCTGAACTTCTTCATCAGCAGGTTCAGCAATGCATTCATGCTCTCACCCATCACGGGTGGATCATCAACTTGTCAAGTCGGATCTTGTCCCATCCCAGGGTCTGGTCTTCCTGGGCCCTCTCTTCCACACACACAGAAGAGCATGGTGTTTCTCATGGACGAGGTAGCTCACCATATCGCCCACAGGGTTTCTGCTGTTCTGGCTCAAGATCCAGTTCCAGCCAAGAAGCTGTCCTCTCTAGTGGGGAAATTCATCTCCACCATAGAAGTGGTCCTGTTTGCCAAGGTGCACACCAGGGATCTCCAGTGGTTCATGATCCAGGTGTGCATGGGTCAGCCGGACCTTCTGAAGATGTTATTGTCCCTCCCTCTTCATGTGGAACTGAGTTTGTCATGGTGGCTCGACCTCTCCAAGTCTCGCCGCTTGGTTAGAGGTCAAAGCTATTTTGTCCTGGGCAGAAGAACAATTTTCCTGCCATATCCGCAGTGCACATTCCTGGCGTAGACAACGTCATGGCGGACTTCCTCAGTCGACACAGTGGACAGCGGGAGCTGCACCCAGAGGTGTTCACCCTCATTGTTCAGAAATGGGGTCTTCCTTACATCGACCTGATGGCGACAAGACACAACAGGAAGGTTCAGAGTTTCTGCTCTCATTGGAGTGACCCTCTAGCTGTGGTGGTGGATGCAATGTCCATTCCTTGGGTATTCCCTCTGGCCTACGTTTTTCCTGCCCTCCCAATGTTGCACAGGGTCTTACAGAAATTACGCCTGGAGTGTTGTCCAGTCATTCTGATTGCTCCATACTGGCCTTGACAGACTTGGTTTCTGGAACTTCTGGATCTGTCAGTGGCGGAGCCATTCCGGCTTCCTTACTGTCCTGATCTTCGGATGTTCACTGGCTAGCCTTGATGGCTTGGAAATTGAATCCTCAATATCTTGTGTGTCTGTCTTGGTGTGCTGACAAGGAACTTTCTCAGGAATTTGATCTGCCTACGGTCCTGGCCTTTTTACAGGACGGTGTGGATAAGGGCCTCAGTTTGAGTTCCCTTAAGGTTCAGACTTCTGCTCTCTCTGTTTTCCTTCAGAGGCGCATTGCCATCCTTCCTGATGTCAAGGTTTTCTTCCAGGCCATTGCTCATACTCGTCCTGCCTTCAAGAATCCTGCTCCTCAGTGGGATCTTAACTTGGTTTTGGGCATTCTTCAGCGCCCTCCATTTGAGTCTTTGGCTACTATTCCTCTACGCCTGTTGATGTGGAAAATGGTCTTTCTCCTTTTGATCGTGTCTGTTCGCAGTGTTGCGGAGTTACTGTCCTGTAAACCACCTTTTTTGTTGTTTCACAAGGACAAGGAGGTGCTTCACACTTCTCAGAAGTTTCTTCCGAAGGTGGTTTCAGAGTTTCACATCAATTAGGAGATTGTGGTGCCCTCTTTCTGCCCTGACCCCATCTCTGACAAGGAGAGGGATCTCCACTTGTTAGACATGGTGCGTTTGTCTCAAGTTTTCTGTGCATCGCACTGAGTCTATCAGGCAGTCTGACGCGTTGTTCGTCATCCCTGGGGGTCCTAGGGCAGGAAGACCTGCATCCAAGGTGACTATTGCTTCTTGGATCAAGTCCACTATTCGTAAGGCTTATGAGCCGAGGAAAAAGCCTGTCCCTTTCAGGGTCACGGCTCATTCTACACAATCTATTGGGGCCTCTTGGGCTTACACGAATCAGGCCTCTGCTGATCAGTTGTGCAAAGCTGCCACCTGGTCGTCTGTGCACACCTTTTCGAAGCACTACCGTGTTGATGTGCTGGCATCGGCTGACGCCAGCTTTGGAGGGAAGATCCTGGAGGCAGTCTTGCCTGTCTATGATCTCCTAGGTTCTTAGTGCTTCCTTCACTTTTGAGCCCTGTTGGCTCTAGTTCAGTGTGCTGTGTAACAGTTTTGGGTGGTGTTACCCCTGTTGTTTTGTTGGGCTATCTCTGATCTGATGGTTCATATCTGCTCTGGTGATTTGGGGGCCTTGGGCTTGGTCCTTGCCTTACTTCCCGCCTCTGGGAAACTCAATGTTTGGACATCCCAGAGTTACCAGTAACCTGTATAGGACGACAGAGAAAACAGGATTTTAGTCTTACCTATTAAATACTTTTCTCTTAGTCCATACAGGATACTGGTCTCCCATCCTGTCAAGGGACCATGTTTGGCTCTGCTGTGGCAGACTGTGGGAGTCCTTCGGGGTCATGCTCTCAGGAGTCTTCTTTTCCGTCACTATCTTGTCAATAGTTAGTATCTCAAATCTTTCTGGAACTGGTTGGCTAGCTGCAGCCAAGGAGAGATGGTAGGCTCCACCCTGTGCAGTCAATTCTAGAATTGTTCCTACCTACTTAAAGGGGTGGATCACCTAACCAGAGTTACCAGTAACCTGTATGCACTAAGAGAAAAGGATTTAACAGGTACGACTAAAATCCGCTTGTTTCTTTTGCTACCTTTATCAGACACACATCTCTTCTACTCCACAGGCCGCCTGGATCTTCTACCCTGCACACCACCATCCTTTGAAGAAGCAACAACAGCTTCTATTGCCACCACCTTGTCCTCAACGTCTCTATCAATCCCAGAACGATCCCCATCTGAAACTTCTGAGCAGCCACGGTACAGGTAAGATAGTGGTAACACTTGGGTGGGGTTGGTGGGTGTGCATTTTGCAGTGAGTGTGGTACTCGGGCTTCACTCAATGAGTCAAATTTATTTTATAGTAAAATATAGCCCCACTTAAAGGGGCATCAACATATTTTACATCAAAACAGAATAAACGCATACATTGTGAAAAGCTGTAAGGAAAACTTTGGCCTTACACTGAGCATTGAAGGATGGGAGATATGAAGTGCATTTGAGCTGCAATGGCAGGGAGTTCCAGATTGCGGGGGCAGCATTCGAGAATGTCTTGCCACCTAAAGTGGAATTGACAGTCTTTTGAGTCACCAGCAGGACACCCCTGCACATTTGTGTTTTAGCAGAGTGTGCAGTATTGAGGTCCAATACCAATGCAATGCCATATAAGCCATAAAAAAATCTATCACAGAACCATATTGAGAATTATGAGATTGCTTCAATGCAAATAGGTTGTTTATCCAGGGAACTATCTGACTGCCATTTGGAGTCAGGAAGGATTTTTTACACACTTGGGGCTTAATTGGCAATGGCTTCCATGTGGGGGTTTTGTTTGTTTTTTTTTTTTTGCCTTTTTCTGGATCAACAGGAGTATTTTGGGGAGGATTGCTTAAAGAACATCCACATAGTCCAAAAGTGTCAGCGCCAAGACTTGAACTAATGATGTGCATGGTTTACTGCGGACAAAGTTCAAAAGAGACTGGAAAATGATAAGGTGAATAAAGCACCTGGACCTGATGATATACACCCAAGGGTACTGAAGGAAATTAGGAAGAGATTTATAAAAGTGTTAATGGAAAAGAGGCATTAAAATGGTTGTAAGATTGTCACTGGTAATTATTAAAATATTAAGGACAGTTTAGGAGGACATAACATTGCATAGTATGTTTTTTGTTATAAAATGGAGTAAGGAAGCTTCTAAAAAGTGGCTCAGGTAATTTATAGAAAAATGTCACTATTTGCGACAATTTAGCAACATAATTTACACCAAATATTTAAGGCCAAGTCTGACTTTTTCTTATTCTTCACAGTTAATACATTTATAAATAATAAGGAATAAGGACATTTTAAGGATCAGTTTACAAAAACAAACAAGAACACTTTTTATAAATCTTCCTTTTAGTTCAGTAATAGCAAGACCATTATACTTAATATTTATTGATTCACTTTCATCAGGCATAGTACCTTGTTATTGGAGGAAAGCTGATGTAGTAACATTGTTAAAAAAGGTACAATATCCAAACCAGGAAATTATAGACCTGTGAGCTTGACTTCCATAGTGGGTAAGAGATTAGAAGGGTTACTAACTGACCTTATTCAGAACTATGTGAAGACAAACAATATTATTAGTAGGAGCCAGTATGGGTTTTATGAAGAATAGATCATGTCAGACTAATTTACTTGCATTTTACAAAAGGGTAAGAAGTAGTTTGCATAAGGGAATTGCTGTTGATGTAATATACTAGGATTTTGCAAAAGCCATTGGTATACAGTGCCTTACAACCGGTTACTGCATTAATTAAATGGCATTAATTTTGGGAGGTGATATCTGTACATGGATTGAGAACAGGTTAAATGATAGATGGCAGAGAGTTATTGTAAATGGAACCTTTTCAAGTTGGTCTAAAGTTGTAAGTGGGGTACCACAGGGTTCAGTCCTGAGCCCAATGCTTTTCAATGTGTTTATTAATGGTCTAGCAGTGGGAAATGAAAGTATTGCCTCAATCTTTGCTGATAACCTTAAACTGTGTAAGGAAAAACAGCTGGAGGTTTTTTTTTTTTTTTCTCTGCAGAAGGATTTAGATAAACTGAGTGAATGGGCAGAAAAGTGGCAGATGACAATTGTAGATAAATATAAGGTTATATATTTGGGCAGTAGAAACAAACATGCTACATATTCACTAGTTAGGAAACCACTTGGAGAATCCTCATCAGAGAAAGATTTAAGAGTACTGGTAGACTATAGACTTCACAGCAGTGTGCAGAGTCACTCAGCTGTTGCAAGAGCAAATGGGGTACTGCTTAAAAAGAGGTATATGCACAGTATGCAAATATAATTCTATCTTTGTACAAATCCTTGGTAAGGCCTCATCTAGAATGTGGACTACAGATTTGGACACCAGTTCTTAATAAAAAAAAAGATATTATTGAACTGAAAAAGTGCACAGATGTGCCACAAAGCTGATAAAGGGATTGGAGGATATGAGTTATAAGGAGAGCCTAGCCAAACTGTGTGTGTTTACAATAGAGAAGATAAGTCTAAGGGGTGATATGATTACCATTTTCAAATTATTTGCACAAACAGCTGATCTAAGAATGAGAGGTCATCCATTAAAACTAGAGAAAAGGCACTTTCTCTGTCGTCCAATACAGGTTACTGGTAAATCTAGGTAGGAGATCCACCCCTTTAAGTAGGCAGGAACAATTCTAGAATTGTATGCAGGGGATGGAGTCTACCTTCTCTCCTTGGTTGCAACTAGCCAACCAGCTCCTTAGTGAAGATAACACAGGCAAGAGAACAGTTCTGCTATAGTTTTATAAACTTTTTTATTTTTCTGTTAGATATGGAATACCACCATTAGACGGAGTACCATAACTGACAATGCCCTTAGATGTGGCTAGCTCAGTATCCAGGTGCTTTTTCTGGACCTTAAGCCCTGAGGGGGGGAAATCTTGATTCCTAGTGCTTCCCCAGGATTTACCCACTGAGGTTACTTCTTACTACGTGGTAATCTGAAGACAGAAGATCTGCAGGAAAGGTGAGCAACCCTTTCAGCGCTGCAGGTCCACTTCTCCCACAGTGCCCCTCCGCAGAGGGGTGTTTTTCATTTGGAGTTCCTGTTGCACACTGCTGCACTCATTGGGTCGATCCGTATGTCTGTTGGGTGTTTTGGAGCAGGTTTATGTAGTAACTTAACCCTTTTAATGCTGGACTGGAACTTTTTGGGGGGTTTTCTAACACTTTTCCTACTGATTTAGTGTTTTTTGGGCATCCTCACATGTTCTAATCCTGCTTTACTGAATAGACGCCATTTCGTCATTCACTTCTATGGGACTGTACTGTTTGGACATATCTCTGCAACCGTTTAACCTAGTGACTTCAGAGATGGCTCATTTTACTTGTCTGCCTTTGTTTTATCATCTGACTCATGTTTCTAGTGTGTTGGGGGCTCGGGGGTTTCAGGCACTGTTTGGGGTACTTTTCTGAGAAAACTACATTTCCCATGAGCGATTGCTTCGCACGCTCATTTCTGATTGGCTCCCGCCGCGGCAGCCATTTTGTGATCTTTTCAGAAAGAGTATCCTATGCAGGGCTTGGACACTCCTTCTCTCCTCTGCTGATTAACCCTTCGCCTGCCAGATAAGTTTATTTTAGCAATTTCTGGGGTGAAACTTTAATCCTGCTCACTATAATTGGGTGATTTCTTTCTCAGAAAGGTTATTTGACACTGTGAGAATGTCTATACCGCTGGAGCTTGGGGCTAGACCTAAGACTAAGGAGGCTGCGGTCTCTGTATCCCCCATTGCGCATTGCTCTTCCTGTCGCTCAGGGCTACCTAGAGAATTCTCAGGTAATTTATGCCCAGCATGTTCTGATGTCCCTGACAGCATTACAGGGACCTCCAGCCATGCATTAGAAGCAGCTTGGGTGCAAGAGTTCAAGGCTGCTACTAGGGACCTTAGGTCCACTTTGCAACTCTTTCCATCCCAGTTACAGGGGGTCTTTCATTCTTGGCAGGCCCCCTCCTCAGTCAAGTCTTCCCTGCCCAAACCTCAGGGAGTACCAGACGTTTCAGATTCCTCTGAAGAGGAACTGCTGGTGGATTCATATGTTGAGGAATGTTCTGTGTTGGGCTCCTCTCAGTTTTTTGGGGATCCTTTTGAGGCTGATCCTGCACCCTCCGCTGAGGGCCTAATCAGGGCTGTCTTAACTACTCTAAACATTCCCTTAGTTCAGGAGGTTCATTCTGACCCCTCTCATGTGTTCCAGGAGCCTAAAAATCCCCTAACTTACTTTCCACCTAACCCCACTCTTGACCGCCTTCTGTCTGAGGAGTGGAAATCCCCAGACAAGAAGCCATCTGTGTCCAAGAAATTTGCCAAGCTTCATCCCTTTTCTGAAGCTTTGCTTACTCAGTGGGTTCATCCTCCCAAAGTGGATGGTCCTGTTTCCAGGCTATCTAAGTCTACTGCCTTACCAGTCTCTGATGCCTCTGCTCTGAAGGACTGGACTAACAAGAAACTTGAGGTCTCCCTCAAGTCCATTTTTGCCACTGCTGGTTCTGCCATGTGCCCAGCATTTGCAGCAGCATGGGTGAATGGGCCATTGCGGTCTGGACTGAACAGCTCACTCGGTCTGTCTGTCAGGACGTGCCTACCTCAGATAAGTTGCACCTTCTTGCCAACATTTCTGAGGCACAGCATTATGTCTCTGCTGCCTTATTTAATGCCATCCTTTTGGTGGCTAGGGTTACCGCCATGTCTGTGGTGGCCAGACAAGCTCTTTGGCTCAAGATCTGGTCTGCTGACACTGCTTCTAAGAAAGCATTACTCTCCCTACCCTTTCAGGGTACCTTATTGTTTGGGCCAGATCTTAAGGATCTGATCAGTGAGACCACAGTGGGTAAGAGTACTCTCCTAACCTTGGTTCACAGGAAAAAATTGCCGCTTAAATGTAATGTGTATTTTCGTTCCTTTCAGAATGAGACATGTCCGGCAAACCAGACGGTTCCTTCAGCTCCACATACCTCCTCCAAGCCCAAACAACAATGGAAGCCCAAGGTCTCTTCCAGGCCCAAGGCTTCCAAACCTTTTTCGGCATGACTCGCCGAACCCTGGTCCGCACTCTGCTGTGGGTGGTCGTCTGCGACACTATCACAGCATTTGGGAGGGTTCAGTGGCGGACCTATGGGTTTTACAGGTGGTGACAGAAGGGTACAGGATCCCTTTCATCTCTATTCCTCCCTTTAATTTTTGTCCTTCTCACATGCCTCAGGGTGCAGTGTGTACATCTCTTACACGCCTCAGGGTGCTGTTCAGGCTGTTCTGCACAAGGATGTTCTAGAGCCGGTTCCAGTTCAGGACAGGGGTATGGGTTTTTACTCAAATTCCTTTGTGGTCTCCAAGAAGGATGGTGGTTGTCATCCCATTTTGGACTTGAAGGATCTGAATTCCTTTATGACCCGGACTCATTATCACCAGAAGTCTCTACGGACGGTGATTGCTGTCATGTCCCCGGGGGAATTCCTTGCTTCTCTGGATCTTCAGGACGTGTACTTACACAATTCCATTCATCCAGAGAACCGTCAGTACCTCCGGTTTGCCTGCAACACGGTACATTTTTAGTTCTCAACGCTTCCATTTGGTCTGACGACAGCTCCTCAGGTCTTCAACCGTGTCCTTGGGAGCCTTGGTGTCCATCCTCCACCGCAATGGCATCAGAGTTCCTCTGCGGAACTTCTTCATCAGCAGGTTCTGCAATGCATTCATGCTCTCACCCATCACGGGTGGATCATCAACTTGGACAAGTTCGATCTTATCCCATCTCAGCGTCTGGTCTTCCTGGGCCTTCTCTTCGACACTCAGAAGAGCATGGTGTTCCTCACGGACGAGGTGACTCACCAGATCACCCGCAGGGTTTCTGTGGTTTTGGCTCAGGATCGAGTTCCAGTCAAGAAGCTATCCTGTCTAGTGGGAAAATTTGTCTCTATCATAGAAGAGGTCCCGTTTGCCATGGTGCACACCAGGGAGCTCCAGAGGTTCTTGATCCAGGTGTTCAAGGGTCAACCGAACATTCTGAAGACATCCGTTTGTCTTCCTCTTCATGTGGAACTGAGTTTGTCATGGTGGCTCGACCTTTTCAACCTGCTGAACGGGAAGTCCTTCCTAGTATCCTTCTGGACCACGGTGATGACGGATACCAGCCTGTTCGGCTGGGGAGTGGTCCTGGGTCGCTTGAACACTCAGGGTCGGTGATCTCTGGAGGAATCCCTCCTTCTGATCAACATATTGGAGCTTCGGGAGATATTTCATGCCCTTCGACATTGGACATCTCAGGTGAAAGACTCTCCGGTCCGAGTGGAGTCCAACAATGCCACGGCCGTGGCTTACATCAACAAGCAGGGTGGAACAAGAAGTCTCGTCACTTGGTTAGAGGTCAAGGCTAGCAGAAGAACATGTTTCTGCTATATCCGCAGTGCACATTCCTGGAGTAGACAACGTCATGGTGGACTTCCTCGGTCGACACACAGTGGACAGCAGAGAGTGGGACCTACACCCAGAGGTGTTCAACCTCATTGTTCAGAAATGGGTGTCCTCATTACATCGACCTGATGGCGACAAGACGCAACAGGAAGGTACTGAGGTTCTGCTCTAGGTGGAGAGACCCTCTAGCTCTGGCGGTAGATGCGATGTCCATTGCTTGGTTATTCCCTCTGGCCTACATCTTTCCTCCCCTCTCAATGCTGCACAGGGTGTTACTGAAATTACAACTGGAGCGTTGTCCAGTTATTCTGATTGCTCCGTACTGGCCTCATCAGTCTTGGTTTCTGGAGCTCTTGGATCTGTCAGTGGCGGAGCAATTCCGACTCCCTTACCATCCGTATCTTCTTCTACAGGGTTACCTGTGGAAAGAGGATGTTCATCAGCTAGCTTGGATGGCTTGGAAATTGAATCCTCAATATTGAAGAAGAAAGGATTCTCCTCTGATGTGGTGGCTACTATGCTCAGTGCCCGCAAACCTGTTTCTTCCAAGATCTACCATCGTGCCTGGTCAACCTTTCTGTCTTGGAGTGCTGACAAGGACCTGTCTCAGGATTTTGATCTGCCTACCGTTCTGGCCTTCTTGTAGGACGGTGTGGATAAGGGCCTCAGTTTGAGTTCCCTTAAGGTTCAGACTTCTGCCCTCTCTGTTTTCCTTCAGAGGCGCTTTGCCATCCTTCCTGATGTCAGTGTTTTTTTCCAAGGCGTTGCTCATGCTCGTCTTGCTTTTAAGATTTCTGCTCCTCCGTGGGATATTAACTTGGTTTTGGGCATTCTTCAGCGCCCCCCATTTGAGTCTTTGGCTACTATTCCTCTACGCCTCTTGACGTGGAAAATGGCCTTTCTCCTGGCGATTGTGTCTGTCCGCTGTGTCGTGGAGTTACATGCTCTGTCCTGTAAACCACCCTATTTGGTGTTTCACAAGGACAAGGCGGTGCTTCACACTTCTCAGGAGTTTCTCCCGAAGGTGGTGTCTGAGTTTCACATCAATCAGGACATTGTGGTGCCCTTTTTCTGCCCTGACCCCACCTCTGACAAGGTGAGGGATCTCCACTTGTTAGACGTGTTGCTTTGTCTCAAGTTTTATGTACATCGCACTGAGTCTGTCAGGCAATCAGACGCATTGTTTGTCATTACTGAGGGTCCTAGGGCAGGAAGACCTGCATCCAAGTTGACTATTGCTTCTTGGATCAAGTCCACTATTCATAAGGCTTATGAGCTGAGGATGAAGCCTGTCTTTTTCAGGGTCACGGCTCATTTTACAAGATATTTCGGGGCCTCTTGGGCTTACAAGAATCAGGCCTCCGCTGATCAGTTGTGCAAGGTGGCCACTTGTCTGTGCACACCTTTTCAAAGCACTACCTTGTTGATGTGCTGGCATCGGCTGACGCCAGCTTTGGGAGGAAAATCCTGGAGGCAGTCTTGCTTGTATAGATTTTCCTTTGGTTCTTGGTGCTTCCTTCACTTTTGAGCCCTGTTGGCTCTAGATCAGTGTGCTGTTTAACAGTTCCTGGGATGTTGTTACCCCTGTTCAGTGTCCGTTGACACTTCATTGTTTTGTTGGGCTATCTCTGATCTGCTGGTTCATATATGCACTGGTGATTTTGGGGGCCTTGCGCCTGGTCCTTGCCTTACTTCCCGCCTCTGGGAAACTCAATG
The DNA here is from genome assembly GCA_037306005.1 of Rhinophrynus dorsalis. Classification (NCBI taxonomy): domain Eukaryota; kingdom Metazoa; phylum Chordata; class Amphibia; order Anura; family Rhinophrynidae; genus Rhinophrynus; species Rhinophrynus dorsalis. The sequence continues at coordinate 295,808,195 of CM074718.1, forward strand.
GTTGGACATCTCAGAGTTACCAGTAACCTGTATTGGATGCCAGAGAAAAGAGGATTTTAGTCTTACCTGTTAAATCCTTTTCTCTTAGTCCATACAGGTTACTGGTCTCCCATCTTGTCAAGAGACCATTCTTGGCTCTCCTGTAGCAGACTGTGGGAGTCCTTCGGGGTCTTGCTCACAGGAGTCTTCCTTTCCTTCACTATCTAGTCAATAGTGTCTCAAATCTTTCTGGAGCTGGTTGGCTAGCTGCAGCCAAGGAGGGAAGGTAGGCTCCACCCCCTGCATACAATTCTAGAATTGTTCCTGCCTACTTAAAGGGGCAGATCTCCTACCCAGAGTTACCAGTAACCTGTATGGACTAAGAGAAAAGGATTTAACAGGTAAGACTAAAATCCTCTTTTTGACTGAAACAAATGCAGATTTTTTTTTTTTTTTTTTTTACAGTAAGGGTGGAAAAGCTATGGAGATTTTTGTGACAGTTGAATTCAAAGCAGATAGTTTTGTGTTCCAGGGAACATTCTAACTGCCATTTGGAGTCAGGAAGGAATTTTTTACCCACTTGAGGCTTAATTGGAAATGGCTTCAATGGGATTGTTTTGCCTTCATCTGGATCAACAGGAGTGATTTGGCATGGGCTGGACTTGATGGACGCCTGTCTCTTTTTCAGCCTCATCAACTACGTTACTTTGTATGATTACAGGTACCTAGTGAAGACCAAAGGATGCAAACCCCAGTAAAATAGGTAGTAAAGGCCAGCTTTCACTTTGGCTGCAACCTGAGTACTCATGCAAAAGGCATGGTAAAAGAGAACCCCAAGTTGGGAACTACAAGATAAGGCAGATGACTGACCCCACTTATGAAAGGGTAAGAATCTCCCTCTGTCTCACTCTCTCAGCTTTTAAATCTTATCGCAGTTTCAACTTTGGCTGACTTATGCTTCCACATGGCCGATCAGTCAGAGCCTTCGTGGCTGGTGCTTAGCTACTTTGGAGTGAAACATAGATCCGGGTGTCCTCAGCATACTGGTGAAAGACATCCCTAGATGCCTCATACATGCACGCCCACACACACGCAACAAACTGGGACCTTGAGAAATCCCCAAAGAGGGTGGACTGAACCCGCTACCAACCTCCTGGACCTTACCCTACAGTCACTCACATTTGCAGATGGTCACAGTAGACTGCTCTAATAACATACATGGTTAAAGTATCCCATCTCCATACACACTCTCTCGGAATCCTGGCTGATCGTACAAAAAGGATGAAACAATATCTAAAGTGATAAAATATTTATTAAAATATACAATTGTATAAAAAAAACAATCACCCAGCTAAAGCATTTTGTGGCTCACAAGCCACTTTTCAAAGCTACAGGCTAAAGAAACAATAACATTGAGAGCAGCAATACATTACTACTTATATAAAAATCCTAAAATGTACCCATTGGTTGTTTGACTCAAAAATTCCTCCCCAGTGGGATTGAAATGGTCTCCATCGTATGTGGGAAGTGAGAGATGGAAATAGGTCAAAATGAAAATTGTAAATAAATACAATTTTCTTCTTCGGAAGTTGAAGAGACAGAAGCTGTTCTACCCGTCAACAGGGGGAGGGTAAATCAAGAGAATGATTTACAAGTATTTGATACAGTTGCAAATAATAAGCTATATAAATGGTAAACCTATAACAAATATATATAAAAACATAAAGAGAAGATTCTGAGATATATATTAATGAGGAAATACCATATTCATAAAATAAATGGATAATTGCTGATAGAATATATTGTATTCCCAAAATCCATAAAAATATCGAGACCACCGGGACATCCAGTCATTTCTGGTATGCGGTCATTAACCAGTAATTTATCTCACATAATAGACCATCACTTACAACTATATGTGCAATCACTACCATGCTATACAAAAGGCTCTTTCTCTGTCCTCCAATATAGATTACAGGTACAGTGGGGAGGCGACGGCTCCTCCCAATAGGCTGGAACAATTCTTCAAGAATTGCAGGGGGTGGAGCCTCCCTCTCCTCCATAGCAGGCTACCTAGCTGCTCCGCTCCAGTTAGATTTGTTCCATCATCCTGGTAGGAAGGCTGTGAACAGTTCTACTTAGTTTTTAGGTATTTTATTATTTTCCTTAGATATGTGGTGTTAACATTCCCCATTTGGTGGATTACCATTACTGGCTTCCCCTTGGTGGATTACCCAGTTTACAGGAGCTGGTGCTGACGTTTTCAGCCCTGGGAGAGAACCATGTAAACCATGTCTCTCTCTCCAGAGGGACTCTCTCTGAGGCTTCTTCCTTACAGTGGTAATTTGAAGAAAGACCTGCAAAAGAGGTTAGCAACACTTTGAGTGCCGTGGTCCACTTGTCCCACAGCTCCCTTCTGCACAAGGGTTTAATTGGAGTTGTCTGTAACTCCTGCACTCGTGTTGGGTACTTTTAGTTCTGTCTGAGAGTCTTTGGAGCATTTTGAGCAGTTTTGTGGTAGTTGAACCCCTTCCCTGCCAGTATTTTGGGCTGTGGAGGGACTCCTTCTTCTTTTTTCCAATGTGTAGTGATATGTATTCATGGTTCTTAGTGTTAATGTGTGTTTTTACACTTTTTAGACATTTTTACTTTAGATGTTATTTTTGAATTCTGCATCTTTAAGGCACGCTTTACTGCATCACCGCAATTCTCCATTGGTCTCTATGGGACAGGCATATTGGGACATATCTCTGCAACCGCTCTGTGTTCCGAGTTGAGAGACTGCTCATTTTGTTTGTCTACTCTTGCCTAACTATACAGTGAAGGAATTCAGTGTCTTGGGGACCTTGGGGAGATTCGGTTCTGGTGTTTGTTTTTGATTTGTTCCCTTTGTAGTCACCATTTTGTTTTTCCTCTCTACCGAGTATCATATGCAGGGCTTGGTCTCCTCAACTCACCTCCTCAGGTTAATCCTTCGCTTGCCAGATAAGTGTGCTTTAGGCTTTCTGGGGTGAAATCTGTAATGTGGGTGACAATATTTAGGTCTTCCTTTACTATATTGACACTGTATTCTTGTACTGTGTCGAATCCACTAGGTCATGGGGCTTGGCCTAAGGCTAAGGACTCAGGGACGTCTTTGACCCCCCTTATGTACTGTTCCTCATGCCAATCAGGGCTTCCCATGGGTTACTCTGGTCACTTATGCCCTTCATGCGCTGTGGACCCTGCGTCTCCGCCAGGGCCTTCCAGTCATGATCAAGAGCCACCTTAGGTCAAGGACTTAGAGTCCTCTATGGCACAGTTTCCACTCTCTATTCCAGGGGTTTTTCAGTCCTGAGACCTCCCACTTCTTTCAGATTTGTGGCCCCTAAGGCCCCTGGCATTCCTGATCTATCTGATTCTTCCCTTAAGGATTCAGATGGGGATTCTGAAGATGGTGCATGTTCTGAGGATGCTTCTTTCCAATTTCATGGTGACCCTTTTGAAGCTGACCCTTAACCCTCTGCTGAGGGTCACATTAAGGCGGTATTAACTACCTTGAACATTCAATCTACTCCTGTAGTGTCTCAGGCTACTTCTGACGTCTTTCAGAGGCCCAAGAAGTCCTGTACTGTTTTTCTGCCTAAGCCCACTCTCGATCAAATCATTTTGGATGAGTGGAAGACTCTTGACAGGCGTCTGGCCTTGTCTGAGATTTTCTGAACTGTATCCCTTTTCTGAAGCTGCCTTGGTGCAGTGGTGTACTCCTCCACAGGTTGATTCCCCCATTTCCAGGCTCTCTAAATCCACTGCTTTGGCAGTTGCAGATGCTTCAGCTCTTAAAGGGATAGTAATACTTAAAATGTAAAAAAAAAAATATGTTGTAAGGTTTATCCCCCTGAGTAAAACAAGAGTACTCCCACTGCTGAAAGGTGTTTCATTCAAAAGTTATTAATTTTCAAAGTTGAATTTTTTAGGTACAGTATCACAGTGGCCTGAAATTGTACAGTGGCGCTATTGCTACATGATCCTATGGACAGCTCTGGTCCTGGGACCAGAAATCTCCATAGGATGGTGTAGCAACAGCCCCACTGTACAATTTCAGGCCACTGTGATATTGCACCTAAAAAATTCAACTTTGAAAATTAATAACTTTTGAATGGAACGCCTTTCAGCAGTGGGAGTACTCTTGTTTTACTCAGGGGGATAAACCTTATAACATATATATATTTTTTTTTTTACATTTTAAGTATTACTATCCCTTTAAGAATGTAACTGGCAAAAAGTTTGAAGCTGTCTTGAAGGCTAATTTCACTGCCATTCGTGCGTCCTTGAGACCCACCCTGGCTTCTGTCTGGGTCAGTAGGGCCATTGTTGATTGGACTGAACAGCTGCTGTTCACAAAGCTGCGCCAGAAGCGGACCTTTTATCCCTTTTGGCCAACATTTCTGAGGCAGAGCACTATGTTTGCTAACTCTTCCTTTGACGCTGTTAGGCTTGAAGTTAAGGACACAGCCTTTTCTGTGACTGCTAGGCATATGCTCTGGCTGAAGATCTGGTCTGCTGAACTGATCTCTAAGAATTCACTGGTTTCTCCTCCTTTCCAGGGTACTTCACTTTTTGGTCCTGAACTGAAGAACCTCATCAGTGAGGCCACTGGGGGTAAGAGCATGTTGTTGCCTCAGGTTCCTAAACGTAACCTTCAGACGAAGAGACATTTTCTTTTTTGTCCCAAACAAGGCAGAGTGAACCAGGTGGCTCCTCAGGCCCCGCCTTCCACCCCCAAGCCCAAACAGCAGTGGAGGTCCAAACACTCCTCCACCAAACCCAAAACCACCAAACTTTCTTCGGCATGACTTGCCGAACCCTGTTCCATGTCCAGTGGGGGGGGGGTCGCCTGCAACACTTTTGAGTATTTGGACAAGCACTGTTGCGGATCAGTGGGTATAACAGATGGTTTCAGAAAGCTACAGGATTCCCTTCAAATCCCTACCCCCCTTCAGGTTTTTCCCTTCTCTCTCCCCTCAGGGACAGAAGCAGCTCAGGTTTTTCAACGGAGCTGTCCTGTCTCTCTTGGACAAGGGAGTTCTAGCCCCAGTTCCTCAGCAGGAGAGAGGTTCAGGCTTTTATTCCAACCTTTTTGTCGTTCCCAAGATGGACTCTGGATGCCGTCCTATCCTGGACCTTAAGGCTCTTAAAAAATTTGTGGTCAAGATACATTACAAGATGGAATCCTTGCGTTCTGTCATAGCAGTGATGTGTCCAGGGGAATTTCTGGCATCTTTGGATCATCAAGATGCTTACCTGCACATTCCTATGCATCCCGAGAGTCAGCAGTAACTCAGGTTTGTATTTGAGTAGATCACAAAAGGGCCAAGATGACCTGTGTCTTGGGCAAATTCAATTTATAATGAGTATATATTATATATCATTATTGCTTCAAGAACCGCAGGAATCGAATTCTCAGGAGAAGTCAATGTATGAATAACATCGTCTGCATAAAATTTTATCTTGAAAAATCTGATTGTTATTGTCAATTCCCCTATCTCCTCTGCTCTCCTAATTAAGGTAGCTAATGGCTCAATTGACAACTCATAAAACAGGGAAGCCAATGGGCACCCATGTCTTGTGCTGTTTTTAATATAAAAAGAGGTTGATTGTAAAGACCTTATTTACCCTCTATCTGATTGAACAGTATTACCAATATTGGAGAGATCAGCGGGTCCAGAATTGTATAAAACAAAGCGGGAAAATCCATCTGGGCCTACTCATTTCCCCTTCTTTAAAGGGATAGTAATGTTTTATAAAAAAAAAAAAGCAGCTCTAATTAATCATCATAGTATTTGGACTTTGGAGACTGTTATTTCAATTCTGTCAGAGTTGTAGTTCAAGAGTAATTCAATGTCAAAGTGTCCCCCTCCCTCCCCTTCTACTGATGTAACACTGCTCAGCCAGAGCAGAAGGGAGGTGCCCAGGTACATTATAGAGAGGGACAATCCTCAATTAAGATAAGGGAAAAAACCTGAAAAACTTGTCAAGGGGGGCAGGGCTTTCATTGTTCTCATAGGAAGAAGATTGTCGCCTGCTGTTATCTGTCTGGTCTATGGACTGCATTCCACATCTGAGAAGAGATGGCTTACACTAGGTAAAAGGGGCGGGAGGGGAAACTTTGCTTGTGAATATCTCTCAAACCATAAATGTTTGAGAGATAAGACTTATATCGTTCTTCATGTTTTTTTAATGCCTACAAAATACCGTAAAGATAAAACAAAGTATTACAATCCCTTTAAGTACAATATAGCATTCTCAACCTCCTCCAAAGAAAAAGGTTGATTAAGAATCGCTAGTTTCTCATCCAGTATTTTAGGCAAATCTAAATTACAAAAAAAATCTTGTATCTGAGATCTAGGAACAGCCTCCCTCTTGAGATTATATAATGATTTATAATACTCCCTAAAGGCATCTGCAATTTGTACCGGATCCAAAATTGTTTTGTTATTAACCATAAGGTTTTTTTAAAACTCTGCCTTTCATTCATCAGTTTAATTTTATTAGTTAAAACTTTATTCACCCTATTACTGTTATGACACCATTTTTGCTTAAAAATGAAAATAGCCTGTTTTAAACTATCATCAAGTTTAGTCTTGATTTTGCATTTAATATCGCTTATTTCATTCGCTATAGTTAAATAAATTAGCTCCATATATAATCTTTAAAAGCTAGTGAGGGCAATATATGTTAGATATTGATTTTTCCCCTCTGTTTCCTGGTAAAGACATCTTCCTTTATCAGGTAACCCCTTATTGCTCATTTCAGGGCAGCCTAAGGATTCAGAAATCTCATCGTTTATCATTAATCTTCAAAAACTGTTTATCCTCTTTATATAAATCTTTCCTAGCTATCTCTGTTATTAGATTGTACCCTTTTAATCTCCAGTCAGATCTAACTTTATATTGGAAATTATTTTTTAAAAGTGCAAAAGACTGGGGCATATTCACTCCATGGAAGTACCCTCTCTTAGGTGCGTTGATCTAGTAAAAAACATCCTAGAATATGAGATGTCTATTAGGAAAAAATGTAAAGTCTTTTTCAAAAGGGTGTTGAGTCCTCCATATATAGAAAACTTTTCTTGACATACAATTATTTAATTGTTCCACACAAGATTTTAGTTTAAAATCCACCTTATTTACCTTTACTGAACTTTTTATCTAAACACAATTCATGTCCACTACATAGATTAATATTCCCTTGATGGTTTTTTCAAACTTTGTTATTAACGACTTTAACAGTTTAACTGGAAAATTATTTGGGGCTTAAAAATTTACTAACATATAAATCAAATAATTCAACTTACAAACCAGAATAACATATCTACCATTAATATCCACTTCATGATATATATATTTGAACTTTAATTCTTTTGAAATAATTATAGCCACCCCTCTCTTTTTTACTAGTTGTTAGACCACCGGGAATTTTTTAAACTGCCAATAAGATACCCCTTTAAGATCCCAATGGGCCTTGTGGGCAAAACAAACATTAATCTTCTCTTTGTACAGCATATCATACAGATAGACCCTTTTTGTGGTGAATTTAAGCACTGAGTATTACTAATGACTAACTTAATACTCATAATAATACATAGATAACCCCATAGTGCCTTGACTCCTAAAACTTTGTCCATTAATGTAGGCCAGTGCTTCAAGGACCTACTACACTCACTACTCCCAATCATTCCTTTCATTCTTCTGAGATCTCTATAACTCTGAACTCCCCAGACAGAGTACAGGCAAGTGGCGGAACAACATACAAGAGAAAACAGCTTAAACATATAAATTATTTACCCCAAAACTTGAGACTTTCAATCTTCTCCATGCTGGGGGGGAACATTCATGCACTGAAAAACCAATGCACCCAATGATCCCCCGGCACTACCCGAGGTACACCATGGCCGGCTTCAAACAATATATTAACATAACCCATGTAACGATTCATCGCAACTCATTTCCAGAGGAATAGTGAGGTATCCGACATTGCCCCACCAGGACCCCACCCTCCCGGATGAGCTACAATGCTCATACCATCCCCAAAGCCCCCTGGAGGCAACTTGGACACCCCTACCATTACCAGTTAACATCCATTACCAATTAAGACCCACTCATTCCCCCACTGAGCCAAGGGAAAGACCCCCGCCACACCAAACACTGGCATGCTGGGCATCCCCCGAGGGGCCCAGAGACCATAACAGAGCCCCCTCGCAGTAACTCCCATTTCTCACACAACTTCACTCCTCCAGAGAACCATCATCCAGTCCCCTCATTTAGTTTCACTCACCAAGTGCAACATCCACCAATATAAATAAGCCTGAACTTGTTAATAACTGAAATCCCAAATTATGGAGTGACCACCTTGCCTCCCATACATCCAGAGGAAATGGAGCACCTTAAATGTGGCTTCCATCCCCCATAGACCATAAAGGCGAGTCTGACCGCCCCACATCCTCAAATCATTCAATCAACAGTTAGCCACTTATACCAAATTACCAATTTTACCCCTTAAATAACCCCTTTTATGTGCCTCTCATATCAGTGACATAAAGCATCACCATCAGTGCCTCCTAATTCCTATGTATTTAATGAAATACAAAATTACGGAGTGCCCAAACCATTCACTCTATCCCTTCTCTATCCAAACCACACCTAATAGTTTAATTTGCCTAATTTACTCAGGTCTCTAATGCTATCACTCTTTAATTCCAACTCATTCAGTCCTATGTTACCTGCAGGTAACTATTCCTACTTTAACCACCAAAGTGTGGAAACCTTTTTGATAACAAGCTTTTACCACTACCATCTGTTGAGCGGGAAGCACCATGCTCAACTTTACATTGGACTGGAACATCTCAGCCAAATTAGAATCACAAAAAAATGTAAACATTATCTTTACATTACCCCCAATTCTTAGCCTTAAATATGTTCGCCCCTCCACCCACTAATAAATCAACCACCTATTAAATACAAAAAAAGACTGCATTTTTAAACCCCCACATCTAGCACCCCCCCTTGTCTAGGGAAGGGACTGAATGCTTAACCGCATCAAACAGCATACCCCCATATTACTACCCAAGTATACCAAGTTGAGGCAGTTTATCTATTGCAGAGGATGAATCATCAAAATAATACTCAGACTAAAACAAAAAAAGAAAAACAGTAGGACTATTACCAGCACTCATCCTCCATTATCAAAAAATAATCACATAATCAGTAGTATATAATAATATAATTTATTAGTAACATCTCAAAAGTAAACTAATAAAAAAGCAAGACTGAGTTCTTAAACCCACAACATCCCCCAGGCTTCATATGGTGAACATACCCCAAGACACCACCTACCTAATCCATACTCTCCCCCCTATATATAAAAACACAAAAAACACTGACACCAGTGTGAAAGGCTAAACAAATAAATATCATGAAAAATTATGTGGAAAAATAAAAGATGACATGTGGACATGGATGAATGGAATGAATGATGAAGCCTGGGGGATGTTGTGGGTTTAAGAACTCAGTCTTGCTTTTTTATTAGTTTACTTTTGAGATGTTACTAATAAATTATATTATTATATACTACTGATTATGTGATTATTTTTTGATAATGGAGGATGAGTGCTGGTAATAGTCCTACTGGTTTTTCTTTTTTTGTGTTAGTCTGAATATATTTTAGGACTAAAGCACCCTATGTATGATATGTATAGTTATTTCCTCATATATGTTTATACTTGAGTAGTGCTTTTTTTTTTTCTTCTCTTTTTTATAGTTTTTTTTTTTTTATCAAAATAATACACCTGATTCTCGTGTGTCAGGCTCGGCCTAGTTGAAAACAACCATTTATACTGAATATTTTTATCTTTTAACCATGTGGTTACTTCCCTAAATCTGACTCTGTTGTTTCTTGTGGCCAAAAATAGATCTGGGTATAAAGCATTATCCTTATATAAATCTAACGGAGGCTTAGACCTAAATTCTCTGAGCAACAAATCTTTTACATAGGATTTGTTAAAACATAGTACAATATTTAGTAGCAAAAAATGAATCTGCCGGTATATGTTTAGGGAGCCTGTGAATACTGTCAAAAAGAGGTCTTCCCAGTTTCTCTCTCTTAACGTAAGTCTTTACAGAACAAAGTCTTTACAGAACAAAGTCTTTACAGAACAAAGTCTTTACAGAATGTTTCAAGTTGATCCCAGGAAACTTCTTCAGGTGCAATGCAAATTCTTACATTTTTCCTCCTTGAGCATTCTTCTGTATCAGCCAGTTTAAGCTCTGCCTTACACAGGTCCTCTTATAGAGTCCGTTCTGTTGATGTACCAAATCAAGATCTTTCCTTCGTAGTTGAAGCTCTTTAATCTTCTCAGCTAGATTTCCAGAAATATATGCAACTTCTTTTTTCAACTCCAGCATGTTGACCTTAAAGTTCGGGTTCATTTTTTCACGAAATCCTTCCAGGGCCTGAGACAACATAATATGTGTGATACCAGTAGGTGGATTAGGTTCGTTCTTTCCAGGATCTATAATACTCCCATCTGGTGATATTGATGTTTCCTGTAGGGATTTCCTGCCACTATTGGAACATTTTGGAGAATAGTAGCCAATTATTGACCTGGAATTTTAAGATTTTTTCTTGTCCTTTTTAGGAGGCATTATGAAGAAATCAAACAGGCAATTGTAGCAACAGTCTGATACCAAAAATAAGAGTTCTGATATAGAGTGAGTGCTTTAGTCAGATAGATCTTTCCAGCTCAATTCAAAAGGATATCTTTAAAGATATGATTTTAATCCTTTACACTTCAGCCATAGTTATAATGGGAATGGAATCACTACTCCATGTATTATTAGCTGTTATCTAGTATTATCCAGTGCTATTCCCCATTTCAGATCACAAAGCAGCATCTCACACAGTATATAATAGTGCATAATTGTCTATAACAAATGCTGTTCAGAAACACTGTTCAAGCACTATTCAGGAATATATATTGCTGTATATATAAATCTTCCCATATTCCATGTTTCAGACTTATTACTCTCCTTCTCTCTTGCACATTTAAGTCCCAGAAATACTCATATTCATTAGGGCAGATTACATGGGTGCCTATGACCAGCAGCTGAACAACATTCATTTCGAGGGGCATGGGTAATCCTACGATCAACATTTTCCCATTTTTTTTTCCTTATTCCCAGTGTTCAATCCGCTCCTCAGTCTCCTCCACCTCTCCTTCAACACTGGCATGGGCCTCCAAGTTGTAAATGGGCCTCCATTACTATACAATCTGCCTGAGGAAATCTAGCTGGGTAAGGAAAGACACAAATCTCCATTAAGGTTTTGTGTGCATGTACTGTGTCCAAATATTGTCGCTGCAGTGAACCAAAACCCTGCTCTTCTTTGAATACTCAGTGCTCTTATGTCCTTCAGCCCAAAACAGCTTAAACATATAACTTATTTACCCCAAAACTTGAGGCTTTCAATCTCAATGACATGCACACCCCTGCAAAGTTGAGAGAGGGCTAAAAGAAACAAAACTGCTGATTTGGTACAGTGGAGTTAGTAAAAGAGGCCTGGGACCTCTGCTGGGATGCCTACCACCTCTTCCAGAATGCCTGGCATACCCATGTACTACCCTCCCCCCCAACAGCCGCCTGTTAGCTTCACATGCATTTCTGTCCCCATTTCAGATCACCTCTCTAGTGGAAGGAGACAGGCTGCTGGAGCTAATAGCATTAAATCTCTGCATTGCTGGTAGAGAAGAGGAAGTTCCAGCACCTTTTGGAGGTACCACAGGGGGAGATGGTGTGTCATGGAGAGATGGCTCAGCTGGTTAAGACACCAGTTGTAGAATCTGCTAAGACCATGAGGTTTCAGGTTCTAGTCCCGGCAAGGTCAGCTCAGCCTTTCACCTTTCTAAGGTAGATAAAATGAGTCCAGGACATACTTGAAAATGAGAGACAATCTCTATGTATTCTTCCTGGTAAAATACTTTCACAAAAAAAAAAAATATAAGCACAAGTATAACAATTCTGGCAAATACTATGTGTATCAGACATCACATTTAACTCCTTGAATGCCAGAGAGGTGACCAACCCATTACTTTGCAATGAGTTTCCAACAACTTGGGCACTCAAAGGGTTAATAATATAAATTCCACTTTTAAATCACTCACATATGGGGAATTACTTCTTAGATGCAATGCGCTACAAATACATGAAACCTCTGCTGGGGTGGTCTGAAAACATTGTAATATCTTATAAGCATATGCCTGTAGTTGTGCTGTCTTCCACTCAAGCCTCATATGTTAACACCTTGGCTGCCAGCGTGGTACGCAACGCATTGTACAGCAATGTATTGCATAGCTCTGTGGCACTCAAAACTTTCATAGTGGACAAGTGCCCTGTACTAAGGAGCTTTAGCTGCATGTGTGCCTTTTTTACCTTCACTTTCCTCTTTTGCTGAAACTCTGTTATAGACATAAGCCGCCAAAACATGGCCGACTTACACCGCCGACACACTTTGTAGAACCCATAAGGTGTGATGAGACTGCCCTGGCCAGGCTACAAATTGTACTTTATGAGCTACATGTCACCACTACAAGATGAGGGACACAGAGCACTGGATCATGAAAACAGCGGGAGATTTCATAGGAGTCAGGATGTCATTGATTAATCTTTACACTGCTGAGATGCATTACTCTCCTATTCATTATGTTGCAGGTGTACGTAGCTTCCTTAAACCATTCAAATTGCACTTTTCAACTTTTTCCTGCTGATGTATAACTATGAGTGTAAGATGGCTTTTAACTTTGTCAGTTAGGAGGAGATATTGAAATCTCCTCCATACAGCTTCTGCAGCATGTTCACTGGCTGCGATTTTGACCGTAGTGCCCAGCCCTGCCCACTCCTGTCAAAATCTCCACAAGGAGATGTACTGGCAGAAGAAGTTGAAAGCCATCGTACATACATAGTTATCAGTCATAGCAACAAAACTACAGAAAAAAGAAAGGGGACAGAAAAGAAAATCTCCTGAAAGCACCAACCCCTCTCCTATATTGTGACGTAGTGAGGTCAATCAGATATGTAGAGATAGGGAAAGGCCAAAATAAAATCAAAGATAAAAATTAACCTTTATTAATTCCCTCAACTAAAAACAGCGAATTTTAAAAAACAAGACTGTTACAGCATATATGAATAGAGTAATTGAGCAAGATTCACTCTCACTACGATAATAGATATAATATCGCTCTCTACTCCTAATGTTTATATAAACTAAAATCCCTCTAATGATAAACTAGACTCCACGAGCACACATAGGTCATAGAATACTCTGAAGGTACTAAATATATGATATCCTACCTACCACCTTATCTAAAGTAGGAAGAGAGTGTGGCCGCAAAAGGTGATCACTCAAAAACAGAAGCAAATCGCTTCCAAAGCCCCAGCGGTTAAGTCCGCAAAAATCATTGTGTAATGGACCCGCTGGGTAAGTGATCGATATAGGCCAAAAAATTTTTAGAGAGAAAGAGAGAGAGAGAACAAAAGTGCTCTAGTATAAGTACATCAAAATGCTGGTACAATCAGAAAAACTGGCACACAAAGTCTGTGCCCAGTAACCCTGACGATCGTTTCGCCATGTGGCTTTCTCAAAAAGAGAAAGAGAAAGCCACATGGCGAAACGATCGTCAGGGTTACTGGGCACAGACTTTGTGTGCCAGTTTTTCTGATTGTACCAGCATTTTGATGTACTTATACTAGAGCACTTTTGTTCTCTCTCTCTCTTTCTCTCTAAAATTTTTTGGCCTATATCGATCACTTACCCAGCGGGTCCATTACACAATGATTTTTGCGGACTTAACCGCTGGGGCTTTGGAAGCGATTTGCTTCTGTTTTTGAGTGATCACCTTTTGCGGCCACACTCTCTTCCTACTTTAGATAAGGTGGTAGGTAGGATATCATATATTTAGTACCTTCAGAGTATTCTATGACCTATGTGTGCTCGTGGAGTCTAGTTTATCATTAGAGGGATTTTAGTTTATATAAACATTAGGAGTAGAGAGCGATATTATATCTATTATCGTAGTGAGAGTGAATCTTGCTCAATTACTCTATTCATATATGCTGTAACAGTCTTGTTTTTTAAAATTCGCTGTTTTTAGTTGAGGGAATTAATAAAGGTTAATTTTTATCTTTGATTTTATTTTGGCCTTTCCCTATCTCTACATATCTGATTGACCTCACTACGTCACAATATAGGAGAGGGGTTGGTGCTTTCAGGAGATTTTCTTTTCTGTCCCCTTTCTTTTTTCTGTAGTGTTATGTTTAATCTCATAGCACAACCTCCTTATTCTTAGGAATAACCTAGTAATACTATGATTCAGTGGTGCTTTTGAGATTACATAATAGCAACAAAACTAACTATAGAGCCACACCAAGGTATTAGTCTGAACAAAAGGATCAGACAACCCTCCAAGAGAATAAATAACAACCAGATGAAATACAGAAAAAAGTACATAAAAAACAGTCCATCTCCCTCCAAAAAAGGAAAATCCCCTCAGATGCTACAGCCAATAGTGTGTATACAAACATCCAAAGCGAAACCCTATAAATGGGCGCTGTACTAATCAGCTATTGCTCTGAGACAGATTAATAACAATATCAGTCTAAAAATGTCCAAGTCCAGCCTACTATATACAAACCTTTATCTTTGATGAATTTTAAGGAAATGGAATGGATGACAAGTGGAGGTTGTGATTAGATGGAGATGAATGATGTGTTACATCATATCGTCTTACATCACCACTAGTAGTAAGGTAGTTCCATAAGATATTCTTCGTGCAGCTCTTATCATATGGCCTTATTCCACAATAGTCAGAATTTCTACAAGAAAATAGAGCAACAGAAAAAAGTGATGTTTATTTAACAACTGCTAAAAACACAAAATATTGCACTTACAGGACAGCAGACAAATGAGCGCTCATCAACCGTCAGGATACCAGTAATACAGGATAATGTCCTTGATCCGTTTTATACTTCACTCATTCCGTCCCCGGATGAATTCTTCTCCTCAGTGTCCTTGACCTCACGGTTATCGCTAGATCTTTTAGTTGTTATAAGAGAGAATAGCACAGAATGGAGCACCAAATGTCCCTGTAAGGGCTAACAATAACGCCGGTGTCTGCGGTCCGGTTGAACAATAGAGACAATAGCATCTCCACACATATTGCGGGTTCAACTGCCCTGCTTCCTCAAGGAGAAAAAAAACAGAGACCTCTGCTGATGGGTTTATATAAATTTTGAACCTATACCCTAATTGGTTATATCAATTCCCTACCGCAAATATACTATAATCGCATAGGAAATACACTTCAATATACTTTAAAAAAAAAAACTATATTATACAAAACTATTGAGCCTACATTCTCTCTCTTCTAATTCAGGTCAAAGTATCAGTTCTTTGATGCTTGTATTTGTGTTTATTCCTTTTTGTGTCCTTATTTATATTCCTTTTTATCTTTTTTGGATCTTTTTTCAAAACAATAATCTCAATCTGTAAAGGAGATTTTTATAAAACATTTTGAATAATTAAAATGTCATTCTAAAGCAAAAATACAATTGCTATCAACAATAAAACATTTAAACACAATGGCGTACTCTACTCCCTACTACAGGAATGGAGACTGCTACTTATATCAATCTCTATTATTCTATGAAGGCTGACAGATCTATATAAATATTGAGATCCTCTGGAGACAATGTGTTCAATTCATATATCCAGAAAGTCTCAATATGACTTAATTTCTTAATTCTATTGCCACATTTCCTATTAATACCCACTTGATCTATGGCACAAATTGAGATGCCATTACTTCTATCATCCCCACATTCCTTACAGTGTTTAGGCAAGCTGTGATTCACATCCCCCTTCTCTATATTACAGAGGTGTTCAGTAAAACGGGTCTTTAATTTTCTCATTGTTCTTCCCACATATTGCATGCCACAACCGCATGGAACGTGGAATTGCAGTTTAGGAAGTACTTGATTTCATATTGCTTACCTGGATTCCACTTTTATTTTTCCTATTAGTTCCAGAGAGAGTTATATTATCAAAATAATAATGTGAGCAAGTAGTGCAGTCCTTTTTGCCACGTTTATACATTCCTCTAGCTTTCCCTAGAAACAACTTATCTGGGTTAGCTCATTTTGTTTTTTTAATCTTATGATATATATCACTCAGAGCCACTATTTCTTTAATACTTTTATTTTTTCTAAAAGAGATCCTAGGTTTATCCTCTATTCCTCCTAATACTGGGTCTTCTTTCAATAGATGCCAATGTCTGTTTAAAATACGTTGGACATAATGTGCTCCATGCTTAAAAATCATGCTCTGGGGGATGGTGTGGAGCCCCCTATAGCGTCTGTGGGATACAATGTTAGGAGACTTGAGGCACTCAAGAATGAGTCGCAACATGTAGAACCTCTGGCATATATTCATAGCAGAAAGAGATGCAAATACACATTTTATCCACATTGTAGCCAGGGAGAATATATGAAAGTATTTGATAAGCTTGTATGTAGTGATTTATCTAAGTCAGATCCTAAATCAAGACATAAACAGCATAATATGTCACTAAATGAGAGGAAAATCTTGGAGGAATTAAAACGAGATTTGAGCATTGTGATCAGGCAGGCTGATAAAGGGAGGGAGATATGTGTGCAGGATGCCAAGGATTATAAACAGGAGGCATTGAGACTGCTGAGTGATAGTGATACATATATTCCACTTGCATGGGATCCCACAAGGGAGTTTAGGAAAGAATTGAAAGCCTTGCTTACACCAGCTCTACATGAGTGATTCCAGAACAAGGAGGAATTTGTTTTTCTTCAGTGTCCCTCCCCGGCATTAGTATGGGGTATTGTCTCCACCCTTCAGCTGGGTAGGACTCCTCAACTGCTTTAAATATGTGCCTCCCCTTACTACCTTCACTTTTTTTTTGTCCTACCCAGCTGGATGGACGTGTTTTATTTTTCTCATCACATTATGGCCGCATGGTAATGCTGCCGATGAGTTGCACAATCTGGTTGCGCCAGGGATCCGTTTGCCGCATATAGCACGATGCTCTGATGCGACACACCATGTGTTACCTGCCTTCCTTGCCCTCTCAAGTATGGCATGCAGTCTTGGATGCCTTCCCTGCACTCGTTCAAGGTTCAGCACGCACGGAGGACTGAGTTCCTGACCTAAAACAGAAACTGGAAGTGACATTGCCTAGCCAGGTATAAAAAGTAAGCATTTTTTATGGGGAAAGGTTTAGTCTGTCATAATGTCTGCCTCTAAGAGTCAGAAAGACGAGGAGAAGGGCAGGGAAAAGGAGAAGCCTGCTTCTGACACCTCTGCGAAGGAGGATAAAGGTTCTTCCAAACCCAAATGTTGCCTCTCTTGTGATACAAAGCTCAGTTCCAGTAAATCTGGAAAATTATGCCAAAAATGTGTTAAAAAAGCAGCAGGGCAGGAGATGACTTCACAGTTCTCTAGTTTCTTAGCATTGATGAAAGTATCCATGCAGGACATATTTAAGGCCATGCCTTCCGTAAAAAGTCCACTTTCTTGTCCAGGAGAAGGGACTTCTTCCCGGTTGGAGGAAGAAAATATGGAGCAGAGTTTATTTGATCATGAATCTGAATTCTCGTCTGAGGAGGAAGGTGAATTAACAGATGAATCAGACTCAATTGGTCTGGATAAGGTTGATACTTTAGTTAAATTAGTCAGGAAAACCTTAGGCTTATCAGAAGTGCAACAGGATATGGATGTCATAGACACAGCTTTTCTGGGGATAAAGAAGGAAGTGCCTGTATTTCCTACACACCAATCAATCAATAATTGATATAGTTTATTCTGAATGGAAGTAGGGGACAAGTGGCCCAGTGTGCCTAGATATTTTTCAAAAATGTACCCCTTTAAAGAGGAGGACATTAAATCTTGGTTATCACCACCTAAGATTGATGCATCAGTTGCGCAACTGGCGAAGCTCACTACACTCATATTGGAAGATGGTTCCTCACTGCATGAACCCATGGAAAGGGAGTTGGAAGGAATCCTTAGGCGACAATTCACAGTCCTGAGGCAAAATCTTAAAGCAGCCACAGCAGTGGCTTGCCTAACTCGTACCATGAGGATTTGGTTATCCAATCTAGAAGAAAAAATTGAATCCAGTGTATCCAGATCTAAGTTAGTGAAGGAGGTTGCGGTCATGAAGTAGGCCACAAACTTTTCCTGCGACAGTTCTTTTGCTATCATTTGGCTTCTAGCTAGATCTTTTGCTCTATCGGTGGCCGCTAGGAGGGCTTTGTGGCTCAAGTCATGACACGCAGATACTCCTTCAATGAGTAAACTAGTATACTTACCCAGAACATTCTTATTCGGTGAACATCTGGAAGATATTATAAAAAAGGCATCGGGTGGGAAGAGCACCTTTCTGCAGCAAGAGTGCAGGCCCAGGTTTTCGCCTCCCAGAACATTGTCAACTAGAGCCAGGATGCCTTCCTTTCGGGAACAGCAGAAGTTGCAAGGAAGATCATATTATCAGAGGAGACAAGGATTCACCCATAACGCTAGAGGGGGCTATAGGAAAGAATTTTCCAAAAAGCCCCAAAATAAGAAGGAATTCCAATGAGGATGAGCGGGCCCTGACTCTGGATTCAGTTGGAGACAGACTGGGTCTTTTTCAATCAGCTTGGCAACATGTGGCAAGCCCAGACAGATGGGTGCAGCAAATCTTAGAGTCAAGTACCCGCTAGAATTTCACTATGTCCCAACTCATTGCCACTTTGTGAGGTCCAGGATTCTGCGAATCCAGTGAGAAGAGCAGCATTTATGGATTCTGTGCAGAATCTATTAAGCAACAGAGTAATAGTCAGTACCTGTGAATCTGCAGGGTTTTGGGATATATTCAGTCATATTTATAGTACCCAAGAGTTTGGGAGGATTCTGGACTATTCTGGGTCTGAAGTCATTGAACCAGCTTCTCAAGATCTCACATTTCAAGATGGAATCTACTGCAACTATCATGAAGACAGTTTTTCCAGGGGTGTTCATGTCTACAATAGAACTGAGAGATGCATACCATCATATCCCAGGCAAAGTCTCACACAGACAGTTCCTGAGGTTTGCAATAGGAAAGGAACATTTGCAGTTCAGGTCCCTACCACTTGGTCTGGCAACAGCCCCCAGAGTTTTTTTTCAAAGGTTCTTGCCGCAGCCCTTCAACCTTTAAGGAAAAAAGGGATCCATATTATATCCTATCTGGACGACATGATATTAGCAGAATCCCAAGACAAGGCAATCCAACACACCAGAGCTTCTCTGAAACATCTTCGCCAATTAGGATGGCTGATAAAAGAGAACAAGAGTCAGCTTCTTTCCTCCAAATCAATTACCTTTCTGGGATTACAGCTGAAGTCCCAGGCAAATACTGTATGCCTGACGGAGGACAGGATCAGAAGGATCACCAAAAGGGTGGGTCAGTTCAAAAGGAACCGGACCCATACATCTCAAGATTTCATGGAGATCCTGGGAAACTTATCAACAATACAAGTAGTACCTTGGGCTCATCTGCATATGAGACAGATCCAGCGCGATTCCTTGCAATTCTGGAACATAGATTCTGGGAGCCCATTTCAGAGAATACCCCTCTTACAGACAACACAAAAGGAGTTAATGTGGTGGCAGCAGCCGTCAAATCTAAGGAAGGGCTCAAGTCTAGAAGACCATGACTATGAAATCGTGACAACAGACGCCAGCCGAACAGGTTGGGGAGGAACTTGGAGAACTTGTCTAAGGGACATGGAAAGCCTCAGAGAAGGGTCTTTACATAAATATTCTGGAGGTAAGAGCAGTATGGTTGTGCATCCAATATCTACAAAATAATCTAAAAGGGAAAAGAGTGATTTTCTCTGACAATTTCCTGACAGTCATGTATCTAAAAAATCACAGCGGCACAAGGAGCCGCATTATTTTCAAGGAAGCAAGAAAGATTCTAATATGGGCAGAAAGAAATCTGAAGGGATTTTCAGCCACTCACATTGAAGGGAAAAACAATGTGGTAGCTGATTTCCTCAGCAGGAGTCCTGTAGTTCCACGGGTATGGTCTCTGAATCCTCTAGTATTTGAAAAGATATGTCTGCACTGGGGACAACCAGACATAGACCTCATGGCCACAAGGGAAAATACAAAATGCCCAGTCTTTCTATTCAGATAGAGAGATCTGGATGCTGCAGGAAAAGATGCTCTGAGACTTCCTTGGAATTACAGTCTGGCATACATTTTTCCAACATTTCCAATCCTCATGGATGTAATACAGATGATCAAAAAGTACAAAGCAAATGTTATTTTGATAGCACCAGATTGGCGCAAGAGACCTTGGTATTCTTTCCTGGTTACAATGTCAGTAGCACCTCCCTGGGAACTTCCAATAACAGATCACCTTCTGACCCAGGAGCCAGTTTGTCATCTCAACCCCAGTCTCCTACATTTGACGGCCTGGAGGTTGAACGGTTCATGTTGAAAGACAAAGGATTATCAGATACGATAATTGCTGGAAGAAAGAAATCTACCTCCAAGGTGTTTTCTAGGGTGTGGTCAACATTCTCTAGAATGTTCTTTAGATCCTTCCATCAATATCTCCAGAATATTGGAATTTCGGCAAGATGGTTTTCAAAAAGGATTTCGACCAGCATCCATCAGGATCCAAGTATCAGCCTTGTCGGCCATGTTAGCCATTCAATTGACAGAATACAACCTCTTTAAACAATATTTAAGGGCAATTTCCAAGATCAGGCCTACTATACATAGTATCATTCTACCTTGGGATTTGAATCTGGAAAGACCAGCTGTCTAAAGCAACCGCCTTTGAGCCTCTGCAAGATATTTCCTTCAAGAATCGTACCTTGAATTTTTGTTTTTCTAACGGCCATAACCTCGGCCTGTAGAATTAATGAGCTTCAAGCATGGGCGTCCGGAGGGGGGGGCAAGGGGGGCACTTGCCTCCCCCTACAATTACCCTCCTCCATTTAAATAAAGGGGCTAAATGGGCTGGCCTGGGGGTCATATTATGGCTTTGCCCCCCCTGGAAAAATGTCTACGGACACCACTGGCTTCAAGCCTTGTCCTGTCAGAGTCTTTTTTTGGTGTTTCATCAGGATAAAGTGGTCCTGAAACCCAAGCCATCTTTTAGAGGGAAAGTAGTTTCAGGGTTTCACCTGAACCAAGAGATTGTGCTTCCTTCGTTCTGTGCTAACCCTTCAGCAACCAAAGAGGTTCAGTTTCATAATTTGGACTTTGTTAGGGCCCTTTCAATTTACTTATCCGGGTCAGCAGAATTTAGCTCATCAGACTCACTATTTATGTATTTCCAAGGAAGATTCAGGAGGAAGGCAGCCTCCAAGGCTTTCATTGCCAGGTGGATCACTGAATGCATTAAATTGGCATATTTAGAAGCAGGGCAGCAGGCCCCCAAAAATCTCAGAGCCCATTCTACCAGAGCCATGTCCACTTCCTGGGCAAAGAAAGCAGAAGCTTTTTCTTCCAACATATGTAAGGCAGCTACTTGGTCTTCCATATCCACCTTTATAAAGCATTACCACCTGGATGTCCAGTCTTCTGCTGATGCCAAGTATGGGAGGTAAGATCCTTCCATGTTTTCATTGGTTATCCTCTCCTCCCTTCTCATGAGGTACTGTTTTGTAAGTCCCCATACCAATGTTGGGGAGGGACACAGAAGAAAAGAGAAATTATTCTTACAGTTATTTGTATTTCTTCTGTGTCCCAACAATGCATACCCAGCCCTTCTATAACATGTATGCATCTTGTGTTTCTGCAGCTTGGCCAAAAGGAAAGCAGAAGGTAGTAAGGGGAGGTGCATATTTAAAGCAGTTGAGGAGTTCTACCCAGACTACTTTTAACATCTGCCTAAATTGCACAAAAGCACTGTAGACCCCCCAGGAAGGCCGATAGTCTCTGGGATTCCAAAAAGCCAAGAATGCACTCAGGAACTCCCGTTATTCATAGTGTATACCATATAATAGAAAGAAAAAATGTATCTAAGTTCAATACGTTTATTAAAATAATGCAAATATAAAACAGACAAATGCGCACTCACAATAGCCAAAAATGGCAACAAGCATCTCGGGGTCCCAGACCCTCTTACTGGTCTTGGTGCCACCAAGCGTCTCTGCTCTGGTATTTTCTGACCTCTTTAGTCTGTTCTGTTTACTCCCTATGACTCCCACAGTGTAAGTCCTTTCCACTGTTGTTTGACAATAGGGATATAGGCAAGGGAGGCACTGGAGACTGCAAATGAATGGGGAATTCTAGTGGGGGACTGGGGATGGGACCAGCATTGTGTGAGTGCTCGCAAAATATACAGCCAGCCAAACGCGTTTTTGACGTCATACAGCCGCCTTCTTCAAAGGCTAAGGTATAGGACGGTGGCCACGTGTTTCAGCTTGTGGCTTTGGGTGAATTAATTTGGAGCAAAAGGTTTCACAATAACAGCTGTGTTAACATCAATGTAGTTATGAAGAAACTGCAAACTCACATACCATGTGCTTTGTACAAAATGGAGTCCCAAACCATTTGGCTATAGAACAAAAACACAGAGTTAGGGCCCATCAAAATGTTCACACTACACAGACACAAACATAATTATTGGAAGCAATATGCATTTGCAAACAAAAAACAAAAGCCAGCCCATTAATTATAGGATATACCCAGAGAAGTTTGTCCTAATGACCAATACCACAATTAACATAATAACACCCCAGTACTAGCAATAAGCAATAATATTTAATAACAAACAATAATATTAACAATACACTGTATATTATCAAATATATTCTAGCTAAACAATTACTTACTGCAGTGCAAATAAGACACATAATACAACAATTATAGTAGAAAACACTGTACGTTGGTTACTTGGGGTATTTTTCCTAGAAATATTGTATAAAGAAACAATAAAACAAGAGAGGGATACTTAGCTAAACAATCCTGGGACAGGAGGTAGGAAAAGCAGGCCTGGGGAACTGGATAAAGTCATGCTGGAGGTCTGGGTAAGGCTCTCCTCTGGAACAGTTCTTGGGCCTACATGGCCTGACTGGACCCCCATCCATCGCTCTCTGGCTCTATTTCCAACTGCTTCCCTCCAAGACTGCCCCCTCCATCACTGCTCCCCCAGGGCTCACTGCACACCTCTTTTATTGTTTGCAAGCCCTGCCCATCACCAGCCCACTTTACCTGACTGACACACCCCTCTCCCTCCCCCTCTAACAGCAAAGGGGGCAAAGGGAGCTACTCTCTCTTTGTCCTTTTCCCGCCCAAACAGACCAGGAGAAAACAAAGGAGAATGGTGAAGGCCTGTAAAGACCAAAAAGTCGAATAGGATTCAATTGAATGTGGCACGCTTATTGTAAGATGCATAGTTATACATAATGTACATCCTGCAAATAATTAATTCCTCTTTAAGATCGAAGTATTACAATTGTGTCCCACCAATCCTCTGCACATAATCCATTATCTGAAAACATAAAGCATGATTGCCAATGTTAATTAGATTAAAACATTGAATAAGAGCTCTCAAGAGTATATGAAATAAGTTAAGAGCAATATGTTAAAATAAAAACACATTATTACTTAAATCAATGTAATAAGAAATCTTGAATAAGAACTCTCAAAGTATGTAAATTAAGAGTAATACATCAAGGCAATGTTTTACTCGGTAATATTGTAATTTTTTATATATAGGTATTCTGTATGATCTTAAGAGGGTGGTTATTTAAGGTTTTTATAATTTTATGTTAGATGATATGTGGTTGCAAGACAGTGGCAGCATCTGGATTATTGTAATTAATTGTTTTTCAAACTGGGTTATCAATTGTTTTTACCAATGTATCCTAGCCTTGATGTATTGCTCTTGTACAATTGTAATATTTAGATCTTAAAGAGGAATTAATTATTTGTCAGGATTTACATTATGTATAACTATGCGTCTTACTATAAGCGTGCCACATTCGTGCCACACCAATCAGGTGTCAGCACATTATTCAAATGTTGCGAGTTTACGTGGCCACCGTCCTATACCTTAGCCTTTTAAGAAGTTGGCAGTACCCCAACGAAAACGTTTTTGGCTGGCTGTAAATTTTGCGAGCACTCATAGTGCTGGTCCCATCCCCTGTCCCCGCTAGAATTCCCCATTCATTTACAGTCTCCAGTGCCTCCCTTGCCTGTATCCCTATTGTCAAACATCTTGTGTGGTATACCGAGAGTATACTGAAGCAGAGACGCTTGTATTGAAAGGAAGGCGGCATCGAGATCAGTAAGGGGGTCTGGGACCCCAAGATGCTTGTTGTCATTTTTGGCTATTGTGAGTGTGCATTTGTCTGTTTTATATTTGCTTATTTTAATAAACATGTTGCACTTAGATACATTTTTTCTTTCTTTCATATGGTATACACTATGAATAACGGGAGTTCCTGAGCACATTCTTGGCTTTTTGGAATTACGATTGGGAAGGTGGATTACAAGACCACTGACTTACAGTTGCTGCAGAGGATATCCTGTATAAATTCATAAAGAGAGAATTGAAATGACTGTTCATCCTCATTTCATCTTCATTTCATCTTCATTTCATCTCATATCAGTATCCATTTTCATCTATTCATCTTGAACTGTGGACTGCATGCCTCATGTAACAGCAGACAGGTGTGACTGTATCTAACCTTTCTGGTTTTTAGGTTCCAGAATTATTGAAGTATTATTGACTTATGCTAATACTTAGAAGATCTTGTTAAGTGTTTTGCGCTTGCTCATTTGTGTGTTTTGCAATTTAGTCTCTGGGATTGATAGCTTGACGTATAATCTATCCCAATATATAGATTTCTTTTTGCAGACCCTGGTCGTTTTGCTGCCAGCATTCCTACGAGATACAATGCATGTTATTCAAAGTATGATGAATATTCCTTGGAAAGAGTCATATGTTTGGGTCACTTGCGATGTGTCTGCTTTGTATACTTGTATCCCACATGATATGGGGATACAGGCTATGGAATCTTTTTTGTAGGAGGATGATGTGATGTTGATATCCCAAGTGAAGTTCCTGGTGGAAATTGTCAGATTTGTGCTACAGCACAATTGCTTTGTGTTTGGAGACCAATGTTATGGCCAGACCGCGTGTGCGGTGATGGGGTGCACAGTCACGCTGTCCTTCGCCAATCCATATATGGGCAAATGGGAAGCCCTTAATATTTGGAATAATAATCCGTATAGGAAACATCTTATTTATTACAAAGGGTACATCGATGATGTCCTGATAATATAGAAAGGAGATATGAGTACTTTAAAAAATGTTTATGTATATAAATGATAATGGTATAAATTTGAAATTTACCAGCCATTTTAATATGGAATAAATTGAGATTTAATTCTATATCATGAGGGAGGAGAGATACTCACTAAGAATTTTAGGAAGAGTGTTGACAGTAATGGATATTTGCATTTTAATAGTGGTCACCATAGAGCGTTGAAGTGTATAATATGCCTTATTGCCAAATGCAGAGGGTTAAAAGAAACTGCAGTAAACAGGAAGACTTAGAGAAAGAGGCTGAGATAATTAAGAGAGAATTTCTGGAGAAAGGCTATAAAATAGAAGTTGTTGAGGAAGCATATGAGAAGGTGAGCTTTTAAAGTATAAGGAAAAAGGAAAAATTAGAAAAAAATGGAATGCCATATTTTACAATTAAATTTTCTAATGGAGCACATGATGTCAAATGTATTTTAAATAGACATTGACATCTATTGAAAGAAGATCCAGTAGTAGGAGGAATAATGGATGATAAACATATCTCTTTTAGAAAAAATAAAAGTATTAAAGAACTAATGGCTCAGAGTGATATATATCATAAGATTAAAAAATCAAAAGGAGCTAACCCAGATAAGTTGTTTCTAGGGAAACCTACAGAACTGTATAAATGTGGCAAAAAGGATTGCACTACTTGCTCACATTATTGTTTTGATAATAGAACTCTCTCTGGAACTAATAGGAAAAATAAGTGTATCTTTCTGGAGGAGTACAGGTAAACAATATGAAATAAAGTACGTCCTAAACTGCAATTCCACATTTGTAGGGTATCTTCTCACATGTGGCTGTGGCATGCAGTATGTGGGAAGAACAATGATGAAATTAAAGACCCTTTTACTGAACACCTCCGTAATATAGAGAAGGGGGATGTGAATCACAGCGTGCCTAAACACTGTAAGGAATATGGGGTTCATAGAAGTAATGGTATCTCTATTTACACCACAGATCAAGTGGGTATTGATAGAAGTGGCAATAGATTTAAGAAATTAAGGCAGCTGGAGACTTTCTAGATATATGAATTGAACACATTGTCTCCAGAGGGTCTCAATGCTTATATAGATCTGGCAGCCTTCATAGAATAATAGAGATGGAAATATAGGTCTCCGTTCCTGTAATAGGGAGTAGAGTACTCCATTGTGTTTAAATGTTTTATTGTTGATAACAATTATATTTTTGCTTTAGAATGACATTTTAATTATTCAAAATGTTTTATAAAAATCTCCTTTATAGATTGAGATTGTTTTGAAAAAAGATCCAAAAAAGGTAAAAAGGAATATAAAAAAAGGGATAAACACAAATGCAAGCGTCAAAGAACTGTTACTTTGTCCTGAATTAGAAGAGAGAGAAGGTAGGTTTAATAGAATTTTATAATACAGTTGTTTTTTAAAAGGATATATGTGTTTTTATTATGGTATATGTTAAGTATATTGAAGTGTATTTACTATGAGATTATAGTATATTTGCGGTAGGGGAATTGATATAACAGATTAGGGTATAGGTACAAAATTTATATAAACCCACTAGCAGAGGAAGCAGGCAATTGAGTCCGAGATACTCGTGGAGATACTATTGTCCATATTGTTAAACCGGACCGCAGATGCAGGCGTTATTGTTAGCCCTTACAAGGACATTTGGTGCTCCATTCTGTGCTATTCTCTGTTATAACACCTTAAAGATCCAGTGGTGACCGTGTGGTCAAGGACGCTGAGGAGAAAGCTTCATCTGGGAGATGGAACGAGTGGAGGATAAAACTTATCAAGAACATTATCCTGTGTTACTGGTATCCTGACGGGTGATGAACGACGATTTGTCTGCTGTCCTGTAAGTGCAATATTTTGTATTTTTAGCTGTTGTTAAATAAACACCACTTTTAGATTGTTTTTCTGATGCACTCTTTTCTTGTAGAAATCGTTATGTATGAGCACAAAAAAGTTGAAAAGTGCAATGTGAATACTTTAAACAAGCCAAGTACACTTGCAACATAATGAATAGGAGAGTAAGGCATCTAATCAGTGTAAGAGCTAATCAATGGCATCCTGACTCCTATGAAATCTCCCTCTGTTTTCATAATCCAGCACTCTGTGTCACTCAAGTTTTCACCCTCACTTTAATAATGCCTCCTTCCTCCTTTATATCCATTAATAAAAAATAGTTTGCACAGAGTTTAAAGATATCAACATGTAGGGTTGAGTTAAGGTCTATAGGCATACACAATCAGAATTTGTATAAGATTTAAATATAGAGATACCCATTGACTATTAGGACAGTTCATGATGGGTATCCAGGTTTATTTTTATGTGATGTCACTTATTTTTATTTTGTATTGCTTAGGATTGAGTCCACATTATGTTTCAGCCAAAATAATTCTAGACTAGTTTATTCTTATCTTTCATTTTTGTAGTCTGTTTTGCTCCACTATCCATTTAAAAAGTATTTTTTTTGTTTATTTCTGTGCCAGTTACTTTAGCTGAATAAACACTCAGGGCACATACAAGTTTTAGATCTAGTGTTCCATCAACAGAGGAACTCAACAGATAGATCTGCAAATTTATTTACATTAATTATTTCAGGTGTAATCCCTTTGCTCCTTATCCAGGTCTCATATCCATCAGGCCTCTCTTGTATCACTTGTAAGGCAGTACTACTCTAGCATTTAGGGTCTCTCTTCATGATAGCAAGCAAGCACTGGTTAGTGTTCTGTTTGTTCTGTGTATAAATCTCAGCAGGACCATATTGTCTCTACCTGCTATGGTGACCTTGGGGTTTAAAGGAAATAAATCTACATAGAGATCTGGCACAATACCACCTGAATTGTGGAAGAGGCTGGAGGTTGTATAAAGACAGAAGAGATCATGGAATAAATCACTGGGAAATGTTTCCCTCCTAACCAAACCCTCTAGAGAATGTTGGTCAATGAAGGTGGGGAATTGACTCAAACAAGATTGAATGCTATGACTAATTTGCATATATTGATAATTCAGGTTATTGGAGAGACCAAACTGTTCTTTGAGTGTATTAAACTATATTAGGTTATTATTTTTCTGTGATTTGATGAAGGTACTTTATACCCCTATTAGACCATATTGAAACACAGGATTGAACAGGAGGGAGGAATTTGGTGTAGAGGTTTTTTTCCCCATTAATTTTAATGGAATACCAACTTTTTATTTTGGCATTATTACATTTGTAGGTGCATACTATGTAAAGTCAAATTGCTTATGCCCCACCAATAAATACTTTTGAGGATTTTTAAATTACTTTTATTCTACTTTTCTACTACTTTGTTTTAGTTTTTCTTTTTAGGAGGTGGTCTGGTTATATCAGAACCTAAGGGCGACATGGTCAAGAATAAGGCTGCTAAGGTTTCAGGGGTTTCTTTAACCCATAGCTCATTATACCAGACTGGTCTTCCTAGGGAGTTTTCTGGTATTGTATGTCCCTCCTGCTCTGTGGCCATACTCAACCTTCAGGGCCCTCGCCTCTTGAAAGGGACTTGCATCCCCTCATCTATTAAAAGGGATTCTTGTTCCATGGAACATACTTTCATGTTTTGGGGGTGAAACCCCTTTATAGGCGAGTTCCCTGCTGAGGAAGGGGAAGTTGATTGACACCCTAGATTCATCCTACTCTGTTGGGGACTCTTCTGCTGAGGCTGTTCTAGAAACGCTTAAGGTATCGCACAACTTCGTTTTTAGTTCCTCTTCCCATGAAAATTTCAGTAGTTGCAAAGAGGAGGTTGACATTTTTCCTGCTCACAAAACCAGTTAATCCTGAAGGAATGGGAAGCTTCTGACAGAAGGTTATGCTTTGGCGAATATTTCTTTATAATGTTTTTCTGCTGAGGCTTTAGAGCAGTTCTCCACTCTGCCTGATGCAGAACACGCATTTTCTTGCCTCGCAAAGAATACAGCTTTGCCACTGGTGAATACTGCAGCTCTTGATGTTCAGATGGATGCGTGCCACCTTGAATCCTACTTTTGCTATTGCATGGGTAACTGGTGCTATGGCTGTCATGGAGATCAGCTTTTGGAGGTGGTCCAAGTGGACACTGTAGTTCTTATATACGAAATCCTTAAGCAAGTGCTTACTTTATTGACGCTTACTCAAAATGCCTCTGATTTCTCTGTGGCTGTATAGGATAAAGTCAGAAAGATTGAGGACGGACAATTCATTGGTTTCTACTGGTCAGGTCTATTAACCTGATGGTATATAAGCAGGTGAGTTAGGGCTGTCTGTAACCCCTGAGGAAGTGGACACAGTGTCTGCAATAAACTTTGGGAGATAGCCAGTGTTCCGATAGCAGGTAGTTCTTTCCCAGTCACGCCCCCTATGTGCTTCCTTTGTATTCATTCAACTCAGAGAGGTGCAAAACGCTAAAGGCAATGGTGTTGAGCACCTTGAGGGCGGTCTTGATTGTCATCATGCCCAATTAACATCTGATGAACTCGTACCTTGGAGGTAATGGCACCTTTGTGACAAAGGATCAACACATGAGGAGGACAAGGACTGAACAGAGGAGGTTGTCTATACCTGGAGAGAGAAAAATGCGATTTATTTACAAGAATACTGTAAGTTTTATTCTGTATTTTTGCTCGTGGAGCCTTGTCAATAAACACTGCTTTTGGATGGTTCTGTTCTGCACTTCTGCCATATTGGGAGCAGCATGAAAACTGTCTGATTGTGATTGAGTGGATCCATCCCATGTTCATCCATTTCCTTTTCATCTGACCATTATTCATCTAAATCTTTTTTTTGTTGGTCTTTCATCATCATCTTGTTATTTTCACTGTCATTTTGGTGGACTATACAGAGAACTAGACAAGTGTTACCATTGTTTGTTTTTTCTACATATTTAACATTTATTAGCCTGGTTTTTGGCTATAGTGTATTTATGGTCAGGGTTTACGACTGGGAAAGTGGAGTGAGTGATAAGTTGTGGCAAAAATCTAGGTAATTGAAACCTAGGCTCGGACGTGGCAGTGAACCTGATTATAGAGGGCTTACCTTAAAAGAATGAATAATGAAAAGGGGTGTTGGAGGGTGGAGCTCACTGAGATGACATGAACCAAAGGGGGCTGGACTGGAGGGTATATAAAGGCCCTTATGCAAATGTGTGGTCTGAATATAGGCGGTTGACTTGCAGACAAAACAGTAGGATCCTAAATTCAAAGTTAAGTATGAGATCTCCGAGGCCCCAAGTAAGTCAGTTGGCCAAAAGGAGCAGATCCTGTTCGGAGTTGTGACTTGGCACCATTATTAGGAATTTAGGGGAAAGGAATAACAGTGCTTGTGCAGAGCTGATTTTTTGGATTGTACCGGTTAATTAGAGAAAATGTGTTGATGGATGGAGAGTAACAAGAATGAAAGAACCTGAAAAGGTCACTGTCTTTAGGAATACATGAGTTTCATGGAAGGTCGGTGGTACTGAAAAACACCTGATAAGTAGCTTGATAAGTAGCTTGATGTGAAGAAAAGAGGATTGGAGGTAAAAGGAAATTGGGCAAGTGTTGCGGATACCTACTAAGTAAAGTTTGAGGTGGTAGGGGAAGTAGAAGGTATAGTACCGTCAGAGCAAAAGGCCAGAATGGACAGGAAGGAATAGGAATGGGTTGGTTTGGTCGGATGACGTAGAGGATGACATTTTCCAGGCAATATCTTATTTCTTCTTGGTTTTAGGCACAGAGGTTGCAGGATGATATGTGAGTGATATAGAGGTGATGAATAAAAGTAATATCATATAGTTGAATGTGGGTGGGCTCAAAGGATGGGGTGTGGGAGGATCTGGAAGTATTGACATTTTTACCATTATGGGGGGAAGTATTTTTTTTTTCTTAAATGATTGGTGAAAGGATGCAGAATGATAACGGGGGGTGTTGACACTGGATTGGATAAGTGAGTAGAATTCATGAGTAAGCAATTACTAGAGGAGGTCAAATTAGAGAAATTAATAACCTTTGGCCTCTTAATCTGAGAGGTAAAGTGCGGACAAAGCCTTTGGCCTCTAAGAAGAGGTAAGGCTGGGAATTTTAAGACCTCTAAAGAGGTAGTGGGATGTACTAAGTTTGAACATAGAAAGCCAGTCATCTGATAGTGGAACCCCAAGATGCTTCGGCCTTTGGCAAGGTAAGGAGAGCTGGTTTGGCCACTGAATATTGACCTCCTGGGTTAGAATGAATTCCTTTGGTCTTTGACAAGAGGTAAGGCTCATCATTCAACCTCTAGATGGAGGTAAAGAGTGATTGGTTGAAACATGCAAAAAGTGGGTGATATGATAAGATTCCTCAGTCGGAGGTGAAGAGAGTTCCTTTGGGCCTCTAACAAGAGGTAAGGAAAAGAAGCCTCCGGCCTCGGACAGAGGTAAGGATAAACTTTGGCATCTGTGGGGGAGGTAAGGTTGCAGTGGTTTGATCTGATGGAAGGTAAGGAGCTATAATGAGTTCTTGGGCCTCTATGAGAGGTAAGAAATCTGAGCTTTCCCTTCGACATTGGTTAAAAAGGGGTGAGAAATAAGGGGAACAGAAATCCGCAAGGGAGATGATTCCTCCTGGATACCAGGGGAAAGCTCCATGCCAAGTCTGGGTGGGTCTCGAGATGATAAAACCTGATACCTTACGAGAAGGAAGATGAAGGTATAGAGTGTGCTTTTATATAATATATAATAGATCGCAGAAAGAAATGCACTTGCAGGACTTCTTCAAAGTGAAAGAGAGTGCTGTTTATTGAATCAACGTTTCGACCTTAACTTAGGTCTTTATCAAGATTACAGGTAAAAGGTGTAAGTGCACTGTTATATACCCAAAACAGTAATTGAATTTGAAGCCAAATGACATCACCGGAGAAAGGGGGGAGGATCGAAGGTCAAAAATTACCATAAACGATGTTCATGTAAGAAAATCTATGCGCAGTGGTGTCAAGATCATGGGGGCTAATCTTGGCAACAAAATGGTAAGACTATCTGAAAAATAGTAGGAGTTTGAACCATGCAGATGCCATGGGGATGGGTGGATCATCAAAAATTGAAGGTATGGGCAGCTTGAACAGCCATGTACCTGGCCAAAGTTGATGATGCATAGAATGTATTTGTGTCTATGCTGGTGTACTGCTAGGAGAATTATTCTCAGGGAAAAAGAAAATATGTGGTGGGGGTGGGTGGTAAACTGTGAAGCGATAATGAGTCTAGTGTAAGAGAATATGCTGAGAAGTTGTGCCAGGGGATATATAATCCTTCGGCCTCTGATAAAGAGGTAAGGAGTATTCCCTCTGCCTCTTCGAAAGAGGCAATCTGTAATCCTTCAGCCCTTCCAAAAGAGGCAAGGAGAAGATGTCAACGTAACCAGTGTAAATGAGAACATGACACAGGGTACAGTAAGATCAACACCAGGTAAAAAGCACTTTCCCAACCTTGCCCGGAAACAGGCATGAGGACAGTGCTACAGCCCACTACCCAGGAGCTGTACACGGAGCTGAAGCCTGCACTACCCAAGACTGCACACAGAAGCAGCTCAGGAGATAGAACCTAGCCTAGGTTCTCTCTAATAGAATGCCACAGCCTACCTGAGATGGAGAGAGGGTAGCTAATAGGAGGACCACATGGAATCCTAGAACTCTAGGGCCCAAGGCACATACAAGTGGTAGTAGGTCAGTAACACAAGCAATACCTAGGAGATAATAGACTAGCCCAGAGGCATGCATGGAGTGGGTAATCAGCCAGAGCCCAGGTCAGACCAATGTGGGTAGTCAGACAATGCCGAAAGTCATACACAGAGCGGGTAGTCGGCCAGAGCCACAGGTCAGAACCAACACGGGTAGCCAGACAGGGCCAAGGAACATACTCGGAGGACGATCGGAAGCCAAGCAAGGGTCACAATGCAGAGCAGACACAAAAAGCTAACGTATTGGTACAATACGAAAGGGTAACTAAGCTCAGTCTCCAAGCCGTTAAGTAGGAAGGAGGCAGGACACTATAAAGTCAATCACACAGAAGGCTACAAAAGCAAATGTGATGTCACTGGCTGATCCCAGTGTACGTGTGCATGCATCTGAGAGGCAGCAGGAATGCGGAAGCAACCAGCACAACACCGCCGCCCACCAGGAAAATAGAAGAAGAGTAAGGAGTAATCCTTTGGCCCCTGAGAAAGAGGTAAGGAGCAGAGAGGTAAGTACTAGACCTTCGGCCTCTGCTAAAGAAGTAAGGAGTAGTCCTTCGGCCTCTGTGAAGAGGAGGTAAGACATGGAACCTAGACCGTAGGCCTCTTTAAAGAGTTAAGGATTAGGCTAACGTGAAACCTCGACCGAGAGGCTAGTAGTGGGAAGGAGGACGAGTCGAGATGCTATAGAAAGAATAGGGAAGGAAACTGACAGGCAGTGAAGAATAAAAAGAAAAGGCAAGATGGAGATCTAGAGTAATAGTAGGACAGACAGATAAGACATTTGATGAGGGGAACTGAACCTAGCCAGTCCTGCAGGAAAAGAAATATCAAGATAAAGTAAAGGATCCGAACATGTATAACATTTAGGAGGGAAGAGAGAGAGGGGATAGAAACATTTAAATACATGAAGGGATTCAACAAAGTGCAGGAGGAAAATACAATTCAAAGTAGTAGAAATGTTACGACAAGAAGACATAGTCTAAAGCTAAAGGGACAGAGGTTTAGATGTAATGTAAGAAAGTTTGCGTCACTGAGAGGGTATTGTAAACGTGGAATTGCCTACAAGCAGAAGTGGTAGAAGGTAATACAGTGATGGAATTTAATCAGGCATGGGACAAGCATGAGACTGTCCTGAATAAAAGACGAGACTAAGGACCAAATAAGGTTAGAGTTTTTTACAGCAGGAAAAAATAGGCAAACTAGATAAGCTGAATGGTTCTAATCTACTGTCAAATTCTGTTACTACGTTTCTATAGAAAACAGTGTGGGTAGAGGGACTAGACACAACTAGGTAGGAATAAAATGAAAAAAACGTGTAAAGATTATAGGGGGGATGGGTTAGAAACTCCCCAGAAAGCACTGGAGCCTAGCTAGCATTGTATTTTAGAGAGGCAGCACTAAACAAAATTTGGACTTGCATAGTACTTGGCTCCACAAGAGGGCGCTGCAGCAGACAGAGCCAGGCACTAGGACTCGGCTGTCAGTCAGAGCCATTTGCTGGGTGACAGGACGTGGAACCTAGAGCCACGAGGCAGGCCCAGGATGCTTTGCAGCTTGTGTTGGTGCTATGAGAAAAAAAAAAAAAAAAAAAAAAAAAAAACAACAACTTAAGTACCGTGAGGGAGAAATGAAAGGATGTTTCTGAACAAACAGAAAAAAAGAAACAAAACTGGAAAGAGTGGAGCTGGGACAGAGGAAATGGGATGGAGAAGATTGTATATGGAAGTTGAAGAGGAAGTGGAAGTGCCAAAAAGCTTTACTAAGCTGCTTTGCAATGCACTTCACACTCCCCCAGCATGTGAAGGCCAAATGAAAGACATAGTGGGGAGACTGTGAAAGGTTAAATGAAATAAAGAAAGGGAGCTGGGGGTAGGAGAGCACAGGAGCCCCAGCCAGACAGCAGGGAAAGCCGGGGAGGGGGAAGTTAGGAAAGGTAAATGGCGATAAGGGGAATGAAAAGAAGGATGCATGTTTAAAGGGTTAATAATACTTCGTTTTATCTTTATTTTATTTTGTAGGCATTAAAAAAACATGAAGAACGATATAAGTCTTATTTCTCAAACCTATATGGTTTGAGAGATATTCCCAAGCAAAGTTTCCCCTCCCGCCCCTTTTACCTATTGTAAGCAATCTCTTCTCAGATGTGGAATGCAGTCCATAGACCAGACAGATAACAGCAAGGGACAATATTCTTCCTATCAGAACAATGAAAGCCCTGCCCCCCTTGACAAGCTTTTTCCTTTATCTTAATTGAAGATTGTCCCTCTCTGCAGTCTGCCTGGGCACCTCCCTTCTGCTCTGGCTGAGCAGTGTTACTTCAGTAAAAGGGGCAGGAGAGGGACACTTTGTCATTGAATTACTCTTGAACTATAACTCTGACAGTATTGAAATAACACTCTCCAAAGTCCAAATACTATGATGATTAATTAGAGCTGCTTTTATTATGAAACATTACTATCCCTTTAATTCTCTTCCAGGAGGCAAGATAATGGTGGGGGGGAGTGTAAGCATATGTGGGGGTGAGCAAGCAGGGAATATTCGGATGCAGGGTGAGAAGGACTGAGATTCTACCATAAAGATGAAAAAGAGGGATTGCTACAATAAAATCTGGCCAATGGCTAGATTAGGGTGAGCAATGAAAGATACACAGTGGGATAAAGGTTCCTGGACTTTGCAGCAGCAAACTGGGGAGGGAAAATAGATAAAGTTAGTTCATGGGGGGGGGGGGGATATCAGGAGGAGACAGCTGGAAATTAAACTAGTGAGGGGACATGAATAAGAGGCGGAAAGAAATGCAAGGGAAAACTATGAGAAAATTAAAAAATGGGGAGTGAGATTGTGTGTGTGTGGGAAGTCTGGGTGAATAGGACAAGAGAGACAAAATTACCACTCGAAGAGAGGAAGAAAACACTGCAGCGTGCAATGTGAATATGTGCTTCCTTTGGTGTACCAGCTGACACTGGTGGGAAGTGAGCGTGCACTGAAGTAGCATGGGTTCACTGAGATAACATGAACCAAAGGGGGTTGGACTGGAGGGTATATAGAAGCTTCCAGCCCCTCCCGTAAATGCAGACATAGCCTTATACTTATTGCTGCAACTCTTGTGGTGTTTTTGTATCTTTGCTGTTTATTCTGTGGTCCATTAGTGATTCTTTCTACTGGTGCTTGAGCGTGTTGTGACACCTTCGCTGTGACTTGTGTTAAAAGAAGCCTATCCAAAAGGCCTCAGCTAACAAGTCTACGTCAGCATTTCTTTCGGCGGTCTGGTCCACCTTGCAACATCAGAGGTCTGTTGTCTCTTTCACAATATGTGGTTTCTCTCTCTGATGACCTAGTGGGTTTTTGCGGGTGATCATGGAAGGGTAACGCATAGACTTTAAGTCCCTTCCTCCATGTAGCTTCTTTATGTCCAGGTGAAGGTCTGTCTGTTTCTAGATGTAGTTTTTCCCTGGTTGACATGCAGATCTTGGTGCCTGTTCCTTGTCAGTAAAGATTCATTCTATTCCAGTCATCTCATCGTTCCCCGGAAAGACATTGGATGCTGCCGTATTCCAGACTTTAAGCGTCTCAGCTGTTTTGTTCTAACACCCCAGTTCAAGATGTAGTCCTTGTGCTCTCTGTAATGTGTCTGGGATACTTTTCAACCTCCCTAGACATAAAGTATGCTTATATGGGTATTCCAACCCATGCAGCTCTTCAGCGTTTTCTGAGGTTCACCTTTCAAGTCATTTTCAGTTTACCACTCTTTTTTTTTGGGGGGGGGGGGCATCTGTACCAAAGATTTTTACAAAGGTATTTTGAGCCTTAGCTGCTCACATTATCTCCCTAGGGCTTTCTTTTATGCCCGGATTTCTCAAAACCTGCTCTAAGGTGACAGTGGCTTCTTGAATTAAGGCAACAGGCTTATGTTCTCAGGAAGAAGACTGCACCCTTTAGGGAGTACCAGTTCATTCCAGCATATCGATGGGTGCCTCCTGGGCCTACAAGGACTCTGTGGAGCATCTGTAAGACTGCAGCATGGTTGTTCCTTCCCCCCTTGGTTGGTAGCTCATTGCAACAGGTGATAGCTGTAATTAGGGGAGGTGTAAATACAAGGGTTTTAGTCACAGGAGAGGTAAGATGGTATCACTGGTTTTTTATTTCAAAGGGATAGTAATACTTAAAATGTAAAAAAAAATATGTTATAGGGTTTATTCAAAGTTGAATCAACTTTGAAAATTAATAACTTGTACTCTTGTTTTACTCAGGGGGATAAACCCTACAACATATTTTTTTTTATATTTTAAGTATTACTATCCCTTTAACCCCTAGAGTGCCAGGTGGGTACATTGTACGAGTTTGGACAGCTGTACCCGCTGTGCCAAGCTCGTACAATGTACCCATTAAATGCAGTCACTGCATAAGCCGGTATAACCGGCTTGCAGTGGCCGCATAAAAAAAAAATAGCCTGGCAACTAAGGGGGGTGGGGGCATGAGGATCACTCCTCATGTCCCCCCTGTTATTGATCTCCCAGCCGATCGCACTGGGAGATCAATAACACAAGAGGAGAAGAGCAGCTTCTCCTCTCCCCTCTCTCCTGCCCGAACTTCCGGGTAGGAGTGGGCGGGACCGGGGTAAGCCTCCCGACGTCATCGGTGACATGGTCACCTATGACGTTAGGGAAGTTTCCCTGGTCCCGTTCACTCCTACCCAGTGGTAGGAGAGAAGGGCGAGAGATTTTGCTCTCCTGCGGTTGCCTTATTGATCTCCCAGCCAATCGACTGGGAGATCAATAAATGAGGGGACACCAGGACGGGTCCTGATGTCCCCCACGAGGTCTGAAATAATAAAAAATAAATAATTAAAAGGGCAAAGTAACCCTGTAAGTGCCGCAATGTGCTGGAGACCCCTGTGGCACTCACAGGGTCACTTTTTTGGGGGGGTTGGGGGATCGGATTGGGGGGATCGGGGGGGTCCTGATGCCCCTCAATGAGGTCTATAATTAAAAATAAAAAAATTAAAAAAAAAAATTAACTCTGTGCGCGCCACAGGGGGGTCAAATGCCCCCCCTTCCCCCCCGTGGCAAGCACAGGGCTTTTACCATTACTTTGTTACCAGAGATTGTTGGGGGGGCATCAGGATTGGTCCAGATGGCCCCCCAACAAGCTCTGATTACAAAGTGACAATAAAAAAAAAAATAAATAACCCTCTGAGTGCCACAAGGGTCCAATGCATTGCTTTGCAATGCGCAGGAGACCCCTGTGGCACTCACAGGGACACTTATTTTGATTACTTTTTTTTTTTTTGTAAGATCTCATTGGGGGGATCAGGGGGATCCTAATACCCCTCAATGAGGTCTATAATAAAAAAAAAATGTAAATTAAAAAAAAAATTAATCCTGTGTTGTGCCATGGGGGGGGGGGGGGTCCAATGCAGCCCCCCCCTCCTGTGGCACACACAGGGCTTTTATCATTACTTTGTTATCAGAGATTGTTGGGGGGCCATCTGAATACAAAGTAATGATTAAAAAAAAAACCCTTTGTGTGCCACAGGGGCCCAATGCATTGCTTTGCAATCCACTGGACACCCCTGTGGCACACAAAGGATTATTTTTTTATTTTTCCCCTTTTATTTTTTATTTCGACCTCATTGTATGGGTTCTGATGCCCCCAATGTGCACGTGCCATGGGGGGGGGGTGTCCAACGCAGTGCTTTGCAATGCGTTGGGCCCCCCTGTGACACACACACACACACTTTTTTTTTTTCATTATTCTGTTTTTAGACCTTGATGGGGGACACCAGGAATGTTCCTGATACCGTCTCCCCAACGAGGTATGAATACAAAATAATAATTAAAAAAAAACTCTGTGTGTGCAACAGGGGGTCCAATGCATTGCTTTGCAGTGCATTGGGCACCCCTGTGGCATGCACACAAAATGCCTCCACTCTCCCCCTCACATACCGTATCCCCCTGCCTGGTTCCACAGCCAACTGGCAGTCCCATTCCCCAGCCTGTCCCCCAGCCTGTTTCCACTGCCTACTGGTAGACTCAAAGTACCAGTATGCAGTAGATTCAGGCTGGGAATCAAACTTTGCATGAGGGGGACATACAGTGCACACTGGTAGTCACAGATCCCCCATATACACTGCCCCACCATCACCACCATCCTTGCTCCTCTGCTCAAGGCAAGTGACCCCTCATTCAATACGACAGGTTATCTTCTTTCCAAAATGGTATTGTTTATCTACCTTTTCTTCACTTCTGAAGGTGTTATAGCCATTTTTGTACAGGCAAGTCACGTTTGAGAAAATTTTAGAAACATCAAAGGTTGTAGTAGGTGTAGTTTTCTACTTCTAGCACCCCTAAGGTAGGTCAACTCATACCAATGGGGTGTTGTTTGACTCCTAAGAGCACTAGCTAACGAATGCAGTTGAAAATTCCATGGTTTTTACAGAGCTCCATACATTTGAAGGGGCACAAATGTAAAAAAAATGCAATTTTTTTTCCTATATCGCCTCCTTCTGGAAACATTTATGCACACCAGTATTGGGGTAAGTAGGCAAGGGACCCCTCATTAGATGCGTCAGGTTGTCTTCTTTCCAAAATGGTATGGTTTATCTATCTTTTCTTCACTTCTGAAGGTGTTATAGCCATTTTCATACAGGCAAGTCACATTTGAGAAAATGTTAGAAACATCAGAGGTCGTAGTAGGGGTAATTTTATACTTCTAGCAACCCCCAAGGTAGGTCAACTCATAGCAATGGGGTGTCATTTGACTCCTAAGAGCACTAGCTAATGAATGCAGTTGAAAATTCCATGGTTTTCACAGAGTTCCATACATTTGAAGGGGCAGAAATGTAAGAAAATGCCTTTTTTTCATTAGCGCCACCACCTGGAAGCATTTGTGCACACCAACCTTTGGGTAAGAAGGCAAGTTACCCCTCATTAGATGTGGCAGGTTATCCTCTTTACAAAATGGTATGGTTTCTCTACCTTTCCTGCATATCTATAACGGTTATGACACTTTTCGTGCAGGCAGATAATTTCAAAAACAAGTGTGTCAGGTTTAGGTAAGTGTTCCTAGCACCCACGTATTGCAAGTTATCCCACACAAATGGGGTAACATTTTTCTCATGTTGGTAGCAGGTACTGAATAGAGTAGGAATGTTATGGTTTTCAATGATTTTAGTATCTTTGAAGTGGTGTAAATATAAAAAATACATGTATTTATTCCTATAGCGCCACCTTTTGGAAATAATTAAGCACTTCAGCCAGGGGGTAGAAAGGCAAGTGACCCCTCATATGATGCGGGTGAATGTCTATTTTCCAAAATGGTATACATTTTATAACTTTCATTCAAGTATCTAAAAGTTATGAACATTTTAGTACAAACAGCCATTTCCAAAGAAGAAAACAGGTAGGTGTTATGTGCTTCTGGCACCCCTACGGTATGTCAGCTTATACCAATGGGGTGCCATTTTTCTCCTAAGTGCACTAGCTAATGAATACATTTGGAAATGCCATGGTTTTCATAGATTTCAGTACATTTGAAGGGGCAGAAATGTAAGAAAATGCCTTTTTTTTTCATTAGCGCTACCTTCTGGAGGCATTTGTGCACACAAGGCTTGGGGTAAGAATGCAAGTCACCCATCATTAGATGCGGCAGGGTGTCTTCTTTCCAAAATGGTATGGTTTGTGTACCCTTTCTTCACTTCTGTAGTTGTTATAACCATTTTTGTACAGACAGGTAATGTTTGAGAAACTGTTAGAAAAATTAGAGGTTGCAATAGGTGTAGTTTTGTACTTATAGCGCCCCCTGAGGTAGGTTAACTCATACCAGTGAGGTGTCATGTTTCTCCTAAGAGCCCTAGGTAATGAAAACAGTTGGAAATGCCACGGTTTTCATAGATTTCAGTACACTTGAAGGGGCAGAAATGTAAGAAAATGCCTTTTTTTTTTCATTAGCGCCACCTTCTGGAGGCATTTGTGCACTCCAGTCTTGGGGTAACAAGGCAAGTCACCCATCATTAGATGCGGCAGGGTGTCCTCTTTCCAAAATGGTATGGTTTGTGTACCCTTTCTTCACTTCTGTAGTTGTTAGAACCATTTTTGTACAAGCAAGTAATGTTTGAGAAGATGTTTGAAAATTTTGAAGTTGTAGTAAGTGTCGTTTTGGACTTCTAGCGCCCCCTGAGGTAGGTGAATGCATACCAATGAGGTGTCATTTTTCTCCTAGGAGCCCTAGCTAATGAATACAGTTGGAAATGCCATGGTTTTCATAGATTTCAGTACATTTGAAGGGTTTTTTTTTCATTACCGCCACCTTCTGGAGGCATTTGTGCACACCAGGCTTGGGTAACAAGGCAAGTCACCCCTCATTAGATGCGGCAGGTTGGCTATTTTCCAGAAATATATAGTTTTATATAGTTATTCCACTGTTTTAGGGAAGCTTTACCACAAAAACCCTCGAATGCGGATATTAGTTTATAAAGTTGAAAATGTAATTTTGCTCTGCTGTTGATTAGGGCTCTACGTTAGCCATGGACGTAGGTAAAACTATACATATTTGGTATTTTTTTACTCTGGGGACTCTGGGCTTTTTCAAATAATTGAAACTTTTTCAATCAAGGTAAATGTTTTTGATACATAGTATGTGATTTTAGCAAAATGAGTTTTTTTTCACTTTTTTGTCATTATGACATCATAGCTTTTTGCACGATGTAAAATTCTATTCATGTAAGGTACCACGAAAAAGCTCAATTCGTTCTGAAAAAAACAATATATAGTTTTCCATATGTAACTAAAAATCCCCAGAGGAAATCAAGCCTAAACGGAAGGATAGCAAAAATGTTGAAAAAGTGTCTGGCCTGCAGGGTACAGGAAATGGCCCGAGCCTCTGGTACTGAAGGGGTTAATACATGTTCAGTTAGATTTGAGGAAGATGGGGACTTGCCTAAATATGGAATGCCTTGATGGGGCAGGCAAACTTATCATGGTTCTGGCCAAAACCTGTAACTAAACCCCAGTGTTTATTATCTTTAGTAAAATTGTTATCCACTCTCTTGCTTCAATACCCCTTTTTATGTGCAAGATTTTTTTTCCCTTTGCTACTGCTATCTGACACTGGTCACTGCTTTCAACTTTGTAGTTTACAAGGATTGCCAGGCCTTTCTCTAGCAATGAGTCCCCTAAAATGCATACACTAAGTTCATAAGTAGCACTGGGATTGTATCTTCCCAAATATGACTTCACACTTTCCCACATTAAACGTCATATTCCATTTGTATGCCTAATCTGCCATTTTATGTAAATCCCTCTGTAGAGAACAAATACCTTGCTCTGAATATATCACATTGCATAATTTAGTATCATCTTCAAATATTGATATTTTGCTTTATGTATATATACATTTGTGTTCAAAGGTTTGCATACCCTGGCAGAAATTGTGAAATTTTGGCATTGATTTTGAAAATGACTGATCATGCAAAAAACTCTTATTTAAGGATAGTGATCATATGAAGCCATTTATTATCGCATAGTTGTTTGGCTCCTTTTTAAATCATAATGAGAACAGAAATCACTCAAATGACCCTGATCAAAAGTTTACATACCCTTGAATGTTTGGCCTTGTTACAGGCACACAAAGTGACACACACAGGTTAAATTGGCAATTAAAGATTAATTTCCCACACCTGTGGCTTTTTAAATTGCAATTAGTGTCTATTTATAAATAGTCAATGGGTTTGTTAGCTCTCACGTGGATGCACTGAGCAGGCTAGATACTGAGCCATGGGGAGCAGAAAAGAACTGTCAAAAGACCTGTGTAACAAGGTAATGAAACTTTATATAGATGGAAAAGGATATAACAAGATATCCAAAGCCTTGAAAATTCCAGTCAGTACTGTTCAATCATTAAGAAGTGGAAAATTTGGGGATCTCTTTATACCAATCCAAGGTCAGGTAGACCAAGAAAGATTTCAGCCACAACTGCTAGTAGAATTGTTCGGGATACAAAGAAAAACCCACAGGTAACCTCTGGAAAAAGACAGTGTGGTTTCAAGGAGCACAATACAATGATACTTGAACAAAAATTAGCTGCATGGTCGAGTTGCCAGAAAGAAGCCTTTACTGCACCAATGCCACAAAAAAGCCTGGTTACAATATGCACAACAATACCTTGACACGCCTCACACTGGCACACTTTAATTTGGAGTTACGAGACCAAAATAGAGCTTTATGGTCACAACCAGAACTGCTATCTTTGGAGAGGGGCCAAGAAGGTCTGTAGCGAAAAGAATACCATCCCCACTGTGAAGCATGGTGGTGGCTCACTGATGTTTTAGGGCGCGGGGAATCTTGTGAAAATTGATGGCAAGATGAATGCAGCACATTATCAGAAAATACTGGCAGACAATTTGCATTCTTCTGCAAGAAAGCTGCACATGGGACGCTCTTAGACTTTCCAGCACGACAATGACCCTAAACCCAAGGCCAAGTTGACCCTCCAGTGGTTACAGCAGAAAAAGGTGAATGTTAGGGAGTGGCCATCACAGTCTCCTGACCTTAATATCATCGAGCCACTCTGGGAAGATCTCAAATGTGCGGTTCATGCAAGACGACCAAAGACTATGCATGACCTTTAGGCATTTTGCAAAGACGAATGGGCAGCTATACCACCTGCAAGAATTCAGGGCCTAGTAGACAACTATTACAAAAGACTGCACGCTGTCATTGATGTTAAATGGGATAATACACAGTATTAAGAACTAAGGGTATGCAGACTTTTGAACAGGGGTCATTTCATTTTTTTATTTGATGCCATGTTTTGTTTTATGATTGTGCCATTCTGTTATAACCTACAGTTGAATATGAATCCCATAAGAAATAAAAGAAATATGTTTTGCCTGCTCACTTATGTTTTCTTTAAAAATGGTACATTTATTACCAGTTCTCCAAGGATATGCAAACTTTTGAACACAACTGTATACATATATATGTAATTTCCAGGTCATTTATAAACATGATAACAAAAACAGAGGCTCAAGTACTGAACCCTGAGGTACTCTACTCTCAAATTTAACTATATTGTTGTTATTTTCCATTTACAACCACGCACTGTTCCCTATCCTTCAGACAGTTTTCTGTCTGATTGCAAAGCTTATCACCTAGCCTAAATTTCCTCATTTTATACCCCAGCCTCCTGTGTTGCAAAATCTTGATATACTATATCTACTGCTTTACCACATTCAAACTGGTGATTACAGGGTGGGGGAGGGTTGAGCTAGAGGAGGAGTAGGGAGTCTCCACCCACAAGACTGTCTTTTGAGATGTGTCCTGCCCTCCAAAGGAGGGACTCAACCCCATAGTAACTGTGTTCCAAATGGACTAAAGAGAAAAGGATTAAACAGGTAAGGATTAAACAGTTAAAAAA
The DNA here is from genome assembly GCA_037306005.1 of Rhinophrynus dorsalis. Classification (NCBI taxonomy): domain Eukaryota; kingdom Metazoa; phylum Chordata; class Amphibia; order Anura; family Rhinophrynidae; genus Rhinophrynus; species Rhinophrynus dorsalis. The sequence goes on from CM074718.1 coordinate 295,852,667, forward strand.
TCCTATTTTATATAGCTCCATACATGTACTCAACTATTTACAGAAATAGTAATAGTATTATCAATATCTGGAAGCTTATCACACTTAGAGCTCTTGACATTCAGCTATGTGAGAAATGTATTGTGAGCGCTGCTTGAGTCTAACTAACTTTGCTAAGCGTTTACCACTCTTATACCAGAGATATAGTTTTGATGTTTGTGCCACATAAAGGATTTAGTTGTGCACTGATAAAGTAACCAGGCCAGGACCGCTCAAGCAGCTAGAAGAGACAGCAGATCCATCTCTAACATGGACCTCTTCTGTACGGACTCCAGCTGGCTGATATCAGAACCAAGAGATGTAATCCTGTCAAGAGTCTGGCATTTCTTAAAAGCTCCCTGCTTGATTAGGAGGCCATGAATGACAGACTTGTGAGCCTTCCAGATCAGCACAGGGGAGAGGTCAGGGGAAGCATCAATCCTGAAATAAGAAAATATCTCCAATTTAAGAGAAGCTGCAAAATCCGGGTGATCTAGTAAAGTGTCATTCAATCTCCAGGAAGGGGGGGGGAGTACTATGGATGTAAGGATATAGACAAATGCGTAACCAAACTGGCGCATGATCAGACCATGAAATAGAATCAATGCGGGCAGAGAGAATGTCATGCAAGTGATGAGTCTCCACAAGGAGATAGTCAATTCTGGTATGTAAGTATTGTACTGAAGGGTAAAATGTGTAATCCGTATTCGAAGGTAAGAGGCGCCTCCAGGCATCCGTCAAGTAAAGATCGTCAAAAAGAGAGTTAATCTTCTGCAAGTGAGACAGTTTTATCAAAAAACGACCTCCAGAAAATTCAAGAGTCTGCTTGATAGGTAAATTTAAAATCACCGCTGAAAAACAGCATGCTCATCTTAATGGATTCCAAAGAGGTACATAGGGGAAGATAGAAAGGAAAGCTGTTTTCTGTTGGGACTGTAGGACGTTTGCAATGGTCACAAGGGTATTAAACAGGAAATGTTTTATGAAGATGTTGGCCAGAGTGTTCACGTCTCTCCACGGAACAGTTCTATGAAACAATGTCGTGACTTTGCATACTTTTGTGGGTGCAGAGGCGCAGAAGCTTAAACTCAAGGAGGGCCATTGACCTTTTCTCCGGCATATTCAAGCCCCTCACATTAATAGAGAGAAATTTAATTGACAAATAAGTAACGCATAGCAAATCAGATCTGACCACGGCAAAAGCCAGCATCCATCCATCTGGGCAGGGGAAGGAAAAAAGCAAAGGAGAAGGGGCAGAGAGTTGAGAAAGAAACTTGGTGAAGAGGAGACAAACAAGTAGTACCATAATCCATTTAGCAGAAACAGTAACATAAACAGCATAAGAGTCAGGGATAGGGACAATAAGGCCCGAGGAGAGAGAGAGTATCAAAAGATATACCCCAAAAATGATTATTTAGACCTAGTTGGGGGGGGCATCAGGTCCCCTCCAGATTCCATCCCAATGAGGTCTAAATAATTAAAAAAAAAAAAATTAAAAAAAAAAAAAAATCCTTTGTTTGTCTCGGGGGTGTCGGACCCACTTTGGCACAGAGGGTTAACTTCTTTTTTCTTTTATTTTTTTATTCATACTTTGTTGGGTGACATCAGGACCACTCTTGATGCTCCCTCCCAACAAGGGCAGAAAAAGAGCCATTATTGTATCCATATTTTTGTGTTACCTAGTGGACCCTGATTTTGTATCGTACTTACCTTATTTGAGCAGTTTGATGTATTACCAATAGTTCTTCCACTTTTCATTTTCTCTTTGTATTTGGGGACTGTTTTCTTTACATATGTGATACGTATATATTGAGAGAGCAATCACTTATGTATGTTTGTTTATTTTTGTAATTATCCTAGATATCCTCTTCGTGCCATGGAGTAGACTCATATATATTTTGATACGACTTGATTAGTTGCAGATCTTCTAGTTTGTTTGTAGCTAATTGGCTGAAACTGCCAATTGTATCACAGAGGAGGCTCACCTCTGTTTTCCAGTAAGGATGTGGGTAAGTGTATTTCAACAGCGATGTGTGAGGTGTTCTGTTTTTTTTTTCTATTGTGGCCAGTGTTTTAGAGAAGGCAGCAGTAAACCACAAAATGCCTTTTTTATTGTTTTTAATACATTTTACACTTTTTGATTTACCCTTTTGTGGATTTTCTTTGAAGCACTGCAACCTTTCATTGTACAAAGGGAGACTTCCCTGAATGGAGACGGGGCAATTTCTCTGTATTTTTGTCTAGCCCGGTAAATGAGAATATTCTCCTCCTGGCCACATATGAATGTGAGTAGACTGCATTTTTCTTTTATATTTGATTATTGATTTGCATTATTATACTGTTGGGTGCCCGTATTTTCTATATTTTAATCTTAGATGCAGTTTTTGCCCTGCTAGACATGCATATGTTCATCCTTGTTCCTTCTCAAAAAAGTAATCTAATTTTATTCAAATCTCTTCATAATCTCCAAAAAAGATAATGGATGCTGTCCTACTCTGAACTTAATGTGCCTCGTCCGTTTTGTGCAGGCCCCACAGTTCAAGATGGAAGTCTTTCAGATCTGTCATGGTGGCTATGTGTCCAGGAGAATTTCTAGCCCCCTGGCCTTGAAGGTGCTTATCTGCACATCCAGATCTATGCAGATCATCAGCGTTTCCTGCGGTTTGCATTTTTAGGACAGTCGTTTCCAGTTCACTGCCCGTCTTTTTATTCTAGCAACTCCTCCAAGGGTCTTCACAGAGTCATGTCTGCCTTGGTAGCTCACATCCACTCTCAGGCAATCTCCTTGATTTACTACATAGAAGACCTTTTATTCAAGGCTCCTTCTCAGGTAACCTTGCACAGTCAGATTCAGTAATGCATCTTAATTCTGGAGCAGCACTGTTGGATACTCCATTTCAAGAAATCCTGTCTGGTTCCATTCCAGGTCTTTCATTTTCTTTGCAAGGGACGGTCTTTCTTCCAGACAAAAAGATGCAGTCTTTGTCGCTTTAGGTATCTAAGGAGATATTATGGCTGTTGTTAACGATGCAGGAATATGTGAAGGTATTGTGTTACGTGGTCTCTGCTTTGGCAGCAGTTCCATTTGCTGAATTCCAAGTATTCAGAATAAATATTTTATGTAAACATGAATATTTTAGCTCCATAGATTTGGGTATCTATGAGTCTTATTTCTCAACTTGGTCCCCATGGCTTGAGAGTACTTATGGTTCCAACGTCAATCTCCTCCTTGCCATTTAATAACCAGTGTACTGCTGTTAGCTTTCCTCTTTCTTATTTCTCTGTTATTATTTGTATGTAATATTTTATGCTGTTGTTTTTAACTTATATTTTATTATGTGTGTTAACTATTTTACTTCCCTTGTTTAATTTAAGATATAATAAAAATTTTGTTTAAAAAATTGTCAATATATGGGGATTGAAACTGTTCATTCTCAGACATTGGCCCAGGCATCTGTCTTGTGTCATTTCTCTGTCCTTTTGGAAAAAGGGTTCTAAGTTCAGGGGATTAATTTAAACTTCTGCATTTTGGCATTACTAAAAGTTAAAACAAAGCTTAGCAGGTGTGGTTAAAGTGGAAGTGAGGAGAAAGTCACTTCCTCAGAGACCTTCTTTTTTTAAGTGTCCTGCCTCCTGGAGGAGGGAACTTTACCCCCACGGTTCCTGTATTCTGGGTTAAGAGAAAAGTAATTTACTGATAAGTACAGAAAAATCATCTTGGTTGTTCCTGAAGAAACTATGTTTTTAAAGGTTTACAGCTCTGTTTTAAATGTATATATATGTATTTTATTTATTTTAATGTTTTGAAATTATCCTTTGTTTTTAGAATATTGGGTATATATATCCCCTTTCTAATACCAAGATTTCTTAAACCTATCGTGGAATATGCTGACTGAGCTAGGGCAATCTTAATAAAACCCTCTCATTCCAGTTTTCCCACACAATAACGTTGTTTCGGGTTTTCTTGTCTGTCAGCTTTCAGAAGTTTGTCCCAGTTTTGCTGAGTGGAAGTAGCGTTTTAATATCCCCATAAGCCTAATTCTTGTTCACTCAATAGCATTAGGGCTTGGCCATAATTGTGAGTGTTCCATTTACTCGGTACCTTTTGTTAATGTACCCTAAGTCATATGTTGGGTTCATCAGAAATTACATTATTCAGCATATTAAGAAACTGTTGCTGTATTTAGTTTAGAAAAAGTATACGGGGAGCTCCTCTGTGAACCTTTTTTTTTTATTAATAATAATAGCAAATATCCATAAAAAATTATACTAGTAAATATAACACACGATAGAGCATAATATAGAATAAAATGCTATTCAAAAATAAATAAAAATAGGATCAGTCGATATATAGTATAGAGTATTAATGTAGATGCCGTATTCCATGAAAGTGGTATAGTTAGTGCAATATCTTGAATTACCTCTGTCAATGTGGGCTGCTGGTACTAGTGTTATAGGCAACTTCTCCCTTTTTTTTGTCTTTAAATGAACCCAAGCTGTAGGTAAGGTATCACCACTAAGATTAGTAGCTGTAAGGAGAATGCACGGATTTCCTTAAGGTGTCTTCTACTAATGAATCCTTGAGTCTCCAATACCTTTAAGGGGAAAGATGGACCGCAGGCATAAGTTTGATGAGCTGGCTTTTAGCAGCAGACTTCCAAGCGGGCAGAGGCTTCTTTTAAATCCACAATCCGCTTTCCTTCAAGGAGGTAATACGAAATATAAAATATATAAATGTATATGTCTATTCAGAGACCCATATGGGTTGATAATGTTGCAAAGCATTTTGTGTCTTTCAGGACACTTCATCAGGGAATATAGTTTTTAATGAATGAGCTGGTGAATCGGCTTTCTATCAACTTGGTCCTCCTATTTAAGCTCTCATTGATAGAAAGCAGGCTGCTTCAGTTGTTTGTAGCTAGAAGAGGAAGGTGCTGATCGCCTTCCTGGTCACTGCAATGATCCCCTATCCTACTGGATAGGTGATCAATGTCAGGGGGCCATCAGGAGGGGTCCTGATGCCTCCATCGAGGTCTGATTTTATTGCAAACAAAACGGACAATATATTTTTTCACATTAAACCTTTGAGTGCCAGAAGGGTACACAACACGCTGCCTGACTCCCCAGCCTTGTTCTTTTGCCCAGATAGTGCCCATGGGGAGTTGTGGCTACCAGTAGGCAAAGGAATAAGACTGGGGGGGGTGTCAGACAGTGTACATGGGGTTCTGTGGCTACCAGTGGGCAAGGGAATAAGGCTGTGGGCAGCTGGTAGCCACAAATCCCCATGGATTGCCTGACCCCCAGCCTTGTTCCCTTGGGAGTGCACAACATGTATGGAAAAAAATATGATACAGAGATGAGGGAATAATTGTGTAGTGCTTCGTGTACTTTTTTAACCTTTTGAGTTCCACAGGGGTAAGCAATGCACATCCCTTTGGCACGCAAAGGGATAAGGGTGTAATGCTGTCCATGGTGTTGAAATTATCCATTCCACTCTCCTGACGCACTTCAACAATCCTGTATGCTAGTGTGGACCTTCTCCTCCCCTTGCATCCATAAATTTTAGTGCATGTGGCTGTGTGTAAATCAAAATGTCAAAGTTCTTTGAACACATTAACAAAATCATATTGCCACAGCATAGACCTTTAGTAACTCTCTCTCATATCTTTTTGGAGGTATATGGACTGATCCTATTTTTATTTGTTTGAATAATTGCATTTTATTGTATATTACCGTATGCACATATTTTAGCTGTATACATATTATATCCTGTAGATAGCAGCGGTCCCTGAGTGAATATGCTTTCTTTGTTTACTGTGTAGTATTGGAAGTGCGCTTTATTTTTATTTATTCACTTATTTATTTTATTACATCTTATTAGTATTATTATTATTTTTATTATTTGTTTATATTTTTATTTACATTATCATTATCTACCTTTTTCCTTTATTTTTATTATTCTTATTTATTTTTCTTTATATTTTTATGTGTTCATTCGATTTTACTGTTATTTAAAATATTTTTTGAGATATATAAATGTTTTGCATTTGTTTTTATTCATCTATAAACACATCACTTTGTTTTTATACATAGATTTTTGCATATTTATTCATAGGCACGAACAGTAGCTGTCTGGTTGTATTTATTTGTCATTCATTTCCTTCAACCTATTTGCAACTTGGATTTGCTTTTTATTATTCCTGAGGGTCCATGTGGGCCAAGTGGTGTCTAAGGTGACAGTGGCCTCTTGAATCAAGGTGACCATTCACCAGGCTTATGTCATTATGATGAGACTTATGTGTTTCAGGGTAACTGCTTATTCCATGGTTTTCCTTATACTTACTGAAGTTTGTCCCTCACTGAATCCGTCTGGCTAGATTATAGATTCAATGGGAGGCAGCCAGATGGGGTGGGAGGGGGGATCCTTCTACAATTAATATCTTATGAAAAACAGTGCAATGTGTGATTGGTAATCTTGTTTTTTTGCAAAGATTGCTATCCCTGGACCTGGTTGAGGCCAGTTTTGGGAGGAAATTCCTCCAAGTAGTTGTGCCTGTGCAGGTATCTCTTTTCATTTTTCTCTGCTAACTTTTTGTCCTGTAAGTTTTTGTGTGGCGGTGTCTGTTGACAACTGAGGTATATGGTTATATATGGTTTGTCTCTGTTGAAACGGATTTTATTGTTGGAAGTTATTTACCCTCCCTTGAATCTTCATTGGATGGTTTTGATATATTCCCATGGTTCCTGTGTTCCACAATGGAGGAAAGACAAAAAGGGGATTTTTGAGTACTTACACAGCCCTTCAAGAAAAAAAAACTTGGCGTTCTGGGCAGGGGTTTTCTTTCGATTCTCTGGTGGAGTGACACCTTCCTGTCCTTTTTGCTTACATTTTTACTATACGTTAAAATTGAAGCTGCTTCTGCTGGTAGGAAGCCTCTGCCTCTAATGCGCTCTGTTATGCAAGTGTTCTGCCTCCTTGAGGTAGCATATTTACAAAATGGTTCTTGTGTTTCACAAGGACTAAGAGAAATGGATTTTTCTGTAAGTACACAAAATCATCTTTTTGAGCTTATAATAGTGATTTCATCTAAATTGTTGTGAGAAAATGTGGTCTTTTATTTCTTACTTGGCTGACTATTTAAGTGCACTTTGATTTCCTTTGACTGCCCCCTTTTTTTGATAATTTTTGATATTTCCTATTTTGGGAGGTTCAACATTGTAAATTTAAGTTTGTGGTCCTATAAAATATTTTAGACTTGTAGGGTACCTCAGTGAAGATTTCAACTAATTGTTTTCAATACTTAAAATTAGCTGATTTTATTATATCCTACTTCTTTTTTTGAATATCTGAAATAATGCTCTATATAGGCAAGCAAGAAAAGCCATAGTAGATGCACACCATTTAGGGTACAGACAGTATTTATTTGTTACCGTTTTGTGAATATTAATAGCTATAAAGCACTGCAAAACACACCTTGGTTGTAACATGTTGTAATCTATATATAAAAGAAGAGATCTGCATATCTCCTCTATACTGACTGAGCCCCACATACACAGTAAATTAGAATTTCACACCGTGGGGAGGCAGCTAGCAGGAGATATGCAGATTTTCCTTCACACTGCCTGAGCCCAGCATGCACACCCAGGGGTGCAGCTAGGAGGAGATCTGCATATCTCCTCCACACTGCCTGAGAACTACAAATATGGGGTGTGATTTTTCACTGCAAGAACTTCGCCCCTCATCACTAACTTGTCTTGAAGAAAGAGAAAAAAAATAAACACAAAAAAATAAACACGCAATGTGCATACCCTGGAACTTAATATGCACACCCTGGCAATTATTGGGTTAATTCCTGCACCACTGATATCTGTCAGAAAGGAGGAGACTGAACTCCACTCCACTATTACACTTACTCTCGAACCCTCTGAAGGACAGCAGAAGCAGATAAGGCTGCCTCTCCCTTTGCTTATCCTCAATTCACTACATGTAAGTGACACAGTGACATACGGTCTGTGGGTGTGACTGGGAGTGTCACTGCTGCGAATGGATGTTTCTGTACTATAAACAATAATGTTCGCAAAAATATACAATGGTTGCAAAACTTAGATATTTAGCTGTGTGTGTTTGTGTGGAATCTTATCACCATGGCACTCCCAGTGACACTCCCAGTCCCGGTAAAAGCCATTCAATGTAAACACTGCGCTGACCTGTCTCCTGTCTTACAGCACAAGATAATACTCCATGCTGCAGGAACATACATAGGTCACTGCTCTGTTTACTGTAATGTCTGGCTTAACGGGAGTGTTACCATGCAGATAGTACCTTCCCCTCTACAGATAAGTGAGACATTCTGTAGTACATATTTCTTCCCACAATTATGATTTACATACATTTTCAAGCCTCATGTCAGAGGAATGACCAATGCCCACCTTTCTGGCCCTCAAAGAACATAGGGGAAGATGTATAAAACTGGAGTTATAAAGAAAGTGTCTGTAAAATTGTCTCAAAGCAACATAAGTATACGTATACATCTAATGACATTTTGCTAACTGCTAACTCAGTTAGTTGACTTTTTTGAAAATTGGAGTAGAAATGGTCTTGGTCAAATAAGAATTGTGTCCCAGTGTATAGAAATTAGCGAATTGCGCCAAAAATAAAGCTAGTTTTAGGGGTTAAATCCTAATGCCAGGTAAAACCTGGTCTTATTGGAGGTATATAATACTGCTATGTGTGCTAAAATATATTCAGGTGCGAATATTCGCAGACTATTCTCAGATGACAATATTTATAATAGTGACTTTCCTCCTTTATAAATATGACCAGGAGTTGTAAATTTTAGCGATAATTCGTAACCATACACTAAGAAGGCTTTTTATATGTCACCCCCATAGACATTTGTATATATTAATTATGGCCTGACACACAGCAGTGTGCTTTCTCCTGTACCTAGCAGTGGAACAAGACTGATGTTATCAGGCAGTACAGGGTAGTTCTGGACCTACCAGTAGTGCAAGCCTGGGGTTGTCAGGCAGTACAGTGTGGTTCTGGATCTACCAGAAGCACAAGGGTGGTATCAGGCACTACAGAGTGGTTTTGGGCCTACCAGTGGAACAAGGCTGTGTTATCAGGCACTACAGGGTGGTTCTGGACCTAACGGTATCGAAAAGGCTGGGTTTATCAGGCACTACTGTATGCTTCTGGACCTACCAGTAGCGCAAGGCTGGTGTTATCAGGCACTACAGGGTGGTTCTGGACATACCAGTAGTACAAAGCTGGGGGTATCAGGCAGTATAGTGTGGATCTGAACATACCAGAAGCACAAGAGTGGTATCAGGCACTACAGTGTGGTTCTGGGCCTACCAGTAGCACAAGGCTGGGGTTAACAGGCAGTACAGGGTGGTTCTGGACCTACTAGTACTGCAAGGCTGGGGTTATCACGAACTACAGGGTGGTTCTGGACTTCGCATTGGCACAGTGCTTGGGTCATCACACAGTGCATTGTGGTTCTGGACATACCAGTGGTGCACGGCTGGGGTTATCTGGTAGTACAGTTTCTTTCTACTCTTACCAGTGGTGCAAGGCCGGGATTCAAACACTTAATACTATGTCTGCTTAACAGCCAGCATGCTTTTCTTCAGAATCATGTTACAGTTTCCTGGACATGGAGACTCTGAATTTCCCCACCATTAAGTTGCTCTGTCACTCTGCACAACCCTCCTTCAACACCAATTAGAATGCAGAGTCTTTATCCTAATTTACACTTTCTCAATCACACTTTACATACCGTAATAAAATAAAAATAAGACTGGCAACGCTGTCCCATACTGCTAGTACAGTATTTTTTTTTGTCACGTCTATCCCCTTTAAAGGAACACTAGAATTTTAAAGTGCTTATAGCTAGCATATGTAAACATCATTCTCTTATTACATACTTAAAATATAATCATATACTTGCTTTTTTAACATGTGTAAACTATTCTGTTCAGCAATCATTTATTTATTGTTTGTGCTGCTTCTATAGAACTGTGGTAGCCTACCCTGGTCCACAAGAGCTACCAGCAGTTACGATTTCAGGATATTCATGTAGGCACACAAGCAGACTAATTAAAGTGCCTGAGCCACTAATTAGTCCACATGCTGTTGCTGGGACATCCCGAAAACATGTATTGTTGGTAGCTCCTGAAGAGCAGGCTACCCTCTGGTGTAGATATATGACAACAATAGTCAGTTAATTGATTGTGATTAGGGCCAACTACTCTTATATTCCCAAAGTCTGTTTTCTTATTCCAGTCCAGTGATAGATAATCCTGGTCAATTAATGAGAGCAATTTTACTCATCCTCAGACTGATAAAGTGACAGAAAGAGACCCCTACACAGAGAAAGACACACACAGAAACATCAGTGAAAGAGCACAAACAAGAGTCCGTACACAAGACAGAAAGTTAATGCAACAGTAAAAGAGAATGCAAGGGCTTGTTCAAGAGCGATTGTTATGCACACAAAAAGAACACTGTTAGAGAAGAATATATTCAAGAGACAGAGTGAGACTGAGATGGTGTCTGCAAGATTTCAATAGTAAGAAAATGTAAGAAAGTGAAAGAGAGTGTGCTAGAAAAGACTGAACTTGTGAATGTTAGACCGGACTGACACTGTAATATTTGAGTATATAATACTGTGAAAGTTTCACACCATAGGCAGTACCAGGCAGTTTCTGCTAGTATAGTATAAAAGAGAAACGTTAAGAGTTCAATGCCTACTCTTTTTCTCTTCCTTTGCCTTTATTACAGGAGACGCACTCAATCAACCTGTTACGAAGTCCGGTATGTAATATTCACATAACAATGACAATTCAGTATGTTGGGTTGGTTTCCTCTGGGCGGCAGAGTAATACTTTGGTCACTTTCAGATCCCATGAGGAGACACAAGCAGAGGGAGAGGTGCAGCAGATTACAGTGGAAGTTGAGGCCAGACATGACACTGCAGTGAGTGGACCAGAAGAGGATGAGCAAGGGTGAGAACATGGCTAACCAAGTTCAGTTTTCTTCTAATGACTTCCATTTTCTTCCATACCTCTTCCTCTCTATTCATTTTCCCCCTTTTTTGCATTGAAAAGTAACATTTATGTTTTTAGCATTTTGTTTTTACTTTGTGTTTATTGAAAATCATTTTCATACAAACTGTTGGTACAGATCAAGATAAAACAGACTCATTACAGAACAGTAACTTTACAATAGCAATAAAATTAGATTTTAGATTAGATGTAAAAAGTGTCAGTCACCAGCTAGACCAGCAGTTTGCTTTTATGGGAGAACAGGTCCATCAATGAATGGGTCAAGTACAAAAGGAAAGGGAAAGGAAGGGGTGGGTGGAAGAGGGAGAGAAGAGAAAAAAAAGCCAGAGGAGAAGCGAACCTGGAGCAGAAGATGCCGCAGAGTGGATAAGGTTAAGAAGTTTGTGGGTATATTATCCCTCTCCTGTCTATGTGGGATAAAGCCGATCTAGTCACCATGGACCAGGGCAGGAAGGAAAGGGGCCAATGTATTTGCCAGAATCTTGCTAAACAGCTTGAGATCAGAGTTTAACAGTGCGATTGGGTGATAATTTGCAGAGTCAAGGGGTCCTTGTCCAGTTTGGGAATTATGGCTATACAGGCCCTGGACATGCCCGAGGACATTCTCTCGCCATCCATAAAAACATTGAATACCCTTACCAGTTGTTCATCAAGGGGAGCACAGCATTTTTTGTAAAAGATATTAGGCAGACAGTCAGGAACAGAAGCTTTAGCAGTCCTCGATTCCTTAATCACCCTCAAGAGTAGCCTAGGCCACTCAATAGGAAAGAACAATAAGCACCTGTCAAAGTATAGGGAAAGAGAAAAGGAAAAGAGAAGAGAGAGAGGAATAGAAAACTGATAACTAGGATCCGGTAGAAGTAGTAGAAAACAGGTTGGGCCCACATAAATAAAGGGAACTAGGGAGGTGCAACATAAACAATGGCGGACACCAAAAGTAGCGACAAGAGAGTCCAGGACATCTAGGTTGGGGGGACTATGGGCATTAAAGCAGGTGCAGGAGAAGTGTGGACCGAAATAAGGATGGAGGTTAGTTATAATCAGCAAGGTTACCCTGCAAGGATACTGAGTTGATAAAGTCCAGTGGGGTGAGGCACAACACAAGGGAGATGGAGTAGGAAAGTAAATGGCTGCGTACCTTAAGTAGAGTAGTAGGTAGATGAGAGCTGCACATTACCCACCAATCAGGCCAGAGAAGCACTGAGGTGGGAAACAGGGCAAAAGCTAACAGTGGGAAGGCAGAGGTGCATGAACAGAATCAGGACAGGCCAGGTCAAGGGGACCATCCCAGGGGCCGCCACACTAAGTGCAAAACCCTACGTGAGTATAAAAGGTGCGGCAGAGGCCCCAAGCTGGCCCCCCATCTACAGACCCCATACTTCCCAGAGCCCTAAGAGGGAGAGTAGGTGGGCTGTACAAATAATGTACATATAATGGTAGTTGCTGAGATCCAATAGAGGTGAAGGGATATTGGGGTAATATGGTAACATGGGCGGCCTGTGGATCAAGGACTGACAGTTTTATTGATGGTTACGTGGAGTACAGCTCCTCCAAAAGACTGAATTCACGGGTAGAATGGAGCCGCAGGCTGGCTTCTGTGCAGGGCAACCTGTACAGAAAAACCCCATAGACTTTACATGGGAAAGTAGGCGGCTTCCTGATTGGCCAGTCCGAGTTAAAGGGCCTTCATTGACTTTACATGGGAAAAGTAGGTGCCCCTCGGATTGGTCAATTGGTTGCCCTCCTACTGGGTCTGATTGGCTGACTGACTAAGAACCAAGTTAAAGGGACTCCATTGCCATAACATGGAGAAATGTCGGCGGCCACCGGATTGGCCAATTGAACTGGTAGCTCGCTCGCTCATTGGCTGGCTGTAAGAGCGGCCAAAGTGCAGAGGCTCCACAGAGTCTGAGCTTCCATTGTTCTCATGTTTACCCCTGCCCCCTTATCCATGAAGTTCAGCCCTTTGTGCCATTGTGTGCCCAATTGTTCCAATTGTGACTAAATTTAATTATGTTTATTTAGTTATAGAATGTTTTGTACCCTTTTGTTAACGGTTTGACTTGATGCAGTTAACTCTGCTTAAAAGAGCTGAATTCAGCCAAAATAAAGTGTTACAGTTTGGACTTGAACTGGCTCCTGTCTCTCTGTTGCTGGATGGTATCAAGGGACTTCTGTTGTCCCCCATCCTAGGAAGAAATGCTGCCTGAATAGCCGGTGGAGCTGCCTACTTGTACTGACCTCTGGAGGGAGAATCCTGAAATGACGGCCTGAGTCCAACCCAAGGACTTGGGTATCCGTTACACTGGTGGCAAGCGGTTGGATCGAACTGAAACCAGCCCAGCAGGGGGAAAAATAGCCGCTGGCTTGACCCCGGTTTCAGCAACAGTTCGTGGGATCTTCTCTCTCACTCCACTGAGGGGATCCAGCCGGTTACCTATGGCAGCTCTACAACCACAGGGCTATGGTGCACCCAACTGGAGGCGGACGGAGGATCTACTGGCGCTGCGCTGGTCACTGTTGGGAGACAATCCGCTCCTGGAGTGGGAAGAGAGTCTGACCTTCTACGTGGAAGAGGAGGTGTATCTACAAGACCGGTACACAGCCTTTCGCCAGAAAACGGAGCAGCATGGCTACAGCTCGGCACCACCTTATGGCGTCCTGGATGGCTATGGATATGGCGGCCCTGGAATAGAATGGGCGATCTTGTGGGACGACCACAACTTTGGCAGCAAGGAGGACGGCCATTTTTGGGATATCCGGGATGCCAGTGAGGGGATGCTGGGTCTCTATGATGCTCCAGAGCTGGAGGGGGAACTATGTGACCTTGCGGAGCAGGAGTGGCATCTGGAGAGAGCATACCAGAGTCTGTTCTGGAAGATAGAAAGGCATGGTACAGGAGAGGGACCACGGACAGCCCACCTGTATCCTGCACCATCGGAAGAGATGTCCATGCTGCCCAACCTGCCCTGCCATAGCGGCTCTGTCTCCACAGTTGAACATCCAGTCAAGGAGTCCTGCGATCTGGTGTTGTGGAGGGTGCAGAAACTGCTGTCGTGCCTAGGACCCAACCCGGCGGAAGAAACAGTAGCCCAACTCACGGTGGCGGTAGAGCAGCACTACTGTCAAGAACTCCGGCGCTCCAGTAATGACCTTGCCATGGGAAGTGGGACTGAGATCTTTCCCAGTGGCAATATGGATTGTGAACTGGTGAGGGAGGAGGTATGCCTCACCAGCAATTCTGCCTATTTCCCTGCAAACCCTGGCCTGGTGAGTGGGAGTGAGCTCACCAGGGCCTGGGAAAACCCTACGGTGGTGAGTGGAAGAAAACTCATCGACCCCTTGTCCATGGAGACTGCCCTGAGTAATGGGACTGCTGTCTTCCTCGAGGCAGAAAATGGCCCCATGGATGGGGCCCTGGAAGAAGAGAACCCCAGTGGACTGCAGGAGAGCAGTATCGCTGGCGATTGTGTTGTCTCTATGGACTGTGAACTGGTGGGTGGGAATGCGTTCCCCACCAGCCCCCCTGTGACCCCTGGCCTGGTGAGTAGGAGCGAGCTCACCAGGGCCTGGGAAACCCCTGCTGCGGTGGATGACACACCGGTCCCCACCAGCAGCCCCGGTCCGTTCCCTGAGGATGTTGCCCTGGAGAAAGAGGGAAGTGCGCTATCCCGGTGCATGCACACAATTGCCAGGAGGATTGGAAAGGTGTTCCCCCTCCTTACGAAAAGAGGCCCAGAAGTGGATGGCCTAGCAGAAGAGGAGCCCAGCAGGCCACCCCAAGGCAGTGCTGCTAGGGCCCCTAGTAATCCTGAACTGGTGAGGGAAAAGGCATGTCTCACCAGCAACCCTGCATTTTGCCCTGAGAACCCCATACCTGCGAGCGGGAGAGAACTCTCCAGTCCCCCTTTAACCCCTGGCCCGGTGGGTGGGAACGAGCCCACCAGGCCCTGTGAAAATACCGCTGTGATGAGTGGGACAACAGTCCTCATCCACAGCCCACCGCTTGTTGCCCGTTTGCCGGAGTCCCCAGCCTTGGTGAGTGGGACCACTGTCCTCACCAGGGATGTTGGGGTGTCCCCTGGATTCTTTTTCCCCAGTCTGGTGAGTGGGAATGCATTCTCCATCCGGACAAGTGATGGCTGTGCCCTAGGGAGTGGGACAACTGTCCTCCCTGAGGGACATGCGGACCCCTTTGTTACGTTGACCCCCATGGACCCCAGCCTGGTGGATGGGAATTCATTCCCCACCAGGCCAGCCGCTATCCCAGCCTCAGGGAGTGGGACCACCGTCCTCCCTGGGGGCTGTTTGATTTACCCCAGTGAAGCTGTTTGCCCTGGATTGGTGAGGGAGAGTACGCTCCTCACCGGTCCTCTGGAGTCCCCTACCCTGGGCAAGAGGTCCACCAGTTTTGACAACAGCCCTTTGCATATTGCCTCAACTCAGGAGAGTGGGAGCAGCTTCCTCTCCTGCCACAATGGGGCACTTGCCGAACCAAAAGGAGGAGGTGTGCCCATCTCCCCACAAGTTGATCTAAAGCCCAGTGAGAGCTCAGAGAACCCAGTGGCCAGTAGGACTCCTCCGCATGAACTGTCTCTGGACCCGGAGCCACTGGCCCCAGACCCAGGAGGGCCTGACCTCAGCCCTGCCTGGGGCATAGCCCATGAGAGGCCTCCCAACTTGGTGCCAGCCAGGACCAAGCGGCGCCAGGTTCCATGTCCCAGTTTTTCCCTGGGCCCAGGACAAGAGGTGCACCTGCGGTCTCCTGGCCCGGACAAGGGGCCCAACACTTTCCCTGGCCCTGACAAGGGGCTCCAGCCTTTACCTGGCCTGGACAAGAGGCTACCCTCCTCCACGCAGGGACGTGTCGGACGTCCCAAGCCAGCGTTCATCCAAGCTGCCTCTGGCTTGGGTCTCGAAGGGGGGGGGGGGAAGTGTAACGGATCCTAGGCCGTTACTTGGCAGCCGCCGCCTAAGGGTCATTGTGGCGGCCTGTGGATCAAGGACTGACAGTTTTATTGAGGGTTACGTGGAGAACAACTCCTCCAAAAGACTGAATTCACGGGTAGAATGGAGCCGCAGGCTGGCTGCTATGCGGGGCAACCTGTACAGAAAAACCCCATAGACTTTACATGGGAAAGTAGGCGGCTTCCTGATTGGCCAGTCCGAGTTAAAGGGCCTTCATTGACTTTACATGAGAAAAGTAGGCGCCCCTCGGATTGGTCGATTGGTTGCCCGCCTACTGGTTCTGATGGGCTGACTGACTAAGAACCAAGTTAAAGGGACTCCATTGCCATAACATGGAGAAATGTCAGCGGCCACCGGATTGGCCAATTGAACTGGTAGCTCGCTCGCTCGCTCATTGGCTGGCTATAAGAAGCGGCCAAAGTGCAGAGGCTCCACAGAGTCTGAGCTTCCATTGTTCTCATGTTTACCCCTGCCCCCTTATCCATGAAGTTCAGCCCTTTGTGCCATTGTGTGCCCAATTGTTCCAATTGTGACTAAATTTAATTATGTTGATTTAGTTATAGAATGTTTTGCACCCTTTTGTTAAATGTTTGACTTGATGCAATTAACTCTGCTTAAAAGAGCTGAATTCAGCCAAAATAAAGTGTGTTACAGTTTGGACTTGAACTGGCTCCTGTCTCTCTGTTGCTGGATGGTATCAAGGGACTTCTGTTGTCCCCCATCCTAGGAAGAAATGCTGCCTGAATAACCGGTGGAGCTGCCTACTTGTAGCTGACCTCTGGAGGGAGAATCCTGAAACGACGGCCTGTGTCCAACCCAAGGACTTGGGTATCCGTTACAGAAGGCTTCATTGAGAACAGGGCAAAAGAAATCCCCACTGGGCCAGTACAGGGGAAGAAAATTTAAGAAAAAGCAACCATTTTAGTCTCACCATCAACAGGCTGCTAAACGCCTATAGGCGGGGACTGGAGGGACCGCCCCAGGAGCCATACCCCCCATATGTACTATACATGAAAGCACAGGATCAGGCTCCCCAGAGTGTCTCAAAAGGATGCCGTTTTCTTTCCATTTCTGTAAGAAAATCCATAGATGTTATCCTGATAATTTTACAGTTTTCCTTCTAGGCTCCTGAATGGGGGTGGTATTTATCTTGTTAAAGCTAGCCAAGGTACTTATCTGTATGCCTTTCCTTTCCAAGCTTCCTGTCTATTCAGGTTTTTACATAGTAAATTATGTTGAAAAAAAAACCAAGAAAACAAGAATTATATAATCCTTCCCTACTCCTACATGGGTATTACTCTGTTAACTAGAACTTCCTATTTTACCTACTAATGCACAGTATAAGCCTGTATGTTCCCTTCTGCTAGAAATGCATCTAACCTTCTATTAAATGTATCCATAGTATCTGCCATTAACACATGCTTGGGTAAGGAATTCCATAATTTAACAGACCTTACTGTAATACTCCCTTTTTCTGCTGAAGTTGAAACTTAATTTCCTCTAATCTTTTAGGGGTGGCCATTGTTATTTGATCAGGCAGACCTTGGAATCAAAAGATCACCAGAGAGGTCCTGGTATTGACCTTGCATATACTTAAACAGTGTAACAATATCTCTTCATAGTCATAAATAAACTGAGTCTGCCTAGACGTTCTTTATTCTTCAGCTCCTTCATTCCCTTAATTAATTTTGTTGATCTTTTCTGTACTCCAGAATATATTTTTTCAGAACTGGTGCCCAAAGCTGCACAGCATATTCAAGAGGAGGGCTTAACAACCATTTGTACAGTGTCAAAATTATTTTATCCACTCTTGCTTCAATACCCATTTTTTAAGCAAAACATTACTTTGGTTTGCCTTTCCTACTACTACTATTTAACACTGGTTGCTGTTTCCAAGTTTGTATTTTCCAAGTTCTCCCAAATATCTGTATTAATAAAAGGAGAAGGCTGGCAGGGTACCAGATTCTCCGTCTCTGCCAAATACCCAGTGGGGCGTGATTACTCCTGTTAAAATCTCTGCAAACTTCTGCCCTCAACTTCTGCCTGGAAGAAAGAAAAGCATGGCCGACTCACTTTCGAGCCATGTACAGGGGACGGAGAGCTTCATGAATGGGCCTGAATTGTAGAGTGAGAAGTGGGTGATCATGAGTGAATAACTTGGGGACAGCACATAACTTGCAATGAGTCAGTGAATCACTGTATCACAATACCTTCAAAGTCTCCCTCTTTAGAAGGGACAGTCCCTTTTTGAGACCCAAATCCCCCTGACCATCTTTCCCACCCTGGTGTCCCTGTATTTAGAAGATCTGACATTGCTCCACAGCAATAAAACTCACATTGTAGTGGAACTGTGACCTTCCAGCTCATCCTTCCCAATTGCTTTAACCCGTTAATGTCCAGTGATGTGTCAGGACAGTGATGGTCCTGGCACGTCACATATTTTTTTTACTCACAGCACTCCTGTGGTAGAGCTGTGAGTAGTAGCGGGGACTGAAATTGACCGCTCCAAGACCGGAGCGATCACTATCAGTCCCCCATTCAGCATGCTGGCATGCGGGATCAGTCACTTGTGCAGGCAAGTCAAACTTCACTATCTGATCCTTAAAGGACCACACACCCTGGGACTGCTGGATGAAACTATAAAAATATTAAAAAAAAAAAAAAACTATATGTAATATAGTTTCCCTCAGGATTCATCCCTGTAGAACTGTTTGACATCTTCACTATCCTGCATTGCACCATCTTTTACATGGGTATTCACATATACTCTTTTCCCATACCATCTTTCTCTATTTTTATAGTTTCATTCATATCTGGCTTGTAATATTTATCTCTTTTGAGTATTACCCATTTGGAGTACTTGTATCACTGACCACCATTAGTCCAATACATTTTTGTAGTGCCTCCACTAAGAAAATTGACTGAGTGCTCGCTATTAGACTATCAACTGTATGTTTGTATATTATTTTTCTTTATTTGCATTTATTGGCTATTGGTCCAGACCTATACTAGTCTGCTTTCTGAAGTGCATAAGTAGCACTGAGATTTTTTTTTCTTCCCAAATGCATGACTTTACACTTAGCCACATTAAACTTCATATTACTTTTTTTTGCCCAATCTGCCATTTTATGTATATTCTTCTGTAGAGAACAAATATTCTGTTCTGAATTTATTACCCTGCATAGTTTGGTATCATCAGCAATTTTGCTATAAATACATATTTCCATGTAATTTATAAACCTGTTAAAAAGCAGTGGAGATAGTACTGAACCCTTTGGTACTCCACTCTCAACTTTAACTGTATTGGAGAATTTTCCATTTACAACAACACACTGCTTCCTATCCTTCTACCAATTTTCTGTCCATGTGCAAAGGTTATACCCTAGTCCCAATTACCTTTTCTCTGTTGTCCATTATGGCATACATGCACCATAGGGAGAAGACATCTTTTCTAGTAGGCTGGAACATTTAAAAAGACAAGGTCTTGGAGGTGGAGCCTTCTCTTTTCCTTATCAGGCTACCCTAGCCCCACCCGTTCCAGTTTGATATGTTCCAGTCCAGAGTGAACAGGCCAGGAACATCTCTGCTTAGTTTTTAGTTTACTCCTTTATTTCATTCTTAGGATATGGGGGGTGGGGTCACAATTCCCCCATTAGGTGGGTTACCATTCCTGGCTTCCCTGGAGGATTGCCCAGCTTTCAGGTATTGCTGTGGACCCTTTCAGCCCTGTGGAGAGAATCTGGCAGCCCAAGATTCTCTCTCCTAACTGAGGCTCTGGTTCTTCAGAATGGTAACCTGAAGACAGAATATGAAGATTGGTGAGTAACCCTTTGAGTGCCATAGTCCACTTGTCTCACTTGCTCCCCTCCATACAGGGGTTATCTTAGAGTCTAGAATTCCTGCACTCTTGTTGGGTGTTTTATTCTGATTTGTCCCTGAGTTTTCTGGAACTTGGTTGGCTACATTTTGGGTAGTGAACCCCTTCCCTGCTGGTTAGGTATTTGGGTGTTTTTGGTAATTTTTGAAAAATGTTAACTTTTTTTTTGCATGGCGCCATTAACCCCTTTTTATTGCATCATCCGGTTCAGGGCTCCCTGAACAGCGTGCAGCTGCACGGGGAGCCCTGAATTCCATGACGGTCCTGGCACGTCATGGGTCCTTATGGCTTTCCAACCCATGATATGCTAGGAACATCAAGGGTCTTTAATGTGTTAAGGAGCACGTCCTAGCACGGCCACACTTGCTCCATTGACTTCTATGGGACAAACTGTTTGGGAGATATATCTCTGCAACCATTTGTCATCCAGAGTTAAGAGAGGGCTCATCCTTCTTGTCTCCTCATGTCCTACAATCAGGATCACATAACCAGTGTCTCAGGGGTTCCTGGGGCCTGCAAGCGCAAGAAAGGCATTGCTAGAATACAGTAATAAAGAATACAACTCCCAGAATGGCAGTTTCCCAGACTTTCTTCCAATTGGCTGATAGTTTTACAGACGCCATTTTATTCCTGCTTACTTATCCTACGCAGAGGTGGCCTTCTCTTTGCTCTCCTTTTCAGCTTGACCCTTTGTCTGCCTTTTTGGGCTTTCTGAGGTGAATTATTATTGTGGGACACAGTATTTGTTTTTTTTTCTATACTATTTGGAGACTACTCCTGATAGAATGTCAGATCCAAAGATACATGGGGCTAGATCTAAAGTAAAGGATGCTGGGGAGTCTCTGACACCCCCCCCCCCCACTTATTTACTGCTCGTCATGTCTAATGGGGCTCCCTCGAGAATATTCAGGACCCCCTACCCCTCATGCACTATGGCCCCCACTACACCACCATAAGAGCCAATCTTGGTGAAAGATGTAAAGGCTACTATGGCACAATTTCCCCTATCCCTCCAAGGTGTTCTCCATTCTTGGAAACCCCACACCACCTTCAGGTTTGTTGCCCCTAAGGCCCCAGGTATATTTGCGCTCACGGAATCCTCTATTGAGCTTCGTGGGTGACACGAAGGAATGGGAGTGTAAGGAAGGGGATTCCACCTATACGTTTGGTGATCCCTTTGAGGCTGACCCTACTCCCTCTGCAGAGGGACTCATTAAGGCCGTGTTAGTGCCCCTGATGCGGGTCTGTCTTGATAAGATGTGTTTCAGAGATGTAGAAAGTCTTCCACAGTCTTTCCACCCAACGCCACTTTGGACCAGTTTATCTTGGATTAGTGGAAAATGCCCGATAGGCGCCTGTCTCTCTCAAAGAGATTCTCTAAGCTGTGCCCCTTTTCAGAGGCAGCTTTGATGCAATAGGCTTCTCCTCCTGCTCTTGACCTCCTATAGTCCACCACTCTGCCCTTAATAAATTCTACAGCCCTTACATAGTAACATAGTAAATTAGGTTGAATAAAGACACAAGTCCATCAAGTTCAACCCTCTCCTCATACCCCAGTGACTGAGAATTTTATAGCTTTCCTGCTAACAAATAAGGTAGTCTTTATCAGATCTTCCTGATCTGCCTTCTAAAAAACAGTATAACTCTATATGTTTGCTTTTCAAGGAAATGTAACTAATCTTCTCTCAAATGTATCCATTGTATCTGCCATAACCACCTCCTTGGGGAAGGAATTCCACAATTTAACAGATCTTACTGTAAAAAAAAAAAAAAACTTCCTCTGCTGAAGTTTAAACCTCCTTTTCTCTAATCTCAAGGGGTGTCCCCTGGTCACCTGATCAGGCCTTGGAATAAATAGCTCACCGCAGAGATCCTCGTATTGACCTCTCATATACTTGTATAATGTGATAAGATATCCTCTTAGTCATCTTTTCTGTAGAGTAAATAAATAAAGTTTGTTTAGTCGTTCCTCATACGTCAAGTCCTCCATTCCCTTGATTAATTTTGTTGCTCTTCACTGTACCCTCTCTAGTTCTAGTATATCCTTTTTCAGAACTGGTGCTCAGAATTGCACTGCATACTCAAGGTGAGGTCTTACCAATGATTTGTATAATGGCAAAATAATGTTATCCACTCTTGCTTCGATACCTCTTTTTATGCAAGACAGGATTTTGTTTGCCATTGCTACTGCTGTTTGACACTGGTCACTGTTTCCAGGTTTTTAGTTGACAATGATACCCAGGTCTTTCCCCTAAAACAGTAGTTCTCAAGCTTCTTTTGCTCAAAGTACCCCTAACACGCAGTCTGACATTTTCGGGGCACCCCTATCATTTTATATCATTTGTCAAGGGTGTAGTGAAGGTTACAAATACATAAATAGAGAGTTAATGTTACATCTCACAACTAAAATAAACATACTGTGCATTGTAATATCCATAAATATAGAGCTGGAAGTCTACATATGTATTTTTGTCAAAACATTATAGATACAATGGGGCACCCTAAGTGGATGTCCGTGGCACACCAAAGTGCCACGGCACCCTGGTTGAGAAACACTGCCCTAAAATGATTCCATTAAGTTCATAAGTAGCCTTGGGATTATTTCCTCCCAAATGCATGACTTGTACTTCCCCATATTAAACTTCATATTCCATTTGTTTGCCCAGTCTGACATTGTATGTAAGTCCCTCTGTAGAGAGAAAATATCCTGTTCTGAATTAAGTACCTTTCATAATTCAGTGTCACCTGCAAATATTGATATTTTGCTTTCTATATCTATTATCAGTTTTGTATCCAATTGCAAATGTTATCTCCTAGCCCCAATTTCCTTATTTTATACACCAGCCTTCTGTGTGGCACTGTATGAAATGTATTTTCAAAGTCTAGATATACTATATATACTGCTCTGCCATTATCAAGGTTGCTGCTTACTTCCTCATAGAAGCTGAAAAGATTAGTTTGGCATGATCTATTCTTCATAAAACCATGTTGATTCCTGCTAATGATCTTATTTTTTTTGTTGTAATCCTGATTATAGTCCCTTATTATCCCTTTTAGCAGTTTTCCCACTACAGAGGTCAAACTCACAGGTCTGTAAGTCCCAGGTTCTGTTTTAGTTCCCTTCTTAAATAGAGGCACTATGCTGGCTCTTCGTCAGTCCTGTGGCACTGAGCCTGCGGTGATAGAATCTTTAAAGTGTTAGTAATGTCTAAAAAAAGTTTTTTTTTTGCATTTAGAAGAGCTTAAAAAGCTGAGCTAAATGCAAAAAAAGTATCTTTCAGACCCCTCTGGTTTGAGAGATACAGGCATTTAAACTTCGCTGTTTCCTACTGACAGCTGTAAAGCTGTCAACAGGAGATTTGTGTCGGTCGACATGGAGGAGCTTGAGAAGTGCCGAGATCTCGTTACTTACAAGGAATCCCTTCATTGGAATGGTCTAAAACATGTGCCTGGTGACTCTACTGGGGCAAGAGCACCCTGTTACCTCAGGTCTCCAAACGCCCTAACATGGAGATTAAACATCTTCTTTTTCGTCCTCGCCAAACAGAGGTGCAAAGGCTGAATCTGAGGATATTTCAGGCCTTCACCCCACACCCCTCCACCAAGCCCAGGCAGCAGTGGCACTCCAAGCTCCCTGCTGCCAAACCCTAGTCTGGCAAATCTCTGCACGACTTGCAGAATTTTGGTCAATAATTGCATGTGGGTAGTAATTTGCTACATTTTTACAATGCGCAGGCAGCGTTGTGTGAGAGCCAGTGGGTTTTGCAGGTGGTTTTGGAAGCTACCGAATATGGTTCAGGTCCCTTCCTCCTTTCAGGTTCTTCCAGTCAAGGTTTGCAACTTTTCAACCAGGTGGTTCAGTCTCTTCTGGTCAAGGGAGTTCTTGTTCGAGCTTCACTCCAAGAGAGAGGTTCAGGTTTTTGTTTTTATTCAAACCTATTTGAGGGACAGCAGCAGCCTTTACCTATTCTGGACCTCAAGGACCTCAATTCTTTTGTTGGGACTGCTCGCTTCAAGATGGAGTCTTTGCTCTCTGTCATCACAGCTATGTGCATGGGAAAATTCCTCACGTCTCTGGACTTGCAGGAATCGTACTTTCACATTCCTATTCACCCGAACAGTCAGAAGTGCCTGCAGTTTGGAGCACTACCAGTTCTTGGGTGTTTGCCAGAGTTCTGGGGGCCCTGATTGCCTTTATTCACACCCAGGGGATTCAGGTGACTCCTTACATGGACGACCTCATGCTGAAGGCTCCATCCAGGGAACTTCTGGACCAACATGTCCAGGACTGTGCTCAGATTCTGCTCCATCATGGGTGGATCCACAATATTTCAGTCTTCTCCAGTTCCCTCTCAGGACTTGGACTTCCTCGGTCTCAGTTCAACACCTGTCTGGGGAAGTTTTTTTCTGACGGAGGACTCCATTTAGCACTATGCGTCTGGTGTTCTAAGCTCTGGAGGGCCCTTGGCTCTGGTCTGGAGGTTCATGACCCTTTCGGACCACATGGTGTCCACCGTGGAGGCTGTACCTTACTCTATGGCCTACACCAGGGAGCTCCAGAAGTTCGTAATTCGCTCCTGACACGGGAATCCAGATCTCCTGCATCTGAGGGTCTCCCTACCTCTGGAGGTCCAATAAGATATCTGCTGGTGGTTGGACAGGAGCAACCTGGAGCAGGGAAAACTGTTTATGATCCTGGAGTGGATCTTTGTCATGACTGATGCCAGCCTGAGGGGCTGGGGTACAGTTCTGGGTCACTTGGGAATCCAGGTCAGGTGGACCTTGGAGGAATCCCTTCAATCCATCAATGTTCTGTAGCTCAGGGCGATCCAACATGCTCTTGTGTACTAGTCCTTTCAGCTGCGGGGTCATCCTGTATGAGTCCAGTTGGACAATGCCACGGCTGTGGCCTACATCAACAAGCAAGGAGGCACTCGAAGCATTCCCACTTGGTCAGAGGTCAAGTCTATTTTGACTTGGGCAGACGATCATGTATCGGCTACCTCTGCCGTGCACGTTCCAGTGGTAGACAATGTCCTGGCAGACTTCCGCAGTCCTGAAAGGGTGGACCCTAATGAGAAGGAGCTCCACCCAGACATTTTCTACCTGTTGGTGCAGCGGTGGGGTCTACCTCCAATAGATCTGATGTCCACACGGGACCACAGAAAAGTTCCAAAGTTTTGTTCCCTTTGGGGGGATCCTCTGGCCATTGCCACGGACGCCTTGTCGATTCATGGTGCTTTCTTCTGGCTTACATCTTCCCTCCATCCTCAGGGTGCTAAGGCAGATTCAGATGGATGGTGTGGGGGTTATCATTATTGCCCCCTATTGGACCAGGAGGGCATGATTTCCAGTGTTGGTTTGCCTCTCCTATCAAGATCGATTTCCACTACCACTCAGACCAGATCTCCTCCTTCAAGGGTACCCCTGGGCTTTTTTTGGTAGGCTTTGACGGCATGGCTGTTGATGTCTCCATCCTGAGCAGAAAAGGTTTCTCCCCTGAGGTTATCTCCACTAGAATCCAGACTAGGAAGCCTGTTTCCTCTAAGGCCTACCACAGGGTTTCGTCCATTTTTAATTCTTGGTGTGTCGATAGTGATCTGTCTTCACAGGAGTTTGCCCTTCCAGTGGTCCTGTCCTTTTTGCAGCATGGTGTGAACAAACGACTCTGTCTTAGTTCCTTGAAGGTTTAGTCTTTGGCTTTCTCTGTATTTTTCCAGAGACACCTTCCCATCTTGCCAAGGTTTTTCTTTCAGGGGGTTGCTTATGCTTTCCCTGCCTACAAGGCTCCCACACTCCAGTGGGACATTAACCTTGTTTTGGGGGTTTTACATCGTCCTCCCTTTGAGACCCTTGCTACCATCTTCTGATGTGGAAAATTGCTTTTCTTCTGGTTCTAGTCTCTGTGCTCAGAGTTGCAGGTTATGTCTTGCAAGCAGCCTTTCTTAGTGATTCGGCAAACTTCCTAAGGTGGTCTCTGTGTTCCACATCAGTCAGGAGATTGGTGTGCCTTCATTTTGTCCTGACCCTACATCTGACAAGGAGATGGATCTCCACTTGTTGGATGTGATACGCTGTCTCGAGTTCTGTGTGCACAATACTGAGTCTTTGCCTAAGACTGATGCCTTGTTTGTCATCACTCCACTAGTTCTGTTGGCACCTCCTGGACCTACAAGAATCGGGCCTCTGCTGAACAGCTGTGCAAGTCTGCAACTTTTTCCTCGGTGCACACCTTTGCCAAACACTGTTGTGTTGATATTCTGGCTTCAGCTGAAGCCAGTTTTGGCAGGAAGGTCCTGCAGGCAGTTCTGCCTGTCTAAGGGCCTATTCTTTCCAGTTTCTTACTGTTCTTGATCTGTTTGAGCCCAGTTGGCTCTTGGTCTTTTATGCTGTGCTATTGTTATTCAGTGTCCATTGACATTTAATTATGTGTGGGCTGTTCCTATTTCTGGATAGACCTAGGGAACTCTGGTATCTTGGGGACCGGCACTTGGTCCTTTCTCTTACTTCCCACTCCATGAGCTCAGTGTTGGTATATCCCCCATAGTACCTGTAGATCACATTGGACGACAGAGAAAAAAAGGATTTTAGTCTTACCTGTTAAATCCTTTTCTCTTAGTCTATATGACATACAGGTCTCCAACCCAGTGAAAGGGGACCTCGCTTGGCATACACTTGCTTGGACGTGGGAGTTCTTCTTGGGTGTTCTTACTCACAGGAGCTTACCATTTTCTTCTGTCGCTGTCCTAATTAGTGAGCTTGTCCCATGTCAAACAGGATGGGCGGGGCTAGTGTAGCCTGTTAAGGAGAAGGGAAGGCTCCACCTCTAAAACTTTTGTCTTTTGAAATGTTCCAGCCTACTAGGAAGGATGTCTCCTCCCCATGGTACTGGTATTTCTAATGGATTAAGAGAAAAGGATTTAACAGGTAAGACTAAAATACTCTTATTTTATACCAGCCTCCTGTGTTCCTTTGCTAAATCCAGATATACTACATCTACTGCTTTACCAGTATCCACATTGCTACTTACTTCTTCATAGAAGCACAAAAGATTTGTTTAGCAAAACCATGTTGATTCCTGTTAATAATCTTAGTGTCATTCTGGATATAATCCCTCATTATACTTTCTAGCAGTTTTCCCATTATCGAGGTTGTACTCGCAGGTCTGTTATTCCCAGGATGTATACAATTAGGACCAGGTGCTTAGTTTGCTTTGCCCAGTCTTTTCTTCTCTTGACCTCTTCTTGTGTTAACCCAATATCTGATAATAGTATGGTTTTACTTGTTACGTTTTCATGCTCTTCTACTATTTCTTTCCTCTGGTATATACCGATACAAAGAAAGTGTCCTACCCAATCAACCTCCTCATCTCATTTTTTTAAAGGTCCAGTGTACTCACTGTTATTTTTTTTTTTTTTGTTATTTATGTATTTGAAAAACATTCTCTTATGTCGAACATGGAACACATGTACCTTGGGGTTGAGTGCCTGCGCCTGGAAGGCATGGGATATCACAACAGACATGGTCTTTGGGTTTGGAGACTCCCTCCTCCTCCTCCAGCTCAATGCCCAGCTTACCAACTCCCAGAATTCATGTGTTGTGCAAGGAAGCTGGAAGGGCATTGCCATCCTCTTAGGTTTTTTCTTAGGTTTTCATTATTTTCCCTTTACATATAGGCATGTATAGTCCCCTATTAGGCAACTTACCATCACCGGGATTCCCTGGAGTTGGATTGCCCAGTTCACATGTGCTCTGCCCTGTGGAGGGAATCTTGCTTTCAAGTTTTCCCTTGTGATAGGGTCTCTTTGCACTCTGTCCTCTTCTATGGTGGTAACCAGAAGAAAGAAGACTGGTGAGTAATACTTTGAGAGTCTTACCCACTTACAGCGGCCTCTACTACTCCAACTGGCCCATCTAGCACCGGTAGTTTGCATGGGTAAAAACACTACTTTCTTCAGTGGCCCAAATTCCTTCCTCTGTCCAGGGAGTGCTTAACTCTTGGAAGCCTTTGTCCACATTTAAGCAGATTGTCCGTGTATCCAGGGATCATTCTCCGGTTGTTTAGGTTTTCTCTGAGGAAAAATTGCCCTCAGAGGATGATAACGATGGATGCTTCCTACTCCTATGGAGATTCGTATGAGGTTGATGTGCTCTGCTCTGCTGAGGAGCTCATCAAGGCAGTCCTGGACCCTCCAGGTCTCTGATGCCTCTCATGGGGTAGCTAGTTCTCTGGATATTTTCCAGAGGTGTAGAAAGTCTTCTGTGTTTCTACCCAATAAGACTTTTGATCAGATCCTTTTGGATGAATGGATCTCTCCTGATAAGATGCTTTTCCTCATCTAATCTATACCCTTTTTCAGCTGAGGCTTTGACACTATGGGCTTCTCCCCACTGCCGTGGATCCCCCTATTTCAGGGCTGGCAAAAAAACACTGGCCTCACACTTGTTGACACAGTGGGACTCAAGTAGGAGTTGGGTAAGAGGCTAGATTGTCTTCTCAAGGCCTCAATTGTGACCACCTGGGCAGCACTAATACCCATTTTTCCCATGCCTGGGTCAACAGGGCGGTAGCAGTTTTGTGTGAGCAACTATTTGAAGCTCTGCATGTTGATGTTGCCAAATAGGAGTTATTGGTTCTGGTGGCTAACATGGAGGCCAATGCCTATGTTTCGGAGGCAATATTTTATGCTAAGACCTCCGCTTTTTCTGTCTCTGTGCTCCACCAAGCATTCCTTTCTGGAGCAGAAGGCACATATTTTTTGCCCCACCCTCCCTGCAGGCAAAAGAGGCAAAAGTTTACAAACCTCTCAAGGGTGCCTCGCGGTAAAACCCAGATAAACCTGGCAGCTCGAGTGATCAGCTTCAAAATCTAAGTCTGACTTTGGCATCAAGAATCTTCACAAAGATCATGGAGGTTCTGGCTGTGTTCATTCACTGACAACGTATCTGGGCAACTTCCTCATCAGTGCTTCTTTAGGGGAGCTCTGGGCTCGCATTATCTAAGACTAGACAGGCTGGATCTTGAACCTGCAGAAATCTTCTCCAGTTCCCTCCAGGTTCTAGTTTTCCTGGGAATGAGGTTCAACACCCATTAAGGGAGAGTCTTCCTTCCAGAGAAGAAGATTCAGGTTCTGTTCCTGTGTCTCAGGCGTTGGAGTGGTCCTCGGCCATGATCAAGGACTTCAGGTGGGAATTAGTTCATTTGACGTCAGCCCTGGATGCGGTTCAATACTCTGTTCAACACAAGGGAACTCCAGAGAGACAGCCTCAGATCCTGGTCCAGGAATCCAGATCATTTTCTCTTTCTCTCTCTCTCTCTCTCTTTCTCTCTCTCTCAGGAAGCCAGGGAGGATCTCCGGTGGTAGCTGCACCGACAGAACCTGGAGCGGGTAAAGCCCTTTGTGATCCTGGAGTGGACTCTAGTAACCTTGGATTCCAGCCTGAGGGGCATGGGTGCGGTCCTGGGACATTGGGAAATCCAAGGCATGTGGACAGGGGATGAGAGCTTGTTGTCCATCAACATTTTTGAGCTCCGGGCAATGCGGCTATCTCTCCTTCATTATTCCCCAGTCCCCAAGGGGATTCCTGTAAGGGTACAGGTGGACAGTGCCACAGCTGTGGTGTTCATCAGTTGGCAAAGAATAAATCATAGTGAGATAGCATGGAGGGAGGATGTTCTGGCCATCACAGCCATTCACATTCCAAGAGTCAAAAACATGCTGGTGGATATTCTACGCCGCCAAGACATAGATCCAGAAGTGTTCTATCTATTGAGGATTGGATCAGTCTTCCTCTCAAACTGGATGTGTTTTACCAGGTTCCCCTGTGGTACGAAGATGTGGAGTGGCTGACTTAGGCTGCATGGCTTTTGAAGCCTACATCCTTATGCGGAAGGGTTTTTCCGCCAATGTCATATCCACCATGATCCAGGCTCGGAAGTTGTTCTCCTCCTTTTACCTTCCCTTGGTCCTGTCTTTCCTTCAAGAATGTGTGAATATGGGATTCCACTTGAGTTCCCTTAAGGTTCATATTTCAGCATTCTGTTCTCTTTCAGAGATGGTTTGTCGTCATTCCAGTTGTCAGGGTTTTTCTTCCAGGGTGGCTCATACCTTTCCTTCCTTCAAGGATCCCACTCCTCCATGGGACCTTAATCTGGTCCCGGGTATCTTGCAGAGCGCCCCCTTTGATCCTCTTTCTTCCATCTCTGTTAGCCAATTGACTCTCAAGATTGCTTTCCTCTTAGCGGTTTCTTTGCTGCGTGTCGCTGAGTTATAAACTCTGTCTTGTAAACCTCCATCCCTGGTGTTTCATCAGGATGAGGCAGTACTTCTTATCTCTCAGGAGTTGCTTCCCATGGTGGTATCTGAGTTTCATATCAATCAGGAGATGGTTGTACCTTCCTTCTGTCATGATCCTACGTTTGATCAGGAGAGAGATGTTTCCATTCACCATTCACCAAGCATATGAAATCAGGAAGAAATCACTCATTCTACCAGATCTGTGGGTGCTTCTTAGGCCTCCAAGAACCAGACCTCGGCTGGACAGCTGTGCAAGGCTGCAATTTTGTCCTCTTTGCATACTTTCACCAATTACTACCGAGTCAAAATCTTGGCCTCGGCTGAGGCCAGCTTTGGCCGTAAGTTCCTGCAAGCAGTTTTGCCTGTTTAAGGATCTGCTTTTCTTTTTACCACTTGTTGTTCAGCAGTTTCTGATCCCTGTTGGCTCTTGTAGTGTACTAGGTCATTATCAAAAACAGGAGAGCATTCTAGATTAAATAAATATAAAAATCTGAATATAATATATCAAGGTATTGAAATGTGAGGATGGTTTATAGAAAATTTATTAATAACCAAATCTATATATATAAAAGAGAGAGCCTCATTGTATAACTTATGGTTCCTCATACACAGAACATAATTTATGTCTCCTCAAAAAACACACACACACACACACACACACACACACACACACACACACACACACACACACACACACACACACACACACACACACACACACACACTGCCTCATTACATAATTTTGTGTCATCAGGAGACACAACTCCCATTGGGTGATTCAGTAGGGACGCTACTGCTCCCATTGTGTGATTCAATGGGGGCATGTTTGTCATACAGGGAGTTGACCCGCCCCCTCCAGCCTGCCCACCACTATCCAACTGACAAAAAAAAAAATAGCTACCACTCGCTCCTGAAGTAGGGGATATCAATAACTTCTCCCAGTCCACACACACTCTTACTTAGGATCATGATAATTGTAACCCTCCATACACTCTGTTTCAGTACGAGGGTGTAATGTTTCCATAAAATACAAACTCGGGGATAAACTTAATAGCAACTCTTTTATTTAACTCTCTTCATCTCTTCAGTCAACCTCACTAACTGTCTACATTCAACTGTCACTCCTCCACTTCCTGATTCCCGCCCTTTCTCCTTAAAGGGAGAGAGATGCTTTGCTGTATGTTACAGAGGGCAAGCCTCAAACACCACTTTCCATTTGTTCCCTCAGCATATTTCTACGTTGCCTCAAATGAAGAGCCACCATGTGTTATATTACTATGTTACCTCAGCTTAAGTTAGGAGGAGTTACTGCTCCCATTGGGTGATTCAATGGGGAGTGATTTAAATCATGCAGGAAGTTGGCCTGCCCCCACTATCCAGCCCGCCCACCACTATCCAAGTGACTGAAAAAACAAAATGGCTGCCACTCGTTCCTACACCACAGACACACACTCACACTCAATCATACACACTCAATCTCACACTCACACACTCAATCATTCACAATCACTCACACTCTCACTTTCTCACACACACACACTCACACTCTTTCACTCACACTCTTTCACTCACACTCTTTCACTCACACTCTTTCACTCACACTCTTTCACTCACACTCTCACTCAATCACATACACTCACAATCTCACTCTCACATTCACACTCTCATACACTCTCATTCACACTCACACTCAGTCACACTCATGCACACTCACTCAATCACATACTCTGTCACACTCTCACTCACCCTCTCACTCACACTCACGCAATCACTCACACACAGTCACTCATGCAATCACTCACTCTTGCACTCACACACACTCACTCACACGCACTCACTCACACCCCGGGAGCCAGCACGATCCACCTTCCACCATAGTCTCACTCACATCCCGGGAGCCAGCACGATCCACCTTCCACCATAGTATGTGCAATTACCACATGCATTTCAACTACATGAATGAATGCCACACACTCACAACCCGGGAGCCAGCACGATCCACCTTCCACCATAGTATGTGCAATTACCACATGTATTTCAACTATATCAATGAATGCCACAGTGGAGGCATAAGTACAAACTCATTACAATGACACATAAGTCACCCCCTGACTCACTTCTGTGTGTGTGCCTGTTTGTTCCTCACTGTGTGTGTTGCATGTCTGTATCACACTCTATGTGTCTGTTGTTCATTGCATGTATGTGTGTATGACTGTTGCTCTTTATGCATCTCAGTGCATGCGTGTGTTTGTCTTGCATCAGTGTGTGTGCATTAATTCCCTATATAGCCTGACGGGCAGCGCCGTCCCACATTGCTAGTATATAATTTAAAAAAAAAACTGATATGTCAAATATTATAAAAATATTCACTTACAGTGTAAGGAACAACATAACTCAAGAGTAACAATCAGAGCAATAAAGAGATAAAACACAGTATCCCATAAATACATGCAAGATGAAACCTGTAAATATCGGACTGTCCAACATAATGTAACTTATAGAAATAATAGTTAGAATTACCTATTATAATAAATAAAGTTTTTTAAGTCTGGTTCTCCTAATACCTGTGCTGATATTCGCTTATGAAGTGCTATGATATAGCATGAAACGCGCAGGATTGTTCCAGTAGACACAACTTTTATTTTCAAATATTTACTGAGAGATTGGGACATTTATACCTGTTTGCCGAGTTGATCCCTCTATATTTGTCATTAAAACATCTTTAATATTGGCTCCCTACACTTGAAGTTTAATACTGGCCTTATATACATATCATCTGGAGAGCCGGCTGTGAGAGAAGATGGGAGGAGGAGAACCCTACCCGCAAAATAAAAAATCACTGGTTATTGAACATAGACTCAGAATATCAGCTGGGGAAGAGACAGTAGGAGAAGATACCTGCCCGCATTTACACCAGCACTAGAACGCACGCATTCTTAACATCTATAAGGAGATGGGAGGACAAGAACACTGCCTGCAAAAGTACAGGGTGAACTGGCTTCAAACCATTTAAAGTCTACTCTTTATTTCTTATTACAGGAGAGCAAGCATCTTTTTCAGTACAGGTATCAGGAGAACCAGACTTCTAGAATGTTATCTATTATAGTATAATAGTTCTATCTACCTATTAGTTCTATAAAAGACATTATATTAGACAGTCTGATATTTACAGATTTTATTCACATCATCTTGCATTTATTTATGGGATGATGTGTTTTTTCTATTGTCCAATATGACATACAGGTACCATGGGGAGGAAGTACCTTTCTAGTAGGATGGAACATTTCAAAAGACAAGGTCTTGGAGGTGGATCCTTCCCTTCTCCTAATCAGGCTACCCTAACACTGCCCTTTCCAGTTTGACATGTTCCACCAGAGAGAACAGGCTAGGAATATCTCTGCTTAATCTTTTGTTTAATTCTTTATATTATCTTAGAATATGGGAAGTCACCCATTAGGTGGGTCCCACTTGCTCTCCTCCATACAGAGGTTATCTTAGAATCCAGAACTCTTGCACTCATGTTGGGTATTTTGTTCTGGTTCGTCTCTGAATTCTGGAGCTTGGATGGCTGCATTTTGGGTAGTTAACTCCTTCCTTGCTGGTTTAACTGGGTTTAGGGGACTTTTTTCCTGGGTTTTCTCTAAATGGTTATGCATTTTATTACCCCCAACCCAGCACCACCACATGTCCTCTTGGGTATTTGGGTGTTTTTGGTAACTTTAAAAAAAAAAAAAGTTAAAGTTTTTGTGCATGGCCCCTTTAATGCGCGCTTCCCACGTGGCCATGCTTGCTCCATTGAATTTTATGGGAAAAACTGTTTTGGGACATATTTCTGCAACTGTTTGTAGTCCAGAGTTGAGAGAGGACTTCTTGTCTCCTCATGCCCTATAATCCGGTTCACAACCCCAGTGTCTCAGGGGCCCCTGGGAACCCACAAGTGCAAGATCAGGCATTGCTAGGATATAGCAACTGGGAAAGACTACAACTCCCAGAATACCTGCTTCCCAAGCTTCCTTCCTATTGGCTGATGGTTTTACAGACACCATTTTATTCCAGCTTGCTTATTTTATGCAGAGATTGCCTTCTCCTTGCTCTGCTCAGATTAACCCTTTACCTTCCAGATAAGTACATTTTTGGGGCTTTCTAAGGTGAATTATTATTCTGGGACACAGTATTTGTTTTTTCTATACTGTTTGGACACTACTTCTGTTAGGACGTCTGATCCAAAGGGACATGGGGCTAGACCTGAGGCAAAGGACACTGGGGTGCCTCTTACCCCCCTTGCTTATTACTCCTCATGCCAACTGGGCTCCCTAGAGAATATTGAGGACTCCTATGCCACTCATGCGTTGTGGCCTCCATTACACCACGGGGGCCCTCCAGCCTTTAGGCAGTCGGAATGAAAGATTTAAAGTCTACTATGGCACTATTTCCCTCCAAGGGGTTCTCCATTCTTGGAAACCCCCCTAATACCTTCAGGTTTGTGGCCCCTAAGGTCCCAGCTATACTTGAGTTCATGGAATCCTCTGATGAGGACTACTTTAGGGGTGACACGGAGGAAGGGGAGTGTGAAGAAGGGGATTCTACCTATGCATTTAGTGAACCCTTTGAAGCTGACCCTGTTTCCTCTGTGGAGGGACTCATTAAGGCTGTCTTAGTGACCTTTCAGGTCACTGACACCCCTGTTGAAGGTCCATCTTCATCGGATGTGTTTCAGAGATGTAAAAAGTCTTGAACAGTCTTTCTACCCAACTCCACTCTAGATCAGGTTATCGTGGATCAGTGGAAAATGCCTGAAGGACACCGGTGTCTTTCTTAGAGATTCTCTAAGCTGTACCCCTTCTCAGAGGCAGCTTCGGCAGAATGGCCTTCCCCTCCTGCTGTTGACCCCCTATATCCAGGTTCTCCAAGTCCATCGCTCTGCCCTTGGCAGATGCTTCGGACCTAAAAGACATAACCGATAGGAAGCTAGTCCAATTTTGCCATTGGTGCTGCAGTGAGGTCTATTATGGTCTCTGCCTGGGTCACCAGAGCTATTGATATCTGGGGTGAACAACCCCGTGCCCCTCTAGCAAGCCCCAGCAGCAATGGTACTCCAAGTCTGGCAAGCCTCCATCAGCATGGCTTGCAGAACCCCTGTAGGTGAGCGTCTGCCCCATTTTTCCAATGCATGGGCAGAGTCCGTTGTGGACAAGTGGGTTTTGCAGGTGGTTTCAGAAAGGTGCAGAATAGGATTCAAATCCCTTCCGCCTTTCTGGTTCTTCCAGTCAAGAAAAGATGTGATTTTTCAAAAAGTGATTCAATCTCTTCTGGTCAAGGGAGTTCTTGTTCCAGGTTCCATCCCAAGAGAGAGGTTCAGGTTTTTATTTAAACAGCGAAAACTCCAGCTCTAGAACACCATAATTAATACGTTTTTTATATTAAAAAAAATGCTATATATATTGTGATTAAAGGGATAGTAATACTTGAAAATAAGTTTATTTTATATTGTAGCCCTTAAAAAACATGAAAAATTATATAAGTCTTACCTCCCAAACCTTTATGGTTTGGAAGATATTCACTTGTAAAATACAGTAAAATTATCTTTTCCTGGCTGTTTCAGCCAAGTCTGCCATCTAGTGGATAGATTTGGAATTCGGTCCACAGAGCAACCAGCAGCTCTTTAGCAGTGCCGAGATCACAATCTTTGAAAAGAACTACTTAACTGGAACTATCTACAAAGTGTGCCTGGCTTGAAAGCCCACTTTGTAGACCATTCCAATTAAGAAATTATTTTTAAAGATGTGATCTCAGCACTTCTGGAGAGGCACAACCGTCCCGGGACCGGATTCCAAATCTGAAGGGTGGAGCAATGAAGTCACTCCAGGGGAAACTTTACTTCTGAATATCTCCCAAACCATAAAGGTTTGGGAGATAAAACTTATATCATTTTTCATGTTTTCTTAAGGGCTACAATATAAAATAAACTTATTTTCAAGTATTACTATCCCTTTAACCCCTTAGGGTCCGACGATCCCACTGTGTCTGGTCCTTTAAGGACCAGATAGACGCGTTCGACGTGCCGTCCCACGTGACTGATCACGTGGGGCGGCAAATCGAAAGGAGGACTGAAAGAGATCGCTCCGGTCTTGGAGCGATCAATTTCAGTCCACAGTATTACTCCTGCAGGACAAGCGTGACGATCCGGGTACGTCACAGGACGCGAAGGGGTTAAAGTATGGAGTGCAGGAAAAACCTAGAAAATACACACAAAAACAAAACAAACATGCACTGCTCCATAAAAGTGATATAAATTGTGAACTCCGTAATGAGCATATATCATAAATGTGCTATAATTAATATTATAGCACTTTTATGATATACGCTCATTACAGGGTTCACAATTTCTATCACTTGTATGGAGCAGCGCAGATTTGTTTTGTTTTTCTGAAGTTTTTATTTAAACCTGTTTGTGGTGTCCAAGAGGGACAGTGGCAGCCGCCGTATTTTGGATCTCAAGGACCTCATTACTTTTGTGGATAATGCTCGCTTCAAGATAGTCCTTGTGCTCTGTCATCACAGCTATGTGCCCAGAAGAATTTCTTGCTTCTCTTGATTTGAAGGACTCCTTACTTCTGACTGTCAAGATGAAGAGAGATTTGTAACTCCTTTTTGCCTGCAGAACAGAGCACTACCAGTTCTCACTGATCGGCTCTTTGGGCTTACCTCCACTCCTCGGGTGTTCACCAGAGTCCTGGGGGCGCTGATTGCTTTTATAAACACTAGGGGATTCAGGAGAGTCCTTACATGGACAAGTTTCAAGGGAAATCCTGGACAAGCATGTGTGCGTATATTCTGCCCCACCATGGGTGGATTCTCAACATGTCAAAGTATTCTCCGGTTCCAGGACTTGGTCTTCCTTGGTCTCAAGTTTGACACCTGTCTGGGGAAGGTCTTTCTGATGGAGAACTCCATTCTGAAAATTATGCATTTGATATCCCAAGCTCTGGAGTGGCCCTCGGCTCTGGTCCGGAAATTCATGACAATTTCTGGCCACATGGTATGCACCATGTGGGAGGTTCCTTACTCTTTGGCCCTTACCAAAGCGCTCCAGATGTTCAGCATCCACTCTTGGCACGGAAATCCAGATATCCTGGATCTCGCTACCTCCGGAGGTCTGACAGGAGCAACCTGGACCAGGGGAAACTGTTTGTGATCTTCCAGTGTGTAAAATTGCTTTCCTTCTGGCTGTGGTCTCTGTGCGCAGAGTTACTGAGTTGCAGGCTTTGTCTTGCAAGCTGCCTTTCCTAGTGTTTAATTCCTTCCTAAGGTGATCTCTGAGTTCCACATCAATTAGGAGATTGTTGTACCTTCATTTTGTTCTGACCCCAAATCTGACAAGGAGAGGGATCCCCACTTGTTGCATGTGGTGCTCTGCCTCAAGTTTTATGTGCAGTGCACTGAGTCTTTAGGTAAGACTGAAGCCTTGTATGTCATCCCTGAGGGTCCTAGGGCAGGTCAGGTTGCTTCTAAGGTCACCCTTGCCTCTAAGATTAATTTTACCATTCGCCAGGCATACGAACCCAGGAAGAAGCCTTTTCTCTTTTGTGATACATCACAATCCACCAGCTCTGTTGGGGCCTACAAGAATCGGGCCTCTGCTGAACACTTGTGCAATGCTGCGACTTGGTCCTCAGTGCACACCTTTGCCAAACAATACTGTGTTGATGTTCTGACTTTTGCTGAAGCCAGTTGTGACAGGAAGGTCCTTCAGGCAGTTCTACTTGTTTAAGTATATATCCCTTCTTGTGCCATACTGTTCTTTAACTGTTTGAGCCTGGTTAGCTCTTTTTTTGTGCGTGCTGTGCTGTTATTCAGTGTCTGTTGATACTTTGTTATGTTTGGGCTGTTCCTGCTTCTGGATGGTCATAGGGAACACTGGTATCATGGGGACTGGTGCTAGGTATTTTCTGTTACTTCCCACTGTTGGGAGGCTACTGTTGGTATATCCACATGGTACCTGTGTGTCATATTGGATGAGAAAAGAGGATTTTAGTTAAATACCTTTCTCTTAGTTCATATGACATACAGGTCTCCCACACAGAGAAAGGGGGCCTAGCATTGTCACACTGGGCTGGACATGGGAGTCCTTCTTGTGTCTTCTTACTCGAAGGAGCTTACCTTTTTCTTGTCTCTCTCTGTCCTATCTAGTGAGTTTCTCTTTTCAAACTGGAAAGGGTGGGGCTAGGGTAGCATGATAACGAGAAGGGAAGACTCCACTATCAAGGCCTTGTCTTTTGAAATGTTCCAGCCTACTAGGAAGGATGTCTCCTCCCCATGGTACCTGTATGTCATATGGAGAAAAGGATTTAACAGGTAAGACTAAAATCCTCTTTTATCACTTTATTGCTCTGATTGTTAGTCGTGATCTTTGTTGTTTCTTACAATTGTAAGTGAATATTTTTATATTTGATATTTGTTTTTTTTATAATATATTTGGTTATTAATAAATTCTCTATAACCCATCACTGCATATCCATACCTTAATATATTAGATTCAGATTTTTATATCTATTTACTCTAGAGTGCTCTCCTGTTTTTTAAATATTTTATTTTGTCTTCATCTTTTTGGCCATTCACTTCAGGGCCATTATGGGATAGTAGCAGATCTTCTTCTGCATTCTATTTCAGTATTAGTAACTTTTAGGGTATACAGCGCCTGCAGTACACTATTTTGTATTTATTTCTAGGTCATTGTCTGTTGCCACATGCAGTTTTGGGTTATTTGGATGCAGAATAGTCCTAGGAAACTCTGGAATCATGGGGACATGTGAGAGTTCTTTTCTCCTTTCCTTCCTCGTGAATCCTAGCTTTGAAATATCCCCATGGTACCTGTGTTCCATATTGTATTTCTATTTCAAGAAAGCATTTTCTGTCCCACCAGACTTAAATAGTTTAACCATCTAAGTGCCAGTGGGGTACACAACGCATTGCTTTGCAATGCGTTGTGCACACCTCTGGCACTCAGATGGTTAAATGCCTTTTTTCCCTTTCTATTTACTTCTTTAACACTTTGGTTCTGAGCTACGTCTTTTGCGTTTCTTCCCCAAAGGTATATGCTGCTGAATATATTTCCGCAACCTAAATATTGTCAGCATCTTGACACAATCTTGTAAATCTGTTGGACTGGATCAACTCTCTTCCCACTACCTCCTCTCCTTACTAATACCTAGCTGTCTCTCCTCATCTACAACTCCACCCTCTCCACCACTAACCCCACATACTACCTGCTCAGTGAGTTCCGGGCTTCTTTCCAGATTTCCAATATCACACAGTGTTGCAATATTTCTTTCCAGATCAAATATCTTAGTTTATAAACTGATAATATGCTAACCATTGCTACAGTGGTATGCCCCTAGGAACAGCTACTCCAAGTGCTCAGACAACAAGTAACAAGATGTGCACTGCATGAGACTGTATAGCCTGCTGTCACTCATGCTTATAGTTTTACTGTCCACTAACTCACACTCTTAGATCAAATATTCAAGATTTAAATATGTTGGTCTAGTAAATCTGGTTTTTTTTTTCTTAAACTACTTAAAACACAATCTGATTAATCCTTCACTACTTGCTTCTCCATCAAGGATTACACCGATATTTGGTAACCATGACTTACCTCCTGGTATGCACTGTGGATCTTTTGAGATCTGGAAAACGGCATACCTCCGTTTGATCAATGATTACTGGGACGGAGACCTGTTTGGTCCTTTTGCCCACCTCAAGGACATACACTCCATTCCGCAGACAGCCTTTTACCAGTACCTACAAATATGACATTACATTCGTTCTTTGTCACGACTCTTAGTTTTCCATCCTTGACTATTTTCCAAAAGTATTGTGTGGGTTTGAACACTCATATAAATTAAATATTTTGATACTTTACCATTTGCTGGACTCTTCTGCTTCATCTATTAAACACAAATACATGCTTGACTGGGAGTGATCTCTGGGCCTGGAGATTCCAGAGGCCACCGGGTCTCAAATATGGTGAAATGGCTCTAAAGCTACAATTTGCACAGTGAATAAGGAAAATGCTTAAAAAATTTGACTCTGTTGGTACTACACTCCTGCTTAGTTACACTCCGTTAATCCTCCCTGTTCAGACCATTGCTGGCGAGGCTGTGGTAATAGAGGGGATCTTTTTCACTTATGGTGGTCCTGTCCATTAGCTCAAACATTCTGGAGCCAGAGCTTGCAATTCATCAAGCAATTGTTTTCAATTAGAATACCCCTTAATCTAGTGGTGTTGCTGCTGGGTGCTTCACCTCCTGATCTATCCCAATCTACCTCTACGTTGGTATCCCATATACTAACTGCCTCTAAATGTTTAATAGCATGGGCATGGAAGACTTTGACTCTTCTGTCTGTGTCTCAACTTTTGGCCCAAATGTCCCATATCTAATCAATGGAACATCTTACTGCTAAACTCAGGGGCACTTTGAAAAAATATTTGTTGACTTGGAGCACTTGGGATCTGGCTTTAGAAACTGCAACCCAATCTGATTTCTAGAAGCTGGAATAACCTGAGGAGATGATGCTTTGCCCTTGCCTCTCTTTCAGTCCACTTCATAATGCTCTGCCTTGCAGTACATATGTCCCCCCTTTTTTTGGTTTATCAGTTAGTTTGATTGTTAACCCGTTTGTCCTGTTTTGTCTTGTCTGTTTTGTATGTTCACTTGTGTGCCTTTGTTTGGTGCATGTGAATATGCCTTACTAAAATATGCTGGCCACTGCTTTTCTCTTTTGTATCCTATTTAACTTTGTATGGTACTGTGGCTAGACAATGTTTCAAGCCTGATGTCATATGCGGATTTGTGAACCTGTTTAAAAGCTGTTATCTTAAGAAACAAAAACAAAAAAAAAACCTACTTTCCTTTTTTAAATAATATGAAATTAAAATCCTGTCTGAAATTTAAGCTTTAAAATAAAATCTTCCATTGGGAAATATGTTTTGATCTCCATAGGAAAATAGATCGGGTGTGTCTGTATCGCCCTTAACCCCTTCGCGACCACTGATGTGGCAGGACTGTCACAGCGGTCCGGCACTTAAGGGCCAGTGATGGTCCTGGTACGTCATGGAGTTCATGGCTCTGAACCAGAAGTTTAAAAAAAAAAAAAAAAAGCCCAGTGGTCATCAAGTGCTGGCCACGCGCGTGCCGGTCCTTAAGGGGTTAAATTAATCCAGATACGGTAATTAAAATATAACTTTTACTATATAACCTAAAAAGCCAAATTAGAACTTCCCCTTATTAATATATTATTGTTGTCTGAAATTTAAATTGTAATC
The DNA here is from genome assembly GCA_037306005.1 of Rhinophrynus dorsalis. NCBI lineage: Eukaryota > Metazoa > Chordata > Amphibia > Anura > Rhinophrynidae > Rhinophrynus > Rhinophrynus dorsalis. The sequence goes on from CM074718.1 coordinate 295,894,227, forward strand.
TTAGCACAGACCAAATACCTTGAATTTACCTGTGCCCACAAAGCTTTAGAGATTTTAACCCCTTAAGGACCGGGAAAATCTGAGGTGGATTTCACTTAAAGGGATAGTAATGTTTCATAATAAAAGCAGCTCTAATTAATCATCATAGTATTTGGACTTTGGAGAGTGTTATTTCAATTCTGTCAGAGTTGTAGTTCAAGAGTAATTCAATGACAAAGTGTCCCCCTTCTGCCCCTTTTACTGATGTAAAATGCTCAGCCAGAGCAGAAGGGAGGTTCCCAGGTAGATTGCAGAGAGGGACAATCTTCAATTAAGATAAGGGAGAAACCTGAAAAACTTGTCAAGGGGGGCAGGGCTTTCATTGTTTCATTGTTTGAGAAGAGATGGCTTACACCAGGTAAAAGGGGCGGGAGGGGAAACTTTGCTTGTGAATATCTATTAAACCATAAAGGTTTGAGAGATAAGACTTATATCATTATTCATGTTTTTTAATGCCTACAAAATAAAATAAAGTTAAAAGGAAGTATTACTATCCCTTTAAGGGCTGGAGTAATTTTGACTTTTTTGACTGTCTTTGTTCAACCATATTTTTTCTTTAATTCCTTTAATACACCCACACAAATTATATACTTTTTTAAGCACAAGTAGGGCTTTCTTTTGATACCACAATTATATGAATACCTCATCGTTTAATTTGATTAAATAGAAAAAAGAGGGGAAAAAAAAACAAACAAAAAAAACCACTTTGCTTACATTTTCCTGTCAGGATTTGTATACTATTAGTTCATTACAAAAAATACCCCTAAATATATTCATTTGCTTCTCCTGAATTAGAGTACCCCACATGCCTAGTATTTCAATCCCTTTCTCACATTTACAAGGTAAATATTACAAGATGGACACCATTATTTCCAGCCTGTAATTTTTGGCATGTGAGTATCATAGCTTAGTTGACGGTGCCAGAACACAAAAATGTCCCACAAAGGTATATGTTTCTGAAAAGTAGACAACATAAGGTAAATCAGTAGAATTTTGGAGTTTTTTATGCAGCTATTTTTCCATAAATATGTTCCAAACTTATGGTAATTTCTCTGTCGTCCAATACAGGTTACTGGTAACTCTGGGTAGGCGATCTGCCCCTTTAAGTAGGCAGGAACAATTCTAGAATTGATTGCTGGGTGTGGAGCCTACCTTGCCTCCTTGGCTGCAGCTAGCCAACCAGCTCCAGAAAGATTTGTTCCTTGGTGAAAATAACACAGGCAAGAGAACAGTTCTGCTATACTTTCTAAACTTTTTTATTTTTTTGTTAGATATGGAATACCACCATTAGGCGGATTACCATAACTGACAATGCCCTTAGATGTGGCTAGCTCGGTATCCAGGGGGAAAATCGTGATTCCAAGTGCTTCCCCAGGAGTTACCCACTGAGGTTACTTCTTACTTCATGTTTTCAAATTTTTTACGCAACCATTTTACCACCAATCCCTCGTAAAACTCGATGTAAGTAAATAAATTCAGCGTTTTTCACACTTAGGTTTCAATGTTGATGTGAATTTCAAGCAAATGATAGGTGAAGATTTTTAAAAATTTATTGATTATTGTTCAGTTGCTTCTTCTGAGTACGGCAATACCCTATATGCATAGTTTCCTTATGGTTTGGGGAGCTACAGACCAACTTTTCAACAAACATTGCATTTTCACAGCTTTCTTAACTGGTGCCATGTCTCATCTGGGGCTGTGTAACAGTGCTCCATTTTAAGATTTCCCCCCAGAAGTGTATATTTTTGAAAAGTAGATAACCCAGGCTTTCATTTAGGTGTGTTTTCAAATTTTTCACACTGACATTTTACCACCAATCCCCTGTAAAACTTTATATAAATTAAAAATCAGTGTTTTTCACACTTAGGTTTCAATTTTGATGTGGATTTCAAGCACAGGATAGGTGAACATTTAAAAAAAATGCATTGATTAATATTCAGTTGGTTTTTGCTTTTTCTGACTACAGCAATACCCCATATGCATAGGTTTGTCAGGGTTTGGGGAATCTACTGGGCACAGTTTTGAACATGCGCATTCCATTTTCAGAAGTGGCATTTTTACAGCTCTCTTAACTGGTTCCTTTGTCTTTTTTTGGGGTGTTTCAATTAATTTAGGGTGTTGAAATTAATATTTTACCCTCAAAATATTTTTAGAAAGGAATACAACCCTGAGTTTGTCTAGGTGCATTCTGGCAATTTTTTCTCAGTCATTTACCACAATCCCTCCCAAAACCTGCAGTAAGAAAAAAAAAACCTGTATTTTCACAACTATATTTCGGTGTTGCTGTGGATTTCAAGCACGGGATATTTGGTGGTTTGTAAAAATGCATTGTCCACAACTCAGCTACATATTCTGAGTATGACAATGCCCCATGTGCATAGGTTTGTCAGGGTTTGGGGGATTTACTGGGTTCAGTTGAGAACATGCACGTTTCCATTTTCAGACACGGAAAAAACAGGGTTGTTCCCATTATATTTTCATAGTGTTAGATCTAAGGAAGGATGTGTTTTTGGGAAAAAAAACAGGATATTTCAGGTGGAAAGCGTGGTCAAATAATTAAATTACAGAATTACTGCATTGCACATACGTGATACTGCTTGAAGCAGTCACCAATGCAGAGCCCATGTTTTGTAGGGCAATCAGGACAGTGGAAGGTGGTTTCTCTCTGTTTGCTACTGGCGTAGCACACCCTGCAGCTTTTCTGTGGTTTACTATTTTCGGGGTTGGGGGGATTTTAAATGCATAGTGTCCTAAGCCGGATCTCTGCTGTAATACTGCTGTTGTCCCTTCAAACAAAAAATGGGAAATTACACGCATCTGGAACTGCAAAAAAGTGATTATTTTTGACTGGGGTTTGCCAATTTAAAAATTACTTGTAGTCGGGCTTACCTGACTGGCAACATGCGTAAGTCGGAGAAGGTGTGCTCAAATCCGACACTTGAGTGGGTTCAGAAAGAGGGCCCCCATGAAGTAGTAGATATGAATCAATGATTATAAAAAAAGGGGATGGGTCGGGAGGGGATAACCGTGCCCTGTGTCAACCACCTCCTACCGCCTCTCCACCCGAGTTAAAAAGGTACTCCAAGCCCTCCTACAATTTCAGGCTAAACATTAGCCTTTTTATCTATAGTCGGGCTTACTTGACTGGCAAGATGTGTAAGTCGGAGAAGGTGTGCTCAAATCAGAAGCTTGAGTGGGCTCAGAGAGAGGGCAAAAAGGAATACACGAAGATTACCATAACTTTATTATGAACTGCTTAGTACAACATTGTTACTGCCATAAACAAAAATGAGCTACCATAATAGTATTTGAAAAGCCTGTCTAACCTTAGTAATTGGATGAGGAATGTATGACATGTAAACGTCTGATTTCCACCACCCCATTTTCTTAATTATGTGTCCTGGAATTTTATTGCGAGATGCAGATGTGGCTGCCCCAATTCTGAAGGAATGGCCAGAAAAAGCTTTGGGGTCTAAACCTAGTCTTCCTATCATGATTCTGACATAGTGGATGAATTTGGCTGTGGTAAATGATTTATCAGAATATGCTATTAATGGGTAATTAGAGGGTTATTAATGGGTAATTAGAGGGTTTGTCTGCTAATGTCTTCATGTAAGAATCTAAAAATAGCACTGGACACCAATTATTGTAAGAAGGGTAATAATGAACCTCTGTTGGTGGACCCACCTGATTGGTTTTAGTCTTATGAAGCAACAGGACGTAATGGTCAGAGTACCATATCAAGTCAGCTCTTTTTACACCGGGGTCAGCTTCCCTTCCAACTGTGATTTCACTGGGTCTCAGGAAACCATAAAAGGCCAGAAAAAGGGTTGCTAATAACAAATTATTTGTACAGGATTCAAAAGGTCCAGTATTTAACATTGCACATAATTGTTTAAACAGGTTCCCATCTATCGGACGCCTGGTGGTCTTATAGATTGATAATGATTTTTCTATGCCACACAACAACAGTTTAATTGAATGGCAAGAAAGCAGAGACTTTACCTTTGGATCTGACATAAGACAAAAATGCTGAATGCCCACCAGATATATTTTTATGGTATTGTATGCTTGATGTAATGTAAAATGACAATAAGAGCAGAAAGCTAAGAAAGTCTCTATTGCAAAAGGGTGTAATGGATTATGAATGCTAATGAAACTAAGGAATAATTCCCAAGCCCTGTGATTGATTTTCATTGTATTGGGAGCCAGCGCTTTATGCATCAACATTCTAGCTCCCTGTAAATGATGGCTTAGTCCAGCATCATGTCCTGAAAGGCTGGTGAAGGAGTTGGCATTGCATCAGCCGTAGGATGAAGATTGTGGGAAACCTGAAATCTCAATGGAGAGAGGGCATCAGCTACGAGGTTAGTTTTCCCTGGTATAAACTGACATTCAATAGAAAATGTGTGATAAAGCGAAAGCCATACTAGTTTCCTGAGAAAAGGCATAATAACCGCTGACTGTGATCTACCTTTCTTTACCAAATTTGTGGTGGCTTGATTATCTGATGTAAATCTGACAGTTTCCCCTGTCCATAGATGTCCCCAAACTATTGCTGCTGCTACCATGGGTATTAACTCAAATAGAGAAGAGGTTACTTCCAACTTGGGTATTAACAGCGCCTCTTGGGACCAAGCTTCCGCCAAACAGTGGTCATTGTAAATGGCTGCATATCCTTTAGATGCTGCCATGTCAGTATGCACTGTTGGGGATGAAACGGACATACTGGGAATGAACACGGAACGTCCGTTCCATGTTCTCAAGAATCTGGACCACATTTCTAGATCTGAGAGGATTGTTTTGTCAAATTTAATGATATCTCCTGACTCTGTATTTTTTGTGAGAAGTGTCAATAAATGGGATATAAAAGTCCACCCTTGAGGGATAATTCTTATGGCGAAATTTAGGGTACCCAGTAATGACTGCAACTCCACTCCGCTGCATGTCTGTCTAGAGGTGAATTGATTTATAGCATCTTGAATAATTACTAATTTCTCCCCGGGTAGCCTGGCTTCCATTTTAACTGAATCCAATAGAATCCCTAGATAGCAAAGACTAGTAACTGGACCCAACAGATTTGTGAACTGCCAGAGGAATGTTTAATTCTTGAAAAACCTGTGAGATTTTTGAAAGACCTATAGGTGGAAACTGTGGAGGCTCATTAGCGAGAAAATAATCTAAATAATGCAAAATTGTGGGATAATCACATACATTAGAGAGAATCCAACACACAGCTTCAGCGAATATGTCAAAAAGTTTTGGACTACTCTTCGACCCAAATGTAAGACTAGTGGCGAAATAATATTTCCCGCCCCATTGAATCCCATATAACCTCCACAGGGAGGGGTGCAATGCCAACAATTTGAATGCGTCACAAATGTCTGCTTTAGATAACCATACGCCCCTACTTGCTTTGATGATCAGTTGAATTGCATCATCAACTGAGATATAAGCTAACGAAAACTCTCCAGGTGGTATCGGTGAATTAAAACTAGGGATTGAGATGGAATGTGGGGCGGACAAATCGTAAATCAAACGATATTTATTGGAAAATTTTCCCTTCGCCAGGCCCAACGGATTTATTCTCCAGCTGGCGAAAGGCGGGGAATCAAATGGCCCCAAGATAAATCCTTTGTCGAGCTCTGTTTGCAACAGACTGTCTACAATCTCAGGATTGTTTAATGCAGATTGTAAATTTGAGCATTCCAACCTCCCCGTGGATATAGCTATAATGCCTGAGTGAAAACCCTCCGTGAACCCCTGATTCAGGAATTCAACTAAGCCTACTGAGGGATGTGAAGTGAGAAGTTCTATGAGTCTTTCCAAATTAATCACGCCTAGTCATGGCTTTGAAAATAATCTGTGTGGACAGATTGTTTTAGGGTGGGCTTCTTGGCATGTTACACATAAATTCAGCAGGCGGCATGCACTAAATACACATCCTGTGTAATTATAGTTGTTACAAATCTGATCTTTCCCCACGTAAACAATGGGTCTCCCTAGCCTATCTGTAGTCTTGCGGGATGGCCTAGGAGATGAAAGTGGTTTTGCCTGAGCATTTGCTTGACTAGTAGATGGTTCATTGGTGGACGAGTTGGGACAGAAACCAGAGGTATGTTCAGTGGATTGGCACACAGAATAGACCGGAGCCTGCAGGCCTGCAAAATGTTGGCAGAACAATTCCATATCCAGCTGGCTCCAATTTGTTAGACAGTTGAATTGTGCCAATGCCGCTGCCACCTTTGCAGAAAATGAACGATGATAATCATAAAACGCTGAACCTCTGTATCTGTATCCCAGCTCGACCACTCTGTAAAGGTACAAATCTAATTCTTCTCTACGAGATGGGTGCTGTGAACAAATGACATCCCTAAAAATACTGAAAGCCAGAACAAATTCTGGAATAGTCAGCTTTTTACCTAATCTAGGATCTCTAGCTTTTAGCACAACTGATAATTGTTCACACGAAAATGCTTTGTTTTCCATGCCATCTTTTGAAGAAATTAATAGAGATACCAGATTAATGTCTTTACCTTCCAGAATATCTTTCCTAAGTTGATTGGGAATGAAATGCGCTGGTGTAATGAAAGGTCTTGCCCTTGTTGGGATGGGCGGGAAGAACATGCCCTGCTCTACCTCTGGTCCTAGCACTTGACCGGCTTGTTGAAACACCTGAGGGGGAGTCTGCATCATATCAAGTCGTGCATGAATAGCTGCAACCGAAGCTGTCAAATTAGCAAGGGTAACTTGTACATCTACTGACTCATTACTGTGATGATCCAGGTCTAGATTAGGGCTGGGGCTATCACTAAGTGCATTTTGGGTGTTCTGCAAAAGCTTAAACAGATCTGCTTTAATAGCCGTAGCTGGAAACGGCACACCACGCCTTTGTAGCTCAGCCATAATTTTTGCCACTGTACAAGTTTTATATAAGGATGAACTGGCCCGATCTGACAGAGGTCTTGGGGTAGTTTGATGGCTGGGTAGGTCCTCTTGCCCTGATCTAATAGACAATCTTTCCTGATCCTGGATCTGAAAAACAAAGTACATGAAATCAAAAACATAACACAAAAGCATAGGTGAACAGCTGCTACTGCCAGTCCTTGGAACCTCTCTCTCTAGCTATAGAAATAAGAAAGAAGAACTTAACTGTACTATCTAACAGATGCGTAGTAGGACCCTAATCTATTGCCAAGTGGCTGATGCAAGGCTCTATCTATGATTTGGCCCGTGGGGCATAAAGTCTATGCATTAGACTGGGGTGTTGGTCTTGCGGTGACGGCTGATACTATCAGAAGGAAAGACCTCTAAAAATGAGTGACTGGGATACTTGAGTCCCTATGTTATGTGACAGGCATAAGAGAAGCTTTACCTATGATTTGGACGATGGCGCTCAACGTATGTAAGGGGTTTGAGACAGGACCGGCAGACTTCTAAACAGGACTCTCATTATCCTCGAACGTACGATTTCAAGGGTAAAACGTGATAGAATTATGCTTGTAGCTCGATGGATTACATCCCCCCTTCCCCAAAGAACAAAGCCTATGACATATGACTAAGTCCTTCGACATGTGATAATACATATACATAAATAGAAACTGATTTTTTTTTTTTTTTTTTACTATTAACGGTGGATTACAAAAGCAATACTAAATCTGCAACCTGCAAACTTATGTAGCTGTAGATGACACATACGCAAAATGACACTAGCCGTACATAAATAGATCTGGTACCTTAAGGAATCCGAAGTGTAATTCTTATTGTCCTCTGCGCAATAAAAAAGGGAGATTCTGAAACTAGAGTGATATATAACAGTGATAATATCTGCCCCCTAATTGGTGTCTTAGTATCGTTCACATACAGAAAGATGAACTACTCTTAAGCTGTAGTGTAGCTATGCCCTAGAGCTATCTGTGGACCAGCATGCAGGTTAACATGACAGTAAAACAGAGTACAAGAAATAAATTATGGATCTGGTACCTGTAATTCCTGAAGTGAATTCTGAACGGCTTCTTCGTGCAGAGAGAAAATTGGGGACTGACAATATATGAAAATATAATCAAATGGAGAACAATAAACTAATGTTCCACAATAAGTAACATGTTAGAACACCCGGTCCTAAAAATATTCCAAAATAAGAAATAACTACCTACTATGACCTGTTTGGCTAGTTTACTTATCTCAACATACCCATGTCCTTGCCCCAGTGTCTCCTGCGGTAGATACAACCCAATCAACCAACACTATGCCGGATGCTGCTACTGAGTATGAGTGCTATATATTAATAACATACTCTTAAAAGAGACACTTTGGAGAGGAGAGAAAGAGAGACAGGCTTGGATGGCCTGGCGGATTGGAGACACAATCATGGGTGGCATGTAAGGAGGGAGAGAGCGAGAGAGCCAGGAATGGGTGGCATGGAGGAGGGAGAGATATATAGAGAGCTGGCATGGTATGGAGAAGGGAGAGAGATAGAGAGCCAGGCATGGGTGGCCTAAAGGGAGGGAGAGAGAGCGCGCCAGACATGGGAGGCCTATGGGAGGGAGATAAGGAAAGCGAGAGAGGTATAAAGAAACCCTGCCTTTGTTTAATTGAAAGCACCTTTCCTCTAGTCTTAAAGGATGATCACACTTCTTGGCACAGCTCTTTGAAAAATAATTCCTTGGATAGTTCTTGCATTGACCTTGAGTGTATTTGTAAATAGCAATCACATCCCCCCTAGACATCTCTTCTCTAATGCAAACAATCCCAGTCTGGCCAGTCTCTCTCTACAACTCAGATCCCCCAAACCCTTTATCAGATTTGTTACACGTCTCTGTACCTTTAAATTTATTATTGCCTATATAATACATATATGTCCTATTTACTGACACATGTAGTTCTCTGTTTCACAAGATTTATGACCATCTATGCAGTTCTGGATACTGAACATCAAAGTCTGGTTAGTGATTTGGATGAATCATTTGCGAGCTTGATTTTATACATCCAAATTGATGAAATATTAAAGTAGTCAATTGGACCTATTTTGGTCTTAATGAAATACATCTAGCTAATTTCATTACTCTTATGTAATATCTTTATATTGAATCAATACAGTGTGTGCACATTTATAACATATGACTTAGAATCCATATTAGGGCTGCAACTAACGATTATTTTGATAATCGATTAGTTGGCCGATTATTTTTTCGATTAATCGATTAATCGGGTAAAAAAAATGCTATTTTTTCATTATTTAAACTGATTTAATGAACAGTGTTAAAAACAAACAGCAGAATAAAAAACTTTACACATTAACATGGGTCATTGTTATTATTTTACTATGGGGTCTATGCACCTCTTTCTCCCCCCTTGTACTTCTCTCTCTCCCCCTTGTGCCTCTATTTCTCCCCCCTTGTACTTCTCTCCCCCCCCTTGTGCCTCTATTTCTCCCCCCCTTGTACCTCTATTTCTCCCCCCCTTGTGCCTCTCTCTCCCCCCCTTGTACTTCTCTCTCCCCCTTGTACTTCTCTCTCTCTCCCCCTTTTGCCTCTTTCACCCCCATGTACTTCTCTCTCTATCCCCCTTTTGCCTCTTTCACCCCCATGTACTTCTCTCTCTCCCCCTTTTGCCTCTTTCACCCCCTTGTACTTCTCTCTCTCTCCCCCTTTTGCCTCTTTCACCCCCATGTACTTCTCTCTCTCTCCCCCTTGTGCCTCTTTCACCCCCATGTACTTCTCTCTCTCTCTCTCCCCCTTGTGCCTCTTTCACCCCCATGTACTTCTCTCTCTCTCCCCCTTGTGCCTCTTTCACCCCCATGTACTTCTCTCTCTCTCCCCCTTTTGCCTCTTTCACCCCCATGTACTTCTCTCTCTCCCCCTTGTGCCTCGTTCACCCCCATGTACTTCTCTCTCTCCCCCTTTTGCCTCTTTCACCCCCTTGTACTTCTCTCTCTCTCCCCCTTTTGCCTCTTTCACCCCCATGTACTTCTCTCTCTCTCCCCCTTGTGCCTCTTTCACCCCCATGTACTTCTCTCTCTCTCTCTCCCCCTTGTGCCTCTTTCACCCCCATGTACTTCTCTCTCTCTCCCCCTTGTGCCTCTTTCACCCCCATGTACTTCTCTCTCTCTCCCCCTTTTGCCTCTTTCACCCCCATGTACTTCTCTCTCTCCCCCTTGTGCCTCGTTCACCCCCATGTACTTCTCTCTCTCTCCCCCTTGTGCCTCTTTCACCCCCATGTACTTCTCTCTCCCCCTTGTGCCTCTTTCACCCCCTTTTGCCTCTTTCACCCCCATGTACTTCTCTCTCCCCCTTGTGCCTCTTTCACCCCCATGTACTTCTCTCTCTCTCCCCCTTTTGCCTCTTTCACCCCCATGTACTTCTCTCTCTCTCCCCCTTTTGCCTCTTTCACCCCCATGTACTTCTCTCTCTCTCCCCCTTTTGCCTCTCTCCCCCATGTACTTCTCTCTTCCCCTTTTGCCTTTCACCCCCATGTACATCTCCCTCTCCCCCTTGTGCCTCTTTCACCCCCATGTACTTCTCTCTCTCTCCCCCTTGTGCCTCTTTCACCCCCATGTACTTCTCTCTCTCTCCCCCTTGTGCCTCTTTCACCCCATGTACTTCTCTTTCACCCCCATGTACTTCTCTCTCTCTCCCCCTTTTGCCTCTTTCACCCCCATGTACTTCTCTCTCTCTCTCCCCCTTTTGCCTTTCTCCCCCATGTACTTCTCCCTCTCCCCCTTTTGCCTTTCACCCCCATGTACATCTCCCTCTCCCCCTTGTGCCTCTTTCAACCCCATGTACTTATCTCTCTCCCCCTTGTGCCTCTTTCACCCCCATGTACTTATCTCTCTCTCCCCCATGTACTTCTCTCCCCCTTGTGCCTCTCTCTCTCTCTCCCCCGTACCTCTTTCACTTTCCTGCACTGATGACATCCGGAGCGCAACCACTCCAAACGCGGAGACGCCGCATGGAGTGTGCAGGGGTTTTCTTCCTCTGTCTGGGCGCCAGTTTTAAACTGGCCTCAGAACAGAGGAAGAAAATACCTGCACGCTCCACGCGGCGTCTCCGCGTTTGGAGTGGTTGCGCTCCGGATGTCATCAGTGCAGGAAGACAGCAGTATCCGGCGGCTGTGGGGCTGCTGGGCTGACAACTAATCGCTGCGCAACGAATCGATAATGAGAATCGTTGACAACGATTCTCATTATCGATTTTTATCGATTTCATCGATTAGTTGTTGCAGCCCTAATCCATATGCATGCTTACACACTAACATTAGTTCTTGTGATGATATGGATGTATGGCAGATCCAGATCTATCACTGGCTGTAGGTGGAGATACCTTGGAGTTAAGATCCATAGGCCTATACTGATCTATGTTAGTACTGCACAACATGTAAAAATTCGGTGCATATGTTGTAGGACTTAAAGAATAGGTCTGAGGTTATAATGTAGATTTATTTCAAATAATCCTATTCTTACTCTGACGCTTACCGATGATGACACCGTCTCGCGAGAAGTGGCTGGGGCTCGAGACAGACGCTTCGGATAATCGTGCCCTCATCAACCACCTCCTACCGCCACTCCGCCTGGGTTAAAAAGGTACTCCAAGCCCTCCCACAATTTCAGGCTAAACATTAGCCTTCTTATATATGAATTTTAAACGGCAGTCTGCATCAGGAAAATGGCAACCTTCTTATACCAGGCTGTAGATTTTCTCATGGTCAGGTAAGGCTGCATGAGTTGATCACAAAGATCAACACCCCCCATGTGTTTATTGTAGTCTCTGATGCAGACTGGCTTCCTGAGGACTGTGCCACGGACAGAGACTGGCACAGTTCCCTCATCATGCATAGTTGTCAGCATGTACCTGTCCTTTTTGTCGTGAAACTTGACTACCAGCAGCTCCTCTTGGCAGAAAGCGAAGGATGTTCCCTTTCGTACCTTGCAGTTTATCATTTCTTTGGGCATCTCTTTACATTTTCGTCTAACAGTGCCACAGGCCACTGTGTCAAAATAAAGTGATTTAAATAAAAGGGGGCTTGTGTAATAGTTATCTACATATAACTGGTATCCTTTATATAATAGGGGGGAAATGAGATCCCAAACAATTTTGCCATTGGTTCCCAGATATACAGGGCAAAGGAGGATCAGGTTGGCTGTCCTTGCCCTCATAAATGCGAAAAGTGTATGTGTATCCTGTGTTGCTTTCGCACAACTTATAAAGTTTTACTGCAAACTTGGAGCGCTTCCCTTGTATTTCTTTAAGGACTCATCAACAGATATTTGTTTTTTGGGGGTATAGTTTTCTGAAAATTTTGTTTGTAAATAAGTTATAAAAAGTCACATTTTATACAGCCTGTCATACCAGGTGTGATCTTTGGGGAGGCACAGGGTGTTATTGAAATGCAATTTCATAGCGTCTCTTGCTCATTGTTTGGCCGAAAATGGGGGTAACATACAGGATTTTTGCTCCAGTATGACCTGATGCTTGGCTTTTTAATTATCCCCATAGCCATAGTTAGGGCCCAGAACTGCTTGAATTCAGCAACATCTGTGGGGTACCTTGATTGCTGTTTTTAAACATAGCGTGTGGGATTGGCTGCAATGTACTGGGATGCATAAATATTTGTTTGCGCTACAATCTCCCCAAAATGTCTTCTCCCAAAAATAAATTAAAAAACTGTTCCTGGTTAAAACCAGCCACATCTACATTTATTCCTAGGCTGCCTGTGAAATCTGGTATTTCTGGACTTAATCCCACTGGTGGTACTCATTTCCTAGGCTCTGGATGAGGGACAGGCCTTGTGGCAGGTCTTTTAGCAACTCTTGGGGTATGTCTTGGGCCTGCTTCTGGGGCAGCTCCTGGGGCAGTACACCTCTTCTTAGTAGATGGCCCAGCATGATCATTAGAGCTATCACTGTCGCTCTCTGTGAACTGAGAAATGTCAAAATCAGAGGCAGTATCCGTGGCTTCTGAATCGGAAGCCAAAAAGGCATATGCCTCTTCAGCAGAGTATAAACACTACATTTTATAACTTAATCTACCTACCCTAATTATTTCTAAATAGCTTCTAACTAGCTTAACCTACCTACCCTATTTTTTTCTAAATAGCTAAAGCTTTATAAGTAACCAAATTAAATTGCTAAAAGAATACCTAACCCCAACAAGTCCCCATTCCTATGTAAATACTACTTATATGTTTGTTTGTTTTTTTGGGGGGGGGGTTCTGTGCCTAAATCTAACCTTAAACCTTACCCTAACCCACGTCAACCCTAATCCTTTAGTTTTGTTTTGTTTTGTTTTTTTTTTACTTTGTACAAAACCCTAGGTCTAAAACTAAAATCTAACACTAAACTTTACCCTAACCCAGGTATACCCTAAACCCACCTAACCACACTAAAACCACCTATCTAAACTACCTAAAATGTTAATAAATTCAATTTTTATTAAAAAAAAATATTAAATCCCAAAACCTAAATCTGACCTAAATTCAACACTAAATCTTACCCTAACCCACGTACGCTCTAAACCTACAAACCCCTACAAATCTTAAAAAAGGATTTCAATGTGTGTGGGGGGGGGGCAAAAAAAAAATACCACAGATCAGCAAAAGCTCATCTGCAGCAATGGATAACTAAAATTAGTGATCAGAAGGGGGGGGGGGAGTCAAATGATCACTGTATTAACAGTGATCAAAGGGGGGGGAAAAACTTTTTTTTTTTTTTTTTTTTTTTTTTTAACTTTGTTGCAAAGCTGCAACAATGTCTGGAACGCAGGAACACTTCAATCATGATATCTCTGTCTCTCTTCTCCTCAGATTTGTGAGAGATGTGACAGAAGCAGTGTTTTTCAAAACACTACTTCTGTCATATGCATTTTAATACATGTGATTCGCTATTTTAGCGAATCACATGTATCAACATTGCAGGCATTGGCTGAAACTAAGTGCTCTGATATCAGAGCACTTAGTAACAGCCAGCCTGCATCTTTCCCCTTGCGCACAGCGGCGGAGATGGGAGATTTAATGCTTGATGTGCCAGGACCGTCACTGGTCCTTAAGTCACAGACAAACGTGATGGTCCGGGCACATCATTGGATGTGAAGGGGTTAAACTCCTGCTACAAATAAGCCAAGGACCTACACACAGGGGGAACACAGAAACCCCACCATCCCATACATAATATTGACATCAACAGTGAGAAACATAATTACATCACAGTAAATATGAAAAAAATAGAAATAATAATATATCATAATCTAAACAATAAATTGACAGAAAGCAGAGGAAAACCGCCAGGGTATAAAATGAAGAACCCCTGTGCATAAAAGTTTGTGTTTAACTTATCATTATGACCAAAAGGCTTCAGTGTATAACAAGTGTGTTTGCAATAGAATTCCCTGTTACATAAAAGACTAAATCTACCCCCGCACCAATAATATTTTTAGGGATGTGCTCTACAGGTAAAATAATTATATTGCTCATCTCACTCTTATGATATTCCCTATAGTGTTTACATAAGGGATTTTGTTCTCCCAATGTACATCTTGCTCCACGGACATATAATACTGTAGACTACATATGTCATATTGCATGTAATGATACGTTTAATTTGACATACGTTTCCTTTACTGTCCAAGAAACTCTTTTTCTTATGTAGGATATAGTTGCATGGATCCACACGTAAAGGCAGCCCTGCAACACAGAAATGTACCTGACGATCCATAGCATGAATCCCACCTGAAGACTTGTTCCTAGAAAGAATATTCTTCACTCATATTTTTGGTGAAGATGATCTGTGGGATCCATGAGATGTCTTTCCTAAGAAGCAGATCTCCCTGTCGTATTGGACAGTGTTTATTTGGTATTTGTTTTATGATGCTTAGTATTATTTTTAATAACAAAATGGAATATTTCTGGTAATTTGCATTTTTTGCATCAATAACTTGATTGGGTGTATTCTGTTGATCTTGCTTCTTAATTATCTTAGGACCATTTATTGTACCAAGTTCCAGAATGTTAATCAGAATGTAACTCCTATCCATATCTCCCACCTCCTGAAAAAAATGTATTTTTTTAGATTTTGGTATAGTATATGGTAATCCTTTTCTCTTGGACAATTGCAATTCAGTCTCTGAAACTGTCCTTTTCCAATTATTCAAGTGGCAACTTTCATAGTGTAAATAGCTATTTACACAAGTGAGTTTAAATATAGGTTTCTGCTATTATTCTTGAATTATTGTATGTAACTTTAAAAGCTAAATAATTCATAGTATCCCTATTTATTTGGTGAGTAAATATCCAGCCCATACACTTGGTGTTGAAACTCAAGATGAACTCCTCTAACTCTGATTCATCTCCCTGCCAGATGAGGATGAGATCATAAGTGAACCTTCCATTGTATGCCAGCTTAGCCCCCAGTGCTGCCCCCCACACGTGTCATCTCCCAATATCCCATATACACCACAGACATAAATAGATGGGAGAGGTACTTAATATCTATTTACTACTCTCAAGGTGAATGTACAAAGTAATCTATACAGCACATCTTTACTTCAGCCATTCCTAGATATATATCTTTAGACTGAGTATATTATAGTATTGCTATGGATCCATAGTATTATTTTCTTATGTGATTTTTTGTATTATTTTATTTATTTTAGTAAAGTGTATTTTTCTTAATATTCTCTCTCTGCCTCTATGCCATTGATGGGTCATATATTAGAAGTATCCTATATAATAATTTGCTAGGATGTTTATCAGAAGCCATCATGCACAGGAGAGACTGCCCGAATGCACAGAAAGCTGGGAGGTGTAGGAATGCTGGGAGCATTCTGTGATTTCGGCCAGTCTCTACAGTGCACAACTGTGTCGGCGGCAGGATACAGAGCAGGATCGGCCTCTTAACCCTTTGAGTGGCAGAGAGGTACGCAACGCATTGCAGAGCAATGCGTTGCATACCCCTTTGGCACTCAGAGGGTTAACTTCACCCAGACCTTGGCCTGTGTACATGGGCTTTTACACTAGTATATATATATATATAGCGCTCTACACCAATTCCGTTTTTCCTTTATCTGTGCAATAGCACCATAGTGCTATGCAGATTGTACCTGCTTCAGAATGCCTGTTTATTGCTCATTAATGCTAATGCATTAGTAAGAACTGGAGCAATTCTAGGACAAACCAGTTATACATTTGGATACCAATTTTTTAGTAACATTGGTCATAGTGCAGTAAAACCAAGTAAACTAGATGGATACCAGTGACACGTGAGTATACACATAAAGTAGGGTACAGCCTTATTACTTAGATCCAACAATAGATTAACAGAGGGGAAAAAAATGCGTTGATACACTTATATGCAGTTGCTTTTGTAGCCAAGATTGTGCCCATGAGGTGCCTGTGTAAATGGGAAAACAGCTTATTTACCATACCCAAAATACATATCTGAGAAAGATATATTAAGGAATTTTAGATTTCAAGATAGAAATTCTAATTTTTGGGATTAAAAATGTGTTAAAATAAATAAGTTAAAGAAAAAAGAATTTAAAAAAAATATATATTCCCTACTTCAGCTGACATTTGGGCAAATGATCAAATTATATCGGAAGTATAATATATTCTATAACAAAAAATAAAAATACATATTCCTGCGCCTCTATATGCAATATATAAACCCCCCCAAAGTATAGATGTGGAAACAAGGTAAAAAACACTGCCAAATCTCAAAATAACACCTTCCCACAAAGTGGCAACAAAAATAAGGTAATTATATGGATCGTGTAGCTAAAACTGCATATCACTGCAACGAGTCTTGTATAAAGAATAATCCCGGTACTGTACTGTTGACACACCTTGATCTAAACTCAAGATAGCCAAAAAACAAAAATAATATATCTCAAAAATTTAACAAAGTAAATATCAAGAAAATCAGGACATTAATAGTAATAAATATCTGAGCTATTATGCTCAAAAACAGATATCAGAAATACAGCATAATCTTTAGACTCGCCTTGCATATCCACACGTGCAGCCACCCAAGTGACAGGGAAAAACCCTGTAATCTGTATGGCTGCACTATTGGAAAAAAGCGGAGCCAGTATAAACAAATAACAAACTCAAAATATAGATACACAATAGAACACACTGTATATATAACGAATAATGTGAGGTAAGATCAGGTTAGGGGCGTCCCACTATTTGTAGGATAATGTCTACAACCGATTCAAGCCACAGGTTATCAAATATGTAGCATAGAAAGCATCACAATTCAAAAATTAGAATATCCAATGTAAAATATTTATTAACACCTTCAGTGCCAGAGACTCGGGCCATTTCCTGTACCCTGCAGGCCAGACACTTTTTCAACATTTTTGCTATCCTTCTGTTTAGGCTTGATTTTCTCTGGGAATTTTTAGTTACATATGGAAAACTATATATTGTTTTTTTCAGAACGAATTGAGCTTTCTCATGGTACCTTACATGAAGAGAATTTTACATCATGCAAAAAGCTACGATGTCATAATGCCAAAAAAAGTGAAAATGTATTCATTTTCCTAAATTCACATACTATGTTTCAAAAACATTTACCTTGATTGAAAAAGTTTCAATTATTTGAAAAAGCCCCGAGTCCCCCGAGTAAAAAAATACCAAATTTGTATAGTTTTACCTACGTCCATGGCTAACGTAGAGCCCTAATCACCAGCAGCGCAAAATTACATTTTCAACTTTATAAACTAAAATGCACATTCAAGGGTTTTTGTGATAAAGCTTCCCTAAAACAGTGGAATAACTATATAAAACTATATATTTCTGGAAAATAGACAACCTGCTGCATCTAATGAGGGGTGACTTGCATTGTTACCCCAAGCTTGGTGTGCACAAATGCCTCCAGAAGTTGGCGCCAATGAAAAAAAAGTAATTTTCTTACATTTCTGCCCCTTCAAACGTACAGAAATCTGTGGAAACCATGGCATTTCCAACTGTATTCATTAGCTAGTGCTCTTAGGAGAAAAATGACACCCAATTGGTATGAGTTCACCTACCTCAGGGGGTGCTACAAGTACAAAACTACACCTATTGCAACCTCTAATTTTTCTAACATTTTCTCAAACATTACTTGTCTGTACAAATATGGGTATAACAACTAGAGAAGTGAAGAAAGGGTACACCAACCATACCATTTTGGAAAGAAGACACCCTGCTGCATCTAATGATGGGTGACTTTCCTTCTTACCCCAAGCCTGGTGTGCACAAATGCTTCCAGAAGGTGGCGCTAATGAAAAAAAAGGCATTTTCTTACATTTCTGCCCCTTCAGATGTATGGAACTCTGTGAAAACCATGGGATTTTCAACTGCATTCATTAGCTAGTGCACTTAGGAGAAAAATTGCACCCCATTGGTATAAGCTGACATACCGTAGGGTTGTCAGAAGCACATAACACCTACCTGTTTTCTTCTTTGGAAATGGCTGCTTGTACTAAAACGTTCATAAGTTTTAGATACATGAAGAAAGGTATAAAATTTATACCATTTTGGAAAGTAGACATTCACCCGCAGGGGTCACTTGCCTTTCTACCCCCTAGCTGAAGTACTTAATTATTTCCAAAAGTTGGCGCTATAGGAATAAATACATGGGTTTTTTTTACATTTACACCACTTCAAAGATACTAAAATCTTTGAAAACCATAACATTTCCTACTGTATTCAGTACCTGCTACCAACATGAGAAAAATGTTACCCCATTTGTGTGGGATAACATGCAATATGTGGGTGGTAGGAACACTTACCTAAACCTGACACTTTTGATTTTGAAATTATCTGCCTGCACGAAAAGTGTCATAACCGGTTATAGATATGCAGGAAAGGTAGAGAAATCATACCATTTTGTAAAGAGGATATCCTGCCGCATCTAATGAGGGGTAACTTGCCTTCTTACCCAAAGGCTGATGTGCACAAATGCTTCCAGGAGGTGGCGCTAATGAAAAAAAGGCATTTTCTTACATTTCTGCCCCTTCAAATGTATGGAACTCTGTGAAAACCATGGAATTTTCAACTGCATTCATTAGCTAGTGCTCTTAGGAGTCAAGCAACACCCCATTGGTATGAGTTGACCTACCTTGGGGAGTGCTAGAAGTATAAAACTACCCCTACTACGACCTCTGATGTTTCTAACATTTTCTCAAACGTGACTTGCCTGTACGAAAATGGCTATAACACCTTCATAAGTGAAGAAAAGGTAGATAAACCATTCCATTTTGGAAAGAAGACAACCTGCCGCATCTAATGAGGGGTCACTTTCCTTCTTATCCCAATATTGGTGTGCATAAATGTTTTCAAAAGGAGGCGATATAGGAAAAAAATAGCATTTTTTTTACATTTGTGCCCCTTCAAATGTATGGAGCTCTGTGAAAACCATGGAATTTTCAACTGCATTCGTTAGCTAGTGCTCTTAGGAGTCAAACAACACCCCATTGGTATAAGCTGACCTACCTTAAGGGGTGCTAGAAGTAGAAAACTACACCTACTACAACCTTTGATGTTTCTAACATTTTCTCAAACGTGACTTGCCTGTACGAAAATGGCTATAACACCTTCCGAAGTGAAGAAAAGGTAGATAAACAATACCATTTTGGAAAGAAGATAACCTGTCGCATTGAATGAGGAGTCACTTGCCTTGAGCAGAGGAGCAAGTATGGTGGTGATGGTGGGGCAGTGTCTGATAGTGTATATGGGGGATCTGTGACTACCAATGTGCACTATATGTCCCCCTCATGCAAAGTTTGATTCTCAGCCTGAATCTACTGCAAACTGGTACTTTGAGTCTAACAGTAGGCAGTGGAAACAGGCTGGGGGTCAGGCTGGGGAATGGGACTGCCAATTGGCTGTGGAACCAGGCAGGGGGATACGGTACGTGAGGGGGGGGGATTGGTGGCATTTTGTGTGCATGCTACAGGGTTGCCCAATGCACTGCAAAGCAATGCTTTGGACCCCCTGTTGCACACAAAGAGTTTTTTTTTTTAATTATTATTTTGTATTCATACCTCGTGGGGGAGGTGGTATCAGGAACATTCCTGGTGTCCCCCATCAAGGTCTAAAAACAGAATAATGAAAAAAGAAAGTGTGTGTGTGTGTGTCACAGGGGGTCCAACACATTGCAAAGCACTGCATTGGACCCCCCCCCCCATGGCACGTGCATTTTTTGGGGGCTTTTTCCCCCAATATTTTTGTGTAGACCTTGTTGGTGGCATCAGAACCCATACAATGAGGTCTAAATAAAAAATAAAAGGGGAAAAATAAAAAATAATCCTTTGTGTGCCATAGGGGTGTCCAGTGGATTGCAAAGCAATGCATTTGGCCCCTGTGGCACACAAAGGGTTTTTTTTTTTATCAGTACTTTGTATTCAGATGGCCACCAAACAAGCTCTGATCACAAAGTAATGATAAAAAGTCCTGTGTGTGCCACATGAAAGGGGGTGTGGCACACACAGGGTTAATTTTTTATTTATTTATTTTTATTATAGGTTGTAGTAAAAAAAAAAAAAAAAAAAATGTCCACAAAAGAAGTGAATCCTTGTGGCACTCAGAGGGTTAGTTTTTTTTCTATTATTACTTTGTAATCAGAGCTTGTTGGGGGGCCATTGGGACCAATCCTGATGGCCCCCCAACAATCTCTGATAACAAAGTAATGATAAAAGCCCTGTGTTTATGCCACAGGAGGGGGGGGATGCATTTGACCCCCCCCCCCGTGGCACAACACAGGGTTAATTGTTTTTTTTAATTTACATTTTTTTATTATAGACCTCATTGAGGGGTATCAGGACCCCCCTGATCCCCACAATGAGGTCTTACAAAAAGAAAATAATCAAAATAAGTGTCCCGGTGAGTGCCACAGGGGTCTCCAGTGCATTGCAAAGCAATGCATTGGACCCTTGTGGCACTCAGAGGGTTAATTTTTTTTTTTAAATCATTACTTTGTAATCAGAGCTTGTTGGGGGGCCATCGGGACCAATCTTGATGCCCCCCAGCAATCTCTGGTAACAAAGTAATGGTAAAAGCCCTGTGCGTGCCACAGGAGGGGGTGTGCATTTGACCCCCCTGTGGCACACACAGGGTTAAAAAAATGTTTTGTTTTGTTTTAATTATAGACCTCATTGAGGGGCATCAGGACCCTCCTGATCCCCCCAATGAGGTCTTATTAAAAAAAACAAAAAAAAAACAAAAGAAGTGACCCTGTGAGTGCCACAGGGGTCTCCAGCACATTGCAAAGCAATATGCTGGGGACCCCTGCGGCACTCACAGGGTTACTTTGCCCTTTTTTTAAATTTTTTTATTTATTTTTTTTAATGATTTCAGACCTTGTGGGAGACATCAAGACCCCTCCTGGTGTCCCCTCATTTATTGATCTCCCAGCCGATCTCCCAGCTCTCCTGCCCTTCTCTCCTACCACCGGTAGGATTGAACGGGACCGGGGAAACTTCCCTAACGTCATCAGTGACCATGTCACCGATGACGTTGGGAGGCCTCCCCCGGTCCCACCCACTCCTACCCGGAAGTTCGGGTAGGAGAGAGGGGAGAGGGGAAGCTGCGCTTCTTCTCTTGTGTTATTGATCTCCCAGCACGATCGGCTGGGAGATCAATAACAGGGGGGACATGAGGAGTGATCCTCATGTCCCCACATAGATGCCAGGCAATTTTTTTTTTTTTAAATGCAGCCACTGCATGCCGGTTATACCGCAGTGACCGCATTTAGTGGGTACATTGTACGAGCTTGGCACAGCGGGTACAGCTGTCCAAACTCGTACAATGTACCCACCTGGCACTCTAGGGGTTAAAATATATCCCTCTGGATTGAACTAGGAAACTCTGTCAGTCCCATGTATTTGAAATAACATTGGTGTACATATATAGATCTTTCCTTAGTATGAAGACACGTGTGTGTTAGAAATGGATAATTCAGGGCACAGATAGTGAAATTGCCTTTAAGTGGTATTGGTGCACGCACGATTTTGACGATCTGTTCGTATATGCCAAGACTTAAAGGCAAGTGGAGTGTCAGCTATACGGTTAAGTTCTGTTGTATTGTGAACGATAGACGGTCCACCAAATCATTTAAATGTTGCTCTTACCACTGCCGTCTTCACTTGGACTTACAGCTGTGCCAATATCTGGTTCAAACACACAAACCACTTCTTAAAGCCAGTCCCATATAGACTTATCACATTTATTAGTACTCCGGTTCCTCTTTGTTGTTTGTCCACACCATCAAACTATCTTCATACACACATAGATGTTATAAGTGGATATTCTGCACATCCAGTTGATAACTGGGACAAAACTCAGTTTCCACAATGTCCTAGTCAAATAACTGTTAAAAAGTCAATTGATAATCACTTGATCTACGTCAACGTGTTTTGGAAGGGCACTCCTTCCTTTCTCAAGATTGTTATCTATCATTCTTTCACCAAACTCAAGCATTGTTTAAATCCTACACAACCCGCCCAAATGTTAAAGATGCAGGTCATACACCTAACAGGTGTATTCAAAAGGTAGGTAGCTACACTTAGACACGTAGGATCAGATTTGTGGAAATCCCTAAAATGTACAGATACACTGTGTTTATCAAATTGTTTCTCAACATTTCTGATGTGTTCTACTATTCGCATATTCAGAGCTCTTTATGTCCGGCCCACATACTGTCTCATACAGCTACATTGCAGAACATAGATCACTCCCTTTAATTTACAAAATAATAAACTTTTGATCATATGTCCTTTTTTAGTACTGGATGAGACAAAGTTTGTGACCTTTTTAATATTACCATTTTTTTTTCTGCAACACACACATCTTCCACAGCTATGGAAACCTGCAACCCCTCTTTGTAACCAATTAGTGGTTGCAGTTTTCTTATTCCTCACTGTTGGGTCAATTATGTTGCCTATATTTTGAGCTCTTTTGTAAATTATCCTAGTTGATCAGTGACCTGTGCCCTGAAAGACTGAGTTTGGATACCTGCTGCAAAAATCCAATAAGTATATTGTGTGTGGTGTAGTGTGGTAAGGAAGAGGTTAAAAACAAATCTTTGGGTTTTGTTTTCCCTCTCTTTGCTGTGAGACAAGCAAATAATTGAAGTCTGGTGTGGTGGGAGTGACTAATTGCTGTGTTTGTAATTGGTGGATTCCTGGATTAAATAGCAGATACATAGTGAATACTTGAACGTGTGAATCTTGCCTCAGTGTGTAAGTGCAGAAGTGTGGTAAGTGCTGGAATTTAAAACAGGGGGAATTCAAGTGCAGAAGCGTGGTAAGTGCTGGAATTTAAAACAGGGGGAATTCAAGTGCAGAAGTGTGGTAAGTGCTGGAATTTAAAACAGGGGGAATTCAAGTGCAGAAGTGTGGTAAGTGCTGGAATTTAAAACAGGGGGAATTCAAGTGCAGAAGGTGGTAAGTGCTGGAATTTAAAACGGGGAATTCAAGTGCAGAAGTGTGGTAAGTGCTGGAATTTAAAACAGGGGGAATTCAAAGACAGGGGACTGCTATTACAAGGGACTGGTTCCATGTGAAGAGTTAGAAGGAATCTGGTTAAGTACATAAGTGTGTTTGGTGTTTTATTGGTATTTTATTAAGGTTTAATAAAAAATAAAAAAAAAATTGTGTGGGTATTGCAAGAGTTAAAAAAAACTGTTTATTGGATTTTTCTTTGGCCTGTGTGATTAGGGCTGATTGCTAAGGGATTTCACCTGGCTGTTAGTTACTATAAATACAGTCCATTAGCTCTGTGAGACTGCTATTGAAAGTGACTGGTTCCAGGTGAAGAGTTAGAAGGAATCTGGTGACCATCATTTCAAAGGATTTATTGCATTTAAGGTTGGTTACTTACCATATAGTGAGCATTAGAGGATAATATAAAGCTATTTGAATTGTAAAACCAAGCATGAGTGATAGCAGGTTAGCCAATCTCACGCAGTGCACATCTTGTCACATGTTTGAACACTTGGAGCAATCGTTCCAGGGGTCATACCACTGTGCCAAGTGTGAGCATATTTTCTCTTTAGAGTCTAAGATTTGGAGAGAAATATTGCAACATTGCGAGACATTGGTAACCTGGAAAGGAGTTTAGAACTCACAGAGCAGGTAGTATGTGGGGACATTGGTGAAGAGGGTGGAGTTGTAGATGAGGAGCGACAGGTAGGCAGCTGGGTAACAGTAAGGAGGGGAGGTAGTGGGCAGAGGAAGAGGAAGGCCAGTTCTGAGTTGACTCAGTCCAACAGATTTGCAAGATTGTGTGAAGATGTTGATGAGAATTGCTCAGAATTGGCAACACTGGAGAGGGCTGATTCCTCTAGCAGCCAGGGGAACAGTCCTCCTTCCAGGCTAGATGGGATGCAGAGCAGGCAGAAACCAAGGCAGGTGGTGGTAATAGGGGACTCTATTATTAGGAGGGTAGATAGGGTAATCTGCTGCCAGGAACGTGAATGCCGAACAGTATGCTGTCTCCCGGGTGCTCGGGTTCGACATGTTGCGGACAGGGCTGACAGATTATTGGGAGGGGCTGGAAGTGATCCAGCTGTCTTGGTACATATTGGAACCAATGACAAAATAGGAGGAAGATGGAGGTCCCTAAAGAATGATTTCAGGGATTTAGGGGGCAAGCTTAAGTCAAGGACCTCTAAGGTAGTATTTTCTGAAATACTACCTGTGCCATGCGCCAGTGCAGGTAGGCAGAGGGAGCTCAGGGAGCTTAATGCATGGCTCAAGCAATGGTGTAGGAAGGAGGGTTTTGGGTTTTTAGAACACTGGGCAGACTTTGCTCTTGGGTACAATCTATATGGAAGAGATGGATTGCACCTAAATGGTAGAGGAGCCTCTGTGTTAGGGGAAAGAATGCTAGGAAGCTTGGAGGAGCTTTTAAACTAGGAAAGGGGGGAGGTGGGTATAGATAGCAAAAATGGGGTAGATAGAGCAGATAGGAACTGGGTCCAAGTAAATGACCAGGGGGGTGGAGAAAGGGTGGGGAGAAATTTAGTCAGTAGGGAGGAACTCCTAGTAAATGAAGGTGAAGAAAAAAGGCATGTAGGGATTAATATATGTAAAGACTTCAAAATCAATTGTATGCTAGCAAATGCAAGAAGTATGGTAGATAAAATAGGAGAACTAGAATTGCTGGCGGTTAATGAGCAATTGGACATAATTGGAATAACAGAAACATGGTGGAACGATGCACATGACTGGACTGTAAATATAGAGGGCTATTCCCTGTTTAGAAGAGACAGAATTAATAGAAAAGGTGGAGGTGTGTGCTTATATTTGAAAACAGAGCTAAATCCAGTTTTGCGAGGTGATATTAGTGAGGTAACTGGCCAAACTGTGGAGTCCATGTGGGTAGAAATCGAGACTAAATGTG
The DNA here is from genome assembly GCA_037306005.1 of Rhinophrynus dorsalis. Lineage (NCBI taxonomy): Eukaryota > Metazoa > Chordata > Amphibia > Anura > Rhinophrynidae > Rhinophrynus > Rhinophrynus dorsalis. The sequence goes on from CM074718.1 coordinate 295,919,649, forward strand.
GTGTGAAAGGTAAAAAAAAGTTGTTGGTGGGCGTATGCTACAAATCACCAAATATCAATGACAATGATGAGGCCCAACTGCTATTGCAAATGAGGAAAGCTGCCCAGTTTGGGCATACTATAATTATGGGAGATTTTAATTATCTAGATATCAACTGGAAAAATGAGACCTGTCAGAGTGCTAAGGGTAGCAGGTTTTTGAACACGCTTCGTGAAAGCTACATGTCACAAATGGTGGGAGCGCCGACAAGAAATAACAATGTATTGGACCTAGTGATCACTAATAACACAGAAATGGTATCCAATATTAAGGTAAGAGAACATTTGGGAAACAGTGATCACAACATGGTTACATTTGAGATCTGTCTGGCAAAGCAAAAATGTATAGGTTCAACCAAAACTCTTAATTTTAAAAAAGCAAACTTCAAATTGTTAAGGGCCTCAATGCAACACATAGACTGGGATATTTTATTTAAAGGCAAAAATACTGAGGAAAAATGGTCAGAATTCAAATTTAGGTTGCAGAAATGTACCCAACTGTATATACCAATGGGGAACAAGTGCAAAAGAAGTAAGTCACAGCCAATGTGGTTAACTGCACATGTAAAGAAGGAAATGGCAAGGAAAAAAAAGCATTCAAATTATTTAAGTCAGAAGGAACTGAACAATCTTTCTTAAAATACAGGGAGTGCAACAAAGATTGCAAAAAGGCAATTAGGGTAGCAAAAATAGATAATGAAACTCGAATTGCAAGGGAAAGCAAGACTAATCCAAAAAAGTTTTTTAAATATATAAATAGCAAAAAACTTAAGAGGTGCATTGGACCATTCAAAAATGAGATGGGTGAGTTGGTTAGTGAGGATAAGGAAAAGGCCGATGTTTTAAACACTTTCTTTGCATCAGTATATACAAGGGAGCAAGGATTGGTAGAAGAGCCTCCGCAAGTAACAAATAAAACAATACAATTAATATATATTGGGTTAACTCAAGGAGATGTCATGGGAAGACTGAACAAAATTAAGACCGACAAAGCACCGGGTCCTGATGGTATATGTGATGGGGGGTACAGGGGTTACTTATTGGTAGGCCGAGGGTTAAGCGATATATCCAGCCAGACAAAAAGATAATAAATTGCATTTATTAGGTTGTTCACGGCACAAAACATAGGACAACAATTACAGGCAAACAAACAGGGGTGAAACATAAAAACTAAGCACTTCTGCTGTTCTCTTCTTAGTTGCATAACTTGCCAGGAGTTACAAATAATACTCACAGCCCATTTTAGCTTAATGCTGGAGCTTATTCATAGTCCCACTAGAGGCAAGAGTAGGCATCCTGCCCACTACACACGGTGCTGGATCACATGAAGGTTCCTTGTATCTTTTAGTCCTGGCAGAGGAGGTGGGGAAGACATCCTAAGATCCTTATGGTAGGAACATCAGGGTACTCTCTCTGTGTCTGAAGCCGCCTTGACTTACAGCCCACTACTGAAAAGGGGACCTGGCCCTACAGTGCCCGCTCACTCTAACTCTTCCGGTGAGGGCACTCACCAGTCCCAGTTTCTCCAGTACGCCTGCAGAAAGCACCTGGACCAGTCCAACTCCAGACTGGCCCCAGGCTACCCCCCTCCATGCTGGGGAGAGGCTCTCTCCTGCTCCTACATTCTGCAACTCTCCCTCTATCTCCCTCCTCTCTCCCAGGTTCTCTCTACCCACCGCCTACAGGATGTGTTGTCACAGTTCCCATCTACCAGGTCTCTCTCTGCTTAGCCTAATGTGAGGGGGGAAGATGCACATCCCCCCTCCATCTAACCAACACTGGTTATCTCATAGCACAATCTCTGGGTTTAGCTAGACTGCATGGCACCATTCCTCTGTACATCCTACATACTAACCCACCCATTCACTGCTGGTAACTGGACAACCCTCTCTAATGCATGCACACACAGGGGACATTAAGGTTTCAAGAATGGGAACACGTTAAGACAATGGCAATCACCGAAAACAGACACATTTCATTCTCTGGGTGACACCCATTCCGTCACAGTCTACATCCAAGGGTTCTTCAGGAACTCAGTGCAGTGTTAGCAAAACCCCTATATTTACTCTTTAAAGATTCTATTACCACAGGCTCAGTGCCACAGGATTGGCGAAGAGCTAATATAGTGCCTCTATTTAAGAAGGGAACTAAAACAGAACCTGGGAATTATAGACCAGTGAGTTTGACCTCTGTAGTGGGAAAACTATTAGAAGGCATAATAAGGGACTATATTCAGGATTACAACACAAAAAATAAGATCATTAGCATGAATCAACATGGTTTTATGAAGAATAGATCATGCCAAACTAATCTCTTCAGCTTCTATGAGGAGGTAAGCAGCAACCTTGACAATGGCAAGGCAGTAGATGTAGTATATCTAGACTTTGCAAAGGCATTTGATACAGTACCACACAGAAGGCTGGTGTATAAAATAAGGAAACTGGGGCTAGGAGATAACCTTTGCAATTGGATACAAAACTGGTTGAAGGATAGGGAACAGTGTGTGGTTGTAAATGGAAAATTCTCCAGTATAGTTAAAGTGGAGAGTGGAGTACCTCAGGGTTCAGTATTGGGTCCGCTGCTTTTTAACATGTTTATAAATGACCTGGAAATAGATATAGAAAGCAAAATATCAATATTTGCAGATGATACTAAATTATGCAAAGTCATTAATTCAGAACAGGATATTTTCTCTCTACAGAGGGACTTACATACAATGTCAGATTGGGCAAACATGTGGAATATGAAGTTTAATGTGGGGAAGTGTAAAGTCATGCATTTGGGAGGAAACAATCCCAAGGCTACTTATAAACTTAATGGAATAATTTTAGGTGACTCGTTGCTAGAAAAAGACCTGGGTATCCTTGTCAACTACAAACTTGGAAACAGTGACCAGTGTCAAACAGCAGTAGCAAAGGCAAACAAAGTCCTGTCTTGCATAAAAAGAAGTATTGAAGCAAGAGTGGATAACATTATTTTGCCATTATACAAATCATTGGTAAGACTTCACCTTGAGTATGCAGTGCAATTTTGGGCACCGGTTCTGAAAAAGGATATACTAGAACTAGAGAGGGTACAGCGGAGAGCAACAAAATTAATTAAGGGAATGGAGGACTTGACATATGAGGAAAGACTAAACAAACTTGGTTTATTTACTCTAGAGAAAAGACGACTAAGAGGAGACCTTATCACATTGTACAAGTATATGAGAGGTCAATACAAGGGTCTCTGCGGTGAGCTATTTATTCCAAGGCCTGATCAGGTGACCAGGGGACACCCCTTGAGATTAGAGGAAAGGAGGTTTAAACTTCAGCAGAGGAAGGGTTTTTTTACGGTAAGGTCTGTCAAATTGTGGAATTCATTGCCCAGGGAGGTAGTTATGGCAGATACAATGGATAAATTTAAGAGAAGATTAGATACATTTCTTTCAAAAGGGAACATACAGAGTTATACTGTTTATCAGTAGGCTGATCAGGAAGGTCTGATAAAGACTAATTTAATTGGTAGCAGGAAAGCTATAAAATTCTCAGTTACTGAGGTATGAAGCGAAGGTTGAACTTGATGGACTTGTGTCTTTTTTCAAACTAATTTACTATGTTAGGTGTATCTGGTAAAATACTTTCCAAACACTTATCTTTTTTTAAAAGATGCCAGTGGTGTCTAACAACTCTATTGAAATATTTGTAATCTGAATTATATTTGACAACTAAAGCCAATTGAAATTGTGAAGTCTCCTCTTTTATATCCTTTAAAGTTAAGAGTTGCTGTCTTTCAATAGCATTAACCCTTAAGACAGCTTTATCAAACTCCCTGGGACTATAACTTTTCTGTAGAAAACGTGCTTCTAATTTAGTCAATTCCTCTTTAGACACTTCTAAATCCGAACAATTACTTTTTAGTCTCCTCACTTCACCAAATGGTGTATTCATAAGCCACCTGTTGAAGTGACAGCTAGTAGGTAATATTAGGCTGTTTGCGTCAACCGGTTTACAAAAATTTCTGTCTAGAATCCTATTATCTTGTATGTATAAGGTGATGTCCAAGAAATGTATGGACGTGGGGCTGTGAGTTTCTGAAAAAATTAAATTGTGTTGTTGTTGATATATTGAATAAAAGACTATAAAGAGTCGGCGTTCCCCCTCCAGATAAAAAGGACATCGGTGATATAACGTCTCCAGAGCACCAGATCTGCACCAAAGGCTTTGTTGTTCCAAATGAAACAATGTTCCCACAACCCCATAAATAAACTGGCATAACTTGGTGCAAATCTGGTGCCCATTGCACATCCCAGTATCTGGAGAAAGAACGCTGAATCATAATAGAAATAATTATTGGTTAAAGTAAACCGTACACAGGAAACAATAAATTCAGTTTGTACAGATAACATATCCTCTCTTTGTGATACATAGAAACTCACAGCCTCACATCCAATATTGTGGTCTATCACCGAATGCAAAGAAGAAACATCCACTGTTACTAATAGAAAGTCTGTTTGCCATTCAAACTTCTCAACAATGTTTAGAATTTGAGTGGTATCTTTAATATATGATCTTAATTCTTTTACTGAGCTCTGTAAAAAAAAATTGTCAACATATGCAACATATGCAGAAAGATTGGAACTGATAGAGCCAATTCCAGAAACTATAGGTCGACCTGGTGGGTCGAATAGACTCTTATGGATTTTAGATAGAAAATAAAAAACTGGTATTCTGGGATCAGCTACAATTTTATTCTCTGTCATTTGATAGATGATTTAAATCCAAAAGTAAATTCAGTTCCTGCTGGAATACTTCATTTGGCTAGTTTAACGTATGTCTTATTATCTGAAAGAATTTGTATGGCTTCCATGTTGTAATCCTCTTGATTCAATAAAACCAAACTTCCCCTTTTCTCAGCGGGACGGATGGTTAATAGTTCATTATCCCTACATTTTTTAATTGTGCATCTCTCTTGTTTGTTGATATTAGAAAGAAAATTCCTTTTATGTTGTTTAAAATTCCTAATATGCTTTTCCACTAAAGTTTGGAAAGTCAGGAAAAAATGGGATCTGTTTTTCAAATCAGTATGAGTAAAGACATATTGTTGTATAATATATTCCACTGGATTTTTCATATAGTGTTTTTTGAGGCAAAGACTTCTATTTAATACATTTGAGGCTTATATTAGCACTCAAAAATGTAATTGAACACTGGGAGCAAATTTTAAACCTTTAGCCAAAACTTTGACTTCAGATTTATTTAACTCATACGTACTTAAATTAAAGATCCCAGCTTGTAGTAAATCTTTTGTATTTTTTCTTTTTTGACAAACCTCTAGAGGTGCAGGAATAATATATTTTTATTTTTTGTTATTTTCTCTATAACACATGTGGTAGTGTCTGGTTTTTTATTCCTTCACAGACATTTTTTATTTATTTTATATATAATAACTTAATTTCGGTGACTTTTTCTATCTACATGTGGTGTTTGCGCATTTAACTCTTATTATTTTATTTTTATATACATTTACCACTTGTTTTGTGAGTTTTTTTTGCTGCAACATGATCATGGGGGTGGAAAATTCACCATTTTGGCAAATGAGGTCTATGAGAGATAGTCAAGTAGACTCAGTGTTTGTACAATTAAATAAAAAAGATGGTAAGAAATTGGAAGTTAAAGATATGGAGACAAGGATGATAAGCGAGTTCAAGGAACTTGAAAAACTGTTAATAAAGGATACCAAATTATACTGGGAAAGAACAACTCTAATGAAATATTTAGAATTTGATGTGATTCCTAAGGATCTGATTGTTGATAAAAGACCAGCATTTGACATTGTGGATGCTTATTTTCGAAAAGAATGGTTTGCCATTACACATCAATGTTCTTGTGATTTGATTAAGCTAATTGTAAAATATAGGACAGATAAAGCCAATGAAATAGAAGAATCAATTAAGACCTCTCTTGTTTCACTGGAACAATTTAAGGGAGAAAAAAAGATTTAAGGAACTAGAAAAAAGAACTAAGGATTTGATTTCCAAATTAAAGGCTCAAGTGACAGAAATAAAAAAGAAGTTTGAGAAGTAGAATGCCAAATGGAATTGAAGATCTTACTACAGGACAGGAGATTCATCATGATACCAATAATATAAGACAAAATAAACCAGACAAATGGTATAGAATAGGCTCTGATAGACAGAATTATCAAAATGGAACCTCTAACAGGCAATCTTATCCCAGATATAACAATCAGTTTCATCAAAGATTTAGGTATGTCGAGCCAGATTTCCATACTAACAGAGATGAGTTGGTAGCACAGATACTGTGTACCAATAGATTTGAAGTTCTTTCCAAAGACGAGAAGATTGACCAAAGTGGAGTTAATGAAATAAAGGTTAATGGACCTACTCCAACTACTTCTTCCTCTTCTTCTTTTTTAGGGTCAGCAAAGGAAAGGCCAAAAAGAATCATATGATAAAAATAATAGAGCAGGAGAACAAGAAAAGATCATTAGAAAACGAGGAAGCAGAGGGAGAGGTTTGTCAAAAAGAAAAAAAATACAAAAGATTTAGAACTACAAGCTGGGATCTTTAAGTACGTATGAGTTAAATACATCTGAAGTCAAAGTTTTGGCTAAAGGTTTAAAATTTGCTCCCAGTGTTCAAATTTAATAAATTTGATTCTTATATTAGCACTCAAAAATTTATTAGAAGTCTTTGCCTCAAAAAACACTATATGAAAAATCCTGTGGATTATATTATACAACAAGATGCCTTTACTCATACTGATTTGAAAAACAGATCACATTTTTTCTCCTGACTTTCCAAACTTTAGTGGAAAAGGATATTAGGAATTTCAAACAGCATAAAAGGAATTTTCTTTCTAACATCAACAAACAAGAGAGATGCACAATTAAAAAAAGTAGGGATAATGAATTATTAACCATCCGTCCCGCTGATAAAGGGGGAGGTTTGGTTTTATTGAATCAAGAGGATTACAGTAGGGAAGCCATACAAATTCCTTCAGATAATAAGACATACGTTAAACTAGCCAACTGAAGTATTCCAGCAGGAACTGAATTTACTTTTGGATTTAAATCATCTTTAAATGATAGAAAATATAATTTTGTAAGTGTAGCAGATCCCAGAATACCAGTTTTTTATATATATATTTTTTTCAAAAGATTTATTGAGAATAATAAAGTATACACATTAAGATACAAAAAAAGAAGCATAAAGAACAAGAATTGGCAAAATTGTTATAGACATACAATCATAACAAGGGTTAATGTATGGTTTAAATTCGCATGCTAGACTTCATAGAAATTAAGATACATCCAAGCAATGAGACGTCTGTATACTCAACAGGTAATAAGAAGAGAGATAAACCATTATTCAGAGGTATATATTTCTCAAGAGTATATTAGAGAAGTTGATAAGAAGGAAGAGAATGAAGGAGAAGAAAGTGGAAAGAGGGGGAAAAAACAATTAGAGATGGAAAGTGTGGAAGGAAGGAGGAAGAGGTGGAATCCATGGTTTGAGGTAGAATCCATGGTCTGTGTCCAGATCTAAGATGTGACAGGGGGAGGCAAGGGTGTAGAAACTGTAAGGTTCACGGTACGGAAAAAGGCTTGCCACATCGCCCATATCTCTACAAACGTTACTTTGGCAGAGTAAGATTTCTTTGATAAATTTTCTAGAATGAGAATGGTTGATAGACGAGCAAACCAATGCTGAGGGGAGGGGATCGACTGAGACTTCCATAAGACAGGGATACAGAACTTAGCAGCATGAATCATATATAGAAACATTTGACGTTTGGCCGGGATTGTTTGCAGGACTGGTGGGTAGACACCCAAGAAAATAATCCCAGGGTCAAGGGATATTGCAAGAGATAGACAAGATGACATGTGGGTACTCACCATATCCAAAAAAGAACGAATCATGGGGCAAGACCACCAGATGTGTTCCAGAGAGCCATTGCTCGCCTGGCGCCTCCAACACAGTGGGGAAATCGAAGGAAATATGTGGTGTAAGAAATCCGGAGTACGATACCAATGATTTAGCAATTTTTTAATTCATCTCCAAAGTGGAGACATTTCGAGAACAAGACACCATTGACGCTAGAACCTACTTCCATTGGTCTTCCAAAATAATCATAGTTAAGTCACGTTCCCATAAGCGTTTGAGACATGGAGGGTTTGGGCAATAGGGAGATCAGCGTCTTATAGATAATTGAAGTTGTGCGCCAGCGCGGTAGCTTCTCCGCGAATGGAGATTCGAAAACCTTTAAAGGACAAAGACAGGAAGAACGTTTAAAAGGCATATACAAGTAGCTCCTAATCTGACGATACTGCCACATGTCACTCGAGGATAGACCAAATCTAGGTTGTAGATTCTCGAAAGAGCAGAGCTCCCCCTTATGCATAAGATGAGTGATAAGCAAGGTACCGTCAACACACCATTTATGGAAATCATCACCACATAACCCTGGAGGGAAGTTCGGGTTGTGAAGAAGGGAAGTTAAGGGTGAGGGGAATGAGGACCAGGACGGAAAACGTTGAATCACAGAGTCGAAGACCTTCAGTATGGAGTGTCTGACGAGATTTGGAATGGCCATGATTGGTCTCTTCAAACTCGGATACCAAGGCAAGCTATGTAGTAGAGAGGCTGGGGAAGACATGTCTGACATTATTCCAAGCCATAATTTAGCGGGATCGGAATGTAACCACTCAACAGCGAAATTTGGGAAGCAGAATAATAGGAGTGCAGTATAGGGATAGCCAAGCCACCTTCCTGTCGACTCTGAGCCATGTGCATCATTTTGATCCTAGCTGGCTTGTAGTTCCATACAAAGGAGTTGATAATGCGTTGCATGGATTTGAGAAAAGAAGCCAGAACCCGTATAGGGTGTCAAATACATACAACAACTTAGGAATCACAACCATTTTCACAAGATTTATTTTCCCAATCCAAGAGAGGTATAACGTAGGCCATTTTTTAAGATCAAGTTCAACTGAAGATAAGAGAGGTAAATAATTCAGGGCATAAAGTTTATGTAAATTAGGTGATAGGAAGACGAAGTACCTGTTGAACAATCCAACATAGGGTCCAGAGGGACATTTAAATCACCCCCTATGAAGACAAAACCACGCTGAAATGATACTAAAGTAGACAAGACTCTTGATTAAAAAAAAAAGTAGCTTGGCCCATATTAGGGGCATATATAGATACTAGCATTATCAGTATGTCACCTACTGAGCCCCTGAGGAAGAGATATCGTCTCTCCGAGTCCTGCATCACCGCATATAACACAAAGGGTAGGGACCTATGTAACACGATACCCACCCCCCTCTTTTCTACTGAAGCGGAACTAAAGAAATGTTGAGAGAAGTCTTGCTTGGAAAGGGAGGGCATGGAAGCACTGGGAAAATGGGTTTCTTGAATAAAGCAGATCTGGGCACCTAATCTCCTACAGTCGTTTAAAAGCAGACTGCACTTAGTGGGGGAATTCAAGCTGTGAACATTCGCAGAGATACATTTGAGTGGATAAGAATTAGCCATAAGTCACAATCACAAGCCACCTCGCAAGCCCTGTCGGAAAAAAACAAAAAAGGATGCGCACACCATAGATCAAAGAGGAAAAATGTGAGACGAGGAAAAAGGGAGAGAGAAAAAAGAAGTAAAGGATAAGAGCGAGATACATAGTAAAAGTCAGACAGAAGAAAGCATAGCAGCCCAAGATCTCGCCAGCAATGCCCGCAGCCGAACACACATCCGTCCATGGCAAACACATAGATAGTCGACACTGGGCAGTACCAGCAAGGCCCAAGAGCCTAAATTTTAAACATTGTTACATGTAAATTGTAATGAAAACACTAGGCACAAAAACCGCAACCAAAGCTGAAACAGAACAGTGTATGTAATAAATCGCCAATGGCGGTAAGACTAACGGGGCAGCATTGGGTGCAAACAAAAGGTCTAACATACTGGAACTCAACCGGCTCCAACAGTTCAAGACGTAAGATGGCGGCTCCCACGGATGGGCCCCTGCGGAATAGACCGCAGCCGGACCCACCCAGCATAGAGGAGTCCCAATTCAAAACAAAAACAAAAAACAATATTCCTACAGTCCCACCCCCCGCTTTCCCCAGAAGCATAGGAAACCGTGAGTTCAATATAGAGGGCGACACGGGACAGGTCGCGGACAATAAGCTTTTTTGAAAGGTTAAAAGAACTTGAAGCCGGGAGCTCACTCAACATGCAGCCATTCGCTTTGGCGCCTGGACACGCCCCCAGTTTTTTATTTTTTACCTAAAATCCATAAGAGTCTATTCGACCCACCAGGTTGACCTATAGTTTCTGGGATTGGCTCTATCAGTTCCAATCTTTCCACATATGCTGACAAATTTTTACAGAGCTCAGTAAAAGAATGAAGATCATATATTAAAGATACCACTCAAATTCTATACATTGTTGAGAAGTTTGAATGGCAGACAGACTTTCTGTTAGTAACAGTGGATGTTTCTTCTTTGCATTCGGTGATAGGACAAAGAGAGGATATGTTACCTGTACAAATTGAATTTATTGTTTCCTGTATACGGTTTATTTTAACCCATAATTATTTCTATTATGATTCTGTGTTCTTCCGCCAGATACTGGGATGTGCAATGGGCACCAGATTTGCACCAAGTTATGCTAATTTATTTATGGGGTTTTGGGAACATTGTTTCATTTGGAACAACAACCCCTTTGGTGCAAATCTGGTGCTCTGCAGAGGTTATATTGACGTTGTCCTTTTTATCTGGAGGGGGAACGCCGACTCTTTACAGTCTTTTATTCAATATATCAATAACAACACATAATTTAATTTTTTCAGAAACTCACAGCCCCACGTCCATACATTTCTTGGACATCACCTTATACATACAAGATAATAGAATTCTAGACAGAATGTTTTCTAAACCGGTTGATGCTAACAGCCTAATATTACCTACTATCTGTCACTTAAACAGGTGGCTTATGAATATACCATTTGGTGAAGTGAGGAGACTAAAAAGTAATTGTTCGGATTTAGAAGTGTCTAAAGAGGAATTGACTAAATTAGAAGCATGTTTTGTACACAAAAGTTATAGTCCCAGGGAGTTTGATAAAGCTGTTTTAAGGGTTAACGCTGTTGAAGGACGGCAACTCTTAACTTCTAAGGATATAAAAGGGAGACTTCACAATTTCAATTGGCTTTAGTTGTCAAATATAATTCAGATTACAAATATTTCAATAGAGTTGTTAGATGCCACTGGTATCTTTTAAAAGGAGATAAGTGTTTGGAAAGTATTTTACCAGATACACCTAGGATAATTTACAAAAGAGCTCAAAATATAGGCAACATAATTGACCCAACAGTGAGGAATAAGGAAACTGCGACCACTAACTTGTTACAAAGAGGTTTCCATAGCTGTGGAAGATGTGTGGGTTCAGAAAAAAAACGAGTAATATTAAAGGTATAGTAATACTTCGTTTTATCTTTATTTTATTTTGTAGGCATTAAAAAACATGAAGAACGATAGAAGTCTTATCTCTCAAACCTTTATGGTTTGAGAGAGATTCACAAGCAAAGTTTCGCCTCCTGCCCCTTTTACCTAGTGTAAGCTATCGCTTCTCAGATGTGGAATCTAGTTGTAAGACCAGACACATAACCGAAGAGGACAATCTTCTTCCTATGAGAACAATGAAGGCCCTGCCCCCCTTGACAAGTTTTTCAGGTTTTTCCCTTATCTTAATTGAAGATTGTCCCTCTCTGCAGTCTACCTGGGCACCTCCCTTCTGCTTTGGCTAAGCATTGTTACATCAGTAAAAGGGGTGAGAGGGGGACAATTTGTCATTGAATTACTCTTGAACTACAACTCTGACAGAATTGAAATAACACTGTCCAAAGTCCAAATACTATGATGATTAATTAGAGCCGCTTTTATTATGAAACATTACTATCCCTTTAAAAAGGTCACAAACTTTGTCTTATCCAGTACTAAAGAAGAACATATGATCAAAAGTTTCTTATCTTGTAAATCAAAGGGAGTGATCTATGTTCTGCAATTTAGCTATATTAAACAGTATGTGGCCCGGACAAAAAGAGCTCTGAATATTCGAATAGCAGAATACATCAGATATATTGAGAAACAATTTGATAAACACAGTGTATCTCTACATTTTAGGGATTTCCACAATTCTGATCCTAAGTGTCTCAATTTTTTTGCTATAGAGCAAGTTCGGAAAGATTGGAGAGGTGGAAACTATTTGGCTGTGATGTCACGCATTGAATCCAAATGGATTTTCAGTTTTATTACCTTGCAGCCAAGGGGTTTAAATGCTGAACTGTAACTGTTTAGCTTTCTGTGATCTTGCCAATAAAGCTACCTACCTTTTGAATACACCTGTTAGGTGTATAATATGCATCTTTCCTCTGTGTCCAACCACAGCAATACTGTGGGTTTTGACTCCTCCTCCCAGCTGGTAGGATGAATAATTTTTTAACTTAAGTGTCAGCTCTGCTCTCTGTCCTCTGTTATTTGGTCCTACCACAGCTGGAGGACGGAGGCAAAAGCCTCTTCATCGCATGAAGAAAAAACTTCTTTGTTATTTTACCATGTGGCTAGCCTTAAACGCTAACCACAATATGTCCTAAAAACACCTGGTTTACTAGAGGATCACATACTCATCATCAGCCTGGGTCGCATTGATCCAGATCCCCATTCTGCCTTGCTGCTGCAGAGTTGGTCGGCATTCTGTTCCCAGTGCTATAGGAGGCGTGGGTGGATGACTCCGTCGCCTCATAGGACCCAAACCGGAAGTAAATCGGAGTGCGTTCCAGCGGTGAACTGCACGTTAGGAAACTGGGCCAGGCGCCTGTTCAAGCATGCAGGGGTATAAAGGAGCAGCAGGGGATGGAAACTGTAAGTACTGCTTAGATTTATTCAATTGTCCATTTTGTGCTATGTTATCTCTGGCTCAATGTCTGCCCCTAAAGATCAGAAGCCAGAAAATCCTAAGTTTATTCCTGACTCTAAAGAGGAAAAATCTACCCCAAAAACAAAGGCATGTGCTAGCTGTGACACTAAGCTTGCTTCCTCAAACCTATCTAAGCTCTGCACAGAATGTCTCAGAAAAGCTGCAGGGGACGTTATTCCTTTTCAGTTTCAAGACTTCCTTGGGTGGATGCGTTCATCCATGCAGGAAATGTTTTCTGCCTTACAGGAGTCCACAAGAAAATGCCAGAGGACCTCAGATCCAGATGAAGGACCCTCTAGGCGAACTAGGGATGAAGAGTAGGAAGAAAGTATGATTGACCTAGAATCAGCCCTTTCTTCAGTGGAAGAGGGAGAAATTACAGAGGAGGCAGGTAATTTTAGTATTGACATAGTGGAAGGCCTGATTAAAATCATGCACAAAACTTTGGGTCTCTCTGACACTCAAAAACACCTTAATGTGATGAATGCAGCATTTATTGGCCAAAAAAAAGACATCACCTCAGTTTCCGGTACACCGTTCCATTCAGGATATCATACGGAATGATTGGAAACAGGGTGATAAAAGCTTTTCCATGTCCAGACGATTCAAAAAAGAGGTTTCTGCATGGGTAAATCCCCCAAAAGTTGTTGGAGAGGTAGCCCAGATTTCACGAAGAACTACAATCCTGATGGAAGATGGAACAAGGTTGCAAGATCCTATGGAAAAAAGAGCTGATTGCACCCTTAAAAAAAAACAGTACACTACTATAGGCCACAATCTCAAATCTGTAACAGCTATGGCTTGCATGTTCCGCACATTACGTCTCAGGCTAACAGACCTTGAGGAATAAATTGATTCTTCTGTATCACAATCTCTATTATTGAAAGATGTCTCTACCATCAAAGACGCTGTAAACTATTCATGTGATGCCTCACTGGATAACATCAGGTTGAAGGCTAGATTTTCTGCCTTGGCTATCACTGCATGTAGAGCCCTCTGGATTAAGGCCTGGGAGGCTGACGCAGCCTCCAAAAATAGATTGGTCTCCTTGCCCTATACAGGAGTTAAATTATTTGGGGACCAATTGGAAGAAATTATAAAGAAATCATCAGGTGGGAAACGCCTATTTCTTCCCCAGGAATGTCGCCAGAGAACATCCTCTCAAAGATCGGCAAAATTTAAGCGCCAGTCTTTTCATGAATCAAGACGCTACAGGCCAGGATCTTCATATGATTGGAGGAGAGAAGCTCTGCGCAGAACATCTGCCCTGGAAACCAGAGAGATTTCCAGAGGAAAGCAAATTTTCAACAGAACACACAATGAAGCCAGCAGGACCCTATCTCTGATTCCAGTTGGGCGCAGACTGGAAGGATTCCAAAAAAATTGGAAGGAGATTTACCCAGATCATTGGGTAACCCAGATATTAGAGATAGGGTATGTGCTGGAATTTCGGACTGTCCCTCAGCATTGTTCTTTCTTAGTGCCCTTCTTACGCGGGTACTGGTTCACTCCTAGTATACCGGTGGCTTTCTGCATTCCATATAGCACCGGGAGAGTCTTGTGTAATCCAGTACGCGGGTACTGGTTTGCTCCACGCATAGCCGGTTGCTTGCTGCATTCCATATAGCACCGCTGATCCTTGTCTGTTCAGTACGCGGGTACTGGTTCTCTCCATTATTACCGGGTGCCCACTGACACCTATATAGCCACGGCAAGGCCTCCGTGTGCCCAGCATAGGCGACTGGTTTACTCCAACTATATGCCAGTTGCAGAGGTCATCTCTGTTTGTGCACCAGTTCTTGAAGTCTCATGGTTTAGCGAGGCTACCTTGCCCTGTATATTGGCAAGGCGGTAGAACCTCCTCTCTCGTTGTACCAGTCTCAAGGCTGCCTTGCCTGGTATATTGGTAAGGCCCGGTAGAACCTATTACATCTCGTGCCAGTCTAAGGTTGCCTTACCCGGTATTGGCAAGGCCGGTAGAGCCTGTTTCACATTCTCTGTACCACTACTCATCATTGCCATGTACAAATTTAAAGTTGTTATATGCGTATGCCTAACCTGCGAGGGTTCTCTTTAAACTTTTCAATAAAGTTGTGTTTTTATCTTAACTCTGTGTCTGAGAGTCAAATCAAACCGTGACAGTACGAAAGGGCCATGACCTCAGATAGTAAGAGTGACGGTAATGCACAGAATATCCATTGGAGGATGGATGTACATGAGCAGCGCTTGGATCAGCTAGCAGTGGCGATCCAAACCATTCTTGAACGTACAGTACTCACGGACAAGTCTGTCCTGAGTCCGGTGGTCGCCCCAGGTTCGACACCAGAGAACGTTTCTATGCCCTCAGGGGCTGCAGTCAAAGGGTTAACCTCTTCCGCTCCCTTGCCACTTAGATATGATGGTGAACCCAGCCTGTGCAGAGGGTTTATCAACCAACTTGAAATATTTATGGAATTAACCTTGCATGCTTTTCCTAATGATTGCAGTAAAGTTGGGTTTATGATATCCCTACTGACTGGCAGAGCCCTGGTATGGGAGAGTGCGAAACCTTGCACAAAGAGTTTCAGGGAATTTGTGCAATCATTCCGGAGAGTGTTTGAGATCCGTGGTAGAACTGCCTCTGCTGCTAAACGCCTAATGGAGATACAACAGGGTCGGCGTACAGTGGGCGATTATGCCATTGAATTCCGCACCTTGGCAGCAGAGGTAAGTTGGAATAACAAGGCGTTGCTGGCAGCCTTTGCTCAAGGTTTGAGCGAGCAGATCAAAGATGAAACCACAGCTAAAGAGTTGCCTACCGATCTAGATGAATATATTGATTGTTATCCTAATTGACACTTGGATCCGTGAGAGATTGACGGCTAAGGACCGTAGGCTACGGTAAAAAAATAACGGATCTAGCAGTTCATTTTGCCCACCCATCCCTCCCTTGGCACCTAAGTCTAATGACCAGTTACGGGAATCAGGTGAACCTATGCAATTAGGCTTCACCAGGCTAACCAAGGAGGAAAGAGCACACCGCAGAATGCAGGGGTTGTGCTTATACTGTGGCAAAAATGGTCACCTGCTAAGATCTTGTCCCGTACGTCCGGGAAACAAACACACCTAGGGTACCTTGGGGGACAGGCCCTAGGTGGTGTCCAACCGTCCCCAGGTTCGATCGTACAGAAACCCACCATGCAGGTGGTACTCTCTTGGGCAGATCACTCAGTGGAGGTTCTGGCCCTGGTTGACTCCGGCGCAGCTGGATATTTTATGGATAGCACCTTTGCTGAACGGCATAAGATTCCGTTGAGAGAGAATCCCCTCACGATATTGAGGCTATTGACGGCAGACCTCTAGAACCTGCACAGGTTACCTTTGAAACGATGCCATTACCTATGACCATTGGGGCGCTTCATAAAGAGGAACAGCAGTTCCAGATTATCAATTCTCCACACTACGCAGTCATTCTGGGATTTCCCTGGTTGCAGCTTCATAATCCCCAGTTTGATTGGCAAAATTGTGAAATCTCTGCTTGGTCTCAGTATTGTATGGAGCATTGTGTATCCCACCCGGTTAAGATTCTGTGCACCCCCTTTCACTGCCAGATGAGTATCAACAATTCAGCTATGTGTTTAGTAAGGGAGAGGCTATCCCAGCACAGATCCTATGATTGCGCTATTGATTTTCCTCCAGGGGTGGTGCCCCCTAGGGGACGCACATATCCATTGTCTTGTGATGAGAACCAAGCTATGGAGGAATATATTTCAGATGCCCTCGAGAGGGATTATAAGAAAATCCACCTCTCCAGTCGGGGCTGGATTCTTTTTTGTGAAAAAGAAAAATGGCGAACTGAGACCGTGCATTGATTACTGTGGCCTAAACAAATTAATGTAAAAAAAATGCTTATCCGATACCACTCATCACCGAATTATTTGACAGGTTAAAAGGTTCCTCAATCTTTAATAAACTGGATCTACGTGCTGCTTATAACCTGATTCGGATCAGAGCTGGTGATGAGTGGAAAACAGCCTTTAACACTAGATCCGGGCACTATGAATATCTAGTTATGCCGTTTGGTCTCTGTAATGCACCAGCAGTATTTCATGAATTAATCAATGATATCCTTAGGGATATGCTGCAGTCCTGCGTTGTTGTCTACCTGGACGATATACTCATTTATTCGCAAAACATGTCACAACACATTAAAGACGTGTCAGAAGTGTTGCTCTGCCTACAACGAAACAAATTGTATTGCAATTTGGAAAAATGCGAGTTTCATAAAACCAGCGTGCCCTTCTTGGGGTTCGTGATTGCCAAAGAAGGCATTGCCATGGATCAGGAGAAACTTGCGCAGTTTTGCAATGGCCTCTGCCTAAGGGCCTAAAAGCTATTCAGCGATTTCTGGGTTTCGCTAATTATTATAGAAAATTTATTAAGAACTTTTCCACGATTGTTAAACCATTTTCTGACCTTACGCACAAGGGTGCTAATCCCTCCCAGTGGTCGGTGGCAGCTGAAGATGCTTTTGAAAGATTGAAATCCACTTTTGCTAACGCTCCTGTGTTATCCCACCCCAACCCATCTCTCCCGTTTACATTGGAGGTGGATGCCTCAGAGATCGGGGTTGGGGCAGTACTTTCTCAATGACCTGTGAAAGGAGGAACTCTCAGACCTTGTGGGTTTTTCTCCAAGAAATTGTCCGTGGCCCAGAGTCATTATGAGATAGGTGACAGAGAATTACTGGCTATCATTCTTGCCCTGAAAGAATGGTGTCATTTACTAGAGGGCACTAAAAATCCAGTATTCATTCTGACTGACCACAAAAACTTGACCTATCTCTCTGAGGCTAAAAGATTGTCTTCTCGCCAGGCCAGGTGGGCGCTGTTCTTCTCTCGGTTCAATTTTGTTGTATCATACCTGCCTGGGTCCAAGAATGTTAGGGCTGATGCCCTGTCTAGACAATTTGAGCCTGAAGTAGACAGGGACGAGGTCCCAGCACCTATAATACAGCCTGATCGTATATTGGCCACCCTATGCACAAGTATCACTTCACCACTAGGGGAAGAGATATTGGCCTCCCAGGCTGCCGCTCCCCCAGAAACCCCAGTGGGCAAGTGTTTTGTCGATGAGCCATTTCACACTCGATTGCTTGAGACATACCATTCCTCTAAAGCTGCGGGGCATATTGGTAGAGATCGATTGATTTGGTCTCTCTCACAAGTCTTTTGGTGGCCCTCCCTGAGGGCAGATTGTGCTGCGTTTCCTAATGCCTGTACCACCTGTGCCTGTGCCAAGACCCTTAGACACCTCCCTGTGGGCCTACTCCAACCGGTGCCTAATGGCGAACGTCCCTGGTCCCATGTTCCCATTGACTTTATGGGAGAGTTGCCAGTGTCTAGAGGGTATTCCTTCATACTTATGGTGGTGGACAGGTTTTCTAAAATGGCTCATTTCGTGCCCCTCCGTGGCCTTCCCTCTGCCAAAGAATTAGCGGTGGTTTTCACTAAAGAAGTATATCGGTTGCATGGAGTACCCAGAGTGCTGGTGTCCGACTGGGGGAGCCAGTTTGTGTCTAGGTTTTGGAGAGTATTTTGCGAACAAATGGGCATCCAATTGTCCTTTTCCTCTGCCTATCACCCCCAGACCAATGGGGCCGCTGAGCGTGCCAATCAGGGAATGGAACAGTTCCTGCGCGGTTTTGTTACTGACCATCATGATAACTGGGCTGACCTGTTGCCTTGGGCAGAGTTCGCCAGGAACTGTGCGGTTAATTCTTCATCCGGGAGCTCCCTTTTTCTGATCAATTATGGGTTCCAGCCTTGTTTGCTCCCGGATTCATCCAGTCGCAGCAGATTCCAGGTCTGGATGAGCATATCGAGCAGCTCCGATCCACATGGGCACAGGTTCAGAGGGCACTCAGTCAGTCTTTCCAGCGCCATCAGCGTCATGCCAATCGTAGACGGCTGCAAGCGGTTTCCTTCCAGGTTGGGGACAGAGTATGGCTTTCCTCCAGAAACCTCAAACTACAAGTTCCATCTAATAAATTGGCTCCTCGGTTTATTGGTCCTTATAGGGTGATTTGTAAAATCAACCCTGTCTCTTATGCCTTGGACATTCCTGCTTCCATGCGTATTCATAATGTGTTCCATGTGTCTCTCCTCAAACCTCTTGTATGCAACCGTTATACTACTAACCCTGTGGTTCCGGGGCCTATAGAGGTTGAAGGTCAGGAGGAGTATGAAGTTCAGAGTATCACTGATTCCAGCAGACTTAGAGGAAAATTGCAGTATTTGGTACATTGGAAGGGTTATGGTCCAGAAGAACGATCCTGGGTGGACAGTAAGGATCTTCACGCTCCCAAATTACTGCTAATTTTTCATTCCAAGTACCCTCAGAAACCGGGTCCCTCCTCTAGAAGAGGGGGTCTTTGAGAGGGGGTACTATCACGGTGCCTGTGATTGCTGCCTTTTCCTGTCCGTCACCTAAATGGGCTCTCCATTGGCTGCCTGCCTTCAGCCCGCCCAGTATTGCCTATTTAGACTGGGCTTGGGCACTCTTTGGTTGCCCTTTCGTGGTGTCTCTATGTCGCCTGCACTGTGTTCCTGAGCTTCCTGGGCTGTTACTACACTACTGCTCTCCATTGATCACCTGAGTTATTGCCTGACAGCTTCCTCGGTTCCTGCTTCCGTTCCTGATCCGATTTGGGCTGTTGTTCCTGCTGCCATTCCTGGTCCGGTTGGCTGCTGTTGCTGTTCTTGTTTCCTGTCCTGTACGGCTGTGTTCCTGCTCCTGGATCGCCTGCAGAGTGCCTCTTCCACGTATAACCGGTTGCTTTCTGCATTCCATACAGCACCGGTAGAGTACTGTGTAACCCAGTACGCGGGTACTGGTTCGCTCTATGTATAACCGGCTGCTTGCTGCATTCCATACAGCACCGGTAGAGATTGTGTAACCCAGTATGCGGGTACTGGTTCTTTCCATGTATAACCGACTGCTTGCTGTGTTCCATACAGCACCGGTATAGTACTGTGTAACCCAGTACGCGGGTACTGGTTCGCTCTATGTATAACCGGCTGCTTGCTGCGTTCCATACAGCACCGGTAGAGTCTTGTGTCACCCAGTACGCGGGTACTGGTTCACTCCACGACTAACCGGTGGCTTGCTGCGTTCCATACAGCACCTGTAGAGTATTGTGTAACCCAGTACACGGGTACAGGTTCGCTCCTAGTATACCCGTGGCTTGCTACATTCCATATCGCACCGGGAGAGTCTTGTGTAATCCAGTACGTGGGTACTGGTTCGCTCCACGCATAGCTGGTTGCTTGCTGCATTCCATATAGCACCGCTGATCCTTGTCTGTTCAGTACGCGGGTATTGGTTTGCTCCATTATTACCGGGTGCTCACTGACACCTATATAGTCCCGGCAAGGCCTCCGTGTGCCCAGCATAGCCGACTGGTTTACTCCAGCTATATGCCAGTTGCAGAGGTCATCTCCGTTTGTGCACCAGTACTTGCAGTCTCATGGTTTAGCGAGGCTGCCTTGCCCGGTATATTGGCAAGGCGGTAGAGCCTCCTCTCTCGTTGTACCAGTCTCAAGGCTGCCTTGCCCGGTATATTGGCAAGGCCGGTAGAGCCTCCTCTTTTGTTGTACCAGTCTCAAGGCTGCCTTGCCCGGTATATTGGCAAGACCGGTAGAGCCTCCTCTCTCGTTGTACCAGTCTCAAGGCTGCCTTGCCCGGTATATTGGTAAGGCCTGTAGAGCCTCCTTCCTCTCTGTTGCAAGCCTCCAGGCTGCCTTGCCCGGTATATTGGTAAGGCCGGTTGAACCTATTACGTCTCATGCCAGTCTAAGGTTGCCTTACCTGGTATTGGTTTCACATTCTCTGTACCACTACTCATTATTGCCGTGTACAAATTTAATGTTGTTATATGTGTATGCCTAACCCACGAGGGTTCTCTTTAAACTTTTCAATAAAGTTGTGTCTGAGAGTCAAAACAAAACGTGACAATAGAAGATTCTTCTATATTGAGTTCACTAGTCATGTGAGTATGTCCCTGTTTCTCTGTAAGACAGTTGCCTTTGGTATTCTAAAGCTGGCTTGGTAATAGCAGAAATACTATTCCTCCTATCTCATCCATATTCTGACTGTAGCAGTTATAAGGTTAACCCTTGCACTGTTGGTCGAGCTTGTTCTTGCAGCTATGGGTTACTCCTACCTCCTGTTGTGCACAGGTTTTCTCTGGCAGCGACCTGCTTTTGTTGATGTGATGATTTTACATTACTTTCTAGCATACAATTCCCATTTAAAGGCCGCAGTGCCTTTAAAGGGATAGTAATGTCAGAAGATAAAGTTAATTTCGATTATTATACTTTTTTTTTTTTTTTTAATGCATGGTACCATTGTAAATGTCCATATAATTGTAGTCTTCTTGTAATTTTAGTTGAGTTCTCTCTGAGCTTTAGTGCAGGAGAAAAGGTAGTACCTACTGAACTTTATTCCTTTTGGGACCCTGCTGAATAAGCTGAATCTTCCTATGCCCTATTAACACTTTGAAGTTAGATAAGTATTTAGGTCTTTCTATGTACTTTTATTCCACTTTCTCTGCATTTTTTTCCTACTTTTATCAGTCGTTATTCAGGCCCCCTTATAATGTCAGACCCCAAGGGAGACATTGGCAAATCCAAGGCTGCTAAGGGTTCAGGAACCCCATTGTTCCATATGCCAATTGCTTGTACCATATGTCCCTCTTGCTCTGTGGCCCCTGTGGCACTTTGCAGGGCCGTCACCTGTTGTAGAGGAGCCTGCATGGGTCAAGGCCTTAATTTCCTCAGTTAGTTCTAGTCTCTCTTCCATCAAGGGGGTTCTAGATTACTGTTCCAAAAGACACTCTGTAAATCCTTGAAAAGGTACATAAGCGATGTTATTGTGGGGGATAACCTCATTTTTTGAGGATTCCTCTGCTGAGGTAGGGGAAACTGATGCGGACAAATTCAATTTGTTCTACTCTCTACGGAATGGTTATGAGGAAGACCCCTGCCCTTCTGCTGAGGGTCTTATTCAGGCAATCCTAGATACAGTATCTGAGGCTTCCAATTCTAGTTCCTCTTCCCTGGAAAGGAGAAGGTTGCCGTTTTTCCTCCCCACAATACCTTTGAGCAGTTGCTCATTGAGGAAAGGAAAATGCCTGAGGGTAGGTAGTTCCTTAACCGTAATTTCCCTTTTTATATGCCTTTTCGGATGAGTCTCTCATGCAGTGGCTACTCCCCTGAGGTTGACACTCCCCCCTCCCCAATTTCTCAACTTTCTGTGAATATTGCCTTGCCACTGGTGGCCCTCAAAGGTCGGCTGGACAAGTGCCTGCAGATTCTTATGTTCTGACTGTGCCAATGCATGGGTCACTAGAGCTATGGCTGTCTGGGGGATCAACTTTTGTATTCTGTCCACATGGACACACAGAAGGAGGACCTAGTGTTCCTCATTTCTAAGATCCTTGAAATAAATTCTTATCTTGCAGATGTCGCCTTTTATGTCACTGTGCTTACGAGAAAAGCCTAGGGTTTCGCAGTGGCTGGGAATCTCATATTGTGGCTTAAGATTTGTGTGGCTGACCAGTCCTCCAAGAAATCCTTGGTTTCTCTTCCTTTTGTGGACAAGGATATCAGTCTAAGGGATTCTTTTTTTCCTTGTAAGATGTATTGCATTTGACACACACACCACACGCACTCCTCTTCTCCACTTTGAGACCAAAGAGTGTCCCACTCCAGCATTGGCTGAGTTTGAGTTGATTCTCACGTGGGCTGAGTTTCTCTCTGCTGTTCACATTCTAGGATGGACAGCTTTGTGGCAGAGTTTCTCAGTTGCCAGCGCCTGACTCACAGCAATTGGGAGCTCATTTTGAGTGGTTTTGACTTGATAGTCTGACTATCTGGTCTCCTGGCTATAGACCTTATGGCCTCTGAGCTGGACTGGTCCAAGGATGCTCTTGCTCTCATGGTAAATGTGACGGTCATTCCATGGCATTTTCCTCTGGTTCATCTGATGCCAAGGGTCTTGAGGAAAAAAGAATGGCACAGGCTCACATCATTCTGATTTCCCTGTATTGGCCTGGTTTTCGGATCCTTTCATGGAGCAGTTTTGCTCCTTCTATACATGGTCCTCAAGATCCACTTTACCATGCACATCTGGAGTAGCTACCTTTGATGGCCTGGCTTTTGAAGCCAATATATTGAGAAAGAAGGTTTTTGGGTTTTTTTCTGATCCTGTCATTGCTACAAGCTGAGTAGACAGTTTCCTCCAAGGCCTATCACAGGTTATGGTCCCTCTCCTACAAATTATATGAGGATCAGGGGTCAAGGCCGCAACCTTTTTCTGCTTCCTGTTGTTTTGGCCTTCCTCCAAGTCTGTCTTCAGATAGGGCTCAGCCTTAGTTCTATTAAACTTCAGGTTTCAGCCCTTTCTGTCCTTTATCAAGCGTTCCTCCAAAGGGAGGCTCATGCCCACCTGGTCTTTTGGCATCCCACTTCTCTGTGTAATCTGAACCTAGTTCTAGGAGTGCTTCAGAGAGCTCATTTGAGGACTTTGACTTCAGTTCCCCTGCATCTTTTGATGCTCAAGACCACTTTTCTCTTGGCAGTTGTCACACTTTGAGTGGTGGCCGAACTGCATGCTTTATCTTGTAAATCTCCTTTTTTGGTCTTTCATGCTGACAGGGTCCATAGGATTTCTCCTTAAAGTTGTTTGAGTTTCACATCAAACAGGATATCGTTCTTACTTTGTGCCCAGCTACCTCTAATAGTACTTCAGGCACTGCATCAGATCCAAATGGTGAAAGTCCCAATTCTAAGTCCCTCAAACACAGCCTTTCCAGAAATCAGCTTTCCTGTTTTTTGGTTTTTTTTTATCCCTCAGGGCCTGCTATAGCTGCATTTAAAGTGACAGTGACCCTTGGAGCAAGGCAACCGTTCACCAGACATATATGCTGCATAAGAATCCAGTACCGTTTTGAGTTACTTCATATTTCATCAGGTCAGTGGGTGTTTCTTAGGCCTGCAAGAATAAAGCTTCTGCTGAGAAGTTGTGTAAGGCAGCAATTTGGTCCATTCGCATTTATGTCAATCACTACCGTGTTAATGTTTTGGCTTTGTCACAGGAGACTTGTGAAATAACAACACTTGACAAGTACAGATACAATAACATGAAAAACTTTATTAATAAAAAGATAAAAGGTAATAATTTGCCTCTCCACCCTTCATTAGACTAGGTATAGGAACAATGCAACGGCACTTACCCAACCCTTCACTAGACAGGCGTGAAGACAGGATCATATATAATACCCCAGAATGCTGGAGCATATACAAAAAGCAAGATCACTTCTCCAACCTTCACAAGGCCAGGTATAGGAACAGTGTAACGACACTTCCTCAGCCCTTCACTAGACAGGGGGAGGATAGACACAGACAATACCCCAGAATGCTGGACCACCACAAGGAGCGAGAGCACCTCTCCAACCTTCACCAGACCAGGTAGCAGGACAGTGCAACAACACTTCCCTAATCCTTCACTAGACCGGTGGAAGGATAGTCACAGACAGTACCCCAGAACGCTGGAGATAACCAGGCAACTAGACAAGCCCTAGACCACTAGGGACTAGACAGGCAATGGTGACGTGCCCTAAAAAGCTAGGGTGAACCGACAGAGGTGACAGAACCTAGAACGCTAGGGGAGATAACTGGCTACCCAGGACAGGCCGCAGCAAGACATCCGACAAGGCTGACGAGCACTAGATACTGCCATGGAGCAGTAAGCGCGGCAGCGAATTGGTCCAGGTAGGCCAAGGAAGGAAAGTCAACCTGGGCTGGGTAGGTTGGAGTGGAAAGTCAACCTGAGTCGGGAGCGCAGCGGAGCGAAAGTCAACCAAAGCCAGGAAGAATGGTTATATGAAGCCAGGAGTCTCAGCCAGAACGGGTAGTCAGACGAAGCCAGGGGTCTCAGCCAAATCAGGTAGTCAGATGAAGCCAGGAGTCAAACTTGAACGGAAGTCATAGAAACATAGAATTTGATGCTAGATAAGAACCATTCGGCCCATCTAGTCTGCCCATTTTCCTACTGTTAAAAAAAAAAAAATGGTCTTTTCTTATGTTAAGGACCGCCTTATGCCAATCCCATGCATGCTTAAATTCTGTCACTATATTAACTTCTACCACTTCTGCTGGTAGGCTATTCCACTTGTCTACTACCCTCTCAGTGAAGTAAAACTTTCTTACATTACGTCTAAACCTGTGTCCCACTAGTTTTAGACTATGGCCTCTTGTCCTAACGTTTTTACTCTTTTGAAATATACTTTCATCCTGTACTTTTTTGAATCCCTTCATGTATTTGAATGTTTCTATCATATCCCCTCTCTCTCCTCTCTCCTCCAAGCTATACATATTCAGATCATTTAGTCTATCCTGATATTTCTTTTCCTGTAGACCAGTCACTATTTTAGTAGCCCTTCTTTGAATTTTCTCTAGAGTATCAATATCCGTCTGGAGATGGGGTCTCCAGTACTGTACACAATATTCTAGGTGAGGTCTAACTAGAGATCTGTAGAGTGGCATGACTGCTTCCCTTTTTCTGCTACTAATGCCCCTAGCTATACAACCCAGTGCCCTGTTTGCATTCCCCACCACTTTATTACATTGCCTGCTTACCTTTAAGTAATTAGAAATAATTACTCCCAAATCCCTTTCCTCTGTTGTCTCTGACAGCACAGTACCCTTAATAGTACATTTTTCCTTTGGATTTTTATGTCCCAAGTGCATTATTTTGCATTTATCAACGTTAAAGTGCATCTGCCACACTCTTGACCATTCTTCTAATTTACCTAAATCATTTGCCATTTGGCTTATTCCCCCTGGAATGTCAACCCTATTGCAGATCTTTGTATCATCTGCAAGTCAGACGCAGCCAGGAGACAAACACAGGAATCAGTAGTCGGAACACAGAAGCACAATGCTCAGGTACACCACGAAAGGGCAAGGGTGTATAGTTGGTCTGAGGCCATCACTCATCACTTCCCAGTGGCCTATAAGAATAGCACGTAGTAGTTGAGCAACACCTAAGGCAAAAACAACGTCTCACACACTGCAGAGCTCCACTGGAGGCAATCACGGGCACCGTGATAGGCTTCGGCTTTAGCCGGCTTTGGGCTGAAGTTCCTTCAAGCTGTTGTGCCTGTGTATGTATCCTTCATGATTTCCGCTGGACCAGTGCTTTGTTGGTTTCTGTTCTTTGGTTTGTAGTATTGATGCCCATTGACACCTGGTGCACAGAGAATGTAAGAATGTTTACTTACAGATATATCCTTTTCTTGTAGGCCTTGTATTTTTTAAACCATGGGTCACATGATCAGGAAGCCTTAAATGTGAGGTTTAACGATGATGACCTATAGCCTATCAGCTATTCAAAAATATGGATTTGTTTATTAATTGGTCAAGTCTAACAATAGTGATATTTAAAGGGATAGTAATGGATCATTTAAAGTATATTTAATATTGTAGATAGTAAAAAAATAAAGTAGTTGAGGCCAGTCCGATCTCGCAAACCTTTATGGTTAGAGAGATATACAATTACAAAGTCCCCCCCCCCCTTTCACTGATGCCAGGCTCTAGCTTACAGCTGGAGATCCTGGTCCCGGTACCGTCCTGCGGCTCTTCAGCAGAGCTGAAGTAGAGCGATCTAGAAATAAATACTTCTTCATTTGAATGGTCTACAAAGTTTGCCTGGTTTGTAATCGTATATCTCTCAAACCATAAAGGTCTGAGAGATCAGACTGGCCTCAATTACTTTATGTTTTTACTATCAGCAATATTAAATATACTTTAAACGCTCCATTACTGTCCTATTAACAGGCATCTATTATTGAACTGTACAGTACTGGCAGGCAGGGGATTAGGTCTTGTTCATGTGTGCTAGTTGATTAGACAGGCTGCACCCTAGGGTCAGGAGGGCTGCAAGTTAGACTCCCAAGCACTAGTTCACGTGGAACACAGCACTTCCCTCCTTGAGAAAAAGCATGGGTTCTAGTCCCGGGGGAGGGTCCTCTTGGGTTCCCTGTTTTGTTCCTCTTCTGTTTCTTGTCTTTATTTCACCTATGCTATATGTCACACTGTGGTGAAGTGGCGCAGACTGGATAGCTCTTTTTACAAGTTTTTTTGCCCTCCTGCAGAAGGAACTTCACCCTATGGTTCCTGTGTTCCACATGAACTAAGACAAAAAGGATTTACTATTAAGTACACAAAAAATCCCCTTTTACATAGTAATTGCATCAACTTTGCACACACACACACAAAGTAAACTAGCCAATGAGAATGAAAGAGCAATTGCCACACAGGAATAATGTGATTATGCCCGCCAAGATTCAATTCCCGCCTATAAAAAAAAACAAAAAAAAAAATTAGCCAACGATAGTTTTTTGAAGCCATACAGAAACCCTTACTATGAACTTCTAACATGAGAGAAAAAAATGACAACTGCTGGTAATCTTTCGCCCATTGAGACTAATGGAACAGCTCTACCCATGAACGATTTATTAATGTGCGGTCAGTGCCAGTGCACGATAAACATACATTTACCTGTGGAAATTCTGTGACTGCTTTTCAAGGTGTACAGCACACAACAAAGGTTTAAAAAAAAAAAAAAAAGTCAAGAAAACTCAAGTATTGATTTACCAAATACATCCACATCCATCAGGATGCAAGCAGGCGATAAAACACCTATTGAGTTAGAAGAGAATATTCAACCCCTCTCACTTTCTCTTTTAGGTATAGGTGAGCCACAGAAAAACAGGATACATAAGTATCCAGATTTGAAATACACCAGAAGTTGGAAGCAGACAATGGGATCAAATGGAATCAGATCAAAATTGGAAGGGGTATGGAACACAAGGTTGGAAACAACGCTGGAATGACATACCTACAAGACACCCAGGATAACACTATCCAAATATATACCATTGGAACAATGTTTATTGCAAACCTCACCAAAGGGGTGTATGAAAGCATAATAAACAAAGATATACAAGGTTGAAAATCATAGAGGGGCTAAAGGAGGAAGAAAAGGGTCCATTCAACAAGATATCCCTGAATCTACCAAGATAGGAATGCTTAATCTGAGTGGTTAATCCCTTAATGGGAATGAATTTAAGGTTCTGTTGAAGGCCTTAATAGTTGCACCTAGTTGACCTTTTAATACATTTCTGGCATACATAGGAATTCAGAAATGTATCAGACAGCTATGCTTAAAGAAATATTTTAGCAAAAATGTAAGTTGAAATATCCTCTAAAGTATCAACATTTCAACACACCAAACTTAAATCCCAATCACATTTTTTTTCCAAAATTAGAAATGAGTAACATGTCTGGTTGTAAAATGTATTAGGAAGGTTAAATGTGGTAATTACAGCAATAATAATAATTTAACTAAATCACACAGGAGAGAGAAAAAACCGTGAACAACAATTTGCTTTTTTAACCCTTTAAATACCCACACACACTGAATAAAAAGAATATGCCTTTTTAAAACTTAATAACACCCAAACACTATCACAGGTACATATTTGCTAGATTCTTTATAACTCCACTTGTGTGTACTCCACTTGGATGCAAGCCACAAGCTTTTATAAAGAAGAAGCTAACAGAATTTTATCAAATCGATCCATATACAGAAAACTATTGCAGCCAATTTACTCCATTTTATTGATAATTACTTGCAGGATCCTATTAAAGATTTAGTGATCTATAAAGAATTCTTTCTACACATCTTATAAAAATATTAGATGAGATTTAGTGGAAAACTCACTATTTATTTACTGCTGACTTCTCTATATACCATAATGGATCACATAAATGGGTGTAATGCATCTAGTTTATTTTTGGAAACATTTTTTGTCTGAAATTCAAATCAAATTTAATTGTAACGATTATTTCCAATGTGTTTGTGGGATTGTGGGGGGAGGAGGAATTTACTTGACGGCATAATCCATTTGGAGCTGTGGGCGCAAATATGGACTGGAGAGGCCACTGGGTTTTTTATGGATATTTTGTCTCACTCACTCCATTTTGTATGTCTGACTAACGTGTGTATGTGTGTGGGGGGGTTCTGTTCTCATGCTCTGACCATGGAAATGCTGAGTTAACAATGTTCTTGGCTTTTAGTCATACATCCTGTTATTTATAGAACATATTGTATTAAAGATAGAATATTCCTGTCAGCTGTGGTCAGCTCATGAATCAGGGGATTTTTGATAGCTTGTTTTTAATCTCATCTAATAGGATAAAAGATAATAACTCATAATCATTCCCTGTAGCCCTGTATGAAAATGGTCCCTTTCCCCGTGTTCCTGTGCCTTTTATGCTAAGGATCCATATTCATAGAGCAGCCAACTAGGGCTGCAACTAACGATTATTTTGATAATCGATTAGTTGGCCGATTATTTTTTCGATTAATCGGATTAAAAAACAATATGCTAATTTTTCATTATTTAACCCTTTGAGTGCCAGAGGGGTACGCAACGCATTGCAAAGCAATGCGTTGCGTACCCCTCTGGCACTCAAAGGGTTAAAATGATTTAATGAACAAACTGAGTGTTAAAAACAAACAGCAGAATAAAAAACATTACACATTTAACATGCGTCATTGTTATTATTTTACTATGGGGTCTATGCACCTCTCTTTCTCCCCCTTGCACCTCTGTTTCTCCCCCATGTTCTTCCTTCTCCCCCCTTTGCCTCTCTTTCTCCCCCTTGTGCCTCTTTCTTCCCCATGTACCTTTCTCTCCCTTGTGCCTCTCTTTCTCTCCCTTGTGCCTCTCTTTCTCTCCCTTGTGCTTCTTTCTCCCCCTTGTACTTCTTTCTCCCCCTTGTACTTCTTTCTCCCCCTTGTACTTCTTTCTCTGCCTTGTGCTTCTCTTTCTCCCCCATGTACTTCTTTCTCTCCCTTGTGCCGCTCTTTCTCCCCTATGTACTTCTTTTTCCCGCTTGTACTTTTCTCCCTCTTGTGCCTCTCTATTTCCCCCTTGTGTCTCTCTTTCTCCCCCATGTACTTCTTTCTCCCCCTTGTGCCTCTCTTTCTCCCCCTTGTGCCTCTCTTTCTACCCCTTGTGCCTCTCTTTCTCCCCTATGTACTTTCTCCCCCTTGTGCATCTCTTTCTTCCCCATGTACTTTCTCCTCCATGTGTCTCTTTCTCCTCCATGTGTCTCTTTCTCCTCCCTTGTACTTCTTTCTCCCCCCTTGCACTTCTTTCTCCCCCCTTGCACCTCTCTTTCTCCCCCCTTGCACCTCTCTTTCTCCCCTTTGTACCTCTCTTCCTATAAACTGTCGCTCTCCTTGTCACTGCTGCACTCCTCTTGCGTTGAGTTGGCGGGCTAGGGGGTAATTTGAGTGGCATCCGGTCCCCTGCGGCCGGCTGGCTCTGAGTTCCCTCCTGCCCGCCCGCATCATCACGCACCCCTGTGGGCCGTGATGACATACATACAGAGAAAGGGGAAGAGGGCAGAGGCACCGGAAGAGAAGCACTTGCTGCCAGACAGTAACGATCAGTCTGCTGGCAGCAAGCGCTTCTCTTCCGGTGCCTCTGCACTCTTCCCCTTCTCTGTCTGTATGTCATCACGGGCCGCAGGGGCGCGTGATGATGCGGACGGATGGATCTTGTCCCGGCAGCCACATATAATGGGTGGGATTGGGAAGTGCAGGTTGACACTGGCGGCGGCGGCGGCAGTCTGGGGCTGCAACTAATCGATTATGAGAATCGTTGACAACGATTCTCATAATCGATTTTTATCGATAATATTGATTAGTTGTTGCAGCCCTACAGCCAACTGTCCTGATTTTGGGGTTCAATACCACTGGCCCACTTCCCAGGCTTCCACCGCACTTGTCTCAATTCCCATCATGTCTCCAGCTGCACCATTTGCATATTCCCACCATACAGTTGAGTTATGCAAAGCCTCTATAATTGGCCGCATGTGCGCATGTCATAAAATACGTACGGTGCGTGTGTAGTGTAGTACACATCCTTGCTGGTCCTCTGTAGCTGGCATCATGTTGTAAAGAACATAAGTGCAAATGGCTCTGCCCCAGAGAGGGACTACAGGTTAGGTTTTTGACATACAGCGTGTTTGACAAAACACAATAATTAACATGAAATGCAGTTTTATAAGGAAAGAGAAAATGTACGAATTACCTTAAGTAGTGGTTTCTCTATTGTGGTGGGTGAGACCACTGGTGAAGGTTTGTATGTCCCTAAGGAGACCACACCGAATGTCGGGAGGCTCTTCTCTCAACTGGAAAACCTTTTAAAGATCAAATGTAATCAACAGTGGGACATGGAAATGTTAAATAAATATCTCGAATTTAGGATGATTCCAAGGGGTTTGAGATTAGGTATTCTTCCCACGTTCCAACATGATACAAGGTTTGTTAATTGTTGTTGATATGAAATCTTAGATAGTTGTTCTTTTTCATTGACACAACTACTTATAGAGTATCGTGAGAGCAAAATGGTTGAGCTTAATAAATCTATAAAGGAGAAGATTACTGAGATTGATAAATTTAAATCTGTAAGAGATCATACCTTGTTTGACGAAAGAACGAACAGGAATGTTAATGCCCAGCAGATAGAACTAATAGAGAAAAAGAAGAAAAAGTTTGCCAGAGATGGCTATGTTTATAGGAATAATGAGATACGTAAATGGACTAAAAGAAATGGGACAAGTCAGAATAAAGGTAGAGATCAGTCACGTGTTGCTAGTAGTGTGGTGGAGGAGAGTATATTGGATAGTTTAGTTGTGGAATATGAGTAGATTCCATAGGCCTCTAGTTTAGTTCCTCCCAGACAGGTCTTGACTCTAGAGAGGATAGACAATAAAGAGAACTTGAAAAGGAAAAATGAGGAGACACCTATACCTCCCACTTCTGTTTCCCATGTACAGGGGCCTTTTTTTGGGGAGGAATATCCACAGTGGTCTCATGAGGTGGACGAGCCCGTCCAACAGGTTCCTCCCTCTGGGATCACATGAGCCCCAGGGAACACTAGGTACAGGGGATCAAGAGGTTGGAGGGGCAATCCCCAAAAGACCAAAGGTGGATATTCCAGTAAGAGAGAGATAAAGCTTCAAATGTGATTAATCTTTCTAGTTACAGTTTGACATCAGGAGAAAGAAGTCTGTCATCTAGAAGTCTTTCCTTTTGCCCTTCTGGACAATCTGATCTATTTGAAATACTTGTGGATCTTAACTAATTTGGTCGCAAATTATCATTAGAGATTATTTGCTAATAAGTCTCTAAAAAGAAACTTGGGTAGTAGCAGAGGTATTACTCCAGTAGTCACTGAAGGAACACTTTTTGATGATGTAGGTAGAGAACTGGTCCTATTTATAGACAGTGACACAGAATTTTTGTTGAATTGGAGTGTACCAACAGGTTTGAAACCTAAGTCGACTTTTTTTTCCAGTACAATCTAGGGGTCTAGCGTTCTAGTTACGGAAGATCTGAGGAAATTAAATATGAATTGAGAACCCTATTTCAGTAATTTGAGTAAACAGGAGAACAAGTATTTGGAAGACTTAAAAACAAATAGTGATCAAACAGGCTGATAAGGGAGGAGCTGTTGTAATCCAGGATGTGGTCGATTATTTGAGGGAGTGTGAACGTATATTGGGTGATGAGAAATACTACTGTGAACTTGAGAAGAGTCCGTCAAAGGCATTTGAAATGGTATTTAAGATTCTGATTGAGAAAGCCTTTGAGGAAAAGGTGATACATAGACATGAAAGGGCTTTTATCTATATTAAGAATCTGAGACCGCCCTTATGCTACCATTTACCCAAGGTCCACAAGACTTTGAAGGATCCACCGGCTAGACCTATAATATCTGGTGTGAATTCCCTGACGTCAAATTTATCTACCTTTATTGACTTCCATTTACAGAGACATGTTCTGGGACTCAGATCCTATTTGAGGGATTCACAACATCTGTTGGACCTTTTAAAAGGTAGTCTGGTCTGATGAATATATTTGGGCATCGTTGGATGTCACCTCATTATATTCCAATATTCCACACGAGGGTGGACTGAAAGCTACAGAATATTTTTTAACTTCTGATACCCTGATACTCCTCTATCAAATCGAATTTTTAATTTCAGCTATCAATTTTGTGTTAACCCACTATTTCTATGAGTTTGATGATCGCCACTTCCTCCAGGTGAGGGGTACAGCTATGGGGACCAGATTCGCACCGAGCTCTGCGAACCTTTTTATGGGTTATCTGGAAGATCTTTTGGTTTATCATAATAACCTTTTCGGAGAGAATCTGGTCCTCTACCATAGATATATCAACGATATTCTGATCATTTGGAGGGGTGGCGAGGTGGAACTCAGGTTTGTGGATCGCATGAAGGGTAATTTGTGGGGCATGGAATTTACCAGCTCTATTGACAAGAGTAAAATACGGTTTTTAGATTTAGAGTTAAGTGGTGATATTGGACGTCAAATCTCTACTAAGACATATTATAAGAATGTGGATAAGAACAGTTTTCTCGAATTTCATAGTTGACACCATAAGAAGTGGCTACAGAACGTACCTTATGGTCAATTCCGTAGAATACAGAGAAACTGTTCGGATTTAGAGAGTTATGATTCACAGTCAGAGATGCTTGAGAAAGATTTCTTGATGAAGGCTATCCTAATAAACTGGTAAGGGATTCTTATTGGAAGGCTAGAGATTTTGTTGAAAGCTGTGTAAAAGGGAAAGAGAAAGAAGTGAAGATAAATCAGGAACCTAAGTTTATTATGAAGTTTAGTACTGACTCAAGAGAGATTCAAAGGGTTTTGAACAAACATTGGAGTGTTCTATTGAATGACCCTTTACTTAAGAAAACGGTTTCTAAGAAACCAAGGATCATCTAATGACTGGCTAAGACTCTTAAGAATCTCGTGGCGCCCAGTAAATTCAAGGGAGGTAAAACTAAGATGGACTTAAAACAAAGTAGTTTGGTAAGATCTCCATTAGATGGGAATATTGATATGGATCCACACCAGAGAGTGGAAGTCAAAGGCTCCTTTAACCCCTTAATGACAAAGGACTTACCATGTATGTCCAGCAAAAACTGTCAGAGGACGTACCTGGTAAGTCCCGGAAGTAGTACAGGAAGTCCAGGTCCCCGTGCGGCTGCACGCTGTTCGGGGACTCCGGAATAATATAGCAAAAAAAATTTTTTTGTATGACGGACGTTAAGGTGACAGCCGCGTGCGCATGAGGCTGTCACTAAGGGGTTAAGTGTGGTAACAGTAGGTGTCAAACTTGTTCTATGATTATTGATAAAGGCAAGAATTTTACTTCAGTTGTAACAAATGAAACCTTTCCCATCAGACTTTCATGAACTGTAATACAAGTCATGTGGTATATCTTTTGACTTACACGTGTAACCAGCGATACGTAAGCCGAACCACCCAAAAATGTAGAGAAAGGATGGGCCAACACCGAAGGAACATATGTAATGGTTATTTGAAACACAGTGTGTAAAAACATTTTTTGATTTTCCACAACAAGGATTTTTGTGATTTAAAAATGATGCCGATTTGAGTATATCCCTTGTACACCCACATATAATAGGGAGCAGCGACTTAACAGTGAGTCGTATTGGATCTATAGATTATCTACCCTGTCTCCTTTAGGTTTGAATGAATTAGTTGAATTACCAAGATAAGTTAGATAAAAGATGGACACTTTATATCACATTTAATTATATTAGAAGGTGTTTATAGATTAGTATATACTTTAGTTAAAGGGATAGTAATATTTAAAATGAAAAAAAAAAAGTTGTAGGGTTTATCCTCCTGAGTACTCCCACTGTTGAAAGGTGTTTCATTCAAAAGTTATTAATTTTCTAAGTTGAATTTTTTAGGCGCAATATCACAGTGGCCTGAAATTGAACAGTGATCCTATGAACAGCTCTGGTCCCGGGACCATAAATCTCCATAAGATGGTGTAGCAACAGCGCACTGTACAATTTCAGGCTACTGTGATATTGCACCTAAAAAATTCAACTTTGAAAATTAATAACTTTTGAATGAAACACCTTTCAGCAGTGGGAGTACTCTTGTTTTACTCAGGGGGATAAACCCGACAACATATATTTCACTGTCGTCCAATACAGGTTACTGGTAACTCTAACTCTAAGTAGGCAGGAACATTCTCTAAATGTATGTAGGGGGTGGAGCCTCCCTTCCCTCTCAGGCTGCAGTCTACCCAGCCTGCCTCAGAATTGTTTGTTCCTGTGTGTGAACATACCAGGTGGAGAACATCTCGTCAGTTTTTAGTTTCTTTTTTATTTTTCTGTCAAATATGGAATACCACCATTAGGCGGGTTACCTTTACTGACAAACTCCCTCTCCTAAGTGGCTAGCTCAGTGTCCAGGGCCTTTTGGTGGACCTTAAGCCCTGAAGGGGGAATATCTTGGTTACAAGTGCTTCCCCATGGATTACCTTCCGAGGTAATTTTTACTACAGGGTAACCTGAAGACAGAAAATCTGCAGAAAGGTGAGCCACCCTTTGAGTGCTGAAGGTCCGCTTGTCCCACAGTGTCCCTTAATTGGGCTTGTATTTGGGAGTTCTCATTGCGCACTCCGGCACTCATTGGGTGTAAATGTGTATGTGGGTATTTGGAGCAGGTTTCTGTGGTAACTTAACCCTTCCTCTGCAGGTTTGACAGGTTTAATGGGGTTTTCTGGCACTTTTCTTACTGGATCAGTGTTTTCTCTATATGCATACATGTGCACTGCATGTGTTTCATGTTTTTAACTTGTAGTTTAACTTTTATTAAAATTGTGTACTGCGCCTTTAAGGCGCGCTTTACCTCATAGATGCCATTGCTCCATTTACTTTCTATGGGTTAACACTGTTTGGGACGTATCTCTGTAACCGCTTCACATAGCGAATTCAGAGAGGGCTCATTTTAATTGTCTACCCTTGCTCTATCATCCGGTTTATAGTTCAAGTGTGTTGGGGGGCTTCGGGCACTGTTTTGGGGTACTTTTTGTTTAAAAACTAAATTTCCCATGAGCGCTTGATTCGCGCCTAATTTCTGATTCGCTCCCGTCGCGGCAGCCATTTTGGGCACTTTTCTCAATGAGTATCCTACACAGCGCTTGGACAATCCTTTTCTCCTCTGGAGATTGACCCTTCGCCTGCCAGAACAGTCTATATTTAGCGTTTCTGGGGTGAAATATCAATCTTATACACTACAATTGGGTGATTCATTGTACAGTTGGTTATTTTGACAATGTGAGAATGTCTATACCGCTGGTGCTAGGGGCTAGACTTAAGACTAAGGAAGATGGGGTATCAGTATCCCCCCATTGCGCATTGCTCTTCACGTCACACAGGGCTTCCTAGAGTGTTCTCTGGTCATTTCTGCCCAGCAGGTTCTGAAGTTCCTGGCAGCAACCCAGGGCCTTCCAGCCATGCTATTGAGCCAGATTGGGTGCGAGAGTTTAAGGCTGCAACTAAAGACCTCAGGTCCACTTTACAGCTCTTTACATCCCAGATACAGGGGGTACTTCAATTATGGCTGACCCCCTCTATTATCAGATCCTCCCTGCCTCAACCGCAGGGAGCACCTGATGTGTCAGATTCTTCTGAGGAAGAATTGTTGCTAGATTCGAATGTTGAGGTTGGTGCTCTTTTGTAATCTTCCAGGTCTCTTAGGGGACCCATTTGAAGCTGATCCTGAAACCTCTACTGAGGGCCTGATCAGGGCTGTATTGTCCACTCTCAACATTCCATCGGTTCAGGGGGTTCCCTCTGATCCCTCTGATGTTTTTCAGGTGCCTGCAAAGCCCCTTACTCATTTTCCTCCTAACCCAACTCTTGTTTGGTTCTGACGCATGGACTCTCCGGACACGTCCTCTTCAGTGTCTACAAAGTTTGCTAAACTTTTCTCCTTTTCTGAAACAGAAATGACTGAATGGGTTCATCCCCCTAAGGTGGATGCACCCATATCTAGACTGCCTAAATCTACTGTCTTACATGTTTCTGATGCTTCTGCGCTACAAGTTTGGACTGATAAGTAACTTGAGGTTCCCCTCAAGTCCATTTTCACTTCTATTGGCTCTGCTGTGCGTCCAGCCTTTGCTGTTGCATGGGTTATCCGGGCAGTTGCAGTCTGGACTGGGCAACTTACTATGGCGGTCCGTCAGGATGCGCCTACTTCGGAGAGATCACATCTCCTTGCTATTATCTCTGTGGATCAATAATATGTTTCTGCTGCTGCCTTTGATGTCATCCACATGATGGCAAGGGCCTCCGCTACTCCTGTGGCATGCGCTTTGGCTTAACATTTGGTCTGCTGTCACGGCTTCCAAAAAAAAAAAAAAAAAAGTATTTCTTTATTTGCCTTTTGAAGGTACTTCCTTGTTTGGATCCGAACTTAAGGAACTAATTAGTGAGGCCTCGGGGGTTAGAGGAAGAATTGTTGCTAGATTCGAATGTTGAGGTTGGTGCTCTTTTGGAATCTTCCAGGTCTCTTAGGGGACCCATTTGAAGCTGATCCTGAAACCTCTACTGAGGGCCTGATCAGGGCTGTATTGTCCACTCTCAACATTCCATCGGTTCAGGGGGTTCCCTCTGATCCCTCTGATGTTTTTCAGGTGCCTGCAAAGCCCCTTACTCATTTTCCTCTTAACCCAACTCTTGTTTGGTTCTGACGCATGGACTCTCCGGACACGTCCTCTTCAGTGTCTACAAAGTTTGCTAAACTTTTCCCCTTTTCTGAAACAGAAATGACTGAATGGGTTCATCCCCCTAAGGTGGATGCACCCATATCTAGACTGCCTAAATCTACTGTCTTACATGTTTCTGATGCTTCTGCGCTACAAGTTTGGACTGATAAGTAACTTGAGGTTCCCCTCAAGTCCATTTTCACTTCTATTGGCTCTGCTGTGCGTCCAGCCTTTGCTGTTGCATGGGTTATCCGGGCAGTTGCAGTCTGGACTGGGCAACTTACTATGGCGGTCCGTCAGGATGCGCCTACTTCGGAGAGATCACATCTCCTTGCTATTATCTCTGTGGATCAATAATATGTTTCTGCTGCTGCCTTTGATGTCATCCACATGATGGCAAGGGCCTCCGCTACTCCTGTGGCATGCGCTTTGGCTTAACATTTGGTCTGCTGTCACGGCTTCCAAAAAAAAAAAAAAAAAAGTATTTCTTTCTTTGCCTTTTGAAGGTACTTCCTTGTTTGGATCCGAACTTAAGGAACTAATTAGTGAGGCCTCGGGGGTTAGAGTACTCTTCTACCCTTGGTCATTAAAAAAAAAAAAGTGGCCGTTTACGCGTAACCGGTCCTTTCGTTCCTTTCACTCTGAGACACGTACGACGATCCAGGCGGTTCCATCTGCTCCGTGTTCCTCCTTCAAGCCCATGCACCAATTGCAGCCTAAGGCCGCATTCAAGCCCATGACTTCGTGACTGCTTGGCATGACTCAACAACACTGTGGGATGGTTCAGTGTCGGAACCATGGGCTTTTCTGGTGGTGTCTGTGGGATATAAGATCCCTTTCTTTTTTCTCCCACCTTTTCATCTTTATCTTTCTCATTCTCCTCAAGAAGTCGAGTGAAGCCGTCTGTTCGAAGATGCTATTCAGGCTCTTCTGGACAAGGTTGTCCTGGAACAGGTACCCCCTGCGGACAGGGGTTCAGGATTCTATTCAAGCCTTTTTGTGGTAACAAAAAAAAGAAAAAGAGCACGGTGGATGCTGCCCTATTTTGGGTCTGTGAGATCTTAATTCCTTTGTAGTGAAGTCTCACTATCGTCAGGAGTCTTTGCTCACAGTATTCGCTGCCATGTCTCCGGGGGAGTTTCTTGCTTATCTGGACCTTCAGAAATACGTATTGCACATCCCAATCCATCTAGAGAGCAGGCAGTATCTGAGGTTTGCCTGCGCCAGAGGTCGTTTTCAGTTTCAGCTCTACCATTGGTCTGTCAGCAGCCCCCCCCCAGGTTTTCCAACGGGTGTTGGGGGACCTTGATATCCGTCCTCCATCGGGACGGCATCAGAGTGCCTTCGTACATGGACGACTTGCCTTTTGCGACCATTATCTGCGGACCTTCTTCTTCAGCGGTCCAGACCTGCATTCAATTCCTTACACATCACGGTTGGATTGCGAACTTGGTCAAGTCTGA
The DNA here is from genome assembly GCA_037306005.1 of Rhinophrynus dorsalis. Taxonomy (NCBI): domain Eukaryota; kingdom Metazoa; phylum Chordata; class Amphibia; order Anura; family Rhinophrynidae; genus Rhinophrynus; species Rhinophrynus dorsalis. The sequence continues at coordinate 295,958,880 of CM074718.1, forward strand.
CCTTGTTCTGTCTCGGAACCTGGGTCTTCTGTTCGATACTTAGAGGTGCATGATTTTTCTACCGGACGACGTAACCATCAATTTGCCCAAAGGGTCTTCATGTTCCTATCCCGCTATTGGATACTGGTTCTGAAGTTGTCTTCTCTGGTGGGATAGTTCATCTCCACGATAGAGGCGGTTCCATTTGCCATGGTACACACCAGGGAACTTCAGGGATTTGTGATACGGACATGCAGGGACCGACCGATCATCAAAAGCTATCAATCACCCCCCCCCCCCTCATGTCGAGTTGAGCTTGGAGTGGTGGTGGGGCCTTCCAATCTCCTACAAGGAAGATCTGTCCGGATTCCCTACTGGACCGAGGTCACGACGGATGCCAGCCTCCTGAGCTGGGGAGCTGTTCTGGGTCGCTTTAGCGCTCAGGGGAAGTGGTCCATGGAGGAGTCCCTTCTTTCCATCATTGGGAGTGTCAACTGGAGGACGGGCCAGTCTGAGTGGAGTCCGACTTCGCCACGGCAGTGGCTTACATCGACAGACAGGGCGGTACAAGAAGTCTCGCCACTTGTTTAGATATCAAGGCCATTCTGTCCTGAGCAGAGGTTCATGTTCCGGTCATTTCCGCAGTGCTCATTCCAGGCGTAGACAACGTCATGGCAGTCTTCCTCAGTCATCACACAGTCGACAGCGGAGAGTGGGAACTACATCCGGAGGTGTTTCAACTCCTGGTTCTGAGATGGGGAATGCCCCAGTGGATCTGATGGCAATGGGACACAACAGGAAGGTTCCGCCGTTTTGCTCTCTGTTGAGCGTCACTCTAACTCTGCTGCTGATACAATGTCCATTCCTGGACATTATCTCTGGCCATTTTTCCTCTCTCTCTCCCTATGTTTATATGGGTGTTACGGATATTGTAATTGGTACGTTGTCTGGTAATTTTGATTGTTCGGGATTGACATCATCAACCCTGGTATCCGGAGTTTATGGCCCTATCTGTGGTCGGCTCCCCTCTCATCCAGCTCTTCTTCTACAGGGTTATCTGTGGAAGACGATGTTCTACAGCTCAATTTGACGGTCTATATGTTGAATCCTCGATTTTATGGAAGAAAGGGTTTTCTTTTGCTGTGGTTTCTACTATGTTTAGTGCCATAAGCCTTTTTCTTCCACTATCTATCACCATGTCTGGTCGATATTTGTGTCTTGGTGTGCTGACAGAGATCTGTCTCATGACTTTGTTCGTCCCACTGTCCTGTCCTTTTGGTTGCACGGTGTTGGCAAGGGACTCAGTCTGAGTTCTCTTACGGTTCTTACTTCGGCGCTTTCTGTCGTTTTCCAGAAACGCATTGCTATCTTCCTGACGTCAGAGGTTTCTTCCAGGGTGTTGCTCTGTGTGCCTTGCCTTTCGGAGTTCGGCTCCTCAGTGGGACCTTAATCTGGTTTGGGGGTTCTCCAGCATTCCCCCTTTGAGTCCTTGGCTTCTATTCCTTTGCGCGTTTTGTCGTGGAAGATGGCCTTTCTTCCGGCTATTGTGTCAGTTCGCCGGGTGGCGGACTTGCAAGCTCTGTCCTGTAACTACCTTATCTGGTGTTCTCAAGGATAAGGCTGTGCTTCACACTTCTAAGGAGTCCTTGCCTAAAGTGGTCTCCGAGTTCTACATCAATCAGGTGATTGTGGTGCCCTCTTTCTGCCTAACCCATCCTCTGTCAAAGAGAGGGATCTCCACTTGTTGGATGTTGTGCGTTGTCTCAAGTTTTATGTTCATCGCACTGAGTCTATCAGGTAGTCTGATGCCCTGTTCATCATTCTTGAGGGTCCTAGGGCAGGGAGACCGGCATCTGGGGTACCTTTTGCATCTTAGATTAAGTCTTCTAATTGTGAAGCTTAGAAATTAAGGGAGAAGCATGTTCCCTTTTGGGTTACAGCCCATTCTACCGGGTCAGTTGGGGCCTCTTGGGTCTCCAAGAATCAAGCGTCTGCCACTCAATTGTGCCAGGCGGCCACTTGGTCTTCTGTGCACCCCTTCTTGAAGCGCTACCGTGTGGATGTGCTGGCCTCGGCTGATGCCAGCTTTGGGAGGAAGGTCCTGGAGGCAGTTTTGTCTGTCTAGGATCTTTCTTTTCTAAGATTCTCAGTGCTTCCTTACTGTTGAACCCTATTGGCTCTTGTTCAGTGTTCTGTGTAACAGTTCTTGGGGTCTGTTTTTACCTCTAGTTGGTGTCCGTTGACACCTCTGGTTAGTTGGGATCTCTGACTGGTTGGTTCATGGAGGTCCTGGTGACTTTGGGGGCCTTGCGCCTGGTCCTTGCCTTCTTCCCACCTCAGGGTAACTCAATGGTTGGACATCCCAGAGTTACCAGTAACCTGTATTGGACAACAGTGAAAATAGGATTTTAGTCTTACCTGTTAAATCCTTTTCACTTAGTCCATACAGGTTACTGGTCTCCCACCCTGTCAAGGGACCGTGCTTACTCTCCTGTGGCAATACGTGGGAGTTCTTCGGGGCATGCTCATAGGAGTCTTCTTTCCTTCTACTATCTAGTCTGGTTAGTTCTCAAACAATTCTGAGGCAGGCTGGGTAGACTGCAGCCTGAGAGGGAAGGGAGGCTCCACCCCCTGCATACATTTAGAGAATGTTCCTGCCTACTTAAAGGGGACTGACGCCTCCCAGAGTTACCAGTAACCTGTATGGACTAAGTGAAAAGGATTTAACAGGTAAGACTAAAATCCTATTTTTTTTTTACATTTCAAGTATTACTATCCCTTTAAGTATAGTAATTTCACAGTCATTTTAGTTTCATAACTGGGCAGCTTATCGAGCACTTAAACACTGCTCATTATTATAGTAGAGGTTAGATTAGTCATAGTCACAATATATAGGGATAAGTATATATATATATATATATAGGCTTTTAGGTTTAGAATCCAGCTGTGAACAAGAGAGTTTGGGATTCCGAATAGTTTATATGGAGTTTTTTGAGGCTTTATATATATATATTTTGATATTTGTATATACACATATATATTTTTAGTTCTCAACATTTAATGAGTTTACATGAGGTTCAGACTGTCAATTATCGTTATTATTCAGCTTGAGGTAGATTTGATATATTGTTGTGTGGGTCTATGAGAGTGTTGTTAGTTCCATTTTTTTGAGTCCTTGTTGAGATAGGTTTATTCCTCTAAGCTTCATTTTTATTTTGGTACTTTTGAGCAGAATCTGTAATAAAGCTGGAATAATATTGGTAAATGCCAGCTTGATCACTGCACTTTGCCTAGTAACATCCTTAGGTATATATTAGATCACTGCACTTTGCCTAGTAACATTCTTAGGTATCTATTTCCATACATTTTTGTATATGTATTATTATTTTTATTTCTAATTCCATTTTTGTTTTTATTTTTATATTTATTTTTTTCATTTATTTTATTTACATTTTAATTTCATTCTATTCAAATTTTTATTTTTTATTCAATATCATTTCCTATCTCTATTTCTTTTTATTTTATATGATTTTCATATGATTTATTTAATTTTGTATTGATTTTTATTTTTGTTTTTATTTATCTTTTTATTAGTGATTTCGTTAGATTTATTTTCATTTGTAGGTTTTCATTATTATTATTATTTATATTTATAGTTATTTTCATATCTATATGATTATTATTTATCCTTACTATTATTAGAATTTTTTTTAAATATATTTGTTTATATTTATTTATATATATATATATATATATATGTCTTTATATGTCTATAGAGACATGACGAATCCTTATATTGCTGTATGTTTAGACTTATGTCGTTGTGATTTTCAACATGTTCGGGGGATCGCTACATGGAGGTGGGCGAGCTAACTCTTTGTATTATGAAGAATAGGATAATGATGGACATATGTTTGATGACGTTGTCAGGGTTTACATCGGCGAGATGTGTGCATGCCTGGTCCATGTAGGGATCTCCTAACAATATGATTTGTTGATTTTTTGATATATGTACGTTTTTGAGAATAGGATCAAATGGTTTGTTATGAGGTCCATTGGTTCCCCATTTGATCCATACATAACAGGGGAGAGACTTGGGACCATGTGACGTTAGTCCTTTAGTTGATAATCATACTCATTACCATTACTGACGTTGCAATCTGTCATTGGTTCTATAAGCCTCCCCCCTGAGGATGATACTATGGGGTTAATATTGTAATTAGTGCAGCTAATTAAGCCAATCAGCAGCAAGTCTTAGGATTTAAATAATTGTTCTCTGCTTGGTGACGGCTCTTTGTCTTTTCTGTTTTTAAGTGTTATATCAGGTTTTTATTTTTGCTTTGATAAAGCAGTGCTTTTCTTTCTGCGAAACGCGTAAGCATCTGTACTTGTGCAATTTTCAATCCATTTAATAAAGAAGTTGTTAAAAGTCTGAGCCTCTGCCGCACGTTGTACCTGAACGGAGACAGGTGAATATCTCCGTTTGCGAGTGAGCCAGTTATCTTGATAACAAGTGTCTGGCATCTACCAAATGTGAGTACAAGAGAGTAATTTTTCCACTGGATATGTTTTTAAAAATAATTAGACTTGTGCAAGGCACAAAATTTTGGCAAGTTTTTTTTTTTTTTTTTCATTCGGAGGATCCAAATTTCGGGCCGGACCTATTAAACTCGGACGAAATTAGTCAATAGTCCAAATTATTCGGCTGAATTAAAAAAAATATTCAATAAAAAAAATTGAAATTAAACAAATAAAAAAATACATTAAACTAAAGAAGAAGTAATACATTTCTAATGAGACAGGAAGGGGTATTTTATAAACCCCTACACACTTATATATGTATATGTCACATCAAATTAAAGCCCTTTCTGCCCTTTAAAAAATGGTATGCATGTGTCCAATAAATGAGAAAGATAGCAAAAATGCCAAAATTGCCTGTGTCCTTATGTGGTTAATATCTGCACTTTGCATGAACTGTAAAGCGCCTGTTTTACTATTACTATTTTTAGCAGCATGTAGCAACATTGTAATAGTTTAGGTGGGAAAGTGCTGTCCGAATTTCTGAAATTTTGGTGTAGGTCCGTTTCGGATTCTGATTTTTTTTTTTTTTTATTTTTTTTTTTGTGGGCGCACCTTGGCTTTCGGAAGGTCCGAATGATGCCGAATATGCCTTATTCGTCCGAATTCTGAAATTAGCCAAACCAAATCTCACAAGTTTAAAAATAATGCAGTATTGGCTCTCCCATGTTTTTCTTGTCTTTTGAGCATAATAATTGATAGGCTGCTATGCCCAACGCAGCTGCTCCCTTCTACGAGGCCATGGGGTGCAGGGTAGAGTTCTCCTGCTTTCTCTCCACAGTGTAGGTTGCGACTCCCTGGAATGTCCGGTGGGGTGGTTACCCCATGACAGGTCACAGGAGGAGCTGAATGAACGTGCCATAAAGCTGAGCTTGTAGAGTAGAGAAACCTCCACCTCTGCTCTGCTGCCTCATGTGATTCCGGGTAATCCAGACCATCTAATCTGTCGGGCTGCTGGGGCTGCATGCTGCCCAATGCCAATTCTTGCTCAAGTCACTAGAAAACTATGGCACAACAGCAGGTGCACCTAGCAAACAGTGACAGCCCGCATTTTCTGGGAAGCATAGGGCAGAAGTCAGCACTGTCATGATGGCGAAGAGCATTCTGGATTTTATAGTTTGGAACAGAGATCTGCAGTAATACATTGTAATAATTATTTAGGTTGCACTAGTAAGGAAGACTGTTGTAGATATGTAAATATGTATTGTTTTGTCCCATAATAAGAATGACCATCATGAGCATATTGTACACTGCTTTTTCCATAGTTTTATATTTAAAACCTGATTGACAAAAATTAGAAAAAAATAGAAATTAAGTGGCACACGAATAATTTATTCAGTTACAAAAAGCCATCTCAATAGGTCCTGAAATAACCTTAAAATTCTTGGTAATGCACTACCCACTAGCCATGCCCCCAGCAACACCACCTAAAAAAAGTGTTTCTCTTTGGCCATTTGAATCGTTGGGAGGTATGCATGTTAAAATATTTTATTTGCAGGTTCCCTGTTGATCAAGTGCCGAGACTAAGTAAATTGAGCTGCACATGCACGTCACAGCCTTCCTAATATATGCTTGCACAGGCACGCAGTGTGCAGTACTCCACCTTTGGACACCATACTAATGCTTGCTTATTATGTGGCAGTGTGATGCCGAATTGATTGATTGGCTGCTTGTCATGAAACGCAAACGCATGTAACGTAATCCACCCGGCTTGCTCTTCTTGGAAGCAGCAGTGAGTGGCATAGAACTGAGTTATAGTCGGACAGCGGGAACTGCATCATGACCATAGAATAATCTCTCATCACACAGGTACTCAGTCATTATGTTTTGCAATGACACCTGATTTAAGTTGCAATGGGTTCCGATGTTATTTAGTCAGTAAGTAACGCAGTGGGCAGCTATAAGGGTTAGTAGATGAAAGTCAGTCAGAGACCCTTGGTATCATCACCCCTGACATCCAATGACCTGTTCAGAAGATGGCTACATTTCCCATGATGCACAGCCAGCTGTTCCATCTGCATTGGCGGGTTCGCTGGCTGAGCATGATGAAAATTGTAGCCTCTGAACAGCTAGAGGGTCTGTTGCACACTTGCCTTTACTTAGCTCTTTGAGTGCCAGAGGGGTGTGTAAGAGTTTGTTTCCTGATTCAGTAAGCATCTTCTTTGCATTAATTCCACTGCTAGTTGTCTATACATGCATTACAACTTTGCTGCTGTTATGGAACAACAGACTAACGCTGCCTACTCCCAGGTTACATTCCCCATATACTAGCTGCTCCTTTGTCAGTACCAGGGGAGCCAGTCATACTCTCGGCATGTACCTTGCATTTCCTGCATTGCATGGGTGGGGTTAAAGGCGGGGATATGGGTGGGGTTAAAGGCAGGGATATGGGGTGGGGCTAGGCATGGAAACTGGAGGCCAGTAACTTTTCAGACCTGGCTAGTAGCTCAGGACTTGAAATTTTGATAAAATCAATAAACTGCTCAGTATATTGAACCTGTATTGGCTTCTTGCACCAGTTGGAGAAGCTGACAATCATAGTGCAGACCCAGGCTCTGGTAAAGACTGATAATGTATTTTTTCATTTGTGGTGCCACTATGGAATCTTTAACACAGTTTTTTAATTACATTAATAAAAATTATTATAATTTAAAATCCACAGTATCATTGTTTAAGAAATGTAATTTTAGATAGATAGATATAGAAGAAGTAGAGGTAGGCTCTCCAAAAACTAGATACAATGGAATGAACAATGCCTAGGTGCTTCCCAACAAAATTTTAATTATAGTCATTAATTAGCCTTTTGACTAATGACTATATTTATATATAGATAGATATACATATATACAGAATCTAATAAAATCAGAAAATTAAGTTAGTAGATACTAATAGTTATATTGCTCTCAGTAGTTGCCATTTTCCACTGACACAGCAATATCCCAAAAGCAAAATTCAAGTATTTAACCTAACCTATTTTTGTATGTCTTGTATTTGTGTTTTTTGTGAGATATCATTTCAGTTTTATCAATCATTGATATTAAGCTTTTATATTTCTGCAATTTCTCAAGTTTTAAATAAAACTATTAAATCTTTAAGACTGTTGTTCTGTCATGATTTTAAGTGCCAGGTTTTTGCTTGTGTATTTATTCTTTCTATGTGAGTTTTTCTTAATTTCTTGTCCTAGACTGACTTCTAATGTTTTTTTTTCTCTGTATTTGAACCCTGCTCGTTTCAAATCTTTCTAACCTTTTCAATATGTCTTTATGGTTATCCATGGTTATTATTTGCAACAACACTGTATTAATCACTGACACCGCACACAAGCCTTGCATTCAAGCTCCACATCCCAGCTGCCTTGGTTAATAGGAATGGTCTCTGCCACACTAGTTATAATTATTGCTTTGTGGGTCCATGCCTCCCAAACCATGACAAATTGTCAATGACCCAGGACAGTATAATACATTTCCTTCGTGTTAGTATGTACATGTTGATTCACAAAGTTAAGAGCTTTATGTATTGAAACAAGACATCTCTGAAGTAAATGGAATAGGAGGAAGGAAATGTTTTGACAACCCAGTAATGCTTTAGTGCCATGAGCTTTGGCTCTCAAAATGAGTATTCTGAAGGAGAACTATATGTGGAGAATATTTGAGAAAAAAGCATTTTAAATTTGGAGTTTAAGCCCTAGATATTTAGGAGATTTAGTTTAAGGTGATTGGGAGGTGGGGGCGGAGTCGAAGGCACTGACTTGGGTGAACACATAGTCTGTTTGTTCTGTGGCGTCCCGAGGTTTTATTTATTTATTTTTTTATCCTTTTTGACCACTATAAACCTTGAGATTTCTTTACTGATGACTTCCATGTCTAGCAAGGTAGGGAAGAAGAAGCAGTCCCATTCCTTGGCAGCCGGTAATATTGCTAAATACCTGCCTAAGGTTTTGGACTGCGAGATGGAGACGCATGGTGGCTGGAATTCTACCTGGCCTAATGTACTCAGACTGAGGGATCAAGATGCTGTGGACCCACATAATCCTAATGGTTCCAACATCTGGAGTTCTGGTCCATCTTCTCCATGAACTTTTGTTTGAGACATCTGCTGAACTTTTCCCCCTTCACACTGTGACACTGACTTTATGCCTTCTCCGCTATCTTGGCTATAGATGTCCCGGGGACTGCTGGAATGCAAATCCCATGATACACCGATTTCTTCTATTTCTTTTCCTTCTCTCTATTTCTCTGAGGCATCTTCTGCCCTTCTCTTCCCCTTATTTGTATATACTCCCTTGTTGTTATTCCCATTCCCATATTGGAGGTACCTTGGGAGTGTCATACGGGTCGTTGAATCTAGCCACCACTTTTGTGATATTCCAATGGAATTGAAACTCCTCAAACTGTTGTTGGTCAATACGGGTGGGCTCAATATACCTGAGAGGTGTTCTATTGCCCTGAAGGACTTTGAGAGACTTAGGGTAGACATCGTTTATGTCAAAGAAACACATTTCAAATGCTCAGCAGAGCCAAAATTTAGATCGCATACATTCCAGTCTGTCTGGACCTCTTCTGCCCCCACTACATCTAAGGGGGTGGGTATCTTGCTACATAAAAATCTGCACTGGCGAATGGTTGATGTCATGCGAGATGCAGAAGGTAGATTCCTGTTCCTTAATGTTTTTTGTTTGACACTTTGGTGACAATAGCAAGCATTTATGCTCCTAACACAGGGCAGGTGCAATTTCTCCATTCCGCTGTCAACTCATTGCAGGGGTTCATGCAAGGTGGATAGATTTTAGCTGGGGATTTGAATACTGCTCTTTATCCGAAGCTGGATTGCTCTATGGGAAAATCCTCTCTGCCCTATACCTCTATCTGTCACATATAAGCTAATCTTTCTGGTCTTAATCTGCTTGATACTAGGTATATTACATGTCCATGTATTACACCATACGTACTCCTGTATTGATTACATTTTTCTGCCTCAATACACTATGCATATGTTGGGGGAGGAGGTGATTCATCCGATGACTTGGAGTGATCATGCTCCTATTTCGATTTCATTTACATTACCTCATTGTCTGAACACATCCCCTTCTTGGCTGCTAAATGAACAACTTTTGAAGTCCCAGGACGATGTGGAGATGATTTGTAAAGCTATTTCTACTTACTTCCATCTGAACGCTACTGGGAAGATTTAATTGCCAGTGGTGTTGGAGGCACACAAGTGTGTTGAAAGGGGGAACTTTATCAAACTGGGAATGCACATATGTAAAATGTAGCATCAGCGGACTGATTCTCTTCTGACTCAGATTTCTGTTGCTTAAGCTCATCATAAATCAACTGGGACAGAGGCAGATCTCACACATCTTAGGTCCTTTCATTCGGAATTAGCCTCTTTACGCTCCCAAGCTGTCCACAAATCCTATATGTGGCATAGATAGCAAAAATATTTGTCTGGGGTCAAGGGCGGTAAGACTCTTGATAATATGGTCAAGGCAAGACGAATGACTACTCATATCATTAAGATTAAGGGAAGCTCTGCTGAATTCCCACTACCTGGTATTTCAGAATCATTTGCCCAAATACTATACTTCTCTCCGATGATAACACTTACACAACGGGATGGAGATCCTACATTGGATGCTTTTTTGCAACAGGCCGGCCTGCCAGCTCTATACCCGGAGGAGTCGGCAGCTTTGGAGACTCCTTTTGCATCAGATGATTTATAGAGGGTGATACATTCGATTACTAGTGGGAAAAGTCCAGGGCCGAATGGTTTTCCTGCTTTATATTACAAGAAGTTTACACAAGAGCTATCAGGTCCTCTACTCAATATGTTTAACTCTCTGCTTTTGGGGGCATCCTTTCCAAGGCAGTCCCTGGAAGCCCATATTACTGTGTTACCCAAGCCAGGTAAGGATAACACTATCTGTAGTAATTATAGACCAATTTCCTTGCTTAACCTGTCAAGCTATACGCCAAACTTTTCGTAATGAGGCTCCTTACAGCGTGAACTTAATCCCAATCAGTCTGGGTTTGTTAAGGGTCAGGAAGCGAAGGACAACACCACTAAGGCTGTATCTCTTTCATCTTGCCTCGATTCATGGATTGCCTTCTCTGTTGCTTGCCTTAGATGCAGAGTTTGGCTGAGTGTGGTGGTCTTATCTCTGGGCAGTGTTGCTCCATTTCAGGTTGGCTCCTCGCTTCTTACACGCAAATTTTAATCTCTATGACTCCCCATCAGTGTGATTTAGAGCAAATGGTTTCTTATCATTCTTAATTACAAACTGGACCAGGCAGGGGTACCCACTGTCTCCACTCCTTTTTGTTTTGGCATTGGAACCGCTCCTCAGCAGGATCAGATAGACTAATGCCATTACTGGTATCCCTCCAGAGGAGCCTGTGTTCTTGAACATTTACACGTGCTGGAAACGTTTATCTTAGATACAGGTATTGTTACAAGGGAATTTGTAGCTAGAAATTACAATCTGAGTAGCTCATATAATTGGGAATATAGTCAAATAAGTCACTACCTGTTGAAATTAGTCACCCAGAGTTACACCCTGAGGGCGCCACAACTTCATTTGAATCAGTTCTGGTTTCCACAACACCCTGTTCTAGGCCACTGTCTTCTTCTTGGAAAATATTGATGTCTGGTAGGCCTCAGCAGAAACATCCTTTTATGCTTCAATGCAAAAATGATTTACAAGTACCATGGTATCGAGTCACTTGGAAAAGGATATTCCGATTAAATGTAAATGCTGCAAGACACATCTTCCAAGGAAACTAATTATAAAATTATATCTCAGTGGTACAGGGCACCAGCTCTTTTATCTAGGTACTATCCTCAAGCTTCTGATCGCTGTTGGAGTTGTTTAAAGGATCAGGGCATGCTTTTTCACATTTGGTAGCACTGCCCAGGCATCATAGTCTTTTGGAATCAGGTGAGGGACAAGATGGACACTCTGATAGGGCTAAAAATACCTTTATCCCTGGTTCCTTTTATAGTTTTCTTTGTTGGATCCCGGTAACATTCAGCCGGGACGCCAAGGGGCTACTCGTAGACAGCTATTTTATATAGTTCTCAATGGGGCAAGAGCTTTGATACCCCTACATTGGAAGTCTGTTAATACACCTACGTTAATGCAGTGGAGGTCTAGGGTGCAGGGAGTGATGGACATGGAACAGATGTTGGCTCTGACTTTGGGGAGACTTGGAATTTTCCAGACTGTTTGGGTCCCTTTTCTTTGACCTGACTTAGGGATTTTTTTTTTACCAGACAGAGTCTACTGGGCCTGGGGTATATCGTCTGATACCCTTCCCTCCTACTCCCCTTCCTCCCCCCGCTTCTTCTCTCTTCTGTTTCTTTCCTTTGCTTTAGCTTTCTCTTATTTACTGTCTCTGTGCCTGTCTTTCTTCTTTCTCAGTACATCTTTCTTTGTTAGTTAGCGTCTCATACAGTTCCTGATAGGTCTATTGCAATGGGGTACCAGTCTAGTATTAAAGGGCTGGGTGAACTATCAGATGTCAAATACGCATATGCAGAGTTTTTTTTCACAGGACATGCTTAACAATAGACCTTTACTGTCATTGTCATAATGTTTTTCTGATCCACCTTGGACCTTGCAGTTGTGAGATTACCTACCTTATCTGACTGATTACCCTACTCTTGAAATGTTTAACTACTGAATATCCTATTTATGATTTATCAGATCGTGATATATGTATTGGCTCAACCAATATGCTTTTTATGTATCTTCTTATTCTTAATAAAATTAAAAAAAAAAAAAAAAGTGATTGGGAGGTGTCCGAGGTGCTGAGAGTAGTTAAGAAAAAAAAGGAATTTGATATAGCAAGCTTTCCCAAAGAAGGCAGTTCTTCAAGTGACCCGAGGGGCAAAGAGCACTAATCCAGAGAATTACAAGCATAGGGAGAATTTTATTTTTCAAAGCAGCAGTAAGAAAAAACACATGAGACCGCTAAATCAGAACATTGTGAAAAGAAAACAAGTTCAGGAGGAAACTTGCTAAAATGTGGCAAGAAAATTATAAATAAATAAACATTCCCTTTAGGGTAATAGAAAAAGATCAGCGCTCCCTGCCCTGGTAAACAGTGATATTGTGTTACTGAGAAACAGTAAATGTGTATTAATGATGACCAAAATGGGGACACAGTCCACAAGGATGAGGATTCACACCAATCAGAGACCTCAATTGCTTTGCTAAAAATAACTTTGTTGTGAATGATTCATAGTTCGAGTATACACATGATAGCATATGTGATTTGACACTTGTGCCTTTACTTTTGTACTTCAAGGGAGTGATCAGAAATACTGAGATTATATGATCTGCACATTTAAGTGGGTCTTTCTCTGGGTAAGTGACAGGGTTTTATTCATATCTTTGTAGTTGATTAGACTGTACTAAGGGTATGTGCATGGGCAACAGGTGAAGGAGACTTAACCTGAAAAGAAGCAATCTGTTCTTTTTCATCTAGGTCAGAGACAATGAAAGCCTGGGCATCCGCCAAATATAAAAGTTGCCCCTCTGTCTTGTTGCACTTCCTGATATTAGCTGCATCATCTCTTATAAAGGGCATTTCTTTTATGTCCACTATGAAACACAGGTACCACAGGGTTTAGCTCCCTCGCTGGGAGGGCAGAGTACTTCAAATAGACAGGGTATTTGGGTGGAGACTCCCTTCTCTTCTTCCACCTCAACCCCCCTTATTTCCCAGATTCATGTGTCTTGCATCCAAGATGGAGTAGTACTTCTCTTATTTTTTTCTTGGATTTTTATATTTTATTAGATGTGTTTCTGTGTAGTACCCCATCAGGTGGGTGCTCATCACTGTCTTCCCTGGAGATGGATTGTCCGGTTCACAGATGCTTATTGACCTTTATGGACCATTTCCCCTGTGGAGGTTGACTTTATGATAAGTCTATTCCTCATGACTGAGTGTCCTAGAGATTCTGCCCTATTAAGAGCCTCTGTGTGTAGCTTATTTTCTCTTTTCCAGCACCTGTTCTCTCCTCTAGTCTTGTGGCATAGATGACTGCAGTAGTTTCTGTGCTTAACACTTCCCTGCTGTTCTGAACATATACTGCTATTCACACTAATTTATGGGTTATGGAGGCTTTTGGGGGCTTCCAGACGCCCCTCGATCAAGGCTACCACCCTCCAAGTGTATGTGATCAAAAAGAGACCTGCTCCTTTTAAGATAACAGCTCATGCCACCAGATTGGTGGGTGCTTCCAGGCATCAGCTGAACAGATTTGCATGGCTCTGACATGGTCATCCTTGCCAAAATTTACCACACACTACCATGTCAGTTTCGTGGCTTTGGCTGGAAAGTACTTCAGATCGTTTGGACTGTGCGAGGGCTCTCTTCCTTTTCATCTACTCACCAGTTGTTCAATAGTTTGAGCCCTGTTAGCTCTTGTTTGGGTTACTGTGTTAATTCAGTATACATTAACCCTTTGAGTGCCAACACGTCTGTGCCCCGCGTCCAGAGAATTAGGCAGCCGCCTACGGTGCACCTGCCCAGGGGGCACAATGTCTGCGCTCCAGGTAACTGGTCGGAGGGTTGCACACAACACAGTGCTCCCCCTCCTACCAATCACTTCTTGTAGCATGGCCACGCAGACCGCGGGTTGAGGATCTTCTGTATCCTCTACCCAGTCTGACAGGAAGTGCTCACTAGGAGCAATGAACAGCTTCCTGTCAGACTGGGTATAGGATACAGAAGATCTTCTACCGCGGTTTGCTCGGCCACGATACAAGGAGGGAGAGGAGCAGGAGCGCAAGGGGGAAAGAGACACATGAAAGGGCCTGGGGAAGGGGACAATGACAGAGGAACCGGGGAAGGGGACACAGACACTTAAAGGGGCTCAGTATCACGGTGCCCGTGATCTTCTTATGTCACTCCTTGCTGTGGTGCGCTCTCATTGGCTGAGCTTGTCTGGCCCGCCCATTATGGCCTTTTTAGACCTGGCCTTGGCACCTGTCAGGTGCCCTTTCGTGGTATTCCTGAGCCAGTGTTGCTGTTGCTGTGTTCCAATGTTCCTGCTTCCTGTGGCCTGTCTGACTACGCTCCTTTTCTCCTACTCCGTGTTCTGATCCGGCCTGGCTGACGTTCCTGCTTCGTGACCTGACCCAGCTTGTCTGAGTATCCTGCTCTGTGATTGACCCAGCCTGGCTGACTTCCTGCTCTGTGACCTGAACCGGCTCGTTACTGACCCTGCCTCTGTTCCTGCAGTTTGCTGCTTGGTGTCGCCTAGGCGACATTCGGGCTTCCTCTGTGCTGTGGCAGGGCTGATCTTGTCTTTGCCTCCGGTCTACTGGGCCTCTCCTTTTCCTCTGCTGAGCCTGCTTACTCCGTTTATTCCTCAGAGCATTGTGCAATACGTTAACCCTTGCAGAGCTGTGCCTCCGTTCCCTGAGCCTCTGCTACACTTGCAAAGGTGTTATCTCCGTTCCCTGAGCCTCCGTTTACACTTGCAGAGCCATTGTCTCCGTTCACTGAGTATCCAGTAATACTTGCAGAGCCCTTGTCTCCGCTCACCGAGCCTCCATTAACACTTGCAGAGCCATTACCCTGAGTCTTCCGCCTAGGTGATCTTGCAGCTCCTATGTAGGTAGCTGTGACTCTTTCTGTTTGCATTGCAGTGTAGTCGGTCTCCGTTACTGCGCCTGCGGGAGGTGCCATTGGCTCTAGCTCTTGCAGTGTTATTAGTCTCCGTTACTACGCCCATGGGGGCTATTGGCTCTAGCTCTTGCAGTGAATTGTCTCCGTTACTACGCCCGATGGAGCTATTGGCTCTAGCTCTTGCAGTGTTCTTAGTCTCCGTTACTACGCCTGTGGGGGATTTTGGCTCTAGCTCTTGCAGTGATTAGTCTCCGTTACTACGCCCGTGGGGGCTATTGGCTCTAGCTCTTCAACACTAGCAGAGTATTTGGCCTCAGTTCAGCGTAAGCAGTAGTCTCTGTTCAATAGACTGCAGGTGTTGTCTCATCTAGCACCATTTACTGCTCCTTTACCACCTTATGAGCGTGTCAGTCACACCACAACAGAGACTGATTGATTTACATGTACTTTAACCATTGTATACCCTTACGTTTCTATGCCTGTCCTGTGACAGTATATGTATATTTATTTCCTCTGTATACTGGGCCTGAGAAGGCATTTACACGCCACTGTTCTTTCAATTTACCTGTATTGCCTATAGAGGGCAATATTAATAAAACTGTGTTTTATTCTAACCTGCTGGTCTGAGTGTCTTACAAAACCGTTACACTTAGGAAGGGGACAGAGGCACACACAGAGGGGCTGGTGAAAGGAACAGTGACACACACACACAGAGGGTAAGGGGACAATGACACACACAGAGGGGCTAGGGAAGGGGACACAGACACTCAGAGGGGCTGGGGAAGGGGACAGTGACACAGGGGATGGGGAAGGAGACAATGATGCACACAGAGGGGCTGGAGAGACAAGTTGCGCTCTAGTAAGTGCATTTAAACAGCTATTCTACTCTCATTTTTTGTTTGTAATGTGTGGAGGACTACTGTGTGACCAGTGTGGGGAGGAGGACAATGTGGGGGTGGACAGTGTGTGGGGTGGACAGTGTGTTGGGGCAGTGTGGAGGTGGGCAGGGTGAACAGTGTGGAGGGGGCAGGGTGAACAGTGTCGGCTGTGTGAACAGGGTGTGGGCAGTGTGTGGTGAGGGTGGGCAGTGTGTGGACAGGGTGTGAGGTTGGACACAGTGTGGGCAGTGTGTGAGGGTGGGCAGGGTTTGGACAGGGTGGGCAGGGTGTGGACAGGGTGGACACAGTGTGGGCAGTGTGTGGACAGGGTGAACAACAGTGTGGGCAGAGTGTGGAGGTGGATAGGGTGTGGGCAGCAGTGTCATTTTATCAAAGAGAACTTGAGATGGGTGCGGTTAAAGTCGGAGATATGGGTGGGGTTAAAGGCACGGATATGGGTGGGGCTAGACGTGGAAACTGGTGGCGAGTAACTTTTCAGGCCTGGCTAGTAGCTCAGGACTTGAAATTTTGAGCCCTGTGTTACATATTGAGTAAATAATGGGAAGCTCATATCATGTCCATACTTATATATTTCTCTTTGGAGACTCCACCCCTGAATCTTCTGATTGGTTGGGTCATGTTTATCTACCTGGCTATCTTGCAGGTAGATACGCGGTCTTCTAGCCACTTCCGGTTGCTGTTTGTTACTGAAGTTGTTCCAACATTTTGACCTTGTTCCGTCCTCCACTTCGCTTGAATTACCTTCTGATTGCTTCTAAGACTCTCTGGTTCCTGACCTTGGCTTGTCCATGACCATCCCTGCTTCTAGTCTCTCCGGTACCGACCTACGACTTGAACATGACAAACCCTGCTTCTCCAGCATTGACCTTGGCCTGTGTACGATAAATCACACATCTACAACCTTCCGGTAATTGACCTCGGCCTGTCCTAAACCAAACCTGCATCTCCGACTCACCGGTAATTGACCTCAGCCTGTCCTCGACCATCCCTGCAGTAGAATAAAAAGGAAGGGAGAAGACAAAAAACAGTGGCACCCCTGGGTACATCAACCAATGTATTTTTTGGGCCAACACCAATGGGCGCAAACTCATAAAGGTGGTGGTTGGAAAACAGACATATGGCAGTTCCAACTAGACAGACAACTGGGACTTAATGAAGACTGCTCCCAGAAACAGTGTAGCAAATTCAGTGTAGGATTCTATGGCAGCTCCCTTCAACACACTCTCCCAAGCAGCACACAAATTGAGCATAGACAAAAGAAAAAACAGGAGAAAGTGCCAAATGGTGTGATACATTAAAATACACAAATATGTAATATTGTTAGGGACCAGGAACCAGACAGACACAAAACTGTGAAGTGCAAAACACCTTTATTGAAATAACCAAAGCAAAATTGTGTCTAGGACCGTAAACCAAAAGACAAGCCGGGGTCAGGAATACGGAGGTCAGCATCAGGAAAAAGTCAGGAGCCAGAAGGGACGCCAGAGGAAGCCAGGTCATGCAAGGATAATCAGGAACACAGGAGAACACACTTGTAGCCATAAACACAATGGCATGGAGGAAATTAGCCTATCTGCTTTAAATAGCCTGGAAGGGGTTGGCTGATAACAGGTGAGTAACAGTGGAAACCGAGAGGAAAAGGCAGTTAGTTAAGAATCAGTTGAGTCAGCCTGACACAGGGAAGGAAAGGCAGCAGTATACAACAGCAGAGTGTCAGAGCAGTTCAGCCAAACTGTGACCGTACCCCCCCACACACACACCCGTGGGGCAGGACCAGGTTTCAGGGGAAAGTGTGAATGGAAAGCATGGAGGAGGGTGGGAGAATGCATGGCCGAGGCAGGAACCCACAAGTGCACCCCATCCAAAGGGCCAAATATTGAAGCCTTCCAGGGAACCTACGAGAATCAGCTATGGAGCAGACCTCGAACTCCTCATGGCCTTCAATGGGCACTGAATGGGGTCAAGGAGTGACTGTAGTAAAATGATTACAAGCCAGGGGTTTCAGCAGTAAGACATGGGACACATTGTATATCCGCATATTGAGGGGGAGGTCTAGGGCATAGGCTACAGGGTTCACACGTCAGAGGATACGGAAAGGCTCCACAAAATGGGGAGCCAGTTTCCGGGAGGCTACTAGGAGGTGGAGATTTCTGTAAGACAACCAGACCCTCTCCCTGACTTGGTAGGAGGGTGCAGGTAGGCGTTTACGATTGGCCTGGAGCTCATGGGATTGTTGTGAGCGTTGTAGTACCTCTTGGACCTGCACCTATGTGGAACAGATCTGCTGGAGATGATCCCCCAATGCCAGAATCCCCTGGACATTAAAATAATCGGGAATCATGGAGGGTTGATGCCCATAATTCACCATGAAGAGGGAGAGCTGGGTGGAGGCCGAGACCGCACTGTTATGAGCAAACTCTGCACAAGGTACCAGGTCCGACCAGTTGTTCTGATGGTCCGAGATGTAGCACCACAGTAATTGCTCCAAGGCCTGATTAGCCCTTTCCGCACCCCCATTAGATTGAGGGTGGTAGGAGAATGAGAGCTGGATTCCCAGTTGCACACAGAAGGCCCTTCAGAATCTCGAGACAAACTGGCTACCCCGGTCGGAAATTATGACTTTGGGAACCCCATGTAGCCGATAGACCTCCTTGATAAAGACTGTAGGCAACTCTTTAGCGGATGGGAGTTTCTTAAATGTTATGCAGTGGATCATCTTCGAAAATCGGTTGACAACCTTGAGAATGACTGCGTTACAGTTGGACAGGCCGCAATATCTTTAAGTGAAAAACAGAAAAAAGAAAGAAAAGGCGCACACAAATCTGAGTGTAGACTGTATTTCAGAGATGTAGCACCTCCACCTTCTTCAAACGTGTTCTCCTTCACCATGCCAAAATAACACCCTATGGATCTGTGTTAGTTGCACTCACCTTTAAGTAAGGCAAAACTGGCCTCTCAATGTTAGATGCCTTCACTGGATAAACCCCAGTGTTGGTTTTGCTACAAAATACAGCTCCCCGTATTCTTCGCTCTCCACTCCACCTTTGTGTTCCACCAAAAACTAGGATGGATTAAAGTATAATCCCTCTATCTAGGGTAATACTAAGTGGGGGCTTATACTGGGGTAAATAGCTCAAAATAAGAAACACTAACAGACACTCGACTGATATAAATAGCATCTTATTTTTTTGGGGGAAATCCTATAACTTATAAAATTATGCAATATAAGTATACTACTTCGGGTACAGTATATACACAGAACTTACTAAAAAATTAATAAAATTTCCAAACTAGCCACCCAGCGCGTTTCACAGATAACACTGCTTCATCAGGGGTTTCAAACATGATACCGTTCAGAATACTTAAATATCTTTGGGACATTTGACACTCCCACCAAACCGCTGTTTTGGCAACACCTCCAACAACGAGAATTTTGACTTCCATCCAACCGACTTCCGCACTCCAAGCCTCACTATGGGGTTAGGATCATAAAGTCCCTTCCGTATTACATTCTTGACAGATAAACAAATGCTCATGCACAGGGCAAAGATGATGTCTCATAATTAATGATGCCACAACGCTTCACAATATCTCCATAGTTACCTATCCATAGACTGTCCAAATACCAATACATTTACCCTTTAAGCGCCAGAGCAAAGTTGTACACAACTCATACTTTAAGGGACCTTTCTAACACTACATCGGATGGCATAAAAATATGTTGCCACTCCATAGTAGTACAGATTGATCCTCCCCATAAGCACTTGTTTTGGAGCGGGTATTACCCTAATAGACATTATTCTCCATGTTGTGTAAGGAGGAACAGCCTATAGCGGCAAATTCGGTGAAGAATCGGATGCACCCAAACACTAAAATGCATATTACAAATATATTTTCTATTAAAATATTATACACAAACCTACAGAAACATTTCTAATTCTAGATCTTCATTTAATCCTATTGGACTTCTTGTTTCTAATCTATGTATCCAGTAGGATTCTTTTATATAACAAGTGGAACCTCCTAGAGGACGAAACAGGTATACGTCCTATACCTTTAACTTTAAACCCATATTCTTTACCGATTGCACATGTGTTGAAATGTCTTGCAACACTCAATTCATTATCTTTTCGCTCAATGGACCTTGTATGTTCCCCAATTTTATTACGTAGTTCCCTAATAGTGCGCCCTTATATATAGCTTTCCACAACCTCAGGAAATCATATATACAACAAACTTACTACTGCAATTAATAAATTGTTTAATATAATATACCTTAGAGTCTTTATTATTATTATTACTAAATTGTTTACTACCATGTTCCATATTTTTACAGGCTAAACATCTATTTTTATTACATCTGTAATTCCCTACCAAATTTGATAAGAAACTTTTTCATAAAAATGTTTTGTTTCAAACTGTATTTGAATATTTTTAGGCCTGCTTGTCTTGTAGTAAGTTGAAAGTACCTTAATACGGAGTTTAACAGGTACAAAACAGCACCCTAAGGGGAGTCTCAGCAGGTGCATCTTCTTGGGCGGCCTGCATTCTCTCCCCGAGTGGAGATGTTATGCAGGTATGTATGGGCCGGAGGAATAACAGGACTAGAAGGACTCTCTTCTTTAGCTCCCGAGAACTGTCTAGAAAGGGCATCAGCCCAGACATTTTTGGTCCATTGCAGGTACAAAACCACATAGTTAAAACGAGATAAAAATAAGGCCCATTGGGCCTGCCTCAGAGTCAAGCACTTAGCCTCAGAAAGCTAAGTGAGGTTTTTATGATCAGTGAGGATCAGGATTGGCACAGACGTTCCCTAGAGCAAATTCCTCCTATTTTGAGAGCAAGTATTCTCTCCAGAAACTCAGTCACCAATTTCATAGTTGCACTAAGACTAAGCTTTTTGGAGAAATACCCACACGGGTGCAACTGGCTGTCAGGAGTAGGACGTTTAGACAGGAGGGCGCCTACTCCTATTTCAGATGCACCAACCTCAAGTACGAATGGTATCTCGGGTTTCGGGGGAGCCAAAATGGGTACTGTGGAAAAAGTGGCTTTTAATGACTCAAAGACTTTGACGTCTTCCAGGGACCAGTGAGTGGAGTTACCACTTTTTTATCATGCTGGTAAGGTGTTATACAATAGAGGAAAAATTGCAATTAAATTTCCTGTAGTAGTTAGCAAACCCAAGCGAGAGAAGACCTATGGGTTGGGGCCACTCGAGAACAGCTGAGAGTTTTCCAGGGTCCATAGCGAAACAGACCTCTGAAGTAACATATCCCAAGAAGGTGACCTATTTGTAGTTGAACTCATACTTCTAGTTTGCAAAAAAGGTTATTTTCTCTTAACCTTTGCAGAACTCGGGCTACATCTGCATGGTGGCTTTCAGTGGAAGCGGAATGGATCAAAAGGTTATCTAGGTATACCACCAGGAATTGTTGGAGCATGTCCCGTAGGACATCATTTAAGAATACCTGGAAAACCGCGGGAGCATTACATAGACCGAAGAGCATTACAAGGTATTCGCAATTCCCG
The DNA here is from genome assembly GCA_037306005.1 of Rhinophrynus dorsalis. Taxonomy (NCBI): domain Eukaryota; kingdom Metazoa; phylum Chordata; class Amphibia; order Anura; family Rhinophrynidae; genus Rhinophrynus; species Rhinophrynus dorsalis. Next base: position 295,980,508 of record CM074718.1, read on the forward strand.
CTTCTGGTGTTAAATGCGGTGTTCCATTCATAGCCCTCCTTTATCCTTACCAAATTATACACCCCTCGAAGTTCGAGCTTAATAAACACCTTGAACTCTTTCAAGCGATTGAATAGCTTGGTAATGAGCGGAATCGGGTAGGCATTTTTAACCGTGATATGGTTGAGTCCCATGTAATCAATACAGGGTCTCAGTTCTCCACTCTTCTTCACAAAGAAGAATCCGGCCCCGGCGGGAGAGGAGGACTTCCGGATGAACCCCTGAGATAGTGCATCCGCAACATACTCCTCCATCGCCTTATTCTCCACAACAGACTGCAGGTTAATGGTACAATCGTATGGGAGGTGAAGCGGGAACTCCCCAGCCCTGCTCTTATCAAATACACGTTGGAATTCTTGGCACTCTTCAGGCAGCGAAGATGTGGTTAGCACCATCACCACTTTCACTAGGCATGTCTTGGAACAGTGGGGTGACCATGCCATGACTTTGTCCCTTATCCAATCAAACGTGGGATTGTGCTTGTGCAACCATGGATAACCCAGGGCCACAGGATAGTGAGGAGAGTTGATCACCTGGAATTGTATGATTTCATGATGGAGAGCCCCTACAGCCTTAGACAAAGAAGCGGTTTCATGGGTGACCTGTGGTACCATCCCTGCATTTCCGACTCACTGGTGATTGACCTTGGCCTGTCTACGACAAACCCTGCTTCTGTGACACTCCGGTATCCAACCTCAACCTGTCCTCGACTAACCCTGCCTCTTCATCTCTGTTACCGACATCAGCTTGTATATGACTAACCCTGCTTCTAAGACACTCCAGTTGCCGACATCGGCCAGTCTACAACTACGACTCTCCATATCCGACTGCAGCATCCGACCTCAGTATTCGATCACCCCACAACTCCAGCTCCAGAGTTTGGCTTATAGCCTGTTACAGACTCTGCTTCCTTGACTCGCTGACCCTGCATATTCTGCACCTACAGGGCCTCAGCTGGTTATTCATATCCCAGTCATTAGAGTGGTTTGCCTATAGTGGTGTTTGGGTGTAGCCATCCTGCTATCAGGCTTTGTGGCCTGCACCTTTAAATCCAGCTCTCCCACAGCAAGAGCACATGCAACACTACCAACGCTCCCAAGACACACTCTCCAGCCAGCAATCCCCAGCTACTAGCAGACAACTCAGGGGAATTCCAGCTTCTATCTAGTCTAGCGTTACAGCCCACTAAAATCCTATTATACTTTTCTGGGGAATCCATTTTGGTTGTTAGTAATGTCTGACAGCCAGAGATGGCCTCCATTATTTCCTGAAAGCAAAAAGCCTCTGTTCCAGGGAACATTGTGACAAGTCAGTGGAATCTCAAGAATAATCAGATGTAACTACAGGAGTCGATATACTTACTTATTTTGTTGGCAGGAACTTCTGTCAGCTCTTTAGGATGAGAAAATAGCACAGCACTTGAATCAAATTGGACTAAGCTGGCGTAGTTGGGATGGAATCTGGGAACTCCACTCCAACAGGCTAGTGAAAAACTGCATGGAGCAAAGGATGCAATTCTAATAAAAATTGGGAGTTAAAAATCAGAAATGGAGGGTAGTTTCAAAATATAACTTGTGCAGGAAGACAAACGTTGGGTTCTCAAACATTAACAGCAGGACAAGCACAGTGTAACTCTCTGACTAGAGTAGAAAACTTAGTCCTGATTATTGGCAGGTTCTATGTAGACAGGACAAAAAGAATATCTAGAAGGCCCTTCAATTGTGTAATGGCACACAGTTCATTTTAGGACAAAATGGTAGATATGCAAGTAACACCCACAGTGCAAAAGAGGAAGTGACACAGAAGGCACAAAGGATAGACCTGATGTGTAATCTGTGTACTGAACCTAATCAACTGATGGAAGGTAAGACAGTTGCCCTCCTGCAGAATAAGTTTATTAGAGGTACAAAGTGCACAGAGGCCGCAGGTTTATGAGCATTGGAGCTCCATTGTGTTTACATTAGAGAAGAGATATCTAAGGGGTGATATGTTTACCATGTACAAAATATATTCAATGTCAGTACAAAGAACTCTCGAAGGAACTATTTACTCGAAGAGCTGATCAAAAAATCAAGAGGTCATCCATTAAGACTAGAGAAAAGGTTCTTTTAACTAAAACAAAGGCAGGCATTTTTTTTTTTTTTTTTTACAGTTACAGCAGTAAAGATATGGCATTCTTTGAATTGGGGCACTATACTTGCAGATGCTGTAGTTAGTTTCAAAAAAGTAATCAGTTCTCAGAAATATATTGAGAATTTTGGCAGTTTGTTTCAAAACAGGATGTTGATCCAGGGAAATATCAAATTGCCATGTGGAGTCAGAAAGGATTTTTTTACTCACTTAGAAATGGCTTCAATGTGTTTTTCTCTGTCGTCCAATACAGGTTACTGGTAACTTTGGGTAGGCTATCCACCCCTTTAATTGTAGGCAGGAACAATTCTAGAATTGTATGCAGGGGGTGGAGCCTACCTTCCCTCCTTGGCTACAGCTAGCCAACCAGCTCCAGAAAGATTTGTTCCTTGATGAAGACACAGGCAAGGGAACAGTTCTGCTAAAGCCTTAGGAGTTTTTTATTTTTCTGTTAGAAATGGAATACCACCATTAGGCGGATTACCATAACTGACAATGCCCTTAGATGTGGCTAGCTCAGTGACCATGTGCTTTTTGTGGACCTTAAGCCCTGGGGGGAATATCTTGGCTACAAGTTCTTTCCTGAGGAGTTGCCCACTGAGGCTTTTTCTTAAAACATGGTAGTCTGAAGACAGTAGACCTGCAGGAAAGGTGAGCAACCCTTTGAGTGCTGCAGGTCCACATGTCCCACAGTCCCCTTCCACACAGGGGTTTTTGATTTGGAGTTCCTATTGCAGATTCCTGCACTCATTGGGTCTATCTTTATGTCTGTTGGGTGTTTTGGAGCAGGTTTATTTGATACACAAGCCTTTAGCTGCTGGTTTTGCATTCATTTGTGGGGATTTCTGACACTTTTCTTAGTGGTTCAGTGTTTTTTGGGTATCCTAACATGTTCTAGTGATTCATGTCTTTTTGTTTTACACTTTAAATTTTTGAAATTTGAGTTCTGCGTGATTTACCGCATAGGCGCCATTGCTCCATTCACTCCTATGGGACTGGACAGTTTGGTACATAGCGACTTCAGAGATGGCTTATTTTGCTTGTCTGCCCTTGCTCTATTATCCGATTCATGTTTCTAGTGTGTTGGGGGGCTCAGGGGGCTTCGGGCACTGTTTGGGGTACTTTTCTGGGAAAACTACATTTCCCATGAGCACTTGCTTTGTGCGCTCGTTTCTGATTGGCGAGTCAGAACGAGTATCCTACGCAGGGCTTGGACTCGCATTCTCTCTCCTCTGCTGATTAACCCTTCCCCTGCCAGATAAGTTTATTTTAGCGATTTCTTGGGTGAAACTTTAATCCTACACACTGTAATTGGGTGGCTTCTTATACAGAAAGGTTATTCAGATGTTGAGGAATGTTCTGTGGTGGGCTTCTCTCTGTTTTTTGGGGACCCTTTTGAGGCTGATCCTGAGCCCTCCACTGAGGGCCTGATCAGGGCTGTTTTAAATACCCTGAACATTCCCTTAGTGCAGGAGGTTCCTTCTGACCCTTCTGATGTATTTCAGGAGTCTAAAAAGCCCTTTACTTGCTTTCCACCTAACCCCACTCTTGACCTCCTTCTGTCCGAAGAGTGGAAGTCTCCAAGAAATTTGCCAAGCTTTATCCCTTTTCTGAGGCTGTGCTTGCTCAGTGGGTTCATCCTCCCAAGGTGGATGCTCCTATCTCCAGGCTATCCAAGACTGCCTTGCCAGTGTCTGATGCGTCTGCTCTAATGGACTGGACTGACAAGAAACTTGAGGTCTCCCTCAAGTCCATCTTTGCCACTGCTGGTTCTGCCATGCGTCCTTCATTCGCAGCAGCATGGGTGGCGGTCTGGCCTGAACAGCTCACTCTCGCTGTCCGTCAGGTTGCACCTACTTCGGAAATGTTGCTCCTCCTTGCCAACATTTCTGGGGCACAGCACTATGTTTCTGCTGCCTTATTTCATGCCATCCGTTTGGTGGCTAGGGTTTCCGCCATGTCTGTGGTTGGCAGACGGGCTCTTTGGCTCAAGATCTGGTCTGCTGACACTGCTTCTAAGAAAGCATTGCTCTCCCTGCCTTTTCAAGGCACTTTTGTGTTTTGGCCAGATCTTAAGGATCTGATCAATGAGGCCACAGGGGTAAGAGTACACTTCTACCCTTGGTTCCTAGGAAGAAAACACCACTGAAGCGTAACTGGTATTTTCGTTCCTTTTCAGATTGAGACACTTCCGGTGAACCAGACAGTTCCCTCAGCTCCGCGTACCTCCTCCAAGCCCAAACAGCAATGGAAGCCCAAGGTCTCCTCCAAGCCCAATGCTTCCAAGCCATTTTCGGCATGACTCACCGAACCCGGGTCCACACTCTGCTGTGGGTGGTCGTCTGCGACACTATCACAGCATTTGGGAGGATTCAGTGAAGGACCCATGGGTTTTACAGGTGGTGACGGAAGGGTACAGGATCCATTCCATCTCTCTTCCTCCCTTTCACTTCTTTCATTCTCATATGCCTCAGGGCTCAGAGAGACGCCGTCTGTTCAGTGCTGTTCAGACTCTTCTGGACAAGGACATTCTAGAGCCAGTTCAAGTTCAGGACAGAGGTATGGGTTTTTACTCAAACCTCTTTGTGGTCTCCAAGAAGGACGGCGGCTGTCGTCCCATTTTGGATTTAAAGGATCTCAATTCTTTTGAGATCCGGACTCATTATCACCAGGAGTCTCTATGAACGGTGATTGCTGCCATGTTCCCGGTGAAATTCCTTGCATCTCTGGATGTTCAGGGCTCGTACTTACACATTGCCATTCATCCAGAGAGCCGGTAGTACCTACGATTTGGCTACGAGCAGGGACATTTTCAGTTTTCAGCTCTTCCATTTGGTCTGACGACAGCTACTCAAGTCTTCAACCGTGTCCTGGGAACCTTAGTGTCTGTCCTCCTCCTGAACTGCATCAGAGTTACTCCATACATGGACAACCTGCTTCTGAAAGCCACTTCTGCGGAACTTCTTCATCAGCAGGTTCAGCAATGCATTCATGCTCTCACCCATCATGGATGGATCATCAACTTGGACAAGTCAGATCTTGTCCCATCCCAACATCTGGTCTTCCTGGGCCTTCTCTTTGACACTCAGAAGAGCATACTGTTTCTCACTGACAAGGTAGCCCACAGGGTTTCTGCGGTTCTGGCTCAAGATCCAGTTCCAGCCAAGAAGCTGTCCTCTCTAGTGGGGAAATTCATCTCCACCATACAAGCGGTCCCGTTTGCCATGGAGCACACCAAGAAACTCCAGAGGTTCATGATCCAGATGTACAGGGGTCAGCCGGACCTTCTGAGGATGTCAGTGTCCCTCCCTCTTCATGTGGAATGGAGTTTGTCATGGTGGCTCGACCTCTGCAATCTGCTGAAAGGCAAGTCCTTTCTGGTATCCTTCTAGACCACAGTGACGACGGATGCGAGCCTCTCCGGCTGGGGAGCGGTCCTGAGTGCCCAGGGTCAGTGGTCTCCGGAGGAATCTCTCCTTCCCATCAACATATCGGAGCTTCGGGCGATATTTCATTCCCTTTGTCATTGGACATCTCAGCTGGAAGACTGTCCAGTCTGGGTAGAGTCTGACAACGCCACGGCCGTGGCTTACATCAACAAGCAGGGTGAAACAAGAAGTCTCACCACTTGGTTAGAGGTCAAGGCTATTTTGTCTTGGGCAGAAGAACACGTTCCTGCCATATCCGCAGTGCACATTCCTGGCTTAAACAATGTCATGGCGGACTTCCTCAGTCGTCACACAGTGGACAGCGGAGAGTGGGAGCTGCACCCAGAGGTATTCACCCTCATTATTCAGAAATGGGGTCTTCCTTAAATCAACCTGATGGCGACAAGACACAACAGGAAGGTTCGATGGATGGCCCGTACTCTCTAGCTCTGGCGGTGGATGCAATGTCCATTCCTTGGTTATTCCCTCTGGTCTGGAGCGTTGTCCAGTCATTCTGAATGCTCCATACTGGCCTCGACAGGCTTTGTTTCCGGAGCTTCTGGATCTGTCAGTGGTGGAGCCATTCCGTTGCCATTGCCGTCCGGATCTTCTTCTACAGGGTTACCTTTGGAAGGAAGACATTCATCGTCTAGCCTTGACGGCTTGGAAATTGAATCCTCAATATTGAAGAAGAAAGGGTTTTCTTCTGGTGTGGTAGCTGCTATGTTCAGTGCCCGCAAACCTGTTTCTTCCAAGATCTACCATTGTGTTTGGTCGACCTTCCTATCTTGGTGTGCCGATAAGGACCTGTCTCAGGAATTTGATCTGCCTATGGTCCTGGCCTTTTTGCAGGACGGTGTGGATAAGGGCCTCAGTTTGAGTTCCCTTAAGGTTCAGACGTCTGCTCTCTCTGTTTTCTTTCAGAGGCGCATTGCCATCCTTCCTGATGTCAAAGTTTTCTTCCAGGGCGTTGCTCATACTCGTCCTGCCTTCAATATTCCTGCTCCTCCGTGGGATCTTAATTTGGTTTTGGGTGTTCTTCAGCGCCCTCCATTTGAGTCCTTGGCTACTATTCGTCTACGCCTGTTGACGTTGAAAATGGCCTTTCTCCTGGCGATTGTGTCTGTACGCTTTATCGCGGAGTTACATGCTCTGTCCTGTAGACCACCTTATTTGGTGTTTCACAAGGACAAGGAGGTGCTTCACACCTCTCAAGAGTTTCTCCCGAAGGTGGTTTTGGAGTTCCACATCAATCAGGAGATTGTGGTGCCTTCTTTCTGCCCTGACCCCACCTCTGACAAGGAGATGGATCTCCACTTGTCAGACGTGGTGCGTTGTCTCAAGTTTTATGTACATCGCACTGAGTCTATCAGGCAGTCTGACGCTACGTTCGTCATTTCTGAGGGTCCTAGGGCAGGAAGACCTGCATCCAAGGTGACTATTGCTTCTTGGATCAAGTCTACTATTCGTAAGGCTTATGAACCGAGGAAGAAGCCTATCCCTTTCAGGATCATGGCTCATTCTACATGATCTATTGGGACCTCTTGGGCCTATAAAAATCAGGTCTCTGCTGATCAGTTGTGCAAGGCTGCCACCTGGTCGTCTGTGCACACCTTTTTTGAAGCATTACCGTGTTGATGTGCTGGCATCGGCTTATGCCAGCTTTAGGAGGAAAATCCTGGAGGCAATCTTGCCTGTCTAGGATTTTTTTCGGTTCTTGGCACTTCCTTCACTTTTGAGCCCTGTTGGCTCTAGTTCAGTGTGCTGTGTAACAGTTGGGGTGTTGTTACCCCTGTTCAGTGTCTTTTGACACTTTATTGTTTTGTTGGGCTATCTCTGTTCTGATGGTTCATGTCTGCTCTGGTGACTTTGGGGGCCTTGTGCCTGGTCCTTGCCATACTTCCCGCCTCTGGGAAACTCAATGGTTGGACATCCCAGAGTTACCAGTAACCTGTATTGGACGACAGAGAAAAGAGGATTTTAGTCTTACCTGTTAAATCCTTTTCTCTTAGTCCATACAGGTTACTGGTCTCCCACCCTGTCAAGGGACCATGCTTGGCTCTCCTGTGGCAGACTGTGGGGGTCCTTCGGGATCATGCTCACAGGAGTTTTTTTTCCCTTCGCTATCTAATCAATCGTGTCTCAAATCTTTCTGGAGCTGGTTGGCTAGCTGCAGCCAATTCTAGAATTGTTCCTGCCTACAATTAAAGGGGCGAATCACATACCCAGAGTTACCAGTAACCTGTATGGACTAAGAGAAAAGGATTTAACCGGTAAGACTAAAATCCTCTTTTTTGCCTTGCTCTAGATCAACAGTGGTGATATGGCATGGGCTGAACTTGATGGACGCATATCTTGTTTTTTTCTTCAGCCTCTTCAGCTATGTTGCAATCTTACTATGCCATGCCCTTATGTTTTTTTTTTTTTTTACCTCCTATAGAGAAGCATATGGCTACACTGATGGATCTGTTCCTGTGGAGGAAACAGCCAGCCAGCGATCAGAGGAAGAAGAGGAGGTGCCCATGACAGATATTTATTTTGTAAGTTTATTATTCTGCCATCTATTCAGTAAGTAGATGTTTCTTGCAGCATGGTAAGAGAGAGGTACAATAGTCTTAAAACAACTAGGGCTTAATTGTTATGAAAGGCAACTTTTTCCATTAACAAATACATACCCTCTTTACACCTCATTTAAAAAAGATTTTAAATGTCTGTTATCTACAAAGGTGTATGTGCAAATAAATCTCAAGATGAAGGGGTAACGCCTTTAGTTTTTATTCAGCATGTTAGTGCAGTGACATCCCCTGTTAAAAGATGGATATGCAATACTGATAAAATAAATGAAAATATATAAATCCTATCTAACAAAACAGAGTCAATTTTAAAATTTCCGCTAAAGAAATGCTCCATGCTCAAAGAATGCTTGAGTGATGCCCAAAATATATGATATATAGATCAAACAAGTATGCAAAGCTAAAATGAAAGTAAATTTAAAAAAAACAAAAACAAAAAAAAAAACCTTATCTGTGTCATCCAATATGGCTTACAGGTACCATGGGGGAGACGACCTAGAAGGAAGGCTGAGAATAGTTCTGCTTAGTTTTTAGTTATTTTATTATTTTCTCTTAGATTTGGGGTATCCAAATTCCCCCATTAGGCGGGTTACCATTACTGACTTCCCCTGGAGGTGCCGTCTGTGGACCATTGCAGCCCTGGAAGAGAACCATGCAACCCATGTCACACTCTGTCCTGAAGGAGTCTATCTGAGGCTTCTTCCATTACAATGGTAATCCGATAAAAAGACCTGCAAAAAAGGTGAGCACCCCTTTGCGTGCCATAGTCCACTTGTCCCTCTGATCCCCTCCGCATAGGTGTCCTCCTTGGAGTTTTTCTCATAACTCCTGCACTCTTGTTGGTTACTTCATTACTCTGTCCCTGGGGTATTTGGAGTATTTTGAGTTGTGTGGTAATTTTTAACCTCTTCCTTGCCATGTTATTTTGCGTTGAGGACTTTTTGTCTCATTTTTCTTTTTGATTAATGTGTTGATTTGGTTTTATTTAGTGTTCTGTATGTGTTTTGGTACATTTCAGGCATTTTTTATTTTTTTTTCTACTTTATCTGAATTCCACCCCTTTAAGGTGCACTTTACCGCAACACTGCAATGCTCCATTCATCTCTGTGGGACAGGCTGATTGGCGACCTATCTCTGCAACCGTTCCATGTACTGAGTTGAGAGACTGCTCATTCTTCTTGTCTTCCCTTGCCCTACACTCCGGTTACCATCCTCTGTGTCTTAGGGGGTCTGCATTCTGTTTTTGATACTGTTATGGGGAAAACTATACTTCCTATTGATGCCAGTTTTAGCGGGCTGTTTGCCGATTGGCTCTGAATTCAGTCTCCATTTTTCAGATGCAGGGCTTGGACTCCTTTACTCTCCTCCTCAGGTTAACCCATTGTCTGCCAGATTGTTAACTTTTAGGCTTTCTGTGTGATTTTATTAACCTGGGTGACAATATTTGGATTCCCTATTACTGTAAGACACTTTTCTTCTGTTAATGGACCTGGGGCTAATGATTCTGGGGCGTCTTCAACCCCATTGAATATTGTTCCTCATGCCAAAGAGAGTATTCTGGACATTTATGCCCCTCATGTACTGTGGCCCCTCTGCTCCACCAGGGCCCTCCAGCATTGAACAAGAGCAACTTTGGGTCAAGGCATAAAGTCCTCTGGCACAGTTCCCTCTTTCTCCTCAGGGGGTCCTCCAATTCTGGAAACCCCCATTTTCTTTAGGTTTGTGGTCCATAAGGCCCCTGGCATTCCTGATTTATCTGATTCCTCTGAGGAGGAATTGCTTGAGGAGTCTGAGTATGGTTTGTGTTAAGAAGGGGTTTCTTCCCAGTTTCATGGCGACTCCTTTGAGGCTGATCCTGAACCCTCTGCTAAGGTTCTCATAAAGGTTCCCTTGAAAAAGTAGGTTTGCATTACGAAACGCGTAGGGAGAGTACCTCAATTGTTTTTAGAGCTATTTTTTTAAATTGAATAGGTTGTGACCTGGGAAATAGCCTATATTTAAATAAATTTGTACGTTTCCATATATTCACAGTCCCTGTTAGTTGTTCCTGCTGGTATATTTCCTTTATTCCCCCCATACCTTTGACTTACTTCCCAATTTGGTGAGTGAGAATAATAACTCCCAAGAAGTAGCTGTAGGTTGTCCATTTAAACTACCTGAAGGATATATGGGTACAAGATAAAGTGTAGCCGTGGGAAGAATTGTGGTGAAAGAAGCAGGGGAGAAATTTGTTTGGAAGGAAGGTGATAAAGGTGAACAGCTGAGACATGAATGAGACAGACCGTGACTGGAGGTCAAATCTAGTCAAAGCGCACTTATCCAGAGGCAGATGGGCCTCATACAAATGTGAGTAACCTGTGGAGGGAATTTCTTTTAGTTGTTGTACAGACTTGGAATTGTGGAGCCGATATACTACAATTAGAGGATATTGCGCTGTTTCTTCTCTTTTCTTTTTTGCATGCTTTTGCAATCTATCCGACATCTAGATAACAAGCTGCATTTTTGTGACTCTAAGGGCTAGATTTAAAGGCTCACGTTAAACCAGCCGCTAAGTGAAAAAGGCACATCGCTCGCAAATAATACATGAGTTACGGCAGATTCAATAGGTACTCTCCAAGAATAGCTATCGAGCGTAGGCACAGACAAAACACGTAACAGAAAAGCCGTTGTCGCTCATGTTAATGCACACCGGGCAGCCAAATCACACGATAACATCACTCAAAACAACATGTAACATAACGGCTGCCGTTGTATAGCAACCCTAATTGATGCAACAACAAATTCAAACACACAGCCAATCCCAAAGTATCAAAAAACTTCAAATACACCTATATATACCCAAAAATAACTGTCACACACTGTTATCGAGTTCTTGAGAGCTAGATATCAGGACCCAGGAGCGGAGGATAGTGATCAGAGAGAGGGAGACAGGAGCGTTCATTGGAGGTAGAGGAGTTTGGAGAGAGGAGAGCATTGCACATAATACGACACATATCACACCTTTGCACATATTACATACACCCATACAAACACATACATACACACAGTCCTTTTATTTTATAACACCTTACACATTTTACATTTTATTTTTACAGTGTGAATCTGTGAGTGAAAGTGTGTGACAGAGAGTAAGTGGATCGAGTGTGTCTGTGAGGGCCTGTGGGAGTGCCTGGGTGTGAGTGGGTGAGTGATGGCCAGGAGAGAAGGACAGGAGAGAGGGATGGGGAGAGTAGTGGAGTAGGAGGAAGGACAGGAGGGCATCCCTGAGCAGACCAGGGGTGGGAAAGGGAGATCCGCAGGGCGGAGGGGGACCCGGCCCACAAGAGCAGGCACACGCAGGACAGGGACAGAACCTGCAGTGGGACTAGGGGTAGTTGCTGGACAGCACCCCACACAGTCAGGGTCAGACCAGTAAGGACACTCTGGCTCAGAATCCTCCCATGCCGGAGGTGATGAGGGCAGGATCAGGGATCCTAAATACACTGAGGAGGAGAACACAGCTCTCGTGCAGGCTGTCCTGGAGAGACAGAGTGTTCTCCACCCGACGGCGAAGGCAGCCTGAAACCTGATCTGCAGCCGGGTGAACGTGGTGGCTCCATGCAGGCGGGACGTGGAGTCCATCAAAAAGCGATGAGGCGACTGCCGGAGGGTGGTGAACAATAAAATGACAGAGCTCGCCAAGCACGCCCGAGGCACTGGAAGTGGCCCACCCGTCCCTATCACCTTCTGCGGCTGGGAGGAGATGGTGCTGCACACCATGTCCCCGACCCTGATCGAGGGGGTCGTTGGAGGAGCTGACACTGGGGATGAGAGGAGCCTCCACACTACCGGTAAGTGCAACACTACATAACCACACACTACATCAACCAACACCAGCTGCGCATACAGTCACACCTCAACACATGCCCATCATTCATCCGTACAACTGCACCAACACAGCACCCTGAGGGTTAAAAACAGGACACAACACCAGGACAAATGTCAAGGTCCAACTTGGGACAAACCTGTCCAAGTCCTACTTCAACCCTCCTGTCGCTGTGCTCATCACACACAATACACAAACCGTGATGTTCAAAATGTCGTCTGTTAAATATCATCACTGTTCATACACAGTGTCACCCATGTCCCCACAGGGAAGTCAGCACCTAACCCCTTGAGTGCTAGAGGGATCATCAATGCATGGATCAACAATGCTTTGGCAACCCCTCTGGGACTCAAAGGGTTAACCAGACAACAAACAAGTCAATAGGCCAACGATCACATGCTACACAGGGGACATTCACTAAGCAGTGACAAAGAGATGGTGGAGACAAAGTAACCCTCACACACCCTCACTTCACCAATACCAGTGTTAGTAGTCTATGGAGAATATGCAAAAACAAGAATCAAGTTGATAGGGTCCCATTGTACAGACTCCATGGAAAACACTGCAAATGGGGAAATGAGATCACTGGAGAAGTCACCATCATGTTCACTTCATCAGTTCAACATCACCGCTTACTGAATCACAAAAAGGGTGCATCAGGTCACACATCACAGTGTCCCAGAGAATAACTGCTTGTATGTGCAACACACAGGCCGAAAACTATTCCACAGAATTAAAGATGGATGAGGTAGGCCTTGGTGTTGTGGCTGCAATCATTTACTCTTACTTGAAATGGCATATCCCACATCTGATTCCCACATGGATCCACAGCGGTGCTGATGCCATGGATGGATGGTACACCAGCCGCTCTTTGCAGGATACACATGGGAACCAAATATCAACCATTGTACCTTGGTCACCAACAGGCCATGGCTGATGGATATCTCGGATTGAGTACGGTTGCCTCACACAGAAAGATGGATGGGCTCATACACAGAGAAAAACAGGCCTCAATCAAAGATATCCCTCACTACTGGCTTGATTGTTGCCCTTAGGATTCAACTGGAACATACAACACGGACAGGATATTGTCAAATTCATCAATCTATGATTGGCAGGGTGGTATCCCATGCATCACAATGTAATGCATAGGATATCATCATGACAACCAGAGAGTCACCTGTCAAGTAATACAAAATTGTGCATTGTACAGGATCAAATAAGAAGATAGGGTTGAATAACACTTGAATCCCACTGCAGATCTATTCACAAGAGATATGGACACTAATAAGAACGTTCAGATATGTACCTTTCAGATGTTTCAAAATATGTCCCAACACGATGTAAACACAGAGATCAGTTCACTGGATGTGATTGCCTTACTGGCAACCTACATTGCTACCATCCAAATACACATACATAGTATATCACACTCTACGTAGATGGGATATACGAGGTATGTTCATATCCATCATATCAATCCAATGTATTATTGGATGGGTGCACATATATAGCCAGTACGGCAATCACACTTACTGAACTGCTCTCTGGCTTCACATCTTAGAAGGATATTTTTGTATCCATATGAATGGTACATATCCACATACATATATGACCATTTATACTTGTGTGTGACTGTAATGGGATAGCAATTGGTAATGTCATCATGATGTAATATCATTGGCATCGTAAAAAGATGTGTCTCTATGTAAGTCCTATCCCTCCAACCCTCATGGTTATACAGATATTGCTCTATGTGACAGGTGGAGATATCTGTCATTTGACCACATGAAGGCTCTTCAGCAGAGCCAAATTCGCAACATTTCGAGATAAATACCTCTTTGGAATGGTCCACAGAGTGTGCTTGCAAACCATGCACACTCTGTACACCATTCCAATTAACTATTGTTCTCTAAATGGGGAGATTTTGGCTCTGCTGAAGAGCCCTCATGTGGACAAATGACTGAAATATCCATCTGTCACATAGAGAAATATCTGAAAAACCATGACGGTTGGAGGGATAGGACTAACAGCGAACAACATCTGTTTTCACAATGTCTACAATATGACATCAAGGTGGACTTAACCTTTGCTATCCCCTTGGAGGGATAGCCATCCCTAAAAGTTGTAAAGACAAATAAATGTTGTAAACAATGGTATTCCTACTGCTGAAAGGTGTGTTGATTCAAAAGGCATCACAGCTCAGACATGGATATGTCAGGGGCAATAACCCAGTGGCCTGAAATTGTACAGTGGTTCTGTTAATACACTATCATATGGACAGCTCTGGTACAGGGACCAGATATCTACATGGGAGGGTGTTGCAACAGCCCCACTGTACTATTTTGGGCCACTGTGATATTGCACCTCAAAATGAAACCTTTACCTGTAATAACTCAAACAACACCTTTCAGCAGTAGGAGTACCCTTGTTTACCCAGGGGGATTAACCCAAACACATATATTTTTCTTCACCACATATCAAAGTATAACTGTCTCCCCAAACCTATGGCTAAGTTCACTAATCACAACATCTCATTTCTCCACACAGCTTACTGCCCTCAAGCCCAGCGGGAGCCCGTGGAGGAGGCTATGTCACCCCCCAGTGAGGAGTACACAGAGGAGGGGACCAGCCGGTGGTCACCATACCCACCATCCCCATCTTCTCCACCACAGGCTGCACCACCACCTTCTGCACCACCACAGGCTGCACCCTTCCAAGCTGGACCACCACAGGCTGCACCCCTCCAAGCTGCACCACCACAGGCTGCACCCCTCCAAGCTGCACCTCCCCAGTACAGTGGCTGGATGCAACAGGAGGAGAGGTGGATGTATCCAGCCACCTCCACCAGCTACTACCCTCCAGCAGCAGCACCCCTCAATAAAGAAACATTGTGCTTTTGATTCCTGTCTGATCTGCTGTGTCTTCAGTTATGGATTGGGTGGCAGGGTTGTCTCCAGTGCATTGCCAAACAATGCAGTGAACACAACCTATTACACACACACACACACACACACACACACACACACACACACACACACACACCATTGTACAAATTCAACTGGAAATACATCTCTGAAGCCATATTACACAACCGTGTTATATGGCGATGTTGTGTGTTGAATTTGAACAACAAAACATACCCCTTAGCACAACAAATGGTACAACATTGAACATTCGTCTACATCATATGTTGTATTTAACCCTTTGAGTGCCAGAGTGGTAGGCAACGCATTGCAAAGAAATGCGTTGGGTACCACTCTGGCACTCAGAGGGTTAAGGGGATAACTAAACAAACCGCTATGTGACTTAGCGGTGATATAATAAGCAGGACAGATAAATGGGACATGCATCAATATTGTCTTGGATTCAAACACTCATTGTGCAACTGACTTACCGGGGAACCCAATGTTTTTAACCTAGGATTTCAATGTGTAGCACACACATTGATATCCTGGGGTGAGCATTGGGGTCTCCAGTAAGTTGAGTTGTTGTTTTCCTAAGGGTGTAACAGACTTCACCAGTGATAACACATGTCCGGTTAGTCTGGTTGTTCGCTGATGTAGCACATGTACTGAGATATGTCAAAGTGGAGCAATATCTCAGAACATTGATTATACTGAGCAACACAGAAACTGTGGACAGGAATTCACTGTGGAAGTGTGTACCCTGTATCACCTCTTTATCACTCCCACAACACATTAGTGTTTCACTGCCACCATCATCTGTCTGCATGAATACATCACAGAGTCCACTCACTGGCAAACAATTGGTGGACTCCTGTGATGTGGGTGATGCCTTTCCATGTATGGGGGATACTCTGTCCTGAGTGTGGTTACGCACTGACAAATGTGTAATCCAATATACCCTCATACAGACACAGATTGAATACTGATGGTTCTTCTTTATTGTGTCTCAAAGTACATTAGAATGTACATGTGTTTTCTGTGTGTATTGCCTATATGCATTGAACACTTGTATGAGAACACTAAATGTACTTTGAAACGAAATTGTACTACTTTAGTAACACTGCTGTCCTGCTCATGTGTTGTCCACAAGGTTTGACAACTCTGTAGATGAGCATCCTAACTGTACAGGTTATTACACTCGTGAATTTGTGTTTTCTGTGTCTATATGAGAATGTTCCAGTAGAGGTTGCTATGAACCTCAGGTCAAACATTGCATCACCAACAAAATCAACAGAAACAGCAAGGGGTGAGCTTCATGAAGGTGTTGTCAATACATCAATCCAGTCACATGGAAGATCTTCAGTTCAAGGATGGATCATGTTATGGATGCCTGTGGGACAAGAGGACAGGATTTTGAGCAGTAGACCGGAACTGATCATCAAGCAACAACAATTTCGACTTTATAATCCCCTCAATTTTCTTAATTACAGGTGAGTACACAAACCATTGCTTGGTAATGTGTTGTGTACTCATCTGTAACCAATTATGTGGAGAACTAAGGACATGTGCACCAGCCCTATGGATATGTGCCCCTGACATGAATACACACATCAACAAGTGTTCTGAGAGCTCCATGGAAGTAATGAATTTGGGCTGCCACTGTGAAAGTGACAGTGGCAGCCCAATGTCATTTGTTCCATGGAACTATTAGGACATATTTGTTGATGTGTGTATTCATGTCAGGGGCACATATGTCTGCACACTCACAGGTCAGCATGGAGTCCCTGGTAATCTGATCTACGTTTCATGACCTCTACGTTGTGTAACAATACCACTGTACATCCACCCCTCTGCTGCTCTTCTCAGCTCTAGCATAGTACAGGTCCCATATTGAGTCCAATGGCCATTTAACCCCTGATGTGATGGAGTATTATCCAATGCATAGCATTGGATAATACTCTTTCGCTACAAGGCTAGCATGGTTGCTCAGGCCATGGTCATGGCAAATCAAGTTAGTTGCTGTCAATCAAGCCCTGTAAGGTGATGAACATGAGTTATGTGTTGTACCTTGTTTCTCCTGGGGGTGTGCATGATATCATTGGGGTCTGTATGTCAACGTGGAGAGGGGAATGGAGGATGGTTTTTGAATCCCCACACACAATATGCCACATCCATGGTATGGTTGATGTTTGGGGTCATGCTGCTGCCAGTGCAGTGCTGTGTCAATGTTCCTGTGGGGTGAGATAGAACATCATGTGCAGTGTGGTTAGTGTGTTGGCACCAATTCACAGGACTGATGGGGGACTTGCATGGATTGTTTGCATGCCTGTGTTATAGTCACAGGTAAAATGTTCTGTGATGAGCGTGTCTCTGATCTCCGCCCCTCTCAAGGTCTCCTCAACATGGCCGATGTCCATGGGCACTTCAGGTATGGGGGGGGGGGGGGGGTTCCTGGATTTGATCCAGCAGCCTGGTGTCCACTGCGATGTTGTGCAGTATTGCGCATGCCACAATTAAGTTGCACACCTTTCCAGGTGCATACTGCAGTGCTCCCCCCGAGTGGTCCAGACATCGAAATTATGACTTGAGGAGGCCAAAGGTCCGCTCAATTGCGTTCCTCGTTCTGCCATGAGCCTGGTTGTACCTTTCCTGGGCATGTGTTTGAGGATTGGCCACAGGGGTCAGTAGCCAGGACTTGCATCCATAGCCAGCATCACCTGTGTAATGTGAGTGACATGGTAAGACAGGGAGCAAATGTTGTGTGAATGATGTTTTGTGTGGTGGAAGTACTAGCTGTGGGTCAGGAGCATGCTGAGCAGCGTTGTGTGTACGCCTGTGGATGTGGTGTGATTTTGTATTGTGAACTCACCCAAAAGCCATCCCCCTGTATCAGTTCCATTCTCGAAATCTCTGTGGATTGAGGAGTTTTGGAGAATATAGGAATTATGTGAGCTGCAAGGATACTTTGCACAGACATTCATAATCCTCATATTGCTGTCACACACCATCTGCACGTTCATGGAGTGGAAGTTCTTCCTGTTGATGAATAGCTGTGCGTTACGTGCTGGGGCGGACATGGGTGCAATCTATAGCACCCATGACCCTGGGCATGCCTCCCCTTGTGTAAAAGGCCTGCTTAAGGTGTATCCAGTCCATGTCGGTGGTGGGGAAATGTATATAAGTACTGGCCTTGCTTTTGAGGGCTGGCAAGACCTGGGCCAGCACCCTGGAGAATGTGGCCTGTGAAATGCCAGATGCGTAACCCTCAATGGACTGGAAGGCCCCACTTGCCATGAAGTATATGGCACACAGTAGTTTTTGCAGGCCAGATAAGGCATGGTTGTGGATGTAGATGGGATCCACCTGATCCTTGATGACCTCATACAAGGCAATGATGCTGTCAGGCCTCAATCTGTAGCGATCAATGACCTCATCATCGGTCATTCCAAGGAGGGTGACCCTTGGGCGGTATACCCTGAGCCTTGGTAGTCGTCTATACATCCTCTGCTGCTGTGGAGCATCCTGTTGCTTTAGCTGTGCATCTGCAGGCAGGTGCTGTCCTCCAGGTGGGGATGGACTCCTATGTGGCTGCTGAGCCACAGCCTCCTCACTTGCAACAGGTGAAGGCTGTTGATCAGGTGTGCTTGGGGGTTGCTGGTGTTCCCTAGCTCTCTCCCTTGCACGCCTTCTCCGCAGTCTTCGCAACAATTTGTAACCCAACATACTGATTGCGCTCTCTATCTATCTCTATCTATCCCTCCCTGAGTGGCAAACAAGCCACAGGTGAGTTGTCCCTTTAAGTACTTGATAGGGCGTTGTGTAAGTGTGGTGATGAGGTGAGTGCTGACCAATGGAAAGCTGTTTTTGTCCAGGTAAGTGTTTGCAGGTTTGTGTGTGTTATAAGATGTGGTGTGTTGTGCTTGGTATGTGTCTGCCATTTGCGGGTGTGTAGTTGTGGGGTGCAGGTTGCGTGTGCATCGTGTGTTAATGTTGCACAGGTGAGCTTGTATTTGCAGGTGTCTGTGTTGTGTGATAACCCTCATTGTTCCGTTCCATGCTGTGTTGGTGTTTTTTTGGGGGTCCTTGTCCCTGTTGTGTTGCTTGTTGTTGTGTGTGAGAGTGATTTGTGGTGTCTGTCCATGTTTTGGTGTTGTTTTGGCATTGCACGGGTTCATTTTTCCATTTACATGCTTGTGCGGTAAGCATTTTGTGTATTTTCCTATGTAACGGGTGTTTGGTTTTGACCATTAAGTGTCTAACGTCTAAGAAAAGTGGGTCTTAACTTTTTCCTGTTAGGTGTCTCTTTTTTTCAGCCGTTAACAGTACCGCAAGCCTTTGAATGGCTCTGGGGAATCTTGTTCCATGCGTCTCAATGCACATAAGTATATCGGCCGTAAGGATTCTCAAACTGCCGTTAGACGTTCTTTAGACTGATCTTTGAATTGGTACATGAAACTTAACGCACCTGTTAGTGCTTTTTTTTTTTTTTTTTTTTTAACGGCTGCCTTTAAATCTAGCCCTAAGTCTGCAGGAGATTTCAAGTTCCTTTGAAAAGGAGGACTGTACTGTATTTTTATGGACTGAGTATTTTTAACTAAGTATTTTTCTGTTTGATTATATGTTCCTTTATCTTTGCTTATTTGCATATTGATATATCAAGTGAGCGCAGGTGCATATGTGCTTTTTAAGGGTCTCATAAAGGCTGTTTTATCAATCCTTAACATTCCTGTTAACTCTGTAGAACCACAGTCTACTTCTAATGTATTTTCAAGGTGCAAGAAGCCGTGTACTGTGTATTTGCATATCACTAGGTTAGTAATATATTTTGGGGCAATGTAATTAAGACGAAAGTTCCACTTTAATCTTGTCTTGGGTTATTGCAGCGGCCTCCCTTTGAGTCCTTGGCTGCCATCCCTTTACGTCTTTTAACATTGAAAATGGCTTTTCTTTTGCCTGTGGTCCTGGTTTTCCACAGGGATAAGGCTGTTCTCTTTACCTCCCAGGAATTTCTTCCTAAGATGGTCTCTGAGTTCCACATCAATCAGGAGATTGTTGTGCCTTCCATTTGTCCTGTCCCTAAATCTGTCAAGGAGAGGGATCTTCACTTGTAGTGCGTTGCATCAAGTTCTATGTGCACTGTACTGAGTCCATCCGCAAGTCAGATGCTTTGTTTGTCATTCCTGAGGGTCCCAAGGCTGGTTTAGCTGCATCTAAGGTGACTATTGCATCTTGGATTAAGTCTACCATCTGCAAGGCTTATGAGCTCAGAGGGAAAACTGTTCCCTTCTGCATTATAGCACACTCCACCAGGTCTGTTTGGGCCTACAAGAATCCGGCCTCTGCTGATCAGCTGTGCAGGGTGGCCACTTGGTCTTCTGGGCACACCTTTGCCAAACACTACTGTGTAGATGTCCTGGCTTTGGCTGAAGCCAGCTTTGGCAGGAAAGTCCTGGAGGCAGTTCCTGTGTCTTATAGCTCTTTACCTGTTTGAGGCCTGTTGGCTCTTGTTCTTGTGTGCTGTGTATTGTTGTTTAGTGTCCCCCGACCCATAGTTTTGTTTGGGCTGTTCTGTGTCCTGAATAGTCCATGGGAACTTTGGTATCATAGGAACTGGTGCTTGGTCCTTTCCTTCTTCTTCCCACCCATGGGAGCTCAATGTTGGTACATCCCAATGGTACCTGTAAGCTATATTGGATGACAGAGAAAAGATGATTTTAGTCTTACCTGTTAAATCATTTTCTCTTAGTCCATATAGCTTACAGGTCTCCCACCCAGTGTAAGGGACCATGCTAGGTCTCCAGCGGCTGGACATGAGAGTTCGATTGGGTCCATGCTAACAGGAGTTTCCCTCTTCTTCTTCTCGCTATCTAGCTCAGTAGGTTTATTATCTCAAATCTATCTGGAGTAGGGGAGTGGCTAGGTAGCCTGCTAGGAGGAGGGGGAGGCTCCACTCTGCACTTCTTGAAGAATTGTTCTAGCCTACTAGGAGGAGCTGTCTCCTCCACCATGGTACCTGTAAGCTATATGGACTAAAAGAAAAGGATTTAACAGGCTAAAATCTTCTTTTTGGTAGAGGAAACACATGAATTGTATTTGATCACTGAAAAATTAGCACTGCTTACAGTTCTCATTATTAAAAGCAAGACAATTCAGTTAAAGTTTGGATGCTGTTCACGCCAGTTTGGTTTAATTTTAGTTCTCATATTCTGTATCATGTTATAGTGGACTTGTCACTCTGAATTCAAATTTTCATACCTGAAAACTTAATTAAAAACTTCCTGTGTTATGTTAGCCAAAAGACCAGCAGAAGTATAGTTATGAGATGTTTATAATTTTATTTCTGAAAAGGGTGAGTTTTATTCAGAGCAGCACCGTATGCTAGTTAAAGGAGAACTGTTCAACAGGTTAAATCTTCAGTTGGTCCTGGATGTTATGTTCATGACAGTTGCTAGTAGGACCAAATGGACCTCAGATAGTACTACAGACTCTGCTTACTGGACATCGTAATGTTTTATAGGCTCATGCAATCTGGCTGCTTCAGTATGAATGAAACAAAAAAAGAACTGCCCGCAACTGTCAGTCATGTTCACCTCCATACACGTGATATCCAGGACAGATTGCAGATGCTGGGGTGACTGTATTAATATTTCAATAGAGCTTCACAGATTTTAGGCTCCAATGACAGTGACTGCACTTCACTGTCTGAACAACATCTTATTATCATTGTAGGGCAAACCAGCAAACAAACCCTACCATTTTAACAAGTTTCTTACTCCTGCCCCATAGCATGAGCAGGAGAATAGTGTAAATAACTGTATTTTGTGTCAATTTACAGCCCAGTTGCATCATTACTATTAGGTAGAAAGCACAGTATTACATTACATTACAGTATGAGAACTAGGCTTGAACCGGATTGAGTATGAGCCAGTATCTAGCAAGGGCTGGGCTTGAATCAGGCACCTGATTAAAGAAGCACATTGCTTTGCACACTGTTTATAGACATACTCTTTAGGCTGCTTAAATAATATATAGATGTAAGTATACAGCTCTCATCCTACAAATGCTAGTTTTGAAAGTTATGCTTCCAAATAGCTACAGTAACATAATTCAGTGTGTTTCTTTAGACAAAATATTTACTTTCTAAATATAATAAGAATGTCCAATGCTGAATAGAGTTATCTGCTTATTAGGGAGTAAACTCCTAAATAACCAGGGAAGTACATATATATTTCTTCTATAATAGACCTTTGCCTTTTTATCAAAGTGTCATAATAAGTTAGTCATTTGGTCATTTATCAGTGAAATATTAAAAGGATAAGAAACAGAAAGGGTATTTCTGTAGTCTGATTTTCTGGGACTCGATTGTGGGGGAAAAAAATGTGTGTTTTTGTGTCTGGGATGAGTACAGTTTTCAGAATGGCAAGTACTCTTCTAATTAATTTTGTATTGCGTTCAGATGCACTAGTCATGGAAAAGCTCTAGATCATTGATGCACGCCTGTCCGTTTTTTTTTTTTATCAGTGACTATGGGAAAGTGTATATTATGTCCTGTTTCTTCTAGAGCAAGTAGGAATTGGGCAGACTGGGTAAACCATCTGAGCAACCATCACATTCTTTTTCTTATTTAAAAATCTGTGGTAATTTGTAAGTAAGGTCTCATATTTTCTTTACCTGATCTTTTTCTTACTTATTGTTTGATGATCAGGTAATTTGTTAACCTGCAGTATACACTTATTTTTGTTCTTTTCTTTGATTAAAAATGTTCTTTGAGTACAAACCTAAAAGGTATCCCTGATAGAGGGGAATATATCTGCTATTTCAATGTTTCCTAGACATTGTCACTAATCCAACTTCCTGTGAAGTGTCTGTGTCATTGATGCTTTTCTTTTCCATTATTACACTGTAAATCTTTATTTAATTGATATTTATTTATATAGTGTCAAAAAAATCTGTGGCCAACATAGGGGCTGAATATTTGATTAC
Organism: Rhinophrynus dorsalis; assembly: GCA_037306005.1. NCBI lineage: Eukaryota > Metazoa > Chordata > Amphibia > Anura > Rhinophrynidae > Rhinophrynus > Rhinophrynus dorsalis. The sequence continues at coordinate 296,003,435 of CM074718.1, forward strand.
TGTTTTTATGTTCCTTGCTTGGGAACATAAATACCATCAAGTGACATCTTTGTGTTTATTTCCGTACTTTCTGTGCCTTGCTTTGGGAATGCCATGCTTTGCCTTGAACTAGTAATGCTTTTGTTGCTCCCGTTGTGCTAAAATATTTAATAATTTGTGTGCCTAATCTACTCTTTACACCCCATATGCATCAGCGTTTTCCCTTCCACTAAAATTGACATGGCCTGCCACTTCGGGGCAAATCAATAGCACACATAAACATATATTTTCTTATGTCCACTGTGGGTGGTTGAGTACCTCTTACAGGAAGGCAGGGAACATGACAAAAGACAGAGTTTTTAGGGTGGGCACTCCCTCCTCCTCCTTCTAGCTCAATTTCCCCAAAACTAGTGGGCTTTTGAGTGGTTTTACTTTTGGTATTCACCTCGTTAACTTTATGTTCCGCGCTTTACAGCATAGACGCCATTGCTCCATTCACTTCTATGGGACTTTACAGTTTGGGACATATCTCTGCAACCGCTCTAAGTAGTGTGGTCAGAGATGGCTCATTTTGTGGGTTTGCCCTTGCTCTGTCATCCGGTCAATGTTTTGGGAATGTTGGGTGCTTTAGGGGGCTTCTGGCACTGTTAGGGTACTGTGTTAGCGAAACTACATTTCCCATGTGCGCCTGCTTTGCGTGCTCGTTTCCAATTGGCTCCCGTCGCGGCAGCCATTTTGTGTATTTGCAGATCGAGTATCCTGCACAGGGCTTGGACTCTCCTTCTCTCCTCCACAGTTTAACCCTTTGCCTACCAGATAAGTCTAAATTATCATTTCTGGGGTATATTTAATTATCATACACACTGTTTTGTGGATGTTTTGATACTTGGACCATTTGTGAGACTGTCTACTCCGTTAGACCATGGGACTAAAACTAAGACTAAGGATACTGGGGTATCTGTGTCCCTCATTGCTCCTCATGTCACTCAGGGTTACCTAGAGAATACTCAGGTCATATTTGCCCAGCATGCACTGTTACGCCTGAATCCCCTGCAGGGGCCTCCAGCCATGCACTAGAGCCAGTATGGATGCAAGAGTTTAAGGCTACTACCAGGGACCTCTGGTTCACCTTACAAGTCCTTCCATCCATTTGATAGGAGGTTTTCCATTCGTGGCAGACCCCCGCACCTATCAGATCTTCCCTGCCTAAACCGCCGGGTTTACCTGATGTGTTTGACTCCTCTGAGGAGGAATTGTTGGTGGACTCTGATGATGATTGTTCAGCTGTTCCTTCATCTCCGTTTTTTGGGGACCCCTTTTGAGGCGGACCCCATTCCCTCAGCTGAGGGCCTGATCAGGGCTGTGTTGACCACCCTTAACATTCCCTTGGTGCAGGAGGTGTCTTCTGACCCCTCTGATGTGTTTCAGGAGCCTGTTAGGCCCCATGCTTGTTTTCCACCTAACCCCACCCTTGACAGCTTGGTGTCAGAGGAGTGGAAGTTTCCAGACAAGAAACCTTCTGTGTCTAGGAAGTTCACTAAACTTTACCCATTTTCTGAAATGGCTCTTACAGAGTGGGTTCATCCCCCCAAAGTGGATGCCCCGGTTTCCAGGCTTTCTAAGTCCACTGCCGTGCCAGTGGCTGACACATCTGCTCTCAAAGACCGGACTGATAAGAAGCTTGAGACTTCTCTCAAGGATATTTTTGCGACAGCATGCTCTGCCTTTCGCCCTACCTTTGCTACTGCATGGGTGAATAGGGCTGTGGTTGTTTGGACTGAACAGCTCATTTCTGCTGTCCATCAGGGGGGCCCTACTTCTGACATGTTGAGACTTCTCACTAACATTGCTGAGGCTCAGCATTATGTCTCTGCTGCCCTGTTTGATGCTGTGCGTATGGTAGCCAGGGCATCTACCATGTCTGTGGTAGCCAGACGGGCTCTTTGGCTCAAGATCTGGTCTGCTGACACGGCCTCCAAGAAGGCTCTCTTGTCTTTGCCTTTTCAGGGCTCCTCCCTGTTTGGGCCTGAGCTCAAGGATCTCATCAGCGAGGCCACTGGAGGGAAGAGTAGTCACTTACCAGTGGTCCTGAGGAAGAAGGCCCTGTTAAAAGTAATCAGCTTTTTCGTCCCTTTCAAGCAAACTCGAGGCAAGCAACCCAGACGGTCCCTCAGGCTCCGTGCTCCTCATCCAAGCCAAAGCAGCAATGGAGATCCAAGTCCTCTGCGAAGCCCAAGGCTTCCAAACCTCCTTCTGCATGACTCACCAAACCCGGGTCCCCACCCACAGGTAGGTGGCCCGCTTACACCACAACTTCTCGGCTTGGCAGGCCTCTGTGGCGGACCCTTGGGATTTACAGATGGTGGCCACAGGATATGGATTCCCTTCACCTCTCTTTCTCCTCCCAGGACCTTTGTTTCTCGTTCTCCTATGGGAGCAGAAAAGAGCCGCCTTTTCAAGGAATCTATACAGGCCCTTCTGGACAAGGCAGTCCTGGAGCCATTTCCCCCTCAGGAGAGGGGTTTGGGACTCTACTCCAACCTCTTTGTGGTCTCCAAGAAGGATGGCGGCTGTAGTCCCATTTTAGATCTGAAAGATCTCAACTCCTTTGTGGTCAGGTCCCAATTCCGCCAGGAGTCTCTGCACACAGTGATAGCGGCCACGTCCCCTGGGGAATTTCTGGCGTCCCTGGATCTTCAAGATGCCTATCTGCACATCACCATTCATCCAGACAGTCAGCAGTATCTCTGCTTTGCCTGCAACCAAGGGCATTTCCAGTTTTCTGCCCTCCCCTTTGGCCTGACCACTGCTCCTCATGTCTTCAACAGAGTCCTGGGAGCATTGGTCTCCGTCCTACATTGGAACGGCATTGGGGGACTCCATACGTGGACAACCTCCTTCTGAAGTCCTCTTCTCCAGAACTCCTTCATCAGCATGTGCAGGATTGCATTCATGCTCTCTACCATCACAGGTGGATCATCAACTTGGACAAGTCAGACCTTCCCAGAGGATGGTCTTTCTGGGTCTCCTCTTCAACACTCAGAGAGGGATGGTATTTTTCACGGGCGAAGTGGATATCTTTGAAGGTCCAGGCTATCCTGTCTCAGGATCTGGTTCCAGCCAATAAGTTGTCATCCTTGGTGGGGAAGTTCATCTCCATCATAGAAGCAGTTCAGTTTGCCATGGCTCACACCAGGGAACTTCAGAGGTTTCTAATCCTGGCATGCAGGGGCCATCCAGATTTTGTGGAAAGATCCCTATCTCTCCCTCTTCAAGTGGAGCAGAGCCTCTCGTGGTGGCTCAACCTGAACAATCTCCTGAAAGGCAGACCCTTCCTGGTGCCCTTTTGGACCACAGTGACTACGGATGCCAGCCTCTCTGGTTGGGGAGCAGTGCTGAGGCACTTGAGTGTTCAGGGCTGGTGGTCTCAGGAGCAATCTCTTCTTCCCATCAATGTCTTGGAGCTTCGGATGATATTTCATGCCCTACATCACTGGACATGACAACTGGAGGATTGCCCAGTCAGGATACAGTCAGACAATTCCACAGCAGTAGCCTTCATCAACAAGCAAGGTGGAACAAGAAGTCTCGCAGCTTGGCTAGAGGTCAAGGCTATTTTATCTTTGGCAGAGAAGCATGTCCCACCCATTTCCGCAGTTCATATTCTTGGTGTAGACAATGTTCTGGCAGACTACGTTCTGGCAGACTTCCTCAGTCGGCACATGGTGGACAGAGGAGAGTGGGAGCTACATCCAGAGGTATTCTACCTCATCATCCAGCAGTAGAGTCTTCCTTGCATCGACCTGATGGCAACCATGCACAACAGGAAGGTGCCAAAATTCTTCTTCCGCTGGGCAGATCCCCTGGCTCTGGCAGTGGATGAATTGTCGATCCCGTGGACATTTCCTCTGGCATACGTTTCCTCCTGTTCCCCTGTTGAACAGAGTACTTCGGAAGCTGAGGCTGGAGCGCTGCCCAGCCATTCTGATTGCTCGTACTGGCCCCGACAGGCTTGGTTTCTGCTTCTGGACCTCTCAGTGGTGGAACTTCTTCGACCCCCCCCCCATCCATCTTCTACAGGTTTACCTCTGGAGGAAAGATGTTCATCGTCTGGCTTTGACAGCATGGAGATTGAATCCTCAATTTTGAAAGCATTTTCTTCTGGTGTGGTGGCTACTATTCTTAGTGCCCATAAGCCTGTTTCCTTTAAAGTCTACAATCGAGTTTGGTCTTCTTTTCTAGCTTGGTGTGCTGACAAAGACCTGTCTCAGGATTTTGACCTTCCTACAGTTCTTCCTTCTCCAGGATGGTGTGGATAAGAGTCTCAGTCTGAGTTCTCTTAAGGTTCAGAATTTTGTGCTCTCTGTCTTCTTTCAGAGGCGTCTTGCTATCATTCCTGATGTCAAGGTTTTCTTCCAGGGTATTGCTCATACCTGTCCCCTGCTCCTCTGTGGGATCTTAACCTGGTCTTGGGAGTCCTTCAGTGTCCTCCCTTTGAGTCTTTGGCTACCATTCCTCTACGTTTGCCGACGTGGAAGATGACCTTTCTTCTTCTTCTTGTTTCTGTTCGCTGAGTTGCAGAGCTGCATGCCCTGTCTTGTAGACCACCTATCACGGTGCCCGTGATTGCTGCAGTTCTCTGTCTATCACCTGCAGGGGGCTCCCATTGGCTGTCTGCAGTCAGCCCGCCTCTGGTTGCCTTTCTAAACTCAGTCTGGGCACCCTTTAGTTGCCCTTTCGTGGTGTCTCTGACAGCATTCACCTTGCCTGTCTGCTGAAGCTATTGGGCCTGTTCCTGAGTTCTTGAGTTCCTGAGTTTACCTGTTCCTGTGTTCCTGCCTGCTTGTCAGTTCCAGTACGGTTCCATTTGCTGTCGTTCCGGTTGCCAGCCGACTTGCGGTGCTCGTCCCGGTGGAGCCTCGGCCTGCTCCTGCTGTTTCCTGTGTTCAGTTCCTGTGGCGATATTTCTCTCCTGTCGCTCCGGCGACATTCTGTCTGTTGGTCCCAGCATGCGGACGGTGGTTTACTCCATTAGCCTTGCGGCTCGCAATACTGTCTGTTGGTCCCAGCATGCGGACGCTGGTTTACTCCATTAGCCTTGCAGCTCTCAATACTGTCTGTTGGTCCCAGCGTGCGGACGCTGGTTTACTCCATTAGCTTTGCGGCTTGCAATACTGTCTGTTGGTCCCAGCGTGCGGACGCTGGTTTACTCCATTAGCCTTGCGGCTCACAATACTGTCTGTTGGTCCCAGCGTGCAGATGCTGATTTACTCCATTAGCCTTGCGGCTCACAATACTGTCTGTTGGTCCCAGCGTGCGGATGCTGGTTTGCTCCATTGGCCTTGTGGCTCATTCTACTGCCTGTTGGTTCCAGCGTGCGGACACTGGTTTACTCCATTTGCCTTGCGGCTCAAGGTACAGTTGTTGGTCCCAGTGTGCGGACGCTGGTTTACTCCCTGATTTGTAGTCAGGGTCCTGGTGCTGTCCAGTCCTAGCAGCACTTGTTTCAGATGTGTACCGACACTAGCCTCTCCTTGGGTGAGACAGCTTGACCGCATATTTACCATCCTACTGTCATTGTCATCTGACAGTCACTGGTCTTAGTGGTGTCTCCCTTCTTGGGCTGCCCTGCCCGGTATTGGTAAGGCCGGTAGAACCTTTCTCGTTGCCACCTTTAGGTTGCCTTACCCGGTATTGGCAGGGCCGGTAGAACCTATCCTTGGATATCCATACCGGGCTGCCCTGCCCGGTATTGGTAAGGCCGGTAGAACCTGTTACGTTGCCACTCCACGGTTGCCTTACCCGGTATTGGCAGGGCCGGTAGAGCCTATTCCTTGTGTATTCCTCAGGCTGCCCTGCCCGGTATTGGTAAGGCCGGTAGAACCAGTACGTTACCATCTTATGGTTGCCTTACCCTGTATTGGCAGGGCCGGTAGAGCCTACTTATCACTATTCCTTCAGTATCGCTTGGGTTGCCTTGCCGGTATTATTTGCAAGGCCGGTAGAACCTATCTCAATTGTCAATTGCTTATATATATGTGATGTTTGTATGTGTATGAAAACCCTATGGGATTGCCTTAACTTTTCAATAAATTGAAGTTTTTACCTAAACCTTACGTCTGAGAGTCTTAACAAACCGTGACAGTACGAAAGGGCCATGACCTCAGACAATAAGAGTGACGGTAATACGCAGAATATCCATTGGAGGATGGATATGCATGAGCAACGTTTGGATCAATTGGCGGTTGCAATCCAAACTATCCTTGAACGCACTGTACTTGCTGACAAGTCTGGTTCTTGCCCGGTGGTCTCGCCAAGTGAGACACCGTAAATTGAAGCAAGGCCCTCAGGGGCCGCAGTCAAAGGGTTAACGGCTTCTGCACCCTTGCCGCTAAGTTATGACGGTGACCCTCATCTCTGCAGAGGGTTCATCAACCAACTCGAAATATTTATGGAATTGACGGCACATGCGTTTCCCAATGACCGTAGTAAGGTTGGTTCATGATATCCCTGCTGACTGGTAGAGCATTGGCTTGGGCTAACCCATTGTGGGAAAATGCTAAACCTTGTACTAAGAATTTCAGTGAATTTGTGCAATCCTTTCGGAGAGTGTTTGAGCCTCCTGGTAGAACCACCTCTGCTGCTAAACATCTTATGGAGATACAACAGGGCAGGCGCACGGTGGGCAACTATGCCATTGAATTCCGCACCTTGGCAGCAGAAGTGGGGTGGAATAACGAGGCGTTGTTGGCAGCCTTTGCCCAAGGCCTGAGTGACCAAATTAAAGATGAAATTGCAGCAAAAGATTTGTCTACTGACCTAGATGACTACATTGAGTATGTCATTCTAATTGACTCCAGAATACGTGAGAGACTAACCGCCAAAGATCGTAAAGTACGGTTAAAAAATAATGGGTCTAGTAGCATATTTTGCCCACCCATACCTCCCTTGGCATCTAAACCTAGTACGGGAACCAGGTGAACCTATGCAAATAGGTTTTAATAGGCTAACCAAGGAGGAGAGACTGTATCGCAGGAAGCAAGGGCTGTGTTTGTACTGCGGTAAAAATGGCCATTTGCTAAGACCCTGCCCAGTACGTCCGGGAAACTAACACACCTAGGGTACCTTGGGGGACAGGCCCTAGGTGGTGTCCAATCGTCCCCAGTGATTGGCACACTTAAATCCACCATACAGGTGGTACTATCTTGGGCGCAACGTTCAGTGGAGGTTCCGGCCCTGGTTGATTCTGGTGCAGCTGGGTATTTTATGGATAATACCTTTGCTGAATTACATGGGGTACCACGTATTGAAAGAGAAACCCCTCTGGCTATTGAAGCAATTGATGGTAGACCCCTGGAACCCGCTCAAGTTACATTTGAAACCATGCCATTATCCATGACTATTGGGGCTCTCCATAAAGAAGAGCAGCAGTTTCAACTAATTAACTCTCCTCACCATGCCGTAATATTGGGTTTTCCTTGGCTACAGTTGCATAATCCACAATTTGATTGGCAGAAATGCGAGATCTCCGCTTGGTCTCAGTTCTGTATGGATAAGTGCGTCACCCATCCAGTTAAGGTCTTGTGCACCTCCCCTTCACTACCTGATGTATACCAGCAGTTTAGCAATGTTTTCAGTAAGGGAGAGGCTGGCACCTTACCCCAGCACAGACCATATGATTGTTGCATCGACCTAATGCCTGGAGAGGTGCCCCCAGGGGACGCACATACCCATTGTCTTGTGAGGAGAACCAAGCTATGGAAGAATACATTTCTGATGCCCTTAATAGAGGGATCATAAGGAAATCTACCTCTCCAGCTGGGGCCGGGTTCTTTTTCTTTAAGAAAAAAATGGCGAACTGAGACCATGCATCGACTACCGTGGGTTAAATAAACTGATGGCTAAGAATGCTTATCTGATACCACTCATCACTGAGCTTTTTGACAGACTCAAGGGCTCCTCAATTTTCACCAAATTGGACCTACAGGCAGCATACAATTTGATACGTATCAGAGCCGGTGATCAGTGGAAAATTGCCTTTAACACGAGATTGTCACGGATTTTGAAGACTCAGACTTAAGGTTTGGTAAAATAACTTAACTTTATTAAAAGTTAAAGGCAGTCCCCGTAGGGTAAACATACATAACAATATAACAGTAATATAACATATAATAGGTTCTACCGGCCTTGCCTAAATACCGGGCAAGGCAACCCAAGTGACAGTTATAATGACAGGCTCTACCAGCCTTGCCTATACCGGGTAAGGCAACCGTGAGATGACATATACCGGTTCTACCGGCCTTACCAATACCGGGCAAGGCAGCCCCCACGGAATGCTGAATGTAGGCTCTACCGGCCCTGCCAATACCGGGTAAGGCAACCTTAAAGATGGTGAATTACAAGGTTCTACCGGCCTTACCAATACCGGGCAGGGCAGCCCAAAGGAGACTGGAGTAGGCTCTACCGGCCCTGCCAATACCGGGTGAGGCAACCTACAGGATGGTATCGTCAAGGTTCTACCGGCCTCATCAATACCGGGCAGGGCAGCCTGAGCGGGTAGACCAGCTGTCAGGTGACTAAGACAGCAGAGAGCATAAGTATAGAGGTCTACTCAGCAGGAGTCTATTGCCAGGGATACTCAGACAACTGCAAGGAAGTGGAAAGCAACTGACCACAGAACTGGATGTTGAGGAGCAAACCATAGTCCGCACGTTGGGCTGATGGTAATAGCGCCACCAGGTATAATGGAGCAAACCAGCGACCGCACGCTGGAACCAACAATGTATATCGCAACCAGGTTTAGTGGAGTAAATCAGCGTCCGCACGCTGGGACCGACAACGTATATCACAACCAGGTTTAGTGGAGCAAACCAGCGTCCGCACACTGGAGCCAATAATGTATCTCGCAACCAGTTTAGTGGAGTAAACCAGCGTCCGCACGCTGGGACCAACAATGTATATAGCAACCAGGTTTAGAGAAGTAAACCAACAAAGTGTGATCAGCAGCGAGAAGAACAATGTCGCCAGAGCGACGGCTGGAGCAGGAGATTCAGGAACTCAGTAGGATTAACCCGCGAGGTGCTGGAACACAGGAACACTGGAACACCGGAACATTAGCATACAGAAACACAGGAACACAGGATCAGCAAGTACAGCAGGAACAGGCCCAGAAGCCTGACAAGCAGGTCAGGCAGAGTGGAGTCAGAAACACCACGAAAGGGCAACCTGGAAGTGCTCAGCCTGGGTTTAAAAAGGCTGTGTGAGGAGGGCTAATCACAGACAGCCAATCACGATACTCAGCAAGTGACTGACACTGGACAGCACCAATCACGGGCACCGTGATAGTACCCCCCTTTCAAAGACCCCCTCTCCCAATTTAGGGTCTAGGCTTCTGAGGGTATTTGGCATGAAATATTCGTAGTAACTTGGGTGCATGAAGGTCCTTACTGTCTACCCAGGAACGATCCTCAGGACCATAACCTTTCCAATGCACCAGATACTGTACCCCTCCTCTACCTCTGCGGGAATCAATAATGTTTTGTACTTCATACTCCTCCTGCCCCTCGACTTCAACAGGACCTGGCCTCACAGGTGTGGTAGCATAACGGTTACAAACCAGAGGTTTAAGGAGAGACACATGGAATACATTATGAATGCGCATAGAAGCAGGTAATTCCAAGGCATAGGAAACAGGGTTAATTTTGCGAATGATCTTGTACGGACCAATGAACCGAGGTGCCAGCTTATTAGATGGGACCTTGAGCTTTAGATTCTTGGAGGACAGCCATACTCTATCCCCGACTCGGAAGGAAACCGCTGGAAGCCTTCTGCGATTGGCATGACGCTGATGTCGCTGAAAAGACTGGCCCAATGCCCTCTGAACTTGTGCCCATGTGGAACGGAGTTGCTCTATATGCTCATCCAGAGCTGGAATCTGCTGTGATTGAAAGGAATCCGGGAGCAGACAGGGTTGGAACCCATAATTGATCAAAAACGGAGAGCTCCCGGAGGAAGAATTAACTGCGCAGTTCCTGGCGAACTCTGCCCAAGGCAACAAGTCGGCCCAATTATCATGATGGTCAGTCACAAAACATCGCAGAAACTGTTCCAATCCTTGATTGGCCCTCTCAGCGGCCCCGTTAGTCTGGGGATGATGTGCCGAGGAAAATGATAGCTGTATGCCCATCTGTTCGCAAAATGCCCTCCAGAATCTGGACACAAACTGGCTCCCCCTGTCAGACACCAGCACCCTGGGTACTCCATGTAACCGAAATACTTCTCGAGCGAATACCATTGCCAGTTCCTTGGCCGAAGGAAGGCCACGGAGGGGTACGAAGTGTGCCATTTTAGAGAACCTGTCTACCACCATCAATATGAAGGAGTACCCTCTAGACCTGGGCAATTTTCCCATAAAGTCGATAGAGACGTGAGACCAAGGGCGTTCACCATTAGGCACAGGCTGAAGCAAGCCCACAGGGAGATGTCTAGGGGTTTTGGCACGGGCACAGGTGGCACAGGCATTCGTAAAATTGGCACAATCTGCTCTCATAGAAGGCCACCAAAATAGCTGAGAGAGAGACCAGAACAATTGATCCCTACCAATATGTCCCGCAGCCTTAGAGGAGTGGTAGGTCTCAAGTAATCGAGTACGGAATGGCTCGGCGACAAAACATTTGCCCACTGGAGTCTCATGAGGAGCAGAGGTTTGGGATGCCAAAATCTCCTCCCCTAGTGGTGAAGTAATACTAGTACGTATGGTAGCCAATATTCGATCGGGTTGAATGATAGGAGCTGGTACCTCTTCACTGTCAACCTCTGCTTCAAATTGTCTAGACAGAGCATCAGCCCTAACATTCTTTGATCCCGGCAGGTATGATCCAACGAAATTGAATCGGGATAGAAACAGTGCCCATCTGGCCTGGCGAGAAGACAATCTCTTGGCCTCAGAAAGATACGTCAGATTCTTGTGATCAGTTAGAATCAAAACGGGTTTTTTGTGCCTTCAAGTAAATGACGCCATTCTTTGAGAGCGAGGATAATGGCCAGTAATTCTCGATCACCAATCTCGTAATGACTTTGAGCACTAGTCAGTTTTTTTGAGAAGAATCCACAGGGTCTGAGTGTACCACCTTTAACCTGTCGCTGAGAGATCACTGCTCCGACCCCAATATCTGAGGCATCAACTTCCAAAGTAAAGGGGAGTATTGGATTAGGGTGGGACAACACAGGCGCTTCAGCAAAGGCTACCTTCAACTTCTCAAAGGCCTCTTCAGCAGCCACCGGCCAGAGGGATGGGTTAGCGCCCTTGTGCGTGAGGTCAGACAGAGGTTTCACGATAGAGGAGAAGTTTTTAATAAACTTCCTGTAATAATTGGCGAAGCCCAGAAATCGTTGGATGGCTTTGAGGCTCTTGGGTTTAGGCCATTGTAAGACTGCCGTCATTTTCTCTTTATCCATGGCAATGCTGTCTTTGCCAATTATAAACCCCAGAAACGGTACACTGGTTTTGTGGAACTCGCATTTCTCCAGTTTACAGAATAATTTATTTTTTCGTAAGCGCAGCAAGACTTCAGACACATCCTTGATGTGTTGTGACAGGTCTTTGGAGTGGATAAGTATGTCGTCAAGATAAACTAAAACACAAGATTGTAACATATCTCTAAGAACGTCATTGATCAGTTCTTGAAATACTGCAGGAGCATTACATAGACCAAATGGCATGACTAGGTATTCATAATGCCCAGATCTCGTATTGAAGGCAGTTTTCCACTCATCACCGGCTCTGATACGTATCAAATTGTAGCCTGCCCTGTTGTATCTCCATGAGACTTTTAGCAGCAGAGGTAGTTCTACCAGGAGGCTCAAATACTCTTCGAAAGGATTGCACAAAATCACAGAAATTCTCTGTGCAGGGTTTAGCGTTTTCCCAAAGTGGGTTAGCCCACGCCAATGCTCTGCCAGTCAGCAGGGATATCATGAACCCAACTTTGCTGCGATCACTAGGAAATGCGTGTGCCGTCAATTCCATAAATATTTCAAGTTGATTGATAAACCCTCTGCATAGTTGAGGGTCACCGTCATATCTCAGCGGCAAGGATGCAGAAGCCGTTAACCCTTTGACTGCGGTCCCTGGGGACCTAGACTCATTCTCCGGTGTCTGAATTGGCGAGACCACCGGGCTAGAACCGGACTTATCAGCAAGTACCAAACTGCGTTCAAGAATAGTTTGGATAGCAACCGCTAGCTGATCCAAACGTTGCTCGAGCGTATCCATCCTCCAATGGATATTCTGTGCGTTACCGTCACTCTTACTGTCTGAGGTCATGGCCCTTTCGTACTGTCACGGATTTGAAGACTCTCAGACTTAAGGTTTGGTAAAATAACTTAACTTTATTAAAAGTTAAAGGCAGTCCCCGTAGGGTAAACATACATAACAATATAACAGTAATATAACATATAATAGGTTCTACCGGCCTTGCCTAAATACCGGGCAAGGCAACCCAAGTGACAGTTATAATGACAGGCTCTACCAGCCTTGCCTATACCGGGTAAGGCAACCGTGAGATGACATATACCGGTTCTACCGGCCTTACCAATACCGGGCAAGGCAGCCCCCACGGAATGCTGAATGTAGGCTCTACCGGCCCTGCCAATACCGGGTAAGGCAACCTTAAAGATGGTGAATTACAAGGTTCTACCGGCCTTACCAATACCGGGCAGGGCAGCCCAAAGGAGACTGGAGTAGGCTCTACCGGCCCTGCCAATACCGGGTGAGGCAACCTACAGGATGGTATCGTCAAGGTTCTACCGGCCTCACCAATACCGGGCAGGGCAGCCTGAGCGGGTAGACCAGCTGTCAGGTGACTAAGACAGCAAAGAGCATAAGTATAGAGGTCTACTCAGCAGGAGTCTATTGCCAGGGATACTCAGACAACTGCAAGGAAATGGAAAGCGACTGACCACAGTACTGGATGTTGAGGAGCAAACCAACGTCCGCACGTTGGGACTAATGGTAATAGCGCCCCCAGGTATAATGGAGCAAACCAGCGACCGCACGCTGGAACCAACAATGTATATCGCAACCAGGTTTAGTGGAGTAAATCAGCGTCCGCATGCTGGGACCGACAACGTATATTACAACCAGGTTTAGTGGAGCAAACCAGCGTCCGCACGCTGGAGCCAATAATGTATCTCGCAACCAGTTTAGTGGAGTAAACCAGCGTCCGCACACTGGGACCAACAATGTATATAGCAACCAGGTTTAGAGAAGTAAACCAACAAAGTGTGATCAGCAGCGAGAAGAACAATGTCGCCAGAGCGACGGCTGGAGCAGAAGATTCAGGAACTCAATAGGATTAACCCGCGAGGTGCTGGAACACAGGAACACTGGAACACCGGAACATTAGCATACAGAAACACTGGAACACAGGAACACAGGATCAGCAAGAACAGCAGGAACAGGCCCAGAAGCCTGACAAGCAGGTCAGGCAGAGTGGAGTCAGAAACACCACGAAAGGGCAACCTGGAAGTGCTCAGCCTGGGTTTAAAAAGGCTGTGTGAGGAGGGCTAATCACAGACAGCCAATCACGATACTCAGCAAGTGACTGACACTGGACAGCACCAATCACGGGCACCGTGATAGAGATCTGGGCATTATGAATATCTAGTCATGCCATTTGGTCTGTGCAGTGCACCCGCAGTATTTCAAGAACTGATTAATGACGTTCTTAGAGATATGTTACAGTCATGTGTCGTAGTCTACCTTGACCATATACTTATTCACTCCAAAGACTTGTCACAACACATCAAGGATGTGTCTGAAGTATTGTTGCGCTTACGAAAAAATTAATTATTCTGTAAATTGGAGAAATGTGAGTTCCACAAAACCAGTGTACAGTTCCTGGGGTTTATAATTGGCAAAAACGGCATTGCCATGGACAAGGAGAAGTTGACAGCAGTCTTGCAGTGGCCAAGGCCTAAGAGTCTGAAAGCTATCCAGCGATTTCTGGGTTTCGCCAATTATTATAGGAAGCTTATTAAGAACTTCTCGTCCATTGTTAAACCCCTGTCGGACCTCACACATAAGGGCGCTAATCCATCTCTCTGGCCAGCGGCCGCGAAGGAGGCCTTTGAAAAACTAAAAGTGGCTTTTGCTAATGCTCCTATGTTATCCCACCCCAAACTATTACTCCCGTTCACCTTGGAGGTTGACACCTCAGATATTGGGGTTGGGGCAGTACTTTCCCAACGGCAGGTCAAAGGTGGAACGCTCAGACCCTGTGGGTTCTTTTCTAAAAAGCTCACCGGAGCTCAAAGCCATTATGAGATTGGTGACAGAGAATTATTGGCCATTATCCTCGCTCTTAAGGAATGGCGCCACTTGCTCAAAGGCACAAAAAATCCTGTTTTAATCCTGACGGATCATAAAAATCTAACTTATCTCTCTGAGGCCAAGAGATTGTCCTCTCGCCAGGCCAGATGGGCATTATTCCTGTACCAATTCAATTTCATTGTATCATATTTGCCGGGATCTAAGAATGTTAGGGCTTATGCTCTGTCAAGACAATCTGAGGCAGAAATTGACAGAGAATAGGCACCAGCACCTATCATTCAACCTGATCGAATATTGGCCACCATACGCACTAGTATCACTTCACCACTAGGGGATGAAATTCTGGCCTCCCAGGCCTCCGCTCCCCAGGAAACCCCGGTGGGCAAGTGTTTTGTCGCTGAACCATTATGTACTCGATTACTTGAAACCTACCATTCCTCTAAGGCTGCGGGACATATTGGTAGAGACCAATTGTTATGGTCCCTCTCCCAGTTATTCTGGTGGCCTTCTATGAGATCAGATTGTGCCGATTTTACTAATGCCTGTGCCACCTGTGCTCCTGCTAAAGCCCCTAGACATCTCCCAGTGGGCTTGCTTCAGCCGGTGCCTAATGGTGAACGCCCCTGGTCTCATGTTTCCATCGATTTTATGGGAGAATTGCCCAGGTCTAGAAGGTATTCCTTCATATTGATGGTGGTAGACAGGTTTTCTAAAATGGCTCACTTCGTGCCTCTCCGTGGCCTTCCCTCGGCTAAAGAATTGGCAATAGTGTTTGCTAAAGAGGTGTTTCGGTTGCATGGAGTACCCAGGGTACTGGTGTCCGACAGGGGGAGCCAGTTTGTGTCCAGGTTCTGGAGGGCATTTTGCGAACAGATGGGCATACAGCTATCCTTCTCCTCTGCATATCATCCCCAGACTAATGGGGCCGCTGAACGTGCCAATCAGGGTTTGGAACAGTTTCTGCGCTGTTTCGTGACTGACCATCATGACAATTGGGCCGACTTGTTGCCTTGAGCAGAGTTCGCCAGGAACTGTGCTGTCAACTCTTCTTCCGGGAGCTCTCCGTTTCTGATCAATTATAGCTTCCAACCCTGTTTGCTCCCAGATTCCTTTCAGACACAACAGATTCCAGCTCTGGATGAGCATATCGAGCAACTCCGTTCCACATGGGCACAAGTTCAGAGGGCACTGGGCCAGTCATTTCAGCGCCATCAGCGCTATGCTAATCGCAGAAGGCTTCCAGCGGTTTCCTTCCAAGTTGGGGATAGAGTATGGCTTTCTTCCAAGAATCTTAAGCTCCAAGTCCCATCTAATAAGTTGGCACCTCGGTTTATTGGTCCTTACAGAATCATTCGCAAAATTAATCCTGTTTCCTATGCCTTGGACATACCTGCATCCATGCAAATTCATAATGTATTCCATGTGTCTCTCCTTAAGCCTCTTGTATGCAACCGTTACACTACTACACCCGTGATGCCAGGGCCCGTTGAGGTCGAGGGTCAGGAAGAGTAAGAGGTGCAGAGTATCATTGACTCCCGTAGGCTTAGAGGAAAGGTACAGTACTTGGTGCATTGGAAAGGTTATGGTCCTGAGAATCGATCCTGGGTAAGGATCTTCATGCACCCAGGCTACTGCGGATTTTTCATGCCAAGTACCCTCAGAACTCCAGACCCTATTCTAGGAGAGGGGGTCTTTGAAAGGGGGGTACTATCACGGTGGCCGTGATTGCTGCAGTTCTCTGTCTATCACCTGCAGGGGGCTCCCATTGGCTGTCTGCAGTCAGCCCGCCTCTGGTTGCCTTTTTAAACTCAGTCTGGGCACCCTTTAGTTGCCCTTTCGTGGTGTCTCTGACAGCATTCACTTTGCCTGTCTGCTGAAGCTATTGGGCCTGTTCCTGAGTTCTTGAGTTCCTGAGTTTACCTGTTCCTGTGTTCCTGTCTGCTTGTCAGTTCCAGTCCGGTTCCGGTTGCTGTCGTTCCGGTTGAGCCTCGGCCTGCTCCTGCTGTTTCCTGTGTTCAGTTCCTGTGGCGATATTTCTCTCCTGTCGCTCCAGCGACATTCTGTCTGTTGGTCCCAGCGTGCGGACGCTGGATTACTCCATTAGCCTTGCGGCTCGCAATATTGTCTGTTGGTCCCAGCGTGCAGACGCTGGTTTACTCCATTAGCCTTGCAGCTCACAATACTGTCTGTTGGTCCCAGCGTGCGGACGCTGGTTTACTCCATTAGCCTTGCAGCTTACAATACTGTCTGTTGGTCCCAGCGTGCAGACTCTGGTTTACTCCATTAGCCTTGCAGCTCACAATACTGTCAGTTGGTCCCAGCATGCGGATGCTGGTTTGCTCCATTGGCCTTGCAGCTCATTCTACTGCCTGTTAGTTCCAGCGTGCGGATGCTGGTTTATTCCATTTGCCTTGCGGCTCAAGGTACAGTTGTTGGTCCCAGCATGCGGACGCTGGTTTACTCCCTGATTTGCAGTCAGGGTCCTGGTGCTGTCCAGTCCTAGCAGCACTTGTTTCAGATGTGTACCGACACTAGCCTCTCCTTGGGTGAGACAGCTTGACCGCATACTCTATTTACCATCCTACTGTCATTGTCATCTGACAGTCACTGGTCTTAGTGGTGTCTCCCTTCTTGGGCTGCCCTGCCCGGTATTGGTAAGGCCGGTAGAACCTTTCTTGTTGCCACCTTTAGGTTGCCTTACCTGGTATTGGCAGGGCCGGTAGATCCTATCCTTGGGTATCCATACCGGGCTGCCCTGCCCGGTATTGGTAAGGCCGGTAGAACCTGTTACATTGCCACTCCACGGTTGCCTTACCCGGTGTTGGCAGGGCCGGTAGAACCTATTCCTTGTGTATTCCTCAGACTGCCCTGCCCGGTATTGGTAAGGCCGGTAGAACCAGTACGTTACCATCTTATGGTTGCCTTACCCTGTATTGGCAGGGCCGGTAGAGCCTATTATCACTATTCCTTCAGTATCGCTTGGGTTGCCTTGCCGGTATTATCTGCAAGGCCGGTAGAACCTATCTCAATTGTCAATTGCTTATATATATGTGCTGTTTGTATGTGTATGAAAACCCTATGGGATTGCCTTAACTTTTCAATAGTTATGTTTTTACCTAAACCTTAAACCTAAACCTTAACAAACCGTGACACCACCCTTTTTGGTCTTCACACCTCAAAGAGTTTCTCCCGCAGTTGGTGTCCAAGTTCCACATTAATGAGGAGATTGTAGTCCCTTCCTTTTGTCCTAACCCTACTTCTGACAAAGAGAGGGCTCTTCATCTGTTGGATGTTGTGCATTGTCCCAAGTTCTCTGTGCATCACACTGAATCCTTGAGGCAGTCTGACACTCTTTTTGTCATTCCTGAGGGTCCTAGGGCAGGGAAGCCTGCTTCCAAGGTTACCATCGCTTCTTGGATCAAGTCCAGGATTCGTAAGGCTTACGAACTTCAGAAGAAGCCTGTTCCCTTCAGGATCCCGGCTCACTCTGCGAGGTCTTTTGGGGCTTCTTGGTCCTACAAGAACCAGGCCTCAGCTGATCAGTTGTGCAAGGCGTCCACTTGGTCGTCTGTGCACACTTTTTCTAAACACTGTTGTGTGGGTGTGCAGCCTATGCCAGTTTAGGGAGGAAGATCCTGGAGGCGGCCTTGCCTGTCTAGGATGTCTTTAGTCTCTCAGTACTCTTCACTTTTTGAGCCCTGTTGGCTCTAGTTCAGCGTGCTGTGCAGCAGTTTATGGGGTTTGTTTTACCCCTGTTCAGTGTCTGTTGACACTTTGCGGTTAGTGTTGAGCTATTTATGAGCTTTAGGTTCATTGGTGCACTGGTGACTGGGGGCCTGTGCCTGGTCCTTGCCTTTCTTCCCGCCCTGGGGAACTTAATGGTTGGACATCCCAAAGTTACCAGTAACCTGTATTGGACGACAGAAAAAATAGGATTTTAGTCTTACCTGTTAAATCCTTTTCTCTTAGTCCATACAGGTTACTGGTCTCCCACCCTGTCAAGGGACCATGCTTGGCTCTCCTGCATCAGAACGTGGGGATCCTTTCGGGTTCATGCTCACAGGAGTCTTTCTTTACCCTCTTACTACCTAGTCAATAGTTAATCTTCAAATCTTACTGGTTGGGGATTGGCTAGCTGCAAGCTAAGGAGAGGAGGTAGGCTTCACCCAGCAGTCACGTCTCAGAATTATTCCTGCCTATTAAAGGGGCTGATTGCCTACCTAAAGTTACCAGTAACCTGCATGGACTAAGAGAAAACGATTTAACAGGTAAGACTAAAAACTTGTTTTTTGCCTCTGTCTGAGCTAAAAGAACAGTTGCCATTTGGGGTGAGCAATTTTCTGATACTGTCTGTGCTGATGTGGCCAAGGAAGACTTATTGTTTCTCATGGCTAACATCAATAATGCCAGCACACATGTTTCTGAAGCACTCGTTGATGCTGTCAGATTCTAAGGCTAAGACCTCCACCCTTTCTTTTGCTGCGCTCAGCACCCTATGGCTCAAGATTTGGTCTGTGGACCAATCTTATAAAAAGTCACGAGTTTTCTTACCATTTCAGGGCAAGTCCCCTTTTTGGACTTGCTCTGAAACAGATCATCAGTGATGCTGCTGGTGGTAAGAGTACCTTGTTACCTCAGATTTCCACCAAGCGTCCATTTCTGGTGAAGATGATGTATCTTTTTAGTCCCCTCCAGCAAATGGAGCTGCAGACTCATAAGTCTGTCAAGCGAGCCTGCAGCAAAACCCAGACAAGCCTAAAAGCCCAAGCGATCAGCTGCAAAGGCTAAATCTGACAAGCACTCTTTTTCATGACTCATGGAATACTGGTCTGTTGTTACCTGTAGGAGGTCATCTCTGACTATTTCAAGACGTTTGGAATTCCTTGTGTAGTCTCAGAAGGGTACCTCATAGCTTTCAAGTCCCTTCCTCCATATTGATTCTTTTTGTCAAGGGTTCCAAATTAACCAAACAAGGCAAGGCTGTTCCAAAAGGCAGTGGACTCGCTGCTGGAAAAACAGGTTCTGTTTCCACTACCAGTCCCTGAACACTCTTCAGATTTCTTTTCCAACCTGTTT
Source organism: Rhinophrynus dorsalis (assembly GCA_037306005.1). Lineage (NCBI taxonomy): Eukaryota > Metazoa > Chordata > Amphibia > Anura > Rhinophrynidae > Rhinophrynus > Rhinophrynus dorsalis. Next base: position 296,022,822 of record CM074718.1, read on the forward strand.
GTGGTCCCGAAGAAGGATGGTGGCTGCTGCCCCATTATGGACCTGAAATGCCTCAACAAGGATGTGAATACTACATTCTTCAAGATGGAATCTTTACATTTTGTCATTGCAGCAATGTGCCCAGGGGAGTATCTAACCTCTCTTTAACTTTATGACACATGCTTACACATCCCAATTCACTCGGACAGCCAACGCTACCTGTGTTCTGCTTTCAGCTCCAATCATTACCAGTTCACGGCATTGCCTTTTTGCCTGGCATGTGCGCAACACATCTTCACAAGGATAATGGTGGCCTTCGCCCATGCTCATGACCTCTCCTTGACTCCATACCTAGACAACCTCCTTATCCAAGCCTCTTCAAAGTACTTCCAAGCTCATCATGCTCAAGAATTAGCCCGCGTCCTAGTCCACCATGGGTGGATTCTGAGTCTGCAGAAGTCCTCTTCAATTCCTTCCCAGTTTCTGCTTTTCTTTGGGGATGAGGTAAACACCCTCCAGGGGAAGGTCTTCTTTCCAGAGGAGAAGGTTTGGCTTGTGGCTCAGTGGTCCTCGGCCACGGATTTTATGAGCATGTTGGGTCAACTGGTGTCGACCCTGGATGTTATTCCTTACTCTCCGGTCCGTACAAGGGAGCTGCAGAGTGATGTTCTGAGGACATGTCCGGGACACTGGAGCATCTTCTTCAGCACACATCTCTCTCTCCAGAATACAGGGGGTATCTCCGGTGGTGGTTTCATTGGCCAAACCTAGAGAGTGGGAGGCCCTTTGTAATCCTGCAGTGGACCCTGGTCACCACGGATGCCAGCATACGGGGCTGTGCAGCTGTTATGGGCCACCTAGATGTCCATCGCAAGTAGACCCAGGATGAGAGCTTATTGTATCCACATCTTGTAACTCGACGAGCCATCATTCACTGGATACCAGTTCATTCGGGGATGCCTGTGACGGTACAGTCAGACAATGCCACAGCCTTGGTTAACATCAGTTGCCAGGGAGGAACATGTAATGCGGCAGCTTGTAACAAAGTGAAGGGTTTCCTCTGTCTGGCCATCTAGGAGATTTGGGCATTCCATCCAGAGCTGTTTTACCTGATTGTCAAACATTGGGGTTTGCCATGGCAACCAGGGAGAACAGGAAGGTTCCAAAGTTCTGCTCGCATGGGAGATCCTCTTGCCTTTGCCACGGATGCAATGTTGATACCATGGAGCTTTCATCTCTCTTATGTATTTCCTCCTATTCCTCTCATCCCCAGTGTGATCTGGAATATCAGAATGGACAGGTGTCTATCATTCTGATTGCTCCTCACTGGCCCAAGAGGCCATGGTTTGCAGACCTGGTCAGTCTCTCTGTTCTGGATCCCCTCTGCCTTTCATCTAGGTCGGATCTGTTGCTCTTGGGTCACGTGTGGCATGAGGAAGTGGACAGCATGGCGCTTGAACCTAACATTCTGAAGCTGATGGGTTTTTCTGAACTGGTCATTTCTACCATGGTACAGGCCAGGAAGTCAGTCTCTTCCAAGGCATACCATAGGATATGATCTAGCTTTCATAAATGGTGCATGGGCAAGGATGTGTCTTCGCAGGCTTTTGACCTTCCCTTGATGTTGTCTTTCCTCCAAGATGGTATGAACAAAGAACTCCATTTGTGCTCCCTTAAGGTTCAGATCTCGGCACTCCTATTGCCATTATTCCAGATGCAACTGTATAATGGGTCACTGAATCAATAATACAAAAATATTTGCTATTGCCGCAGGTCTCTAGAATATATACAAACAAACAAAAGAAGAATACAGATCCAAAATAGTTAATCAGGGTGGACTCCGTATAGGTGAATCTCCCTGAGTCCTTATTATCCCTGTGGATCCTAGTTCTCCGTGGGACTGTAATCTGGTTCTGGGTGTTTTGTTGAGGTCTCTTTTTGAGCCTCTTGCCTCCATTTCCTTTCATCAATTGATTATAAAGATGGTTTTTGTTTTGGCAGTGGTCTTGGTGCAGAGAGTCCCTGAGTTACAAGTTCTGTCTTGTAAGCCTCCCTTCCTGGTATTTCATCAGGATAAGACAGTACTTCCTACCTTTCATGAGTTTCTTACCAAAATGATCTCGGATTTTCAAATCAATTGGAAGATTCTTGTTCCTTCCTTTTGTCCTGACCCTACATCTGATAAGCAGAGAGATCTCAGCTTTTAGATGTGTTGTATTGCCTTAAATTTTATGTGCATTGTACTAAGCCGCTTTGCAATGGCCCAGAGCTGGTCAGGCTATGAAGATCTCAGAGGTGGTCAGGCTGCTTCCAAGGTCACCATTGTACCTTGCATCAAGGCTACTATAAACCTGTTCCCTTTAAGATCACAGAGAGCTTCCCCGGGTCTGTGGGTGCCTCTTGGGCCTAAAAGAACCAGGCCTCGGCTGAAAAGTTGTACAAGCCAACAACTTGGTCCTCCTTGCATACTTTCACCAAACATTACCGTGTCACTGTCTTGGCCTGCTGGCAGTTCTGCCTGTCTAGGGACCTGCTAATTTTTTTCTGCTAGTTGTTATTCAATAGTTTCTGATCCCTGTTGACTCTTGTTTTTCATGTGCACTATAAGTTCATTGTCCTTTGACACTTTTTGCTTGGGTAATTCAGATACTGGATAGTCGTAGGGAACTCCGATATCATGGGGACATGCGCAATGTCCTTTCTCCTTTACCACCTCTGGGAGCTTAGCGTTGCTGTATCCCATGGTACCTGTGTTCCATAAGAGAAAATATTATTTTAGTGTCCTTACCTGTTAAATCCTTTTCTCTTTAGTCCATATGGAACACAGGTCTCCCACCCAGAGAAAGGGACATTTTGTGGTATTGATTTCCAGGCCAGAGGTGTCCTCTTAGAGTCTTTCTCTAAGAGTCTTCCCTGCTTACTTTTCTTCACATGAATTCTGGGAATTAGTAGGTAGTGTGGGTGGGGGGAAGGTTTGAGCTGGAGGAGGAGGAAGGAGTCTTTACCCCAAAAACTTGGGGCTAGATTTAAAGGCAGCCGTTAAACCAGCCGCTAAGTGAAAAAGGCACATCGCTCGCAAATAATACAGGAGTTACAGCAGATTCAATTGCTACTTTACGAGAATAGCTATCGAGCGTAGGCACACAAAAAACACATAACACAAAAGCCGTTGTCGCTCATGTTAATGCACAACGGGTGGCCAAATCACACGATAACTGCGCTCAAAACAACATCTAACATAACGGCTGCCGTTGTCAAGCAACCATGATTGATGCCAAAACAAATTCAAACACACAGCCAATCACAAAGCCCCAATGTATCAAATAACTTCAAATACACCTATATATACCCAAAAATAACCGTCACACACTGTCTGTTATCGAGTTCTTCAGAGCCAGATATCAGGACCCAGGAGCGGAGGATAGTGATCAGAGAGAGGGATACAGGCGCGTTCATTGGAGGTAGAGGAGTTTTGCAGTTTGGAGAGAGGAGAGAGGTGCACTAAATATACACATATCACACTTTTGCACATATCACATACAAACACATACACATACATACACATAGTCCTTTTATTTTATAACACCTCACACATTTTACTTTTTATTTTGACAGTGTGAATCTGTGAGTGAAAGTGTGTGACAGAGAGTGAGTGGATCGAGTGTGTTTGTGAGGGCCTGTGGGAGTGCCTGGGTGTGACTGGGTGAGTGATGGCCAGGAGAGGAGGACAGGAGAGAGGGATGGGGAGAGTAGTGGAGGAGGAGGAAGGTCAGGAGGTGATCCCTGAGCAGAGCAGGGGTGGGAGAGGGAGATCCGCAGGGCGGAGGGGGACCCGGCCCACAAGAGCAGGCACAAAAAGATGAGGGACAGAACCTGCAGTGGGACGAGGGGTAGTTCCTGGGGACCACCACACACAGGCAGGGTCAGACCAGGCAGGGCACTCCGGCTCTGAATCCTCCCATGCCGGAGCTGATGAGGGCAGGATCAGGGATCCCAGATATACTGAGGAGGAGAACTCGGCTCTCGTGGAAGCTGTCCTGGAGAGGCAGAGTGTTCTCTACCCGACGGCAAAGGTTCCTGGCCTGGCAGCGAGGAGGAAGGCAGCCTGGAATCAGATCTGCAGCCGGGGCGAACGCGGTGGATACATGCAGGCGGGACGTGGAGTCTGTGAAGAAGAGATGGGGCGACTGCCGGAGGGTGGTCAAGAACAAGCTGTCTGACATGGCCAAGCAAGCCCGAGGCACCGGAGGTGGCCCATCTGTGCCCATCACATTCTGCAGCTGGGAGGAGATGGTGCGGCAGAACATGTCCCCGACCATGATCGAGGGGGTCGTGGGAGGAACTGACACTGGTGATGAGAGGAGCCTCCACACTACTGGTAATTGCAACACTACAGAACAACACACTACAGCAACCAACACCAGCTGCACACACAGTCACACCTCAACACATGTCCATCACTCAGCCATACAAATGCACCAACACAGCACCATGAGGGTTAAAAAAAGGACACAACACCTGGACAAATGGCGACGTCCAACTTGGGACAAACCTGTCAAAGTCCTACTTCAACCCTCCTGTCGCTGTGCTCATTACACACAATACACAAACCATCATGTTCAAAATGTCGATTGTCATAGATCATCACTGTTCACACACAGTCACCCATGTCCCCACCCCCACCCTAACCCCTTGAGTGCTAGAGGGATCATTAATGCATTGATCAACAATGCATTGGCAACCCCTCTGGGACTCAAGGGGTTAACCTGACAACAAACAAGTCAATAGGACAACGATCACATGCTACACAGGGGACATTCACTAAGCGGTGACAAACAGATGGTGGACACAAAGTAACCCTCACACACCCTCACTTCACCAGTACCAGTGTTAGTCTATGGAGAATATGCCAAAACAAGAATCAAGTTCATAGGGTCCCATTGTACAGACTCCATGGAAAACACTGGAAATGGGGAAAGGAGATCACTGGAGAAGTCACCATCATGTTCACTTCATCAGTTCAACATCACCGCTTACTGAATCAAAAAAAGGGGGCATCAGTTCACACATCAGTGTCCCACAGAATAAATGCTTGTAGGTGCAACACACAGGCCGAAAACTATTTCACAGAATTCAAGCTGGAAAAAGTAGGCATTGGTGTTGTGGCTGCAATCATTTACTCTGACTTGAAATTACATATCCCATATCTGATTCCCACATGGATCCACAGGGGTGCTGATGCCATGGATGGATGGTACACCAGCATCTCTATGCAGGATACACATGGGAAACAAATAGCAAACATTGTACCTTGGTCACCAACAGGCCATGACTGATGGATATCTAGGACTGAGTACGGTTGCCTCACACAGAAGGATGGATGGGCTCATACACAGAGAAAAAACAGGCCTCAATCAAAGATATCCCTCACTACTGGCTGGATTGTTGCCCTTAGGATTCAAATGTTACTAAATATGTTCCAACACGATGTGAACACAGAGATCACTTCACTGGATGTGATTGCCTTACTGTGCACCCATCACAAATCAACCTACATTGCTACCATACAAATACACATACATAGTATATCACACTCTACGTAGATGGGATATACGAGGTATGTTCATATCCATCATATCAATACAATGTCTTGTTGGATGGGTGCACATATATAGTCAGTAAGGCAATCACACCTAATGAAATGCTCTCTGGCATCACATCTTGGAAGGATATTACTGTATCCATATGAAGGGTACATATCCACATACATATATGACCATTTCTACTTGTGTGTCACTGTAATGGGATAGCAGTGGGTAATGTCATCATGATGTCATGTCATTGCCATGGTTAAAAGATGTGTCTCCATCTAAGTCCCATCCCTCCAACACTCATGGTTATACAGATATTGCTCTATGTGACAGGTGAAGATATCCATCATTTGACCACACGGAGGCTCTTCAGCAGAGCCAAAGTCGCAACATATCGAGATAAATACCTCTTTGGAATGGTCCACAGAGTGTGCTTGTAAACCATGCACACCCTGTACACCATTCCAATTAAGTATTGTTCTCTAAATGGGGTGATTTTGGCTCTGCTGAAAAGCCCTCGTGTGGACAAATGCCTGAAATCTCCATCTGTCACATACAGCAATATCTGAACAACCATGAGAGTAGGAGGGATAGGACTAACAAAGAACAACATCTGTTCCCACAATGTCTACAATCTGACATCAAGGTGGACTTAACCTTTGTCATCCCCCTGGAGGGATAGCCATCCCTACAAGTTGTGAAGACAAATATATGTTGTTGGATTCACCCCCCCCCCCAGTTAAACAATGGTATTCCTACTGCTGAAAGGTGTGTTGATTCAAAAGGTATCACAGCTCAGAAATGGATATGTCAGGGGCAATATCCCAATGGCCTGAAATTGTACAGTGGTGCTGTTACTACACAATCATATGGACAGCTCTGGTACATGGACCAGATATCTACATGGGAGGGTGTAGCAACAGCCCCACTGTACTATTTCTGGACACTGTGATATTGCACCTCAAAATGAAACCTTCACCCGTAATAACTCAAACAACACCTTTCAGCAGTGGGAGTACCCTTGTTTACCCAGGGGGATTAACCCATATACATATATTTTTCTTCAACACATATCAAAGTATAACTGTCTCCACAAACATATGGCTAAGGTCACTAATCACAACATCTTCTTCCTCCACACAGCTTACGGCCATCAAGCCCAGCGGGAGACAGTGGAGGAGGCAATGTCACCCCCCAGTGAGGAGGACACAGAGGAGGGGACCAGCCGGTGGTCACCTTACCCACCATCACCATCCCCTCCAACACAGGCTGCACCACCACCTACTGCACCACCCCTTCAAGCTGCACCACCACAGGCTGCACCACCCCTTCAAGCTGCACCACCACAGGCTGCACCACCCCTTCAAGCTGCACCTCCCCAGTACAGTGGCTGGATGTCACAGGAGGAGAGGTGGACATATCCATCCACCTCCACCAGCTACTACCCTCCATCAGCAGCACCACCACCAGGGAGACAATGGCTTCCAGGGATAGTGGCCACCACCCAATATGGGCCATATTCCTCACACATCAACCCACCCTCCTGGATGGCTCCACAACATGCCCCAAGGTATGATCCCAGGTGGGGTCCCAGCACATATCAGTGGCCACCATATGACCCTTGGCCACTGGACTACCCACACCTGGGCCTGATTGGTGAGCCCCAACGCCCCCTACCCAGGGACATTTTCACACCTCCACCAGCACACACATCTTTGGGCAGCTCTGGATCACTTGATGTGGTGGGCATGGAGGCGGAGTGTATGACCCTTCAAAGAAGACTACTCCGGTCAAGCAGAAGTACAGACAGCAACATCACCAGGAGCAGGAGGCAATCCAGGAGGAACATTGCCCAACTGGAGACCAGAATCCAAGCCGTGGAGTCGGAGGTGGCCAGGGGGAACACACTACTCCACCAGCTCAGGACTGGTCTCATGGACATGTTGACACAGGTCCTTGTGGAGTTAAGGGAGATCAACCGCAGAGAGAACCTGAGGATGGAGAGGGCGAACTTGCGTTCCACCGAGGGGTCTACTGCAACCACCACCCCCTCCAGTGTTACCCCTGAAGCAACACCTAGGGGGCAGAGGGTTACCAGGAGATCCACAAGGGAATCCACCTCTGGCACCCAGGCTAAGGCCCCCCACCCAAAGATGAAAAAATGAAAGGCCCAACCTGTTAAGTTTCCCCTCAATAAAGAAACCATTTTTTTTTTTATTCCAGTCTGATCTGTTGTGTCTTCAGTTATGGATTGGGTGGCAGGGTTGTCTTCAATGCATTGCCATACAATGCAGTGAACACAACCTCTGCCTGGGTGAAATGTTTGTGGGATGCTACAGCATGGGTTCACACACACACACACACACACACACACACACACACACACACACCGTTGTACAAATTCAACTGGAAATACATCCCTGGAGCCATATAACACCACTGTGTTATATGGCGATGTTGTGTGTTGAATTTGAACAACAAAACATACCCCTTAGCACAAGAAATGGTACAACATTGAACATTCATCTACATCATATGTTGTGTTTAACCCTTAGAGTGCCAGAGTGGTAGGCAACGCATTGCAAAGAAATGCGTTGGGGACCACTCTTGCACTCAGTGGGTTAATGGGATAACCAGACAAACAGCTCTGTGACTTAGCAGGGACATTACTAGCAGGACAGATAAATGGGACATGTATCCATATTGTCTTGGATTCACACACTCATTGTGCAACTGACTTACTGGGGAAGCCAGTTTTTAACCTAGGATTTCAATGTGTAATCCTGGGGTGAGCATTGGGGTCTCTACTAAGTTGAGTTGCTGTTTCCCTAAGGGTGTAACAGACTTCACCAGTGATAACACATGTCCACTTAATCTGTTTGTTCGTTGATATAGCCCATGTACTGAGATATGTCAAAGTGGAGCAAAATCTCAAAACATGGATTATACTGAGCAATACAGATACTGTGGACAGGTATTCACTGTGGAAGTATGTCCCCTGTATCACCTCTTTATCACTCCCACTACACATTGGTGCATCACTGCCACCATCATCTGTTTGCATGGATACATCACAGAGTCCACTCACTGGCAAACAAGTGGTGGACTCCTGTGATGTGGGTGATGCCTTTCCATGTATGGGGGATACTCTACCCTTGGTGTGGTTACGCATTGACAAATGTGTTCTCAAATATATCCTCCTACAGACACAGATAGAATGGTGATGGTTCATCTTTATTGTGTCTCAAAGTACATTAGAATGTACATGTGTTTTCTGTGTGTATTGCCTATATGCATTGAACACCTGTATGAGAACACTAAATGTACTTTGAAACTAAATCGTACTACTTCAGTAACACTGCTGCCCTGCTCATGTGTTGTCCACAAGGTTTGACAACTCTGTAGCTGAGCATCCGAACTGTACAGGTTATAACACTCAAGAATTAGTGTTTTCTGTGTCTATATGAGAATGTACTAGTAGAGGTTTGTGTGAACCTCAGGTCAAACTTTCCATCACCAACAACATCACCATAAACAGCAAGGGGTGATCTTCATGTAGATGTTGTCAAGACATCAATCCAGTCACATGGAAGATCTTCAGTTCAAGGATGGATCATGTTACGGATGCCTGTGGGAGAAGAGGACAGGATTTGGAGCAGTAGACCTGAACTGATCATCAAGCAACAACAATTTAGTCTTTTTAATCCCCTCAATTTTCACAGTTACAGGTGAGTACACAAACCATTGCTTGACAATGTGTTGTGTGCTCATCTGTAACCAGTTCTGTGGGGAACTAAGGACATGTGCACCAGCCCTATGGATATGTGCCCCTGACATGTATACACACATTAACAAGTGTTCTGAGAGCTCCCTGGAAGTAATGACATTGTGCTGCCACTGTGAAAGTGACAGTGGCAGCCCAATGTCATTTGTTCCATGGAACTGTTAGGACATATTTGTTGATGTGTGTATTCATGTCAGGGGCACATATGTCTGCACACTCACAGGTCAGCATGGAGTCCCTGGTAATCTGATCTACGTCTCATGACCTCTACATTGTGTGACAATACCACTGTACATCCACCCTTCTGCTGCTCTTCTCAGCTCTAGCACAGTACAGGTCCCATATTGAGTCTAATGTCCCTTTAACCCCTGATGTGCCTGAGAATTATCCAATGCATATCATTAGATAATACTCTTTCGCTACTGGGCTAGCATGGTTGTTCAGGCTATAATCATGGCATATCCAGTTAGTTGCTGTCAATCAAGCCGTGTAAGGTGATGAACATGGGTAATATGTTGTACCTTGTTTCTCCTGGGGGTGTGCGTGACATCCTTGGGGTCTGTATGTCAACGTGGAGAGTAGAATGAAGGATGGTTTTTGAGTCCACACACACAATTTGCCACATCCACTGCCAGTGCAGTGCTGTGTCACTGTTCCTGTGGGGTGAGACAGAACAAAATGTGCAGTGTGGTTAGTGTCACAGGACTGATGGGGGACTTGCATGGATTGTTTGCATGCGTGTGTTATACTCCCAGGTGAAGTGTTCCGTGATGAGCCTGTCTCTGATCTGTGCCCCTCTCATGGTCTCCTCCACATGCTCGATGTCCATGGCCACTTCCTGTATGGGGGGGTCCGGGATGTGCTCCAGCAGCCTGGTGTCCACTGCGATGTTGTGCAGTATTGCGCACACCTTAGCCGCTGCATACTGCAGTGCTCCTCCAGAGCATCTGAATTTTTACTTGAGGAGCCCAAATGTTCACTCAATGGCACTCCTCTTTCTGGCATGAGCCTGGTTGTACCTTTCCTGGGCATGTGTTTGGGGATTGGCCAGAGGGGTCAGTAGCCAGGACTTGCATCCATAGCCAGCATCACCTGTGTAATGTGAGTGACCTGGTGAGACAGGGAGCACATGTTGTGTGAATGATGTTTTGTGTGGTGGACGTAGTAGCTGTGGGTCAGGTGCATGCTGAGCAGCGTGGTGTGTACGCCTGTGTATGTGGTGTGATTTTGTATTGTGAACTCACACACTAGCCATCCCCCTGTAAAGGTTCCATTCTCAAAATCTCTGTGGACTGAGGAGTTTTGTAGAATGTATGCATCATGTGAGCTGCCAGGATATTTTGCACAAACATTCATTATCCTCATGCTGCTGTCACACCATCTGCACGTTGATGGAGTGGAAGTTCTTCCTGTTGATGAATAGCTGTGCGTCATGTGCTGGGGCCTTAATCCGGACATGGGTGCAATCTATAGCACCCATGACCCTGGGCATGCCTCCCCTTGCGTAAAAGGCCTGCTTGACGTGTATCCAGTCCATGTCGGTGGTGGGAAAATGTATATAAGTACTGGCCTTGCTTTTGAGGGCTGGCAGGACCTGGGCCAGCACTCTGGAGAATGTGGTCTGTGACATGCCAGATGCGTAACCCTCAGTGGACTGGAAGGCCCCTGCTTGCCATGAAGTGTATGGCACAGAGTAGTTTCTGCAGGCCAGTTAGGGCATGGTTGTGGATGTAGATGGGATCCACCTGCTCCTTGATGACCTCATACAAGGCAATGATGCTGTCAGGCCTCAACCTGTAGCGATCAATGACCTCGTCATCAGTCATTCCAAAGAGGGTGACCCTTGGGCGGTATACCCTGGGCCTTGGTGGTCGTCTATACATCCTCTGCCCTCCAGGTGGGGATGGACTCCTGTGTGGCTGCTGAGCCAGAGCCTCCTCACTTGCAACAGGTGAAGGCTGTTGATGAGGCGTGCTTGGAGGTTGCTGATGTTCCCTAGCTCTCTCCCTTGCACACCTTCTCCGCAGTCTTCGCAACAATATGTAACCCAACATACTGTTTGCTCTCTCTATCTGTCTCTCTCTAGCTCTCTCTCTCCCCCTCCCTGAGTGGAAAACAAGCCACAAGTGAGTGTGTTGTCCCTTTAAGTACTTGCTAGCGCGTTGTGTAGGTGTGGTGATGAGGTGAGTGCTAACCAATGGTGAGTTGTTTTTGTCCAGGTAAGTGTTTGCAGGTGTGTGTGTGTTATAAGATGTGGTGTGTTATGTGTGTGCCAGCGGGCGTGCAGTTGTGGGGTGCAGGTCGCGTGTTGATGTTGTCCAGGTGAGCTTGTATTTGCAGGTGTCTGCTTTGTGTGATAACCCCCATTGTTCCGTGCCATGTTGTGTTGTTGTTTTTTTGTGTGTCGTTGTCCCTGTGGTGTTGGTTATTGTTGTGTGTGGAGTGATTTGTGTTGTGTGTGCATGTTTTTGTGTTGTTTTGCCATTGCACGGGTTAATTTTCCCATTTACATGCCTGTGCTGTAAGCATTTTGTGCATTTTCCTATGTAACGGGTGTTTTGTTTTGCCCATTAAGTGTCTAACGTGTGAGAAAAGTGGGTCTTAACTTTTTGCCGTTAAGTGTGTCTTTTTTTCAGCCGTTACCAGTACCGCAAGCCTTTGAATAGCTGTGGGGTATGTTGTTCCATGCGTCTGAATGCACATAAGTGTATCGGCCGTAAGGATTCTGCAACTGCCGTTAGCTGTTCTTTAGACGGATCTTTCAATTTCAACGTGACTCTTAACGCACCCGTTAGTGATTTTTTTTTTTTTTTTACTAACGGCTGCCTTTAAATCGAGCCCTCGGTCTATTGAGATGTGTCCTGCCCATGGTACCTGTCTTATGGACTAAAGAGAAAAGAATTTAACAGATATAATATAAAATATTCTATGTATAATAATATGTATATCTATCTATCTATATAAAAGAATAAGCCTCATTGCATAATTTATGGTACCTCACACACACAACATAATTTATGTCTCCTCAGAAAACAAACACACATTGAACAGAATGCCTCATTACATAATTTGTCTCATTAGGAGACACAACTCCTATTGGGTGATTCAATGGGGGCATGTTTATCATACAGGTAGTTGGCCCGCCCCCTCCAGTCCGCCCACCACTATCCAACTGACAAAAAAAAAATAGCTGCCACTTGCTCTTGAAGTAGGGGATATCAATAACTTCTCCCGGTCCACACACACTCTCACTCAGGATCATGACCCCACAAACACACTGTGTCACCTCCCACAGATAATTGTAACCCTCCATACACTCTGTTTCAGTACAAGGTTGTAATGTTTCCATAAATTACAAACTCAGGGATAAACTTAATAGCAACTCTTTTATTTAACTCTTTTCATCTCTTCAGTCAACCTCACTAACTGTCTGTTTTCAACAGTCATTCCTCCACTTCCTGATTCCCGCCTTTTCTCCTTAAAGGGAGAGATATGCTTTGCTGTATGTTACAGAGGGCAAGCCTCAAACACCACTTTCTATTTGTTCCCTCAGCATATTATTACGCTGCTTCAACTGAAGAGCCACCGTGTGTTATATTGCTATGTTACCTCAGCTTAAGTAAGGAGGAGTTTCTGCTCCCATTGGGTGATTCAGTGGGGGAGTGATTTAAATCATGCAGGGAGTTGGCTTGCCCCCACTATCCAGCCCGCCCACCACTATCCAAGTAACTGAAAAAACCAAATGGCTGCCATTCGCTCCTACACCACAGACACAAACACATCAGACAAAAATCACACACACTCACACTCACAATAATTCACACGCTCACACTCTCACTAACACACACTCTCTATCACTCTCACTCACACACTCTATCACACACAGACACACTCTCAAACACACTCAATCGCACACATTCAATCACACACACTCAATCACACACACTCACACTCTCTCATTCACACTCACACACACTCGAACACTAACACACACTCAATCACACACACTCTCTCACTCACTCTCATACACCCTCTCACTCACACACACTCACAGTCACACACTCTCAATCACACACACTCACACAATCACTCACATGCAATCACTCACACGCAATCACTCATTCTCACACACACTCACACCCCGGGAGCCAGCACGATCCATCTTCCACCATAGTCTCACTCACACTCACTCACACCCGAGGAGCCAGCACGATCCACCTTCTACCATAGTATGTGCAATTACCACATGCATTTCAACTACATGAGTGAATGCCACTCACTCACACCCCAGGAGCCAGCACGATCCACCTTCCACCATAGTATGTGCAATTACCACATGCATTTCAACTATATGAATGAATACCACAGTGGAGGCATAAGTACAAACACAAACTCATTATAATGGCTTCCCCTTATGACTCACTTCTGTGTGTGTGTGTCTCTCTGTGTTCCTCACTGTGTGTGTTGCATGTCTGTATCACACTCTGCATGTCTGCATGTTGTGCATTGCATGTATGTGTGTATGACTGTGTCGCTCTTTATGCATCTCAGTGCACGCGTGTATGTATGTATGTGTATGTATGTATGTGTATGTATATATATATATATAAAAAAAAATATATATATATATATATATATTATATGTATATAATAATATGGAAGGGATTAGGAGGGAGGGAAAATGGTACTAAAAATCCTGAGCAAAGAAATAGACTAGAAACAGGGCCATTACTATCATATGGCCAGTACTGCTACAAATGGCCTAAATTGATAATATCACAAAGAATATATAAGGAGAGTACTCCTGTTCTATAAAGAATATACATTTTAATTAAAAGCAATATAAGCATACACTATGCAACAATCATAATAAAATACAAATATGCATCCTATATTAACAATAAACAATGTGATATCACTTTTGTATTTTAAAACCATGTATTATAGAGTGATTTTTTTTTTTTTTTTTAGTTGCACCTATATTTAAATACTCGGCATGTTAGAAGACCTGCACATTAAATTCATATATATTAGCGGGCAGAGCATAATGTACTGCTTCCCAATGCTGATAATACAGCTGTAGCTTAGGGATAATGCAGCTCTGAAGTCTGTCCTGTCCGGTTACACCTGTGTTGGTGTATACGGTGCACCAATAGACTGCAAGTGTGCAGACCGAGGTGTTTTATCTCTCCCATCTACCGAAGCTGGTGCGTATATCTTCTCTGTTTGTGGTCCGGTCTTTCAAGGTGAATCAAGCAGGCAGAGGTAGTGTGATGGTAAACTTGAAGTCCCTCCTGACTTTGGGTGGGCAGTCCCAAATTGCATTCTGATGCTGCCAAACTCCAGCGCTTTTCGTACCTGCCAGGTACTTCAAAAGAAATAGGTGACTATATTTGCAACAGAAGTTTACCCTACCTGTGATTATGAACTAAATCAGCACTCTATAATCTATGTTTTTAATCTAAAAGTGATATCACATTGTTTATTGTTAATATAGGATCCTATATTTGTCTGTATTTTATTATATATATGCTTATATTGCTTTTAATTAATATTTTCTTTATAGAACAGGAGCCCTCTTCTGGGAGTGAGAATCTGACTGGTCCTGCCTGTTTGATTCTTTACCAATGAGTGGCCATTGTATTCCACTCTCACATACCTCCGTTTTTCTTCTCATATTAACCTCTCCCTCAAGTCTCATCTTGTATCTAGTTCACTGATGGGAGATACTGGGTATATCATCCACTGACTCTGTGAGTGAGTATCTTTGATGTGTTAAGCCCTACTCTGCCATAGGGGTTTTGGTTTGCACCTCATTGTAAAATGGTGGTGGAGGGATTGAGCTTGTATTTAAACAGATTCTCTAATTATATAGATAACCATAATGTTATATAGTTCCAAGCAGTTGCTAGTGATTGCCATAGAATTTATAAATCTCCTTTGGCTGCATAACATGCTTATATTCCTTCTGATTTCTGTCTTCTCTTTCTTATTTGCTTCTCCTCTTCTGCCTCCTCTTCTCACTGTGACTCAGCCTCCAGATGACCGGAGCTGGGTTTACTCCCCACTCCATTATAATGCTCAGGCCTATTCAGCTTCTGACAAGGAAAGTGACACAGTAAGTCCTAGAAGTAATCCTAGTAATATACATTGTTTTACTTTGTTGCCCTAATATATATAACTAATTGGATGCTAAAGATATATACAATACACTGCAATGTAATATTTTTATTATTCAAAGGATTTAATGGAAATTCTTGTATAATATGTAAAAGAAATGTGTTAGTGTGTTTTCTGCTAAGAAAAAATAAGGTCACTACCGCTGCTATTATATTCAAAAATTATACTACCTGAGACTTGCATTTTTGGGTGCATTACAATAAAGGAATGTGTTTATTAAATATTTACATAATAGTGTACAATCTTTGTTAATTAAAGAATTTGAATCCAATGCAAAATATGTGGTCAGTATAGGGAAGACTCTTACATGTGCATTTATCTGTATGACTTTTGTTACTTCAGGAATACAAATCTAGCACTCAAAGGGTTAATTGCTACTGAAAGGCAAATTGTAATACAGTCCTTACATAGCCCTTTCGTATTATCTGAGGTGCCACTAAATAGTTTTCTTTTTATGAACTCTGTCTTCAGGGTCAGCAGTACATTTATGGTGGTGTTGTTTTACAGCAGTTCATGGACCGCTATGGTCAGTGACAACTTTCCAGTGGCTGCATGGTATATTTATGGAATGTGGAACAAACAACAATTAAGCGCTCCTATTCCAGTCCACAGTTCCTCTTTATCATAAATATAGGTTTATTAGTCTGTAAGTCTTTAGTGTCGGTTTCAGACTGTAGCTTCTCACTTGGCATTCTCAGTAACACCTTCACCGTCTGGTATACATGGAAAAAGAAGAAAAGAGATCGCAGAGGATCTGAGAGCAGCTGTACATCACAAGATATAAGTGTGCACAGAAATGTACTTACTCCAATACAACTTATAACATCTTCCAAATAAAAATAAGTATTCTGGATGTCCCACTGTAGGTATTGCCTTGGGGTCGTCTCTAATCTTTCTCTGCTGGTTATTACTATAAGAGAAATGTAGAGGTCCCTCTAAGAGCATTCCAGCATGGGAAATTAAATGGCTGCTCCTGTTAGACTGTCACTCACCGGATACTCAATATAACAAGTGCATCAAACAGAGAGTACAATCAGTATCTTATGGCCAGTTAACCATAAACCTCCATAGGATGGTGTAGCAACAGCACCACTGTACAATTACAGGCTGTTCAGATATTGCACCTCTCCCATAGTATACAATAGATTTACTGTCCGGACACAAGGTGAACTGTAGATGAACTGTCTGGACACTACATGGCAATTTAGTAGCGGATTTTCCTGCTTTTGCGTTTCCTGGGTGTAATGTATGGTACGTAATGCTCTTTTTACAGGTGTTCTCTTCTTTACAGTTAGCTTTATTCTATTATTTTCTTTTTGTTTGTTATATATATACAGTATATATATTTCAGCTTTCCCTTACTTCCAATATGGAACACAGCAACAATGTGGTTGAGCTCCCTCCTCCAGGACATTTAAAAAAGGCAGGGTCTTTGGGACAGAGACTCCCTCCCCCAGATTCACATCTCCTACATCCAAGAAGGTGTGCCCACTGGTGCTTCTCTTTTTTTTTTTCTAGGCTTTTATTAATTTTATTAGAAGATATGTGGGTACATAGTCACAGGTTCACAGGTATTTGTGTACCTTTTCCCCCTGTGAAGAATGACTTTATTATAAGTCTGTTCCTCATGGCCGAGTTTCCTAGAGATTCTACCCTATAAATATGGGAGCTTGGGGCAATATTCTGGTCGTTTTTGGCCAGGAGGTCCTTAATGCAGTAGTGCCTGTTTAGAAGCTTCTTTCCTAGTTTTCTCTATGCAGAGTTCAGAACCCTGTTGCTTCTTGTTCTTTTTCAGTTGTTTGATGTGCAGGTTTGGTGTTCATTGACACCTGAGGTTTATATGGTACCAGTTAGTCCTGTGGAATACTGGTCTTTCTCTGTCGTCCAATATGACATAGAGGTACCGTGGGGAGGTGACAGCTCCCCCAGTAGGCTGGAACAATTCTGAAAGAAGTGCAGGGGTGGAACCTCCCCCCTCCTGCATATCAGGCTACCTTTGCCCTTCCCCACCAGAAAGATTTGTTCCATCACCTGGTAAGAAGGCTATGAACAGTTCTGCTTAGTTTTAGTTATTTATTGTTTTTTCTTAGGTATGTGGTGGCTAAAGTCCCCCATTAGGTGGGTTACCATTACTGGCTTCCCCTGGAGGACCCTTGCAGCCCTGGGAGAGAATCATGCAGCCCATGTCTCTCTCTGTTCTATGGTTCTTTGGAACATTTTGGGCAGTTTTGTGGCATTTAACACCTTCCCTGCCAGTATTTGGTCAGTTGAGGGACTTTTTCTCATTTCCCTTTGGATTTGGTATTTGATCACATTTATTTGGTGTTCTATGTGTATTTTTACACTTTTTACACACATTTTATTTTAGACATTATATTTGAATTCCATTCCTTTATGGGCGCGCTTTACTGCATAGCCACAATGCTCCATTGATTGACTGTATGGAACAGACTGCTTTGGGACATATCGCTGCAACCTCTTCGCGTATCGAGTTGAGAGAGGGCACATTCTTCTTGTCTCCCCTTGTCCTATAATCTGGTTCATCTATTCAGTGTCTTGGGTGTCTCTGGGGGAATGCATTCTGCTTTTGGGGTACTTTTGGGTGAGAAGCTATGTTTCCCAGAACGCCTGTTTCGCAGGCATTTCTGTTATTGGCTCTGAATTTCTTACTCCATTTTCTTTCTCTCCTGAACGAGTATCCTACGCAGGGCTTGATTTTCTCTTCTCTTCAGGTTAACTCTTTACTTGCCAGATAAGTACCTTTTAGGCTTTCTGGAGTGATTTTATTAATCTGGTTGACAGTATTTGGGGTTCATTTTACTGTAAGACACTTTCTCATGTTAGGATTGCAGATCAAAAGGGACATGGGGCTAGGCCTAAGGCTAAGGACTCAGGGGCGTCACTGACCCACCCTTGCATACTGTTCCTCATGCCAAGCAGGGCTTCACAGAGAGTCGTCAGGTCACTTATGCCCCTCATGCTGTGGCCCCGGAGTCTCCACCACAGCCCTCCAGCCATGTACAAGAGCCAAATTGGGTCAAGGATTTAAAGTCCTCTATGGCACAGTTTCCTCTATCTCTTCAGGGGTTCTCCAGTCTTGAAACCCCCCACGTCTTTCAATTTTGTGGCCCCTAAAGCCCCTGGGATTTCTGATCTCTCAGATTCCTCTGAGGAGGATTCTTTTGAGGAGCCTGAGGGTGGTGAATGTGTAGAAGGGTCCTGTCACAATACCTTGTTTCCAGCTCCACCGCTTCAGCAACGCACGGCGTCCTTCCACGCGTCATCTGCAGGCAAGAGGCTTCAAGCATGCTGCAGGCCTCTGTTTTATGTGTGTTTGTTTCCTGTAGTCCTGACTCAGTTAGCATTATGTTGTTGTTCTGAACAGTTCATTTTCTAGTATTCCTGATTCCTGTGTATGATCCGGCTTGTCTGTCCATCCATTCTGGTGTTGACCTGTGGCTCTGTATGACTATGCTCCTTGGCATTCCGATTTGGCTCAGATATCCTTTCTGGTGCAAACCTGTGGCTCTGACTGACTACCCGCTCCGTGTGTGACCTAGGCTTGTCTGACTACCCACTTTGGTGTTGACCTGGGGCTCTATCCACTGCGCATTCAGCATACATATGCTCCAGTGGATATCCTATCTGGTGCAAACCTATGGCTCTGACTGACTACCCGCTCCGTGTATGACCTAGGCTTGTCATACACAACGAAGGCTTCTGCCTTTTCTGTGGCCACTAGATGCACCTTGTGGCTTAAAATTTGGTCTTCTGACTTATCATCTAAGAAGCCCCTAATCTCTCTTCCCTTTCAGGGCACTGAACTGAAGAACATCATTGAGGCCATTGGGGTAAAAGCATGTTGTTGCCTGCAGTTCCTAAACTCCCTAATATGGCAAGGAATCAGCCTCTATTTCATCCCAGCCAAAGCAATGCCACACTCTTGGCTTACATCAACAAACAAGGAGGCACAAGAAGCTCTTCCACGGTCACAGGAGTCACACGTCCGTGCGCCTGTGCTGTCAGTTCTTTTTGAGCCGGCCGGTGACTAGATGTCTGTGCTTCCTGCTCCTGTGACCGTCAGAAAAAGGCAAAAATCTTTTGAACCGGGTAATATTTCTGACGACTAGCACTACTAAGCAGCTAGTCGCCAGATGAAGACTGATTTAAGGTAAAGTTATTGCGGGGTGGTAATTCCCCTTTAAACACGCCAAAGACTGAATTCACAGAGAGTACCAGTCCACTGAAGTAAACAGGAGCGCTACCGGTGCTGACATGGAGGCAACACTTGCAACCGGTTTTGGACAGAGTAGAGTGTAACCAATGGCAATGTACCGGTGCTATCACGGAGGCAACACTTGCAACCGGTTTTGACAGAGTGGAGCGTAACCAATGGCAATGTACTGGTGCAATTACGGAGGCAACAATGGCAACCGGTTTAGACAGAGTGGAGCGTAACCAATGGCAATGTACCGGTGCAATTACGGAGGCAACACTGGCAACTGGTTTTGACAGAGTGGAGCGTAGCCAATGGCAATGTACCGGTGCTATCACGGAGGCAACACTTGCAACCGGTATTGACAGAGTGGAGCGTAACCAATGGCAATGTACCGGTGCTACAGAATGGAGGACTAGGCCAGAGGCGCTCCGTAGAGCCAAAATGGGACAATACAGGCAAGCCTGCGGGTGCAGAGGTGCCAAACAAGGCAAGGCACCGGAAGTCAGAATGTCGCCGAGGCGACCAGGACCAAAACTAAGATCTGCCGAGTCGGAGTCCAGGAGCAGGAACGTCAGCCAGGCCGGGTCAGGACACAGGAGCAGGAACGTCAGCCAGTCCGGGTCAGGACACAGTAGCAGGAACGTCAGCCAGGCCAGGTCGATACACAGGAACGAATACTGAAGAATAGTCAGGCAGTCCGGGTCGATACAAAGGCACAGTAACTGGAGGGTAGTCAGGCAAGCTAAGTCGGTACACTGGAAACTTCATAAGCAAACGTAGCACTGGCACAGGAACACCACGAAAGGGCAATGTGTGGGTGCAGGAGCCCAGTATATAAAGGCTATACTGGGCGGGCTTAACACAGGGCAACCAAAGAGGACCTCACATAGGATAACTGATAGAAAAAAAAATAAACAAGGAATCACTGGCACCGTGATAGTATCCCCCCTCTCAAAGACCCCCCCTCCTAGAAGAGGGACCTGGCTTCTGAGGAAATTTAGAATGAAAAATACGCAGTAATCTAAGAGCATGAAGGTCCTTTTGATCAACCCAAGAACGTTGCTTTGGACCATAGCCTTTCCAATGGACCAAGTACTGCAATTTTCCTCTAAATCTGCGTGAATCAATAATACTTTGAACTTCGTACTCCTCCTGACTCTCCACCTCTACCGGGCCGGGAACCACAGGAGTAGTAGTGTAATGGTTGCATACCAGAGGTTTCAAGAGGGATACATGGAACACATTATGAGTGCGCATAGACGCAGGGAGATCCAAGGCCTATGAGACAGGGTTAATTTTACGGATCACCCTGAACGGGCCAATAAACGGGGGGAGCCAGTTTGTTGGATGGAACTTGCAACTTGAGGTTTCTAGAGGATAGCCATACCCTGTCCCCAACCTGGAAGGAGACCGCTGGCAGCCGTTTACGATTGGCATGGAGCTGATGAAGCTGGAAAGACTGACTGAGGGCCCTCTGAACCTATGCCCAGGTGGAGCGGAGTTGCTCTATGTGCTCGTCCAGAGCTGGAATCTGTTGTGACTGGAAGGAGTCCGGGAGCAAACAAGGCTGGATCCCGCAGTTGATGAGAAACGGGGAGCTCCCGGACAATGAATTAACCGCACAGTTCCTGGTGAACTCTGCCCACAGCAACAGGTCGGCCCAGTTATCATGATGATCTGTGACAAAACAGCGCAGGAACTGCTCCAGTCCCTGATTGGCAAGCTCAGCAGCCCCATTGGTCTGGGGATGGTAGGCAGAGGAGAAGGACAGTTGAATGCCCATCTGTTCACAAAATGCTCTCCAAAATCTGGACACGAACTGGCCCCAACGGTCGGACACCAGAACTCTAGGTACCCCATGCAACCGAAACACCTCCTTAGCGAAAACAACAGCCAGTTCCTGGGCAGAGGGAAGGCCAGGGAGGGGCACGAAATGAGCCATTTTAGAAAACCTGTCGACCACCATTAGGATGAATGAATACCCTCTAGATACTGGCAACTCTCCCATGAAATCAATGGGACCAGGGACGTTCACCATTGGGCACTGGTTGGAGTAGGCCCACAGGGAGGTGTCTAGGGGTCTTGGAATGTGCACAGGTGGCACAGGCTGCGGTAAATGCAGAACAGTCAGCCCTCAGAGAGGGCCACCAGAAAACTTGTGAGAGAGACCATATTAATTGATCCCTACCAATATGCCCAGCAGCCTTAGACGAGTGGTATGTTTCAAGTAATCGAGTACGAAATGGCTCATCAACAAAACACTTGCACACTGGGGTTTCCGGGGGGGGCCGTAGCCTGGATGGCCAAAATCTCTTCCCCCAGTGGCGAAGTGATACTAGTACGTAGGGTAGCCAAAATGCGGTCAGGCTGTATAATAGGTACTGGGACCTCGTCCCTATCAGTCTCAGGCTCAAATTGTCTAGACAGGCCATCAGCCCTAACATTCTTGGAACCCGGCAAATATGATACTACGAAATTGAATCGGGATAGAAACAGAGCCCATCTAGCCTGACGAGAGGACAATCTCTTAGCCAATAGGTGACACCATTCCTTCAGGGCGAGAATGATAGCCAGCAGTTCTCTCTCACCTATTTCATAGTGACTTTGGGCACTCGACAACTTCTTAGAGAAAAACCCACATGGTCTGAGAGCGCCTCCTGCCACCGGGTGTTGAGATAGTACTGCCCCTACCCCAATCTCTGAGGCATCGACCTCTAGCGTAAATGGAAGAGATGGGTTGAGGTGGGATAGTACAGAAGCAGCAGCTGCAAAAGCGGATTTCAGTGTCTCAAAGGCATGTTCGGTTGCCTCAGACCATTGGGAAGGATTAGCGCCCTTGTGCGTGAGTTCAGACAGTGGTTTCACAATAGTGGAAAAATTCTTAATAAACTTTCTGTAATAATTAATGAACCCCAAGAAGCTCTGGATCACCTTTAACCCATTGGGCCGTGGCCATTGTAATACTTCCGCAAGTTTTTCCTGATCCATAGCGATACCCTCCTTAGCGATCACAAACTCCAAAAAGGGCACTCTGGATCTGTGAAACTCGCATTTTTCCATTTTACAAAATAGTTTTTTTTGGGCAAGAGGAGCAACACTTCGGACACATCCTTGATGTGTTGGGACAAATTAGCCGAGTGTAAAAGTATATCATCAAGGTAGACAACAACACAGCACTGTAGCATATCACAGAGGATAGCATTAATAAATTCTTGGAAAACTGCAGGTGCGATACAGAGACCAAACAGCATAACTAGATATTCATAATGCCCGGATCTAGTATTAAATGCCGTTTTCCACTCATCCCCAGCTTTTATCCTGATCAGGTTATAGGCCGCACGTAGGTCTAATTTCGTAGATATGGAGGAACCTTTTAACCTGTCAAATAGTTCGGTGATGAGTGGTATCGGATAGGCATTCTTGGGCATTAACTTATTTAGGCCACGGTAATCAATACACGGCCTTAATTCGCCATTCTTCTTTTTCACAAAAAAGAACCCAGCACCAGCAGGCGAGGTTGATTTCCTAATGATCCCTCTCTTGAGGGCATCCTCAAAAATCCATAGCTTGATTTTCATTGCATGACAGTGGGTACGTACGTCCCTTAGGGGGCACCACCCCCGGGGGCAAATCAATGGCACAATCGTACGACCTGTGCTGAGGCAGGGTGCCAGCCTCTCCCTTACTGAAAACGTAACTGAATTGTTGGTATTCAACTGGCAATGAGGGAGAGTCACACAGGATCTTAACAGGGTTAGACACACAATGCTTCATACAATACTGAGACCAAGAAGTAATCTCACAACTCTGCCAATCAAACTGGGGATTATGCAGCTGCAACCAAGGGAACCCCAGATTGACTGCATGGTGAGGGGAATGGATTGTCTGGAACTGCTGTTCCTCTCTGTGAAGAACCCCAATCGTCATAGGTAGTGGTATGGTTTCCATAGTAATCTGAGCTGGTTCTAATGGTCTGCCGTCAATGGCTTCAATGGCTAGAGGCGATTCCCTTTTAACCAGTGGAATCTTGTGTAGTTCAGCAAAGGCACTATCCATAAAGTAACCGGCCATGCCGGAATCAGTCGGGGCCAGAACCTCCACTGAGTGATCTGCCCATGAGAATACCACCTGGATCGTGGGTTTCTGTATGATAGGATCTGGGGATGGTTGAACACCACCTAGGGCCTGTCCCCCAAGGTACCCTAGGTGCGTTCATTTCCCGGACGTACGGGACAGGTTCTTAGCATATGCCCAGCTTTACTACAGTACAAGCATAACCCCTGCCTCCTGCGGTGTGCCCGTTCCTCCTTGGTTAACCTGGTAAAACCTAGTTGCATAGGTTCACAGGATTCTTGTTTAAGGTCATGAGGTTTAGGCAACAAGGGAGGGGTGGGTGGGCACAATGAACTGCTAAAACCACCACTTTTAGGCCGTAGCCTACGGTCTTTCGCCACAAGCCTCTCATGGATCCGAGTATCAATCAGAATGGCATAATCAATATATTCGTCTAAATCATTAGGCAATTCTCTACCTGCGGTCTCATCTTTGATATGGTCAGCCAGACCTTGGGCAAAGGCTGCTACCAATGCCTCATTATTCCAACCTACCTCTGCTGCTAATGTGCGGAGTTCTATGGCGTAGTCGCCCACCGTCCGATTGCCCTGTTGTATTTTCATCAGACGTTTAGCAGCAGAGGCGGTTCTACCAGGAATTTCAAATACTCTCTGAAATGTTTGCACAAATTCCCTAAAATTCCTGGTGCAAGGTTTAGCACTCTCCCATAAGGGATTGGCCCATGCCAGGGCTCTGCCGGTCAGTAAAGATATCATAAACCCAACTTTACAGCAGTCATTAGGAAAGGCATGAGGGGTTAATTCTAGAAATATCTCAAGTTGGTTAATAAACCCTCTGCATAGACTGGGTTCGCCATCATATCTGAGTGGCAACGGGGCAGAAGCGGTTAACCCTTTGACTGAGGCCACAGAAATCACGGATAGACTCTCCGGTGTCAAAGCTGGGGGGACCACCGGATTAGGGACAGGCTTGTCAAGGTGCACTGTACGCTCGAGAATAGTTTGTATAGCCAATGCCAACTGATCCAAGCGCTGCTCATGTACATCCATCCTCCAATGGATGTTCTGTGTATTACCTTCACCCTTATTGTCTGAGGTCATGCCCTTTCGTACTGTAACGGTTTGTTTGACTCACAGACACAGAGTTAGGATAAAAAACACAGTTTTATTAAATACAATAATACACAAAGAACTCTCACAGGTCTTGTAATATGCAACTTATAGTACAGACACACGGCAGGTAAGTTAGGCCCACACAGGTCCAGCACAAATATAGGAGACCAACAGTTTATGCTGACACGGGTCAGTCAGATGATAAGGTTTCCAGGTTTCAGCAATGCAGGAGTTAACATTCATCAAGATAGGAAAACAGTCCCATATGTGAAGGTATTGAGCTGATTCTTAAACACGCCAAAGACTGAATTCACAGCGAGTACCAGTCCACTGAAGTAAACAGGAGCACTACCGGTGCTGACACAGAGGCAACACTTGCAACCGGTTTTGGACAGAGTAGAGCGTAACCAATGGCAATGTACCGGTGATATCACGGAGGCAACACTTGCAACCGGTATTGACAGAGTGGTGCGTAAACAATGGCAATGTACCGGTGCTATCATGGAGGCAACAATTGCAACCGGTTTTGACAGAGTGGAGCGTAGCCAATGGCAATGTACCGGTGCTATCACAGAGGCAACACTTGCAACCAGTTTTGACAGAGGGGAGCATTGCCAATGGCAACGTACCGGTGCTGTCACGGAGGCACCACTAGCAACCAGTTTACAGAATTGAGGACTAGGCCAGAGGCGCTCTGTAGAGCCAAAATGGGACAATACAGGGAAGCCTGAGGGTGCAGAGGTGCCAAACAAGGCAAGGCACCGGAAGTCAGAATGTCGCTGAGGCGACCAGGACCAAAACTGAGATCTGCCGAGTCGGAGTCCAGGAGCAGGAACGTCAGCCAGGCCGGATCCGGACACAGAAGCAGGAACGTCAGCCAGGCCGGGTCGGTACACGGTAGCAGGAACGTCAGCCAGGCCGGGTCGATACACAGGAACAAATACTGAAGAATAGTCAGGCAGTCCGGGTCGATACACAGGCGCAGGAACTGGAGAGTGGTCAGGAAAGGCAAATCGGTACACTGGAAACTTCATAAGCAAACGTAGCACTGGCACAGGAACACCACGAAAGGGCAATGTGTGGGTGCAGGAGCCCAGTATATAAAGGCTATACTGGGCAGGCTTAACACAGGGCAACCAATGAGGACCTCACATAGGATAACTGACAGAAAAAAATAAACAAGGAATCACGGGCACCGTGATAGTTCCTGATTGCAATACCGTATTCAAGGACTACAGGGGCGTGTGTGTCTGTCTCTGGTTGAGGCTCTCTCGTTTATGCAGACTTCTATTCCTGATAGAGTTGCTGACCTCTAGTGGGACCTCTACTGCTTCTCTGTGTTATTGATTGATATTTCTTTTTATTGTGATTACTCTTATTGTATTCATTTAATAAAATGTTACCTTTTACTATACCGTTCTGACTCCTGAGTTGTTCTTGGGAAACCATGACACCTATAAGGCTCCCACTACCCAGTGGGACCTTAATCTGGTCTTGGGTGTCTTGCAGTGGCCTCTCTTTGAATCTTTGGATACCATTCCCCTACGTCTTCTGCCATAGAAGATGACATTTCTTTCGGTCGTGATCTTTGTCTGCTGAATTGCTGAGTTGCAGGATTTGTCATGCAAACTGCCTTTCTGGGTGTTTCACAAGGATAAGGCTGTTCTCCGTACCTCCCAGGAATTTCTTCCTAAGGCGGTCTCTGACTTCCACGTCAGTCAGGAGATTGTGCCTTCTTTTTGTCCTGACCCTGAATCTGACAAGGAGAGTGATTTCCACTTGTTGGATGTGGTACTCTGTCTTAAATTCTGTGTGCACTGTATTGAGTCCGTCCATAAGATGGATGCTTTATTTGTCACAGGCACTTCATGTACATACTCCTAATGCGGATTTTCCAATCCAGAATAGATGGTGGCTCTGAGGATCTTCATCTGGCAAGCACACAAGACCAAGCCGCAGTGACCAAATGATCCAAGAAGCCAATACACCTTTAAGGACAGGGAATGAGTGTAGTAACATTTTCTCAAAAGTAGTGAGAGGCCTAGGGCTAAAGGAGCATAAAGAGGGGGAGTGAATCAAATTTCTAACATGACTGTAGCACCAGAATTCACTAGGTGGAAGACCAGTCTTGTCGCAGACAGCCACGAAAGAGGGTAGTACCCCTTCTGGAATTAGGTGGTCCAGATCCACTAAACTAGCCCAGGAGGCAAATGCACTGCAAGCAAGACCCGGGCAGGAAGTAAGGGTTCCCTAAAATGGAATACAGATGAGATGGAAATGGGGCAAGAGCATAGCGGTCATTGCGCCTGGACCAGGTCTCAAGTAGATGACGCAGTGAGGTAGGAGATCCCCAGGGATATGTCCAGGTGGACGCAAAAAGGAGTTGGCGGGGATCATACCGACCCAGTAATGGCTGCAGTTGAGAGGGCCAATCAAGACCTGGCGGAGTCTAAGCATACTTATGTCAATAATGATATTGCATTTGCAACATAATAGGAGGAAAAGTCCGGAACCCCCATACCCCCCTCCAAGATTGGGTGGGCCAAAATCTGGAGGAGCAGCCTGGATGGCCTAAACCACCAGATAAATTACATAATCAACTTCTGGAGGGCCAGTAAAGTTTTGGAAGGGACGTGGAGAGGGAAGGTACATAGGAGATAGAGTACCTTAGGTAGTAGCACCATTTTAACTAGGCTCACCCTGCCCCATCACAAAACAAAAAGGAAATTCCACAACAAAAGGTCTCTTGTATGGGGGATCAGGTCAACTCCCAAGTACCGTATGGTGTCCTTCCAAGCGAAAGGGAAGAGGGCCTGTAGGGAGGATTTAGTGGTATCAGAGACAGTCAGGTTCAAAATTTCAGATTCTGAGCAGTTAACTTTTAAATAAGAAACAGAACCATAGTCAGACAACAGAGAAACCTGGGTGGTCAGTTTGACGTCTGGGGAAGCGTCACACCCATTATAGCATCTGTTTTGCAGATCATGGCCAAGAAAGGTTCAAGGGTAAGAATAAATATCAAAGGAGACAGGGGACAGCCTTGCCTTGTTCCATTAGAAAAGGGGCAAAAGTGCACAAAGTTGGCACTCACTTCAGCTGACGGAGAAGTGTAGAGGGACAAGATAGCAGAGAGTGATCCCGGTCCCAACCCCACCCACTCCAGGACCGTTACCAATGAACCCTTTCAAATGCCTTTTCTCTGTCATCCAATATAGCTTACAGTTACCATGGGGGAGGCAACAGCTCCTCCTAGTAGGTTGGAACAATTATTCAGTGCAATTGCAGGAGCGGAGCCTCCCTCTCCTCCTAGCAGTCTACCCAGTCTACCCAGCTACTCCCCTCCAGTTAAGATTTGTTCCACTTTCTGGTAGGAAAGTTGTAAACAGTTCTGCTTAGTTTTAGTTCTTTTATTATTTTTATTTAGATACTGATTGAAGAGCCTGTGTACACGGGCCACAGTGCCAGCTGGTCCACTATGTGGTATTTAAGCCCTTCCCTGCCAGTATTGGTCAGTTGGGGGTTTTATATACATGTCTTATTTAATTTGTTTATTGTATATGGTGTTTTTATGTGTGCTTACTCTTTCCAAACATTTTTTTGTTCTTTGTGTAAAAATTTAAATTCCGCATCTTTAAGGGTGCGCTTTACTGCATAGCAACGATGCGCCATTGATCTCTATTGGACAGCGTTTCTGGGACATATCTCCGCAACCGCTCTGAGTTGTGAGATGGCTCATTCTACTTGTCTCTACTGCCCTAACTATCTGGTCGACATTATCAGTGTCTTAGGGGTTCTGGGGGGGGATTTGGTCCTGTTTTTGGTACTCTGTATACATTTCCCATAAACACCCATTTCGTGGGCTGTATTTGATTGATTCCGTGTGCAGATGTCATTTTGTCGTTCTCTCTTCACGAGTATCATATGCAGGGCTTGGTCTCCTCAGCTCTCCACCTCAGGTTAACCCTTCGCTCACCAGATAAATATATTTTGGACTTTCTGGGGTGAAATCTTTAATCTGGGTAACAGTATTTGGGTCTTCCATTGCTGTGTTGACACTTTTCTCCTGTTAGGATGACAGATCCACTTGGACATGGGTCTAGGCCTAAGGCTAATGACTCAGGGGTGTCTTAGACCCCCCTCATGTACTCTTCCTCATTCAGTTCAGGGCTTCCTATGGGGTATTCTCGGCATGTATGCCCCTCATTTGATGCGGCCCCGCGCCTCTGCCAGGGCCTTCTAACCATGATCAAGAGTCACATTGGGTCAAAGAATTAAACTCCTCTATGGCACAGTTTCCTCTCTTTATTCAGGGGGTTCTTCAGCCATGGGGACCCCCTACCTCCTTCAGGTTTGTAGCCCCAAAGGCTTCTGGCATTCCTGATTTATCTGATTCTTTCCTTGAGGAATCAGATGGGGACTCTGAGGATGGTGTGTGTTCTGAAGGGGCTTCTTCACATTTTTATGTTGAATACTTTGAAGCTGACCCTGAACCCTCTGCTGATGGTCTCATTAAGGTGGTATTACCTCTACTCATGTAGAGCAACAGGCTACTTCTGATGTCTTTCAAAAGCCTAAGAATTCAAGCACTGTTTTTCCGCCTAATCCCACTCTGGATCAGATTATTCTGGATTAGTGTAAGACTCCTGATAAGTGTATTTCTCTGTCAAAAAGGTACTCAAAACTATATCCCTTTTCTTAAGCTGCCTTGACTCAGTGGGCTACTCCTCCTCAGGTCGATTCCCCATCCCTAGGCTTTCTAAGTCCACAGTCTTAGCTGTGGTGGATGCTTGTTCTCTAAAAGACGTGACTGACCAAAAACTTGACGCTGTTCTGACAGCTAACTTCAAGGCCATAGGTGCGTCCATGCAGCCCATCTTGGCTTCTGCATGGGTCAATAGGGCTGTTTCAGTTTAGACTGAACAACTGACTACTGTTGTACACAAAGGTGCCCCTGGAGCTGACCTGGTGTGACTTTTGGCCAACATTTCTGAAGCTCAGCATTATGTTACTGATGCTCTTTTGGATGCTCTTTGACTTGAAGGAAAAGCATCTGCCTTTTCTGTGATCGCTAGGCGAATGTTGTGCTGAAAATGTGGTCTGCTGACTTGATCTCTAAGAAATCGCTGATTTCTCTTCCTTTTCAGGATTTTTCTCTTTTTGGTCCTGAATTGAAGACACTCATCAGTGAGGCCACTGGGGTAACAGTACGTTACTGCCTCAAGCTCCTAAATGTACTCCTCGGGCGAAAATACATTGTCTTTTTTGTCCCAAACAAGGTGAAACAAGGCCTCAGGTCCTGCGTTCCTATCACAGTGCCTGTGATCCTCCTGTCACTCTTGTTTGTGGTGCGCTCTGATTCGCAGAGTTGGTTTGGCCCGCCCCTGGTGACCTTTTTATGCCTGGTCATGACACCTGTCAGATGCCCTTTCGTGGTGTTTCTGAGCCAGTTTTGCTGTTGCTGTGTTCCTGTGTTCCGTGTTCCTGTGTACCAATTTGGCCTGTCCTGACTACGCTCCAGTGTTCCTGATCATGATTGACCAGGCTTGTCCGCGAACCACCTCCGTTTCCTGACACGGCTTGGCTGATGTTCCTGCTCGTGTTTGACCCGGCTTGTCTGAGAACCTACTACGTGCTACGACCCGGCCTGGCTGACTTCCTGCTCCGTGATCAACTACCGGCGACCTGCATGTTCCTGTTGTCGCCACCGCGACATTCTTACTGCTGCTGTTGCTGTTTGCCCAGCTGCCGTGTGACCACTCCACCCTTGTGTTGCCTCAGTCCAGTGCAGAGTTACGTGCTGATTTGCAGAGCTGTGCTTCCTTCAATGAGCCTCAGTACGTTTGCAGAGCTACTGCACCATACTGAGCCTTCTGTTGTTAAACGTGCATTTTAACCCTTGCAGTGCTGCCTCGCTCCTGCAGAGCCTTCATTCCCCGGTATAGAGCCTTAACCCGTTGTGCTACGTCTGCTGAGTCGGCCGCTTGTGTGGACGGCGACTCATACGATACTACTGCAGAGTAGTCACGTTAAGTTGGTCCAGTAGGACGCCATTGGCTCTTGGTCTTACGCTGGTTTACCGGTGGACTCCGTTGTGGCTTTTGGCTCAGTATAGCAGCAAAGGGCAGGCTCAAAGCTCTGGCAGGTTCCTGTTGGTATACGCCCGTGGGGGCTATTGGCTCAACTACCGCTTGCTGTTGGTCTCCGGTTATACACCCGTGGGGGCTCTTTGCCAGCTCTTGCATTTCAGGCTAGGTTGAGATTACGCCCGTGGGGGGCTACAGACTCTCGCACTTGCAGAATCAGTTGTCTCATTGGGTACGCCCACGGGGGCTATTTGGGTCACTGTTCTGCTGAATCTACCACTGGTCACAGATTGCCTACAGCATTATTACCTTAAGAACTCTGTGTTGTCTACATCTACACAGCACCTCCTATCACCACCTTGGGCGTGCCAAACCCCACAGCTGAGATGGACTGATTTTTGCATTTAACCCATTTGTGTGTATATTGCCATTATCTGTTCTGAGACAGTGTGTGCTACCCTAATTCTGTGTATTGGGCCTTTTGGGTTATATCTGTCTATACAGTGTTATTATTCCTGTTGCCTGCAGAGGGCGATCGTTTGCATTATTTAATAAAACCTTGTTTGATTTTACCAACTGGTCTGAGTGTCCTAAAAACCTTTACAGTTCCATCTCCAAGCCCAACCAGCAGTAGAGGTCGAAACATACCTCCACCAAACCCAAACCCACCAAACTTTCTTCAGCATGACTCACCGAACCCTGGTCCCTGAACAGTGTGTGGGGGGTCACCTGCATCACTTTTTGAGTGTTTAGACAGGCTCTGTTGTGGATCAGTGGGTATTGCAGGCGCTTTCAGAAGGTTACAGGATTCCCTTCAAATCCCAGCCCCCCTTCAGGTTCTTCTCTTCTCGCTCCCCTCAGGGACAGGAAAAGCTCAGGCTTTTCAATGGGGCGGTCCTTTCTCTCTTACACAACGAAGTTCTGGCACTGGTCCCCCAACAGGATAGAGGTTTCGGCTTTTATTCCAACATCTTTGTCGTTCCCAAGTAGGATGTTTGCTGTTCCCCGATCCTGGACCTCAAGGCCCTCAACAAGTTTGTGGTCAAGACCCACTACAAGATGGAGTCCTTGCGCTCAATCATTGCAGCGATGCGTCTGGGGGAATTTCTGGCATCCTTGGAACTTCAGGATGCCTATCTGCAAATCGCTGTGCATCAGAAAAGTCAATAGTACCTCAGGTTTTCCTGCAAACCTCTTCAAGGCACCCTCCAGGGACCTCCTGGACCTCCAAGTCCAAGACAGCGCACAGATCCTCTTCCAACACAGTTGGATTCTGAATATGGATAAGTCAGCACCTGTGCCCACACAGGACCTGGTGTTCCTAGGTCTCTGCTTTGATACTCAGCAGAGTATGGACTACCTGACGGAGGACTCAGTTCAACAGCTCACCTCCTAGGTGTCATCAGTCCTGCATTGGACGTCAGCTCCAGCGAGGAAGTTCTCCTCCCTGGTGGGGAAGATGATCTCCACCATGGAAGCAGTCCCCTTTGTCATGGCTCATGCAAGAGAACTTCAGAGGTTTGTGATCCATGTTTGTAGAGGGAACACTGATCTCCTAGATCAGCCTGTTTCCCTTTCTTTGGAGGTAGCTCAGAGCCTTCACTGGTGGTTGGATGTCTCCAGTCTGGCGAAAGGGAGGCTGTTTGTGATCCCTTACTAGACCACAGTGACGATGGATGCCAGCCTGCACGGTTGGGGAGCAGTCTTGGGTCACCGAAGTGTTCAGGGCCAATGGTCAGAGGAGGAGACTCTTCTTCCCATCAACATCCTAGAGCTCAAGGCGATTTCCCATGATATTACTTATTGGACCTCCCATCTGATGGGGTGTCCAGTCCGACAACACCACGGCCATGGCTTACTTCAACAAGCAAGGAGGCACCAGAAGTCCCACTGCATGGTTAGAATTGAAGGTATTTTAACCTGGGCAGAAAATCATGTACTTGCCATCTCAGCGGTGCACAACGTCCTTGCAGACTTCCTCAGTCCACACACAGTAGACCCGGGAGAGTGGGAGCTTCATCCAGAAGTGTTCGATCTCCTGGTCTTCCAAAGACAGACCTGATGGCTACCAGGGACAGCCGGAAGGTTCAGATGTTTTGCTCATGCTGGAGGGATCCCCTAACGGTGGATGATCTGACAATTCCATGGGGTTTTCATCTGGCATACATCTTTCCTCCTCTTTCTCTCCTACCCAGGGTACTGCGAAACATTCGGATGGATGGAACTCCCACCATCCTGATTGCTCCATATTGGACCAGGCAGCCTTGGTTTCCTGAACTACTAGCTCTATCTGTCCAGGCACTATTTCCACTGTCACGCAGGTTGGATCTCCTTCGCCTTCCTGTGGAAGGAGGATGTGGCCCATCTGGCTGTTGAGGCCTTCATTTTAACAAAGAAGGGCTACTCTCCAGAGGTGGTAGCCACTATGATTAAGGCTTGGAAACCAGTTTCTTCTAAGGCATATCATAGGGTTTGGCCTATTTTCCATGCTTGGTGTGTAGGCAGGGATCTGTCCTCACAGGACTTTGATCTTCCAGCTATCCTGTCATTTTACACAATGGTGTGAACAAGGGCCTTAGCCTTAGTTCCTTGAAGGTGCAAACCTCAGCCCTCTCTGTTTTTTTTCCAGAGATGCATTGCTACGTTACCGGATGTCAAGGTCTTCTTTCAAGGTGTCTCTCATGCTTTCCCTGCTTATAAGGCCCCAACTCCTCAGTGGGACCTTAACCTTGTTTTGGGAGTTTTGCAGCAGCCTCCTTTTGAGTCCTTGGCTACCATTTCCCTGCATCTTTTGATGTGGAAGATGGCTTTTCTTTTTGCTGTAGTCTCTGTCCGCAGAGTGGCTAAGTTGCAGGCCCTGTCCTGCAAACTGCCTTTCCTGGTGTTTCACAAGGATAAGGCTGTTCTCCGTACCTCCCAGGAAATTCTTCCTAAGGTGGTCTCTGAGTTCCACATCAATCAGGAGATTGTTGTGCCTTCCTTTTGTCCTGACCCTAAATCTGACAAGGAGAGGGATTTCCACTTGTTGGATGTGGTACACTGCCTTAAATTCTGTGTGCACCGTACTGAGTTCATCCGTAAGACAGATGCTTGTCATCCTTGAGGGTCACAGAGCTGATCTGACTGCGTCCAAGGTGACTATTGCATCCTGGATTAAGTCTACCATCCGCAAGGCTTATGAGCTCAGAGGTGCACTGCCTTAAGTTCTGTGTGCACCACACTGAGTCTGTCCACCAGCCTGATGCACTTTTTGTCATCCCTGAGGGTCCCAGGCTGGTAAGGCATCATCCAAGGTAACTATTGCATCTTGGATCCAGTCTACCATTCACAAGGATTATGAACTAAGGAAGAAACCTGTTCCCTTTTGCATCACAGCACATGTGTTGGGGCCTCCTGGGCCTACAAGAATCAGGCCTATGCTGATCAGTTGTGCAAGGCGGCCACTTGGTCCTCTGTGTGCACATTTGCCAAGCACTACCATGTTGATGTTCTGGCTTTCGCAGGAAAGTCCTGGAGGCCTCTGCTTTATAGTTCTTTATCTTTTGAGCCCTGTTGGCTCTTGCTCAGTGTGTTGCACTACAGTTATTCAGTGTCCATGGACACTGTTAGTTTGGGCTGTTCCATGTCTGGATAGTCCATGGGAGCTCTGGTATCATGAGGATCGGGGCTTGTATCACGGTGCCTGTGATTGCTGCCTTCTGTCAGTTATCTGTGAAGGCTCTCCATTGGCTGCCTGTCTTGAATCCGCCCAGTATTGCCTATATAGACTGGGTTCTGGCACACTTTGGTTGCCCTTTCGTGGTGTCTCTATGTCTATAGCCACCTGCATCCTTTTCCTGAGTTCCCTGGGCCTTTGCTGCATACACCCCCTTCCAGATTCCGTTTGCTTACCTGCCTGACAGCCTCCTCTGCTGAAGTGGTTCCTGCCTCCGTTCCTGATCCGGTTTGGGCTGACGTTCCTGCTTCCATTCTTTATCCGGTCGTCTGCCGTTACTGTTCCAGCTCCCTGTCCCGGCCTGGCTGTCCCTGCTTCTAGATCGTGTGCAGAGTTCTCTGTCCTCATGTCGCCTGGGCGACATTTTCATCCATGAGTGTCTATGTGTACTCCAGTACGCGGGTACTGGTTCGCTCTATCTATCACCGGTTGCTTGCGGCTTCCCATACTTCACCGGTAGTGCTATTGTGTACTCCAGTACGCGGGTACTGGTTCGCTCCATCTATCACCGGTTGCTTGTGGCTTCCCATACTACACCGGTAGGGCTATTGTGTACTCCAGTATGCGGGTACTGGTTCGCTCCATCTATCACCGGTTGCTTGCCGCTTCCCATATAGCACCAGTAGTGTCAATGTGTACTCCAGTACGCGGGTACTGGTTCGCTCCATATATCACCGGTTGCTTGCTGCTTCCCATTCAGCACAGGTAGTGTCATTGTGTACTCCAGTACGTGGGTACTGGTTCGCTCCTTATATCACCGGTTGCTTGCTGCGTCCCATACAGCACCGGTAGTGTTTATTTGTACTCCAATACGCAGGTACTGGTTCGCTCCATATATCACTGATCGCTTGCTGCTTCTCATACAGCACCGGTAGTGTCTATGTGTACTCCAGTACGCGGGTACTGGTTCGCTCCATATATCACCGGTTGCTTCTCGCTTCCCATACAGCACCTGTAGTGTCACTGTGTACTCCAGTACGCGGGTACTGGTTCACTCCATATATCACCGGTTGCTTGCCACTTCCCATACAGCACTGGTAGTCTCATTGTGTTGTCCAGTACTGGTTTGCTCCTAATTCACCGGCTGCTCGCTGACACCTATATATCACCGGTAGGCCTCTGTGTAGTCCAGTATGTGCGACTGGTTTGCTCCACCACTTCTCAGTCAGTGAGGCCATTTATGCTCTTGTACCAGTACTTGTCGCCTCTGGGCCCAAGGCTGCCTTGCCCGGTATATTGGCAGGGCCGGTAGAGCCTTCTCTCTCATTGTACCAGTCTCCTGGCTGCCTTGCCCAGTATATTGGCAGGGCCGGTAGAGCCTTCTCTCTCGTTGTACCAGTCTCCTGGCTGCCTTGACCGGTATATTGGCATGGCCGGTAGAGCCTTCTCTCTTGTTGTACCAGTCTCCTGGCTGCCTTGCCCGGTATATTGGCAAGGCCGATAGAGCCTTCTCTCTTGTTGTACTATTCTCCAGGCTGCCTTGCCCGGTATATTGGTAAGGCCAGTAGAGCCTATTTCCATATTGTGCCTATTCTAAGGCTGCCTTACCCGGTATTGGCAAGGCCGGTAGAGCTTCTATTATTATTCACCGTACCACTGTTCACCATTGCATTGTACCAATTACATGTTGAGACATGTGTATGTCAAACCCGTGAAGGTTTTCTTTAAACTTTCAATAAAGTTGTGTTTTTATCTTAACTTGTGTCCGAGAGTCAAAACAAACCATGACAGTATGAAAGGGCCATGACCTCAGATAGTAAGAGTGAGGGTAATGCACAGAACATCCATTGGAGGATGGATGTACATGAGCAGCGCCTGGATCAGCTAGCATTGGCTATCCAAACCATTCTTGAACGTACAGTTCTCACGGACAAGTCCGCCTCGAGTCCGGTGGTCTCCTCAGGTTTGACACTGGAGAGCGATACTATGCCCCCAGTGGCTGCAATCAAAGGGTTAACCACTTCCGCTCCATTGCCACACAGATATGATGGCGAACCCAGCCTGTGCAGAGGGTTTATCAACCAACTTGAGATATTTTTGGAATTAACCTCGCATGCCTTTCTGTCACAGCTTACCTTGACTCCAGCATGATATCAGTCATGAGGCTTCAAGCAGGCTGCAGGCCTCTTTTTTATCTGTTTGCTTGCTGTAGTCTCCTTCTACCTACTTCCTCCCTCTGAGCTGCTCCTCCTACTTCCTGTGGAGGGGTTTATAAGGCAGACTGAGGCCTGACTCAGATGCCCTTGCGTTGTTGTTCTTAGGTGAAGTACTTGGGCTCTGTGTATGACCTGGCTATCTACGAAAATCCACTCTGTGTATGACATGGCTATCTATGAGAACCCGCACTGTGTATGACCCAGCTAAGTAAGAGAACCCTTTCTGTGTATGACCCAGATAAGTACGAGAACCCTCTCTGTGTATGACCCAGCTAAGTACGAGAACCCTCTCTGTGTATGACCCAGTGATCACGAGTATCCCTTACTGTGATCAATTTGTGCTGTTGGCTTAAGACAGACCACTGCTGTGGACAAGGTCTGGTGTGTGACTGCGGGCAGAGTCGCAGGGTCTGGTGTGTGACTGCAGGCGGGAGTCACAGGGTCTCGTGTGGTGGCTGCAGGTGTGAGCCACAGGGTCTTTATATGTGGAATATGAAGTTTAATGTGGGGAAGTGTAAAGTCATGCATTTGGGAGGAAACAATCCCAAGGCTACTTATAAACTTAATGGAATAATTTTAGGTGACTCGTTGCTAGAAAAAGACCTGGGTATCCTTGTCAACTACAAACTTGGAAACAGTGACCAGTGTCAAACAGCAGTAGCAAAGGCAAACAAAGTCCTGTCTTGCATAAAAAGAGGTATTGAAGCAAGAGTGGATAACATTATTTTGCCATTATACAAATCATTGGTAAGACCTCACCTTGAGTATGCAGTGCAATTTTGGGCACCGGTTCTGAAAAAGGATATACTAGAACTAGAGAGGGTACAGCGGAGAGCAACAAAATTAATTAAGGGAATGGAGGACTTGACATATGAGGAACGACTAAACAAACTTGGTTTATTTACTCTAGAGAAAAGACGACTAAGAGGAGACCTTATCACATTGTACAAGTATATGAGAGGTCAATACAAGGATCTCTGCGGTGAGCTATTTATTCCAAGGCCTGCTCAGGTGACCAGGGGACACCTCTTGAGATTAGAGGAAAGGAGGTTTAAACTTCAGCAGAGGAAGGGTTTTTTTACGGTAAGGTCTGTCAAATTGTGGAATTCATTGCCCAGGGAGGTAGTTATGGCAGATACAATGGACACATTTAAGAGAAGATTAGATACATTTCTTTCAAAAGGGAACATACAGAGTTATACTGTTTATCAGTAGGCAGATCAGGAAGGTCTGATAAAGACTAATTTAATTGGTAGCAGGAAAGCTATAAAATTCTTAGTTACTGAGGTATGAAGCGAAGGTTGAACTTGATGGACTTGTGTCTTTTTTCAACCTAATTTAATTTACTATGTTACTATGTGACTGCAGGAGTGAGTCACAGGTGTCCGATATAGTGACTGCAGGCAGAGTCACAGGGTCTCTTAGCGGTGACTGCAGGCGTGGGTCACCGGGTTGCTGCAAAGGTGTGGAGTTGCTGGTTTGACTGATTGCAGGCGTGGGTCAGTTCTCCAGTCCAGCCGTCCTTGTGTTCCTGTTCATCGGATCAAGATTGCTGAGCCAGTGTTCACAGTGGTCGCCTGTTCCAGTGTTCCAGTCGACTGATCAAGAGTTGGTGTACCTGTATCCTGCTGAGACTGACAGGGGCTTCGGCCCTGTCTCTCACATTGTGGTCTAGCGAGAGGCCTACTATTTCTGGTAGTAGTGTCGCCAGCTAGTAACCCTTTGCTTGTTGTACAACTTATTTATCGCTGTGATTTATTCTAAATAAATATTTTGCATTATATTACCTTACTGAGTTCTGAGCATTCCTGGGTGCCCATGACAGTACGCAAGGGCCATGAGTACAGACGGTGATGGTAATGTAGTTTTCCAAAGCATCCTGGGTAGGATGGAGACACTGGGTCAAAGACTAGACCAGTTGTCTTTAGCCATACAGACAGTTTTGCAGCGTACTGCAAACCTTGAACAAATTTGTACACAACTGGTGGCCCCTCCCGATCCCTCCCGGGCACCAGTCTAGCCCGCCTTGGTTGATGCAGGCACGGTCAAGAGGCTAACGGGTTCCGCTCAGCTCCCACAGCGGTATGGTGGTGATCCAGATGGTTGCCGTGGTTTCCTAAATCAATTGGGAATATATCTCGAGTTGGTACCACATGCGTTTCCAAATGAACGCAGCATGGTGGGCTTCCTGATCTCTCTTCTCACTGGTCGGGCATTGGCATGGGCCAACCCTTTATGTGAGACTAATAAACCTATTGTGCATAATTTTGCGGAGTTCGTGAACTCCTTTAAGCATGTCTTTGATAGGCCGCGTGGTCTTGGCTTCTAAACACCTGATGACCCTCCGACAGGGTGCATGCGCGGTAGCGGATTACGCTGTTGAATTCCATACTCGGGCAGCTGAGGTTGATTGGAATAACGAAGCGCTGATGGTCGTGTTTTTCCAAGGGCTCTGTGATACGATGAAAGATGGCACGTGATCTTCCTAATGAGTTGGACCGGTTAATTGAGTTCTGTATTCTGATGGATACCAGAATAAGGGAGAGACCCTCGTTTAAAGAGTATCTGCGGAGGTTCTCTGGCAAGGGGTCTTCTCGTTATGCTAACCCTCCCTATCCTCCCTCGCCTCCCAGGCCTCCTAGATTTGTTGTGGATGATGCCGAGCCCATGCAGGTTGATGCTGTGGTCAGAGGGAGGCCAGCAGTTGTGGAGCAGGGACTCAGATAGCTTGATGAGGTCCCTCCACACGTTTCTGACCCACCCTATCCTCCCTCGCTTCCCTTACCTCCTGATCTTAACTCTGAGAGTGGTGAACCTAGAATGGTGGGGACCACTCGTTTGTCTAGGGAGGAGAGAGCCTTTAGGAGGAGGGCGGGACTCTGTCTCTATTGTGGTAAATCGTGTCATCTGCTGCGATCCTGTCCAGTCCGTCCTGAGCATCGCTCAAACTTTAGAACTGGAAGGGGACAAGTGATTGGTGGTATTTCACTGTCCCAAGTAGATTTTTCAGATAAACGGACTTAACAGGTATGACTAAAATCCTCTTTTCTGCGTCCAAGGCAAGAAGAAGAGTCGGGACAGAAGACACACCAGCCTCCTGAATTAAAGCCATCACCTTGATGGTGTTAACTCATGTCTCGCACCTCGACATGAAGCCGGCCTGGTCCACACCCACCAGGGCAGGCAGGTGCCTCTGAAGCCGAGTGGCAAAGATTTTAGCAAAAAGCTTAAGGTCATTACTCAGAAGGGAAATAGGTCTGTAGCTGCTGCATAAGGCTGGGTCTTTACCCTTCTATGACAGAACAGTAATATGTGCAGAAAGCGATTGGGAGGCAATGCCTGTCTCTGCATGATAGCATTAAAGGTTGATTCAAGATGAGGAAGCTGCTTTTGAAACTTCCTATAATATACCAGGGGAGCCCATCAGGGCCTGGACTCTTACCAACCGGGGATCTCTTTAGTGCTGCAATGATCTCCTCCTGGGTAACTGGGGAGTCGAGGTCTGCAACCGCTGCAGGCAACAGATGTGGGATATCTGCTTTCTGCAGGAAAGATTGGATAGCACGACTCGACACTACATCCTCCGACAGCTCCCGAGTCAGCTAGGTTGTACAGACCTTCATGGAATTCTCGGAAAGCATCTGCAGTGTCATCATAGGTAAAAGCCATTGCACCCATGGGTCTCTTAACACAAATGTGGGAGGATGCTCGATCCCTGCAAACTAGAGCTGCTTGGGTTTTGCCACATTTAGCTGCATTCTAGCTGTTGCTTTTGCCGCATTTGTTCCCTTGGGTTAATATTTAACCCGCATGTGGGATTTGATAGCCTGGCTATTGGCAGGAGCTCTGCCAATTCAGCCCTTACACCTGTGAGCTCCCTCAGGGAACTCTTTTGACTCCCCTCCAGGTATGCAATGGAGTCCATGAGGGAATCCTACCCTGTTTCTGTCTCCAGGTGCCCAGGGAAATTAAAAAAAAAACAAAAAAAAACAAATGTAGCACTTGTGTGCTTCCCAGATGTATGAAGAACCTCTAGCCCGGAGTTGGTAAGGAAGTAGGAATCAAGGACAATGCCAATTTTGTCCATCACCCCTGAATTCTCTAGCAAGGTAGCGTTGAGTTTCCAATGGCATTGCGGGACAGCAAAGTCGAGGAGAGACATGGTAATAGATACAGGGGCGTGGTCTGATAGCGTAATAGGTAAGATTGTTGCTTGTGAGATCATCCCCACATGGAATTGGCTAAGAAACAGATAATGCGGCCGAGAGTAACTAGTGTGTGGATGGGAATAAAAAGTATAGTCCCGCGAGGAAGATTAAAGAGCCCACCACACATCAATCAGCTGTAGGTCTTGAAGTAAGGACAGGACCTTTTGGGATGGCCTCATGACTAGAGATGGGCTTGGAGAGGAAATTATCTAGATAGGGCTATAAGGGAGGATTAAAGTTCCCTCAAACCACCAGCAAGCCTCCCATGAAGGAGGGTAATAGGCAAAGAGTAGAGCGAAAGAAAGGCAGTTGGGCAGAACTGGGGGCATAAAAGTTGCCAAAGGTGATCTCTGTGCCTGCCAGAGAGCACTGCAGAAAGAGAAAATGGCCATCTGGGTCCGCCATAACATCGGAATGGGACCAGGGAACATCCTTTTGGAGTAGTATTGCTACACCCCGCTTCTTCATGGCTGCTGAAGCAGTCCATAAACCCGGGATGTGCGTGGGAGTAAAGGAGGGCTGTGCTTCTTTGGCGAAGTGCGTCTCTTGCAAGAAGACCACATCCTCCTGCATATCATGCAGTTCCCAGAAATGCACGGACTATTTCTCTGGGCAGTTGAGTCCCTTTACATTTATAGGAGAGAATTTTTACATTAGGGAGATGCATGAGCATAACAGAGAACAGAACCGGCTTTAATATCCAGGTCGACCCCTTCGGTGAAGGGGAGAGAAGGCAGCAGGTGAAGGTGAAGGAGTGGGGGGAAAGCAGAAAGGAGACTAGGAAGTTGAGTAGAGGAGAAGAGAAAGGACAGAGAACAGAAGGAAAGGAAGATCAAAGAAGAGGCCAAAAGAAGAGACCCACAGCGCACGTCCCCAGCCCAATAGGGCCAGGAGCCTGCACTACAGATAGTTGCGGGAGA
The DNA here is from genome assembly GCA_037306005.1 of Rhinophrynus dorsalis. Classification (NCBI taxonomy): domain Eukaryota; kingdom Metazoa; phylum Chordata; class Amphibia; order Anura; family Rhinophrynidae; genus Rhinophrynus; species Rhinophrynus dorsalis. The sequence goes on from CM074718.1 coordinate 296,064,843, forward strand.
AGTCTTGCGCCCATCAGGAAGACCCAGTAGGCCAAAACCACTGGTTGAGTGTAGAGCTAGAAGCTATGCCACACGTTTGGTAGTAGGGCATGAAAGCTGTGATGGCCCATCTCACAAACATAATACCATAGTTTAGGTATGTCTAGGATGGTAAACTTGAGGACCACAAGCAGGAAAAGGACTACCCGTAGTCGGATGGAGGAACAAATTAAACACGGGTAGGAGAGGGAGAAAACAGGCTGTCAGATAGTCCAGGTAAATTAGCCTGGCACGGCCCGATAAATAAACCAGTGCCACGGCGAGCGTCCCACAGGCAGCCAATAAAACAGTCAAGACCCAGGGTAGATCACAGATACCTGGAGCTGAAGACCGCCCTAGGCCCCTGGAGTCCAAATAGCATAAGGTGTGCAAAACACATGACATTAAATAGGAAACACAATTTTCTCTGTCGTCCAATACAGGTTACTGGTAACTTTGGGTAGGCAATCAGCCCCTTTTAAGTAGGCAGGAACAGTTCTGAGAAGTGACTGCTGGGTGGAGCCTACCTCCTCTTCTTAGCTTGCAGCTAGCCAATCCCCAACCAGTAAGATTTATTCCTTGGTCAAGACACAAGGCAAGTGAACAGTTCTGCTATAGTTTCAGCTTCTTTATTATTTTTCTGTTAGATATGGAATACCAGCATTAGGCAGTTTACCATCACTGACTTTTGTGGACCTAAGCCCTGGGGGAAAAAATCTTGGCTTCAACTTCTTTCCCCATGAGTTGCCCACTGAGGCTTCTTCTTGATACATGATAATCTGAAGACAGAAGACCTGCTAAAAAAGGTGAGAACCCTTTGAGTACTGAGGCCCACATGTCCTATGCTTCGCCTCCGCACAGGGGTCTCATTTGGAGTTCCTATTACATACTCATGCACTCATTGGGTTTATCTGTATGTCTGTGAGGTGTTTGGAGCAAGATTCTGTGGTAACTTAACCCTTTGGCTGCTGGATTAGCACCTTTTGGGTTTTTTTTGGCACTTTCTCTACTGGGACCACTGTTTATTGGGTCTAATAACTTATTCTAGTGGGCTTTTGAGTGGTTTTACATTTTGGTATTCACCTCGATAACTTTATGTTCCGGCTCGCGTTTACCACATAGACTCCATGGCTCCATTCACTTTGGGTCTTTACAGTTTGGGACATATCTCTGCAACCACTCCACGTAGCGAGGTCAGAGATAACTCATTTTGTGGATTTGCCCTTGCTCTGTGATCCGGTCAATGTTCTGGGCATGTTGGGGGCCTAAGGGGGCTTTGGGCACTGTTGGGGTACTCCTTTGTTAGCAAAACTACGTTTCCCATGAGCGCTCACTTTGCGCGCTTGTTTCTGATTGGCTCCCGTCGCGGCAGCCATTTTGTGTATTCGCAGATCGAGTATCCTACGCAGGGCTTGGACTCTCCTTCTCTTCTCCGCAGTTTAACCCTTTGCCTACCAGATAAGTCTTATTTAGAGTTTCTGGGGTGTATTTAATTATCATACACACTGTTTTGTGGGTGTTTTGATACTTTGACCATTTTGACTCTGTGAGAACGTCTACTCCTTTAGACCTTGTGGCTAAACCTAAGACAAAGGATACTGGGGTGTCTTTGTCCCCCATTGCTCATTGCTCCTCGTGTTACTTAGGGTTACCTAGAGAATACTCAGGTCATGTTTGCCCAGCATGAGCTGCTGCTCCTGAATCCCCTGCAGGGACCTCCAGCCATGCACTAGAGCCAGCATGGATGAAGAGTTTAAGGCTACTACCAGGGACCTCCGGTCCACCTTACAACTCCGGTCCACCTTACAACTCCTTCCACTCGTGGCAGGCCCCTGCCCCTATCAGAGCTTCCCTGCCTAAACCGCGGGGTGTACCTGATGGAGGACTTTAATGATAATGACTGTTCAGCTGTTCCTTCATCTCAGTTTTTTGGGGACCCATTTGAGACTGACCCCATTCCCTCAGCTGAGGTCCTGATCAGTGCTGTGCTGACCACCCTGAACATTCCCTTGTGACAGGAAGCATCTTCTGACCCCTCTGATGTGTTTCAGGAGCCTGTTAGGCCCCATACTTGTTTTCCACCTAACCCTACCCTTGATCGTTTGGTGTCTGAGGAGTGGAAGTTTCCAGACAAGAAGCCTTCTGTGTCTAGGAAGTTTGCTAAACTTTCCCTGTTCTCTGAAATGGCCCTCATTCAGTGGGTCCATCCTCCCAAAGTGGATGCCTCAGTTTATAGGCTTTCTAAGTCCACTGCTTTGCCTATGGCTGATGCATCTGCTCTCAAAGACTGGACTGATAAGAAACTTAAGACCTCTCTCAAGGCTATTTTTGCGACGGCTGGCTCTGCCCTCCGCCCTGCCTTTGCTGCAGCATGGGTGAACAGGGCTGTTGCTATTTGGACTGAACAGCTCAATTCTGCTGTCCGTCAGGGTGCCCATACGTCTGACATGTTGCAACTTCTCGCTAACATTGCTGAAGCTCAGCATTATGTCTCTGCTGCCCTGTTTGACGTTGTGCGTATGGTAGCCAGGACATCTACCATGTCTGTGGTAGCCAGACGTGCTCTTTGGCTCAAGATCTGGTCTGCTGACACGGCCTCCAAGAAGGCTCTCCTGTCTTTGCCTTTTCAGGGCTCCTTCCTGTTTGGGCCTGAGCTCTAGTATCTCATCAGTCAGGCCACTGGAGGGAAGAGTACTCACCTACCCAGTGGTCCTGAGGAAGAAGAGGCCTATCAAAAGGAATCTGCTTTTTCGTCCCTTTCAAGCAGACTCGCGGCAAGCGACCCAGACGGTCGCTCAGGCTCCACGCTCCTCTTCCAAGCCTAAGCAGCAATGGAGACCCAAGTCCTCCGTGAAGCCCAAGGCTTCCAAACCTCCTCCTGCATGACTCACCAAACCCGGGTCCCCACCCACAGGTAGGTGGCCACTTGCGCTACTACCTCGCGGCTTGCCAAGCCTCTGTGGCGGACCCATGGGTTTCACAGGTGGTGGCTATGGGGTACAAGATTCCCTTCACCTCCCTTCCTCCTTCCAGGTCCACCTCTTCTCATTCTTCCTTGGGAGTGGAAAAGCACCTCCTTTTCAAGGAAGCTATACAGGCCCTTCTGGACAAGGTGGTCCTGGAACCAGTTCCTCCTCAGGAGAGGGGCTTGGGATTCTACTCCAACCTCTTTGTGGTTTCCAAGGAGGACGACTGCTGTTGTCCCATTTTGGATCTGAAAGATCTCAACTCCTTAGTGGTCAGGTTTCAGTACCACCAAGAGTCTCTGCGCACAGTGATAGTGGCCATGTCACCTGGGGAATTTCTGGCCTCTCTAGATCTTCAGGTTGCCTATCTGCACATCACCATTCATCCAGAGAGTTGACAATATCTACAATTTGCTTGCGATCGAGGGCATTTCCAGTTTTCTGCCCTCCCCTTTGGCCTGACCACGGCTCCTCATGTCTTCAACAGAGTCCTGGAAGCATTGATCTCTGTCCTACATCGGAACGACATCAGGGTGACTCCATACATGGATGACCTCCTTCTGAAGGCCTCTTCTCTGGAACTCCTTCACCAGCAGGTGCAGGATTGCATTCATGCTCTCTCCCATCACAGGTGGATCATCAACTTGGACAAGTCAGACCTTCCCAAAGGATGGTCTTTCTGGGTCTCCTCTTCAACACTCAGAGGGGGATGGTATTTCTTACGGGAAGTGGCTCCTCAGATAGCTCTGAAGGTCCAGGCTATCCTGTCTCAGGATCCAGTTCCAGCCAAGAAGTTGTCATCCTTGGTGGGGAAGTTCATTTCCACCAAAGAAGCAGTTCCGTTTGCCATAGCTCACACCAGGGAACTTCAGAGGTTTCTAATCCTGGCATGCAAGGGCCGTCCAGATCGCCTGGAAAGATCCCTATCTCTGCCTCTTCAAGTGGAGCAGAGCCTCTCGTGGTGGCTCAACCTGAACAATCTCCTGAAAGGCAGACCCTTCCTGGTGCCCTTTTGGACCACAGTGACGACGGTTGCTAGACTCTCCGGATGGGGAGCTGTGCTGGAGCACTTGCATGTTCAGGGCCGGTGGTCTCAGGAGGAATCTCTCCTTCCCATCAATGTCTTGGAGCTTCGGGCGATATTTCATGCCCTACAACACTGGACACGGCAACTGGAGGATTGTCCGGTAAGGGTACAGTCGGACAACGTCACAGCGGTAGCCTACATCAACAAGCAAGGCGGCACAAGAAGTCTTGCAGCTTGGCTAGAGGTCAAGGCTATTTTATCATGGGCAGAGGAGCATGTCCCTGCCATTTCCGCAGTTCACATTCCTGGCGTAGACCATGTTCTGGCAGACTTCCTCAGTCGGCACGCAGTTGACAGAGGAGAGTGGGAACTACATCCAGAGGTGTTCAACCTCATCATCCAGCAGTGGGGTCTTCCATGCATTGACCTGATGGCAACCAGGCACAACAGGAAGGTTCCAATGTTCTGCTCTCGCTAGGTTGATCCCCTGGCTCTGGCAGTGGATGCTTTGTCGATCCTGTGGACATTTCCTCTGGCATACATCTTTCCTCCTGTTCCCCTGTTGAACAGGTTGCTATGGAAACTGAGACTGGAGCGCTACCAGTCATTCTGATTGCTCTGTACTGGCCTTGACAGGCTTGGTTTCTGGAGCTTCTGGACCTTTCAGTGGCAGAACCTCTTCGACTTCCTCCCCATCTGGACCTTCTTCTACAGGGTTACCTCTGGAAGGAAGACGTTCATTGTCTGGCTTTGACAGCATGGAGATAGAATCCTCAATTTTGAAGAAGAAGGGATTTACTTCTGGTGTGGTGGCTACTATGCTTAGTGCCTGTAAGCCTGTTTCCTCTAAGGCCTACCATCAAGTTTGGTCTACCTTTCTGTCTTGGTGTGCTGATAAGGACCCATCTCAGAATTTTGATCTTCCTACAGTTCTTTCTTTCCTCCAGGATGGTGTGGATAAGGGACTCAGTCTGAGTTCTCTTAAGGTTCAGACTTCTGCGCTCTCTGTATTCTTTTAGAGGCATCTTGCTATCATTCCGGATGTCAAGGTTTTCTTCCAGGGTGTTGCTCATACCTGTCCCCTGCTCCTCAGTGGGATCTTAACCCTTTGAGTGCCAGAGGGGTACGGAATGCATTGCTTCGCAATGCATTCCGTACCCCTCTGGCACTCAAAGGGTTAACCTGGTCTTGGGAGTACTCCAGTGTCCTCCTTTTGAGTCTTTAGCTACCATTCCTCTATGCACGCTGACGTGGGAGATGGCCTTTCTCCTGGCAATTGTGTCTGTTTGCCGAGTTGCGGCGCTGCATGCCCTGTCTTGTATACCACCCTTTATGGTGTTTCACAAGGACAAGGCAGGGCTTCGCACCTCAAAGAGTTTCTCCCGAAGGTGGTGTTTGAGTTCCACATTAATGATGAGATTGTGGTCCCTTCCTTCTGTCCTAACCCTACTTCTGACAAAGAGGGGGATCTTCATCTGTTGGATGTTTTTCATTGTCTCAAGTTCTGTATGCACCGCACTGAATCCTTGAGGCAGTCTGACACTTTTTGTCATTCCTGAGGGTCCTAGGGCAGGGAAGCCTGCTTCCTAACCATTGCTTCTTGGATGAAGTCCACCATTCGTAAGGCTTACGAACTTCGGAAGGAGCCTGTTCCTATCAGGGTTACGGCTCACTCTGCGAGGTCTATTGGGGCTTCTTGGGCCTACAAGAACCAGGCCTCAGCTGATCAGTTGTGCACGGCGGCCACTTGGTCATCTGTGCATACTTTTGCTAAACACTATCGTGTGGATTTGTTGGCATCGGCTGATGCCAGCTTTGGGAGGAAGATCCTGGAGGCAGCTTTGCCTGTCTAGGATATCTTTTGTCTCAGTACTCTTTCACTTTTGAGCCCTGTTGGCTCTAGTTCAGTGTGCTGTGCAACAGTTCCTGGGGTTTGGTTTACCTCTGTTCACTTTGAGGTTATTGTTGAGCTATTTATGATCTGTAGTTTCATTGGTGCTCTGGTGACTTTGGGGCCTGCGTCTGGTCCTTGCCTTTCTTCCCCCCCTGGGGAACTTAATGATTGGACGTCTCAAACCTGTATTGGACGACAGAGAAAAGAGGATTTTAGTCTTACCTGTTAAATCCTTTTCTCTTGGTCCATACAGGTTACTGGTCTCCCACCCTGTCAAGGGACCATGCTTGGCTCTCCTGCATCAGAACGTGGGGATCCTTTCGGGTTCATGCTCACAGGAGTCTTCCTTTACCTTCTTACTACCTAGTCAATAGTTAGTCTGCAAATCTTACTGGTTGGGGATTGGCTAGCTGCAAGCTAAGGAGACGAGGTAGGCTCCACCCAGCAGTCACTTCTCAGAATTGTTCCTGCTGATAGGCTGATCGCCTATCCAAAGTTACCAATAACCTGTATGGACTAAGAGAAAAGGATTTAACAGGTAAGACTAAAATCCTATTTTCTCTGTTGTCCAATACAGGTTACTGGTAACTTTGAGACGTCCAATCATTAAGTTCCCCAGGGCGGGAAGAAAGGCAAGGACCAGACGCAGGCCCAAAGTCACCAGAGTACCAATGAAACTACAGATCATAAATAGCTCAACAATAACCTCAAAGTGTCAACTGACACTGAACAGGGGTAAAACAAACCCCAGTAACTGTTGCACAGCACACTGAACTAGAGCCAGCAGGGCTCAAAAGTGAAAGAGTACTGAGACAAAAGATATCCTAGACAGGCAAAGCTGCCTCCAGGATCTTCCTCCCAATGCCATTCACCCCATGTCCATGATCCACCAAATAGGAGTATAACATCCAGAACAGAGCCTCCACCGAGTGGGAGAAGCACTCTGATCAGATCGACCTCTGGCTCCGTGAGGCCATGGCTCTAGCCCTAATAAGCATTAGTATAGAACATTGTGTCACCCTGAGCTGGGGCCAGAGGCACACAAGAGTATCACGGCATCATAGTTAAGAGCCTGATATTGTGTGTTACAGGTTGCCCACTGCTGAACACATCCATTAGCCCAAGGTCTCCACCAGATATGCAGATTGTGATCTCCTTTAACTATTTGAGTACCTGAGTGGCATGCAATGTTTTGCGCCACCCTCTGGTATTTAAGTGGTTAAACACCACCATTAAACCCAAATCTGTCTGCAGTAATGATGGGGCACCTCATGAGCCTCTGCTTCTTTACTTGGAGTTCTCGATAGATATGTTGTAGAATTTATGTATGGGATATATAAAATGTGTGAATGTCCACATTGTGTAATTAAGTGTTATAATTAGAAGTATATATATATGTATTTTTTCTTACGTCCGGTAGGGAACACAGGTACCCTGGGGTTGAGTCCCTCCTCCTGGAGGGCAGAATGCATCTCAAAAGACAGAGTCTTAAGGGTGGAGACTCCCTCCTACTCCTCCAGCTCAACCCTTCCTGCCTACAAACTCCCAGAATTCATGTGTCCCGCTTGAAGATGGCAGGGCAAAACACAGTCTTAGTTTTTTTAGTTTTTTTTTTATTATTTTGTTCCTTAGATATGGGGCTGTATATTAGGCAGTTTACCATTACTGGGCTTCCCTGGATTGACCAGTGTGCAGATGTGTTGTGGACCTTTCAAGCCCTGTGGAAGGAATCTTAATGACAAGTTTTCCCTCCTAACAGAGATTCTTGGAGGCTCTGTTTCTTTCTCTCTAAACTGGTAATCTGAACACAGAAGACTGGTAAAGTAACCCTTTGAGTGCCTTAATCCACATTTCTTCCAGTCATATTGTCTCTCCATACAGAGGTGTTGTTATTATAATTCTTTATATAGTGCCAACTTATTCTGAAGCACTGTGAAATAGGGAATAGACATGCAGAGATATGAAATAGTACCAGTTGAATATGGAGAACAGAAGGGATAGAGTGCCGTGCTCGTGAGAGCTTACAGTCTAGAGGAAGGTAGGTTGGACACAGAAATAGTAAGTGCTATTGGGTGTAAGGGCCTCCTGCCACATGAACTGCAGGTCAGTGGGTGGGAGAGAGAAGTGCTGCTGAGTGTAGTGGTCCAGGGAAGGAGTGGTTCTTGGTTATAACGGTTATTGAGGTAGTTGATAGGCTTCCCTGAAGCTGTGGGTTTTCAGGGAGCATCTGAAGGCTATGGGAGAGTCTGATGGGACGGATGTTATAAGTCTTGGCAAGACTCTTGCACTCCCTTTGGGTCTGTTTTTGTGTGTGCCATCCCTTTCTGAGACCTTGGAGTAAGGATTGGCTTCCCTTTCAGTTGGGATAACACTTTCTCTGCCATTTTGGTATTTACAGTGTTTTCAGGGCTGTGGGGGTTTATTTACACACAAAAACACACACACACACACACTTCCCCTCAGGTGTCCCCATGGGTTTTGCATCTCTAGGTTACTTTTTTGTCTTTGATCGATATTACAGTAGTGGTACCTTTAAGAACGGAAGCTCGCCCGCCCCATCTTTGCTCCATTGACTTCTATGGGTAACACATCTGTGGCTAAATCTGCAGCGAAGGACTCAGGACCGACATACTACTCCTTATGCCAAACAGGACTTCCCTGGGAGTATTCAGGATCTCTCTGCCTATCTCACTAATCCACTTGGGCCCTGATAGATAGATAGATAGCACTGATAGATAGCCGGTTTGAGTAATGACATTACTGTCTTCAATGGCCCAAATCCCTGTCTCCTTACAGGGGGTGTTTCAATGGCCCAAATCCCCATCTCCTTACAGGGGTTGTTTCAATCATGGAAGCTCCCCACTACCTTTACATACATGACCCCCATTCCTACAGTGTATCACAGATTCTTGGGGCTTCCTCTGAGGAGGAATTGTCAGAAGGGGATGAGGATGGAGAATATGAAGAAATGGATTCTTCCTACTGATCTTCTCCCCTCAGCTGAAGGGCTCATTCAGGCTGTTTTGGAGACACTGACCCTTCAGGTCTCTGGCACCTCTGATGAGGGGACTACCTCTACAGATGTTTTCCAGAGGTGTAAGAAGCCTTTTTCCTTATTTCCTCCTAATGCTACTCTTGACCACATCCTTCAGAATGAGTGGAAGACTCCTGCAAAAAAGGCTATTTATCAATAAAAGGTTTTCTAAACAATATCCTTTTTGTAAGGTGGCAAACAATGCATGCGCCTATTTCACTCTTGGCTAAGTCTACTGTTTTTCCTCTTGCGGATTCAGCAGACCTGAAGGAGCCAGCTGACAAGAAGCTGTACTGTATCCTCAAGGCCACTGGAGCAGCACTGAGACCTTTATTTGCCTCAGCCTGGGTGAACAGCTGATTGCGGCTGATGTCCATAAGGAGGACTTATTGGTTCTGATGGCCAGCATTAAGAGGCCAACAACTACAGCACTGTGCAAAAGTTTTAGGCAGATTGAAAAAATTCTGTAAAGTAAGAATGCTTTAAAAAATAGATGTTAATAGTTTAATTTATCCAACAGAATGCAAAGTGAGTGAATAGAAGGAAAATCTAAATCAAATCAATATTTGGTGTTACCCACCTTTTTTGCCTTCAAAACAGCATCAATTCTTCTAGGTACACTTGCACACAGTTTTTTAAGGAACTCAGCAGGTAGGTTGTTCCTAGGACACTTGGGACAGTGTTTCTACGCTTGACCAATCAGCCACCAACACCCTTATCAAAATGAGCATGCAAATTAGGGCTTGAAAAATAGACATTTTTAACTGGCTCATAAAAAACCTCCCCTGATTGATCAAGGAAGCACAGCAGGAATCACTTAACATTCCTTAGCACAAGCTACACAGACCTGTATATTGTAAACAATGCCCAACCCCCACTCCCAGCTACCAAATCCCTACACAGAATTTATAGTATAACCCCACACACTAGTATATTATACCACGCAATATACAATACAATGAGCAATATTTCAAATGTTATAGTCCTGAATTACTCCATTTGGTGACATCTACTAATCCCCATGTAAAGTCCATGAGTCTGTAGGAAGGGGGCTGGCCCCCAGGCCCCTCCAGGAGCCAAGGCCCCAATAGTTTCTGTGGCAGAGGGGAGAACTCTTGAGGCAATGCCAGCCTGTACAGACCCACAACCCCTTCACAGGAGGAAATACCAATGTCTCCATTGCATGAGACCTGTGGGAGCTCCATGCCCATGGCAGGGACTGTTCATCCCAGTCACTAAGTGTCCCAAAATGCATAATCCAGTGTCCTGAGCCCCACTGCACCCCTCTTCCCGTGACAGTGTTTCCCTTGACCAACAGTCCAGCAGAAGCAGCTGGATCCACACGGATTGGCTGGAGGCTGTCCGGGGAGCCTAACAAAGTTTTACGATTCCAAGGTAGTTTGCCGGGATAAGCCATCTGCATTCCCATTCTGCTTACCCGGCCGGTCTTGAACTGTAAAATCATAGGGTTGCAGGGCCAAGCTTCACCACATGAATTGGCCATTGTCCCCCAAGACCCAGTTGAGCCACACAAGTGGGTTATGATTCGTGAGCACAGTAAATTATTGTCTAAACTGGTAGGACTGGAACTTCTTGAGGGCCCATACAAGTGCTAGGCATTCTTTCTCCACAGCTGCATACCCCACCTCCCGAGGTAGCAGCTGGCGGCTGATGTACACCACAGGGTGCTCACATCAGTCCCCACTTGGCTCAGAACTGCTCCCAATCCAAAAGTAGAGGCGTCTGTGTGAACAGAAAATCATTTAGTAGGATCAGGAGCAGAAAGTACAGGTGCAGTGACCAGCGCAGCTTTATGTCGTTAGAAGGCAGCCTCACACTTGGGAGACCACAGGACCTGTCTGGGGATATTTTTCTTGGTCAGGTCCATCAGGAGTTTAGCTATGGCACTGTACTTTGGGATGAACTTCCTATAATAACCTGCGGTGCCTAGGAATTCCAAAACCTGTGTCTTAGTATGGGGGGTGGGCCAACGGGCAACTGCCTCTATCCTAGGCGGCTCGGGACGGTAGCTTCCGCTGCCCACCCTGTGCCCCAGGTAGGGGACCTCAGACACTCTTAATACACATTTGTCAGGCTTCAGTGTAAGCCCCGCTTACTGTATGCGGTCCAGCACAGTACCTATGTGGGCCAGATGGTTCTCCTAAGTATCACTGTAGATCGCAATGTCATCCAGGTATGCACATGCATAATCCTGGAGGCCATCGAGGAGCCGAACTATCATCCGCTGGAATGTCGCCAGAGCGTTCTTCATCCCAAAAGGCATGACCTTAAACTGGTACCGGCCGAAGGGGGTGATGAACGCTGACTTCGGAATAGCATCTGAGTCCAGCGGGATCTGCCAGTACCCGTTTCACAGATCTAGCTTGGTGAGAAAGTTACCCCGGGCAATGTGGTCTAACAGCTTCTCAATCCGGGGCATGGGGTAGGTGTTTGCTGTGGTCCGATCATTCAGTCACCTATAGTCAATACAGAAGCGAGTGGTTCCGTCTTGCTTCTGCACCAGTACTACAGGGGAAGCACAGGGGCTATTAGATGGCTCAGTGACCCCCATGTCCAGCATCTCCCCAATCTCAGTCCTCATGCCTGCCCTCATGGTCTCCGGGACCCAGTACACGGTCTGCCTTAGAGGCGGTTGTCCAGGGTATCCACCTGGTGGACTGCCAAGTTCGTGTACCCTGGGGTCGTAGAGAATATCTCTCTGTGCTGCACTAACACCCGTCTAACCTGGTTCTTTTTGGCCACCCTAACTGCTCAGATATCTGGGTATCTTCTAGCCCTACTGGTTTGGGTCCCTTCCAGAATAGCTCAGGAAGCGGGAGACCTTCAGGGTCATCCGCCGCTGGGGCACAAATAGCCGTTACTTCCTCTGGCCTCTCCTGGTAAGCCTTTTAACATGTTCACATGAAAGGTTCGTTGGATCCTCTCATCTGAGCATTTAGCTACCAAGTAGGTAGTGTCACACAGTTGCTTCACTACCCGATAAACTCCAGGCTGCCTGGCAGGGACCTTACCTGACATAACCGGTTTTAATGCCAGTACCTTCTGCCCTACCATTAGGGTACGGCTCCAGGCGGTATGGTCGTACCACCGCTTCTGCCTACCCTGTGCCACCTGAAGGTTCTCCCGTACCATGCCGTTGAGTTCCTTCAGGCGGTCTCTGAACCCCAGCACATACTGTAAGCGGGGTGTTCCGCCCTCCCCTCCCCCGCTGCCTTCCCAATGGTCCCTGACAAAATCTAAGGGTCCCCTCACCCACCTACCAAACACTAACTCAAAGGGGGAGAACCCTGTAGATTCCTGCGGCACCTCTCGATAAGCAAAAAGGAGGAGCGGGAAGAATCTTTTCCAAGAGTGGCCGAGAAACTACGAAGCATTTGCTTCAGAGTCCTGTTAAACCACTCACACAAGCCATTGGTCTGGGGGTGATAGGGTGCGCTCTGAAGGGGCTTAATTCCACAAACCTTCCAGATCTGCTGGGTGACCTCAGCAGAGAACTGAGCACCCTGATTGGAGAGAATTTCTTGGGGAAATCCCACTCTGGTGAACACTCGAAGCAGGGCATCAGCTCCCGTCTCTGCATGGATGTTACTTAGTGGAATAGCCTTGGGTTACCGAGTGGTGTAGTCCACCACAGTTAAAATATATTTCTTCCTGGAGGGACTGGGCTTAGGCAGTGGACCCACTATGTCCACCGCTATTCGGCGGAAGGGCTCGTCAGTGTTGGGAAGGCGTTGCATGGGTGCCCGGGGGTGATCGCCCTGCGAGCCTGCCCGTTGGCAAGTATCACAGGTTTTAAGATATTGCTCAACATCCTTGCCCATACTGGACCAGTAAAAATTAGGGGTAAGTCTTTGTATCGTACAATTCTTTCCTTGGTGGCCGGCCAGGGGGATATCGTGGCTTACCCGCATTATGTCTGCTCGGTATCGGAGAGGCACTACCAACTGGTGTTTGGATATGCGGGTAGCTGCCTTGCCCTCTGTAAGCCTGTACAAACTCTCCTGGCTCCACCCTATCCTGGCATCGTCCCTCCCTGGTCCTGTCCCTGCTCTCTCCCAGTACCCTGCGAGGGTATGATCATTGAGAGTTTCTCGGGCAAAATCCTCTGGGCTAGCCCAGGGACCATCGGGAAAACTGTAGCCACCGTCTGGGCCAATATCAGGGGCTAAGTCAGGGCCAGTGTGGGGATATAAGTCTGGGCGACTAGGTCTTACCTGGGTCTCCTCCCCTTTTGGGTCTCTGACTTGCCAGCTGAGGGAGCGGGTCACTGTGGCACAAGTTTCTGTGGGTATTGGGGCTTGGTAGAAGGAGGACAGGTGGCCGATATCATTGGCAAGCAGGACCTCCGCGGGTAACTCCTTCTTTATCCCAACCTCTACGATGCAGGCTCCGGTACCCCACTCCAACTTTAACGGGCCGTAGGAATCGTATAGACATGCCACCCGGACAGCCACAGACCTGGCCAGATGTCCCAAGCTGGGTACCAGATGGGGCTGGATGACTGTGATGGTGGCTCCGCTGTCCCTTAATCCTTGAGTGGGCCGTCAGTTCACACACACCGCCTGCCGATGATGGTCTCGGTTATCCAAAGCGGCAGCCCGGATGGGATCTACCTCGTGCAAGACCCTGCAATTCTCCTCTGCCTCCAGACAGTGAGAGGCAGGGTAGTAGGAATAGCTGCCCGGTACCTTGTGCTCTGGTCAGGGCCGTTGGGGCATTCCAATCTGTAGTACCCCCGTTGCTGGCACTGGAAACAAACAATCCGGGCCAGGATCCCCTAGGAGTAGGGGCCAGTGCTCGGTCGCTGGGTGGGTGCAAACTGCTGGATGGCCCACGGAGGCTAGTCAGCCCGGGCTTGGGGTGGTACATAACAGGGTAAGGGCTTTTGCTCCACCGGGACAGGTCTACAATAGTCCTGGTATTCATTGGCCAGGATCGCAGCTTGATTAGCGGTGAGGGGTTTGTGGTCCTTTGCCTGGGGAGCCTGATCATAGAACTGCTCCAGCACCAGGAGCTGCAATACATCCATCACTGTCTGGGCTTGGGTCCCTGTAACCCACTCCTTGGTAGCCCGGACCGTCTGGTGTGTCCATTCGGCATAGGGCTGGTCGGTTTTCCTTCGGAGGCTCCGAAATTTCAGCCTGTGCGCCTCTGGGGTAATTCCGTAGTGGGCTAGCAACTGCTCACGAACCCAGACATAATCAAAACAGTCCTCGTTAGGGCTTGACTCGTAGGCTGCTAGACCTCGGCCAGAAAGTTTGCTGGCCAGCACCCTTACCCAGTCATCTGGGTCTACATGGGTCAATTGGCAGAGCCTCTCAGACACCTGAAGGAATGGCTCAATCTCATCAACCCCATCCTTAAAATCGGGGAAAGCTGCAAAGGGAATTTTTGGCTTGGGTTCACCCGATCCTGAAGGCTCCGATCGCGGTGACCACGGCTGAACTGCCAGCCCCCATCGAGTGTCCACTTCTGAAATAATATTTGACCCAAAAGCAGAAGTTCCAGGGAGAAAAGACAGTTGTGTCCCCCCTGACTAACTGCAAAAAGCGGCTATATAAATGAGGCACTCCGTAGCCAAACAAAATATTTCAAATATAAATATATCAATTTTATTCATGTACAAGGAATATACCAGTTGTAATAAAAACAGTTAAAACCATATATGTCCGGAAAGGAACCTATGATCCAAGTATTAATAGTCAATACAAATACATATTCATGGGTCTATGGTCCGGATAGCACCTGTGGATCCACTCTTTATTTCTGATGGTCCTGTTTAAGAGCATTGTGCATATGTGGAGGTTGAGTGTAAGTAACCTTACTATTTTTATGATTTGCTGTATTCTAATGATATGTGTTTATGGTACATGTTATTACGTTTAACAGCTCTGAATGGACCAGATAATGAATATGTATTTGTATTGACTATTAATACTTGGATCATAGGTTCCTTTCCGGACAGATATGGTTTTAACTGTTTTTATTACAATTGGTATATTCCTTGTACATTAATAAAATTGATATATTTATATTTGAAATATTTTGTTTGGCTATGGAGTGCCTCATTTATATAGCCGCTTTTTGCAGTTAGTCAGGGGGGACACAACTGTCTTTTCTCCCTGGAACTTCTGCTTTTGGGTCAAATAGTCTTCTTTGGCTTTTGAGTGCACCCCATCACTTGATGGATATTTACTTTTAGCGTAGCCATTGTAACAGTATCCAGTGCCTGTCGATACTTTGAGAGATCACTTCTGAAATAATGCGATGTATTGTCTCCTGGGATGGGTTAGGTCTGAAGTGAGCCAGCTTCCATTGGACCTCCCACTGCATCGGGGAAAGCTCCAGGGTTCCTGCGGGGATCTTGGCTCCATGGCAACCAATTTTGCAATTAAGGTGGCTTTGGTCTTAGAAAATGCTGTTAGCCCACAAGCTTCCGCAATTCCTCTAGGGTACTACGTTTCAGTCCCTTGTACCAGTGCTCCATCTGGCCTTGGATAGACAGTCCCGCTGGTGGTTTGGACATTCCGTAATGGTAGGAATCATCCCACCACTGCCAGCCAATGTCACGGACACCCAGGTACCCACGACTTAGTACCCCCATGTAGATAGATAATCCTAACCGCGGGAACCTCAAGACACTTGGAAAAGGACTCAGGAACAGAATAACATGACTTTGGTTCCAGTTGAAACTTCATGAAAGACACACTTTATTGAATCAAACACACAGCTTATATACACTTTCAGAGACTCTTAGCAAGATCAGCATGCAAACTAGGACTTGGGACAGTGTTTCTACGCTTGACCAATCAGCCACCAACACCCTTATCAAGATGAGCATGCAAATTAGGACTTCAAAAATAGACATTCTTAACTGGCTCATAAATAACCTCCCCTATTTGGTTAATGAAGCACAGCAGGAATCACTTAACATTCCTTAGCACAAGCTACACAGACCTGTATATTGTAAACAATGCCCAACCCCCACTCCCAGCTACCAAATCCCTACACAGAATTTATAGTATAACCCCACACACTAGTATATTATACCACGCAATATACAATACAATGAGCAATATTTCAAATGTTATAGTCCTGAATTACTCCATTTGGTGACATCTACTATTCCCCATGTAAAGTCCATGAGTCTGTAGGAAAGGGGCTGGCCCCCAGTCCCCTCCAGGAGCCAAGGGCCCAATATTTTCTGTGACAGAGGGGAGAATCTTGAGGCAATGCCAGCCTGTACAGACCCACAACCCCTTCACAGGAGGAAATACCAATGTCTCCATGGCATGAGCCCTGTGTCAGTCACTAAGTGTCCCAAAACGCATAATCCACTGGCCTGAACCCCTCTGCACCCTTCTTCCCGTGACGCAGTATAACTACCTTGTATCTGTATTGCTGTGTTCAGTCTTGTCATGGTGTATGACTTTTGACATGAAATGGTCTTTAGCAACTTTACATTTTTAGCGGAGTTTGGCAGTTCCTCCTCCAGTTTTATTCCTCCTACACTTCTGTTTCGGTTAATGACTGTGTTTCAGCCTACATATTAAATTGATGATTATTAGCACCTGTTTGGTATAATTGTTTAATAATACACATAACTGTATGCCTACAGAATCCCTGACTTTGTGCAAGTGTACCTAGAAGAATTGATGCATTTTTGAAGGCAAAGGGGTATTTCACTAAATATTGATTTGATTTAGATTTTCTTCTTTTCACTCACTGTGCATTTTGTTAATTGATATAAACTATGTCTATGTAACATGTTATTTTTCAAAGCATTCTTTCTTTACAGCCTTTTCTCTGTTGTCCAATATAGGTTACTGGTAACTCTGGGAGGCGATCCTCCCCTTTAAGTAGGCAGGAACATTTCTCTAAATGTATGCAGGGGGTGGAGCCTCCCTTCCCTCCTAGGCTGCTGCTTAGCCAGCTAACTCCAGAATGATTTGTTCCTGGGTGTGACAACACCAGGTGGAGAACATTTGTCGTTCGTTTTAGTTTCTTTTTTTATTTTTCTGTCATATATGGAATACCACCATTAGGCGGATCACCATGACTGACAAATGCCCTTCAATGTGGCTAGCTCAGTATCCAGGTGCTTTTTGGTGGACCTTAAGCCCTGAGGGGGAATATCTTGGGGGACCCACTGAGGTAATTCTTGCTGCATAGTAATCTGAAGACAGAAGATCTGCTGGAAAGGTGAGCTACCCTTTGAGTGCTGCAGGTCCACTTGTCCCACAGTGTCCCTTTGCTGGCCTTGTATTTGGGAGTTCTCATTGCGCACTCCTGCACTCATTGGGTGTATATATATATATATATATATATATATATATATATATATATATATATATATATAATGTAAATGTGTATGTCTGATGGTATTTGGAGCAGGTTTATATGGTAACTTAACCCTTTGCCTACTGGTTTGGCATGTTTTGAGGGGTTTCTGACACTTTCCTTACTGGGTTAGTGTTTTCTTAGTATGCACACGTGTTCCTTGTATGTTTTTCATGTTTTTAACATATATTTTAACTTTTATTACTATTGTGTACTGCGCCTTTAAGGCGTGCTTTACCGCATAGATGCCATTGCTCCATGTACTTTCTATGGGACAACACTGTTTGGGATGTATCTCTGCAACCGCTTCACACAGCAACTTGAGAGTGGGCTCATTTTAATTGTGTACCCTTGCTCTATCATCCGGTTTATAGTTCAAGTGTGTTGGGGGGCTTCGGGCACTGCTTTGGGGTACTTTTTGGGAAAAACTACACTTCCCATGAGCACTTGTTTCGTGCCTTTTTTCTGATTGGCTCCCGTAGCGGCAGCCATTTTGTGAGCTTTTCTCAGCGAGTAGCCTACGCAGGGCTTGGACTCTCCTTCTCTCCTCTGCAGATTAACCCTTCGTCTGCCAGATAAGCCTATATTTAGTGTTTCTGGGGTGAAATATTAATCTTACACACTACAGTTGGGTGATTTACTGTACAGTTGGTTATTTTGACACTGTTAGAATGTCTATACCACTGGAGCTAGGGGCTAGACCTAATACTAAGGAGGCTGGGGTATCAGTATCCCCCATTGCACATTGCTCTTCCTGTCATGCAGGGATACCTAGAGAGTTCTCTGGTCATTTATGCCCAGTGTGTTTTGAAGTTCCTGACAGCAACCCAGGGACTTCCAGCCATGCTATTGAGCCAGCTTGGGTGCAAGAGTTTAAGGCTGTGACTAGGGACCTTAGGTCCACTCTACAACTCTTTCCATCCCAGATACAGGGGGCACTTCAATTATGGCAGACCCCCTCTACTATCAGATCCTCCATGCCTAAACCGCAGGGGGCACCTGATGTGTCAGATTCTTCTGAGGAGGAATTGTTGCAAGATTTGGATGTTGAGGATGGTACTATTTTGGAGTCTTCTTGGTCCCTTGGGGACCCTTTTGAAGCTGATCCTGAGCCCTCTGCTGAGGGCCTGATCAGGGCTGTATTAACCACACTCAACATTCCCCTGGTTCAGGAGGTCCCTTCTGATCCCTCTGATGTTTTTCAGGAGCCTGCTAAGCCCCTTACTTATTTTCCTCCTAACCCCACTCTTGACCTTTTGGTTTCTGATGCGTGGAAAAATCTGGACAAGCCTGCTTCTGTGTCCAATTTGCTAAGCTTTATCCCTTTTCTGAAGCAGAACTGACTAAATTGGTTCATCCCCCTAAGGTGGACGCACCCATATCTAGACTGTCTAAATCTACTGCTTTACATTTTTCTGATGCTTCTGCACTGCAGTACGGCTGTCCATCAGGATACGCCTACTTTGGAGAAACTGCGTCTTCTTGCCAATATCTCTGAAGCGCAACACTATGTCTCTGCTGCTGCTTTTGATGCCGTCCGCATGATGGCAAGGGCCTCTACTACCTCTGTAGTGGCCAGGCGTGCACTTTGGCTCAAGATTTGGTCTGCTGACACTGCTTCCAAGAAAGTCTTACTTTCTTTGCCTTTTCAGGGTACTTCCTTGTTTGGGCCTGATCTTAAGGAACTAATTAGCGAGGCCACAGGGGGTAAGAGTACTCTTTTAGAAGTTGCCGTTTAAACGTAACCGGTCCTTTTATTCCTTTCAAACTGAGACACGTTCGACGAACCAGACGGTTCCATCAGCTCCACGTCCCTTCTCCAAGCCCAAGCAGCAATGGAAGCCCAAGGCTGCCTCCAAGCCCAAGGCCCCCAAGACTGCTTCAGCATGACTCACTGAACCCGGGTCCGCATCCCGCTGTGGGTGGTCGTCTCAGACTCTTTCGCAGGATTTGGGAGGATTCAGTGTCGGCGCTGTTCAGGCTCTTCTGGACAAAGATGTCCTGGAGCTGGTGCCTCCTTCAGACAGGGGGTCGGGGTTTTACTCGAACCTCTTTGTGGTGACCAAAAATGACTGCGGATGCCTCCCTATTTTGGATTTGAAAGATCTCAACTACTTTGTGATTAAGACTCACTATCGCCAGGAGTCTCTGCGCTTAGTGATTGCTGCCATATCTCTCGGGGAGTTCCTTGCTTCTCTGAATCTTCAGGATGCGTATTGGCACATCCCAATTCATCAGGAGAGCAGGCGGTACCTGCGGTTTGCCTGCGACAGAGGTCATTTTCAGTTCTCAGCTCTTCCATTTGGTCTGACGACGGCCCCTCAGGTTTTCCAACTAATTCTGGGGGCCTTGATATCCGTTCTCCATCGGGACGGCATCAGTGTGACTCCCTACATGGACAACTTGCTTTTGAAAGCCTCCTCTGCGGACCTTCTTCATCAGTAGGTGCAGACCTGCATTCAACTCCTCACCCATCACGGTTGGATTGTCAACTTGGACAAGTCGGATCTTGTCCCATCCCAGCAACTGATCTTCCTGGGTCTTCTATTCGATACTCAGAGGAGCATGGTGTTTCTACCGGACGAGGTAGCCCATAAAATTTCCACAGGGTCTCAACGATTCTATCTCAGGATTGGATCCCAGTTCAGAAGTTGTCCTCTCTGGTGGGAAAATTCATTTCCACGATAAAAGCGGTTCCCTTCGCCATGGCACACACCAGGGAACTTCAGATGCTTGTGATACAGACGTGCAGGGATCGACCAGATCATCAGAAGCTGTCAGTCTTGCTTCCTCCTCATGTAGAGCTGAGCTTGGAGTGGTGGCTGGACCATTCCAGTCTACTGAAAGGGAGATCCTTCCTGATTCCCTACTGGACCACGGTCACGACGGATGCCAGTCTATCGGGCTGGGGAGCAGTGCTGGGTCGCTTCAGCACTCAGGGGAAATGGTCCACGGAGGAGTCCCTTCTCCCGATCAATATCTTGGAACTTCGGGCGATATTTCTTGCTCTGAGTCATTGGGTATCTCAACTGGAGGACTGTCCAGTCCGGGTGGAGTCCGACAACAGACAAGGCGGAACAAGAAGTCTCTCCACCTGGTTAGAGGTAAAGGCCATTCTGTCCTGGGCAGAGGTTCATGTTTCTGTCATTTCCGCAGTGCACATTCCAGATGTAGACAACAACATGGCAGACTTCCTCAGTCGTCACACAGTCGACAGCGGAGAGTCGGAGCTACATCCCGAGGTGTTTCAACTCCTAGTTCAGAGATGGGGAATGCCCCAAGTGGATCTGATGGCAACGAATCACAAAAGGAAGGTTCCGGAGTTTTGCTCTCGGTGGAGAGACTCTCTAGCTCTGGCTGCCAATGCAATGTCCATTCCTTGGACATTCTCTCTGGCCTACATCTTTCCTCCTCTCCCAGTGTTGATAAGGGTGTTACAGAAATTGAAAATGGAACGTTGTCCAGTAATTCTGATTGCTCCGGATTGGCCTCGTCAATCCTGGTATCCGGAGCTTCTGGCCCTATCCGTGGCGGAGCCATTTCCAACCCCCTCTCGTCCAGATCTTCTTCTGCAGAGTTACCTGTGGAAGGAAGATGTTCATCGGCTCAATTTGACCGCCTGGAGATTGAATCCTCGATTTTAAGGAAGAAAGGGTTTTCTTCTGCTGTGGTGTTTACTGTGCTTAGTGCCCGTAGGCCTGTTTCTTCCAAGATCTATCACTGTGTCTGTTCGACATTTGTGTCTTGGTGTGCTGACAGAGATCTGTCTCATGACTTTGATCTTTCCACTGTCCTGGCTTTTTTGCAGGACGGTGTGGACAAGGGACTCAGTCTGAGTTCTCTTAAGGTTCAGACTTCGGTGCGTTCTGTCTTTTTCCAGAAACGCATTGCTATCATTCCCGATGTCAGGGTTTTCTTACAGGGAGTTTTTACCTAAGGTGGTCTCCGAGTTTCACATCAATCAGGAGATTGTGGTACCCTCTTTCTGCCCTAACCCCTCTTCTGATAAGGAGAGAGATCTCCACTTGTTGAATGTAGTGCATTGTCTCAAGTTTTATGTCCATCACAGTGAATCTGCCAGGAAATCAGGTGCTCTGTTCATCATTCCTGAGGGTCCTAGGGCAGGAAGATCGGTGTCCAAAGTGACTATTGCATCATGGATCAAGTCCACTATTCGTAGGGCCTATGAGTTGAGGAATAAGCATGTTCCCTTTCGGGTCACGGCTCATTCCACCAGGTCTGTTGGGGCCTATAACAATCAGGCTTATGCTGATCAGCTGTACAGGGCGGCCACTTGGTCCTCTGTGCACACCTTTTCAAAGCACTACCGTGTGGATGTGCTGGCTTCATCTGATGCCAGCTTTGGGAGGAAGGTCCTGGAGGCAGTCTTGCCTGTCTAGGATCTTCTTCTCAGGTTCTTAGTGCTTCCTTTGCTCTTGTGCCCTGTTGACTCTAGTTCATTGTGCTGTGTAACAGTTCCTGGGGTGTTTTTTCCCTGTTCAGTGTCCATTGACACTTTAGTTTTGTTGGGCTTCTTTGACCAGTTGGTTCATTGAGGTTCTGGTGACTTTGGGGGCCTTGCGCCTGGTCCTTGCCTTCTTCCCGCCTCTGGGGAACTCAATGGTTGGACATCCCAGAGTTACCAGTAACCTGTATTGGACGACAGAGAAAAGAGGATTTTAGCCTTACCTGTTAAATCCTTTTCTCTTAGTCCATACAGGTTACTGGTCTCCCACCCTGTCAAGGGACCATGCTTGGCTCTCCTGTGGCAGACAGTGGGGGTCCTTCAGGGCATGCTCACAGGAGTCTTCTTCCCTTCTATTTTCTAGTCAGTTATTAGTGTCTCCAATCATTCTGGAGCTAGCTGGCTAAGCTGCAGCCTAGGAGGGAAGGGAGGCTCCACCTCCTGCCTACTTAAAGGGGTGGATTGCTTCCCAGAGTTACCAGTAACCTGTATGGACTAAGAGAAAAGGATTTAACAGGTAAGACTAAAATCCTCTTTTTTCACAACGGCCTAAACCTTTTACATAGTACTGTATGTCTCAGAGGCTGTTTTTGACACAGTTAGAATATCCGCTAAGGCCATAGCTTTTTCTGTTGCAGAGAGCCACACAATGTGGCTTAAGATTTGGTCAGCAGATAAATCTTCAGTTTCCTTGACTTTTCAGGACAAGTCCCTGTTTGTACCTGAACCAAAACCAATTATCAGTGCCCCAGATTCCCACCAAGCTCCAGTCATGTCATGGTGGGGAAGGTGAGTCTTTTTCATCCCCCAGCCAAACAGGGGCACAGAATCCTGAAAGCTTGCAAGCCTCTCAAATGCACCCGCCAAAGAGCTCTGGCAGTTCAAGCAAGCAGTTACAAGGGCTAAGTCTGGCAAGCACTCTTCTGCATGACTTGCTGAATCCTGGTCCATCTCACCCTGTAAGCCACCATTCCTGCTTTTTCACAAGGATAAGGTGGAGCTGCAAAATTGTTTTGCCTTCTTTTTGTCTGACAAGGAGAAGGATCTCCATTTGTTGGACCTGGTACTTAGCCTTAAATTTTATGTGCATTATACTTTTCGCAAGCCTGACCCTCTGTTTTTAGTCCCTGAGGGTCCAAGGGAGGTCCAGGCAGTTTCCAAGGTTAACATTGCCTCTTGTATTAAGGCTACCATACGCCAGGTGTATGAAATCAGGAAGAAACCTGTTCCCTTTAAAATCACAGCTCATTCCACTAGGTCTTTGGGGGCCTCATAAGCCTGCAAGAATCAAGGTAGCAACTTAGTCATCTTTACATATTTTCACTAAACACTACTGTGTTGATGTTCAAGAGTAAGTGAATGATAAAGTACCCCCCTCCCGCCCCTTTTACTGATGTAATACTGCTCACCTCAGAACAGAAAGGTTGTGTCCAGATGGTTTGCAGAGAGAGACAATCTGTAAGCGCCGCTTACCTTCCGATGCTCTTGCAGCTGCTGGGGTGTGTGGCTCATGGGGAAAGAGGACCGGTGCGCTCTGGCGTCCATCCAGGCGACCGTCCTCCACGTTGCGCCCTCTGGTGGCTCCTGCACATCTGAACCAGGCGCGCGTCACAGGGAATCCCTGATGACGTCACAACCTGGTTCTTAAGAGGACAGCACACATTATGCTCCACCTCTAGGGGTGGAGCAATATGTTTAAAAACTGCCTGGACACCACTTCAGTTGCCCGTTCGTGGTGTTCCAGTGCAGTTGCTTCTTGGGCTCTGTGTGTGATTTTGGTTTGGCTGTCTATCCGTTCTGGTGTTGACCTGTGGCTCTGTCCGACTGCCCGCTCTGTGTATGACCCCTTGGCCTGTCTGACATCCAATCTGGTGCGAACCTGTGGCTCTAGTTGACCAAGCCTTCCATAATTGCTCCTTGTGTCTGACCACCTTGACATTGCCTGGGATTGTCAACTGCGCAACCAGCATACAAACGCTCCAGGGGACAACCTAGGATTGTCTTTGGTGGCTTGACTTACTTCCACTAGCCTTTGTACCTCTGCGGCCTCCAGGTGCGGACCTGTGGTGCAGCTGGTCTTTCTGGTACATGGTCTGTTCAGGTGCGAACCTGCTTATCCTCCGTTGCATTGGGTCGCTGGATCCATTGTCTGTACAGGTGCGTAGCTGTAGTGTGGCCTCACACATCCCAATTCATCAGGAGAGCAGGCGGTACCTGCGGTTTGCCTGCGACAGAGGTCATTTTCAGTTCTCAGCTCTTCCATTTGGTCTGACGACGGCCCCTCAGGTTTTCCAACTAATTCTGGGGGCCTTGATATCCGTTCTCCATCGGGACGGCATCAGTGTGACTCCCTACATGGACAACTTGCTTTTGAAAGCCTCCTCTGCGGACCTTCTTCATCAGTAGGTGCAGACCTGCATTCAACTCCTCACCCATCACGGTTGGATTGTCAACTTGGACAAGTCGGATCTTGTCCCATCCCAGCAACTGATCTTCCTGGGTCTTCTATTCGATACTCAGAGGAGCATGGTGTTTCTACCGGACGAGGTAGCCCATAAAATTTCCACAGGGTCTCAACGATTCTATCTCAGGATTGGATCCCAGTTCAGAAGTTGTCCTCTCTGGTGGGAAAATTCATTTCCACGATAAAAGCGGTTCCCTTCGCCATGGCACACACCAGGGAACTTCAGATGCTTGTGATACAGACGTGCAGGGATCGACCAGATCATCAGAAGCTGTCAGTCTTGCTTCCTCCTCATGTAGAGCTGAGCTTGGAGTGGTGGCTGGACCATTCCAGTCTACTGAAAGGGAGATCCTTCCTGATTCCCTACTGGACCACGGTCACGACGGATGCCAGTCTATCGGGCTGGGGAGCAGTGCTGGGTCGCTTCAGCACTCAGGGGAAATGGTCCACGGAGGAGTCCCTTCTCCCGATCAATATCTTGGAACTTCGGGCGATATTTCTTGCTCTGAGTCATTGGGTATCTCAACTGGAGGACTGTCCAGTCCGGGTGGAGTCCGACAACAGACAAGGCGGAACAAGAAGTCTCTCCACCTGGTTAGAGGTAAAGGCCATTCTGTCCTGGGCAGAGGTTCATGTTTCTGTCATTTCCGCAGTGCACATTCCAGATGTAGACAACAACATGGCAGACTTCCTCAGTCGTCACACAGTCGACAGCGGAGAGTCGGAGCTACATCCCGAGGTGTTTCAACTCCTAGTTCAGAGATGGGGAATGCCCCAAGTGGATCTGATGGCAACGAATCACAAAAGGAAGGTTCCGGAGTTTTGCTCTCGGTGGAGAGACTCTCTAGCTCTGGCTGCCAATGCAATGTCCATTCCTTGGACATTCTCTCTGGCCTACATCTTTCCTCCTCTCCCAGTGTTGATAAGGGTGTTACAGAAATTGAAAATGGAACGTTGTCCAGTAATTCTGATTGCTCCGGATTGGCCTCGTCAATCCTGGTATCCGGAGCTTCTGGCCCTATCCGTGGCGGAGCCATTTCCAACCCCCTCTCGTCCAGATCTTCTTCTGCAGAGTTACCTGTGGAAGGAAGATGTTCATCGGCTCAATTTGACCGCCTGGAGATTGAATCCTCGATTTTAAGGAAGAAAGGGTTTTCTTCTGCTGTGGTGTTTACTGTGCTTAGTGCCCGTAGGCCTGTTTCTTCCAAGATCTATCACTGTGTCTGTTCGACATTTGTGTCTTGGTGTGCTGACAGAGATCTGTCTCATGACTTTGATCTTTCCACTGTCCTGGCTTTTTTGCAGGACGGTGTGGACAAGGGACTCAGTCTGAGTTCTCTTAAGGTTCAGACTTCGGTGCGTTCTGTCTTTTTCCAGAAACGCATTGCTATCATTCCCGATGTCAGGGTTTTCTTACAGGGAGTTTTTACCTAAGGTGGTCTCCGAGTTTCACATCAATCAGGAGATTGTGGTACCCTCTTTCTGCCCTAACCCCTCTTCTGATAAGGAGAGAGATCTCCACTTGTTGAATGTAGTGCATTGTCTCAAGTTTTATGTCCATCACAGTGAATCTGCCAGGAAATCAGGTGCTCTGTTCATCATTCCTGAGGGTCCTAGGGCAGGAAGATCGGTGTCCAAAGTGACTATTGCATCATGGATCAAGTCCACTATTCGTAGGGCCTATGAGTTGAGGAATAAGCATGTTCCCTTTCGGGTCACGGCTCATTCCACCAGGTCTGTTGGGGCCTATAACAATCAGGCTTATGCTGATCAGCTGTACAGGGCGGCCACTTGGTCCTCTGTGCACACCTTTTCAAAGCACTACCGTGTGGATGTGCTGGCTTCATCTGATGCCAGCTTTGGGAGGAAGGTCCTGGAGGCAGTCTTGCCTGTCTAGGATCTTCTTCTCAGGTTCTTAGTGCTTCCTTTGCTCTTGTGCCCTGTTGACTCTAGTTCATTGTGCTGTGTAACAGTTCCTGGGGTGTTTTTTCCCTGTTCAGTGTCCATTGACACTTTAGTTTTGTTGGGCTTCTTTGACCAGTTGGTTCATTGAGGTTCTGGTGACTTTGGGGGCCTTGCGCCTGGTCCTTGCCTTCTTCCCGCCTCTGGGGAACTCAATGGTTGGACATCCCAGAGTTACCAGTAACCTGTATTGGACGACAGAGAAAAGAGGATTTTAGCCTTACCTGTTAAATCCTTTTCTCTTAGTCCATACAGGTTACTGGTCTCCCACCCTGTCAAGGGACCATGCTTGGCTCTCCTGTGGCAGACAGTGGGGGTCCTTCAGGGCATGCTCACAGGAGTCTTCTTCCCTTCTATTTTCTAGTCAGTTATTAGTGTCTCCAATCATTCTGGAGCTAGCTGGCTAAGCTGCAGCCTAGGAGGGAAGGGAGGCTCCACCTCCTGCCTACTTAAAGGGGTGGATTGCTTCCCAGAGTTACCAGTAACCTGTATGGACTAAGAGAAAAGGATTTAACAGGTAAGACTAAAATCCTCTTTTTTCACAACGGCCTAAACCTTTTACATAGTACTGTATGTCTCAGAGGCTGTTTTTGACACAGTTAGAATATCCGCTAAGGCCATAGCTTTTTCTGTTGCAGAGAGCCACACAATGTGGCTTAAGATTTGGTCAGCAGATAAATCTTCAGTTTCCTTGACTTTTCAGGACAAGTCCCTGTTTGTACCTGAACCAAAACCAATTATCAGTGCCCCAGATTCCCACCAAGCTCCAGTCATGTCATGGTGGGGAAGGTGAGTCTTTTTCATCCCCCAGCCAAACAGGGGCACAGAATCCTGAAAGCTTGCAAGCCTCTCAAATGCACCCGCCAAAGAGCTCTGGCAGTTCAAGCAAGCAGTTACAAGGGCTAAGTCTGGCAAGCACTCTTCTGCATGACTTGCTGAATCCTGGTCCATCTCACCCTGTAAGCCACCATTCCTGCTTTTTCACAAGGATAAGGTGGAGCTGCAAAATTGTTTTGCCTTCTTTTTGTCTGACAAGGAGAAGGATCTCCATTTGTTGGACCTGGTACTTAGCCTTAAATTTTATGTGCATTATACTTTTCGCAAGCCTGACCCTCTGTTTTTAGTCCCTGAGGGTCCAAGGGAGGTCCAGGCAGTTTCCAAGGTTAACATTGCCTCTTGTATTAAGGCTACCATACGCCAGGTGTATGAAATCAGGAAGAAACCTGTTCCCTTTAAAATCACAGCTCATTCCACTAGGTCTTTGGGGGCCTCATAAGCCTGCAAGAATCAAGGTAGCAACTTAGTCATCTTTACATATTTTCACTAAACACTACTGTGTTGATGTTCAAGAGTAAGTGAATGATAAAGTACCCCCCTCCCGCCCCTTTTACTGATGTAATACTGCTCACCTCAGAACAGAAAGGTTGTGTCCAGATGGTTTGCAGAGAGAGACAATCTGTAAGCGCCGCTTACCTTCCGATGCTCTTGCAGCTGCTGGGGTGTGTGGCTCATGGGGAAAGAGGACCGGTGCGCTCTGGCGTCCATCCAGGCGACCGTCCTCCACGTTGCGCCCTCTGGTGGCTCCTGCACATCTGAACCAGGCGCGCGTCACAGGGAATCCCTGATGACGTCACAACCTGGTTCTTAAGAGGACAGCACACATTATGCTCCACCTCTAGGGGTGGAGCAATATGTTTAAAAACTGCCTGGACACCACTTCAGTTGCCCGTTCGTGGTGTTCCAGTGCAGTTGCTTCTTGGGCTCTGTGTGTGATTTTGGTTTGGCTGTCTATCCGTTCTGGTGTTGACCTGTGGCTCTGTCCGACTGCCCGCTCTGTGTATGACCCCTTGGCCTGTCTGACATCCAATCTGGTGCGAACCTGTGGCTCTAGTTGACCAAGCCTTCCATAATTGCTCCTTGTGTCTGACCACCTTGACATTGCCTGGGATTGTCAACTGCGCAACCAGCATACAAACGCTCCAGGGGACAACCTAGGATTGTCTTTGGTGGCTTGACTTACTTCCACTAGCCTTTGTACCTCTGCGGCCTCCAGGTGCGGACCTGTGGTGCAGCTGGTCTTTCTGGTACATGGTCTGTTCAGGTGCGAACCTGCTTATCCTCCGTTGCATTGGGTCGCTGGATCCATTGTCTGTACAGGTGCGTAGCTGTAGTGTGGCCTCAGGTGCGGACCTGAGTCACCCTTCCTCTGCTGCTGATTCCATCAGTACCACAGTACCTGTTGATCCATCCTGTAGTCCTCTCTTGACCTGTATGTTGTGCTGATTTCCTTGTCCTGTCTTATCGCTAAATAAGATTGTGTTACCTAAGTACTGGTCCATTCTCATTATTGAATCCGTGACAGTACGAACAGGCCATGTCTACGAACGGTACTGGTAACCCTTCTGTTCAGAATCTACTAAACAGGGTGGAGGCTCAGGAGCAGCGTATGGTTCAGATCACGATGGCTTTGCAAACACTGTTGAACCGCACGGCTCATCTTGACCGTCCTGTTGGACAACCGGTGGCCTCCCCTGCTAGTATGGCACCGCCAGTGCATGCTTCCTCTAATGCAGGCGGGATCAGGGGCTTTTCCTGTCGAGCACCTCTTCCGGAGCGGTATGGAGGAGTCCCAGCGCTGTGTCGCGGGTTCCTAAATCAGTTGGGCATCTATATGGAGATGGTACCGCAAGCGTTCCCCAATGAGCGCAGTAAAGTCGGATTATTGGTCTCACTGTTGTCGGGCAAGGCTTTGGCATGGGCTAATCCTCTTTGGGAGAACGATAATCCCATTATTCACGATTTTACTGAGTTTGTGTCGGCATTCAAACGAGTATTTGATGTACCTGCCCGCTCTGCTGCTAAAAATCTCATGACTATCCACCAGGGCAGTCGTACGGTGGCCGAGTATGCGATTGAGTTTCACACATTGGCAGCAGAGGTAGGGTGAAACAGTGAGGCACTGGTAGCCTCCTTCTCGCAGGGCTTGAACAATATCATCAAGGATGAGATTGTGGCCAGAGAATTACCCTCGGACCTAGATCAATTGATCTCATTTACCATACTAATTGACACCCGTATCAGGGAGAGACCCTCCTTTAAGGAACGTACACGGAGGTCTCTGGCACGTTTGGCTCCGAATTTCAGTTGCCCACCCATTCCTCCCTCTCCTCCCATGCCTCCTGGGTCAGAGCAAGGAGGGGGGGAACCCATGCAGTTGGGGTTCACCCGGCTATCCGCTCAAGAAAGAGCGTATCGTAGAAGGGAGGGACTTTGCCTTTATTGCGGCAAAGCTGGACATTTGTTGCGTACTTGTCCCACACATCCGGGAAACGGGCACACCTAGAGTCACGTAGGGGACAGACTCTAGTTGGAGTTTCGCAGTCCCCAGGAGATTTCCGGGAGAAGCCTACTCTGGAAGTTATCCTTTACTGGGCGAATCAGTCTGTCTCTACCCCAGCTTTAATAGATACTGGAGCTGCGGGCCATTTCGTTGATGCCGGTTTTGGGGAAAAACATGTTATTCCTTTAGTACCTCGGGCTTCTCCATTGTCCATTGAGGCTATTGACGGGCGACCTCTACAACCGCCTCAGGTGACTCACGAGACTGTTCCAGTAAACCTGATGGTTGGAGCCCTTCATCATGAGATACTTCAATTCCAGGTCATAAGCTCTCCTCATTTTGCAGTCATCCTGGGTTTCCCGTGGCTTGAAAAACATAATCCCAGTATGGACTGGCACAGTTGCGACATTTTGTCCTGGTCTCTGTATTGTACGGAGTCTTGCTTGATTCGTCCTATTAAATTTTGGGCATGACCTCCTCCTCTCCTCCCTCAGCCTTACCCGAGGAGTACCATGTATTCCGTGACGTATTCAACAACTTTCAGGGTACCACCTTGCCCCCTCATAGGCCGTACGATTGCTCTATTGATCTGGTGCCAGGGGCTGTTCCTCCTAAGGTTCGTGTATACCCCTTCTCCATGGCAGAGAACCAGGCTATGGAAGAGTATGTGTCTGACGCTCTCACCAGAGGGATTATTCGGAGATCTTCTTCCCCTGCGGGGGCAGGGTTCTTCTTTGTGAAAAAGGAGGATGGCGAATTGAGGCCATGTATTGATTTTCAAGGTCTTAACAAGCTCATGGTCAAGAACACGTACCCAATACCTTTGATCACAAAGCTGTTTGGCCGATTAAGAGGCTCTGCGGTCTTTACTAAGCTAGACCTGCGGGCAGAAATACCCCCCAAAACAGAGGTGTCCCTCTTTGGCCATTTGAAAAGTTGGAAAGTATGAAGTATAACCCTTTGAAGTCTAAAAGGTTATCCAACGCATTATGATGTATCTCTGTCCTTTAACCACTGGAGTGTCAATCTGATGCAAGACAACAGACAGAAGGTAATTAGCATACTATAAACAGTGATGCAGTGTAAACAGATAGCCCGTGGCTGCCCCAGCTGTTGCAGGATAGTTCTAGCTGGAAGCTGTTATTCCAGCAATAGGCATGAAAGCAAGAATCTCCCCACCTATGATGCAAAGCCTAAAGGACTCCTGGAACGTGATGTGTTAATTTTCTGTGCTCCGCAAAGTAAACATTAGAATACATGTCCTTAACCAGCCTTATCCTGTGGAAGGTAGAAACTCTGCCTTCTAACATTTGGAAAACCATAGAGATATACAACGCATCATCTATAGTAGCTAAGGAAGGGTTAACATCAACAAAAATTTGTAGAGCAAAGGCCACAACCTTCCCCTTCTGTTATTCATACCTTCAAGTGAACACTCAAGTCGGATGTAATAGCGTACAAAACATTGGCTTATTTATATAGAACATGTTGAATATGGGAAGCATGTCCTAGATCAGCTTTATGACCGACTGTCTATCGATGGGCAGGTGCTGGCCCTAGGGTTCATGTGGCTGTGGAGCGTGCAGTCTCTTTGGTGCGTGGGATAGGGGGCCTGGGATGTTTATACAACACCTCCCAGCCGTTGGTGCTGTGTAGGGACAGTTTCATACACAAACGTTTGCACAGCAGAAAACTTGAAACATTGCATGCAAAGCCAACCTGCCTCTGACGCTCAGAACACACTTCGATCCTCACTGTATTACTTGTCTTGATTTCTTGTCCCACCGCTGCGTGCTCACGGTGTGTGAAACTAAGGCAAATCAAGATAACACAGTGCGGATCGAAATGTGTTCTGAGCAGCATAGGAAGGTTGGCCCTGCATTTGTGCTGGAAGTGACGTACTGGGTGAAGATGTGTCCTAACCCTGATGGGAGTAGGGGTCACTGAGCTGCAATCTCCCGGCGCTGTGTGGAGAGGAGGTAGGTACCCGGGACTGTAAGGGGAGGCCAGGAGAGACAGGTTGGAGCAGAAAGGGCAAGGAGGAAGGATGCAGAGCATACCTAGAATGGGACCCACTCACTTACTGGAGGGATTAGGGGACACTGCGTTGTTGCTGTCACTCCTCATTGGAAGAGTGTACTTCTGTATTTGTTGGAAAAACATATTTGTAGGAAAAAACAGAATCTGGTGGTAAGAGAAATTTCAGTCGCCAACAGGAGAGTCAGACATTTTTTGTTTTCTGTGATGTTTATCTTGGGCTGAGGCAGTGTGTAGGAGATCTGCATATGTGCTCTTATGTGCCAGCCCTGGGATGTGTGTGTATTATAATTTACTGTGTAATACTGGGTTCAGGCAATATAAAGGACATATGCAAATATCCTCCTAGCTGCCTCCCTCGTGTGTGTGTGGCACTGACAGAATTTGTGGTCACATGACCACTTCTTCTTTTATAGTATAGACTATGTGCAAACAATGACTTACCATGATAGGGCTTTATCCTAAGCAGTCAGGGAGGTGCATATGCAGCAGCAAGTTTGGGTAATGGGAGCCACTAAGCCCACACAGCTTCCAGCACCAATGTTTACAACTTCCTTCAATTGGCTTTTCTTGCCAGTCGTGGGTATAGTAGGGTCAGCCAGGGAGCAGTGCCTAAGTACTGTCACTGCCTCTAGTTTCTCAGTTTTTTTCTATTTGAATGTAATATGGGAGGAGTTGTAAACATGCATCTTGTGTCTGAAAGCGTCGGTATGCCCCGTCTCTCTCTCTCTCTGCCACGTCTGTCTCTCTGCTGTTGCGTCTTTCTCTCTCTGCCTTCCTCTCTCTCTCTGCCCCATCTCTCTCTCTGCACCGTCTCTCTTTCTCTCTCTGCACCGTCTCTTTCTCTGCCCCATCTCTCTGTCTCTCTCTGCCCCTGTCTCTCTTTCTCTCTGCCCCATCTCTCTCTCTCTGCCCTGTCCGCCTCTGCCTCTCTCTCTCTCTGCCCAGTCTCTCTGCCCTGTCTGTCTCTCTCTGCGCCATCTCTCTCTCTGTGCCGTCCCTCTCTCTCTCTGCCTCGTCTCTCTCTCTGCCTCGTCTCTCTCTCTGCCCCATCTTTCTCCTCGTCTCTCTCTCTTTCTCTCTGCCCTGTCTCTCTCTCTCTCTCTCTGCCTCTCCTCTATCGCTCTCTGCCCCGTCTCTCTCTCTCTCTGCCCCCCTCTATCGCTCTCTGCCCCGTCTCTTTCTCTCTCTCTGCCCCGTCTCTCTCTGCCCCGTCTCTCTCTCTCTACCTTGTCTTTCTCTCTGCCCCATCTCTCTCTCTCTCTCTCTCTCTGTCCCGTCTCTCTCTCTCTCTGTCCCATCTCTCTCTCTCTCTGCGCCCCGTCTCTCACAATCTGCCCCGTCTCTCACACTCTGCCTCGTCTCTCACACTCTGCCTCGTCTCTCACACTCTGCCCCGTCTCTCACACTCTGCCCCGTCTCTCTCTCTCTGCCCCGTCTCTCTCTCTCTGCCCCGTCTCTCTCTCACTCTGCACCGTCTCTCTCTCTGCCACTAAGGGAGCCACTAAGCCCACACAGCTTCCAGCACCAATGTTTACAACTTCCTTCAATTGGCTTTTCTTGCCAGTCGTGGGTATAGTAGGGTCAGTCAGGGAGCAGTGCCTAAGTACTGTCACTGCCTCTAGTTTCTCAGTTTTTTTCTATTTGAATGTAATATGGGAGGAGTTGCCCCTCCCCCTGTTTCCTACTCCCAGTTGTGCAAATATCCAAGTGTTCCACCGCTGTCTATTGAGTGATTCCGTTGATGATATAAATATGCAGAGAAACATGTCTATTGAGAACTGAAAATAAAGCAGTGGGGCATCTACACTGGATTATCTATTGTTACATCAGACACATTTTGGTTAATGGTGGCGTTTTAACATTTTGAGTACCAGAGAATTGTATATACCCTGATAATAGAGAGTGACAGCTCAGACTACTGCTTTTCTCCAACTCATAGGGTATGATTTATGGTACAGTTTTGAGCAGAGAAGGAGTGAAGGTAGGGCTAATGTTTTATATGTGATTTAATTTTTTTATTGGGAGAGAGGAGTGCTGCCAATTATAGCTTTTGACTAGAGAGAGTATTCTCTCTCCCTCTCTCTTAAAGGGATAGTAATACTTAAGATGTAAAAAAAAGATATGTTGTAGGGTTTGTCACTGAATAAAACAAAGGTACTCCCAACTCTGAGAGATATTTTATTAAAAAATTATAACAGCTCAAACTTGAATTTTTTAGGTGCGATATCACACCCCCTCTCTCTTCCCATGTGTCTTTGTCGCTCTCTCTGCCCGTGTGTGTGTCTCTCTGCCCGTGTGTGTGTGTGTCTCTCTGCCCGTGTGTGTGTGTCTCTCTGCCCGTGTGTGTGTGTGTCTCTCTGCCCGTGTGTGTGTGTCTCTCTCTGCCCGTGTGTGTGTGTCTCTCTCTGCCCGTGTGTGTGTGTCTCTCTCTGCCCATGTGTGTGGCTCTCTCTCAGCCCCTGTATGTGTGTCTCTCTACCCCGTGTCTTTCTCTATCCCTATCTCTATATTCCCCGTCTCTCTCTCTATTCCCCATCTCTCTCTATTCCCTATCTCTCTCTCTCTCTGCCCCGTCTCTCTCGTTCTGGCCTGTCTCTCTCTTGCTGTCTCTCCGTCTGCCCCTGTCTCTCGCTCTCTGCCCCGTTGCTCTCTCTCGCTCTCTGCCCCGTCGCTCTCTCTCGCTCTCTGCCCCGTCGCGCTCTCTCGCTCTCTGCCCCGTCGCGCTCTCTCGCTCTCTGCCCCGTCGCGCTCTCTCGCTCTCTGCCCCGTCGCGCTCTCTCGCTCTCTGCCCCGTCGCGCTCTCTCGCTCTCTGCCCCGTCGCGCTCTCTCGCTCTCTGCCCCGTCGCGCTCTCTCGCTCTCTGCCCCGTCGCGCTCTCTCGCTCTCTGCCCCGTCTCTCACTCCTGTTGCTCTCTCTCTATCTCGCCCCTGACACTCTCTCTCTGCCCTGTCTCTATCTCTGCCCTGTCTCTATCTCTGCCCTGTTTCTTTCTCTCTTTTTCTGCCCTGTCTCTCTCTGCCTGTCTCTCTCTGCCTGTCTCTCTCTGCCCCGTCTCTCTCTCTGCCCCGTCTCTCACTCTTTGCTCCGTCTCTCACTCTTTGCCCCGTCTCTCACTCTTTGCCCCGTCTCTCACTCTTTGCCCCGTCTCTCACTCTCTGCCCCGTCTCTCACTCTCTGCCCCGTCTCTCTCACTGTATGTATTAATGATACATACAGTAAAAGTAGTAATGTAGATAATAGGCCTTTATATGAATAATAAAGGACTAATAGGAATAAAAAAACAGTCTTTAATAATATAAAGCTAAAACAAAACAAAAAAAGAAAATATCATAGACTATAACATAAAGAGACCAAAAATATATAGAAACAATATCACCCAAATGAAGGGTGAATCAATAATAAAAAATTAAAATTAAAACAGAAATAAAAAGCTCAACGCGTTTCGTGATGTCACAGCTCAATGTCACTTTGTCAGGAGCAATATAGGAAATAAAATACTATACATATGATCAGTTATATACCTCTGGAAAATTGCGCCAAAAATACTCATGTTAACCGGTATCCCAATACGGGATTCAAATCCTAAATCTCTCCCACACGAAGACCACTTCCTCTTCCTCTCCTACCGGCTCCCCACTGTGGAACGCAAGTATCACGCCTCGATCTCGTAAAGAACCCACACGTCATCACACCGCGCTCCAAACAAAGAGCGCATGTAAACATGCATCTTGCGTCTGAAAGCGTTGGTATGAAAATGCGTTTTTTTTAAAATTCCTATTAGTCCTTTATTATTCAAATAAAGGCCTATTATTATCTACATTACTACTTTTACTGTATGTATCATTAATAAGTTCCCATAGACATTTAGTCCATACATCTTTGATATATATGGTCTCTGTCTTCTGGGTACTACACTCGTATATTTGATATCATCGTTGGAGGCGATTATTATTAAGTACATGCGGTTTATACTGGGAGGCAGATATAACCTCCTGAAAATGTGAGTAGATTATATATTGGGCTACAAAGGTTTTTTCTATCTTCACTGCTAACAATACTAGAAGACTGTCTTTTGTGCTGTTTGTCACCTTTCTTTTTCCATCTCTTTCTCTGCCCCGTCTCTCTCTCTCTGCCCCGTCTCTCTCTCTCTGCCCCGTCTCTCTCTCTGCCCCTGTCTCTCTCTCTGCCCCTGTCTCTGTCTGCAGTTACCTCTTTCTCTCTCTCTCTCTCTGCCCCATCTCTCTCTCTCTCACTCTGCCCTCTCTCACTCTGCCCTCTCTGCCCCGTCTGTCTCTGCTCTGTCTCTCTCTGTCTCTGCCCCGTCTCTCTCTGTCTCTGCCCCGTCTCTCTCTGTCTCTGCCCCGTCTCTTTCTCTCTGTCTCTGCCCCGTCTCTCTCTCTCTCTCTTCCCCGTCCTTCTCACACTCTGCCCCGTCTCTCACACACTTTGCCCCGTCTCTCACACTCTGCCCCGTCTCTCACACTCTGCCCCGTCTCTCTCTCTGCCCCATCTCTCTTTCTCTCTGCCCTGTCTCTCTCTCTGCCCCTGTCTGTCTCTCTCTCTCTGCCCCATCTCTCTCTCTGCCCATCTGTCTCTCTCTTTTCTCTGCCCCGTCTCTCTCTCTTTCTCTCTGCCCCGTCTCTCTCTCTCTCTGCCCGGTCTGTCTCTCTGCCGTTGCCTCTTTCTCTCTCTGCCCCATCTCTCTCTATCTGCCCCGTCTCTCTTTCTCTGCCCCTTCTCTCTCTCTGCCCCTTCTCTCTCTCTGCACCGTCTCTTTCTCTGCCCATCTCTCTGTCTCTCTCTGCCCCTGTCTATCTCTCTCTGCCCTGTCCGTCTCTCTGCCATTGCCTCTCTCTCTCTCTGCCCCGTCTCTCTCTCTGCACAGTCTCTCTCTCTCTCTCTGCCCGTCTCTCTCCTCGTCTCTTTATGCCCCATTTTTCTCCTCGTCTCTCTCTCTGCCCTGTCTCTCTCTCTCTCTGCCCTGCCTCTATCGCTCTCTGCCCCATCTCTCTCTCTCTCTCTGCCCCATCTCTCTCTCTCTCTGCCCCTGTCTCCCTCTGTCCCATCTCTTTCTCTCTGCCCCTGTCTGTGTCTGCCATTGCCTCTTTCTCTCTCTGCCCCGTCTCTCTCTCTCTCTCTGCCCTGTCTCTCTCTCTCTACCTTGTCTTTCTCTCTGAGCTGTCTCTCTGTCTTTACCCCGTCTCTCTCTGTCTAAACCCCGTCTCTCTCTGCCCCGTCTCTCTTACTCTGCCCCGTCTCTCTCTCACTCTGCCCCGTCTCTCTCTCTCTCTCTGCCCCGTCTCTCTCACTCTGCCCCGTCTCTCTTACTCTGCCCCGTCTCTCTCTCACTCTGCCCCGTCTCTCTCTCTCTCTGCCCCGTCTCTCTCTCACTCTGCACCGTCTCTCTCTCTCTGCCCCGTCTCTCTCTCTCATTCTGCCCCAGCCCTCTCTCTCTGCCCCTGTCTCTCTTTCTCTGCCCTTGCCTCTCTTTCTCTGCCCTTGCCTCTCTTTCTCTGTCTTTCTCTCTGATGCAGACTGGCTTTCTTAGTACCCCCCTTCTGCCACAAACAGAGACTACCACAGTTTTGTCCTCATGCATGCTGGAAAGCATGTAGACATCTTTTCTGTCCTTGAACTTAACTGCCAGCACCTCTTGTTGGTGCAAAGCTGAGGATGTCCTGGTTTTTAGGTTTTTTTTTGCTACAAGTTCTTTGGGCATCTCCCTGCAGTTGCGCCTGACAGTGCCACAGGCCACAGTGTCAAAATAAAAAAGTGACTTAAATAAAAGGGGGCTGGTGTAGTAGTTGTCAACATATAAATTATATCCTTTATTTAATAAGGGGTAAATTAGATCCCAAACTATCTTCCTATTTGTTCCCAGAGATTCGGGCAACCAGGAGGTTCAAGTTGGCTGTCCTTGCCCTTGTGAATTCAAAAAGCCTGGGTATAGCCTGTGACACTTTCACACAATTTATAAAATTTAATACCGAATTTGGATCCCTTGGAGGGGATATATTGTTTGAAACCTAACCTGCCTTTATCCTATATAATAATTCGCTAAAACGTGTGTAACGGCGAAGTCATGCGCAGTAGAGACTGCTGAGCGTGTTGCAGTCATGTGCAGTAGAGACTGCCAGCCACGGAGCGGGCAGTCTCTACTGCTCATGACTGCCCCCTGACCAGCTGGCAGTGGCACTGTGACCCGTGTAACAGGCTCTTCAACTAGTTTTTCATAAGGCATTCTTCCATACTTATGTGTTTTTGGGGGGTATATACTTGGGCAAACTTTTTCCTGTAAATGATTTATTAGGGGGTGTTCGTTTGGAAGGCACAGGGTATTATCACTAAAGTGCATAAAGAGCAAAATCATTTCGTATCTAGTCCTGGTCATTGTTTTGACGAATATACGGGTATCACATATGGGGTTTTTACTCCAGTATGATCTAATACTTGTTTTTTTTTTTTACTATACCCATTGTCATTGTTAAGGCCCAGGATTTCTTGAATTCTAAAAGGTCTGTGGGTTTCCATATTTCTTCCTTTGAAACGAACGCTGATGGGTTGGCGGCAATATATTGGGCTGCATATAAATTGGTTTCAGACACTATTTCCCCCAAAATTTCCTCCCCCAAAAATAAATAAAACTGAACATGGGTAAATCCTGCCACATTCACTTGATTTCCTGTGTTGCCTGTGAATTCAGGAATTTGTGGGCATAAATTGTCTGGTGATACCCATTCATCAGCAGGAGTGGCAGTACTTGTGGCAGCTCTTGGAGCATTTCTTAGGACAGATCTTGGGGCATTTCTTAGGGCAGCTCTTGGAGCAGTGCATCTTTTTTTTTTTTTTCCACAGAAGGCCCAGCATCATCACTAGAGCAGCTCACTCTCAGAAAACTGAGTGATGTTGAAGTCTGACGCAGTGTCTGTGGCTTCTGAGTCAGATGCCAAAAAGGAATACGCCTCTTCTAAAGTGGACCTCAGCTGCCTTGTATACACCTACTCTAAAAGAAATAAATTACTAACTTCTGTACCTAACTCTCACCCCAAACGGTCACTATTCCTATGATAAATTTTTTTGTGGTGTTTTGTATTTTTTTTCCCTACGCTACTCCTAAACTTAAATCTATCCCTAAGCCTTGCCCTAACACGTATTCCCTGAACCCACCCAACCCAACTACCTATCTAAACTAGTTTATAATATAAAATACATTTTTAAATAAAAGAAACTTTTTGGGTTTTTTTTTCCTACTTGACTCCTAAACCTATCCCTACGTCTTACCCTAACCCACTTATTTCCTGAACCTACCTAACCCAACCAAACTACCTGTCTAAACTAGCTTATAGTATAAAATCAATTTTTAGATAATAATAATAAAACTTTTTTTGGATTTTTTTTTTTTTTCCTACGCTACCCCTAATCCTTACCCTAACCCACGTACACCCTGAACCCACCTAACCCAAGTCGATTACCTATCTAAACTATGTTTATTATATTTTTTTGGGGGGTTCCCCTACTGTACTCTTAAACCTAAATCTAACTCTAAACCTTTCCCTAATGCATGACGACTAAACTGTCGGGCTATTTAGATGAAGGTATCCAAAGGGTTAAACAGAGAACCACTCAGGTTTCTTCACTTAAATAGGCAATTGACAATAAATATAATTCGAGAACTTTATCTTTAATATGTATTGACACGCTACTTCACAGTAACGAATTGATCACAAGAATCAATCCTTCATATTTGTGCAAAAATATATATATTTTATTAAAATACAATATATATACAAGTATCAGCAACAATGAAATATATAAGTGACTAGCAATTATAATAGGTACACAGAAAATCAAACCACACTTATTATCATAAAGATTACCAGCGGTGCAAGGGTTAACCACCTATAGGTATATTCAGAGGTATAATAGCAATAATTGCATTCAGCAGCATAGAATATGTTAATTTATTGTTACAATTAATATAATACAGTTGGCTGCAGGGTCTCTTAATACCTCTGCCCCAGAAACTGTATAGACTATGCCAATTATGATGTAAGGGGTATTGTGAGATGAATTAAATAATTCCTCTAACAATTCCTTGTATCATATATCAATAATAATCAAATTTAGGGAATAACTGGAATAGAATCCCAGATTTAAATCTCTATAATTTGATTATCTACTGAATTCAATATTGAATATCTCTGAATAAAATATATAAATTGCAATTAATATAGTCAAACAAAGATTATATAAATAATCTACCAGAATTAATCCAGTAACATATGTCTATAAAGTAACCAACTTCAGGCAACATATATTATGACAATAGCAACTTATATAAAACCTATAGGCACTCCAAGGGTTAATACAGACGTTTAAAACAGATGCCACACCCAGCAGTTATTTTGTCTATTGAGAATAATACCTTCAATTACAAAATATAAGCCTGGCACATATACAGAGAATTCCAAAGAAAACACCATTAACAACAGACAAATAGCGGTTAAAGGGTTAATAACTGGATTCAAAGAATATCCTGTATCAAATATTAACTATTATAATCTTCCCAGAACCATAAAATATTACTCTAGGAATACCAAGATTAATATTAGCTAATATAAATAACCCACGCTATATACTGTATTACACTGATTGGCAATTTATAACATTTCCCAATAATTATATAGATTCTATTATTTCCAGAATTTAATAGCTAAATCTAGCTTATTATAAATTATCCCAAATGGTTGGCCAGTCCACTTAAGACAATTATAAAACTAAGTTCTTCAAACAGAAGAAAAATTATAAAATTCTGGATTAAATGAATCTAAATGAATAAATGATATAGTTACCAATCAAGTTTCTTTGTATTTCTCTGTGAGATGGCAGGATTAGGATCTTCTCAGCAAAGCCTTCTTTTGTCAGGAATCACCAGGAGTTCTTATTCAGGAAGTCACCAAGAGGCCTTTCTGTTTCAGCCAGTTAAGTTTAGTCAAAAGACCCTTAACTAAGAGTAATTGGGGATTATATTTGCAATTTTTGCCTTATCAGTTATCCCCACCTTTTTCCAATGATTGGACAAAGATCCATCTCATTATACCGTGACATCACCGGTCTGCCCTGATTGGATATTAATATATCCCTAATTATTCAAGGAATGCGCATAATCCCAGTCATAATGCTCTCAAGACTCTAGGTGGAGCTCTTACTCTACTTAAATTTCTTACATATAATCAGCTTTTATGTCATCAATGATGTATGTAAGAGGGCATGAAACGTCATATAAATTTGTCATTTCCTAGACGTTTTCATAGAGGAGGATTTTTCTCATAAGATAAGATACTAAGAATGTCTGGCCAAACTCACTTTATCACCATAAATGTCGGTCAGTTATTTTCACTCCCTACCTTGGACTAATGGCTCATTGTTCACATATGATGTAATTTGAACACATTTTAAACAGAATTTCAGCTAATTCTACAATTAGAATTAACCCTGTATGGTCCCCCAGGACAAAGTCTCTGACATAATCCCCCTTTTAGCAAAAGATTTTCTAACTTGATAAAAGTTCTAAAATATTATTGCTAAACTGGAGGAGACTGTTGTCATCTTCGTCCTGTGACTGGGATCGTCTCCGAAGTTAATACAGTTCGCTTCAGTTCATCAACAACTTAATGGCATCGGCTTGTTCCCAAAAGACGAAGCAATTATTGTTCTCTTCAATAGTTGGAACAATCTCTCTGATTAGGGAATCCATATACCTATTTTGTTGATAGGAAGACGTTGTGTCTAATACGAATAGTTGCTTGGCCTACTCAAGGATCTCCATAGTTTTGGCTTGAGTTGAAAAGGCACGCAGATCATATCAGACTCCCAGTTTTGGAAACAGGTGGTGGGAGAAATAGCAAATTCTTCTTGGATGGTGATTTATGGGAGCAGGTTGGCGGAACTCCTCTAGGATCCAAATTCTTCTCTGTTAGGATGGTCTCCGGCATCTCTTGCCCAATGGTTCTTGATAAAAACACTGGAACCACGCTTGGCTGTGTCCGGAACTCCTGTCACAGAAGAAGGATGATTCACATCACGACATTTGGCTTTGGCTGGAACTCCTGGAATCGAAAGAGGCTGATCCACATCACGGCCTTGGTCTTGACGTCCATAACCATGGCAACTGTCAATTGACCTCAGTCTTTTAAGAACTCTTTGGTCTAAAAGAAATGACACATGAGTGATCTCATATTGATACATTTGTTGCATGCATACATACATGACAATACAGTTTCAATCAGTATCCCTATGACCATGGTACTGTTATGATTACTGTATATTATTTTTGCACCAGTTTGCTTGTGGCCCTTGCTAGCCTTAAGCTAAACTATTATAAACTAACACTCTTTGTCTCTACTCTTCCCCCTTTTATAAAATTAGCATAACAACATTTTCAGAGAATCATAGAGCATCAAACCATTTGTTGACGAGATATGTTAGAGTGTTAGTGGGGAACATACATGCCACACAGACAGACAAAAGAGAGAGCGGCGTATTCACTGAAACCAAAAGAAGATAAGAGAACCAAATATGACAATGTCAATTGTACAATCAAGGATACTCATCCATCCGATGATTAATTAGGATCCTTGTTCTTCTTCCGCTTCTCCTTATATGATCTGTAACTGAGATTTAGGGTGACAAGCACGCAATTGGTTTATATGAACCCACTTCTCTACAATTTCACCATTAATAGGGATAGAAACCTTATATGCCACTGGAGATAATTTATC
The DNA here is from genome assembly GCA_037306005.1 of Rhinophrynus dorsalis. Classification (NCBI taxonomy): domain Eukaryota; kingdom Metazoa; phylum Chordata; class Amphibia; order Anura; family Rhinophrynidae; genus Rhinophrynus; species Rhinophrynus dorsalis. The sequence goes on from CM074718.1 coordinate 296,107,196, forward strand.
AGTAATGATATATGGCCCTCTCCATGAGGGTAAGAATTTCTTTTCTTTTACCTGGTTTCTTGCAAAATTGTACAGATAAACACGATCATTTACCTCATACTCCCTTTTGGTGGTTTTTAGGTCATAGTAAGTCTTATTACTTACCACTGCTTTCTCCAGATTTTTCTGTGCAAACGCAAATGCATGTTGTAAATGCTTGCGTAAATGGTCTATGTATTGGTGTGTTGTGGAGGCATTAATTAGATTTTGATCAGACGTACGGTATAGCAAGTGTTGGGGTAGGACCATCTTTCTACCTGTCATTAGTTCAAATGGTGACATTTTCGTGGCTGCACTGGGAGTAGCCCGAATAGCCATGAGAACTAGGGGTAGTTTAAGATCCCAATCCTTACCTGATTCCTTAACAAACTTCTTGAGAATGTTAATAATGGATTGATTATATCGCTCCACCCCACCACTTGACGCAGGACGGTAAGCGATATGCAATTTACGTTTTACCCCCAATAGTTTCCAGAGCTTGTTCATCACTTCGCTGGTGAAATGACTACCTCTGTCAGATTCAATCCTCTGCGGTAGGCCAAACCTGGAGAACACATGGTTAATTAACAAAGCAGCGGCGGTTTCTGCCGTATTATTGTTTGCGGGTAAACATTCAACCCATTTGGTGAACAGACAAGTAACCGTTAGCATATACTTGTTCCCCCTTGCTGTCCTAGTAACCGGTCCTATAAAATCTATTTGAATATCCGACCACGGTAATGACATCCCCCTCTTCTGTAGTGGTGCACGATGAGTGGGGCCAGATGGTTGGAATTGGGAACACACCAAACAACCTTGACAATAGGTTTGTACATCTTTAAGCATATGAGGCCAATAGGCATAATCACGGAGAATCTCATATGTGATTTTGTCACCGCGATGACCTGAAGTAGGTGCATCATGAGCATGTTGAAGCATTAAACCTCTAAATGCAGTAGGTACAACCCATTGTTGTATTCCATTTTTAGAAGTTCTGATTAACAGACCATCTTGTATATGGAATTGGGCCTTGGACCTCATCAAGATCCTTAAGTCTTCTTTTCCCACCCATTCCTCCTTAGAAATTGGGTGGTTTAGGGGGTCTTCTATGTGCTTATAGAATAGCCCTATGATAGGGTCCCCCTTTTGACTTGTAATCAAGTCCTCACTAGGTGAGTCTTGAATCCACTGTGCTACCGGGGTGTCCGCTTCGTTACGGGCTTGTTGCCTAGTAACAGCATTTACCTGTACAGGACCCAATAGATGGGATATATCTAAGGCCTCTCCCTTAAGGGCGCCTTCTTTAACCAATAGATCAGCTAGATCATTACCTTGTTTTTCAGGGCCTAGAACCTTAGAATGCCCCTTGGTCTTTTTCCACTAGATGGTAAGGCCATTTGATGTTACGAGATTGTCAACCTCACAAAACAATTTACCATGTTTCACTGGCTTATTATTGGATCGGAGCATATGGCTTCTTTTCCAACCTGGGAGGTATTCTACAAAGCTATGGCGAACATAATTAGAATCAGTTATAATGACAAACTCCTTTATGTTATGCTCAATAGCTAAGAGGACTGTCTTATAGACCGCACAGAGCTCTGCTACTTGGCTACTCTGTGGTCCTAGACTATACCCTTTAGATAAAATAGGGCACTCACCTGTCCAGGTAATCCCGATACCTGCCACCAGTTTTCTTTCAGTGCCAGTAGTGACATGGTAGGAACATCCGTCAATGTATGCGGTTGGTAAGGTTGTACAATAATTCTCGTCAAATGCCTTATAGGGGGAAAGCAATTGTTCCTCAAGGTAATCGTCTCCACTGGTAGCAGTCTCCGTGGGAGGTGCTGAACAATCATGGAGCTCGGCGAGTCCTTGAGCTACAGGATTCTTCCTGTTTTGCTTATACCTAATTTCTAATGGCCATCCTTGTAGGGATAAAGTCCAAGCGGTGATCCTACTATTAGAGAGGTGTCCTTCCTTTATCCGGTCACTTTGCAAATACTGCAAAGGCTGATGAGCGGTTTCTATGATGATCTTCTCACCCTGAATAAAACTCCGAAAGTTCTGTAATGCCCAAACAGTAGCCAATAAAGCTTTCTCACAGTCATTACATTTAATTTCCACGGAAGACAGGGATTTGCTAGCATATGCGATAACCTTATTCAGGTTATCCTGCTTTTGATACAAAACCCCGCTGAGACTAAGATTAGTGAATCCTGTCTCAAGAAAAAATGGCTTACCTCCCTCTGGATAAGCCAGACAAGGAGCCTGGGTGAGTCTACTCTTGAGCTCAGATGCAGCATGTTCCTGAGCTTCACCCCAGATCCACGGTTGATCTTTCTTCAATAATAACAACAATGGTTTAGTTATTTCTGAATAATTATCAATAAACTTCCGGGAATAATTCATCATGCCTAGGAAGGATCTCAATTCATGGAGATTAGTTGGTGTTTTAGATTTAACTATCGCTTCCACCTTCTTTCTTTGTGGGTTTAACCCTTCGGTGGTCACCTCATGACCAAGAAAGTTAACTTTGGTGCGGCACATCTGTGCCTTTTTGAGCGACAGTTTAACACCAGCTTCCTTTAGCTGATTAAATACATATTTAATTTCTGTGATATGCTTTTGGAAGGTAGTACTTTTAATCAGGACATCATCCACATAGCAGAGAGTCCCCCTAGCCATAGCATCAGGCATAGCCTTGTGCATAAAAATGGCAAATTCATGACCTGAGTTGATATACCCAAAAGGCATTCTAACCCAGGTGTATTGTACTCCTCCAAAAGTGAAAGCTAGCTTGTATTGGTCTTCCTCACTGACTTTAATGGTCCAGTACCCTTGGGCACAGTCAATTGCTGTAAAAATTTTGGACCCTTGCATCTGAGCTAAACATTGATCTATATATGGCACCGGCCAGCCGGACATATATACACGTTTGTTCAGTTGCCTTAAGTCAGCACACAAACGCCATTGACCATTGGGTTTAAGGATTCCCAAGATTGGGTTATTATAAGAGCTGTGCACTGGCCGTATAATACCCCTCTCTCTGAGGTTCCTTATAATTTCTGCCAATGAGTCATAGGACGCAAGTGGAAGACGGTACTGTTTGACATATATAGGAGGTAACTTAGGGTCAGTTTGTATGCGGTTTGTTAAACCACAATCATAAGAATCCTTGGCAAACAGCTCTTGGAATTCCATAAGTATTTCCCTTAGCTGTTGGCGTTCAGAATCATCAGAGCACGCATTGGCTAGAGAGATTTGCTCTTCTGCTAGCTCATTAAAACCTGAAAATGCTTCAGGCTTACCTAACTCATAAGTTTCCTCAAGCTGTGTAGATAAATCATGAGCATTGACTCTTACCTTATCCACAGCCTCCTGATACTCTTGGGCCTCTGGTTCTTCCATCTGGTGTTCAAATACCAGAGAGGATTCTTCAATCCGGCATGTACCTGTATCAGGGCTATATGGATACACAGATTGAACGGAAAACAGTCCCTCTGGAAGGGAGTAAAACAATTGCTCAACAAGTTGCTCCTCAGACAGATAATTATCAGGTAGTAGGCCTATTACGTGGTTTTGAAACCCAAATGTATAGTATTCTGAATCCAGAGCATACCCTATTACAGTTCCTTTCTCCAAGGTAATACTGTGTGGGGTTATGTTATTTACCACTATGTGGACTGGTGTTCGGTGAATACTCACCATAGGGGTGTGTGATACAGAAATTCCTAATTGTTGAATCCTATTTGAGAGGCATATTAATGCATCAGGATTCTCAAGGTTCTGACCACTACGAACCTGCAAGGATATGGGGACCTGACTTGCCCCACCAGGTAAAGTGACCTTATTAGCTACCTGTAACTTTACTGCATATGGCAACAGTTGGCATGACTTCAGGTCTTTTAAGTCATCCTGAAATCCACAAGGGTTCCCCTCTAACCTAGTCCATAGGTTGTTATTCACCAGATCAATGTGGGCAGCAAAACGATGTATTAAATCGTTACCTATATAGATCTGGTGTTGGGGATTCTCCACTACAAGAAAAACATGTTTGGCGGACCTGTTACCTAGAGATATAGATAACAGACACCTCGCAACAACGTTATAACTCATAGCATCGTCATCTAGGTCATGTACCAAATTATCATCTGGTGCCAGATACTTAATATGGATAGGATCTCTTACCTCCATCAGTAGGCTGTTAATAATGTAACTGTTTTCCAATTTAAGATTCAGTTTGGCCTGTTTGATCCTCCCCAAGTCTTAAACCTGTAAGGAAACAAGCAACTCACCCCCTGTATTGTCAATAGACGTCAGATATTGAGAATGATTCTCTGGATCTGCTTGTTCAGAGGGCGATCTGTGAAGAGAGATGGTTAAAACATCGCCTTCTAGCTTCACGTTCTGAATCTGTTCTGGTAACGCCTTGATGGAAATATCACCTTCCATATATTCAGCATCGGTATTAGGTATCTGTAAAACAGTGAGGTTAGGGTTCTGGCTATTGACAAAGTGAATTTCAATAGTATCCCTATTTTCCTCTACCACATGATCATTTCTATGGGGGCGTTGCAATGCCCGCTCATAATTGATTGGGGTTTTAACCTGCAACCAGATGACATTATTCACACAGTCTATGACGGGACTTATTCGCCGCAGTAGATCGGCACCTATAATTAACCTGTTATAGGGAACTTCAACTACTATGACCTTATGTGTGAATGATTTGTTACCGATTTTAAAATGTAACCATGTGGTTCCCAATACGTTTAAGGGGTTACCTCCTACGCTTATTAGGGATCCATCAAATGCCCTTAACACTGGCTTTACAGAAGCTTCCTCCATAATTTGATGGAAATGGGAGCTAGATAAGATGGTGGCTTGTAACCCTGTATCCAGGAGACTGGAAATAACTAGGTCATCAAGTCCCTGCAATGTAACATAAATAAAAAATCTTCCTTCATATTCATGCATTTTGCATAAATAATTACGATGTAAGATCGTCTTATAATCCCTCCACTGCCTGCAAGGGTTAATTCCTGAATTTACAGGAGCAGACTTGCTGACCACTGGGTCATGTTGTACAGCTGCAGCATCCCCCTTCACTCCTCCTCCTCCTTCAACCTGTTCTGGAAAAATGCAGGAAAAAGAAGTGACACCATCAGGGATGGACTTATGTGTACCTGGCTGTGGGTGAGATAAGGAAGAAATGTTAGAGTCACACAAAGCATTTACATCCTTTAAAGAAAATGTGTTAGCATTCCTGTTGGTTAAAACATTGTCGGTTATTATAGGACTTACATAGGGTAAAGCAATGTTATTCTTTTCACCTAAGGCCTGCTTACCATTACCCTGTTCTGTTATTGATTGGCAGTCGCCACTCCTGGGGCTGTCCCTAAAAAAGGGTTAGATCCCTGCTGGGTATCAGAACTGGGACTTTGGCATAGCTGTGCCATAGTAGTCATCATTTTTGCCATCATATCTGTTAGGTTGTTAACCTGGACCTTAAGACTCACTTGCGTCTGACCTTGGTTCCCAGAATCAGACTTATTATTCTGCTGATTTTGCTGGGCCCCCTGATTATTAGAGTTTTTACTCTTTTTAAACCTCCTGGAAAACTTAGATCTATTTTGGTTTTTGTTGTATACCTGGGATCTCTTGAAAAATGGTTTCTGACCATTTGAATTATTAGACCCCTGGGAACTAACAGAGGCAGGTCCCTTCTGTCCTGGTACCTGTTTATGAACCTGTGGAGATTTTAACACCTCTGCATAGGTTCTCTTGCCAGATTCAAAGGGAAAACTTTCCTCAACCAATGTTTCTGCTACACACTGGGAGGCAGGCTTCTTGTCCCTAGCTGGGGTATTCTCACTCTGCTGGGCATTATACAGCTTAATAGCCTGAGTGAGTAACCAATCTAGTGATAATAGGGGTGAATAATCCCTAGCTAGATTAGTTTTCATGTATCTAGGCAGAGCATTAAAGAACAGTTCCCTGAACTCATATGAATGAAAATCTGCATCCCTATCTGCAAGGATATATGCACATTTTAGCTCTGACAAGAATTGCCTGGGGTCCTGGTCTGGCCTACATTTTAGCGCATATATAGCACATTTAGCCTCATGGCGAGTTTTATAAGGACCAAACGCTAGGATTATCTGTTCCACTGTTTCCTCCCAGGTAGTGATACCCATCTCAGCTAAAGAACTGAAAAAGAAATTCTCTGCAACATCAAAAACACAAGGCACATAATCCATTTTATGACGGTCAGAATGAAGGCCTAGAGATGCAAGTGTTTCAGTATAACGGTCTAAATGACTCACAATGGATATTTTAGATTTTCTGTGGAAAACTGGCACGGTATCCCTCAAATCTTATTATCTTAGTTCCTTCAACTAAAGGTGACTGTTCCTCCTGTTCAAACCTACTTAGTGTGGGCATTGTCCTCCTGTTAGGTTTGAACATTGACTCCCTGTTAGAGGGTAATCTGTGGCCTGTTAAAAGGCTCCGTGGTGCAGGGTGTGTGGCTTGCTCTGGGATGTTACCCTCATCATCACACTTCAGCAAGAAGTGTGACTTCTGAGGACTGACATCCCCCTCCTTCCCAGGTGAGTAATCCTGGTGACTGCTAGGTATAGCTGGTTGGGCCTGAACTACATTGTCAGGACTAATATCCTGTCCCATCTCAGAGGGGGTATGGTCAGAATCAGAAGCAGTAAGTGCCTGCATTCTTTCTGACAATTCCTGGATCTGGCTGGACAAGACATTAAACATATCTAGATCCACTGATTTATCCCCCTTAGGGGCATTATCACTGGTCTGATATACCAGTACTTGCTCTCGCAATTTTATATTCTCCTGAATCCGCTTGTCTAAATGGGATTGGAGTTGCCTATTGTGTTCTTGCAAAATGTCTATCTCACCTTGTAGAGCATACATTTTATCAATAATGGCAGTATTCTGTGCTTTTGTAGACCACATTTCCTCAAGAGCTGTTTTACGCCTGCTCTCTAGCCCATTTACCTGGTGCTGGAGATACTCAATTTGCTCTTGTTGTGAGTTTGCAATTTTAACAAATTTACGCACCTCTTCCTCTAACTCAGAGATCTTTTCAGTCTGAGCCTTTAGTGCCTGTTTTAGTGGCTCTACACCCTTTTGATAAGCCTCCAATTTGTTTCTCTGGAAGCCTATAATAGTTAACAATTCAGGCACAATTAATAAAATCTGGGTGTCCAAATCCCTTGCCTTAGTTTGATCTTGTCACCCCCGCTCCGGCTCCGGCTGTCTTGCGGGGCTTCTTCCGGTTCTCTTCCGGTTTCTGCCGACGCCGCGTCACGTGCGTCGTGACGTCATCCTGCTGCGCCTATTTCTCCCAGCTCCGGACAGACACTGGTGCACTCTGATTGTGTTCCAGTTGTCTCAGCCAAGCGTAGTATTATCAGTTAGCCTTTCTGTGTATGACCCAGCCAGCCTTGACTACTCTCCTGCCAGCTGCCTTTAAATCCTGAACGCTGCCTCTGTGTATGATCCGGACTGCCTTGACTACTCTCCTGCCTGCTGCCTTGAATTCTTTAAAGCTACCACTGTGTATGATCCGGCCTGCCTTGACTACTCTCCTGCTAGCTGCCTTAAAATCCTGAACGCTACCTCTGTGTATGATCCGGACTGCCTTGACTACTCTCCTGCCTGCTGCCTTGAATTCTTTAAAGCTACCACTGTGTATGATCCGGCCTGCCTTGACTACTCTCCCTGCCAGCCTCTCTGGTAACCTGCAAAGCCATTCCTGTGTGTGACCCGGCCTGCCTTGACTTCTGCCTTGGGCCTACTCCCAGACCTCGCAGTTACCCTGGTACAGCCGTTCCAGTTACAGGAGTCCTGTTGTCTTCCTCTCAGGACAGGTCAGTCTCACTTTCTCCTCTATCCCTTGTCAATTTCTCCTAGGAGAGTTTCAGCCTACAGGCCTTCGCGCTCCCTAGCCTTCACTCTCCCCCGCAGGAGAGTAGGTGCTGTCAGTAGGGTATCATCCAGGGCTCACTTCCAGCTCCTCTGGGGTTTGTCATCCAGCCTTGCGGCTGGCACCTTTATCCGGCCTAGGCCGCAGCACGGTACCAGTACTGACAGCCAACGCACGCCGAGCACCGCACCCTACCCAGCGCTCCCTAGCACTCCCTCTCCTGCGGGTTCCAGCCCGTCAGGAGTTACAGCTCTGACAGATCTATACACCTATTCAATGCTTGATAACAGAAGCTATCAGGCTGCCACATTTTATCAAATTGGGATACCACTTGTAGCTCAATGTCACTGCACCATTGTTGGGCATCAGTTTTAATTTTGAGGCGAGAATGGATAGCATAAATTAATCTCCCTTCTACAGCCCATTTCATGTCTTCTTCTGGTCTCTGTTCCATTGGTTCAGACACTGAAGAAGTTGCCTGAGACATGTTTAAGCACAAATATGTTACTGTGTAATATATCTGCCAATAAAATTATTTGACAAATGTGTCAATCCTATATAAAGATCTCGGTGGGACCTCCAAAAATCTGTCGGGCTATTTAGATGAAGGTATCCAAAGGGTTAAACAGAGAACCACTCAGGTTGGATTTCTTCACTTAAATAGGCAATTGACAATAAATATAATTCGAGAACTTTATCTTTAATATGTATTGACACGCTACTTCACAGTAACGAATTGATCACAAGAATCAATCCTTCATATTTGTGCAAAAATATATATATTTTATTAAAATACAATATATATACAAGTATCCGCAAAAATGAAATATATAAGTAACTAGCAATTATAATAGGTACACAGAAAATCAAACCACACTTATTATCATAAAGATTACCAGCGGTGCAAGGGTTAACCACCTATAGGTATATTCAGAGGTATAATAGCAATAATTGCATTCAGCAGCATAGAATAGGTTAATTTATTGTTACAATTAATATAATACAGTTGGCTGCAGGGTCTCTTAATACCTCTGCCCCAGAAACTGTATAGACTATGCCAATTATGATGTAAGGGGTATTGTGAGATGAATTAAATAATTCCTCTAACAATTCCTTGTATCATATATCAATAATAATCAAATTTAGGGAATAACTGGAATAGAATCCCAGATTTAAATCTCTATAATTTGATTATCTACTGAATTCAATATTGAATATCTCTGAATAAAATATATAAATTGCAATTAATATAGTCAAACAAAGATTATATAAATAATCTACCAGAATTAATCCAGTAACATATGTCTATAAAGTAACCAACTTCAGGCAACATATATTATGACAATAGCAACTTATATAAAACCTATAGGCACTCCAAGGGTTAATACAGACGTTTAAAACAGATGCCACACCCAGCAGTTATTTTGTCTATTGAGATAATACCTTCAATTACAAAATATAAGCCTGGCACATATACAGAGAATTCCAAAGAAAACACCATTAACAACAGACAAATAGCGGGTAAAGGGTTAATAACTGGATTCAAAGAATATCCTGTATCAAATATTAACTATTATAATCTTCCCAGAACCATAAAATATTACTCTAGGAATACCAAGATTAATATTAGCTAATATAAATAACCCACGCTATATACTGTATTACACTGATTGGCAATTTATAACATTTCCCAATAATTATATAGATTCTATTATTTCCAGAATTTAATAGCTAAATCTAGCTTATTATAAATTATCCCAAATGGTTGGCCAGTCGACTTAAGACAATTATAAAACTAAGTTCTTCAAACAGAAGAAAAATTATAAAATTCTGGATTAAATGAATCTAAATGAATAAATGATATAGTTACCAATCAAGTTTCTTTGTATTTCTCTGTGAGATGGCAGGATTACGATCTTCTCAGCAAAGCCTTCTTTTGTCAGGAATCACCAGGAGTTCTTATTCAGGAAGTCACCAAGAGGCCTTTCTGTTTCAGCCAGTTAAGTTTAGTCAAAAGACCCTTAACTAAGAGTAATTGGGGATTATATTTGCAGTTTTTGCCTTATCGGTTATCCCCACCTTTTTCCAATGATTGTATAAAGATCCATCTCATTATACCGGTCTGCCCTGATTGGATATTAATATATCCCTAATTATTCAAGGAATGCGGATAATCCCAGTCATAATGCTCTCAAGACTCTAGGTGGCTAGGTGGAGCTCTTACTCTACTTAAATTTCTTACATATAATCAGCTTTTATGTCATCAATGATGTATGTAAGAGGGCATGAAACGTCATATAAATTTGTCATTTCCTAGACGTTTTCATAGAGGAGGATTTTTCTCATAAGATAAGATACTAAGAATGTCTGGCCAAACTCACTTTATCACCATAAATGTCGGTCAGTTATTTTCACTCCCTACCTTGGACTAATGGCTCATTGTTCACATATGATGTAATTTGAACACATTTTAAACAGAATTTCAGCTAATTCTACAATTAGAATTAACCCTGTATGGTCCCCCAGGACAAAGTCTCTGACAAAACCTACCCAACTACCTAGCTAAATTACCTACCTAAACCTAAAATATGCTAATAAATTGCCATGGGTCCTTAACCCCTTAACGACCGGCTAAGCAGGCACGCAGAGGTCACTAAAGGACCACAGAGCTTTTTTTTTTTTTCTTTTCGATTCCAGACTCCCCCCGGGGGGAGCCCAGAATTCCATGATGGTCATAGTACGTCATGGGTTGTTAACTCGGATCGACCCATGATGTACTATGACAGTCAAGGGTCGTTAAGGGGTTAAACAACAGTAGAGAATATTTTGTTTACACCTGACGAAGGGGAAAATCCCCCAAAATGTTGTGCATGTATGGTGGGATAGTAAAGTTGCACTGTAGAGCTTAAACTATATTCCCTTGTACGGCCATCATCCTTTTCTGCTATTCCTGTACATTTGGTCAGTAGTGGACCTGCACCATACCAGAGAGTGGTGTGCTAAAGTGAACTTTTCGATCGTTCTCTCTTTCTCTCTGCCCCTGTCTCTCTCTTTCTCTCTACCCCTGTCTCTCTTTCTCTCTACCCCTGTCTCTCTCTTTCTCTCTACCCCTGTCTCTCTCTTTCTGCCCTGTCTCTCTCTGTCCCTGTCTGTCTCTCTCTGTCCCTGTCTGTCTCTCTCTGCCCGTCTCTCTCTCTCTCTCTCTGCCCCATCTCTCTCTCTCTGCCCCATCTCTCTCTCTCTGCCCCGTCTCTCTCTGCCACTGTCTCTCTCTCTGCCACTGTCTCTCTCTCTGCCACTGTCTCTCTCTCTGCTACTGTCTCTCTCTGCCCCTGTCTCTCTCTCTCTGCCCCTGTCTCTCTCTCTCTGCCCCTGTCTCTCTCTCTGCCCCTGTCTCTCTCTCTGCCCGTCTCTCTCTCTCTCTCTCTCTGCCCCGTCTCTCTCTCTCTGCCCCATCTCTCTCTCTCTCTGCCCAGTCTCTCTCTCTCTCTCCCTCTCTGCTCCTGTCTCTCTCTGCTCCTGTCTCTCTCTCTTACCCTGTCTCTCTCTGACCCTTTGTCTCTCTCTTTGCCCCTGTCTCTCTTGCTCTCTGCCCCTGACTCTCTTTCTGCCACTGACTCTCTTTCTGCCCCTGACTCTCTCTCTCTCTCTCTGCCCCTCACTCTCTTTCTTCTGCCTTTCTCAAGCCACACATATACACTATATGACCAAAACAAATTTTTGGACATCCCATTCCAAAACCATGGGCATTAATATGGAGTTTGGCCCCCCTTTGTGGCTATTGTCGAAGGTAATATCCAAGAAAGGGTTAAACAAGAGAACCTGTTAGGTTGGATACCTTCACATAAATAGATAAATAATATAATTTTGAGAACTTTACACAATACTAGGAATTGACACGCTGCTTCACAGTAAAGAATTGATTAAATAATCAATTTTGTATATTTGTGCAAAAATAAATATAAATTAAGTAAATACTATATATATTTAAAAAGTGTAAGCAACAATGGCATAAATGAGTGAATACCAACTTCAATAGATACCCAGTAACTTAAACCACAATTATCACCATTACGATTACCAGCAATTAAAGGGTTAACTACACATAAGTATGTTCAGAGGTATTATATAACAATAATTGAACCCAGCAACATAGAAAAGGATAATTGAGCCTTACAATTAATTAAAATACAGTTGGTAGCAGCATATAAATACCTCTGCCCCAGAAACTGTATAAACTATGCTAATTGAGGTTTAAGGTCTGTTGTCAGGTGAGTCAGCTCTAATATTAAGCCAGGTCCTCTGACAATTTCCCTATACTATATATAATAACAAAATTTAGAGAAACTAACTGGAATAAAATCCCAGATTTAGATCACTATAATTTCATTATTTACTGATTTCAAATATTACATACCTTCTGAATAAAACATATAAATTGCATTTAATATAGTCAATAATAGATTATACTAAGAGTATACTCAGAATCAATATAATAATATATGTCTAGACAGTATACCAAAATTCATGTAACATATATCATAAACATGACCATAGCAATCCTATGTAAAACCTATAGGGTACTCCAAGGGTTAATCCACTTAGTAATATAGGATGCCACACCCAAGATGGCGACTTATTTTGTCTAGTGTGAGGTTTAAATAAACTTCTCACTGTAGAAATGTTTAGACCCAAAACACACTCAAAGAAATCCAAAGAAACACCTCAAATTAAATAGAGAAATATCAGTTGAAGGGTTAATAAATGAATTCAAAGAATTCCCCCAGAACAAATATTAACTATAATAACCTTTCTAGAAACACAATATATTCTACAAATATCAACGATTATATTAACTAATTTATAAACAAGGATACATAGATCTCACTGCTATCAACTATTTTATTATCTAGCTGGCAAAATATAACAATTTACCAATTAATTAATGAATTCTGCTTAATTCAGAATTACTACAGCCAATATAGCTTTTTATAATTGGTCACAATTGGGTGGCCAGTCCAATTAAGACAAATCATAAGAAAAATTATGTTTCTTCAAATACAGAAGAAATATATATTTTATTCTGAATTTTGCAGAATTAAAATAAGGAAAGATATAGTTACCAGTCCAATAAGTGTTTCTTAGTATCTCTTTAACAGCCAGACAAGTACAGAACAGGAAATCAAGAGCAAGGAAACCAAGAGGAAAAAGCCCCTTTCTCTCTCAAAATTTACATATTTATAATGTAAAATTACCCTTATCAGAATCTCCTCTGATTGGATAAAGATCCATTCAATTATGCAGTGACATCAACAGTATATCTGATTGGATACTCTTAATACCTAATTTCCCTATGACATCACGCGTATATTATGAAAAAAATTCCAAGCACTAATAATAACGCTATGTGCTCTCAAGATGCCGCTTTTACTCCACATTAAAATTTTACATATGACACATGGATCTGTCTCATATCATCAGATAAGAATGGCCATGAGGTCATTGGACTTAACATAAATATGTCACCCTACAAGACTTTCCCACATGGGAGAATCCCCTATCCCAGGCCTGTTGTCTCCAGGAGAGTCATATTTAATCGTAAAGTTCACTCAACTATTTTCACTCCTGTCTAGGTAGAGAGGCCCCTTTTGTCTCATTGTTATAACATGAGATCATTACACACATATTAAAAACAGACTTTCAGAGAATTTGGTTTAAAAGAAAAATTAACTATTTCCTCCCCATCATGGCAATCTCTCTGACACTGTAATAGCCTCCACTCTTCTGGGAAGGCTTTTCATGAGATATTGGAGTGTGTCTGAGGGAATATGTGCCCATTCAGCCAAAAGAGAATTTGTGAGGTCAGGCACCGATGTTGGATGAGAAGGTCTGACTCGCAACTGGCGTTCCAATTCATCTGAAAAGTGTTCATTGGGGTTAAGGTCAGGGCTCGATTCAGGCCACTCAAGCTCCTCCACACAAACTTAGCAAACCATGTCTTTATGGACCTTGCTTTGTGCACAAGGGGCACAGTCCTTCTGGAACAGGAAAAGGCATTCCCCAAACTGTCGCCACAAAGTTGGAAGCATACAATTGTCTAAAATGTCTCTGTTCAGTTACTGTTAGTTGCTAATAGCTTGATATCACTGTTCTGGAGGAAAGCAGAGTCTCCTAGCATCAGATTATGGGTAGAACGTGTAGAGGAACTTCGGTTAATGGCGGAATTGAGTGCTTCTATGCCAGCGACTATAGCTAGATACTCTAGGACATGGTTTGCTTGGTTACAGTTTCTGGAGGGCCCGGAATTTGCCCGGCTGGTTCCATGAGGGGGTTCCGTCTCTTCCTGATTCTCAGTGCAGTTTCCTTCATTTAAGGGGCTCAATATATATGTATGTGGGAAATCCTGTTGCGTCTGATGTATACTTTGTGCATTTTACTAATGTGCTCTGTTGTTCATTGAATATTGCCTATGCCTCCCCCCCTCCCCCTCCTCTTTCTTTTTTCTTCTGTATCCTGTTCCCGTCCCTTCTTGTTCCTTTGTTCTTTTAATTTGTGTATTGAAAAAAAACAAAAACCCAATAAAACTTTATTGACACTAAAATGTCTCTGTATGCTGTAGCATTAACTTTACCCTTCACTGGAACTAAGGGGCCTAGCCCAAACCCTAAAAAACAGCCCCAGACCATTACCCCTCTTCCACCAAACGTTACAGTAGGCACCTATGCATTCTGGTAGGTAGCGTTCTCCTGGCATCCACCAAAACCAGATTCGTCCTTCAAACTGCCAGATAGTGAAGCGTGATTCATCACTCCAGAGAACATGTTTCCACTGCTCCACAGTCCAGTGGCAGTGTGTTTACAGCACTCCATCTGATGCTTGGCATTGCACATAGTGATCTTAGGCTTGTTTGCAGTGGCTCGGCCATGGAAACCAATGTTATGAAGCTCCTGACGCACTGCTCTTGTGCTGATGTTGCTTCCAGAGGCAGTATGGAACTCCATAATGAGTGATGCTACAGAGGACAGGCAATATTTAGACTTTGTGTGGCCCAGCTCTGTGAGTGTGCGTGGTCTACTGTGTGGCTGAGCTGTTGTTACTCCTACATGCTTTCACTTCACAATAATAGCACTTACAGTGGACAGTGGCAGATCTGTCAGGGCAGAAGTTTCACAAACTGACTTGTGGCAAAGGTGGCATCCTATGACAGTGCTACGTTTAAAGTCACTGAGTGCTTCAGTACAACCCATTCTACTTCCACCTGGGTTGGTGACGGTGCCCAGTGGAAAAAAGACATTAACTCAAACAAAAAAAGTAAATAAATTAAAAAAAAAAAAGAAAAAAAAAAAAGGACAATAGAAAAGAACCATTTATATAGGCACTCAATATTGTATTCGTAAAGTAGCAATGCTACCAATGAACAGGGCTAATATGAAAAAAAATAATAATAAACAACTCTTTATTGGTGATTATATTAAAAACAAAAAAAAAAAAGAGAGAAGAAAATGGTAAAGACATCATAAAAACATGGAATGGGAAATGGAGTGATGTGGGTGTTGATTCAATCGCCGATCACATGTGTTATAACCAGGCCTCAAATGTTTGACAAAAATTAATATTCACACAGATATACACCAATAGTCCTTATACTGGAGTAACTGATATCAATTATATACTCAAATCAAACTAAGGCAGCCATTTATAGTACTCATGGCACAAATAACACGTGTCTTATCCACTGCAAGGGTACAGTGAGTGTACTATTATTTTAAGGTACAAATGTGAATATTGTTAGGCAATGCTAATCACATAAATAACACATGCATTACCAAATGCAGGGGTACATCAGGTGTACAGGTATTTATATTCCAGTACACATATAAATTGCGATTGAATCACAATGTTGCTGAACAAATCTATATGGCGCTAAAGATGATATTCGCATTATCATTGTATTCGGTGCTAATCATCTATTAACCCTTGAATCTCCATATGGCAGCTAAACACTATAGATAAATCATCCGTTTGAATAAAGATCACATAAACCCTCTCAAACAAGTGCCAGAGTGTGTAATGAGACTAGACAATCCAGTAGATATATACTTTAAGTACTTGCTACTGCATTCTGATCTCTTTACAAATGAACCCGTCAGTGTTTGCAGTGGCACGCAAACGGTTATAGTGTAGATTTTTTGTTTTTAAATTGCTTGCATCTGCTTCAATTCCATGACGGGCTTGCTACTGTTCTGATGTTCAGTCTGTTGTGTGGACTACATCGCAAGCACTTTTATAAGAAGGTTTTATGTAAAAGTAGCATTTAATTCAATCGAAGGATGTCCAAGCGATGTAGTCCAAACCACAGTTTGAAAATGAGAACAGTGGCAAGCCTGTCAGAGAATCGAAGCAGATGCAAGTAATTCCGAAAAAAAACATCTGCTCTGTAACCCTTTGAGTGTCACTGCAAACACTGTAATGCTTCGCTTTCAGTTCTTACCTATGGCAGAGTTGTTTTAACCCCATTGATTAACCGATAGCTCAGTCATGTTGTGCATTGCAGTGGAACTGATGGGGAGCTGCATAATTCATGCAATCGCTGAAATGAGCACAACATGAGAATCTCGCCATTTTGATGCAGACGAGATTCTCATGTTGCCCTTTTCATCCCCACGACATGGTTAATGCATTAACTTGCTCTCACTAGATTGTGCAACATTTTAAAAGGATACCCGGTGAGCACCTATGCAACCATTCTCTTGTTACATCTCTATGGTCAAATCAGACTTTACTCTAGTCAACATAAACTAGGTTACCTAGGACACTATTTTCTTAAAGTGTAGCTCTCTCTCTCTTCCCCTGTGTGTTTTTGCCCATCTCTCTCTCTCTCTGCCCCTGTCTCATGCTCTGCCTTCTCTTTCTATCTGCTTCTCTCTCTCTGCCCATCTTTCTCTCTCTCTCTGCCCCATCTCTCTCTCTCTACCTGTTTTTCTCTCTCTCTACCTGTTTTTCTCTCTCTGCCCATCTGTCTGTCTCTCTCTCTGCCCAGATGTGTCTCTTTCTCTGTCTGTCTGTCTCTCTCTCTCTGCTTTCAGTCTTTGCTATTGTTAAAAACTCCCTGGAGTAGGCAGGGAGTCTGTACTCTCACTTTACATATGCAGTTGTACAAACAGCAGAGTAAAGTATAGGATGGATTCATATTTAGGAAATCCAGTCTAAGTTAGGTTAAAATTCTCAGGACCACTAAGCAGATACTAACAGGGCCTCACACTCTGTTCACTTCGCATGGTAATCTTGAGCTTTTTAAAGCTTACGGGGTTGTGGAATGATTTGCTTTGCAATGCATTGCTCACCTGCCTAGTCCTTAAAGAATTAAGTCTTTGATCCAATATGCCCCATTAAAACTTCCAGTAGGGCCAAAATGGATACTGACCGGTACACACATTGTGTCACCATCAGTATTCAATTGCCCTACCAACAGAAACCACAAAAGAAACTTTTGGGCAAACAACCTGAATTTTGTTCCAACGTCTGACTTGTGTGTTTTTTGTTCCCAAAACCCACATAAATAGTGTGAGAAATGGGAACGTCAAAGGAAAACTGCTAACACTCGTTGCTTGACAAACTGTCAAACATTGAACGCGAGCTACAACACAATCACACTTCCAAACAGCAACTCTACACTAACCCACTCAGTCTTCTTCTTTAATCTGCTATCTGCCATCTTATTCTTTATCTTCTGTCTTCTAATCTTCTGCTTCATCCAAATATGTCACTCAAAAAAAGAAAAAAAAAAAGTCGACATTAAAGATGCCCTCTAAAATTATGACAAAAAGATATGCAGGTGTTAACTCATTGAGAGCCGGGTGGGTACATGACACATTGCAGAGCAATGCTTTGTGTACCCCTAAGGCATTCCAAGGGTTAAATATATGCTGCCAATCCAAACCTGAAAAGTAAGCTGGCATTCCAAGTATAAAGATCATCCTAGTATTCCAAGTATAAAATGTATTGTGGCATCCCAAGTATAACAATTTTCTTTGTCGTCCAATATGACATACAGGTACCATGGGGAGGCGACAGCTCCTCCCAATAGGTTGGAACAATTTAAGACAAGGTCTTGGAGGTGGAGTCTTCCCTTCTCCTTATTAGGCTACCCTTTAGCCCCGCCTTCCAGTTTGACTTGTACCACACCTGTGTGAAGGCGGAGAACTTTTCTGCTTAGTTTTTAGACTACTTTATTGTTTTCAGTCTTAGATATGGGGTGTCAAAATTCCCACCATTAGGTGGATTACCATTCCAGACTTCCCCTGGAGTATTCCAGCATGCAGGAACTGTTGTGGACCTTTGCAGCCCAAGTTTCTCTCTCCTAACTGGGTCTCTCTGAGGTTTATATGGTAATCTGAAGGCAGAAGTTCAAGTTTGATGAATAACCCTTTAAGTGCCATGGTCCACTTGTCCCATTGGTCCCCCTCCTTACAGGGGTCATTTGGAGTCCAGTCATTTGGATTTGGACTCTTGCACTCATGTTAGGTACCTTATTCAGTTGCTTCCCTGGGTGTTTGCAGCTTGGATGGCTGCATTTGACTGGTTTAACTGAGTTTAAGGGCTTATTTTTGGGTTTTCCCTTAAGGATCACCCATTTTTACTTAGCTTTGCATGCACACTTGGGCATTTGGGTACTTATAGACACTTAAAAAAATTCAAATTTTTAGTGTCGAGTGCCTTTAAAGCTCGCTTCCCTCCAGGTTGCACTTGCTCCATTGACAACTATGGGACAAACTGCTTTGGGACATATCTCTGCAACTGGTAATATAGAGTTGATGGAGGGCTCATTCTTCTTGTGTCCTCTTGCCCTACAATCCAGTTCACATCCCCAGTGTCTTAGGGGCCCCGCGAGTGCAACTTCAGCCATTGCTAGGATCATGGGACTTAGACCTAAGGCTAAGGAGGCATGGGTGTCTCTGACCTCACTTGCTTACTGTTCATGGGAATACGCAGGACATCTATGCCCCTCATGTGATGTGGCCCCTACTACACTTCTGGGGCCCTCCAGCCTTGAGCAAGAGCCACTCTGGGTGAAAGACTTAAAGACCTCTATTTCACAGTTTCCTTTATCCCTTCAGGGGGTCCTCCATTCCTAGAATCCACCTATCACATTTCAGGTTTGTGGCACCTAAGGCACCAGGCTTACCTGCTTTAACTGAAGATACTTTTGAAGGAAGATTCTTTTGGCGAGGTGATACGGAGGAAGGGGAGTGTTAAGAGGATTCTACCTAAACTTTTGGTGATTACTTTGAGGCTCACCCCACGCTTTCTGCTGAGGGTCTCTTCAAGGTGGTTTTAAAGACCCTGCAGGACACTAATTCCCCTGATGAGGGCCAGTCTTCTTCTGACATCTTTCAAAGGTGCAAGAAGTCTTACACTGTGTTTCCACCCAATGCCATTCTAGACCAGGTCATCCTGGATGAGTGGAAAACACCTGACGGGTGGCTTTCTCTTTTCTAAGTTGTGCTCCTTTTCAGAGGAAGCTTTGGCACAGTGGGTCTCTCCTCCCAATATTCATTCCCCTCTTTCTAGACTTTCTAACTCCACAGCTCTGCCCTTGGCAGACGCTAGGGCTCTCAATGATATGACTGACAGAAAGCAGGAAGATATCCTTTAGTCTAACATTGCTGCCATTGTTGCTGCTCTGCGACCTGTCCTGGCTTCGGCTTGAATCACTGGCGATATAGCTATCTGGGACGAACAACTCATTGAGGCCATCGGGAATGGAACCCTTAAGGAGGATCTTTTAGCCCTCTTGGCCAACATGTTTGAGGCTCAGACATATGTCACTGGTGCTCTTTTGGATGTGGTCAAACTCTCTTTTCTATCACAACAAGATGCACTTTGTGGGTCAAGATTTGCTCTGCTGACCGAAGTCACCAATTTCTCGCCCTCTCAGGCCAAATCTCTTTTTGTGCCTGAACTTAAACAGATTCTCAGTGAGCACCCTGGTCTCCAAACACCCTAACATGGTGAGGTAACAGAGTCTTTTTCGTCCCTGCCAAACAGAAGTGCAAAGGCCAAATCAGAGCTTGTCTCAAGGTGGTAAGCTATGCCCCACCACCAAGCCCAGACAGCAGTGGTAGCCAAAGCAAGCCACCACCAAGCCCAAGTCTGGCCTCTTCATGACTCGCAGAATCCTGGTACGCAGCTGCCTGTGGATGGGCATCTGCACCATTTTTCAGCTGCAGGGGCAGAGTCCATTGCGGGCTAGTACCAGTGGGTTCTGTAGGTGTTTTCGAAAGGATACCGGATTGCTTTCAAGTCCCTTCCTCACTACAGATTCTTCCATTCAAGGACTCAACTGGGCCAGGAAAAGCTGCAACTTTTTAGCGAGGCGATTCAGGCTCTCTTTGACAAGGGAGTTCTGATTTCACTTCCTCAAGAGAGAGGTTCAAGTTTCTATTCAAACCTGTTCGTGGTGGCCAAGAAGGATGGTGGCAGCCGTCCTATCTTGGACATCAAGGACCTCAGTTCTTTTGTGGAGAATGCACGCTTCAAGATTGAGTCCTTGCACACGGTCATTACAACTATGTGCCCAGTAGAATTCCTTGCATCTCTGGATCTGCAGGATGCATACTTACATGTCTTGATTCATCCAGACAGTCAGAAATAACTCCACTTCGCTTGCGAATCAGGGCATTTCCAGTTCACCATTTTGCCCTTTGAGCTTACCTCCGCTCCTCAGATGTTTGCCAGAGTTCTGGGGGGCACTGATTGCCTCCTTCATAGAGGACTCCCTATATGGACGACCTTCTGGTGAAGGCTCCATCAAGGGAAATCCTAGACCAGCATGTCCAGGACTGTGCTCAAATTCTCCTCCATATGGGTGGATTCTAAACATGGAGAAGTCTGCTCCGGTCCCTCTCAGGGCTTGTTTTTCTCTGATTCAGGCTCAATACCTGTCAGAGCAAAGTCTTTCTGACTGAGGACTCCATTCAGCAAATCATGCATCTGGTGTTCCAAGCTCTGGAGTGGACCTCAACTCCAGTTTGCAAGTTCATGACACTTGCAGGTTGCAGGGTGTCCACCATGGTGGTAGTTCCGTACTCCATGGCCCACACCAGGGAGCTCCAGAGATTCTCCATCCACTCTTGGCATGGGAAACCAGATCTCTTGGATCTCAGGGTCTTCCTCCTTCTGGAGGTCAGACAGGATCTGCTCTGGTGGTTAGACAGAACCAACCTAGAGCAGAGGAAACAATTTTTGATCCAGGAATGGGTCTTTGTCATGATGAATGCCAGCCTGCAGGGCTGGGGTGCGGTCCTGGGCCACCTGGGGATTCGGGGCAGGTGGACCTTGGAGGAGTCCCTTCAGTCCATCAATGTTCTGGAACTCAGGGAGATTCAGCACACTCTGGCCTACTTGTCCCATTAATTGAGGGGTTGCCTAGTACATGTCCAAAACTAAAAAAAAAAAAAAAGGACAAAAGAAAGATAATTCTAAATCACTTCCCCTGTGCCTACAGAACCTGAAAGTCCTATAGTATGTAGCATTAATTCTTCACTTTTATTTCTGTGTTAAAAACAGCAACCACCTATTAAAGAAAGCTCTGAATATGTTTGAGTGCATACTTTTTGTATCTCTGTCCTTTATTTACCAACAATGTGTTTTGTTACATTGTATTGATAGAATATGTGTATCAGTAAGTATTAGAGGGAGAGCATATTAGGTAACTGTAGCTAACTAATTAGTGAAGTTGCTACTGTTACTTTTATGGGAAATCTTTTCAGCAGCTGTTGCTCTTTTTAAATACCAGCAATGATTTTGCCTGGTATCAACTGTTTGCACGCTATATGAATGGTCAATGTAATTATTTAGACCACTTCACTAAAATGGTAGGTATACCTTCTTAAATCACATTAACAAACAAGCCGATATATTAGTTTTGGGTCACTGGATCACTGCCTGTGCCAGTTTCTTATGCCAGTTCATCCAGTGAATATTGGGGTTAGTGTTTAAGTAACCATTGTCTGCTCAAGCAAACTCGTTACGGCTTAACACTTTATGTTCCATTAAAGTGAATAGCAAACGTGCCTGCGATTATCAGTTTCTATCGGTTATGAAATCACTTCATGGAGATTGTAATATTCTATTAATTAAATGAAAGCAATAAATCCCAATACTCAAGAACATTACAGTGGTTGTTCCCCACTCTATCCCTTGTGGCAATCTACTGGGAGCATTCCACATTCTAATACTGCTATATTTCACAACCATAGTATCGGACAGAGATAGGATTTACATAGAAGTTAAATAGCTTTCTATACTTTGAAGAAGGATGGATGGCACTGGCACAACACGTTTTGCCACTAATAGCAGCTTAATCAGGGACTATAGCAATGGCAATCACGTTTCAGGCACTTTTATATTCCCCCATCCATTTAGGATAATGGGAGTATATAGGTGATGTCACATAACGTCAACATGACTGAACTGCAGGAGTCCTAGCTTAGTAACATACATGATATGTGTATCTGCAATGTGTGTAGAGGAAAAAGAAGATCCCTACAGTTTGAAATATAATGACAACTCTGATTTAGAAGCCTGATGATTTAAACCTAAAGCTACTATATAGTTTAGATATAAATCATTAATTAGGATAATTCTTCAGATGTTGTTAATACAGTGTGGTTTTATAAACTTGATATAATCTGGTATTTAGGTATTATAATGAAAAGGAGGAGCAACTCCAATGATATATCAAAAAGTCATAAACATCATGGCAGCTCATATGTAATTGCACATATATTAAGATCATAAACTTTATGGCAGCTACATACATCTGTTATTAGTTTTAAAAGTTCTTAGATGTAACTGTCCAATGGATTGAAATTAAAACTTTCATTTAATCCCCTCGGATTTTTAGTACCTAAACGGTATATCCATTTTTATTCTGATCTCAACAATTTGAGATTCATATCTCCTCGTCTGATAGTTGGTACAAAGCGGTCTATAGCTTTACATTTTATAACTGAAGGGTCTCCTCCATGATTTTCAGTTATGTGTCTTGCAGCTGTCTTGTCTCTTTTATTTCTGATGTCGCCAATATGCTCCAGAACCTGCATTTTTAGTTTCAGTCTCGTGTTCCCCGCGTACTTCAAACCACATTGACACTGGCGGACTTCAAACCTTTTATTACCTTGTTGATTAATGAAGTTCTTCTCTTTGCTGTTATATTTGCATTCTTGGCACTGTCCACAAGGATAAGTGCCTTTGATTTCACTAGTGAGCTATGTGTTTTATTCATATTTTTGATAGTTGCTATGAACCAGTACTTCTCAAGTTATTTGCCCTCTTATATGTAATCAAGGGTCTCACCAAGACCACTTCTGCTAAATCAGCATCATTTAATAGTATTTGCCAGTGTTTATTCAGAATTTGTTGAATTGCTGTGTGCTGACTGTCAAAGTTTGCTATCAGAAGTAAGACCGTTGTAAGACATATAAATGAGAATCATGATGGAGACCCTTTATAAAATGTAAGTCTATAGAACACTTTGTACCAACTATCAGACGAGGTGATATAGATCTCAAATTGTTGAGATCAGAATCAAAATGGAGATACCGTTTAGGTACTAAAAATCCAATGGGACTAAATGAAAGTTTTAATTTCAATCCATTTATAAAATACTAATTGGACAGTTACAACTAAGAGCTTTTAAAACTAATAACGGATGTATGTAGCTGCCATAAAGTTTATGATCTGAATATTTGTGCACATACATATGAGCTGCCATGATGTTTATGGTTTAAATAATTTTGTTTTATTGTTGGAGTTGCTCCTCATTTTCATTATTGTACCTAAATACCGGATTGTATCAAGTTTATAAAACCACACTGTATTAACAACAATTATCCTAATTAATGATTTATATCTAAACTATATAGTAGCTTTAGATTGAAATTAAAAGCCTTTTTAATGTGAGTTGTCATATTTCAAACTATAGGGATCTTATTTTTCCTCTACACACATTACCAATACATGTATCACGTATGTTACTAAGCTAGGACTCCTGCTAATCAGTTCGGTCATGTTGACATTATGATGTGACGTCACCTATACACTCCCATTATCCTAAGTGGAAGGGGATATATAAAGTGCCTGAGACACAACTGCCATTGCTAAAGCCCCTAGTGAAGTTACTATTAGCGGCAAAACGCTTTGGGCCAGTGCCAACCATCCTTCTTCATAGTATAAAAAGCTATTTAACTATGTAAATCCTATCTCTGCCAGATACAATAGTTGTGAAATATACCAGTATTAGAATGTGGAATGCTCCCAGTAGATTGCCACGAGGGATAGAGTAGGGAACAACCACTGTATTGTTCTTGAGTATTGGGATTTATTGCTTTCATTTAATTAATAGAATATTACAGTCTCAAACGCTGGCACGTTTTCTATTCACTTTAATGGAACGACACACAATGGGTTAAGCCGTAACGAGTTTACTTGAGCCGACAATGGTTAATGAGACAACTAAAACACTAACCCCAATATTCACTGGATGAACTGGCATAAGAAATTTGCAGAGCCAGTGAGCCAGTGACCCAAAACTAATATATCGGCTAGCTTGTTTATGCAATGTAAGAAGATATATCATCTTAGTGAAGTGGTCTAATAATTACATTGACCATTAATATAGCATGCAAACAGTTGTTACCAGGCGAAATAATTGTTGGTCTTCAAAGATAGCAACAGTTGCTGAAAAGATCTTGGAAGATCAGTAACTGTGATAGCTTATCCCATAGAGAACACATTTTTTCCCATAACAGTAGCAGCTTCACTAATTAGTTGGCTACAGAGTTGCCTAATATGCTCTCCCTCTAATACTTATTGGTACACATATTCTATCAATGCAATGTAACAAAATACATTGTCGGGAAATAAAGGGCAGAGATACAAAAAAGTATGCACTCTAAACATTCTCAGAGCTTTCTTTAATAGGTGGTTGCTGTTTATAACACTTTGTGAGCCAATTAGTGACTACACAGAGTTTTTTATTATCAATTCAATTGATAGAGGATAGAAATGTTTTGATTTTTAAAGGCAGAAATAAAAGTTAAGTATTAATGCAATCTTCTTAGGCTACATACTATAGGACTTTGAACTGTTCTGTAGGCACAGGGGAAGTGATTTATAATTACGCTTCTTTTGTCCCTATTTTTTCTTTTTTCAGTTTTCTATAATATTTGTTGGAACCTCCAAGTCCAGTTTTCATTGTTACCAATTACAGTCTGCCCTAGACCACAAATACAAAAGACGTCTAGTACACATCCAGTCAGAAAACACCACGCAACAAACAAGGAGGCACAAAAAGCGCTCATGCTTGGTCAAAGGTCAAATCTGTTTTGGTCTGGGCAGAAGAACATGTTCCCGTTATTTGTGCCATGCACATTCCAGGGGTGGACAACATCCAGACGGACTTCCCTAGCCATCAAAGGGTGGTCCCCGGAGCGTGGGAGCTCCATCCCAACGTTTTGACCTGTTGGTGTAGCGGTGGGGTCTTCCTCAGATAGACCTGATGGCCACCAGGGACAAGAGGAAGGTACAAATGTTATTTCCGTGGGGGGATCCTCTGGTGATTCCAGGGCCCTTTCATCTGGCTTACATCTTCCCTCCAATTCCTCTCATACCCAGGGTACTGCGGAAGATTCACATGGACGGTCCATCGGTCATCATGATTGCCTCCTATTGGACCAGGAGGGTATGGTTCCCAGAGTTGGTCACCCTCTCAATTCGGGATCCATTGCCACTCAGACCGGATCTCCAGGAAGTACATCTGGAAGGAGGATGTGGAGTGTCTGGCTTTGATGGCATGGCTGTTGAAGCCTCCCCTGAGGTTATCTCCACTATGATCCAGACTACGAAGCCTGTTTTTTCCAAGGCCAATGTAACAGACCCCTCTGGGCCATTACGGAGTTATAAAGACCCACAAGTGCTATGTTACTATATCCCCTCCCTATTTCTGTGTGCTAAGCTGGGTATTCATCTCATTGTAGGCCCCATGTGTATGTGTTTAATGTGTTTTACATGTTTCCCCATTACAATGTGAATAGGTAATTCCATGTTCAATCAGTAGGTGTCTCCCTGCACAGTGCATAGTGTCAAAGGTTTTTTGAACATTGTTACTGGGCAGGTAGGCACTCTCCTAATTGGTTGTCTTGGTCTGTTCGACAAGTAGGTCTGTTCGACAAGTAGGTCTGTTCGATAAGTAGGTCTGTTTGGTTGTCACTTGTCTGCCTTTTCCCTGTCACTGCTTGGGTTTGTTCGATAAGTAGGCAGCCTTCTGATTGGTCTCCTTGGT
This sequence comes from Rhinophrynus dorsalis, assembly GCA_037306005.1. NCBI lineage: Eukaryota > Metazoa > Chordata > Amphibia > Anura > Rhinophrynidae > Rhinophrynus > Rhinophrynus dorsalis. The sequence goes on from CM074718.1 coordinate 296,133,520, forward strand.
CTGTTCAACAAGTAGGCAGCCTGTTGATTGGTTGCCTACAGTTCTAGGGGAAAGTGGAATGTCAGTGTCTTATCATGTAATGTCGATGTGTAACTTTGTAATGTTGATGTGTATTATGTGTTCAACAGTTAGGTGCTGTTCTCATTGGCTGTCTCCTGTCAAGCAGTGCCCTGACAAACGGGGCATTGCTCCGACAATTAGACAGTTCTGTGATTGGTTGTCACCTGTCTCAATCTTGTCACTCCGATCCCCATTGGCTGGAGAGCAGCGCAGCAAGATTAAACGCTCCTTTGTGTTCCCTTTCAGCCTCCTGCTCCCCAGGTTCAAAAGATAGGCGGCCTCCTGATTGGCCGCCGTATTTGCATCTTACCTCTCCTTTCCCCATTGGCTGGAGATTTGCATAACAAGATTAAAACTACATTTTTGTTTTTGTTAGGAATCCCAGTCCTAGATATAATCCCTGTTTTCCCAAATAAAGTGTTAGATCCCTATTCATCCTATCTATAGTGTGTTATTCCAGGAATAGTTTAGAGAGTCTCCTCTGACTCCCATTCACTGGATTTAGCAGCAGAACTGACCAGGCTACCCATCTTGTAGCTGCATCTTGGAGAGAGAAGCCTAGCAATGATGGCCGGGGAGTGAGTGCATTGCCTGGTCCCTGTTACAGCCTACAACAGAATTTGGTCCATTTTCCATTCTTGGTGTGTAGACCGTTATCTGTCTTCACAGGAGTTTGATCACCCAATGGTCCTGTCATTTTTGCAGGATGGTGTGATCTTAGCTCTTTGAAGGTTCAGACTTCGGCTGTCTCTGTATTTTTCCAGAGACACATTGCCATCTTACCAGACGTCAAGGTTTTCTTCTAGGGCTCCCTCATGCTTCCCCTGCCTATAAGGCTTCTACCCCCAGTGGGACTTTAATCTTGTTTTGGGTGTCTTGCAGCATCCTTCCTTTGAGTCCTTGATACCATTTCTCTGCTTCTTTTGATGTGGAAGATTGTTTTTCTTCTGGCTGTGGTCTCTGTGCGCAGGGTTGCTGAGCTGCAGGCTTTGTCCTGCAAACCTCCTTTCCTGGTGTTTCACAAGGACAAGGCTCTTCTTCGTACCTCCCAGGAATTCCTTCCTAAGGTGGTCTCTGAGTTTCACATTAATCAGGAGTTATTATGCCTTCATTTTGTCCTGACCTCAAATCTTACAAGGAGAGGCATATCCACTTGTTGGATGTGGTGCACTGTCTTAAATTCTATGTGCACCACAGTCTTTGTGCAACACTGATGCTTTGTTTGTCATCCCCGAGAGTCCTAGGGTGGGTATTTCTGCATCAAAGGTCACTATTGCATCCTGGATGAGGTCTACCATTCACAAGGTTTATGAACTCAGGAAGAAACCTGTTCCCTTCCATGTAACCGCACACTCCACCAGGTCTATTGAGGCCTTCTGGGCCTACAAGAATCAGGCCTCTGCTGAACAGCTGTGCAAGGCTGCGACATGGTCCTTCATGCACACCTTTGCTAAACACTATTGTGTTGATGTTCTGGCTTTGGCTGAAACCATTTTTGGCAGGAAGGTCCTGAAGGCATTTCTGACAGTTTAATGACCTGCTCCTTTTTGTTCTTTACTGTTATTTAACTTTTTTAGCCTGGTTAGCTCTTGTTCTTGTGTGCTGTGCTATTGTTATTCAGTGTCCGTTGACACTTAGTTATATTTGGGCTGTTCCTGTTCTGGATCATCCTAGGGAACTCCAGTATCTTGGAGACTGGCGCTTGGTCCTTTCCTTCTCTTTACACCCTGGGAGTTTAATGTTGGTATATGCACATGGTACCTGTATGTCATACTGGAAGATAGAGAAAAGAGGATTTTAGTCTTACCTGTTAAATTCTTTTCTCTTAGTCCATATGACACACAGGTCTCCCACCCAGTAAAAAAGACCTCCCTTGGTCTCACTTGGCTGGACGTGGGAGTCCTCTTTGGTGGTATTGTTCTTACCTTCTTCTTTTCTCTCCATCCTATGTAGTGAGCTCGTCTCAAGTCTAACTAGAAGGCGGGGCTAAAGGGTAGCATGATAAGGAGGAGGGAAAGCTCCACCTCCAAGACCTTGTCTTGAATTGTTCTAGCCTATTGAGAGGAGCTGTCGCATCCCCATGGTACCTGTATGTTATACAGAGTAAGAAAAAAAGGAATTAAAAGGTAAGACTAAAATCCTCTTATTGTGGCATCCCAAGTATAACAAGTATTGTGGCATTTCAAGAGTTAATTGTTAGCTGCCACCGTGATGCTGCTGCAGGCAGTAGGAAGTGTGTAGAAACATTTTGAACAGAGACTGGCCATATAAAAGGCAATCTCTTTTGAATTTTTCCACAGAATGGCTTGGACAATGGCCAGAGATGTAACTTTATGGGGCGGGGGTGTTCCCTGCATTCCTGCAGCAGCGGTGTTGGCGGCAGCGAGCAATTAACTCTTGGAATGCCACAATACTTGTTATACATGGAATGCCACAATACATTATATATTTAGGCCCCGAGAGGTAACTTTGGCAGGGGGGATTTTTTCCCTGTATTCCTGCCATCGGCGACGGCTAACAATTAACTCTTGGAATGCCACAATACATTTTATACTTGAAATGACACAATGCATTTTATACTTGAAATGACACAATGCATTTTATACTTGGATTGCCAACATACTGTTCATACTTGGATTGGTAGCATACAATCAACCATTGGAATGCCAAAGGGGTATGCAATGTATTGCTCTACAATGTGCTGCGTACCCCTCCCGCACTTAATGGGTTAACTCTTGCATATCTTTTTGCCGTCATTTTTGGGGGGATGTTTAATTTGGGCGCTTTTTTCTTTTCAGTGAGATATTTGGAACAAAGAAGATTAGAAGACAGGCGATGAGAAGATGAAGAGGAAGAAGATGAAAGACAGAAGATTAAAGAAGAAGGCTGACAGTAGCTGATAGGGTGCTGAAGACATTGCTGGACCACCAGGATTATAGGTGTTTATTTTCATGTCATGGTGTTAGCTTTAGTTTAGTGGGATTAACCCTATGAGTGCCAGTAGGGTATGCAATGCTTTCCAATGCCTTGCATACCCCACTGGCACTCATAGGGTTCATTTTTTCTAGCATTTCACACATTTTGTCAGTATTTTGGATGTATTGATATTGGGGCTTAGGGCCCCATATCAATACATCCACTGACCACTTAGGTTTTTGCCAGTTTGTTTCCCCTTCAATTCCAGCGTCAGCAGTTTAAACATGCTTTAAGGGCTACAAAAAAACAAACTAATGGTAACCCTACACAACCATCTTGTCACTCCATCTCAAGCTTCCATACTACCATGGATACCTTCTTCAGACAGACCGAGGGTAACTAAACTATGCTCCATACTGTCTGCTATCCTCCTTAATTGGGGTTGTCTCTGGAAAATGAAAAGCCTCTCAACCATATTTCCCCACTGATGCCTATTTTGCACAACCCTGCCTTCTCCCCCGGTCAGATTGCCTCTAGCTTTAAAAGATGGTGTAGCGATCTCCCTTTGAAATTGAAATTTCAATACAAGGTACTATAGCTCCTTTCTCTGCCTAAAAAGAGGACCTTGATCTTCAAACATCAGATTATTTGACTAATTAAAACTACACTTGTTCATATTCACCAGTCCCCACAAACTCCAATTCTTCTGCCCACTGACTCACTTTGAAGCGGCATTCCTTCACTCCCACCCTAAACAACACAATATATCTGCTAAGTATGATATCTTCTCAGTCGTACACTCCCCTGACATGCTTGACACCTTTAGATGCCAATGGGAACTTGAGTGGGGCCTACAACTACCTGAATCCCATAGGGACAGGGGAGTGTGCCTGGTTAAAACTGTTTTACTAATGTCTTAACCGTTGAGACTAGTTATAAACTACTAACGCACTGGTATAGAACTCCTGAGAAACTAAATAAATATTAGCCAGCTATACCTTCTGTATACTGGCAATTAGGCGGAGATCCAGGCAACCTAAACCATATTTTTTGGCACTGTCCCTTGATCAAAACTTTCTGGGAACAAATGCGACTTACTCTAGTTCAGCAATTCCCTCACATTACTTTTCTAGACTGGATAGTGATTGTACTGGGTAACACCCCACCCCCCCAGTTGACACGAGACAGGACAAAATTATTGTTATTCCATCTCTGTATCAATATAGCAAAAACATGTATTCCACTATACTGGAAAACAAAGAGAAACACCCTTCCTATTGAGTGGGTGAGCAAATTGACAAGTACTGTGGTAGTGAAAAAACTGACATTTAGCAAATCTAACAGAGGCCTCATGTTCTGAGACATATGGACCCCTTGGATTGATCTACGTAACAAAGTCCTATCTGCTACCTCACCTCCCTGATAGATATCTGCCATGTAACCATATTTCTTTATGCTAGTAATCTAGGCTGTCCCAGACCCATGCCATGAGATACCTGCCTCTTCAATACTCCATATACCTATCTTGAGATCTCTCCTCTTTCTTGCTCTGCCTTTTCACTCCAGATTTTCTTTCCTGTTACCCCCTTCTAACTTACTGAGGAGGACAAATCCCTTCATTGTGTTGCATTGCAGAATTGCATGCTTCTACTTTCCTACTTCTTTCTCTGTTACATACCAGCAAATTGGAGAGAATTGTTGTTCCTGCACTGTTTAATTATTCATGCTTATAACACAGTATGTTACAGATGTCATTGTTTACTGGATTCTTAACCTACTATGTATTATGTATGTATTGTACTCAATATATCTGTTTTGCTTCTTGATCTGATTTATTCTGATACAGCCTATCTCTCTTGTAAATCTGTTGACTTTTATCAATAAAGCTCTTTTGGGGGAAAAAAATGTGTTAGGGGACTCGCTCCAAAAAAATAGTAGCTCTAGATTTTCTGCCGATAAAATGGGTCCCTTAACAAATGTTTCTGCCTAATGCATAGAATTAAATAGGAAAATCAGACTCTTTAATGGGTTCAGATTTAGCGCCCAACGTGTATTTTGCTTACTGTGCTTGAAAAACTACTGTTGGCTGTTTTTTTTTTTTTTGGTTTTTTTTTTTGTGCCGGGAGCAATTTAATCCAGGCCTAAGTATGCTTATGCTCTCATCTTGCTTCAGTTTGGAAACGGTTCTAGCAGCTGTCAAGTCTGCCTTGATTGACTTGACATTCAGGACTGATTGAAGATATTGTCTATTCAACATGTGTTATTAAAAGCATAAAAAGAGACAGTATTTCATATAATTAAAAAATGCTTAATTGGCAAGACACAGGGTTGCAAAACAACATAAGAAACATTGTGTCATTCTAGCACTGTGTTTTTCACAGTCCTCGTGGTTGATGTATGTATTACTAACAAGGTGTTGTGTCTATCACTCTTTTCTGAGTCAGTCCAGTTGTTAACCTGTCCCAAAGTGTGCCATCAGTCAGCTGAGGAATCGTACTTCACATAAAATGCTTTGGAATTTTCCTAAATATTTTTACTGAAAAATATATACTTCATTAATTAGGGAGACCATTATAATAGAATTTACCAAAGCCAGTATTAAACTTTGGAAATACTTAAGCCATTGTATTTCAGTAAAAACTGCCAGGTTCAACAGATGTAGGATGTCTTCACTGGACTTTTTATGTCATTTGTTTATTTAATTGTGTCACAATTGTTTTGCACACATGAGTGTCTAGCCAATTAACCACTGTGAATAGCAATGACACCCCCACCCCGCTAAAGATTGATATATATTTGAGTTAAACCTTTAATGTGCAGGATATCCTAAGAAAACCTTAGTTGTTTTTGGCCACATGCAAAGGAAGACAGGAGCCATTCAACAGCACCATAGGATACAAATAAATATTGCCATTGATGAAACCAATTTTTTTCTGCATTATAACACCACACCCTTGTGCTGTATATGGTTTCATACTGTTGTTTCTGATTACATTCAAATATCACTTTCAAGGACATTTTGGCTTACAAACAACACTAATATTAATAATCTTTTGTCAACGGAAAGTGTGCATTTAGGAGATGATTTGAATGTTTGGTTTTTTTTTATGTAGGTCATCCTGTAAACAAAAGGAAATTCTGCATATCAGATTGTGACCTTTATAAATAATAAATGGGGTTTTAGTTACATGTTTTTGACCAAAGGCATGATAAGCTTGGCTATTTAGTATAATGTAATTAAAAAGAAGTGATACCACCTTACCTCTACTGTGAACAAAACCCTTGTGAGGGAAATAAGCGAGATATTTATACCTTCACTAATTCAATTATCACCTTCTGGGATGCCACCAACCAAGAGAGGAGGAGCCCAAACCTTCCAAAATACTTACAAAAATAACAAATATACAGGTTCTTGGAGAGCTCAAAATAGCATTTATTAGTAGCGTTCAAATAGTACATATGTGTATAATCAGGAGAGCAGCAAGAACTATATCTTGGCTACATATGCAAAGTAAACAAAAGGAAATTCTGTGCATTGTATCCTGACCTTTACAAACAAATAGCCTATGACTCAATAATAAACAATTAACAATTGAAAAATAGAAGTTTGCATCTTTGTACATTTTGCACCAATTTACATTTTGGGCAAAAAACAAGTGGTAAAAAGCATGAAATCGTGGAATGCTATATATTTTTTGAAGACTACACAAGTTCTAGTTTGAAAGAGGGGTCCTGTTTGGTTTCTCCCCAAAAAATTATCTGCACCGAGATTGCATTATAGTAAAAAATGAATTAAAAAGTGTGTGTGTATATATATATATATATATATATATATATATATATATATATATATATATATATATATTCAAAAGTTTGGTGTCACTTAGAAATGTCCTTGTTTTTGAAAGAAAAGCAAATTCTGTCCATTAAAATAACATCAAATGAATCAGGAATACAGTGTAGACATTGTTAATGTTGTAAATGACTATTGTAGCTGAAAACATCTGAATTGCTGCAAATGGAGGATCCTTGTACGAAAGCAAAGTTTGAAGGACACAATTATTATTTAAATTAAAAATCATTATTTCTAACCTTGTCAATGTCTTGAGTGTATTGCCTATTTATTTTGCAACTCATTTGATGTATGTTTTCATGGAAAACAAGGGAAATTTCTAAGTGACCCCAAACTTTTGATATAATATACAAGCAGTGTGGTATGGCGTTGCCCGTCATTTTTTAATGTAGCCTGGTATTTAGTAATGCAAAGTGGAATTGTAATGTAGCAGAAAAATGGATGACATTGGCAATATCCCTGTGTGTGTGGATGTATATGGAGGTGTGTCTGTGGGTATGTGTAGGTATGTGTGTGTGGTAGTACATAAGATATCATTTGTGTCCAGGGCTTCTTAAGTAATGAATGTCATGGAACGTGGTTGCATAACCTAGTCCCCTAAGGACCTAGGACTGATGACAGAGAGGCCAGCATGATTAGAAGCCAAAAAGGAGAAGAGATGAATAAAGAGGTAAAAGTAATTTATTTGAGGATTAGTCAGACAGGGAGGATAGAGCTTGGTGGATATCGAGCTGAGGGTCAGGAATGTAATGGGTATAACACTGAGACTTCCACCGCCCTAACCTTTGGATGATATGTGGAGGAACGTTATTGCGGGAGGCTGCTGAAGTGGCTCCTATACGAAAGGAATGGGGAGAGAGTATGATTGTGGATTGTCCCCTAACTGGGATAGGATAATCCTGACCATTCTAGTAAATTCAAAAATTGATAAGGGACCGTTCGGGGTTGGCAGAAGCGGGCTGGTCTCTGAACTATTAGAAAGAAGACAAACTCATGAGAGCTTTCACTGAGCACCATTGGTTGTGAGTTTGGAAAAAAGGTATGTAAACTCTGGTTCTGGTTTGATCAGTTTTGGATTGGCGGAAATGGAAGGTTATATGGTCGGCATGAAGATGTAAGTCTTTTTTCCTAGGATAAGTGAATGATTTGGAGGCTACTAGAAATTCACTTGGTCTCATAAAGCCATTGAAAATTAGGCTGATAGCTGCCAATAGGATACAACTTAAGTCGAGGCCAAAGGGTTTGGCAGCGATATTGTCATAGAGCTGCCGGAACAGGATTCCTGAAATGGGGAGATGGGTTCTGGGAGAGGAGCGGGAAATTTAGACATCCCTTTGAGGAAGAGCTTAACTTAGTAGGATGTAAAAATGGATGGGCGTGATGGTTGAATGAAGGCGAGGTGGTGGCAAATACTTGCTAGATGTAGTCTGATGGTAACAGGAGAATGTCACCAGTCCCTGGGCCAATGTGCAGCAAAAGCCAAGATGGCTGAGATGGAATAATCGTTGGGGGTTTTGGAGAGGCGTAAGAACCGATTAAATGAAGACCAGGCTCTAGAGTAAGATCTTTTTTGTGTTGGGAGCTAGTGTCATGTTCATAATGGAGACAGCTGGAGTGAGTTGAGCACAAGTTGATTGAAGGAGGGGGTGGCGGACAAATGGAGATTGACTTTGGGACATAACTTGAAAAACTCCTGTAAATTAGATTTGGAAAGGAGATTAGCTGCTGGGGCACTGGATTTGGAGTAGGTTAGCTAATGATGGTGAACCTATGGATTAAGGAGAGCCATGTAAGCTTGCGTAGGAAGGACATGACCAATGGAGACGGGGACCTGCCTTTGTTGAGGAGCGTGGAGGTGGATTTGTCAGAGGTATGAAAGGTGATGAATTGATAGGACCAATTGTGGCTCCAGATAGTTGCAGCTGTGGCAATAGGGAGTAATTCCATGAGGGAGCGGGATTTAAAAAATTGGGGGATGTTGTAGACTTCGGGAGGCCAGGGTTCTGAGAACCAGGCTGAACCGCAAATTGCAACATAACCAAAATCCTCAGAAATGTTGGACAGGACAATGGGGGACAAGGAGTAAAGTGGGCGGGGAAAAAGGGAGGACCCGTTCCAGTGGCGGAAAAATTTGTCCCACATTGTCAGGTCTGACCTGGCTGAATTGCTGATGGAGGTGTCGTCGGTGATAGAGGTGTAGTTGGAGGCAGAGAGAAGGGATAGGAGGAAGGAGATGAATGACTTCCCTTGGGGGGTATTCTGGTGGCGAAATTTAAGGGGGCAGCAGCTGATGGATCGGCTGAAGTGCTTGGCCGCGAGGAGAAACAGAGCCTAAGTGTGTGATTAGCAGATTCACAGGATGGACACACACACAGGTCTTCAAATCCGCGAAGTACCTGCAGAATAGTCTGTGGTCCAAAGAGCCCCAGTTGACCATGAAGCCGAACTGTTCAAAGGCTGCCACCCCCTTGGCAGAGAAGGCTTTGTGATAGTTGTAGAAACTACAACCCCCATAGCGATAACCCTGGTCTACAAGCAGGTAGAGGTACTGATCCAGTTCCTGCCTCTTCGAGGGGAAAGACTAACACAAGATGTCCCTGTAAATGCTAAACGCCAGGACGAATTTGGGGATGGACAGCTTCTTGGAGAGCCTAGGGTCTTTGGACTTGAGTCACTGAAACATTGACGCATTGGACTGGGCGGCTCTCCGATAGGTCCTGGGTTGCAATCAACAGGGACACCAGGTTAATGTCCCTCCCCTCCAGAATGCCTTTGCTAAGGTGGGCCAGCAACATGTGGGCTGGGGTGATTTGGGGAGATGGAGTGGCAGTGTTTGATGGAGGATTCAGTGATGGCACTGGATGAGATGGAGAGCTAGAGGAATTTTTCTGACTGAGGCAGCATAAGGGATGTGTTGTCTGGTAATTTCTGCAGTGATCCAGGGAATTATCCATTCATGGTATGATGGATTGCCAGCTCCTGGGGTGGATGGATGGTCTCTCTGGGGTGGTACCCTGCTCAGAAGTTGCACGCGGTGTCTCCTTTCATCGCTGGATGAGTTGAAAATGAAGACAAAATTAGAATGGGTGTGTGAGTGGTGAGAAGTGAGGTGACTGCAGACCGGGCACGGGCAGATGGGGAGGCTTGGCACCACTAACCCAGAGACACTCAAGAAGACCTTGGTCCGAGAAGAGGGTTGAGGTGGTGGACTGTAACCTGGCCCCTGATGCAAGGTCGAGCTGTAGACAAAGGGAACTCCCTGCAGTGAGGCATCCTGGCTGACCTGTTCGCCATCAGGCAGAGAAGGATAGGCACCGGGGGAGTCTAGAGAGTGAAGAGGAGAAGAGTGTGGGGGGTGGCAATCACCTTTGACAGGAGCACTGTTGCCACCGGGAAGAAGAAGGGGTGGGGGAGCACATGGCGACGTGGGAGAGAGGCTTCTAACGGGAGGCAGATAGCAAGAAGGAGGGGAGGGGGAGCCGAGAGCCTCTGACGGGAGGATGAAAGGAAAAAAAAAGGGGTAGTGGGCCTCTGACGGGAGGCTGAAAGGATGGGAAAGACAGGGGGAGCAGGAGACTTGTGTGGGGAGGGAACAGTGCAGGTGCAGTTAGACAGAAGGGTGGGCATGCAGGGGGAAAGCAGTGCAGTGGGTAACTGAAGGTGGCGCAAGGAATAGCGAGGGCTAGTGAATGCCTGGTAGGCGTAAAGGCACCTACCTGATACTGGAGCGGGGGAAGCTAAAATAAGAGGAGTTATAGAAAAAGATTTTTTTTTTTTTTTTTTAATTTAATAATTCAGTAATTAATAGTATTTACCTTGGTAGAAGTGGATGAGGAGGCAGAGAGCTGACAGATCAGCCTGAGGAGAGTGACAAGAGAGAGAATACGCTGGAAGTGGATGAATACAGCTGCTGAAGACAGACAGGGGAACCTGAAATAGAAAAGAGCTTGGCACAATCTAAACTAGATAGGGAAAAAAGGGGTAGGGGGATCAATTTACTTACTGGCAGGATGGATGGCTGGAGGGTTGTGACTGGCAGGAGAGCTGCTGATGAAATTCCAAATGTGTAGATAAATGTAAGGTTATGCAATTGGGCTGTAGAAACAAACTTGCTACATATACTCTAAATGGGAAACAACTTGGGAAATCCTCATTAGAGAAAGATTTAGGAGTACTGATAGACAATAGACTTCACAGCAGTGTGCAGAGTCACTCAGCTGCTGCAAGAGCAAATAGAGTACTAGCCTGCATAAAAAGAGGTGTAGAAGTAAGGGATGCTAATATTATCCTACCTCTGAATAAATCCTTGGTTAGGCCTCATCTAGAATATGGAGTACAATTTTAGGCGCCTGTTCTAAAAAAAGACATTACTGAACTGGAAAAGGTGCAGAGACGTGCAACAAAACTGGTAAAGGGATTGGAGGATCTGAGTTACAAAGAGAGACTAGCCAAACTGGGTTTGTTTACATTAGAGAAGAGACGTCTAAGGGGTGATATGATTACCATTTACAAATACATTCAAGGTCAATACAAAGAACTATCCAATGAATTATTTATGGAAAGAGCTGACCTGAAGAACAAGAGGTCATCCATTAAGACTTGAGGAAAGGCGCTTTCGACTAAAACATAGGCAGGGATTATTTACAGTAAGGGCGGTAAGGCTATGGAATTCTTTGCCTCGGGATGTTGTGCTTGCAGATAATGCAACTGCATTCAAAAAAGCAATGGATGCCTATCTAGCACAGAACAATATTGACAATTATGACAGATGGCTTCAAAGCAAATAGGATATTGATCCGGGGAACTATTTGACTGTCAATTGGAGTCAGGAAGGAATAATTCCCCCCACACATTTGGGACTAGATTGGAAATGGCTCCAGAGGGCTTTTTTTTTGCCTTCCTCTGGATCAACAGGGGTGTTTTTGGTATGGGCTGGACTTGATGGATGCATGTCTTTTTTCAGCCATATCTACTATGTTACTATGTGTGAGAAGGAGGGGGAGACAAAGGGGGTGAGATAAGGAGAAAGATGAACAGACGAGCAAGTAAAGCAGATGTGAAGAGGCTGACAGGTTAATAGTTTGATAGGAGATAAGAAGGGAGTGGGGAAAAGATGGAAGAACAACACTGGAGGACAAGCGCTTAATAGTTGAGATAACTCACGCGGAGTAGAGGAAGAGTAGGAGTCCTACTGCAGGTGACTGGAGGCGTCCGCGAGGAAGCTGACGGGCTGGACGTGTGAAGATGATATCACCGGCCTTGACACGGCTTGGTGACGCTGTTATAAACAGAAGAATTGAGATGCGGGACCGATATGAGGGGAGGTAGGGACAGGGAGGGAGGACATGTGACATACCAGCAAGGGGAAGCCTGATGGGGCAGACGAGGAAGTGCAAGCGACGTTAAAGGGGTGGCTAAAATGGGGGTATAAGTACCCAGCCTCCCATCCCACAAATGCAGACACAGCCCAAATACTTATATGTCTGTGAAAGTAATGTTAGTACTTCTTAAGCATTAATTTGTTGTGCACACATGCAATGATGAAGAGGTTTAGCATACATTTTTTTTATTTATTTATTTTTTTACAGCATATGGAGATGGATGAATTATGGAGGGGCTATATGTGTTTTGTAAATGGCAACGTGAGTGTTAAAATGCATGATTTTTGTTGTAAAACGGTTATTAAGGTCGTGTTTGTTTTCCTTGTTATTGCGACTGCCACTGAAGCCTTGTTGTAATGGTAAACTCATAGATGTTGGGATGTAATGTAAGTTTTGAGTGGCAGGCAGTGCACAACGCATTGTTTCTGAATGCATAGCATTGCTCTCTCACTCAAAGGGTCAACATTTGGAGTGGTAGAAGGGTATGTAGTACAATGAAAAACAATATTCAGTGACTGGCCGTAAAATGTGTTTGTAGAATGTATTGTTTGTGAAGGTGTTGCATTGCCCTCTGTCACTGAAAGGGTTAACCTTTTGAGTGGCAGACGGCCATGCGGTGCATTGGAAAAAAGTGTTGTGCGGTGGTTGGCAGTGAAAGGGTTAAAATCTGCATAGACCGTTAAAACACACACACGCATACTTTTGAGTGCCAGAGAGGTAGCGAACATATTGCAAGGCAATGCACTGGATAACTGTCTGGCACTCATAAGGGGGGAAAAAAAAAAAAAAGGAGAAAGAAAAGAGGGCACAATGAATGGGGACTGCAGGAGGGAAAGTGATCGTGTTCAGTCTATAGTATGAAAGGGAAGTCATCGCGTGACCAATGATTGTTTGGCTCCTGAAGGGGTTGAGTAGCTGAATAAGATAGTGTAGAACAGCAAAATGTATTGCCCTCATGTCCTCCTGCCATAGGAGCAGCACTGCATATATTGTTTGTAGAGTACGGCTGGATAATACGAGGTAATCATGCTGTGGAGTAATATGACTCCTTGTGAATGGCTGTGGGGATTGAAGATGTAATGTTTCATGACTGCTAGTTGAATTCCCTGTTGGATGTTAACCCTTTGTGTGACAGAGAGGAAACAAACGCATTGCATATGCGTTGCATACCACTGCAGTGTGTCACGTCTGAGCCTGGGCTAGGCAGAAGCCCAGAAGTAAGGAAGAAGATACTCCTCCAACAAGGATGATTGGGGCTAGAGACTAGGGAGCGTCGCTAGGGGGAGAGGCTGTATTGTGTCGACCAGCAGTAGGGAGGCGTGCTGCGGCCTCCAGGGACTCTGGATACTCCGCCATGGTTGGACTATACCCCAATGACCCCAGGGAGGAACATCCTCCAGAAAGCTGGAACACCCCCCCAATAAAGGACTAGCCACAGGGACAGCTGAGCAGGAGGAAACCTCTAGCCAGAGCAGGAACCCTGGAAGAGCAGAGAAGATATCTGACCAGCAGGACAGCAACAGGATACAGGACTGAGCTAGAGCAGGAACCCTGGAAGGACAGAGGAGTAATCTGACCAGCAGGACAGCAGCAGGATAATAGGGCTGGAGAGGATCTACTAGCAGCAACTAGAAGCTCCACACAGGAAATGGACGCTTTGACAATGCGTCGGATGCAGAAAGAAGGTGTCTTATATAGGAAGACCAGAGCGGCTTCAAAAGGGAGGACTGCGTATGCGCGAGCCCAACCCGGAAGATGATGATCAAGACGAACGTCGGAAGGCAGAGGATGCTAGTAGAAGAATCGGCACGGAGAACATCCGCATGGCACAGAGGTGACACTCCCCTCCCCCTACGGCAACCTCCAGAGGACGTCAGGAGGGCTTGGCAGGAAACATGAGGTGGAATCGCTGCACCAACACAGGAGCCAATCAAAAGATACTGAAGACGGACGAGTATCCTCCTGGAGTCGAGTATGGAACTGACCACAAATTCTTCCTGACCATCCACAGTGACAGGAGCCGGAACAATCGGAGCAGGGTGAGCAAAACGAGAGGATATTCATGGCTTCAGCAGGGAGACACGGAGGGAAGCAGGCAAGGCCAAGCGATATATGACTGGTGATATGCCCTGAAGGACCCTGCAGGGCCCCAAGAAGCGAGGATCAAGCTTACGGGAAGGCTGGCGGAGGGTGATATTCTTGGTGGATAGCCAGACCTTGTCGCCAGGAGAAAAGAGAGGAGCCAGGGAACGACGACGGTCTGCTGCGCTCTTGTGGCACATTTGGGAGTCAAGCAAGGTAGCTCTGAGCTACTGCCAGTGATCAGTCAAGGAACTCTCTCGGACTTTGGCCGAAGGCACCAAGGAAGGGCCAGGACAAAACAGCAGGACTCGGGGGTCGTAACCCAAGGACGAAAAGAAGGGAGAACAGCCAAGGGAAGAGTGAAGCAAAGAATTGTAAGAAAATTCCGCTAAAGGAAGCAAGCGAACCCAATCGTTATGATGCCTATTAGTGTACGTCCTTAGGAAGTGCTCCAAGGACTGGTTGACCCGCTCGGTCTGGCCATTAGTCTGCGGGTGGTATCCAGAGGAGAATTGCAGATGGATGCCCAAATGATCACAAAAGGCTTTCCAGAATCTGGAAATGAACTGTGATCCACGGTTAGACGTGATGTTTAGGGGCACACCATGAAGCCGCATAATTTCAGAAATGAAGAAATCGGCCAGTTGAGAGGTGGTTGGCACAGCAGGAAAGGGCAGGAAATGGGCTTGCTTGGTGAACCGGTCTACTACCACCCAAATGGTGGTCATACCTGCAGATCTTGGGAGCTCCACAATGAAATCCATGGACAACTGCGTCCACGGCAAGGTTGGTA
Organism: Rhinophrynus dorsalis; assembly: GCA_037306005.1. Taxonomy (NCBI): domain Eukaryota; kingdom Metazoa; phylum Chordata; class Amphibia; order Anura; family Rhinophrynidae; genus Rhinophrynus; species Rhinophrynus dorsalis. The sequence continues at coordinate 296,148,605 of CM074718.1, forward strand.
CAGGTAGAGGTTGCAATAACCCAACAGGCTTCAGGCGGGGTGTTTTCATGTGTGCGCATGCAGGACATGAAGCAACATAAGCCGCAACATCAGCACGACAGTCCGGCCACCAGAAGTATCTGGACAAGAGCTCAAGAGTACGAAAGACCCCAGGATGACCCGACACCATGGAATGATGGGCCCAACGAAGTACCTCGGAGCGGCAATGTCACGGAACAGACAACAGGTCTCCAGGAGGCGACTCGGTAGAACATAGCCCGGTCTGACCCTGGCGTATCGCCTGTAAAGTGCTGGTGGACAAGACCGCCAGGACACAAGCGGAGGGTATCACAGGCTCAGGATCCCCTGGGCTGGTAGGGCTGGGTTTGAGTTGCCTGGACAAGGCGTCGGCCTTCACATTCCTGGTTCCAGGTAGGTATGTTATCACATAGTGGAAACGGGCAAAGAACAGGGACCATCTGGCCTGGCGAGCATTCAGGCGTTTGGCCGAGGCCATGTAGGCCAGGTTCTGGTGGTTGGTGTAGATGTTCAGGACATGAGGAGACCCCTCCAATAGGTACCGCCACTCCTCGAGGGCTAGCTTGATAGCTAGCAGTTCCCTATTACCCGTGTCATAATTCCGTTCGGAGTCAGTAAGTCTACAGGGAAAAAAAAAAGGAACAGGGATGCATGAGCCCAGTAACAGAAGAGAGCTGGGACAGAACAGCGCCAGCTGCGGTCTCAGAAGCATTCACCTCCAAGTAGAAGGCCCGTATGGGGTCAGGATAAGTCAATACTGGGGCTGAGGCATAAGCAGCTTTAAGCCTGTTGAAAGCCGCCAAGGCATCGGGTGGCCATAATTTGGCATCCGCTCCCTTAAGTGCGAGAGCTACAGTGGGACGGATAGCCTCCGAGAAATTCCGGATGAACCTCCGGTAATAATTAGAAAAGCCAATAAACCGCTGAGTAGCCTTGAGGCCCTGGGGCAAGGGCCAATTCTGGACGGCGGTGAGTTTAGCAGGATCCATAGCTAGGCCAGAAGAGGACACAATGTACCCTAGAAAGGGTAGGCGGGTTTGCTTGAACTGGCACTTCTTGAGTTTGGCGTAAAGGTTATGCGCATGAAGCCACTCAAGGACTTGGCAGACGTGGCCACAATGTTCAGTAAGAGACTTGGAAAAGACCAGAATGTTGTCCAAGTAGACAACTACGGTGGACAAGAGCAGATCCTGGAAGATGTCATTAACAATCACCTGAAACACCGCTGGAGCGTTCCGGACGCCAAAGGGCATGACCTGGTACTCATAGTGCCCGAATCTCGTATTGAAGGCCATTTTCCACTCATCGCCCACTCGTACACGTATCAGATTATACACCCCCTGGAGATCGAAAGATGATCCAGGAGTTCCGGAATTAAAGGCAAGGGATAGCAGTTCCTGCGTGTGATGGCATTCAAACCCCTATAATCAATACAAGGCCGAAGAGAGCCATCCTTTTTGGAAACAAAAAAGAAGCCCGCCCCAGAAGGAGATGTGGAAGGTCGTATAAACCCGGGAGCCAGGCTATAGGCAATATAGTCCTCCAGGGCAAGAGTCTCCGGTATGGAAAGTGGGTAGGTCCTCCCCCTAGGCGGTATGGCACCCGGAAGGAGGTCGATAGCAATATCATAAGGCCTGTGGGGCAGAAGCACCCCTAAAAGACGTTTGCAAAACACGTTGGAATAGTCCCGATAGGGGTCCGGAACTCCAGGGTTAGGAACGACAGAAGGAAGAGGAGGATTGATCTAAGAAACAGCAGCTGGGGAAGGAAAGGAGATGGTGCCAAGATGCCAATTAATGGAAGGGTTGTTGACCCGCAACCAAGGATAGCCCAGGATGAGGGGGGTCCCAGGGGTGTCGATAACCTCAAAGGAAAGGGTCTCCATGAAGTCCCTCCGGACTTCTAAGGACAGGGGTCGAGTAACCCACAAAATGAGCCCAGTACCCAAAGGAGACCCGTCGACCTCAACGATGGGCATAGGCGGAATACGTTGCATCAGAGTAATACTGTGTGACCGGGCAAAAGAGTCCATGAAGACCCTTGCTGCTCCGGAATCCACATAGGCCTGCAGAGACGTAGACCTTCCAGTCCAGGAGAGGGTGATAGATAGGGTCAGGCGTTGATACCTACCAGGCAGACTAAAGATGGACTGGCTTAGAGAGGATCTCCCACTCCCTAAGTCCGTGAGTTTCCCGGTTTTATAGGACAGGTGCGTGCCACATGGCCCGACTGACCACAATAAAAACAAAGACTTAAGGTGCACTAAGGTGCGTCTGCGTGTCTTCTCCTTGGTGAGGTGGTACACCAGCCGGATTTCCATTGGCTCAGGTAATGGTGCTGTCACGACAGGTGTCTGGAACTGAGGGGCCAGGCACGAAACCAGACGCAGCTGGGGACGATGAGAGTGGTCCCGATCCCTCTCGGTACGCCTCTCAAGGATGTGGTCTTCTAGAGAGGAACAAAGTGCTATGAACACTTCGAGGGAAGGAGGAATAGCCCGACTCATCAGTTCATCCTTCAGACAGTCCGAGAGACCTCGTCTGAAGGCGGCCTTTAGTGCTTGTCATCCCAGTCTTTATCATATGCCAGGGTGCGGAACTCGACAGCGTACTGTGACACCGAACATGACCCCTGTTGGACCGCCAACAGACCAGATTCTGCATGAGACTGACGGCCGTGCGCATCGAAAATGGAATGGAAGGTCGTCAAGCAGAGGGAACTGGGGATCAATGAGAGGAGACACCCAGGCAAGGGCAGGACTATGAAGCAAGGAGATGATGAAGGTGGTCTTCGCCTGTTGGTAGGAATACACTTCCGGCTGACAACAAAAATGGAAGAGGCACTTGTTTATGAACCCCCATACATCAGAAGTGCCATCAAAGCAATCCGGCAAGGGCATGCGGAGAGCTAAGGAAGCAGCTGGGCTGCCAGAAGAGACGGAAGATACAGCAGGAGGTGGCGACGGAGGCCAAGGTGCTTCAAGACGCTGCTGCATATATTGAAGAACCAGTCTAACGTCTGGTCCAGATGCTGGATCTGGGTGGAGTTCTGCTCCAAGACCGCACCCTGTTACACAACAGCTTGGGTAAGATCTACGGGATCCGTCGTCATATTGGAAGTGTGGCGTTGTAAAAAATGTTACACCTGAGCCTAGGCTAGGCAGAAGCCCAGAAGTAAGGAAGAAGACACTCCTCCAACAAGGATGATTGGGGTTAGAGGCTAGGGAGCGTCGCTAGGGGGAGAAGCTGGATTGCTTCGGCCAACCGTAGGGAGGCGTGCTGTGGCTGAGGCCTTATACAGGTGCTAGCCGCAAAGCTAGATAGCCTCCTTCGGTTGGGCCTCCGGGGACTCTGGATACCCCTCCATGGTTGGACTATACCCCAATGACCCCAAGGAGGAACAGACTTCAGAAATCTGGAACACCCCCCAATAAAGTAGGGCAAATACAGGACTAGCCACAGGGACAGCTGAGCAGGAGGAAACCGCTAGCCAAAGCAGGAACCCTGGAAGGGCAGAGGAGTAATCTGACCAGCAGGACAGCAGCAGGATACAGGACTGAGCCAGAGCAGGAACCCTGGAAGGGCAGAGGAGTAATCTGACCAGCAGGACAACAACAGGATAATAGGGCTGGAGAGGATCTACTAGCAGCAACTAGAAGCTCCACACAGGAAATGGACGCTTTGACAACGCGTCAGATGCAGAAAGAAGGCGTCTTATATAGGAAGACCAGAGCTGCTTCAAAAGGGAGGATTGCGCATGCACGAGTCCAACCCTGGAAGAGGATGATCAAGATGAGCGTCTGAAGGCAGAGGACGCCAGTAGAAGAATCGGCACGGAGGACATCCACACGGCACAGTGGTATATAACAGGATGGCCCATACAACTGAGTAGGCCACCGTTGTTTGAGTTCTATATGATGTTAAACAGTAGTGCTCCCATGCAGAACTAAGGATTTTGTCTGTGTGTAGAGTGTCATTGTGAATCCTTATCGTTGCTCCTGTATGTGAGCAGGAGAATCTGTGATTAACCCTTAAGGACCCATGACGGTCCTGGACCATCATGGAATTCCGGGCTCCCCGCGCAGCTGCACACCATTCAGGGAGTCCAGAATCGAATCGCACAAAAAAAAGAAAAATGCTCCGTGGTCCTTAAGGGACCGCAAAGTGCGTGCGCGGCCTGTCCTTAAGGGTTTAAGGTGCTCAGCCCCACAGTTAATTTCTCCCCACAGAGAACACACATGAACCAATAATTGTGGCAAAATGAAGTCATTTTATTATTCCTCACTTTTACAGACAAAATGGTGTAACACACCAACCCCAATGCGGCATTCCCCCTCCCAAGCCAGAGCCCGGTAGCCAAGCCACGCCTGCACTTGGCCACCGCAGCAGCCGGACCTCGCAACTGTAACCCAACCGCATCTGGCTGCCCGCACTGGTGGAGCCTATGCTGCACCCCAACTGGAGAGGGCAGGCTGAACATCTCCAACCTTCCACCCTCCCCCCCAGTGACAGCAGCTGAACCACCCCAAACCCAGCTGCCATTGCGAGAGGTTCCACAGGGCATCCCCAAAACGTCTTTTGGTCTCCATGCCCCTCCCCTCTCAACCAGCACATATCTGGCGCTAGCCACCTTTTCTCTGGTCCTTCAGCACGCCTGACCACAAAGGCAGTGCCTGCTGCTGTACCGTAACCCAGCCTGGTGGCTAGGCCTGCACCCTTTCTGCCATCGCCGAACCTGACCACAAAGTCAGTTCCCAGCTAGGCTCTCAAAAACGAAACGTTCTGGGGTGCTTTCTCCTCCCCTCTGGTTCAGGGAATGCTGCATTGCCGCCACCCAAAAGCAGGCAGAGGTAATCCCCTCTGCCTTCTTTTACCGCCAACCTATCTGCCACTTCTCAACTGCATCCTGCAAACTGGAATTAAATATATCCAAACCTATATCAGACAGGTGCACTCCGGCCCCTCTGTATAGCACTCTGCAGCTATGGTATAACTCCGTGTGTGTCACAGCAAAACCCCCATGAGAACACACAAACCTCTCTATGGCTCTATTCACCCCTACTCCTGATGTGCACAATGGCTTTATTGGGGTGTGAGCCTCTCCAAACCAACCTGGGGACAATACTGGACCTTACCACTGTGGCCTCTGGCCATTTTTCCTGCACCCCTTCAATCGCCTTCTGCAGTGCAAAGACCAAATCCAAAGATTTCAAGTAATTTCCCTCAGTGTGTATTATGATGAGGTCTTGCTTACCCCATCGGCTGTGTACAGTTTGAATCATCAATGGCCAATCACTCAGCCTCATTCCTCTCTTCCCCAGCCATCGGATGCTTGTGTGTTCTGTTGGCAAACCCAGCTGTGTACCATAGCTTCTAGTTTCTGCCCAGTGTACAAATGAGTGTCCCAAAATCAGAACCGACGCTTGCCGTTGTCGTTCTGCAATTATAAAAATGTTACCTATCACTCCACCACTGGCCTAATATACTTCCTATACACCCCTGATTTCCAACTGCCTACGTTCTTGATGTCCTCCCCGCTCATACCAGCTCTGGCTCCCTCAGTGGCTACCCCAATCCTGAATGAATGTGACCCAAACACACCAGGATCAATCCCTGCCCCTTCCAGTGCCTTCTTCAATACTGCCCTAAACTGGAACATAGTGAGGGGCAAACCATCCCTATGCACCAAAAACAAATTCCCACCCGACGGCCTAACTTCCATATATTCCTTAACTGCAGCCAGTGGGTATGTCACACCCCCTGCTGCTACTAACGACAACCACTTGCCCCTTGCCCTCTGATCCGTTTTAGAACGATGAATATAACACACGACTTTGTCTGAACGTTCCACAAATTTATTCAGCAGGCCTTGCCCCACAGCCTTAGTAGAGGGGGCTACCAATTCCCCTAATCTAAATGCCCCTGCAAACGCTAGGGTAAATGCTACCCTAAACAAAGCTGCCTCAAAGTGGTCCCTGCAAGCTGCCCCCAATGCGTACATCAACCTGGCCCTAGTTATAGGTTGCCTTTTGTCAGTTCTCACCCGCTCTTCCTTCCCCCAACCTTTCATTATCCTTGATACAGCAAAATCCTTCATAGGGTCACCCATTCCCTTAATCTCGTAAAAAAAAAAATGCTATTGCAGCCAAGGCCCTTGCACTGTAACCCTAGACCGCCCCTCCTTATACAGCAACTCCAAATATTCCAACAATCTACCACGCCTCCCTAACGTATTCCCCTGGGCACAGCTCCCAAAACTTACCCATGCTCGCCATTCGCTACGGTAAGCCTGCCAGAACTTTGGTGCCAGAGATCTCTCAATCAATTGGTCTAAGACTCTTCTCCCAACTGCCAAAGTTCAGAGGGAAAGTTAACACCTGTCTCCTCCGCCCCAGGGGCCAATGCAAAAAAACGGACCATCTGTCCCCTGGATAGTGCATCCGCAATTCCATTATCAACACCCGGAACATGCAATGCCCTAAACTGTATGTTATGCCTCATGCATCCCGACACCATTCTCCTCAACAAACGTATCACCGGTAAGGAGCATGACGAGAGATTGTTAACAGCATTTATGTTATGGTTTTCTGACACTCAGACAAAGGTTAAAAGCAAAAACACAGTTTTATTGAAATAAAATTAAAGAACAGTGCCCCTGGGGGCCAGGACAGGTATAAACGGGTAATGACAGAATAAATGTAGGAACAAGGGTTAATGCTTAGAGCAACTGATCAGTCTCTGTGATGGTAATTAGCCAACGCCCAGCAGGTATTATCAGTCTCTAGATAGTGCAAAGGAAGGTGCAGTAGACGACTGAACTGAATCACTCTCAGATAGCTGTACAATAGGACGCCCAATGATACAGCAAAGACTGACCAGAGCTGAGCCAATACCCCCTTAGGGTGATATAACGGAGGAAAGCCACTGCTGGAGCTAATGGGACCAGAACCTGGAACGCCCTTAGTTCTCTCAATGGAAGAAACCCTGCGTGTGCCAACGGAACCAGAGCCAAGAACACCCCTTGGGTGCCACAACGGAGAAACACTGCACAAGCGATCTGAGAGCCAACGCACTGGTAATGCGATAGATAGCGTAACACAGTGAGCACTTGAAGACCAGAGCCAAGACACCCTTCCGGTGCCATCACGGAGCAACACACTGCAAGAGCTAACAGAATGCCCACTAGCACCAGGCGGTGCAACAACGGAACTGTACGAGCACCGGAATGGAAACTGCTCTGCTAGTGTTTAACGGATAGGCTCGGCCAATAAGGCACAGGCTCAGTAAGTGTTAAATGGCTCGGATGGAACACAACAGGCTTGGCAAGTGTACAGATACAGGCTCAATATCAGAGGCGACCAGCACAGCAAGGGTATCTGACAGGTTCGGTAACAGAGGCAACAGCTCAGCAAGGCTATGCAGATTGGCTCGGTAACGGAGGCAACAGCTCAGCAAGACCCAAGCAGACAGGCTTAGGAACGGAGGCAACAGCTCAGCTTGCAGAGAAGTGATTAGTCAGAGCGATACTATCAGCACAGTTCAGAATGTCGCCGGTAGGTGACCGAGATCTCACAGGAACACAGGAAACAATCACGGAGCAGGAGCGTCAGCCGGAACCTGGTCAATCACGAAACAGGAACGTCAGCCAGAGCCAGGTCAATCACGGAGCAGGAACAACAGCCAGAACCGGGTCAAATCACGGAGCAGGAACGTCAGCCAGAGCCGGGTCAATCACGGAGCAGGAACGTCAGCCGGAACTGGCTCAAACACGAACAGGAACAGCAGAATGGTCAGACGAGCCGAGTCGGTACACAGGAACGCAGGAACACAGCAACAAATGCGCAGGATCAGGAACACCACGAAAGGGCATCTGACAGGTGCCATAGACCCAGTATATAAAGGAACATCCTGGGCGGGCCAATCAGCCTCCTCCAATGCACAGGTATCATCACAGAGATTGACAGGGAATCACGGGGACCGTGATAATGTCCTACGCTCATATTATCAGACCAACATTTTACAGCCTTATTCTCCAGTTTCTGCCACCATAGTTCCAAATCTACCACAATGGGGAATAATTCCAAAAAAGCCATATTCTTTGCATCTCCCAATGCGTTGGCCACTGCTCTGCACACCAATATCCCTCAAAGTAAGCTCCAAAACCAACTGCCCCTGCTGCATCAGTGAACAACTGTAACTCCTCATTGGACTGCTCAGGGCCCCGCCACAGACATACCCCATTAAAATCCTGCAAAAACCTGTCCCACACCTCCAGATCTGCTCTTAACTGCCTCGTCATTCTAATCTTAAAGTGCCTTTTCATCACACCAGCTGTAGCCCTCTTCAATCTCCTATTAAGCACCCTGCTCATCCGAATCACCCTACAAGCAAAGTTCAATACCCCTAGCAACTCCTGAATCTTACAGAGCTCCAGCTTACTTGCCTCCTTGGCCTGTCACACTAACTGACTGGCTTTAACCCCTTAAGGACCGGGAAAATCTGATGTCATTTTCACTTAAGGACCGGAGCAATTTTGACTTTTTTGACTATGTCTTTGTTCAACCATATTTTCTCTTTAATTCCTTTTGTACACCCACGCAAATTATATACTGTTTTTTTAAGGACAAGTAGGGCTTTCTTTTGATACCACAATTATATGAATACCTCATTGTTTAATTTGATTAAAATAGGAAAAAAAAGGAAAAAAATTAAAAAAACAAACAAACATTTTGCTTACATTTTTCTTTCAGGATTTGTATACTATTAGTTCATGACAAAAATACCCCTAAATATATTCATTTGCTTCTCCTGAATATAAGAGTATCCCATATGCCTAGTATTTCAATCTCTTCCTCACATTTACAAGATAAATATTACAAGACGGATGCCATTATTTCCAACTTGTAATTTTTCAACAATTGGCATGTGAGCATCATAGCTTAGTTGATGGTGCCAGAACCAAAAATGTCCCACAAAGGTATCTGTTTCTGAAAACTAGACAACATAAGGTAAATAATCAGGAGAATTTTGAAGTTTTTTATGCAGCTAGTTTTCCAAAAATATTTTTCAAAATTGTGGAAAAATTTTGTTTTTTTGTAGTTTTCACACTTCCATTTCAATATTACTGTTGATATCAAGCACGGGATAGTTGAAAATGTAAACATATCCATTGTTTAGTGTTCAGCTCCATCTTCTGAGTACGGCAATACCCCATATGCATAGGTTTCTCAAGGTTTGGGGGAGCTATGGTGCCCAAATTGGAACATGCACGTTTCCAGTTTCACACTTTGAATTTTCACAGCTTGCATCACTGGTGCCATGTCTCATTTGGGGCTGTGTGTAACAGACACCAACAGTACTCTGAGTCGGTTCAGTAAAGTTAAGGCAGTTTATTAAATTAAACAAGATAAACATGCGTGAATACACATCAATGGAAATACACCAAATCAAGCAAGAGTCTAGATCCGAGGTAAGAACACCGGAACGCCGGAACTGAAGATGACTGATGTCAGAACTCAGGAACTGAAGATGTCTTGAAGACCGCAGACTGCAGCAACCGAGGAGGGTTTTGGAACCATGACTGGAACCCTAGTAACCAGGACCTCACGAGGCAAATATGGCTCAGACCACAGGTAAGGTAAGGAACGAAGCCCAGCCTCAGGTAAAGCACACCAGAGACCTACAAGGCTTGAAAACTTGCTGTAAGGAACAGAACTTGCACGTCTACCTCCATGGGCAGACTCGAATAGCAATGGCACTCCTTATACTGAACGCACACCAGCAGTTCAGCAGTCTAATAGGCAATGACAAGCAACACACGGCCAAGCTCTCAATTATGTCACCAGAGGAAAGCGCGGTATAGGCTACGACACTGAGCAGCTTGGTAAGAACAGAATGTGCCCACAGGTAAGGCCAATATTAGACAATCACCAGACAGGAGTGAAGCAAGGCACAATCTTATGTATAGGTGCACCAACGAATACGCTGCGAGCAAGCAAGACAGACCGCATCACAGACAGGAAGGCACAAGCCTGATTCTGGTAATTCTTAGCTTAAAACAGAGCCGATACGAGAATACACTGAGGAGGGTACGCCACCACTTGCCTACTTAGGCTAAATTGGAATCGCAACCAATCTAGGTCATACACAGTCGGGTAAGCAGCCAAGACCTGGGTCATGAATAATCGGAATCGCAGTCAAATCCTGGGTCATACACAATCGGGTAAGCAGCCAAGAACTGGGTCATGAATCACATAATCAGAATCACAGCCAAAGCCTGGGTCATACACAATCTGGATCTCAGCCAAATCCTGGGTCAAACACAATCTGAATCGCAGCCAAAACCTGAGTCATACACAATTGGGATCGCAGCCAAAACCGTGGTCATACACAAACTGATTCGCACTGTAAGTGCAGTAGGAGCAAAACGGCCAGGTAGCAGATTCTGAGCGAGCTCAGACTACACCAACGCAAGGGAGACATAGAGATGAATGAGCCAAGCCTAAGAAGTCAAGCAAACTGGAAGCAGCTGGGCGGGGTAATCCCCCAAAGTCAGTATAAAGAATAGAATGCAGAAACAAGGTAAGTATCTATCAACTGTGCCGCACCATGCTGCTCCTGTATTACAGCCCTTTGACGTGGCCGTAGGCGCCACAGGAACACCGTGATGATATGTCCAGGAATCCAGCAGAACGCCCGCAACGGCGAACCCCCACAGCAGTCAGGAACTGGGTAATTCGCCGGCAAGAACACTGTGCTGGAAATTATGTACTATGACAGTACCTCCCCCTCAAAGACCCCTACTCCTCGGAGTCTCTTGAGGCTTGTCAGGAAATTTATTATGGAATCTGTGCACTAAAGTTGGAGCATGAACATTCTCCGCTGGAACCCAGGAAAGTTCCTCAGGTCCATAACCTTTCCAGTGAACCAGGTAATGAAGCCGCCCGCGGACAATCCGGGAATCCAAAATATTTTGGACCTCATACTCCTCGTGATCTGCAACTCTCCCGGGAGCGGGTTGGGGATGAATAGTAGTGTACCGGTTGCAGACCTAGGGTTTAAGCAGAGATACATGAGATGTTGTGAATGCGCATATGATCAGGAAGAGCAGGAGCATATGCCACCGGATTGATTTTGCGTAGCACTTTGAATGGACCAATGAATCTCGGGCGAAACTTGTCACAAGGCACCTGAAGATGAAGGTTACGTGTGGACAACCAAACTCGATCTCCAACCTGAAAAGTCGGCGCTGGAAGCCGCCTTCTGTCAGCTTGCCTTTTTTGTCTTTGAACTGACACCTGTAGAGTCTGCTGCACACGTCTCCAAGAGTCTTGGAGAGACTTTAGATGTTCATCTAAAGTGAGAATAGTCTGGGTCTGAAAAGATTCTGGAAGGACCGCAGGTTGGAAACCATAATTAATCAGAAACGGGGAAGACTTAGTGGAAGAGTTAACTGCAGAATTTCTGGCAAATTCTGCCCATGGTAAAAGCTGAGCCCAATTGTCATGATGATCGGAAATATAGCAACGGAGAAACTGTTCCAATGCCTGATTGGCCCTGTCAGCTGCCCCATTAGACTGTGGGTGATAGGCAGAAGAAAATGCCAATTGAATGCCCAACTGAACGCAAAAACATCTCCAAAATCTAGATACGAATTAGCTACCTCTGTCAGATACAATAACCTTGGGAATACCATGTAGCCGAAATACCTCTCTGGCAAAGATCACCACCAACTCTTGAGCCGAAGGAAGGCCTTTCAAAGGTACAAAGTGAGCCATCTTAGAGAACTTATCTACGATCATTAGAATAACCGTATAGCCCATGGATCGAGGGATCTCAACCATAAAATCGATGGACAAATGGGACCAAGGACATTTCCCATTTTCCACAAGTTGTAATAGGCCCACCGGCAAATGATGAGGAGATTTGTTTTGCGCACACGTAGTGCAAGCTGCCATGAAAGCAATGCAGTCTGCCTTGAGACTAGGCCACCAGAAAACTCGGGAAATGGACCAAATCAATTGGTCCAGACCAATATGTCCAGCAATCTTGGAAGCATGGTAAGTCTCAAGTAACCTGATTCGTAAATGTGCTGGAACAAAACATCGACCTTCAGGTTTTTCGACGGGAACAGAGGTTTGTGCAGACAAGATTTCCTCTCCCAGAGGGGAAGAACGTATGGTAGCCAAAATGCGGTCAGTTCGAATAATAGAAGCAGGAGGAACCTCCTCCTTAGCCATGGAGCAATATTGACGTGACAGCGCATCAGCTTTAATATTCTTAGATCCAGGAAGATAAGAAACCACAAAATTAAAATGTGAGAGGAACAGCGCCCATCTGGCTTGTCGAGGTGACAGACGTTTTGCTTCGGAGAGGTAGATCAAATTTTTATGGTCCGTTAAAATCAGAATTGGGGACAGAGTCCCTTCCAGTAGATGCCTCCATTCCTTCAGGGCAAGGATTATGGCCAACAGTTCTCTGTTGCCAATCTGATATAATGTTTCGGCCTTCGATAATATTTTAGAAAAATACCTACAGGGTCGAAGAACTTCCCCTGGAGCCGATCGCTGGGGCAAAATGGCTCCAATACCGATTTCAGATGTGTCTACCTCCAATGTGAAAGGTAGAGAAGGATCAGGATGAACCAAAATGGGTGCGGCAGCAAAGGCAGCCTTCAGATCATCAAAGGCCTTAATAGCTTCTGGAGGCCAAATTTTAGTATTTGCCCCCTTACAGGTCAATTGGGTAAGAGGTTTGACAATTGAAGAAAAGTTCTGGATGAATTTTCTATAATAATTGGCGAAGCCCAGAAATCGCCCGACGGACGTGGCCAGTTCAAAACCGTGGATAATTTAGTAGGGTCCATTGCGAAACCAAGAGCGGAAATAATGTAGCCCAAAAAAGTGACCTGGGTCTTATGAAATTCGCACTTTTCAAGTTTTCGGAATAACTTGTTCTCGCGTAAGAGACTTAGTACCCTGGAAACATCAGCTTGATGGGTCTCAAACGTAGGGGAATGTATCAAAATATCATTAAGGTAAACAATTATGCAACTTTGAAGAAGTTCTCTCTAAATATCGTTAATAAATTGTTGGAAGACAGCCGGGGCATTGCTTAAACCAAATGGCATCACTAAATACTTGTAGTGACCACTGCGGGTGTTAAAGGCCGTTATCACGGTCCCCGTGATTCCCTGTCAATCTCTGTGATGATACCTGTGCATTGGAGGAGGCTGATTGGCCCACCTAGGATGTTCCTTTATATACTGGGTCTATGGCACCTGTCAGATGCCCTTTCGTGGTGTTCCTGATCCTGCGCATTTGTTGCTGTGTTCCTGCGTTCCTGTGTACCGACTCGGCTTGTCTGACCATTCTGCTGTTCCTGTTCGTGATTGACCCGGTTCCGGCTGACGTTCCTGCTCCGTGATTGACCCGGCTGTGGCAGACGTTCCTGCTCCGTGATTGACCCGGCTCTGACTGACGTTCCTGCTCCGTGATTGACCCGGCTCTGACTGACGTTCCTGCTCCGTGATTGACCCGGCTCTGGCTGACGTTCCTGCTCCGTGATTTGACCCAGTTCTGGCTGTTGTTCCTGCTCCGTGATTGACCCGGCTCTGGCTGACGTTCCTACTTCGTGATTGACCCGGTTCCGGCTGACGCTCCTGCTCCGTGATTGTTTTCTGTGTTCCCGTGAGATCTTGGTCGCCTACCGGCGACATTCTGAACTGTGCTGATAGTATCGCTCTGACTAATCACTTCTCTGCAAGCTGAGCTGTTGCCTCCGTTCCTACGCCTGTCTGCTTGGGTCTTGTTGAGCTGTTGCCTCAGTTACTGAGCCAGTCTGCATAGATGCTGAGCTGTTGCCTCCGTTACCAAACCTGTCAGATACCCTTGCTTTGCTGGTTGCCTCCGATATTGAGCCTGTATCTGTACACTTGCCAAGCCTGTTGTGTTCCATCCGAGCCATTTAACACTTACTGAGCCTGTGCCTTATTGACCGATCCTATCCGTTAAACACTAGCAGAGCAGTTTCCATTCCGGTGCTCGTACAGTTCCGTTGTTGCACCGCCTGGTGCTAGTGGGCAGTCTGTTAGCTCTTGCAGTGTGTTGCTCCGTGGCGGCACCGGACGGGTGTCTTGACTCTGGTCTTCAAGTGCTCACTGTGTTACGCTATCTATCGTACTACCAGTGCGTTGGCTCTCAGATCGCTTGTGCAGTGTTTCTCCGTTGTGGCACCCAAGGGGTGTTCTTGGCTCTGGTCCCGTTGGCACACGCAGGGTTTCTTCCATTGAGAGAACTAAGGGCATTCCAGGTTCTGGTCCCATTAGCTCCAGCAGTGGCTTTCCTCCGTTATATCACCCTAAGGGGGTATTGGCTCAGCTCTGGTCAGTCTTTGCTGTATCATTGGGCGTCCTATTGTACAGCTATCTGAGAGTGATTCAGTTCAGTCGTCTACTGCACCTTCCTTTGCACTATCTAGAGACTGATAATACCTGCTGGGCGTTGGCTAATTACCATCACAGAGACTGATCAGTTGCTCTAAGCATTAACCCTTGTTCCTACATTTATTCTGTCATTACCCGTTTATACCTGTCCTGGCCCCCAGGGGCGCTGTTCTTTAATTTTTATTTCAATAAAACAGTGTTTTTGCTTTTAACCTTTGTCCGAGTGTCAGAAAACCGTAACAGCCGTCTTCCATTCGTGCCCTTCTTTCATTTGAATCAAATTATAGGCAGCTCTCAAATCGAGTTTAGTGAAAATCTTAGAACCTTTGACTCGATCAAACAGTTCTGTGATTAATGGCATGGGGTACGCATTTTTCACCAGAATCTTATTTAGTCCACGGAAAGCAATACAAGGACGTAATTCTCCGTCCTTTTTCTTTACAAAAAAAAAAAATTGGCACCAGCGGGAGAGGTAGATTTCCGAATAATGCCCTTAACAAGGGCTTCTGAGACATATTCCTCCATGGCACTGTTTTCCTCCACTGATAATGGATAGACATGCCCTTTAGGTGGAGTACTGCCAGGGAGAAGTTCCAAAGCACAATCATAAGACCTATGCGGGGGCAAGGCCACTGCTTGACTCTCACTGAATACATCAATGAAAGAAGCATATTCTTGCGGAAGGCCTGAGCTGGAAGCCATTGTGGCTCTAACTGGACAGGTCAGACAAGACTTAGCGCAAGATGGAGACCAAGATAAAACTTTACAAGAATACCAGTCCATCCTAGGGTTGTGTCTTTGTACCCATAGAAATCTAAGAACAATGGCATGATGTGGAGATTTAATTATTTGAAACCTTAGAGATTCCGTATGTAGGTCTCCCACCCTTAGGGTTAATAAAGCAGATTTGTGCGTAATATGGGATGGTTGTAAAGGCCTGCCATCGATTGCCTCAACCGCCAATGGAGATTCAAGGGGTACCAAAGGTATATCTTTGCTGGCTGCAAATTCTGCATCCATAAAACAGCCAGCAGCCCCAGTGTCCAAAAATGCAAGGACAGAAACAGATTTGTTTGCCCAGTAAGCTATGGGGCCCAGATTGGAACATGCGCATTTCCAGTTTCCAAATTTTTTTACGCAGCCATTTTACCACCAATCACTCGTAAATCTTGACGTAAGTTAAAAAAACAGCGTTTTTCACACTTTCACTTCAATATTGCTGTGAATTTCAAGCACATGATAGGTGAAGATTTTTAAAAATGCATTGTTTAGATTTCAGCTCCTTCTTCTGAGTACGGCAATACTCCATATGTATATGTTTCTCAAGGTTTGGGGGAGCTACGGGGCCCAAAATGAAACATGCGCATTTCCAGTTTCACACTTTGAATTTTCACAGCTTGCATCACTGGTGCCATGTCTCATTTGGGGCTGTGTAACAGTGCTCCACTCTAAGATTTCCCCAAAAAAGTGTATATTTTTGGAAAGTAGACATCCCAGGCTTTCATTTTATGTATATTTTCAAATTTTTTATGCAGCCATTTAACACCAATCACTCGTATATCTTGATGTAAGTAAAAAAAAAAAATCAGCATTTTTCACACTTAGATTTCAATGTTGATGTGGATTTCAAGCACAGAGTAGGTGATGATTTTTTAAACTGCATTTATTAGTGTTCAGCTCCTTCTTCTGAGTACGGCATTACCCCATATGCATAGCTTTCTCATGGTTTGGGGGAGCTTTGGGGCACAAATTTGAACAAATATTGAATTTTCATATCTTGCTTATCTGGTGCCATTTCTCATTTGGGGCTATGTTCCAGTGCTTCACTTTAAGATTTCCCCCCAAAAGTGTATATTTTTGAAAAATAGACATCCCCAGCTTTCATTTTATGTATGTTTTCAAATTTTTTACGCAGCCATTTTACCACCGCTCTCTTGTAAACTTGACGTAAGTAAAAAAACAGCATTTTTCACACTTAGATTTCAATGTTGATGTTGATTTCAAGCACAGAGTAGGTGATGATTTTTTAAACTGCATTTATTAGTGTTCGTCTCCTTCTTCTGAGTACGGCAATACCCCATATGCATAGCTTTCTCATGGTATGCGGGAGCTACGGGGCCCAAATTGGAACATATGCATTTCCAGGTTCACACTTAATTTTCACAGCTTGCATTACCGGTGCCATTTCTCGTTTGTCCTGTGTAACAGTGCTCTTTTTTAATATTTCCCCCCAAAAGTGTATATTTTTGGAAAGTATACACCCCAGGCTTTCGTTTTAGGTGTGTTTTCAAATTTTGTACACAGCCAATTTACCACTAATCCTGTGAAAACTTGACGCAAGTAAAAAAAAAATCGGCGTTTTTCACACTTAGATGTGAATTTCAAGCACAGGATAGGTGAAGATTTTATAAACTACATTGATTACTGTTCGGCTCCTCCTTCTGAGTACAGCAATGCCCCATATGCAAAGGTTTGTCAGGGTTTGGGGGAGATACTGGGCTTAGTTGGAACATGTGAGTTTCCTTTTACAGATATGCCATTTTTACAGCTGGTGCCTTGTCTCATTTTGGACTGTCTGGCAATACTACAATTAATTTTACCCCCAAAAGTATATGTTGTAGAAGAGTAGACAACCCTGGCTTTCATTCTATTTGCACTTTTTCAATTTTTTCGCTGCCACTGTATCGGCAATCCTTCCCAAAACCTGCAGTAAGGCAGAGAAAGACCATTTTTTCACACGTATGTTTTAGTTTTGCTATGTATTTCAATCAGATGATATTTGCAGATTTTTTAAGTGCTTTACATTAGTGGTGAGTTACATCGTCTGAGTACGGCAATGCCCCATATGCATGAGTTTGTCAGGGTTTGGGGGAACTACTGGGCCCAGTAGGGAACATGTGTGTTTCCATTATCAGAGATGAAAAAAACTTAGGGTGCTTTGCTTCCCATTATATTTTGATAGTGTTAGATCTAAGGAGGGATGTGTTTTGAAAAATAAAAATACAGGATATTTCAGGGGGGAAAAGTGGCCAAATAATAAAATAAACTTCACAGCATTACTGCATTGTGCCTTCATGGTATTGCTTGAAGCAGTCACCCATGCAGAGGCCAGGTTTGGAAGGGCAGCCAGGACAGTGGAGGTTTCTCTCCGTATTCCCTTGCTGTAGCAAACCTTGCAGCGCTTTTGTGGGTTTTTCTTTTGGGGTGTTGGGGGGATTTTATAAATAATATGTACTACCCCGGGCTTTGGTGGAATTATTTCTGTTGCCCCTTGAAACAAAAATTGGGAGATAAGATGGAGCTGATACTGCAGAAAAGTAAGTTTTAGAGTGGGGTTTGCCAATTTGAAAATCAAAAAGAATTGCATGCTGCTGTCTGCATCATGTAAATGGCAACCTTTTTGTACCATGCCCTACACTTTCACATGGTGAGGTACGGCTGCATGACTTGATCACACAGATCAACTCCCCCCATGTGCTTGTTGTAGTTTCTTATGCAGACTGGCTTTCTTAGTACCCCCCCTTCTTCCACGAACAGAGACTGGAACAGTTTTGTCCTCGTGCATGGTGGAAAGCATGTAGACATCTTTTCTGTCCTTGAACTTATCTGCCAACCACTCTTGTTGGCATAAAGCTGAGGACCTCCTGGTTTCAATTTTTTTTCTACAAGTTCTTTGGGCATCTCCCTGCAATTGCACCTGACAGTGCCACAGGCCACGGTGTTAAAATAAAAAAGTGACTTAAATAAAAGGGGGCTGGTGTAGTAGTTGTAAACATATAAATGATATCCTTTATTTAACAAGGGGTAAATCAAATCCCAAACTATCTTCCCATTTGTTCCCAGAGATTCGGGGCAACCAGGAGGGTCAAGTTGGCTGTCCTTGCCCTCGTAAATTTGAAAAGCCTGGGTATAGCCTGTGGCACTTTCACACAATTTATAAAATTTAACGCCAAATTTGGATCACTTGGAGGGGATGTATTGTTTGAAACCTAACCTGCCTTTATAGTTCATGAGGGATTCATCTATACTTGTGTTTTTGGGGGGTATATACTTGGGCAAACTTTTCCTGCAAATGATTTATTAGGGGGCGAATTTTGAACAGTCTGTCATACTGGGGGTGTTCTTTTGGGAGGCACAGGGTATTATCACTAAAGTGCATAAAGCGCAAAATCATTTCGTATCTAGTCCTGGTCATTGTTTTGGCGAATATAGGGGTATCATATACAGTGCGTTTACTCCAGTATGATCTAATACTTGTTTTTTTAACTATTCCCATTGTCATTGTAAGGGCCCAGAATTTCTTAAATTCTAAAAGGTCTGTGGGTTGCCATATTTATTGCTTGGAAATGAACGCTGAGGGGTTGGCGGCAATATATTGGGCTGCGTATAAATTTGTTTGAGACACTATTTCCCCCAAAATTTCTTCCCCCAAAAATAAATAAACTGAACATGGGTAAATCCTGCCACATCCACTTGAATTTCTGGGTTGCCTGTGAATTCAGTAATTTGTGGGCATAAATTGGCTGTTGAAACCCATTCATCAGCAGGAGTGGCAGTACTTGTGGCAGGTCTTGGGGCAGTACTTGTGGCAGGTCTTGGGGCATTTCTTAGGGCAGATCTTGGGGCATTTCTTAGAGCAGCTCTTTGGGAAGGTCTTTGAGCAGCTCTTTGGGAAGTTGCTGGGGCAGCTCTTGGTGCAGCACGTCTTTTTTTTCACAGAAGGCCCTGCGTCATCACTACTAGAGCTCTCACTCTCAGAAAACTGACTGACGTCAAAGTCTGATGCAGTGTCTGAGTCAGTCGCCAAAAAGGAATACGCCTCTTCTAAACTATAACGCCACTGCATTGTACACACCTACTCTAAACGAAATGAATTACTAACTTCTATAACTAACTATACCTAACTCTCACCCCAAATGGTGACTATTCCTATGATAATTTTTTTTTCCCTATTCTACTCCTAATCCTAAATCTATCACTAAGTCTTACCCTAACACACGTATTGCCTGAACCTACCCAATGCAACTACCTATCTAAACTAGCTTATAATATAGAATACATTTTTTAATAAGTGTTTTTTTTTTTTTTTTTTTCCTACGCTACCCATAAACCTAACCCTAAACCTTACCCTAACCCACGTATACCCTGAACCTACCCAACCCAACTATCTATCTAAACTAGCTTATAATATAGAATACATTTTTTAATAAAATCAATTTTTTGGGGGGATTTTTTTTATTTTTTTTTTCCCTATGCTACCCCTAAATCTAACCCTAAACCATACCCTAACCCACGTATACCCTGAACCTACCTAACCCAAGTGTACCTATCTAAATATATATATATATATATATATATATATATATATATATAATACAATTTTTTTTTCCCTAAACCTAAATCTATCCCTAAACCTGTCCCTAACACACGTCTACACTAAACCTACCAAACTACCTACCTAAACTATATTTATTAACACCTTAAGGACCCATGACGGTGCAGGACCGTCATGGGTTGCAATCCCGTTAAGGACCCATGACAGTGCTGCACCATCATGGGTTACACTCTCCCATCGTGGCCAAACGTAGCGATGGGAGAGCGAGTGCTGCTTGTTACTAAGTGTCCCGGTACACTTAGTAACAACCAATAGAAACTTTGTTGCAACATGCGATTCGCTTGATGAGCGAATCCAATGTTGTAAATGCTGAATGACAGGGACAGTATTTGTAAATTCCCTCCATCTTGCACACTGCTGAGGTGGAGAGAGACAGAGATACTTCGTGTCAGATCCTGTCCCAGCGTTGCATAGTGTTCCTGTGAAAAAAAGTCTTAAAAGATAAAATTAACCATTTGATCACTGGTTTGCAGTGATCAATACGTTCCCCCCCATCTGATCACTCTTGGAGTGATCAATTTGCTGCAGATCAGTGTTTGCTGATCTGTGGGACACCCCCCACCCCCCTTGTATTTTTTTACATTTTTTTACATTTTTTTTTAATTTTTAATTTTTTTTTATGTTTTTATATTTTTTTTTAATAAAAATTGATTTAAAGCTATAGTTTAGATAGTTTAGGTAGGTAGGTGGGTAGGTTTAGTGTAGACATGTGTTAGGGAAAGGTTTAGGTTTAGGGGAAAAAAAAACAAAAAAAACAAAAAAACAAAAATATATATATATAGTTTAGATAGGTAGTGCACTTGGGTTAGGTAGGTTCAGGGTATACGTGGGTTAGGGTAAGGTTTAGGGTTAGATTTAGGTTTAGGGGTAGCGTAGGGAAAAAAAAATAAAAAAAAAATAAAAAAATAAAGTTTATTTTATTTAAAAATTATTATATATTATAAGTTAGTTTAGATAGGTAGTTGGGTTGGGTAGGTTCAGGGACTACGTGTGTTAGGGTAAGGCTTAGGGATAGATTTAAGTTTCGGTATAGTTAGATATAGAAGTTAGTCATTTATTTAGAGTAGGTGTATAAGATGCAGAGGAGGTATACGTTAGAAGAGGCGTATTCCTATTTGGCGTCTGACTCTGAAGCCACAGACACTGCGTCAGACTTTGACGTCACTCAGTTTTCTGAGAGTGAGAACTCTAGTAGTGATGACGCAGGGCCTTCTGTGAAAAAAAGACGCACTGCCCCAAGAGCTGCCCCAGCAACTGCACCAAGAGCTGCCCTGAGAAAAGCCCCAAGAGCTGCCCTAAGTAATGCCCCAAGACCTGCCACAAGTACTGCCCCTCCTGCTGATGAATGGGTATCACCAGCCAATTTATGCCCACAAATTCCTGAATTCACAGGCAACCCAGGAATTCAAGTGGATGTGGCAAGATTTACCCATGTTCAGTTTTTTTATTTACTTTTGGGGGAAGAAATTTTGGGGAAAATAGTGTCGCAAACAAATTTATATGCAGACCAATATCTTGCCGCCAACCCATCAGCATTCATTTCCAAGCAAGAAATATGGCATCCCACAGACCTTTTAGAATTTAAGAAATTCTGGGCCCTTACAATGACAATGGGAATAGTTAAAAAAACAAGTATTAGGTCATACTGGAGTAAAAACTCCATATATGATACCTCTATATTCGCCAAAACAATGACCAGGACTAGATACAAAATGATTTTGCGCTTTATGCACTTTAGTGATAATACCCTGTGCCTCCCAAAAGAACACCCCCAGTATGACAGACTGTTCAAAATTCGGCCCTTAATAACCCATTTACAGAAAACATTTGCCCAAGTGTATATTCCCCAAAAAGAAATTAGTGTAGATGAATCCCTAATGAAATACAAAGGCAGGTTAGGGTTCAAGCAGTACATCCCCTCAAAGCGTTCCAAATTTGGTGTAAAATTTTATAAATTGTGTGAAAGTGCCACAGACTACACCCAGGCTTTTAGAATTTATGAGGGCAAGGACCACCAACTTGACCCTCCTGGGTGCCCCGAATCTCTGGGAATAAATGAGAAGATAGTTTGGGATCTGATTTACCCCTTGTTAAATAAAGGATATAATTTATATGTTGACAATTATTACACCAGACCCCTTTTATTTAAGTCACTTTTTTTATTTTGACACCGTGGCCTGTGGCACTGTCAGGCGCAATTGCAGGGAGATGCCCAAAGAACTGGTAGAAAAAAAACTTAAAACCGGGATGTCCTCAGCTTTATTCCAACAAGAGCTGCTGGCAGTTAAGTTCAAGGACAGAAAAGATGTCTACATGCTGTCCACCATGCATGAGGACAAAACTGTGGCAGTCTTTGTTCATGGCAGGAGGGGGGGTACTAAGAAAGGGGGTACAAAAGCGCTGCAGGGTTTGCTACAGCAAGGGAATACGGAGAGAAACCTCCACTTACTGTCCTGACTGCCCTTCCAAACTTGGCCTCTGCATGGGTGACTGCTTCAAGCAATACCATGAAAGCACAATGCAGTAGTGCTGTGAAGTTTATTTTATTATTTGGCCACTTTTCCCCCCTGAAATATCCTGTTTTTTTATTTTTCAAAACACATCCCTCCTTAGATCTAATACTATCAAAATATAATGGGAAGCGGGGGGCGTGTCTTGGCGCTCGACAAAGATGGCAGCGCTTTGAACGAGCTCCTGCTGGTGTCGAGGCTTTTCAGACGATAGTGTGACACAGATTTACTGTTTGGACCTTATTTTAATACCCTACGATGGCTAATCACAGGGCCAAGAGAGGACAGGAGCATATGCTCAAATACTTGACCCCCAAAGAAAAGAGGAAAGCACAGCGACTTTCGGGCCCGCATTCTCAAGATGGCGTCCATGACCGCGAGGATGGCGATGTCTCTGATATGGACGATGCCGCATCTATTTCCTCTAGGCAACCCGACCCTCCGCTGGATGAATTTAAGCGAATGCTGAAGACGCTACGCTCCCAACTAAAAGGTGATCTGAAATCCTTTGCCGACGAATTTAAAAGGGAGATAAAGGAGTTGGGCGAGAGGACGTTGCGCATAGAGGATAAAGTCGACGAAGTGGTTGATGCACACAATGGGCTCTCAGGCCAACACACAGACCTTCTGAGGGAAGTACAATTTCTCCGGGATAAGGTCCATGATCTTGAGGACCGATCACGTCGCAATAACGTGAGAATTCGCAGAGTGCCGGAGGATGTTCAACCAGCAGGCCTCAGAGATTGGGCGATGGAGTTTTTTGCTAGCCTGTTACCTACCTTCTCCGAAAGCGATCTTCTCATTGACCGAATCCACAGATTGCCGAGACCCAGGAATCTACCACAGGACTCCCCACGAGATGTTATATTAAGGCTGCACTATTTCCATGTAAAGGAAGAATTGCTGCGTGCGGGCAGGATACAAAACCCCTTGCCAGCTCCATTCGCACGTATCCAGCTCTTCTCGGATCTATCATCAGCTACACTGCAACAGAGAAGGGGCTTTCGCTTTGTTACTGCGGCTCTTCGTCAGGCGGAGATAAAATATAAGTGGGGATTCCCTGCCAGGGTCGTGGTCACTCGCAATGGTACAATCACCACTTTTGTCACCCCGGAGGAGGGGGTGAAGATTCTCCGCTCTTGGGATATACCCGTCATGGAACCATCTGACCCCGCTACACAGCCTGTACCTCAGATTTCCAGATCCTGGTCCACGGTCCCGGCTGTGGCGATGTTGCCTAAATTACGGTCTTCGGCACCCAACGACATATCGGCGGGTTGAGACTGACTTGCTGTTCCCAGTTTCTGTTCTCTCTACAGACTCTATGTTTTGGGGACTTACCTTATTGTTAGGCCCTCTGGCACAAATTTCCTTTCGTAAGTTTGGGTCTTACCTGGTTTGACCTACAGGGTATGTGGTTCAAACTGATCTTTTTTTTTTTTGTTTCTATAACCCTAAAGATGTTCTAAATGTTTATAACAGATGTAAATGTTATCACATATGTTTTATTATTTTGTTGACTGGGGATGTTAACCTACATTATGGCCGGTAGCTCAGGCCTGCGGGCCGATCCTCCCTGGTGGCCCAGGCCGCTGTGGGGGGTCGGTATTGACTGGCTTGGGGCAGGGGTGGGTTGTGGGGGGGGGAGCTCCATCGGCCCGGGGGTGGCAGGCCCCTGATTTGGGGGACTGGTGCGTGCGGGTTGGTGGGGCTTCTCTATTAGCTTCTCTATTAGCTTGCTATTCTAGCCCAACTTTTTCTGTGTATAATGGGGATCACAGTATGGGGGCTGGCGCGGTTCCCGGTCTCCTCTGGGCGGGGGGGAGGATGCTGGCTTCGGCTGGGTCTGGCCCCCCTCGCTTGGGTTGGGCGTTCGGGGATGGTGGCAGCATCCCTTGTTACATGTTTGTACTATGCTTTTTATATTTTCAATATGTTACTGTGCTAAAGTCTAAACATTGTTCATTTTAATATGTTGGTAAAATTGTGGAAAATATATGTATAGCTATGCATACTTTACTGTATTTTTGCTTGTATGTGTCTCCCCTCCCCCCCTCCTCTTTCCCCCCCTCCTCTTTCCCCCCTCCTCTTCCCCCCCCATGTGCTCCTGAGCCTCCTCCCGCCCCCTGAGTTGTTGACCTATTGCTCCTTGACCACCAGTGACTCATCTTTGATGTCACACTCTCCAGCTCTAGTGTATCTTTTTTTTCTAAGCCTTCCCCCACCATCGGGACCTCCTGCTCTGCCTTTTATCTTTGACGCTTTACACCCCCTGACTCATCTGGGTATGAGACTAGTGCTACTGCTTGTTTTTTTCATACAGTATTTGATGCCTAATGCACTATTATTGGATTACTCTTTCCTGCTATGCTTTTTTTTCTATCTCTGTTTTGATCTTTTTCCTTCTCTCCTCTTTCCTCCCTCTCCTTCCTGTGTCCTCTCCCCACCGATGTTTCCCATCCCTTGCCCTGGGTGGGCCCCAGGGGCTCCGGTCGACTCTTGTATACCCTCCTGTTGCTCCTGCCACTGTAGACACCTGGCCTATGGGAGTAGTTTTTCTCTTTCATGCTCGGTCGCCTCTTGTCATATGGTGTGTAAGACTCCCATGTTGGAAATCTCTTTCTGATAATTTGCTATGGACATGGCCTTATGAGTGTTAAGATCCTGTCTATGAACGTGAAGGGGCTCAACACCCCTCACAAGAGGAGAATGCTATTTCGAGAGGCGGCTAAGTCTAAATCTCACATCCTATGCATCCAGGAGACTCATTTCGCCACGGGGAAGATCCCATCAGTCCTGACTAAGCAATACTCCTCAGCTTATCATTCCACAGCTCATTCCAAACGTGCGGGCGTTTCTGTGTGGTTTCATAATTCGCTTGCAGTCAATTTGCAACTTGTAAAGAAGGGGATCAATGGACGTTACCTCTTGTTGGTTCTGTCGATCAATAATGTTACTTACTCACTACTTACTCACTACTTAATTTGTATGCTCCTAACTCTGACTTTCTTGAGACGTACCCTTAATTCGGTTGGTCCCTTTCTAGAGGGCCTTTTGTTAGTTTGTGGGGATTTTAATGTTTTGCTAGACCCCTCTATAGATGCTTCTTCCAGTCATTCTGGCTCTTACTATAAGTCTTTGCTAGCTCAGAGTACTATTGCAAAGCAGACTCTTCAGGAGTGGAAATTACATGATGCTTGGAGAGTACTAAGCCCACAAGGGAGAGATTATACGTTTTATTCGTCGGTACACTCGTCGTATTCTAGGTTGGATTATTTCTGCGTGGACAAAACTTTGCTGCAGCGAGTCCAGCGATGTGTAATTGACAATATTCAGTGGTCCCTGTATTTTTAGAGTTGTCTGATTCCTTCCGGTTGGCGGGTTCGGGTCACTGGAGGATTAATGACTACCTATTTTCCCAGCCGTCCACTAAGACTCTGGTGAGAGACTGGATTGCTGAATATTTTGAACTTAATATATTACTTCTGATACCTCCCCGACGGTGCTGTGGGAAGCTCATAAGGCAGTCCTGAGGGGTCGTTTTATCGCGCTCGCTTCACAAGAAAAGAGGAAACGGGAAGAGCGGTTGTTGCAATTGTCTAGAGAGTTATCCTCTCTGGAGACTCTGAATAAAACTTGTGTCACTAGGCAACGACTTAAGCGTATCACATCAGTTAAGAATGAAATCTCGGAAATCCAGTTGTTCCGCACTCAACTGATGCTTCGGCGTTTGAAACAGAAATTTTATACCTATGGTGGGAAGGCTGGAGCTCTACTGGTTCGGCAACTTCGAAGCCAAGAGGCGAAGAAGGCTATTCCCTTTATTCTCTCGGATGAAGGGGAGAAAATCTATAATCCGGCTGCTATCCCGGATGCTTTTGCACACTATTACGAAAAATTGTATAATCTGAATGTGGATACCTCTGTCCGGCAACCTTCGAGAGCTGACATAGATGCTTTTTTGGACAAGGTGAGATTACCACGTTTGTCCTCGCCACAGCGGGGTAGTTTATTGGCACAGATCACACTGGCAGAAGTTCAGGCTGTTATTAAATCTATGCCCCTACATAAGGCACCTGGTCCGGATGGCTTCTCGGCCTTATATTACAAACTGTTTTCTGATAAGCTAGCTCCACATTTAGTGTCTTTGTTCTCTTTTTGTAGCATGGAGGGCTCTTTCCCGTCCTCCACCTTATTGGCTCACATTTCTACAATTCCAAAGCCGGGCAAGTCTCCTACTGTTTGCTCAAACTTCCGTCCCATTTCCCTTTTAAATGTGGATCTCAAACTATACGCCAAAATATTAGCTATTAGATTACAAGATTTTCTTCCGTCCCTGCTGCATTACGACCAAGTTGGTTTTGTGAAAGGCCGCCAGGCGAGTGATAACACTAGGAAGATTATTGATCTCCTGCACCATGCTGACATTAGAAAGGAGGAATGTCTTTTGCTCGCTATCGACGCAGAGAAGGCATTTGACCGCTTACACTGGGGATATCTGGAGGCGGTGTTGGAGCGGTTGTGTTTCCATCCACAGTTCATCCGTTCTATCTTGGCTCTCTATTCAGATCCGACCGCCAGAGTCTCATATGCGGGCTTCCTGTCACGGCCCTTTAATATCACCAATGGAGCAAGACAGGGATGCCCCCTCTCCCCTATTTTGTATGTCTTAGCACTCGAACCTTTAGCGGAGTTGATTAGGTCGAGTGGGGATATTCAGGGTTTTTCTTTCCCTGGCCCCCTGGAGGTTAAGTTGGGGTTATTTGCAGATGACATACTAATTGTATTAACAGATCCAGCACGTTCACTTCCCCACTTAATGGATATCTTACAACTCTATGGCGACGTTTCGTATCATAAGATTAACCAATCTAAGACACAAGCCCTCCCGTTACATATGGCCCAATCTACGTTAAGGGACTTACAGTCCATCTACCCTTTCGAATGGAGGAGGGATGATATCTTCTATTTAGGCATCCACCTTACTAAAAATCCAATGGACTTGGTGCCCAGAAACTGGTTGGGACTGTTGAGGGGAGTTAGGCAGGATCTAGAGCGATGGTCTCGGTTGATGCTCTCTTGGGTGGGCCGAATAGCTTCTGTGAAGATGTCTGTGCTTCCGAAACTATTATATTTATTCAGAACCCTGCCGGTTCCAATACCTATGGCTTTCTTGAAGGCCGCCCAGTCTACTCTTTGCAGATTCATTCATGGTTCTAACCGCTCGAGGGTCTCTAATAAATGGTTGATTCTTCCTACACATAGAGGGGGCTTGGGTATCCCATCTCTATTACATTATTATCAGGCATCTCGCATGGCCCAGTGTGTTCTATTTCATGCCCCACCTGGCTCAGTGGCGTGGGTGGATGTAGAGAACGCTCTCTTACGTCCGTGTCGTATCTGTGACATTTTGTGGCTTCCTCCTGACAGATGCCCACCCCAGATGGATCTTCTTCCCAGTACAAGATTATCTATCCACATTTGGAGGCACTATGCCTCTCATATACCAGAACTTAACCAGCTAACTCAGGCTACCCCCCTTCGTGCTCTAGAATTCCTTATTCCTTTCTCTAATTTCTCAGCTTGGCATGAGGTGGGAGTAGTCTCACTGGGGGACTTTACCTCCGCCGGCTCTCTTCGAACGTTCGAGGATATTGGTCGAACTTTTGGTTTGCCGCACAGGGATTTCTTCAAATATTTGCAGTTAAGGCATTTATTGGGGTCACTTTCTCATTCTCTAACCAAACCGCGCATACTTCTACATAAATTTATTACGGCTTGCATGCAACCACTGCTATCCAGAGGAGTCCTTTCACTTTGCTATCGTTCTCTCCTTGAGACTGGCATACCCCCTACGCTGCCTTTTTTGGTGGGATGGGAGAAGGAGTTGGGTTACCACCTTTCCCCCTTACAATGGAGCAAAGCTATCTCTACTCCTCCCCAAATTTCTCATTGTTCGAACCACGTTGAGCTCTCTAGGAAGCTACTATATAGATGGTATTTAGTACCGTCTCGTTTGGCTCATATATATCCTTCTGTTTCGAACCTCTGTTGGAGAAATTGCTCAGGGGTGGGCACCATGCTTCATGTATGGTGGACCTGCCCATTGCTTGATCAATACTGGAAGTCGGTGTTTGCTTTGGTGCAACGTACTACCGCTCTTTCGTTGCCCCAGACTGTGGAAATTGCGCTTTTTCATATTTTTCCGAACCCAATGCCTTATCATTTAAGGATTATCTTAGGTCAAATTTTGCTCGCTGCGAAAACTCTCCTGGCTCACAATTGGAAATCTGTTACAATCCCGTCTTCTCAGGAACTCTGTAGCTTGGTTACTTTCAATTTACAGATGGAGAGACTTCACTATGTGACAATATCCAGGCTGGAGCTGTATGATTTGATATGGACCACATGGGTGTCGGGCGGTGGGACAATGTGAGCCACTTTGGGGCCCGCCTACCTACCTTCCCTTCTTTCTCTCCCTAATTTCCCTCACCTTCGTCCCCCTCTCTCTCCCTTTTTCCTTTGCTTCCTTCTTTTTCTGCTTTCTCTGCTTTTTCTTTCTTTTTTCTTTTTTTCTGAGGCCGTCAACTCTTTGGAGGAGATATCCTTTTTATTCTTTGCAGAAACTACTCTTGAGCTGACCCTTTGGGATTTTGTCAGGTTCTGTCAATTACTACATTCCGATATAGTCTGAATTCCTAATGTGTGTCTTCAGTTTGTGTTATTATTTTTGTATTTTATGTGTCGTGGACAGATATATTGTTCAAGTCAGGATATGTATGGCTTCTGTTCTCTGTCAAACTCTCAATAAAAATTTTATTGCAAAAAAAAAAATATATATATAATGGGAAGCAAAGCACCCTAAGTTTTTTCCATCTCTGATAATGGAAACACACATGTGAAAAAATGCAAATAGAATGAAAGCCAGGGTTGTCTACTCTTCTACAACATATACTTTTGGGGGTCAAATTCATTGCAGTATTGCCAAACAGTCCGAAATGAGACAAGGCACCAGCTGTAAAAAAAATGGCATGTCTGTAAAAGGAAACTCACATGTTCCAACTGGGTCCAGTATCTCCCCCAAACCCTGACAAACCGTTGCATATGGGGCATTGCTGTACTCAGAAGAAGGAGCCGAACAGTAATCAATGCAGTTTATAAAATCTTCACCTATTCTGTAATTGAAATTCACATCAACATTGAAGTCTAAGTGTGAAAAACTCTGATTTTTTTTTTTTACTTACGTCAAGTTTTCAGAGGATTAGTGGTAAAATGGCTGTGTACAAAATTTGAAAACACACCTAAAACGAAAGCCTGGGGTGTCTACTTTCCAAAAATATACACTTTTGGGGGAAAATCTTAAAAAAGAGCACTGTTACACAGGACAAATGAGACATGGCACCAGTAACACAAGCTGTGAAAATTCAAAGTGTGAACCTGGAAATGCACATGTTCCAATTTGGGTCCCGTAGCTCCCGCATACCACGAGAAAGCTATGCATATGGGGTATTTCCGTACTCAGAAGAAGGAGCCTAACACTAAACAATGCAGTTTTAAAAATCTTCACCTACTCTGTGCTTGAAATCCACATACACGTTGAAATCTAAGTGTGAAAAACGCTGCTTTTTTACTTACGTCACATTTACGAGAGAGTGGTGGTAAAATGGCTGTGTAAAAAATTTGAAAACACACCTAAAATGAAAGCTGGGGGTGTCTACTTTTCAAAAATATACACTTTTGGGGGAAAATCTTAAAGTGGAGCACTGGAACATAGCCCCAAATGAGAAATGGCACCAGATAAGAAAGATATGAAAATTCAATATTTGTTCCAATTTGGGTCCCGTATCTCCCCTAAACCTTGAGAAACCTATACATATCGGGTATTGCCGTACTCCGAAGAAGAAGCTGAACACTAAACAATGCAGTTTTAAAAATCTTCACCTATCACGTGCTTGAAATTCACATCGAAGTCAAAGTTTGAAAAACGCTGTTTTTTTAACTTGCGTCAAGATGTACGAGGGATTGGTGGTAAAATGGCTGCGTAAAAAATTTGAAAACATACATAAAATGAAAGCCTGTGGTGTCTACTTTCTAAAAATATACACTTTTGGGTGGAAATCTTAGAGTGGAGCACTGTTACACAGCCCCAAATGAGACATGGCACCAGTGATGCAAGCTGTGAAAATTCAAAGTGTGAAACTGGAAACGCGCATGTTCCAATTTGGGCCCCGTAGCTCCCAGAAATCTTGAGAAACCTATGAATATGGGGTATTGCCGTACTCAGAAGAAGGAGCTGAACACTAAACAATGGATATTTTTAAATTTTCAACTATCCTGTGCTTGATATCAACAGTAATATTGAAATGTAAGTGTGAAAGCTGCAAAAAAACAACATTTTTCCACAATTTTGAAAAATATTTCTGGAAAAATAGCTGCATAAAAAACTTCAAAATCCTCCTGTTTATTTACCTTATGTTGTCTAGTTTTCAGAAACATATACCTTTGTGGGACATTTTTGGTTCTGTCACCATCAACTAAGCTATGATGCTCACATGCCAATTGTTGAGAAATTACAAGTTGGAAATAATGGCATCCATCTTGTAATATTTACCTTGTAAATGTGAGGAAGGGATTGAAATACTAGGCATATGGGGTACTCTTATATTCAGGAGAAGCAAATGAATATATTTAGGGGTATTTTTTTGTCATTAACTAATAGTATGCAAATCCTGACAGAAAAATGTAAGCAAAATGTTTTTTTTTTGTTTTTTTTAATTTTTTTCCTCTTTTTTTCTATTTTAATCAAATTAAAAAATTCATATAATTGTGGTATCAAAAGAAAGCACTACTTAAAAAAACAGTATATAATTTGTGTGGGTGTACAAAAGGAATTAAAGAGAAAATGTGGTTGAAAAAAGACATAGTCAAAAAAGTCAAAATTGCTCCGGTCCTTAAGGGAAAACAACATCAGATTTTCCTGGTCCTTAAGGGGTTAATCAAATTTTATTTAATTTTTTTTTTTTTTAAAGTGTAAAAAAAATAAAATAAAAATTAAAAAATACAAGGGGGATGGGGGGTGTCCCAAGAGTGATCAGATGGGGGGAACTTATTGATCACTGCACAACAGTGATCAAAGGGTTAATTTTAGGGGGGGTCCA
Source organism: Rhinophrynus dorsalis (assembly GCA_037306005.1). NCBI lineage: Eukaryota > Metazoa > Chordata > Amphibia > Anura > Rhinophrynidae > Rhinophrynus > Rhinophrynus dorsalis. The sequence continues at coordinate 296,180,128 of CM074718.1, forward strand.
CTTTTTCACACAGGAACGCTCTCCAACGCTGGAACACAATCTGGCACTATGTCTCTCTGTCTATCTCCACCTCAGCAAAATACTTTCCCTGTCATTCAGCGTTTGCAACATGTGATTCGCTCATCAGGTGAATCGCATGTTGCAACAAACTTTCTACTGGTTGTTACTAAGTGTCTCGGTACCGGGGCGCTTAGTAACAAGCAGCCCGCGCTCTCCCATCGCTCCGTGCGGCCACGATGGGAGAGTTTAACCCATGACGGTCCTGCACCGTCATGGGTTGTTAAGGGGTTAAGCACCTTATCAGCTGGTAGCCTACACTTCTCCCCCATGGTATCTATCTCAATACCCAGCCCAATCTTCTGCCTGGAGCACCACTCTTGCGATACTCCTGGGCCAAACCTTATGGGACAAGCATACCCAGCCACCACCCACTGAATCACCATGGGGGACATAGCAACAGCAGTAGGAATATCGGAGGGGACAGCGGAAGAAGGGATAGACAACAGGGACACAAAAGGAGAGGGAACAGAACAAGAGGCCAAGGAAGGCCCAACAGGACCCACAGACGGGCCAGACATAGGGGGAGCATGCAAAGACGATGAGGACAGAGAAGGAACAGGAAAAGGGGAGGACAAAGAAGGTACAGAGGAGGATGGACTCTTGCGCCACGGCCTGGAAGCCAGGGCCGCCTTACCCGCCTCCAAGGGCTCTTGGCGGTACTGCTTCAGAAGGGAAATTCTTCGCTTAGACAAAACCTTCTGCTGCTCTATGATGCACGTTCCTGTAAGACACAAGCAAACAGGTTAGTAGTAATGTGAGGCCAGCCTAGCTGGCCTCACATTTATACATATGTTTACCTGCCAGTGTGAAAACCCCTCCCCCTACCTTTTCACACCAGCCATGGAGGGTCCAGCATGCATCATCTTTAGTCTCCCCTTCTACTCCTGCATGCTGAGCCCCCCCCCCATGGCCCCCATTTTAGCGTGCCTGGGGGCGAGCACCTTAACGGCGATCGCTCCCAGGCAGTCGCTCGCTTTTAACATAGCTGTGTATGAAGGCCATGTTTGCATCCTATCATTAATCTTTTAACCCTATGAGTGGCAGAGGGGTATGCAACAAATTGCAGAGCAATGCTTTGCGTACCCTTCTGTCACTGAAAGTGTTAATTGCTGTGCAATGTGGCCGAGAGCCGCTGTAGATCTATGCAGCAAGATAAATCCCCAATACATGGTGGCTTATGTATTATGTGGAACAAAGTTTGGCTTATACTTGGTGGTTGACAGTAAGAGGACTCTGCTGTACGTATGATCGATGGGCAAGTGAACAGCTTTAATGATGTACACATTGCTGTACAATGCCAGGGTGTCCCACGGCTGGGAGACTGTTATACTGAAGCATATAAATAAGAGGACTATGTGTAGGTAGAGGTAACATTTTGAAATACATGCAGTTTGTGTTTACATCTTTTGAGAAAAAAAAAATAAAATATTTTTTCTATTGCCAAGACCTGCAATGGTTTAAAGTGACTGCAATTGAGTGCACATATGCATTTCCTTACTGCATTAAATACATGGATAGATGAAAGGGAAGAACTGTGTGTTGTAGCATCCCTAAACTTGCAGAGGAACTGAGCCTATAGTGGGATGAGCGTTAACCCTTTAAGTGGTAGAGTGGCATCCAAAGGGTTAAAGTTACAAAATATGACTGTAGAGTTAGTAGACCTGCACTGCACTGGAGCACCGAGTGATAGCAGCTGTGCACTAGTGTGCTCAGTCATGGCAGCAATTGTAGTGGAGCATGCAAACAGTGGAATTGGAGTATAGGTAGGAGGATGAAAACACAATGTGGTGTTAGTCCTTGGAAGGCGTGTGGTTGGGAGCGGTGTAACTTTGTTGCTGAGGAGATATTGATGAGGCACGTGTAGGCAAAAAAAAATTGTTGCCCTCATAAATTGCTGCATCAACAGAGCTCCAATCACCAATAAGGAGGACAAACATTGCTTGTTTTCATCAAACTGAAGCTACGGCGCCACTTTTATTGCCACAGGTGTATGGAAGGAGCTGTAATGGTAGCATTATTCGGAAACCAAAGGATTAAGTTTGGTGACAGTGTGAGGCATGTTTATGTTGCAAGCAGACAGTGATGAGGCGCTGGTTCCTGGGGCAATAGGACAGAGTGAACAGGCGAAGGTTGGTGGTGGTGGTGCATGTTGTCTTTTTCTTTAAACACTAAATAGTGAGGAGGGCTGAGGATTGGTTTCGCTGGCACTTGCTGCCAGTGTGCAAAGGCTGTAGTAGTGTTATTTGCTTGAGGTGTAAGTTGGGCATGTTGTTGTTTTTTTGGAAGTCATTAGTGATGGTGCGCCAACTTTGCCCCAGTGCGCACTCCTGTGAAAATCATGCCCCTATGTAGGTTGGAGGCATGTGAATGGAGCAGAAATACATATCTTCTTCTCCTGACCATCACGGGGTGTGTGTGTGTGGCAGGTCTGAAGAATTGCTGGTCACATGACCATCTTCTCCTTTATAGTATATATGGGAGGGTTTGCTTGTGTCGATGAAGCTGAGAAATATGCCATCTGGAGCATATCCTGGCAGGGTCACCCAAGGTGAACAGATCAAAGCTAAAACGTCAGAGTAAACCAATCCAAAATATGCCAACCCGCACTGAACCAGAGTGTTAGATTATGTCCCATTCTCACAGCATGACTTCACAACAAAAAAGGTCCTCGTTCCTCAGGACGATGGCAGAGGGTGCTAGGAATCACCAGGCATCATCAGCTCGATGGCAGAGGGTGCTAGGAATCACCAGGTTCTATCAGGCTTACTTATTTACTTTGGTCTTTACACATTGAAACACTTAACAGTCAATCTGTTTCACTCTTGGAGGAACTAATACCAGAACTGAATAACATCCATTGGGACATTATCGTTTTATGTGAGACTCCTAAAAAGGACAAATATTTAGTCTAATTAGAAGATGGACTGGCTATACTATAAAGGAACCAATGCTGGACAGTGCGGAGGAATCGGACTCTTGACAGGACAATTACCACTACAAATTTATAATAGGAGATTTTAATGCAATGATTGGTAAGATCCAAAAGGATGAAAAATCTATTTCTGTGTCATTCCATATAACTCACAGGTACCATGGGGAGACGATAGCTTCTCCCAGTGGGCTGGAACATTTCTAGAAGAGGTGCCGAGGTGGAGCTTCCCCCTCCTCCATATCAGACTACCTCACTTAGCCAGATAGATTTGTTCCAAGTCCTGGTTAGATGGCTGAGAACAGTTCTGCTTAGTTTTTAGCTATTTTATTATTTCTCTGTCATCCAATACAGGTTACTGGTAACTCTGGGAGGCGATCCGCCCCTTAGTAGGCAGGAACAATTCTCAAAGTGTATGCAGGGGGTTGAGCCTCCCTTCCCTCCTTGGCTGCAGCTAGCCAATCATCTCCAGAAAGATTTGTTCCTCGGTGAAGACAACACCAGGCAGAGAACAGTTCTGCATTAGGCGGATTACCATGGCTGACAAATGTCCTTAAATGTGGCTAGCTCAGTATCCAGGTGCTTTTTGTGGACCTTAAATCTTGATTCCATGTGCTTCCCCAGGAGTTACCCACTAAGGTACTTCTTCCTCCATGGCAATCTGAAGACAGAAGATCTGCAGGAAAGGTGAGCTACCCTTTGAGTGCTGCAGATCCACTTGTCCCACAGTGCCCCGCCGCACAGGGGTGTATTTCTGGAGTTCCTATTGCACACTCCTGCACTCATTGGGTATATCTCTGTCTGTTTGGGTGTTTGGAGCAGGTTTATATGGTAACTTAACACTTTAACTGCTGGTTTGGCGCCTTTGTGGCACTTTTCTTGCTGGGTTAGTGTTTTCTGGGTGTCCTCACATGTTCTGTTGATGATTTATACCTTTTTATGTTTTACCTTAATATTTGTGAAAATTGAGTCCTGCGCCTTCAAGGCACGCTTTACTGCATAGACGCATTGCTCCATTTACCTCTATGGGACTATACTGTTTGGGACGTATCTCTGCAACCGTTTCACCTAGCGTCTTCAGAGATGGCTCGTTTTACTTGTCTACCCTTGCTCTATCATCCGGTTCATGTTTCTAGTGTGTTGGGGGGGCTTCGGGCAATGTTTAGGGTACTTTTTGGGAAAAACAACATTTCCCATGAACACTTGCTTCGCGCCCTTTTTTATGAGCATTTCTGGGCAAGTATCCTACGCGGGGCTTGCACTCTCCTTCTCGCCTCTGCAGATTAACCCTTCACCTGTCGGATAAGTTTATTTTAGCGATTTCTGGGGTGAAACTTTAATCCTACACACTATAATTGGGTGATTTATTTTACAGTTGGTTATTTTGACACTGTGAGAATGTCTATACCGCTGAAGCCTGGGGCTAGACCTAAGACTAAGGAGGCTGGGGTCGCTGTATCACCCATTGTGCATTGCTCTTCCTGTCACTCTGAGCTACCTAAAGAATTATGCCCAGCATGTTCTGATGTCCCTGACACCATTCCAGGGACCTCCAGCCATGCTATAGAGCCAGCTTGGGTGCAAGAGTTCAAGGCTGCGACTAGGGACCTTAGGTCCACATTGCAACTCTCTCCATCCCAATTCCAGGGGGCCTTTCAGACTTGGCAAGCCCCCTCTTCAGTCAGGTCTTCCCTGCCTAAACCTCAGGGATTACCTGACGTGTCAGATTCCTCTGAGGAGGAACTGCTGGTGGACTCAGATGTTGAGGAATGTTCTGTGTTGGAGTGCTCTCCGTTTCTTGGGGACTTTTTTGAAGCTGATCCTGAACCCTCCGCTGAGGACCTCATCAGGGCTGTCTTAACTACTGTTAACATTCCCCTAGCTCAAGAGGATCCTTCTGATCCCTCTGATGTATTCCAGGAGCCTGCTAATCCCCTTATATACTTTCCACCTAACCCCACTCTTGACCACCTTGTGTCTGAGGAGTGGAAATCCCTGGACAAGAAAGCTTCTGTGTCCAGGAAATTTGCTAAGCTTTATCCCTTTTCTGAGGCCACGCTTGCTCAGTGGGTTCATCCTCCCGAAGTGGATGCCCCTATTTCCAGGCTGTCCAAACCTACTGTGTTACCAGTCTCTGATGCCTCTGCTCTGAAGGACTGGACTGATAAGAAACTTGGTTTCCCTCAAGTCCATTTTTGCCACTGCTGGTTCTGGTATGCGTCCAGCATTTGCTGCAGCGTGGGTGAACCGGGACATTGCGGTCTGGACTGAGCAGCTCACCAAGGCTGTCCGTCAGGATGCCCCTATTTCGGATAAGTTGCGTCTCCTCGCCAACATATCTGAGGCACAACACTGTTTCTGCTGCCTTATTTGATGCCATCTGTATGATGGCTAGGGTTTCCACCATGGTGGCCAGACAAGCTCTTTGGCTCAAGATTTGGTCTGCTGACACAGCTTCTAAGAAAGTCTTACTTTCCCTGCATTTTCAGGGTACCTCTTTGTTTGGGCCAGATCTTAAGGATCTGATCAGTGAAGCCACTGGGGGTAAGAGTACACTTCTACCCTTGGTTCCTAGGAAGAAATAGCCGCTTATGCATAACCAGGTTTTTTGTTCCTTTCAGAATGAGACCTGTCCGGCGAACCAGACGGTTCCCTCAGCTCCGCATACCTTCTCCAAGCCCAAACAACAATGGAAGCCCAAGGTCTCCTCCAAGCCCAAGGCTTCCAAGACGTCTTCGGCATCACTACCTGAACCCGGGTCCGCACTCTGCTGTGGGTGGTCGTCTGTGACACTATCACAGCATTTGGGAGGACTCTGTGGTGGACCCATGGGTTTTACAGGTGGTGACGTTAGGGTTCAAGATCCCTTTCATTTCTCTTCATCCCTTTCGCCTTCGTCCTTCTCATACTCCTCAGGGTACAGAGAAATGCTGTCTGTTTGACAGCGCTGTTCAGGCTGTTCTGGACAAGGAAGTTCTAGAGCCAGTGCCTGTCCAGTACAGGGGTTCAGGGTTCTACTCAAACCTCTTTGTAGTCGCCAAAAAGGATGGCGGCTGTCACCCTATTTTGGACTTGAAGGACCTCAATTCCTTTGTGACCCGGACTCATTATCACCAGGAGTCTCTGTGCACAGTGATTGCTGCCATGTCCCCAGGGGAATTCCTTGCTTCTCTCGATCTTCAGGACGCATATTTACACATTGCCATTCATCCAGAGAGCTGGCAGTACCTCCGGTTTGCCTGCGACAGGGAACATTTTCAGTTCTCAGCCCTTCCATTTGGTCTGACGACGGCTCCTCAGGTTTTCAACTGTGTCCTGGGCGCCTTGGTATATCTCTTCCACCGGAATGACATCAGAGTTACTCCATATATGGACGACTTGCTTTCGAAAGCCCCTCTGCGGAACTTCTTCATCAGCAAGTTCAGGACTGCATTCAAGCTCTCACCCGTCATGGATGGATCATCAACTTCGACAAGTCGGATCTTGTCCCATCCCAGCGTCTAGTCTTCCAGATCTTTCTCTTCGACACTCAGAAGAACATGGTGTTCCTCACGGACGAGGTGGCTCACCAGATCACCCACAGGATTTCAGCGATTCTATCTCAGGATCCAATTCCAGTCCAGAAGCTATCATCTCTGGTGGGGAAATTCATTTCCACCATAGAAGCGGTTCCGTTTGCCATGGTGCACACCAGGGAGCTCCAGAGGTTCGTGATCCAGGTGTGCAATGGTCAACAGGATCTTCGGAAGTCATTTGTTTCCCTTCCTCTTCATGTTGAACTGAGCTTGTCATGGTGGCTCAACCTTTCCAACCTGCTGAAGGGCAAGTCCTTTCTGGTGACCTTTTGGACCAAGGTGATGATGGACGCCAGCCTCTCCGGCTGACATGCAGTCCTGGGTCACTAGAGCACTCGGGGTCCGTGGTTTCCGGAGGAGTGTCTCCTTCCCATCAACATTTTGGAGCTTCGGGCAATATTTCATGCCCTGAGACACTGGACATCTCAGCTAGAAGACTGTCGGGTCCGAGTGGAGTCCGACAACGCCACGGCCATGGCTAACGTCAACAAGCAAGGTGGAACAAGAAGTCTCGCTGCTTGGTTAGAGGTCAAGGCTATTTTGTCCTGGGCAGAAGATCACGTACCCGCTATAACCACAGTGCACATTCCAGGCATAGACAACGTCATGGCGGACTTCCTCAGTTGACACACAGTGGACAGCGGAGAGTGGGAGTTGCATCCGCAGGTGTTTCAACTGATTGTTCAGCGATGGGGTCCCCCATACATTGATCTGATGGCGACGAGACACAACAGGAAGGTTCCAGTGTTTTGCTGTCAGTGGCAAGACCCATTCCTTGGGCCTTTCCTTTGGCTTACTTCTTTCCTCACCTTCCCATTTTGCACAGGGTGTAACGGTAATTACAGTTGGAGCGTTGCCCAGTCATTCTGATTGCTCCATACTGGCCTCGCCAGTTTTGGTTTCCGGAGCTCTTGGATATGTCAGTGGCAGAGCCCTTTCGGCTCCCCGACCATTCGGACCTTCTTCTACAGGGTTACCTGTGGAAGGCGGATGTTCATCGGCTAGCTTTAACAGCTTGATTGAATCCTCAATATTGAAGAAGAAGGGCTTTTCTTCTGGTGTGGTAGCTACTATGCTCAGTGCCCGCAAGCCTGCTTCTTCCAAGATCTACCATCGCGTCTGGTCGACTTTTCTGTCCTGGTGCACTGACAGGGACCTTTCTCAGGATTTTGATCTACCTACAGTCCTGGCCTTTTTGCAGGACGGTGTGGATAAGGGCCTCAGTTTGAGTTCCCTTAAGGTTCAGACTTCTGCTCTCTCTGTTTTCTTTCAGAGGCGCATTGCCATCCTTCCTGATGTCAAGATGTCCTTCAGCGCCCTCTCTTCGAGTCTTTGGCTACTATTCCTCTGTCTCTGTTGATGTGGAAAATTGCTTTTCTCCTGGCAATTGTGTCAGTTCGCCGTGTTGTGGAGATAATGTTCTGTCCTGTAAACAAACTTATTTGGTGTTTCACAAGGACAAGGCGGTGCTTCACACTTCTAAGGAGTTTCTGCTGAAGGTGGTCTCTGAGTTCCACATCAATCAGGGGATTGTGGTGCCCTCTTTCTGCCCTGACCCCACCTCTGACAAGGAGAGGGATCTCCACTTGTTAGACGTTATGCTTTGTCTCAAGTTTTATGTGCATCGCACTGAGTCTAACAGGCAATCTGATGCTCTCTTCGTCATTCCTGAGGGTCCTAGAGCAGGAAGACCTGCATCGAAGGTGACTATCGCCTCTTGGATCAAGTCCACTATTCGCAAGGCTTATGAGATGAGGAAGAAGCCTGTCCCTTTTAGGGTCACGGCTCATTCTACTCGATCTATTGGGGCCTCTTGGGCTTACAAGAATCAGGCCTCTGCTGATCAGTTATGCAAGGTGGCCACTTGGTCATCTGTGCACACTTTTTCGAAGCACTACCGTGTTGATGTGTTGACATCGGCTGATTCCAGCTTTGGTAGGAAAATCCTGGAGGCAGTATTGCCTGTCTAGGATTTTCCTTGGTTCTTAGTGCTTCCTTCTCTGTTGAACCCTGTTGGTTCTAGTTCAGTGTGCTGTGTAACGTTCCTGGGGTGCCGTTTCCCCTGCTTTGTGTCTGTTGACATGTCAGTTGTTGTTGGGCTGTCACTGATCTGATGGTTCATATATGTTCTGGTGACTTTGGGGGCCTTGCGCCTGGTCCTTGCCTTCTTCCCACCTCTGGAAAACTTAATGGTTGGACATACCAGAGTTACCAGTAACCTGTATTGGATGATAAAGAAAAGAGAATTTTAGTCTTCGCTGTGAAATCCTTTTCTCTTAGTCCATACAGGTTACTGGTCTCCCACCCCGTCAAGGGACCATGCTTGGCTCTCCTGAGGCAGACCTTGGGGGTCCTTCGGGGTCATGCTCACAGGAGTCTTCTTCCCTTCTACTATCTAGTCATCTTAGTGTCTCAAATCTTTCTGGAGCTGATTGGCTAGCTGCATCAAGGAGGGAAGGGAGGCTCCACCCCCTGCATACACTTTGAGAATTGTTCCTGCCTACTGAGGGGTGGATCGCCTCCCAGAGTTACCAGTAACCTGTATAGACTAAGGGATTTAACAGTTAAGACTAAAATACTCTTTTTTTTGTTAGATATGCGGTGTCCAAATTCACCCATTAAGCGGATTACCATTACTGAAGGATTGCCCAGTTAACAGGTGCTGTCTATTTTCCCTTGCAGCCCTGGGAGAGAATCATGCAACCCATGAGTCTCTCTGACGCATCTACTTTCTCAACGGTAATCTCAAGAAAGAAGGCCTGCAAAAAAGGTGAGCAACCCTTTGAGTCCTATGGTCCACTTGTCCCAGAGTTCCCCTCCGCACAGGAGTCTTTCTGGACTATACTTATAACTCCTGCACTCATGTTGAGTATTCCTCTGTCTGATCTCTGGGTCTTTGGAGCATTTGGGGCTTTTTTTTGTGGTACTTAACCCCTTCCCTGCCATTTTTATTGCTATAAGGAACTTATCTCATATTTCCTTTGGATTCATGAGCTTTTAATGTTTATTACATGTTCTATTTGTGTTTGGGGGGTTTTATTCATGTTTCAAAACTTTTTTTTTTTTTTTTTAATTCTGCTCCTTAAGAACATGCTTTAGCGCATGACCACACTTTCTCCATTGACTTCCATGGAACAGACTGCTTGGGACATATCTCTGCAACCGTTCCAGTTGAGAGAGGGCTCATTCTTCTTGTCTCCCCTTGTCCTGCATTCTGGTTCACATCCTTAGTGTCTTGGGGGTCCCTGGGGGGTTTGACACTGTTTTTGGGTACCTCAAAGTGAGAACTACATTTCCCATAATGCCGGTTTTGTCGGCTTTTCTGTGATTGGCTCTGAGTTTGGATGACATTTTATTTCTGTCTTTGGCTGAGTATCCTATGCAGTGCTTGGATTCCCTTACTCTCCTCCACAGGTACTCTTTTGGGCTTTCTGAGGTGATTTTATTAATCTGGGAAACAATATTTTGGTTCCCTATTAATGCTAGACACTTCTCCTTTTAGGATGTCTGATCCAAAGGGACATGGGGCTAGACCTAAGGCTAAGGACTCGGGGGTGCCTTTGACCCCCTTGCTTGCTGTTCCTCATGCTAAGCGGGGCTTCCCAGACAGAATACTCAGGTCACTTATGCACCTCATGTGCTTTGGTCCCTGTTTCTTTGCCAGGGCCCTTCAGCCATTAAATGAGTCACATTGGGTCAAGGCCTTAAAGTTCTCTATGGCACAGTTTCCTCTTTCACTTCAGGGGGTCCTCTAATCTTGGAAAATCCCCACCTCGTTCAGGTTTGTGGCCTCTAAGACTCCTGGCATTCCTGATCTTTCTGATTCCTCTGAGGAGGATTCGTTTGAAGAGTCAGAGGATGGGGAGTGTGCAGAAGGGGCTTCTTCCCAAATCTGGTGTGACCCCTTTGAGGCTGACCCTGAAGTTTTTACTACCCTACATATTCCTGTTAACCCTACAGAGACACAGTCTACTTTTGATGTCTTTCAAAGATGCAAGAAGTCCTGTACTATCCCATCCCACTCTAGATCGGGTTATCCTGGATGAGTGGAAGACCCCAGACAAGTTTCTTGCTCTCTCCAAGAGATTCTCTATGCTGTATCCCTTCTCTGATACAGCCTGTGCTCAGTGAGCTACCCTGAGGTTGCCCCTATGGAGCACCTTTTGGCCATTTTAGCCAACGTGTCTGAGGCTCAGAACTATGTGACTGATGCCCTCTTAGATGCTGTCATGCTTGAATCGAAGGCTTTTGCCTTTTCTGTGGCTGCCAGACTCACTCTGTGGCTTAAGATTTGGTCTGCTGACTTATCATCTAAGAAGTCGCTAATTTCTCTCCCTTTTCAGGGTACATCTCTTTTTGGGCCTGAACTGAAGAATATCATCAGTGAGGCCACTGGGGGTAAGAGCACATTGTTGCCTCAGGTCCCCGAACGCCCTAATCTGGTGAGGAAGCAGCGTCATTTTCATCCCCACCAAAGCGAAGTGCAAAGGCCAAATCAGAGTGGGTCTCAGGCCAGCTCCACTCCAAGCCCAGGCAGCAGTGGAGGTCCAAGCACTCCTCCACCAAACCTCCTTCTGCATGAGTCGCCGAACCCTGGTCTGCATCTCCCTGTGAGGGTTCGCCTGCAGCATTTTTCAAGCATTTGGGCAGACTCTGTTGCAGATCAGTGGGATTTACAGGTGGTTTCAGGAGGCTACAGGATTCCCTTTGTATCCCTGCCTCCCTTCAGATTCTTCTTTTCTCAATCCCCTCTGGGACAAGAAAAGCTTGGTCTTTTCAACGGGGCGGTCCTGGCTCTTTTGGACAAGGGAGTCTTGGCGTTGGTTTCTCTTCAAGAGAGAGGTTAGGGTTTTATTCAAACCTCTTTGTAGTTCCCAAGAAGAATGGCGGCAGTCGCCCTATCCTGGACCTCAAGGACCTCAATTCTTTTGTGGTCCATACTTACTACAAGATGGAGTCTTTGCGCTCTGACATTGCAGCGATGTGTCCAGGGGAATTTCTTGCCTCTCTGGATCTGCAGGATGCCTACCTGCATGTTCCAATTTATCTGGATGGTCAGAAGTACCTTAGATTCATTTGCGCCTTGGGGCACTTCTAAGGTAGTATTTTCTGAAATACTACCTGTGCCATGCGCTACATTAGAAAAGCAACGGGAGATTAGGGAGTTCAATGCGTGGCTAAACACTTTGTGTAAGCAGGAGGGGTTTGGGTTCCTAGAGTACTGGGCAGCCTTTTCCCTTGGAGGCAAACTCTATAGTCGTGATGGATTGCACCTTAGTGGAAGGGGGGGTCATTCTGCTGGGCATTAGGATAGTTAGAGGGCTGGAGGAGACTTTAAACTAGAAAGGGGGAGGGTGCTGCAACATGGGATGGGGAAGGTAGTATAATTGAGGAAATGGGATTGGAGTAGGGGCATGGGGGTGGAGAGGGGGTAGTTCATCTAATAGGGAGATGCCGTTGTTACAGCCTGATAAAAGACAAATACAGTTGACAAAGAATTATATATTTAAGAATGGCAAAAAGATAAAATGTATGCATGCAAATGCTCTTAGTCTGGCTGGAAAGATGGGGGAATTAGAAATGATTGCAACACATGAGCAGTATGATCTGATTGGTGTATCTGAAACCTGGTTAGATGATACATATGACTTAGCAGTCCATCTAGAGGGTTATTCACTTTTTAGGAGGGATAGGGTTAATAAAAGGGGAGGTGGGGTATTTCTATATGTAAAGCAGACATTAAAACCTAGTTTAAGAGAAAATATAAATGAAGGGTCCAGTGAAAAGGTAGAAAAAGTCAGAGGTTCACTATCCGGGCTTGCCGGGGGAATCTGGATTTTTTGGATCATCTAGTCTCTCTTCCCCAGGAGGAGAGACAGGACTGCTGGTTTGGCATTCATTTGGGGGGGTTTCTGACACTTTTCCTACTGGTTCAGTGTTTTTTTGGGTATCCTAACATGTTCTTGTGATGTTTCATGTCTTTTAATATTACACCTTCAATTTTGTAAAATTTGAGTAAAGGCGCGCTTTACCACATAGGCGCCATTGCTCCATTCACTCCTATGGGACTGTACATTTTGGGACATATCTCTGCAACCGTTTAACCTAGCGACTTCAGAGATGGCTCATTCGTCGTGTCTGCCCTTTCTCTATCATCCAGTTCATGTTTCCAGTGTGTTGGGGGGCTCAGGTGGCTTTGGACACTGTTGGGGTAATTTTTCTGCGAAAACTACATTTCCCATGAGTGCTTGCTTCGCGCTCGTTTCTGATTGGCTCCCGCTGCCATTTTGTGCTATTTCCAGAATGAGTATCCTACGCAGGGCTTGGACTCTCCTTCTCTTCTCTGCTGATTAGACTTATCTGACAGGCGAAGGGTTAAATTAGCGATTTCTGGGGTGAAACTTTAATCCTACACACAATAATTGGGTGATTTATTGTACAGTAAGGTTATTTAACACTGTGAGAATGTCTATACTGCTGGAGCTTGGGGCTACACCTAAGACTAAGGAGGCTGAGGTCTCTATATCCCCCATTGCACATTGCTCTTCCTGTCAGTCAGGGCTACCTAGAGAATTCTCAGGTCATTTATGCCCAGCATGTTCTGATGTCCCTGACTGCTTTCCAGGGACCTCCAGCCATGCATTAGAGCCAGTTTGGGTAAAAAGAGTTCAAGGCTGCTACTAGAGACCTTAGGTCCACGTTGCAACTCTTTCCATCCCAGTTACAGGGGGTCTTCCTTTCTTGGCAGACCCCCTCCTCTGTCAAGTCTTCCCTGCCAAAACCTCAGGGTGTACCTGACATGTCAGATTCCTCTGAGTAGGAACTGCTGGTGGATTCAGATGTTGAGGAATGTTCTGCAGTGGGCTCCTCTCAGTTTTTTGGGGATCCTTTTGAGGCTGATCCTGAGCACTTGGCTGAGGGCCTGATCAGGGCTGTTTTAAAGACCCTAAACATTCCCTTCTGATGTATTTTAGGAGCCTAAAAAGCCCCTTACTTGCTTTCCACCTAACCCCACTCTTGACTGCCTTGTGTCTGAAGAGTGGAAGTCTCCGGACAGAAAACCGTCGGTCTGCAAGAAATTTGCCAAGCTTTATCCCTTCTCTGAGGCTGCGCTTGGTCAGTGGGTTCACCCCCCCCCAAAGTGGATGTTCCTAACTCCAGTCTGTCCAAGTCTACTGCCTTTCTAGTGTCTGATGTGTCTGCTCTAAAGGACTGAACTGACAAGAAACTTGAGGTCTCCCTCAAGTCCATCTTTGTCACTGCTGGTACTGCCATGCGTCCAGCATTCGCTGCAGCATGGGTTAACCGGACCATTGCAGTCTGGACTGAACAGCTCACCCTGGCTGTCCATCAGGGTGCTCCTACTTCGGATATGTTGCGCCTCCTTGCCAACATTTCTGAGGCTCAGCACTATGTTTTTGCTGCCTTATTTGATGCCATCCGTTTGGTGGCTAGGGTTTCCACCATGTCTGTGGTTTCCAGACGGGCTCTTTGGCTCAAGATCTGATCTGCTGACACTACTTCCAAGAAAGCATTACTTACCTTTTCAAGGCACTTCTTTGTTTGGGCCAGATCTTAAGGATCTGATCAGTGAGGCCACAGGGGGTAAGAGTACCCTTGGTCCCTAGGAAGAAAACGCTGCTTAAGCGTAACCGGTGTTTTTGTTCCTTTCAGAATGAGACCTGTCCGGCGAACCAGACGGTTCCTTCAGAGCCGCGTACCTCCTCCAAGCCCAAACAGCAATGGAAGCCCAAGGTGTCCTCCAAGCCCAAGGCTTCCAAGCCTTCTTCGGCATGACTCACCAAACCCGGGTCCACACTCTGCTGTGGGTGGTTGTCTGTGTCACTATCACAGCATTTGGGAGGATTCAGTGGCAGACCCATGGGTTTTACAGGTGGTGATGGAACAGTACAGGATCCCTTTCGTCTCTCTTCTTCCCTTTCGCTTCTTTCCTTCTCATACGCCTCAGGGCGCAGAGAAACGCTGTCTGTTCAGCGCTATTCAGGCTCTTCTGGACAAGGATGTTCTAGAGCAGGTTCCAGTTCAGGACAGATGTATGGGTTTTTACTCAAACCTCTTTGTGGTCTCCAAGAAGCCGGCGCTTATTGTCCCATTTTGGACTTGAAGGATCTCAGTTCCTTGGTGATCCGGACTCATCACCAGGAATCTCTACGTACGATGATTACTGCCATGTCCCCGGGGGAATTCCATGCTTCTCTGGATCTTCAGGACGCGTATTTGCACATCACCATTCATCCAGAGAACCAGCAGTATCTCCGATTTGCCTGTGACCGGGGGCATTTTCAGCTCTTCCTTTTTGTCTGACGACAGCTCCTCAGGTCTTCAACCGTGTCCTGGGAGCCTTAGTGTCTTTCCTCCACCGGGACAGCATCAGAGTAACTCCATACATGGATGCCCTGCTTCTGAAGGCCCCCTCTGTGGAACTTCTTCATCAGCAGATTCAGCAATGCATTCATGCTCTCACTCATCACGGGTGGATCACCAGTTTGGACAAATCAGATATTGTTCCATCCCAGCGTCTGGTCTTCCTGGGCCTCCTCTTCTACACCCAGAAGAGCATGGTGTTTCTCATGGACAAGGTGGCTCACCAGATTGCCCACAGGGTTTCTGCAATCCTGGCTCAGGATCCAGTTCCAGCCAAGAAGCTGTCCTCTCTAGTGGGGAAATTCATTTCCACCATAGAAGCGGTACCATTTGCTATGGAGCACACCAGGGAACTCCAGTAGTTTGTGATCCAGGTGTACAGGGGTCGGCCGGACCTTCTGAAGATGTCTGTGTCCCTCCCTCTTCGTGTGGAACTGAGTTTGTCGTGGTGGCTAGACCTCAATCTACTGAGGGGCCAGTCCTTCCTGGTATCCTTCTGGACCATGGTGACGACGGATGCCAGCTTCTCCAGCTGGGGAGAGGTCCTGGGTCACCTGAGTGCTCAGGGTCGATGATCTCCTGAGGAATCTCTCCTTACCATCAACATATTAGTGCTTCGGGCGATATTCCATGCCCTTCGTCATTGGACATCTAAGCTGGAAGACTGTCCAGTCCCGGTACAGTCCGACAACGCCATGGCCGTGGCTTACACCAACAAGCAAGGCGGAACAAGAAGTATCGCCGCTTGGTTAGAGGTCAAGGCTATTTTGTCCTGGGCAGAATAACACGTTCCTGCCATATCCGCAGTGCACATTCCCGGCGTAGACAATGTAATGGGGGACTTCCTCAGTCGGCACACAGTGGACAGCAGAGAGTGGGAACTTCACCCAGAGGTGTTCACCCTCACTGTTCAGAAGTGGGGTCTTCATTACATTGACCTGATGGCGACAAGACACAACAGGAAGGTTCTGAGGTTCTGCTCTCGATGGAGGGACCCTCTAGCTCTGTAGGTAGATGACATGACCATTCCTTGGTTATTTCCTCTGGCCTACATCTTTCCTCCCCTCCCCATGTTACACAGGGTGTTATGGAAATTACGACCAGAGCGCTGTCCAGTCATTCTGATTGCTCCATACTGGCCTCGCCAAGCTTGGTTTCCGGATCTTCGGGATCTGTCAGTAGTGGAGCCATTCTGGCTCCCTTGCCGTCCGGATCTTCTTCTACAGGGTCTGCCCTCTTTGTTTTCTTTCAGAAGCGCATTGCCATCCTTCCTGATGTCAAGGTTTTCTTCCAGGCGTTGCTCATTCTCATCCTACCTTCAAGAATCCTGCTTCTCCATGGGATCTTAATTTAGTTTTGGGCATTCTTCAGCACCCTCCATTTGAGTCTTTGGCTACTATTCCTCTACGCCTGTTGACATGGAAAATGGCCTTTCTCCTGGCGATTATGTCTGTCCGCATTGTCTCGGAATTATATGCTCTGTTCTGTAAACCACCCTATTTGGTGTTTCGCAAGGACAAGGCAGTGATCCGCACCTCTCAGGAGTTTCAGAGTTTAATATCAATCAAGAGATTGTGGTGCCCTCTTTCTTCCCTGACCCCACCTCTGACAAGGAGAGGGATCTCCACTTGTTAGACATGGTGCTTTGTCTCAAGTTTTATGTACATCACACTGAGTCTATCAGGCATTCTGACGCGTTGTTCATCATTCCTGAGGGTCCTAGGGCATGAAGACCTGCATCCAAAGTGACTATTGCTTCTTGGATCAAGTCCACTATTCATAAGGCTTATGAGCTGAGGAAGAAGCCTATCCCTTTCAGGGTCACGGCTCATTCTACGTGATCTACTGGGGCCTGTTGGGCTTACAAGAATCAGGCCTCTGCTGAACATTTGTGCAAGGCTGCTACCTGGTCTTCTGTGCACACCTTTTCGAAGCACTACCGGGTTGATGTGTTGGCATCGGCTGATGCCAGCTTTGGGAGGAAAATCCTGGAGGCAGTTTTGCCTGTCTAGTATTTTCTTTGGTTCTTGGTGCTTCCTTCACTTTTGAGCCCAGTTGGCTCTACTTCAGTGTGCTGTGTAACAGTTTGGGGTGGTGTTAACCCTATTCAGTGTCCGTTGACACGTCATTGTTTTTTGGGCTATCTCTGATCTGATGACTTTTGGGGCCTTGCGCTTGGTCCTTGCCTTACTTATAATAATAATAATAATAATAATAACTAGTATTTATATAGCGCCTTTCTCCCAGTGGGACTCAAAGCGCTTTAAGCGCACGCTCTCGGAATGAACCAAATCGGCAGCTGAGTTTCCCAGAGGTTTCCCACCTCTGGGAAACTCAATGGTTGGACATCCCAGAGTTACCAGTAACCTGTATTGGACAACAGAGAAAAGAGGATTTTAGTCTTACCTGTTAAATCCTTTTCTCTTAGTCCTTACAGGTTACTGGTCTCCCACCCTGTCATGCTTGGCTGTCCTGTGGCAGACCATGGGGGTCCTTTGGGGTCATGCTTATGGGAGTCTTCTTCCCTTCCACTAACTAGTCAATAGTTAGTGTCTCAAATCTTTCTAGACCTGGTTGGCTAGCTGAAGCCAAGGAGCGAAGGTAGGCTCCGCCCCCTGCATGCAATTGTAGAATTGTTCCTGCCTACAATTAAAGGGGCGGATCGCCTACCCAAAGTTACCAGTAACCTGTATGGAATAAAAGCGAAGGATTTAAGAGGTAAGACTATAATCCTCTCTTAAATTTTGCTGGCTCTTGTTCTAGTGTGCTGTGTATCGTTTATCAGCGTCCGCTGACACTTTGTTATTTTGGGTTGTTCCATGTTTTTGAAAGTCCATGGGAACTCTGGTATCATGGGGACCAGCGCTTGGTGCTTTCCTTCTCTTCCCACCCATGGGAGCTCAATGTTAGTACATCCCCATGGTACCTGTAATCTATATTGAATGACAGAGAAAAGAGGATTTTAGTCTTACCTGTTAAATCCTTTTCTTACAGGTCTCCCACCTGGTGTAAGGAACCATGCTGTGTCTTCTGTAGCTGGACGTGGGAGTCCTTTTGGATTCATGCCCACCAGAGGCGTAACTAGAAGCCATCAGGCCCTGGTGCAGAAATTGCCATGTCCCCCCCTTTTCCCCAGTCTCCACATCTCACCCCATTGCCCACCAATCTCCACATTGCCCCCCCTTGAACCCTCAACCCCCAACGATGTAATCTCCCAGCACTCTGCATTCCTAGAGCCCCAGAGAGGGAGATCAGCTGTTAGAGGTCTGTGCCGAAGAAGGCGCAGACCTACTTGTTTGGGGTGCCAGGCGAGGGGGTTGCAGGGGGCACCTGGGCCCCCCTGGATTGACGGGTCCAATCACAGGTGCGACTCCTATTGTTACACCAGTGATGCTTACAGGAGTTTCCTCTCTCTTTCTCGCTATCTAGTTCAGTATTTTTACTGTCACAAATCTGTCTGGAGGTGAGTTGCTAGGCAGCCTGCTATGGAGGAGGGTGAGGCTTCACCCTGCATTTCTTGAAGAATTGTTCCAGCCTCACCATAGTACCTGTAAGCTATATGGACTAAGAGAAAAGGATTTAACAGGTAAGTATAAAATCCTCTTTTAAGACAGAGCAGTCAGTGAATTTTGTTCAGGGGAGTCTAACCAGAGGGGAGAGAACAGTCGAGAAGAGTGGTCTTTACAACTCACTGCCCCTTCAGCCATAGTAGCACTGACAGTCATCATATGTCAGTCATGGCTCCCAGATCTGCAAGAAGTGTTCCTGAGCATTCAAAAGAAGTGAAGTCTGGAAGCCCATGTTGCTTCCAGTGGGAGACCAGGGTGTTTCTAGCTGCAAGGAGCATGTGTATCATCAATTTAAGGCCAGAGTGGGGACCACCAGTAGCCTCATCCCCAGGAGGAACCACCAAGGCCAAAGGGAGGAGGGGATAGATTTTATGACTGACAGAGAATTCACCATTTCCTAGAAGCCCACAGCCACCAGGCAAATCCACCATATGTGGTACAGGGTCCCCCTTTCGCCACAACCTCTGAAGCATAGTGGGGTCTGCTCTGGATAGATTGCTTGCAATCTGTCAGTGGTTCGATACCACCAGTATAGCAGCTTATAGGCCCACTTCTTGTAAAGTATACAAATAAAGATTTTGGAAGCGGCTGTGTTGCCATGAATCGGCAATTCGGAACCTATGTCTCTCTCCCAGGCTAGCATGTATTTGGTTTTGCGTTCGTCTGTTCCCGGACAAATCCGGATATATATACATGAGATTAGTCTTGCAGGGTTGTACCCGTCCTGACACAACTTCTCAAACCATGTTAAGCTGGGGAAAGGCTGGTCGGGCCACAATCCATGCTATGTGGGCAACCTGCGAGTTCCGGTAAATTTCCAATGAAGGTAAGATGCAAGCATCTGCGAATGATTCGAATGACAGCACTCAGGCTCCATCAAAACAGGTTTCCAAGGTCAGTGGATACAGGGGGTGTCAGCAAGCAAAGGCCCAGTTGAAAAGCTGGGTTTCCCAGCATCAGCTGAGATACCGTATAAGTTAGAGATTTCTGAATCTTCGGTGTGTCCCAAAGTGGTGAAGGATGGTGGGACTGTCAGTCGCAGCAGATGATCTGGCTGTACAGGGGAGCAGGCTGGGCCACACTCCTCTCTATCATAACTCAGGGTAGGTGCTTGTCTTTAGCATGCCACCTGAGAATCTGGGCCAGTTGGGCTGCCAAGTAATAGGAATATAGATGGGGCAGGCTCAAGCCACCACACACCCTTGGCATATGCCCCCTGCTGAAATGAATCTTGTGATATTAGCTTGTAAGCTGCGCAGTGCAGCTGCCAAGACTGGGACAGGCAGACCCCTAAAGAGAGATAGTAAGCAATAGATTTATTTTCACCAAGTTACTCCTGCCAAGCCAGGATATGTTGGAATTGCTCAGATCAGCTTGGAGAGTCTGAAATACAGGAGGGTAGTTTACCATGTAAAGTGTGGAAAAAGACGTTGTCGGCTTGGATACCCAAGTAGCTAAAGTGAGACTCTGGCCAGTGAAAATTGAAGTTCTGGGCTAGCAGCTGTTTGGTCTGCAGCTGGATTTGGATTGTCATCATCTGAGATTTACCAGTACTGATCTGAAAACATAGATGTCCTGATAACAACTTAGCTCCTGGAATAAATTGGGTATAGAAACCAAAGGTTGGGAAAGCGTGAGAAGAATGTCATCCGCAAACACAGAATGTTTATATTCCGAGTCCCCAGTGCCTATCCCAGAGATATCAGAATTTGCCCTAACATGCTCAGCCAAGGGTTCAAGGCTTAAGATGAGTAAGTGGAGGGACAACGGACAGCCTTGATGTGTGCAGCTACGTATAGGAAAAGGAGAATAGTGGAAACCATTAACTTCTACCTTTGTCGATGGAGATGAGTGTAGCTCAAGTATGGCTAGCAGGAAATGTTTCAGAAAGTGGTAGTGACGCAGAACTGCAAACATGAATTTCCAATTCAGTCTGTCAAATCCATTTTGAGATCAGTCGTCCTTCTGATCATGTTTGAGGCCTGTCAGCCCCAGACAAATCCAACCTGGTCAGGATGGACCAAGGACGAGAGCGGGGAGAGATAGCCTATTAGCCAGAACTCTTGCAAAAATGTTTGTCGGAGTTGGTTAGAGGTATTGGACTATGAGAGTCACAATTCAATGTATCCTTGCCGGGTTTGTGAATTAGAACCACCATGTCTCACATCATGGAGAGTGGTGGGGGGAGCCCATCCCTCAGTAAATAGAATACCTTTTCCAGATGAGGCAAAATAAGGGGGAGGAATGTTTTATAGTAATTGTTTGAGAATCCGTCAGGGTCTGGTGATTTTTTGGGCTTGAGAAGTCGATCCGCTCAGGAAATCTCCTCCACGGTCACTGGGGCATCAAGGAGTTCCCACTGGTCTGGGGACAGCCTTGGTAGAGAGTAGTCAGCTAACTACGGGAGCACCTTGGACAGTATTGACCCGGCGCATGAGTGTCTGAGTATAGGCCCTTGTAGACAGAGACAAAAGCCTCAGATATCTTGCAGGCATCCTGGGTAACCTTACCACTGGCGTGTGGATCACATGGATATTGTTGTGGAGGGCAAAACTGGTCATCTTCAGGGCCAGCATAATGTGAGGTTTGTTCACATATTGCTAGAACATTTGTTGCCTCCATCTCATGTCGTTTTTTGGGCCTCTGAGACCAACAGCTCATTTAGATTGGTTCTGAGCACAACTATTTTGCTCATCAATTCCGGAGAAGGGATGTCTTATGCACTCGGGACAGTGTCTCCAATCCTGAGTTAGTGAGCCCACATCTGCCTCTTGGGCCCTGCGACAATGGGAAGATCATTTTATCAACTCACCCCTCATCATAGCTTTCCGTGCCTCCCAGAGCATGTAGGGACAAGAGATCGAGCCCATGTTTGCTACGAAGTAGTTTTCAATGAGGGATTCAATTTGGGGACGCAAAGCTGGGTCCTTCAGCATGGAGCTGTTTATTTTCCACAAATCCCATTCCCCCAGGGGACCCAGATCACTGAAAGAAGAAAGCACCAGCAACCGGAACTATGTCTGCATCAAGCAGAGAAGAGTGAAGTGACTGGCTAGCGAAAACGAAGTTGATTCTAGAGTAAGAACCATGTGGAGCTGAGTAGAAAGTATAATCAATTTCCGTGGAGTGAAGCTCCTGTCAAGTGTCGCCAAGATCATGTCGAACAGAGCCCCTCTCAGCACTCTACATTTGCTAACGAGTGGGCCTGGTTGGGGGCGAGACAGAACCACATTGAAATCACCTTCGACCACCACCACGGCTGCTGGGAATGATAGCAGTCTGATGAAAAAGCTGTGTAAAACATTGGTTTGGAGGTGTTAGATGCATAGACAGAATCTAAAGTTACTGGGAAGGAACCCAGAACCTGGCCCCTGAGTCTACAAACTGAGACAAAAATTGAAAAGAAAGAGATTTATGGAAAAATAGTCCCACCCCTTTCATTTTGGAGTCAGATTTCACCAAAAAGTAAGTGGGGAAAATAAGGGGAGAAGGAAGGGACTGACCTACAACAAAAGTGCATCTCTTGAAGAAAGAGGATGAAACTTTTAGTTTGGCATAGAAAGAGAAGGTGACTCAACACTTGACCGTGGAGTTTAGGCCATTGCAATTATGTGACAGACATTTCATGGGTATGTGAGTGGGCCCAGGGGGAGCAGCCATCTCTGTACCAACTAGCCCGGTTTGTAGCCTTTAGACTGCCAAGAGAGACCCATCCCCCAGGCAGGATAGGGGAGGGATAATAATAATAATAATAATAATAATAATAATAAAAAAACAAACAAACAAAAAAAAACAAAACAAAGGGGGATAGGGTTGGGTAGGGAAGGGGAGGGTTCTATAAAGGCAGGGAAAAAGAATATGAGAGAAGAGTCACGAGTGTAAGAGAAGAGAACAGAGGGATGGAAAGAGAAGAAAACAGACACTTCAGGAAGAGCCCTGAAGGAAAGACAAGAAAAAGCAGTTTTGTGTTCAAACTGCTAACAGCCACAGCTCAGTCTTTTCAGAAATGTCTTCTATATTGCAGCATGGCCATACGGCCAAGGCTACCACTAAACATTAGAAACATAAACAACAGAGCCTCTTGAAAACCATTCAGGGGCTAAAAGATAGAACAATAGCATCACTGATAATATAAAATATAACATTACCATGCAAGTGGATGCCTTACTAACAGAGGTCGAGATGAGAGGAGGCAGAAACATTCTACTCCCCCCATCCAGAAACGCCATACCAGTCATTTACTCAGCCAGGAGACCCATAATCTTTTGGACCAGAATGGGTAGGTCACCCCATTCCTGTCCGGTGCGCCTCTTACCAGACATTCCTACTAATGTTAACATACAGTTTAGGGTAACAACACATGCACATGGGAACAGTGAACACCACTTAACTAGAACAAGATGGGAGAGAGTTGGAGGTCCTGGGTCTCTAGATGTAGTGTGTTGTAGGTTTCACTTAATTCCACGTGTTTATGTTCCAGTGCACCCACTCTTCCCTCCCCATATGGTGGAAGTCATATTGTAGACTACGCACTCCCTGACCTCGACCTGCCTCTCTTTTTGTGGACCGCATACATACTTTCAGGTCCTTGATGTTGGCTTTAGTACGGGGCATATCACTTGCCAAGACAGGCTGTAGTGCATCATGTGTCAGGTCTTGGGTTCTCGATCTCAGGGTCAGCGCCTCCATCTCCTGGGAGGAAGTCCGCTCAGCTGGTTGCAAGTGGGTTGTACATCCACCCTAGTGAATAAAATCATCTAGATCCTTTGTAGTTTTGCGCTGAGATTTAGGTCTACTCATGGTAGTGAAGATTAGGTTATTGGGTATTCAATATACAGGAACAACCAGTGTGGCTTAGGTGTTTTCCAGACAGGGCACCTCAACCCACCATACTGGTGGCCTGCTACTACTAGAGAAAAAGAAGGGGGGAGCACAAGGACTAGAAAGCTCCCGTCAGCATAAGGACCCGGGAGGACATGGGTATGTGAGAGCCAATTGGTGGAGTTGGGGTCAGCTTTATCTGAGTGTCGGCACTCCTCTAGCCTCGAACTCATAAGAGAAGTGGTACCAATGTTGACTGTTGAAAATGCAACCTGAGCGTACTGACCAGCTGACTCCCAAAGTGCTCCCAGAGGGGAAGTACAGGTCAGATCTCGTCAAGGACCAAGGAAAGAAAAGTCAGGAGCCCCAGTGTTGAGGGGACCACTGCTAAGGTGGGTCTCCAGCAGGGGGTGCAAGCAACAGAGTCTCCAGAGTGGGGTCACCTCTCCTCTGCATGAGGGGGGCTAGACCTCCAGTACCAGGTTGCACTGGATTCCCAACTGCTCTTTAGGTCCTGACTTACTGAATCCCTGAGCAACAATGTGTATGAGTTTGAGAGCAAGAAAATAAAAACAATAAACGTAGAGAGGAGAGTGGGGTGAATCTAGCTTAGGCCCTACTGGGAAGGGGGGTCACTTTGTCTCACAAGGGACCAGCCTGCAAGGGGCCCTCCACAGGCAGGCTCAGACTCCTAGATGGCTGTGCAGTGACCAGAGAGAAGTGGTAATGATGGGGAGCCCCTAGATTCAATGGGGAAGGGTTAACGGGCGTCCCTGGAAGCCGAATGTGTTGCAGTAGAACATGGGAAGTGCCAGAGTATGTCCCCCGTAGGGCTCACCAGAAGTACCCAGCTAGCAGGTGATAGTGTCTGTCGATCCTCAGTTTAAGTCCCCAGGGCCCTGGCAACTCACGTTGTGTCCCTCTCGAATCCAGTCCAGGGTCAGTCTCAAAAACCTGTATCTTTGGTCTATTTGCCTCCAAGAAGTAGCCACAGTCTAGGGCTCTCATCCAATGTTGACACCCTCGGAGGGTGGACAGGTGAGTGCAACCCAACAGCAAGCCGCTTAATGGATCCAGCACTCGAGGCCACGGATGAGTGACCTAGGTCTCCTTGATCCAGATCTCTGCTCTATGCTGCCGTCCCAGGCAATATGGGTATCTATGGGCTCAGGCTAATCGCAGATTATAGGTATGCTGTTTCGGCTAATTACAAGTTGCTGCAGCGTTGGATGTAAGACAATTTGGGTTGAAGACTCTGAGAGCTGCGGGAATACACCAAGGGTCATTGTTTTTGTTGTGAAGCCATAATGAGGGATTGGACCATAATCTGTCATGTTGGTACAGTGCAGGATGGCATATTTTGGATTCGATAGTCTGGTGTCTTAGCTTTGATCTGTCCACCTTGGGTGACCCTGCCAGGAGTATATGCTTCTGATGGCATAGTTCTTTGCTTAATTGACACAGGCAAATACTCCTGCCGTAATAAGGCATCGACCCATGGGAATGTGTGTGGGTACAGTACTGTGCAAACATTTTAGGGAGGTGTGAAAAAATGCTGTAAAGTAAGAATTATTAAAAAACAAACAAACAACAAACAAGTTAGTAGTTTATTTTTATCAGTTAACAAAATGCATAGTGAGTGAATGAGTGAACAGATGAAAAATCTAAATCAGATCAATATTTAGTGTGACTACCCTTTGCCTTCAAAACAGCATCAATTCTTCTAGGTACACTTCCACAAATTCAGGGATTTTGTAGGCATAGTCAGGTGTATGCTTAAACAATTATACCAAACAGGTGCTAATGATCATCAATTTAATATGTAGGTTGAAACATAATCATTAGTTGAAACAGAATCAGCTGTGTAGGAGAAATAAAACTGGGTGAGGAACAGCCAAACTCCGCTAACAAGGTGAGGTTACTGAAGACAATATAATGTCAAAAGTCATACACTATGACAAGACAGAGCACAGCAACAAGACACAAGGGAGTTATACTGCATCAGCAAGGTCTCTCCCAGGCAGAAATTTCAAGGCAGTCAGGGGTTTCCAGATGTGCTGTCCAAGCTCTTTTGAAGAAACACAATCGTGCAAAGTTGAGGACTGTAGAAGCAGAGGTCGGCCAAGGAAATACATCATGCTTACCTCCCTTCACAATCAGAAGATATCCAGCAATGCCATCAGTTCAGAATTGGCAGAAAACCATGAAACCCTTGTACACTCATCTACTGGTCAGAAGTGGTCTTTTTGGAAGACTTGTGGCCAAAAAGCCATAACTCCAACATGGAAACAAGTCCAAGCAACTCAACTATGGAAGAAAACACAGGAACAAGGGTGCAGTGCAGAAAAATGGCAGTAGGCGCTGGCTGTAGCAGAAGGCAGTTCACAAAGGTCTAGAGAGCGGTACAAGAATGACTGTCTGCAGGCACCAGTGAGGTTTCTTGCAAGTTTGCGGCTGCATTTCTTCAAATGGAGTTGGGAATTTATTTAGAATTAATGGTCTCTGCAATGCTGAGAAGTACAGGCTGATACTTATCCATCAGGGAGGCATCATATTGGCCCCAAATTTATTGTGCAGCATGAGAACAGACCCAAACATACAGCCAAAGTCTTTAAGAACTATCTTCAGAATAAAGAAGAACAAAGAGTCCTGGTAGTGATGGTATGGCCCCCACAGAGCCCTGATCTCAACATCATCGAGTCTGTCTGGGATTACATGAAGAAAGAGAAGCAACTGAGGCTGCCTAAATCCACAGAAAAGACAAAAGACCAAAGGAGCGCCAATAGTGCAATATTGCGCTATGACAATTGGGTTATTAGTTTTAGCTTTGATAAAGCAGCATTTGTTTGTGCTGCAAAACACGTAAGCGTGATTACCTGTGTATTTTTATAATTTTAATAAATTATATCTGGACTTTGGAACATTTGGAGCCTCCGCCTGTGGTTTGATCTGCTGATGAGCTGTATACCCGAACAGAGACGGGAATATTCTCCGTAGGCTAGTTAGCCAGTAACCTTGATAACAAGGACCAGGCCAAACCTCAATGTGAGTATAAACAAAAATGATCAATCGATTGTTGTTCTAATAACAATATTGCACTATTGGCGCTCCTTTGTTTTTTGTCTTTTGGGATTGATCATACCGTTTGGGGAGAATAAGGAAGTTGAGCAGCCGAGAAGGATACTGTGACTGGAGACTGTGAACTACTCCAGAAGCTTTTATAGTTGGATTAGACGTATGTCTTCTCCAACACACTTATTCTGTGAGCATACATCTTTACTATATTATTGGTGGATGTTGTTAATATCCAACTGATACACACAGGGGCGCCCCGTTTTCTTTCCCTCCCTTCTTCTTTTGACTAGATCCACAGAAGAACTGTGGTTAATTCTCCAAGATGTTTGGAATAACCTACCTGCAGAGTTCCTTAAAAACCTGTGTGCAAGTGTACCTAGAAGAATTGATGTTGTTTTGCAGGCAAATGGTGGTCACACTACATCTGATTTGCTTTATATTTTTCTTCTGTTCACTCACTTTGAATTTTTTTAATTGTTAAATATAAACTACATTTTGTTAATTGATAAAAATAAACTATTAACATGTCTATTTTCTCTGTTGTCCAATATAACACACAGGTACCATGGGGAGGCGACAGCTCCTCCCAGTGGGTGGAACAATTCTAGAAAAAGTGCAGGGTGGAGCCTCCCCTTCCTTCATATCAGGCTACCCCATTAGCCCCACCCCAGATAGACTTGTTCCAAGATCCTGGATAGGTGGATGAGAACGGTTCTGCTTAATTTTAGTACTTTTATTATAGTATTGTTAGATATGGGGTGTCCAAATTCCCCCATTAGGCGGATTACCATTACTGGCTTTCCCTGGAGGATTGCCCAGTTATCAGGTGCTGTTGTGGGCCCTGGAAATCATGCAGCCCCTGTCTCGCTCTCCTGAAGGGGTCTCTCTGAGGCTCCGTTCTCCTCAATGGTAACCTGAAGGAAGATCCCTGGGTCACTGGAGCTTGGTTGGCTGTTTTTTTTTTTTTTTTTTTTGGGGGGGGGGGGATATTTAACCCCTTCCCTGCTGGTTTTACTTGGTTTTGGGGCTTATTTTCACTTATCCTTATTAACATTTACTAATTTTTGAAAAACTTGAATTTTTTTAATTCTGTGCCTTTAAGAGCAAGCTTTATCGTGCACGTCCACACTTGTTTCATTGACTTCTATGGGAATTACTAGTTTGGGACATATCTCTGCAATCGTTCAACTTACAGAGTGGAGAGATGGCTCATTCTTATTGTCTCCCCTTGCCCTACAATCCATTTCACATCCCCAGTGTCTTGGGGGCCCCTGCAAGTTCAGGTTCTGCCATTGCTAGGTAACAGATCTGAGAGAAACTGATTCCCATAATAACTGTCTTGTGGGCTTTTCTCTGATTGGCTGTGATTTTCTTTCCTGGCTGAGTATCCTACGCAGAGGCTTGGATTCTCTTACTCTCCTCCTCAGGTTAACCATTCGCGTGCTAATTAAGTATTCTTTTGGGCTTTCTGAGGTGATTTATTAACCCCTTAGTGACCGGCTGCACATGCACGTGACCGGCAATTAACGCCCGACGAACATTTTTCTTTCATTGTTTTCAACGACTTCCTGGACGTACATGTGCGTCCTCTGTCACTAAGTGACAGTTTTTGCGGGACATACATGTATGTCCATTGTAGGGAAGGGGTTAATCTCTGTGACAGTATTTGGGTTCCTTTTAATGTACAGGCACTTCTCCTGTTAGGATGTTGGATCCAAAGGGACATGGGGGTAGACCTAAGGCTAAGGACTCAGAGGTGCCTTTGACACTCCTTGATTACTGTTCCTCATTCCAAAGAGAGTATTCAGGACATTCATCCCCCTCATGTGCTGTGGCCCCTACCTCTACACCCAGGCCTTCCATCATTGAACAAGAACCACTCTGGGCCAAGGACTTAGTCTTCTCTTCCTCCATGGGGTCCTCCAGTCTTGGAAACCCACCACTTCCTAAGGCCCCTGGCATTCCCTGGCCCTAAGTCCCCTGACATTCCTGACCTTCCAGATTCCTCTGAGGCTTGTACGGAGGAAGGGGAGTGTGAAGAAGGGGCTTCTTCCTATGCCTATGGTGACCTCTTTGAGGCTGACCCTGAGCCCTCTGCTGAGGATTTCATTAAGGTGGTTCTAACTACCTTACTGGTTCCAATTAACCCTGCTGAGGGCCAAGCTTCTTCTGACGTCTTTCAGTGGCTCAAGAAGTCCCTCATTCTGTTACCGCCTAATCCCACTCTGGACCAGGTTATCCTAGATGAGTGGAAAATGCTGGACAGGTGCCTGTCTCTTTCCAAGAGATTTCTAAGCTGTACCCCTTTTCTGAGGCAGCTTTGCCAAAGTGGGCTACCCTCTTCAAGTTGACACCCCTATTTCTAGACTGTCAAAGTCTACAGCTTTACCCCTGGCTGATGCCTCGGCACTTAAGGATATGACTGATAGACTTCTGTATAGCCTCCAGCTTTCTAACTTTGTTGCCATAGGTGCTGCCTTGCGGCCTACCTTGGCTTCTGTCTGGGT
This sequence comes from Rhinophrynus dorsalis, assembly GCA_037306005.1. Lineage (NCBI taxonomy): Eukaryota > Metazoa > Chordata > Amphibia > Anura > Rhinophrynidae > Rhinophrynus > Rhinophrynus dorsalis. The sequence continues at coordinate 296,209,049 of CM074718.1, forward strand.
CACTAGAGCCATTGCTATATGGGGTGAACAACTTACTGAGGCTACCTGTAAAGCTGCCCCTAAGGAGGACCTTTTAGCCTTCTTGGCCAACATGTCTGAGGCTCAGATTTATGTCGCTCTTTTTAATGCTCTCAGACTTGCAGCAAAGGCTTCTGCCTTCTCTGTTGCTGCCAGACACACATTGTGGCTCAAGATTTGGTCTTCTGACCTTTCATCACTGTTTTCTCTCCCCTTTCAGGGCACGTCTCTGTTTGGGCCTGAACTGAAGCAAATTATCAGTGAGGCCACTGGGGACAAGAGCACACTATTGCCTCAGGTCTCCAAATGCCCTAACCTGGCAAGGAAGCAGTGTGTGTTCGTCCCCGCCAAAGTGAAGTGCAAAGGTCGAATTTGAACATGTCTCTACCCAGCACCCAGTGCTCCGCTGCCTAACCCAGTTAGCAGAGGAGGTCAAAACACACCTCCACCAAACCACCTTCTGCATATCTCCTGGTCTGCACCTCCCTGTGGGTGGGCGCCTGCAACATTTTTCAAACATCTGGGCAGGCTCTGTTGCGGATCAGTAGGTTTTGCAGGTGGTTTTGGGAGGCTTTAGGATCCCCTTCATATCCCTACCTCCCTTCAGATTTTCCGCTCAAGAACTCCACTAACCCAGGAAAAGATGCATATTTTCAACGAGGCGGTGCAGGCTCTCTTGGACAAGGGAGTCCTGGCTCCAGTGCCTCCTCAAGAGAGAGATTTAGGTTTTTATTCAAAACTCTTCTTGTTTCTCAAGTGGGATGGTGGCAGTCGCCCCATCTTGGACCTCAAGGATCTCAACTTGTTTGTGGTGACTACTCACTACAAGAAGGAGTCTTTGCTTTCTATCATTGCAGCTATGTGTCCAGGAGAATTTCTGGCCTCTTTGGATCTGCAGGATGCCTACCTGCATGTTCCTATTCATCTGGACAGTCTTAAGTACCTCAGGTTCGCTTGCACACTGGGGCACTTCCAGTTCACCACTCTGCCCTTTGGGCTCACTACAGCTCCTCAGGTGTGTGCAAGGGTCTTAGGGGTATTGATTGCCTACCTGCCAGCCTGAGGGATTCAGGTGACTCCCTACATGGACAATCTTCTGCTGAAGGCAGCGTCCAGAGACCTCCTGGGTCAGTAGGTCCAAGACTGTGCTCAGATCCTCCTCCATCACAGGTTGATTCTGAATATGGAGAAATCTGCTGTTCCCTCTCAGGTCCTGTTCTTCCTTGGTCTCAACTTCCAGGGCATGGTTTTCCTGACAGAGGATTCTATCCTAAAGATCATGCATCGGGTGTCCCTGGCCCTGGAGTGGAGTTCTCTTCTCTGACGGGTGTCCACTATGGAGGTGGTTCTGTACTCCGTGGCTCACACCAGGGAGCTTCAGAGGTTCACCATACGAGCTTGGCATGGAAATCCGGATCTCTTGGACTGCCTTGTCTCTCTTCCTCAGGAGATGAGACATGATCTGCTTTGGTGGCTGAACAGATCCATTCTGGAGAAGGGGAAGCCCTTTTTCATTTAGTATTGGACCCTGGTAACGACGGACACCAGCCTCAGTGGCTGCGGAGCTGTTTTAGGTCACCCGGGGGTTCAGGGCAGATGGACTATGGAGGAGACCCTTCAGCCCATCGGTGTCCTTGCGCTGAGGCTAGTTCATCAGGCTCTGGTGTACTTAGTCCTCTCCACTGAGGAGTTGTCCAGTTGGACAACGCCACAGCCGTGGCTTACATTAACAAGCAAGGAGGCACAAGAAGCGATTCCGCTTGTCCGAGGTCAAGGCTATTTTAGCCTGGGTGGAAGAACACGTCCCTTCTATCTCTGCCATGCACATCCCAGGGGTAGAAAACATGCTGGCAGACTATCTCATTCGTCAGACGGTGAGCCCAGGAGAGTGGGAACTCCACCCAGAAGTTTTCAACCTGTTGGTGCAGAAGTGGGGTCTCCCTTGGATAAACCTGATGGCCACCAGGGACAGGAAGGTTCATATATTTTGCACTCGCTGGAGGGACCCTTTGGCGTTCACTGTGGACGCCCTGTCGATTCCATGGTGATTTCATCTGGCATACACGTTCCCTCCATTCCCTCTCATCCCCAGGGTGCTGAGGAAGATTCGAATGGACAGTGTGGCGGTCGTCAGGATTGCCCCCTACTGGACCAGGAAGCCCAGGTTCTGGTTCCCAGAAGTAATGGCCTTGTCCATTCAAGATCAGCTTCTTCTGCCACTCAGACTGGATCTCCTACTGCAGGGTTACCTTTGTAGAGAGGACATGGAGCACTTGGCTTTGACGGCATGGCTGTTGAAGCCTCCATTTTAAGGAGCAAAGGCTATTCTGCTGAGGTGGTCTCCACCATGAAGGCTAGGAAACTGGTGTCATGCAAGGCCTACCATAGGATCTGGTCCATTTGGAAGGTACCATGATTGGGTCTCCTGTGGCTGGATGTGGGAGTTCTCTTGAGTTCATTGGTCACTGGAGTTTTCTTTTCTTCCTCCTTGCTGTCCTACTTAGTAGACTTTTCACAAGTCTGTCTGAGGTGGGGCTAGTGGTATGATATGGAGGAAGGGGAGTCTCCACCCATGCACTTTCTCTAGAATTGTTCCAGCCCACTGGGAGGAGCCATCACCTCCATGGTACCTGTGAGTTATATGGACTAAGAGAAAATGATTTAACAGGTAAGTTTAAAATCCTCTTTTTGAAAGCATACCTGCATTTTTGGTGCAATACTTACAAGACTAAAACTTATATAGTGGTGCAGTTGATAAAGCAGTCTAGGATACTACTGTTACTGCATTAGCTGTCCATAGACTGCTGGAACAACACCAGCACCATACAAATTTAGGACATGGAATTAATACACCCATAAAATGGAAGTTTTAAAAGCAATAACTTCTTAATAAAGCATCTGTTATCAGTAAGAGTATTTTACTTTGCAGTTTTTATTTTTTTTCTCATTTTAGGTGATACTATTCCTTTTAACTCCTTTAACCCTCATAGTGCCAGCCACATGTTCTTAGTGAAGTGTTACTGCCTAGCCAAGCCCATGTCCCACACTTAGGTAGGAACGCCCTACCCTGCCCTTTTTTTATATTATATTCTTTGTTTTCAGACCTCGTTGGTGGGGGGGGCATCAGCTACTGATTTCCCAGCCAGTAAAACCAGGAGGTCAATAATGGTGATGCAGGAGAGCAAAATTAACTCTTGCGTCACTCCTATTGGGTAGTATTTGGCGGGATCGGGGAAAGCCTTCCCACATCACCAGTGACATAATCACTGACTGCATTCACTTCTGCTGGTTCAGGAGTGAAGCAGAAGAGCATGTTCCAAATATTGATCCTGATGTCCTCCCCCCCCCCCCAAAGAGATCTTGCAATACTTTTTTTTATTTTTTTTTTTTACAATAAACCCGGATGTACCACAGGGACAATCACTGGTGCGGCTGCTCTAACTAATGATCTTCAGACACTTAATATCATGATAAAATTAGCCATGTCTTTATTGTTATCAAAAACAACATAGAGATGAAAAAGTATCTGTGAAAAATATATATAAAATGTACCACAGGGACATCCATTGCTATACAATGCTCTGGACACCCCTGTGGCACACAGTGGATTCATTTTTTGTTCATTATTTTTTATGCAGACCACCTTGGGGGCATCAGAACGGTTCTTGATGCCCCTCAACAAGGGCTGAATAAAAATTAACCCTGTGTTCATGCATTGCTTTGCAATGTGTTGGACCTCTCTGTGGCACACAGGATGTTTTTGTTTATTATCTTTTTATTCAGAACGTATTGGGGGGGATAGGGCATCAGGACCCCTCCTGATGCATTCCCCCCCCCCAACGAGGTATGAATAAAAAAATAATTAAAAAAATAAATAAAATACAGTGCGTCATAGTGGGTTCAATGCCTTTGTTTCTTATACATTGGACACCCCTGTGGCACACAAAAGATAATTTTTTTATTATTCATCACTCATTGGGTGTCATCATCAAGAGGGGTCATGATGCCCCCAATAAAGTCTGAATAAAAAAAAGTTATCCCTCGCTGTGTGCTTTGTAATGCTTTGGACACCCCTGTGGCATGCGCGCACACACACACACACACATATAGTATACATTTTTTTTTATTTTTTATATTTTAACCTCATTGGAGTGTGTGTGTGTGTGTGGGGGGGCAACAGCAGGGGCCCTGATGCCCCGAATGGGATTTTAGAATAAAAATAATGGAAAAACATTAAACCTCTGTATGCCACAAGGTGGTCAACGCATTGTGTGACCTGCTTACTAACTGCTGCACCACACAGACTAGGCCTGCATACACCGAAGTCTCTGGTTGTGCTGTTTCTTTTATGCAAGAGGATTTGCTTGACATTTTGGAGTTGGACTGTGTTGGCAGGACCTTTTTGATATGGAAATTTCATCTCTACAGTGGCACATGGGTGTGAAAAAATGTGACGTAGCACCATTGAGAGGCCACCATGCCTCAGAACAAGACACTTTATTTTTTTTCTTTCTTAATAGGTGCTCTTCGCAATATTTGTTTCTAGGTCAGCCAGTATGGTATGTCAACCCATACTAGTGGGATACCATTTTCTTGGGCTGGCAGTAGGTCCTGAATACTTTAGAAAAATGCTGTGGTGTTTAGTCATTTTAGTATCTTTGAAGTGATTAATGTATAAAATAGTATGTACACACTAACATAGGGGTAGAAAGACCAGTGATCCCTCATTTGATGTGGCTAGTTGTCTACTTAAAGCATTTTTTTATCTACCATTTCTTCATTTGTCTTGTTTTTATAGCCATTTTAGTACAGGCAAGTCATAGTTGAAAAATGTATGAAAAATTATGATGAAATATAGTTGGCATAGTTTTTTGCCCCTTACAGCATGTCAATTCATACCAATAGGGTGTATTTTTTCTTGGAAGAGTAGTAGATACGTTTAAAGTAATAAATTCTATGTTTTTCAAAGCTATCTGTAGCTTTGAAGAGGTAGAAATTAGAGATGCACCGATACCACTTTTTTTAAGACAGAGTATGAGTACCGATACTTTTTTCAAGTACTCACCGATACCAATTACCAATACTTTTTTTTTGCGGTCATTTGCCAGTTTTCCAAGTACCTAAAGCATATATATATATATATATATATATATATATATATATATATATATATATATAATATATATATATATATATATATATATATATATGCTTTAGGTACTTGGAAAACTGGCAAATGACCGCAAAAAAAAGTATTGGTGAGTACTTGAAATATATATATATACACACCACCTCTTGAGACTGTCCCCTTTTGCCTCTTTCTCCCCCTCTTGATTCCCACCTTTTACTTCATTCTCCCCCTGTTGAGCTCCCTCCTTTTGCCTTGGCTTTTTCTCTCCCTTCTGATCCCCCTTTCTCCCCCTCCTTGACTCTTGATCCCACTCTTTTGCCTCTCACTCTCTCCTGATCCCCCCTCCTTTTTGCCTTTTCTTGGTCCCCCTCCTTTTGTCTCCTGATCTTTCTCCCTCTTGACCCCCCTCTCTGCCTCTTTCATGACCCTCTTAATGTCCCATCTTGCCTCCCTTATCCTCCTCTGCCGGGTGCTTGCTGTTCTCTCGCAAGCCCCGGCAGAAGTCCTCTTTGGAGAGTTGCCATGGTAACCCGCGGCAACGCTCCAACGCTACAGGACGGAGAGAGGCGACCGGGAAGCATTATGAGCAGCTCCCCAGGCTCCCTCACTGCAGCACCTACCCTGACACAGGGTATCGGTACTGGCATCAGCCACATTTGCGCGAGTACAAGTACTCGCGCAAATGCTGGTATCGGCACCGATACCAGTATCGGTATCGGTGCAACCCTAGTAGAAATGTAAAAGAACTTATTTTTTTCCCTATAGCGCTAAATTCTGGAAATAGTTGTGCACACAAGCCTAGCGGTATAAAGACAAGTGACCCCTCATTTGATGGTGGTGAGTATTTTCCAAAATGGTATACCTTGCCTACCTTTCAGGCATTTCTACAATGGTTATGATCATTTTATTGCAGGTAGTTAATTTCAAAAACAAAAGTGGCAGGTGTAGGTTAGTGTTCCTAGCAACCCCATATTGTAGGTTAACCATTGTGGGTTACTATTTTTTTTTTTTTTTTTGTACAGTGCCACCTTATGGAAATGTTTGTGCACTCCAGTTGAGGGTTAGAAAGGAAAGTGGGCCCTCATGTTAGTGACCATTTTAGTGCAGGCAGACATTTTCAAAAAAGAAAACAGGTCGATGTAGTTTTATACTTTTGGTAACCCCCTACAGTATGTGAACTCCATAGTTTTCAAATAATTAAGTACATTTAAAGGAGTTGAAATTTAAATTTAAAAAATGCCATTTTCTTCCTTTAGCAGCGCCACCTTCTGGAAACATTTGTACATACCAGGTTAGATGTTAAAACGCAAGAGATACCTCATTTGATGCAGTATCATCTTTGCCTACCTTCTCTTCAATGACAGGTTGTAGATGGTGTAGTTTTGTTCATTTGACACTCTCTACGTTATGTCAGCTCTTACCAATGAATTTCCATTTTTCTTATAAGAGCAGTAACTAATGAATACAGTTGGAAATTCCAATGTTTTCTAAGATTTCACATTTGAAGGGGTGGAAATGTAAAAAAAAAAAAAAAAAAAAAAAAAAAAAAAGCCAACTTCTGGAAACATCTGTGCACACTGGCTAGGGGTAAAAAGACAAGTGGGACATCTAATTTCAGGAAGTATATAGTTTATACAGTTCATATGTTTTAGGATATTTTTACCATGTATCCACTGGAATGTGCATTTTAGCTCATAAAGTTGAAAATACAATTTTGTGCCCTGGTAATTATTCTGCGCAGGCCATACATATTGGTAAAACTATACATATTTAGTATTTTGTTCTTGGGGGATTCAGGACTTTTTCAAATTAGTGAAACTTTCACAATCATCATAAATGTTTTATGAATTATATATAGTGTGTGATTTTAGCAAAATAAGATATGTTTTTCTTTTTTGTATTTATGACATCTTAGCTTGTGTCGTAATTCAATATTTACCTAACATGAGGCACCATGACAAAGCCCAATTTGTTCTGAAAAATGTAAATACGGCTTTCCATATGTAACATGTTGAACTATACAACCAACACTCAACTTAACATTGGCCTAGATGGACTAAAGGTTGAAGAGGGCTACAAATGTCGATGTTCTGTCGGAGCAGTGTTGTAGGCACATCCACAATATTCACCAAGCTGTCTACATTACATCACCAGCACGCCGACAAAAATATGCACACATCGACATCAATCCGACAGGTTTACAAATTTTCATTCATCACATCGACAATGGCCTATTTCCATATGGTAATGAAGCATAATGACTCATTTCCATATGGAAATGCTGAATAATGAGACACATTCGTATGCAAGGGGGTGTATTGATATGATAATGGGACACTTCAACTCATTCAGTAAACTCCGATAGCAGCCTATGCTGTCGGAGTTCGCATTCTCCATTTCACCTACCTCAGGCTGTTGTAGCTGTGATCTCCCCTGTACTTTCCTATGGAGTAAAAGTAGGGAGAGCTATAACATTCTGAACAGCATTCTCTGTGCTTCCCTACCCAGCCAGTAGGGGAATACATAGAAGGCTTTCAGCATCATGGACAGCATTGCATGCCATAGGGAAGTGCATTGCTCATCCCTGTGGCATTCAAAGGGTTATAATAAACTGAAACAGTACACCAAGCACTACACAATGTCCCCCGCTTCGACATATTCCCCCGTTTAGTATGTTGACATATATTGCATATATTTGACATACTAACTCCATTTGACTTTCACCTAAGAAACTGCCTTGTAGTTGACGAACATGTCATTTATTCAACATTTAACCCTTTGAGTACCAGAGAGGTAGGAAGGCATTGTTTAGCAATGTGCTTCCTACCCCTTTGGTACTCAAAGGGTTAATAGGCAAGGTATGGACTGCATACCTTGACTGTATATGTGTGGGTGTGTGTGACAAATGTATTTTTATTAAAAGATGTGTTTAACTGTATTATACTAAACATCAGACCTCAAGGGTGGTATCATGACCCCTCATGACACCCCCCATATCATGAGGCCAAGAATTGCCCTCTTATTACATCAGGGGCGTATAACCTATGTGAAACTTAGGTTATATGCCACTTTTAGCATTAAATTAAACGTTCAGACCTCAAAGGGGGGCACCAGGACCCTCCTGATAGCCCCCCTATCATGGATCATCTATCCAAAAGGATAGATGATCCATGGGGTGACCCCAAAGGCAATTTTTCGCCTTCTTGATAGTGCCGGCAGCTGTATAAGCCGCATGCAGGATCAAGCGCTTATAGAATGAATGAACCTTGTCACTGGGTTCATTCTTGGTACTTGGAGCGCAGCACTGTAATCACTGAATTAGTCACTGGGGTCAAACAGGTTGACTGATTCAATGATCAGAGCACAGGGCTGCTTTCTAAGAATGAACCCGATGACAGGGCTCATTCATTGATGGCAGCGCTTATAGTAGATGCGGCTTTTACATCTACTGTAAGCGCTGCCTTCAATGCATGAACCCTGCAATGTTTTTGTTTTTTTTTCCATAACATTTTACTGGTCCTTTAAAGTATACTTTATCAATTTTTGGGACAGTTACCAATTTGTAGTTAAAAATTGCCACCTGACTTACACTTCTACCTGTTTCATCCATTTTAATGTTTTTTTTTCCTTTTCTTCCTATATCAGTAATCACTATGCAGATTCCAGGGAAACAGAGAACGTTGTTGTACCTCCCTGCATAGCCATCTTCTCACCATTGCAGAAGTGAAGAAATCACTGGATCAAGGAACAGAGACTGTAGTGGCAGAGATGTGTGAAACTATCCATGCGCTCTATTCATCTGAACTATACATGTATTTGTAAAGTGACCCTGTTGTTTGTCCTTCAATATGCACACATCTCCAGATCCATTATGTGGTTTTCAGGGAAAACCACACTGTTGGTCTCATATTGGTTTTGCAGGATATTTTATATTAACCCATTATACCAGCAGAGGGAACATTGGAGGATTCACCTCCAAAGGCACACTTTTCACTCTACAATCAAGTGCAAGTTATTCTAGCTGCTAAAGCATTAAGATCATATCTCTAAGTCCTAAGAGGGATGAGGGGACCATGGTACATAGAGAGTCTCCTTTAAAGGGATAATAATGTTTCAAGTTAAAAGCAGCTTGAATTAATGTTCATAGTATTTGGGCCATAGAGAGTGTTATTTCAATACTGAGAGAGTTGTAGTTCAAGAGTAATTGAATGATAAAGTACCCCCTTCCCGCCCTTTTACTGATGTAGCACTGCTCACCTCAGAACAGAAAGGTGGTATCCAGATGGCTTGCAGAGAGGGACAATCTTCAATTAGCATAAGGGAAAAACCTGTCAAGGGGGACAAGGTTTTCATTGTTCTCACAGTAAGAAGATTGTCCCTTGCTGTGAGCTGTATGGTCTTAAGACCAGATTCCACATCTGAGGGGAAGCAGCTTACACTAATTAAAAGAGGTGGCGGGAGGGGGATACTTTATCATTCAATTACTCTTGAACTACAACTCTGACAGTATTGAAATAACACTCTCCATTGCCCAAATACTATGAAGATTAATCTGAGCTGCTTTTATTTTGAAACATTACTATCCCTTTGAGGAGGCAGGGCACTCAACACCAAACTCCTCCCTCTGCCCACCCTCTATACCCCAACACCAACAGGAGAGCTGAGTGACTACCGGAATGCAAGGCTTGTTTCCCTGTGATGGAAAACTTTTTGGGTTCACTTTTATTTCTTTTACATTGCTGGGAGCCCCCAAAGAGTGGGTAGAGTTCTTTGGACTTGTGTCCTGTCCCTTTCTCTCTGCTTTCCCGAAGGGATTGCAGCGCATGGGATACCTCTGGTTTATATTTATGTATATCTGATTTTAAGTACTGCACTGCACAGTTATGATGCTGATGGTCCCTTGGTTTTGCTGCTGATAATAACAAATCTGCTTTTTAAGTGGACCCTGAAATGTCTTTGCAACATTTGGAGCTAATGCAATTTCTTTCCCAGTAGCATTGCTGCTTATAGCAACAATGCAACCTTGCACGTGTTTTTGGAATTATGCTTTTTTTAACCCTTTAAAACTAGGATACAGTACATTGCTAAGCAGTGTGTTGTACCCCCTGTCCTTTAACCCCTTAACGAACCTTGATGGAATTCCGGGCTCCCCCCGTGGCTGAATGCAGTTCGGGGAGTCTGGAATCCGAATCGGCAAAATAAAAAAATGCTTTGTGGTCCTTTAGTGACCGCAACGTGCCTGCGTGGCCGGTCGTTAAGGGGTTAAAGGTTAACATTTCAGTTCATGACCATCACATTGCAAAATTATGAATGCACTTAGTATGTTGACAGGCCAGGTAAAGATGGTTTCTGTATCTGTTTTGTTTTTGCATATATTTATAATTGCATTTATTTATTTTTAAGTAAAACATTTCAAAATTGAGTATGCATGTTAAATCCCTTAAGGTGCAGAGGAGTTGGGATTAGCTCTTCTTACTTTGTTTTGCATATTAATAGATGTTTACATCTTAATACTGGATCAGTGAGCTGGAACTTGTATACATCTTCTCACATTTAAAGGAAGAGGATATTTAAAATATGTATTTGGTTCCTGACACTTCTTAGTGTACACAATCCAAAATGTATACATTAAATCAGATCACAATCTCAGACACACTTTATTCATGTTTTACCACTATGTGCTGAGCAAACACAGGTTCAGATAGAAGATGATATTCCTAATGGGCATCTGTACAAGGCCTTTTAAGTTAATATACATTCTTAGTATATATCTGCACTAGGAAGTACATGACACAGTATTAGAACTCTCTACATAATTGAGTTGGTCCACATGGCATTTGCTCACTATGCTAGCAGTCAAGCCTTAGCTGGTTCTGCACACAATCTAATTAGGTTATAACCCACATATCCTGTGCCAGTGACTCATTTACATGTCACTGGTGCAATGCATTAGAGGCTACAAATATTGATTCTGTCACAAAAGGCACAATGCATATCCCCTTACACTGCATCTGTTTAGTAGATGTTTCCCACCAAATCTAGTGGTGCTACAGAAGTGCATCTGTAAAAAGCAGTACTGTACACATGAAGGTTCAGTGGTAAATTGTGTTGCAGTGTGTTGGAAATCATACCGACAATTTATTTGTGTACAGATTACATTTTACTTTGCTTGTTTGTGGACTTAGGGCTCAATTCTATTACCAGCGCTAAAAATAAAACAGGCGCTATGTTTTTTTAAGTCAGTTTTTGCTATCCTGTTACCCGACTTGTGAAAACAAAACCAGCGGTAATTATACTTACCACCAGTCTAAAAAAAAGCCCATAGGAAACAACTAAAAACAATGTGCAATTAGTATCCTATTACCCACGCTCAGTATTTTTTTGTATTTCTGTTTTGTTGTTACATTTAAGTCAGAAATTCTGCACTTCAGAGGTTGAGGCGTAGAAGCCATAACGAGAGTTTAAAAACCATCGTCGTTCTAGCAAAAGTAGTGCAGAATACAGTATATAACATAGAAATCCAACATAAAGTGCCCCCTTCGACATAATAACCCCCCCCTTTTAAAAGTTGACTTGCAGTGCTTTCTTTTACCACTTTAATTCTACTAATATTGTTCACATTCAGCATTTTAACCCTTCCCCTTTAAAATTCGACTTATAGTGTTCCTGTGACCTTCTTTCTCCATTTTAATTTGAATAATATTGCTCTCATTCAACATTGTTTACTCTCCAATTTTACTTCAAAATACAGACTATTTATGGGTCACAGTGATACCTGTACAAGAATGTATAACTTGCTGTGCTAAGTGTGAAAGACCTCACTCCTACTATTTGATGGCAAAACCCATTTGATGTGTTAATGCTACAGTAAGAAGTGATACTAACCCTTCCTTTACTTTTGTAAGGAAGGTTACAGAATAAGTGTGACCCAATTTACATAACAATAAGTGAAGCTATTCTGACTCCTTTTTAGAATAGCTTCACTTATTGTTATGTAAATTGGGTCACACTTATTCTGTAACCTTCCTTACAAAAGTAAAGGAAGGGTTAGTATCACTTCTTACTGTAGCATTAACACATCAAATGGGTTTTGCCATCAAATAGTAGGAGTGAGAGGTATTTCACACTTAGCACAGCAAGTTATACATTATTGTACAGAAATCACTGTGACACATTGATAGAGTGCCCCCTTCGACATATTAACCCCCCTTATGAAAGTCAACTTAAAATGCTTTTTGTAACCAAATTAATTTGACTGATATTGTTCACATTCTACATTTTAACCCCTCCCCCTTGAAAATTCGACTACAGTGCTCCCATGACTTTCTTTCACCATTTAAATTCAACATTTTTCTTCTCCTATATTTTTTGACATGCCCTCATATCTTGTATTGCAATGTGTTTGCTACCCACTCAACCTACCCTTGTCTCACAGCCAGCGTGTGTATGTATGGCTTGCTGCCAAAAGTCGACAATAAGTTCCAATCTACCCTTGTAACAAAGTATTCAGTCAGTGTGCTCAAGAATACTGTTGCAAGGGTAGATTAGAATTTATTGTTGGCAGCAAGCCATATACATACACACTCTGGCTGTGAGAACTCTGAGGTTTCTACAGCCCAGAGCTCACAAGCGACCAGCAGTGTAAGGGTGGCTCATAAAGATAATGGAAGTTAGATCCCTATTATTTACTAAGAGTTGATCTCATAAAATAGAGTTTAGGCTACTCATTAGAATCAAGATATAGGTTTATGTAATTTTGAGGAGCACTGTTTCCACTAATTCTTTTAACCCTTTGAGTGCCAGATGGGTAGCAAACACATTGCAATGTGTTGCTACCTCTCTGGTACTCATAGGGTTAATCTTTCAATACAAACTAAGAGGGCATGTCGAAAAAAAATAGGAGAAGAAAAATGTCGGATAAAAATGGTGAAAGAAAGTCATGGGAGCACTGTAGTCGAATTTTCAAGGGGGAGGGGTTAAAATGTTTAATGTGAACAATATTAGTCAAATTAAAGTGGTGAAGGAAAGCACTGCAAGTCTACTTTTAAAAGGGGGGGGTTAATATGTTGAAAGGGGGCACTCTGTCAGATTTTGTTATGTGGGGAACTTTGACATTTTGCGCGTTTTTTGTAGGCGGTAGTTAAAAAAAAATGCAGACAGCACCAGTTTTGTAACTACTCTGAAAAGTGCTGTCTACGCCAGTTTTGTTTTACTGTGGTTCTGCAATAGAATACCGACGTAACACGTTCGCAAATTTCACGCTACTTGTTTTTCTTGTAACGTCGGTTTTAGCATGGGTAATAGAATCGAGCCCTTAGTGTGTACAAAGGTGCAGTGCCATGTTTATGGACAGGGACGTGCACAGACATTTGGGGGGGCAGGGGCTCTAATGAAAAAAAGGGCACTTCTCATAATTATTATTATTATTTTTTTTTTTGTTTGTTAAAAGGGCACGAGGGCACTTTGGACAAAAAGGGCAGGTGCTCAAGCCCCCCTTGGTTCAATGTGTGCACATGTCTGTTTATGGACCATTAGCAGCAGTATTACAATACTCCACAGATATTAAATTGGAGCTAAATAAACATATCTCCTATATTTATTTTAACCATTACTTTATTATCTGTTTCATTTTATTTGTTGGTTAATTCAATTAGCCAGGTCATCCTGGCAGGAAGTAGCAGTTGGGAAGGCTAATAGAATGTTAGGCAGGACTGACTGGCAAAGCCTGATGTGTCCTGATACTAATTTGCATAAACAAATAAAGCTAAATATATTCTAAATCTAAACTATAATATCAAATAAAGAATGACTAACATATATAGTAGATTTTAAAGTCCTAAAGTTCTAGTTACACTTTAACGATGAACTTGAGTCCAATAACACATCGGTCAAAAACAGATCTTTTTCCAAATTAGACCAATGAAAAACAAAACAAAAAACAAATACTGCACAACTTTAAGGGCAGCTAAATGGTTACTTCCAAGATGAGCAGATTTTATCAATTTGCCATAAACTGCATTGTTAAGCTCTTGTGTATCCTATAAGAGTCACTTTAAAAATCTGAAAACATGCACCCAACTCCTGGAGAGTCAGATAAAACTTGTGCGTAGTCTCAAACATCATTTTCTCTGTCGTCCAATAAAACTCACAGGTATCATGAGGAGGCGACAGCTCCTCCCAGTGGGCTGGAACAATTCTAGAAGTAGTGCAGGGGTGGAGCCTCCCCTCCTCCATATCAGGCTACCCCACTAGCCCCCCAGATAGACTTGATAGACTAAACAGTTCTGTTTAGTTTTAGTACTTTTATTATTTTTTGGTAGATATGGGGGTGTCCAAATTCACACATTAGGTGAATTACTATTACTGGCTTCCCCTGTAGGGTTGCCCAGTTATCAGGTGCTGTTGTGGACCCTTTGCAGCCCTGGGAAAGAATCATGCAACCCATGTATCTCTCTCCTGAAGGGGTCTCTCTAAGGCTTTTTTCTCCTCAATGGTAATCTGAAGAAAAATATTTAGACTAGTATATATATATATATATATATATATATATATATACTAGTCTAAAAGCCCGTGTATACGGGCCAAGGTCCGGGTAATGTTAACCCTTTGAGTGACAGAGAGGTACTCAATGCATTGCAATGCTTTTTGTACCCCTCTGGCACTCAAAGGGTTAAGAGGCCGCTACCTCACTGCCCCACACGATGCAGTCTTGCATCACCTCGCTCACGCGATGCAATCATACATAGTAGAGACTGCCCGAACTCCGGCAGTCTCTATTGCGCATGACTGTATAATGACAAACATCCTAGCTAATTATTATATAGGATATATATATATATTATAATATATATATATATATATAATATATTTGTGTGTGTGATAACCTATATGTGTGTAATAACCTATAAAGACCAGAAAAATACATTTTCTTCTATCCATAAAATAAGTGAGCACATGCATGGACATGTATGTATGTTACAATAACGTTTTCTGTCTCGAATGTCATTTGGTACTTTTAGTTCTGAAATGTGTTGAACATTTTGTGTTTGAGCATTGTTTATTATTTTTGTGTATAGGTAATGAAGTAGAGTTCTATATTTATATTGGTTTTGATCTTTTAAGGGTGTAACCATGGCCATAAGAAATATAAGTTCTTATGAACGTTGTGCGTCCATTTTTAGAAGCTTTTGTGTACTTCTTTTCCCTTGGCTGTGCATCAGTGTCTTATTTTTGTATCTAGATTGTGTTGTAAACATAAAGGCTTCCATTTCAGGACCTTGATGGAACCATGAAGTCGAAGGTTTCATATACTAATCTTAGTTTGTCTGGATATGCAGGCACCAGTTTGACTTTTAAAATGTAACTTTCACTGTAAATAACTCCATTTGACTTCCTGTTTCTTGGTGACTGTACTTTTCCTGATGGCTGCTACTACATAGTGAATTTATCAGAATTTCCTTACTGCATTAAAATATTCTGCCAATGTGTCTACTGTTTCTTTGTAAACAACAGAAAAAAAAGTCAGTACTTTCGATGTAGAAACGTGTATTAACTGTTTTTTTTTTTTTGTTATGTCGGTCATACCCCCCAAAAAAATGTAGAGATCCCACTTTGTTGCAAGGCTGAAAAAATATACATTAAATGTAATAAAACAAAAAAAATCTCCACACAAAATGTACTGTAACTCTACAAAATTATAAGTATGCATAACATACTGATTTTTTTGATCTTAAAGATTTCTTGTATATATTGTGTGTTAGTAGTTTTATTTTTTTTTTTTTTTTTTTTTTAAATGGATATTGTTTCACCCTTATAACAGCCCAGCATCTCACTACCTTTTTTTTTTTTTTTTTTTTTTTTTTTTTGGGGGGGGGGTGACTATAGGCTGTTCAAGGATAGATCCGCTGTCTTTATAGATACATATTATTTGTATCTATTTTTGTAATAATATCTTTATTGTTGTAAACTACATGTGAGTAGATCTCGAGAAGGAGATGGAGTGCAGATATGGGGAAAATCACTCCTGCAAAACCACACTAGCAAAGGGCCTGACAATGGAGACAGAGTCCACTGAAGTGTGTCCACGCGGGGGAAGGTCCAGAAGTCAAAGGTATGAGATCAGCAGGCACAGACAGTGTCAAGCAATCCAGTAATGGCTGGGCAGCCTCTTTTCCTCAAGGTTTAAGCAGTCGTGGGCAGGATACGGAATAGTCCAGGTACATAAAAGTAATTGGGAAATTAAAATGTGTATTGAACAGTCTATGGCACCTTCCCACTTATCCAACAGTACTGCTGAATTCAGCATCTTCAGTACCAGTGAAATATCTGACCACCTCCTCAACCACAAATTTAAAACACAATCTTGGCCTGACTAGCTGCCAGCAATATTGTTGAAGCTCAGTATTTCAGACACTGTCCATCCCATTGCATCCCTAATTAAGGTGTCCTTTATATCCGGTTATATACCCGAAGCTTGGAAAATGGCTAGAATTGTACCTCTCCACAAAAGCAGTGATAAAAAAGATGGTATTAGACTACAAACCAATATCCATACTCCTTATATTATCTAAAGTCCTTGAAAAATATTCATGCACAATTATGCAAGTACTACCCAGTGTCTAGCATTTTCATTCTGCTTCAGTCTAGATTTCATCCAAATTATCAACAAAGACCCCCTAAAAGTATTTATAACGTTATAACCCTAGTGCCATTGAATATTGTTGGTAATACTGAAACAAAACATAATGTCCATGAAGTTCATTCCATGTCATATCCTTGTTGATCCAGAGGAACTGAAATAAAACCTTTTTTTTAACAACTAACATATCTGCACACACAGTATCCCAAGGAAAAGAGTTCCACAACTTTACTTGAAAACATAATCTTAATGGATGACTTCATCTTCCTTGCTCAGCTATCTTTCAGTAAATAATTCCTCAGAGTAGTCATTATATTGACACTGAATATATTTGTAAATGGTAATCATATCACCCCTAATACATCTCTTTTCTAGTGTTACCCGTTTGACTAGTCTTTCTTTATAACTGTTCCTCCAATTCTTTTATCAGTTTTTAGGCACTTCTCTGTACTTTTTCAGTTCAATAATGTCTTTATATTAATATTTCAGATGAGGTAAAAATTCTATTCACATCCCATGTATCTATAGCCCCCTTTTTTTTTTTATACAGGATAGAACTCTATTGGCTCTTGCAGCAGCTGGGTGACACTGCTGTAAAATGTGTCTATCAGTACTTCTCAATCTTTCTCTAACAAGAACCACTAAGTTTCTAATTTTGTGTATATGGACATGTTTATTTCTGTTGCCCAAATGCATAACCTTTTATTCCTCTACATAGACCCTTTGACTGCCAGAGGGGTGTGCAGCACATTACAGAGCAATGTGTTGTGTACCTCTCTAGCACGCAAAGGTTTAAACCTCACATGCCCCTTTTCTGCCGATTCACTCCAGTTTATCTGAATATTTCTGCAGAGGAAAAAAAAATGCTGCTGTGTATGTATTTCATTAGACAACTTTGTGTCCTCAACAAAGATTGAGACACTACTTTAAATACCCATATTAGGTAATTAACCCCTTAAGGACCCTTGACGTACCAGGACCGTCAAGGGTAAATGTGCTCCAACGACCCTTGACGGTCCCGGTACGTCAAGGGTTAAACTCTTCCATCGCGGCCGCACGGAGCGATGGAAGAGTTCAAGCCGCTTGTTACTAAGTGTCCAGGTATCGGGAGACTTAGTAACAAGCGATAGAAACATTGTTGCAACATGCGATTCGCTTCAAAAGCGAATCACATGTTGCAAAACCTGAATGACAGGGACAGTATTTGTAAATACTGTCCCTGTCAGATCTCTATGCCTCCCTCCACCTTGCATACTGCTGAGGTGGAGAGAGACATAGAGACATAGTGTTACAGTGTTCCTGTAAAAAAAAAAAAAAAAAAGTTTAAATAAAGAAAATTAACCCTTTGATCACTGTTCTGCAGTGATCAATAAGTTCCCCCCATCTGATCACTCTTGGAGTGATCAATTTGCTGCAGATCAGTGTTTTCTGATCTGTGGGACACCCCCCATCCCCCTTGAATTTTTTTAGATTTTTTTAAAATTTAATTTTTTTTTTTTTTTAAATAGTAAATATAGTTTAGGTAGGTAGTTGGGTAGGTTTAGTGTAGACGTGTGTTAGGGAAAGTTTTAGGGATAAAAAAAAAACCAACCCCCCCCCAAAAAAAAAAAAAAAAAAAAATATATATATAATAAGCGCAGTTTAGATAGGTAGTTCAATTGGGTTAGGTAGGTTCAGGATATACATAGGTTAGGGTAAGTTTTAGGGTTAGATTTAGGTTTAGGGATAGCGTAAGAAAAAAAAAAAAACCCCAACCCCCCCCCCCCCCAAACAAAAAAATATATATAATAAGTGCAGTTTAGATAGGTAGTTCACTTGGGTTAGGTAGGTTCAGGATATACGTAGGCTAGGGTAAGTTTTAGGGTTAGATTTAGGTTTAGGGATAGCGTAAGAAAAAAAAAAAAAAGTTTTTTTAGTGGGCAAAATGCAGCGCAGGTACAGCGTTGAAGAGGCATATGCCTTTTTGACGTCTGACTCTGAGGCAACAGACACTGCGTCAGATTTTGACATAGCGCAGTTTTCAGAAAGAGAGCAGCTCTAGTGATGACGCTGGGCCTTCTGTCAAGAAAAGACGCACTGCCCCAAGAGCTGCTCTGGCAACTGCCCCAGCACCTGCCAAAATACCTGCCCAAAGAAATGCCCCAAGGGCTGCCCTGGCAACTGCCCCAGCACCTGCCAAAAGATCTGCCCAAAGACCTACCAAAGAAATGCCCCAAGAGCTGCCCTGGCAACTGCCCCAGCACCTGCCAAAAGACCTGCCCAAAGAAATGCCCCAACACCTGCCACTCCGGATCCTAATGAATGGGTATCAATTTATGGCCACAAATCTCAGAATTCACAGGCAACCCAGGGATTCAAATTGATGTGGAAGGATTTACCCATGATCATTTTTTTGATTTGTTTTTGGGGGAAGACATTTTAGGTGAAATTGTGTCCCAAACCAATTTGTATGCAGCTCAGTATACTGCCGCCAACCCTAAGTGTGAAAAACGCTGTTTTTTTTTTTTTTACTTATGTCATGGTTTACGAGGGATTGGTGGTAAAATGGCTGTGTATAAAATTGGAAAACACACCTAAAACGAGAGCCTGGGGTGTCTACTTTCCAAAAATATACACTTTTGGGGGGAAATCTTAAAAAAGAGCACTGTTACACAGCCCCAAATGAGACATGGCACCAGTAACGCAAGCTGTGAAGATTCAAAGTGTGAACCTGGAAACGCGCATGTTCCAATTTGGCCCCCGTAGCTCCCCCAAACCATGAGAAAGCTGTGCATATGGGGTATTGCCGTACTCAGAAGAAGGAGCTGAACACTAATCAATTCAGTTTATAAAATCTTCTCCTATTCTGTGCTTGAAATTCACACCAACATTGAAGGCAAAATGTGAAAAACGCTGTTTTTTTTACTTACGTCAAGTTTACGAGAAAGTGGTGGTAAAATGGCTGTGTAAAAAATTTGAAAACACACCTAAAATGAAAGCTGGGGGTGTCTACATTCCAAAAATATACACTTTTGGGGGGAAATTCTAAAGTGCAGCACTGGAACATAGCCCAAAATGAGTAATGGCACCAGTTAACCAAGATGTGAAAATTCAATATTTGTTCAAAATTGGGCCCCGTAGCTCTCCCAAACCTTGAATAACCTATGCATATGGGGTATTGCCGTACTCAGAAGAAGGAGCTGAACACTAAACAATGCATTTTTAAAAATCTTCACCTATCCTGTGCTTGAAATTCACATCAACATTGAAGTGCAAGTGTGAAAAACGCTGTTTTTTTAACTTACGTCAAGATTTACGAGCGATTGATGGTAAAATGGCTGCGTAAAAAAATTGAAAACATACATAAAATGAAAGCCTGGGGTGTTTACTTTCCAAAAATATATACTTTTGGGGGGAAATCTTAGAGTGGAGCACTGTTACACAGCCCCAAATGAGACATGGCACCAGTGATGCAAGCTGTGAAAATTCAAAGTGTGAAACTGGAAACGTGCATATTCCAATTTGGGCCCCATAGCTCCCGCATACCTTGAATAACCTATGCATATGGGGTATTGCCGTACTCAGAAGAAGGAGCAGAACACTAAACAATGCATTTTTAAAAATCTTCACCTATCCTGTGCTTGAAATTCACATCAACATTGAAGTGCAAGTGTGAAAAACGCTGTTTTTTTTACTTACGTCAAGATTTACGAGCGATTGATGGTAAAATGGCTGCGTAAAAAAATTGAAAACATACATAAAATGAAAGCCTGGGGTGTCTACTTTCCAAAAATATATACTTTTGGGGGGAAATCTTAGAGTGGAGCACTGTTACACAGCCCCAAATGAGACATGGCACCAGTGATGCAAGCTGTGAAAATTCGAAGTGTGAAACTGGAAACGCGCATGTTCCAATTTGGGCCCCGTAGCTCTCCCAAACCTTGAGAAACCTATGCATATGGGGTATTGCCGTACTCAGAAGAAGGAGCTGAACACTAAACAATGCATTTTTAAAAATCTTCACCTATCATGTGCTTGATATCAACAGTAGTATTGAAATGTAAGTGTGAAAACTGCAAAAAAACAAAATATTACAACAATTTTGAAATTTTTTTCTGGAAAAATAGCTGCATGAAAAACTCCAAAATTCTCCTGATTATTTACTTTATGTTGTGTAGTTTTCAGAAACATATACCTTTGTGGGACATTTTTGGTTCTGGCACCGTCAGCTAAGCTATGATGCTCACATGCCAATTGTTGAGAAATTACAAGTTGGAAATAATGGCATCCATCTTGTAATATTTACCTTATAAATGTGAGGAAGTGATTGAAATACTAGGCATATGGGGTATTCTTATATTCAGGAGAAGCAAATGAATATATTTAGGGGTATTTTTTTGTCATAAACTAATTGTATGCAAATCCTGACCCAAAAATATAAGCAAAATGTTGTTTTTTTTAATTTTTTTGCTCTTTTTTTCTATTTTAATCAAATTAAATGATGAGGTATTCATATAATTGTGGTATCAAAAGAAAGCCCTACTTGTGCTTAAAAAAACAGTATATAATTTATGTGGGTGCACTGTGACGGAACTGTGGCGACCATGGGAGATATTGGTGTGTTAGAGACTATTTCTACCCAAAAGACTAACATCCATATACTGAGTTGCTTCCAATACATTTCTGGAGTGTAGAGATGGTGGGGGGTTGGGCGTTGCTTCCACTCTATTCCAGGTATGTGCTAAGGAATGTTAATTGATTCCTGCTGTGCTTCCTTGACCAATCAGAGGAGGTTATTGATGAGCCAGTTAAGAATGTATGATTTCAAGTCTTAATCTGCATTCTTATCCTGATAAGGATGCTGGTGACTGATTGGTCAAGCATAGAAACACTGTCCAAGTATTCGTTTGCATGCTGATCTAGATAAGAGTCTCTGTAGTGTATATAACCTGTGTGTTTGAGTCAATAAAAGAGAGTTCTTCCCTTCATCAAGTCTCGGCTGATGTTTGGGAATAGGAGATTCGTTATACTATTGGAGTGTTACTCTGAGGGAGAAAGGAACTATAACGGAGGTATCCAGCTTATGATACAAGGCGTCACGTTACAACTGGTGGCAAGCGGCGGGATTCGGGTTATCCCAAAGAACTGAAACTGAGACCAGCATCCAGGGGGAGATATAGCCGCTGGCTTGACCCCGGTCTCAGCAGCGCAGCGAGCAGTGGATGGAGCAACAGCGAAACTGAGACCAGCATCCAGGGGGAGATATAGCCGCTGGCTTGACCCCGGTCTCAGCAGCGCAGCGAGCTGTGGATCGCCAAAGCAACTTGGATATCCTAGAACTTGGAGTACTAGTATCCACTGCATTAGGAGGTACCTGGGATCCTGCCTGTGGAACATGGCAAATCTAGGACCAATGGGCGCTGTTAAGCCCAACTGGAGACGGATTGAGAAGCTGGTGGCATTGCGATGGCCACTTCTGGGAGACAATCCTCTGCGGGATTGGGAGAACAGTCTGGACTGCTTTGTGAAGGTGGAAAGTAAGCTACAGGATCAGTATATCGCCCTGTACCAGAAAGCGGAGCAGAAGTATTTCAGCAGGATCTGCCCCTCTTGTTCTGCTGCGGGCAATGGATACAATGGCCCAGGAGTAGGATGGGAGGCCATCTGTGTCGACACCCAACTTTGGCAGCAAGGAGGAGAGTAGGTTTTGGGAAATCAGGGATGCCCGGGAGGAGATGATGGGGTTCCAGAATATCCCTGAGCTAGCAGAGGAGCTGGAGGACCTGGTGGAGCAAGAGTGGCATCTGGAGCGAGCTTACCAAGGCCTTATCCGGAAAGTTGCGAGGCATACGGGGGAGGGACCACGGGCTGCCCCCCCATATACTATACCGCAGGAAGATGTGGCCTGGCTGGCCAACCCGCCCTGGGATGGAGGCTCCGACCTTGGAATTGAACAGTCCTTTGAGTCCTGCAACCCGGTGGGGTGGAGAATGAGGAATCTACTGCCCCACCTAGGACCCAATCCGTCGGAAGAGATTGTCGCCCAACTTAAACTGTCGGTCGAGCAACAGTACTTTCAAGACATCCAGAGCCCCTGGGTTGCCCCATGCTGGGGGAGTAAGACAGTGATACGCACCAGCCCCTTTGTTACCCCGGACCTGAGGAGTGGGAATTCGCTGCTCCTCAGCCCCAAGAATGCCCCTGTACCAGGGGGTGGGACAACCGTCCCCCCTGGTGGACATTTGGCCCCTTCCCCTGTTTTTCCTACTGTTGTGAGTGAGAGAGAGCTCAACAGCAGCCCCAAGAAGATGCTCCCTTTGTTAATGGACACTGCCCTGGAGAAGGAGCAATGTGTGCTCTCCAGGGGCACGGTTGATACGACCCTGAGGAATGGGACCGCGGTCTTCCTCAAGGCAGAGAATGGCCCTGCGGTTTGTGGCCTGAAAGAAGAGGACCCCAGCAGACTGAAGGAGAACAGTGCTGCTGGCCCTATTGTTGACCCTATGGACTGTGAACTGGTGGGTGGGAATGCGTTCCCCACCAGCCCCCCTGTGAACCCTGGCCTGCTGAGTAGGAGCGAGCTCCCCAGGGCCTGGGAAACCCCTGTTGCCTTGGATGAGACACCGGTCCCCACCAGCAGCCCCTGTCCTTCCCCTTTGTTATTGGATACTGCCCTGGAGAAGGAGAAATGTGTGCTCTCCAGGGGCGCGGATGTTATGGAACTGAGGAATGGGACTGCGGTCTTCCTCAAGGCAGAGAATGGCCTTGGAGTTTGTTGCCTGGAAGAAGAGGACCCCAGAAGACTGAAGGAGAACAGTGCTGCTGACCCTCTTGCTGTACATGTGGACCGTGAACTGGTGGGTGAGAGCAAGCCCACCAGCCCCTATGTAACCCCTGCTGCGGTGGATGAAACGCAGGTCCCCACCAGCAGTCCTAGTCCGTCCCTTATTGCTATTACCCTGGAGAAGGAGGAAAATGTGTTCTCCAGGTGCCGGGACAAGATCGCCAGGAAGATTGGTCAGGTGTTCCCTCGCAAAAAGAAAAGAAACCAGGAAATTGATGGCCTGGAAGAAGAGGAACCCAGCAGACTGCCACAATGCAGTGCTTCTGCCCCTTGTGCTGTCCCTGTGGACTGTGAACCGGTGGGTGGGTGCGAGCCCACCAGCCCCTATGTGACCCCTGGCCTGGTGGATGGGAGCGAGCCCACCAGGCCCTGTGAAACATTGGCTGTGATGAGTGGGACAACTGTCCTCATCAGCAGTCCAAAGCCTGTTGCCCCTTTTCCTGATACCCCAGCCTTGGTGAGTGGGACCACGGTCCTCACCAGGGATACCCTTGTTGCCCCTGGATCTTTTGACCCCAGCCTGGTGGGTGGGAAGTCATTCCCCAGCAGGCCAACTGTTGATCCAGCCCGAGGGAGGGGGACCACCGTGCTCCCTAAGGAAGTTGGGAGTTGCCCCAGTTTTGCCAGCAGCCCATAGTCTGTTTGTCCTGGATTGGTGAGTGGAAGTGCACTCCTCACCGGTCCTCTGGTTGCCCCAACCCTGAACAAAAGAGTCCCCAGTGTTTCCAGTAGCCCTTTGGATGTTGCCTCAGCCCAGGAGAGTGAGAGCAGCATCCTCGCCTGTTCCCGTGGGGTACTTGCCCAACCAAAAGGGGGAGATGTCCCCAGCGTCCACCAAGGTGACCCCCAGGCCATTGGGAACCCAGAGACAGTGTGGCCAAAAGGAGGTCCACCTTATAGACTGGCTATGGACCCTGAGCCACTGAACCCAGACCCAGGAGGGTCTGACCCCAGCTCTGCCTGGAGCCTGGCCCAGGAGAGGCCTCCCAACTTGGTGATAGCCAGGACCAAGAGGTACACGTTTCCCTGGCCCAGGACCAAGGACCCCAGTTTTACTCCTGGCCCCGGACAAGGGGCTCGTTTTTTCTTTCCAGACCCCAGGACTGTAGGGGCTGGCTAGGGACAAGACTTTTGGGACAAGTACTGTTGTGGACATGGCACTACCAGATTATGTGTCCACTCCGGACAGCAGCGAGCTGACCAGTGTGGATCATGCTGTGGCTGTCGGAGGTGGACAAGGGGGAGATATGTGACGGAACTGTGGCGACCATGGGAGATATTGGTGTGTTAGAGACTATTTCTACCCAAAAGACTAACATCCATATACTGAGTTGCTTCCAATACATTTCTGGAGTGTAGAGATGGTGGGGGGGTTGGGCGTTGCTTCCACTCTACTCCAGGTATGTGCTAAGGAATGTTAATTGATTCCTGCTGTGCTTCCTTGACCAATCAGAGGAGGTTATTGATGAGCCAGTTAAGAATGTATGATTTCAAGTCTTAATCTGCATTCTTATCCTGATAAGGATGCTGGTGACTGATTGGTCAAGCATAGAAACACTGTCCAAGTATTCGTTTGCCTGCTGATCTAGATAAGAGTCTCTGTAGTGTATATAACCTGTGTGTTTGAGTCAATAAAAGAGAGTTCTTCCCTTCATCAAGTCTTGGCTGATGTTTGGGAATAGGAGATTCGTTATACTATTGGAGTGTTACTCTGAGGGAGAAAGGAACTATAACGGAGGTATCCAGCTTATGATAAAAGGCGTCACGTTACATGCACAAAAGGAATTAAAGAGAAAATATGGTTGAACAAAGACATAGTCAAAAAAGTCAAAATTGCTCTGGTCCTTAAGTCAAATCTAACTCAGATTTTCCCGGTCCTTAAGGGGTTAATAAACAAGTGAAAAAGCATTGGGTCCAGGACTATGGTGCTCCACTTACAACTTTAGATCAACTTGAAAAGGTTCCATTTACAACAAGACTGTCATCTATTACCAGTTCTCTATCCATGCACAAATATCACTTCCCAAACCAAAGCCATTTATTTTATGCAGTAACCTGTTGTGAGACACAATATCAAAGGCTGCCGCAAAATCTAAATATACGCATGAACTGTACACATGAACATCAATACTCTTGCCCAAATTAATTCATATCCTTTCGTAAAATGCAATATTCTTCATAAACCCATGCTGACTCCTACTCAGCGATGTATCTTGGCCTAGGCCAACTAGGGCAGCACTTTACATAAGAAGAAGCTGCATAAGAAGTCGCCCCCACCCACCTGCTCAGACGCCCGCTACCATGCAAAGCTGGACAACGATTACCGGAGACATCCCCCGAACTCAAAATACTTAGTGCACATGTGCCAGGAGTCGTCTTGTTGTCTTGGCACATGAGCATGTGTGGGAGGGAGGGGTTATGTCACTGATGCATTCGGAGCTCACAAACTATAATTTAGAAGAGCTCACGTAGCTGCCTCCTTTTGACCAGCACATGCAGATGCTCATGGTAAAAAATAATAAAATAGAAACGCACAGAGCCGGATTAACACTCCACAGGGCCCTAGGCAAGGTACCAATTTGGACCCCCCCCCCCCCAGACAGTAGGACAAAAATAAAAGTAGTAGCAGTAACATCCATTACTGGGCTGGCTCCCTCCTTAACCCTTTGAGTGACGGAGGGGTACGGAATGCATTGCAAAGCAATGCATTCCATACCCCTCTGGCATTCAAAGGGTTTTCCCTGTCTTCCTAGCTACAGCCTGGCACTCAAAGGTTTATTCAGTAATAAGATTCCAATCCCTATTATAGGGAATGGAATCTGTGTTCTCCGATAATCCTTTGAGTGTGACCCTATTTTCATTCAGACCACTACCGACCATCCACTGTGTTGTAAACCAACAATAAAAATGTAGTGATTGTAAAATTAAAGTTACTCACTAATAAGGCTAGTTCAGTATTCTTTTGTCTGTCAATGGGCAGTCAGTCTAATACTTAACGTTTTTTAAACTAGAATAAATAATAAAACAAAATCACTTTATCTCATATATCAATATGTTAGTCTAAAAAAAAAAAAATACTTTTTTTTATTAAACTAGAATAAAACCCAAATCACTTTAACTCCTATATAAATATCTGACTCTATAAAACCAAATACTTAACCTTAATACTTTATGTCATATACAGTGGCGTAACTATAGGGGTAGCAGGGGTCGCACCTGCGACCGTGCCCGTGCACTCCAGGGGCCCAGCCTCCCCCTGCGACCCCTCCGCCTGGCACCCGCAATCTCCCGCCGGTGCTCTAGTAATGCAGAGTGCTGGGAGATTACATAATCTCCCAGCGCTTTGCATTACTAAGGGGCCCGCCAGAAGCTCCAGGTAGGAGATGGGGACATTGTGGAGGGGGTCAATGTGGTCGGGGGAGGCAATGTGGTGGGAGGGGGCCCGTGGCACTTCTTGTACCAGGTCTTCTAGTTACGCATCTGTTCATATATGACTATCTGGGTCTATAAAAAACACTCAAATATTCATATATGAGAGAGTGATTTTGGTTTTATTCTAGTTTAATAAAGGTTAAATATTAGATTGACTGCCCAATGACAGCTAAGAGATTATAATGCTAGCCTTATTAGTGTGTAACTTTAAATCTTATGTTACAATCACTATGTCTTAATCGTTGGTTTACTGTACTTTTTTGTAGTAGGCTTGCACTAAACATACTGTTTCATTTAATGAAACAGTGTTTAGTGCAAGCCTACTAGTACAAGAAAGTACAGAAAACCAACAATTAACCCTTTTGAGAGGAGAGTAATGCAATGCAGAGCAATGCATTATGTGCCCCTCTGGCATTCAAAGGGTTAAAATATATTGATATAACATATCATTGAAAGTTACTCACTAATAAGGCTAGCGGTAACTTTTTAATATGGTACCGTCAACTTTATATGTAAGTGGCAGCATCTGTGACAGTAATTCGTTATGGACAAGAGAAAGTGAATAGGATACGCTCATCAGGTGCTAGATTATGGTCATCCAACACTGTTGAGCATCTGAGTAGTCCCGTTCAGTCACTAAGCCCTAAATGTACTAGTCAGAGAGCGAATTTAATACTTAACTTTTAATAGAAAGTTATTTTAAAAAGGTATACAGTAGTCTTCTGGATTTATTTACAACAGCATTTTTAAAAACGTATCAACAGTAACAAGCTTTAGATAATCTGCTTCATTGCAGGGGTTAAAATGTTTACTGTTAAACCGCAACTCTAAAAACACCTTACTAATGAAATAAATAAAGATGGATGGTAGCGATCTAAAGCATCTATGTTGCTTATCTAATTGGTCCTCTTTAATGTAAGTTAGGGATGTTTCTGTTTAATTAAGTGCTCTTTACTTAGGAAGAGCTTCAGGGATTCTCTTCTCTGTCTATTTCTATCCAGCATCTCAACTTGGATGCTTTAGATCTCTACCATCCATTTTCATTTATTTCATATTATGTGCCACTATGCCTGCAGTAGAAGAGATTGGATGGTGGGATCGCTCTTCTTCCTGTCAGTGACAACTGTGTTCTATACCGCATTCAGCTGTCTGTATATTGTGTATGCTGTTAGATTTTGGGTTATCACTGCTGACATATGAGGGATTCTCCTGTATTACCATAATATTGGTTAGGACCTCTGTGACTCTCCTTTCCATAAATGCCTTCTGGCTTACAATGGAGAGCTGAGTGTATGTTTATTTGTGTGTGAGGAAAAAATAATGACATCCTACAAACTTTTAATGTATTAAAAAGATCCTCTCACTATAGATGTTTGGAGCTAGGTCCCAGCCACTAGAGCAGATTAGGCTTCATGAGGCCCTCTGGCTCTTGTGTGACCAGAATTCTCATAATCATCAGCTAGTCACTACCAGCTCAGGATGATGAGAGCTGCCATCCAGTACATGGAGGGTAGACGACTGCCCACATGTCTTCGTTGGTTCCAGCCTACATTTTAAGGAGTCCTAGTGCAGAGCTCATACTGAACACATATGTATTTACCTTTGCCAAATGAGGGAGTAGATGGCTAGGGTGGGGAGAGAAGCAACTGTAAGATCTGCAAAGTCTTGGAAGAAGGGTATGCAAATCCCCTCAACACAACTATAGATTGCAGTCATTCTTTATGGGCCAAAGTTTGTCCCTTACCCTGTGCGCGTGTGGCCGGCTGCCTCAGCGACGATCCCTTATCCCAGTGTGCCTGCCACGGTGCCACCCAGTTGAGTTGTCTCCAGCAAGGGGGGGGGAGAGCTCTTCTATATAGCCCCACCACCGCGTGACCATCAGTGTGCTCATGTGCTGCATACCCAGTGTAATGTAGCCCTTACCCTCCCGCATTACTGCATATGTGCATGTGCCACAGCCACTCTGCTAGGACTCAAATCCTGACACATATGCGTGGCTGACAATGACGTGAAGGAGTGAGACACGCTGCGCGGCGACATCATCATAATGGTACTGTACTGCCACTGAGAGTGAGCACTGAGCTCAGTTGAGGTTTCCGCTGGCCCCCTGACTCATTTGACCGGGCCCAAAGAAAGTCAGTGGCAGTGCGCTAAATGTGGTGGCATAATGGATTTAAGGGGAACCGGGAGGGACTCAGGGAGCACTGAAAGCGACCAGAGGAATGTTTTCCAGGCCCCCCTCATTTGGCTGGTCCCTAGGCAGGCACCTTGCCTGTGATCCAGCTCTGTGGGACAGTCCATAGTTTTGCATTTCCATCCTTAGATTCTGCTGTAATAGCTTTTGTTCTGGTTTAAAATATCATTGATGTTACAAACACAATGAAAGTTGTATTGCTGTGGAACATTGTGGTACACCACACAGTCTGATCTCCTAAAAAGAGGGACACCAGGGTTGGAAAGAGGGCTTTGGGTCTGAAAAAGGGACAGTTGGGAGATATATAGAAAATTGGAATTACTGAAGTGTGCAGCAAATAAACAAAGGGTTTGCAGGTTTGATGTTTGGTCTGGACTTGTGAGCTACCATAAGGTCATGTGACGCCAGGGGGGAACATGTGTCCAAAAATATTTTAAAACGTCGGCGGTTATGGCAATATGAGAGAAAACATGAAAAGTGTTTCTGTAAACATTTTGAAACGTCGGCAACTATTATATTATAAATATTCCAATGCAACGATCTGACTAAAACCGGGCTCATAAGGTGACTTGTCGTGTGCCTGTGAGATGAAGAAATGTAGCAAGACTGACTAGAGACATTGCAGTTCATGCTCCAGTTTTACGAACAGGCATATCCGAGGCAGTCTTCACAACAGAAGGACCCTAATTAGGTCCTCAGTCATGCGTAAGGGTTCTCGGTCACCGGTTGGAAAACATCTGTCTGGGAGGAATAGCAGCGTACGGTCTACCGGTTCTGAGTCTGGTGACAAGAATTCTCGGAATGGCGGCAGAAAGAAACACCGAGTTCGGACCAAGAGCGAAGAGAGTCCTGGGAGGAGGAGGTGGTACAGGACACAGTCTAGCAGTGAGGGGGGTGTAGTGGGGACGAAGCGCTGGAGACTGTCCAGCAGTGAAGAGAGTCAGAGGGAGAAAATACACCGGACACGGTCTAACAGTGAGGAGGGCCCAGGGAGAAGGAAACAGCGAGCCCGGTCTAGTATTGATGAAACCCCTGAAAAGAGGAAACAACGTATACGGCCTAGCAGTGAGGAAAGGCCGGAGACAAGGAAACGCCGGGCACAGTCCAGTAGTGAGGAAAGCCCAGAGAGAAGGAAACACCGGATACGGTCTAGCGATGAGGAAAGCCCGGAAAGGAGGAAATACCAGACACGACTTAAGGGTGAGGAAAGCCAGGAGAGGAGGAAACACCGGCCACGGTCCAGCAGTGTGGAGAGAACGGGGAGGAAGCCGCGGAGGCGAAGCAGTGGAAGATCCAGGTAATCATTGGGTGTGTGGAGCATGAATACTTATCTGAGCGAGGATCTATATAAACACCCACCATTATTTATCAGGGCGTTAAACCAAAAATGGGCAACCCGAGGGTCTTAATCTGTGATTTGACTAAGTATGCCATTTTTCGTTCTATAGAATCCTGCTCTTTGAAGTAGCTAGACGTGTAAGGAATTTACAAAAAAGTATGTGGGATACATATGCAAAACAGTTAATTGGACATTGAGGAAGAGTTATGATTTGGCTTGTTTATAATATGTCATTTGTATCAAATTTCCATTGACTGTTCCTAGTTTCGCCTAGGGATGCTTTGGGTGCAGATGATGTAATTCACTTAAATAGTAGTTGACTAGCAAAGGAAGCATTGCATTGCCTGTTTGTAAAAAATATTGTTGTCAAGAGAAGAAGTAGCTCATGCGAGGGAAAATAGCAGGTTTAGTGCAATAAATGTTACATGTTAAAGGGATAGTAATACTTCGTTTTAACTTCATGTTTTTTAATGCCTACAAAATAAAATAAAGAATGATATGTCTTATCTCTCAAACCTTTATAGTTTAAGAGAGATTCACAAGCAAAGTTTCCCCTCCCGCCCCTTTTACCTAGTTTAAGCCATCTCTTCTCAAATGTGGAATTTGGTTGTAAGACCAGACAAATAAAAGAATGGGACAGCTTTCTTCCTATGAAAGCCCTGCCCCCCTTGACAAGATTTTCAGATGTTTTCCCTTATCTTAATTGAAGATGGTCCCTCTCTGCAATCTACCTGGGCACCTCCCATCTGCTCTGGCTGAGCAGTGTTACATCAGTAAAAGGGGCGGGAGGGGGACACTTTGTCATTGAATTACTCTTGAACTACAACTCTGACAGAATTGAAATAACTCTCTCCAAAGTCCAAATACTATGACGATTAATTAGAGCTGCTTTTATTATGAAACATTACTATCCTTTTAAAAATGGCAATTTTTTTTAATAGCAGTGTTAGGCAACCTGAGAAGCAACAGCTCCTGAAGACAGAGGGGGTAAAATGAGAGGGAAATGTGTTGGGGGGATTAGGGTAGCGGATGAATGGAGGCGAGAGGAATATAGTTTGTAAATGGGTAGAGATGGATGAGGGGGTCAAAAAAGAAATGAAGGCAGGAAAGGGTCCGAGAGCTATGGCGACAGAAACAAGAGGGAGAAAGATAGAGGGAAAGGGTAGAAAAACCAGTAGTAGTCAGAGAAGCCTACACACACACACACACACACACACACACACACACACACACACACACACACACATATATATAACTGACATGGAGTGCGTCAAAAAGGGGTGTTGTTTATTCTCAAGTGGGGTGGCAGGGTATAAGAAAAGCTTCAGTGAAAGGGTTAATTTACATGTAAAAAGTTTGAAAGTGGTAGTGAAGGGGTTAAAAGCTGTGGGACATTGTTGTTACAACCATCTCAGCATGTGGAACGGGTGCTAGACAACTGCACAGTGTTCCATGTCTGACAGCACTGCACTGCTTAACCTCTTCAGTGGCAGTGGGGTAGGCAGCGCAATGCGTTGCATACCCATGTGGCAGTGAAAGGGTTAAGAGCTTCTTTGGGACATGGAGTTCTGACATTGCACTTCCAACCATAGGAGCTTGGTCCAGGGTGATCCTTGTCAGTAACCAGTGCGCTGCTTAATCCCTTGAGTGGCAGAAGGAGTAGGCAACGCATTGCAAAGCAGTGTGTTGCGTAACCCGTCTGTGACTGAAAGGGTTAAGAGCTTTGGGACATCAAATTGTTATAGTGAGTGGGAGTGAAAGAGGTGACATTTGAAAACACACATTGATATTGATCATGAATTTCTTTATCTCTGGTCTAACACCTTCGCTCCCTGGGGATCTCAGACTTCACACCGTTCCTCAAGAGATCTTGTAAGCCGTAGCTGTCTGGAGACAAGAAATGACTACATGCAGACTCAAGAGTCTAGTGTTATAATCTCTTATCTGATTTATTAATTATAATTCAACAGTTTATATAATGTAGTATATGCTCCAGCGCCAGAACTCCACCTCAGTAAACTTGACACTCTATATAATTCATTATGCCGCTTTATCCTCCAGTGTGACTACACTACCCATCATTGTGACATGCTAAAAGAACTAAATTGGCTAACACTCAAATCTAGACGTGACCTTCATCTTTCTTGCTTAGTACACAATCACTTCTCTGGAAAACTACCACAATACCTAAGCAGTATGCTCACCCCAGCTCTCCATACTAACTATAACCTCCGCTCCACTACTAACAACTCACTGCGTATACCACAATACAAGAAAGAAGCAGGAAGATCTGCCTTCTCCTTCAGAGCTCCAAAAATCTGGAACAATCTGCTGGAAAAAATCACATCTGCACCCAGTCTAAAATCCTTAAAAGCAAATGTTTCTTTATATCTACAAACAGTGTGTAACTGCAAATAATCCCATTATTTAATAAGTATGTATATTTCTGTATGTTTGTATATAATGTCTCACAATTAGTGTAAATATGTAACCTTTTACTGAAAACTATCCAGGACATACTTGAAAATGAGAGAAATCTCAATGTATTCTTCCTGGTAAAACATTTTCTAAATAAAAAATGGGTGGTAAGCATATTAATAAGTGGGAGAGTTTCCCTCCCCGGATACATAGGCATATATAGACATTGTCGTTTATTTCACCAATAAGTAGAAAAGAGAGGGGTGTCACTTCAGCCTGGTAAAGGTCAGAGCTTCGGACATACTGCACATGGAACTAGCTCATCATTTTGGCAGAATGCCTCCCACCACAAAAGTACAATAACAAGTTATATAAAGATTTGTTCCAGTAATAAGGGGAAAGTACCTAACTTGTTTTCAGCATCTTTAATGTAACACCTTAATATATTAATCATTTTCTAAATTAACCCTTAACAAGCTTTATGTGTTAAAGCAAAATAAATATATATCAAATTATGGCAAGTATGTGTGTAAGCCTGATATAAGCAGAATATTTCCCCTTTCAATCCCTTCTTTTTTTACTTGTTAAAAGAACAATCAAAAACGCCAGTACCTTACCATTACAAAGAGGGGTCAAGATCCTACCTGCAAACAGGACTACACCCCGAGGGCATCATGATGGAGTCAGGAGACCCCAATCCCCTGGGGTTGTTTAGTGATTGTCTTGTCATAAGGGTGAACTGGTAACGGGGGGGGGGGGGATACAATTTATCATAGATATCATTCAGTACTTGGAAGGGGACATCATAGGTGGGGTCCAGCATCTGAAGGGGAATGTCTTCATAACTGCAGCCCTTAATGGACCGGTTTGTGGGAACGTGAGCAACAGGGAGACTAATTTTGCTGAATGAAGGCATGGCAGAGCGGGCACAATTAATGAGAAATGGACAACACTGGGCAGAACAATAAACAAAAAGGACCAAAATGCAAAAGAGGAAACCAACAGCTATCTGTTTAAACCAGGCAAAATTAGAAAGCCATGACCACGACCAATCCCCACCAACCGTCCCCAGTTATATCCTGCGTAATATCCTTGATTATGTTATGTGATCCCTGAATATGGTCGTGTATTGACTTTGAATGGTTAAATAGATTGAAACAACACATTCCCTCAAATTCTTTACGCCCATGATTGTGCTTTAGTAACAGATAATCAATTGCAGCCCTGTTCTGAAGTGTCATGCCCCGAAGGCTCTTGACGTCAGCCAAGAGTTCTTCCATAGCCATAGAAGTATGGTTAATAGCTTTGGTCATGGCACAGGCAAGTTTTTTAATAGTCTTAGCATTACCCACTGCCAGCCTGGGAACCCCAATTACTGAGATGCCAATTGATAGAATTTCTGGGTCACTCATTAGTCTGACCCTGACCTTACAATCTTCTGGTAGTTGTATGGTCTGCCTTTTAACCCGCCCTATATCTTGGCTAGGTGGTTCTGTCTGAAGGGAAGATCTGGAGGGGAGTGCTATGGCAATTCTGATGGCACATGGTCCTCCAGTGGTGTTCCCTGGAATATGAGTATGAAGTGTTTCCACAAGAAAACCATCCCCTGGGCAATTTAACATAATGGTAGATGGATTGGACAGGAGCAGTGTAATTACAGATCATACTGTTATGGGGAATGATAAACTTGGTTGACTTCCCTACCAAAGAAAGTCTTCTCCCCCCAGGCCAAAAAACTGTCTAGGGATACCACTATGATATACACAAAAATCTGCTGGGGCAACAGATATAGTACGTATTGATGTCATATTTGGCCATGCAGTATTAGCGGGTCTTAAGTAATTCCCAGCATTACCGGTTGTTTGAGCAGTCATGAGAGTCCAAAAAGCAACTATACCTAGGTGAGTATTATCTGGGAGAAAGGTGAGATTCAGGAGGGTTGGGAGAGGAGTAGGGACACTGATACACTAATCATGTGGGATAGAAGTATGGGGTGTTCATTATGTGTAAAGCCATATATGACCATGCATTTGGGGTTTCTACTTCCCCAAAATTTCTACGGGTTCTAGAGAGTGATGGTCTAGTCTCATTACGTGTTATCATTGTGTCTGGATGGTGCATATAGATAAGCATAGTAACCATAGTGGTGATCATGACCACACCCAAAATCACCATATAGACAAGTTCAAAATTTCTGTATACTGGATCTGGTGCACGTGACCCAAGCCAGATGTAGCATCTCCTGCCAACAGAGTCATTATCAAAGTGGTCTTGGGGGTTTGTTATTGATGGGTTAGGGACAAATAAAGGGCAAGAAATTCATCAACGAACTGTTCATCAAGAGAGGGTGTTATTTGATCAGAGGAGCCTTCTTGACACAACATGCGTGTATCCATGTTGGGCTATTATCAGTCAATACAGCTGTTCGGGTTCCTGCAAGGACGGTAGTTCGTTCACCAAATGGGGGGTCCAAAGTCTTGTTTCAGATGAGTTATTTGACCAATACGGAGTCACTTGGTTGGAATGGGTGCACTGGCTTGCCTGTAGGTAAGGGAAGAAAAAGACTAACATCACCATAGATGTCATTCAATTTATCAATAGATTGCGATACATATTCATATTTAATACATTCCAAGACACCTATAGATTTGGGGCACTTATGTGGCTTTGCCTAGTACCTTTCCTCAATTTATCCTTAAACTATTGTCCTAGTGATCATCAGATGGCATCCAAATCCAGGAATTATTCCTGTACATAGTACTTTTGCAATGGTTTTGGCATTTTCCTTGGCCACAGGAAAAAGCTTTGACCCATTTGGAAATCTAATCCGATATAACCAACAGGTATTGGATGCTTCCTGATTTGGGCATGTGTGTAAAACCTATTTGTAACTGTTGCATTGGTCCCTCAGGGGGTGGCAACTGGTCATGAGCACTATGCATTATTTTCTGTACATTATTTATTATGTATATGAGACATCTATATATTTAATTCTCTACTAGTTCTGTCATATGCATAATTACAAATCAGGTCTGTATGGAGCTATACGTTTATTTGTTACCAATATGGCTCAATCCCTAAATAAATGACTAAATAAAATTGTGACAGCTGTTTTGTGGTATCTCCATTGTTCCCTCCTTGTCTGAACATAGACCATTATTGTCTAGTGTCAGACCCTTCTTTTACCAAAACTGTAGGTCATCCTTAGAGGCTAATACTCGCAATGAGTATATATTGGGGATGGAAATTGAGGTATTATTACCATGTGGAACTGAATGTCTGTGGTAGTTATTATAAACTGGGTGGGGTGGACCATGTAAGGCTGCGTCTTTAGCAATGTGATTTACACATGCATTCTTACTAGCATCATTATTGTCAACTGTACTATGGCCCTTGCATATGAGTACTGCTATGTTTTATGGCAATAATATAAAATCCAACAGATCATTAACCACTTGATCATGTGAAAATCCTTTCTGTCAGCTGTCACAAGTCCTCTATTTCTCTCTATAATTCCAACACTATGTACCACACCAAAAGAATGCCTGAAGTCTGTCGTTATAGGCACATCTCTGTTTACTAATAATGAGCAGGCTTGTGTTACAGCTGTTAGCAGCTTGGACAGATAGAAAAGGAAAAGTTAGCCTTTAATACCTTATCTGGTAATTGGACTGCAGAAAATACTACCAGGTATATACACCCTATCAGCTGGTTTTGAGCATGACCCATCCACATATACTGTCTCACTGCATTCAAGGGGAACAGACTGCAGGTGTGGTCTTGAGGAGGCATCCATGTGCATGGTCTGTAAGCAATCATGTGCCTCAACCTCTGATATGTCAGAGGGAGAATGTAAAAGAAATTTGTGTAATGTCACAGTGGGTCCAGAATGTGAAGGTTAATATTGAAAGTGTAAATGGTCTCATAAGCAAATCATCTGTGTATTCATGTGTCTCAACCGCCCCTACCATCAGGCTGCCACTGCTCCTAAGCATGCAGGCAGGCCCTGAACCACTGATGATATTATTTTAAATAATAAACCACTGATCTATAGTGCAGCCATTTATTTTCCCTTGTAAGGACATCCTGAAACAGTGGGACCTCCCTCCTTACAATACAGATGAACTGGAGAGAGTAGTTGGGCAGTCCCAGAACAGAAACAAAACATAAGGCTGTAGACTTTTAGCACTTTATATGCCATGTCCATAATCCATTTTATTACATCATAAGCATTTCTCAAGGTACCCTGTCTCAATGTGTAGCCTAGGGAAAATAATATTGCAGATTTAGTCTTTGGGTTTGGGAGCAAGATAATGACTTTTACTCGTTCAGGAGCCAGCAGCCACTGTCCATGTGACAGTACAGATCCTAGGTAGTTCACAGTCTGTTGACAATACTGTAGTTTAGCAGGGGATACCTTATGACCAGATGTTACAACATAGAAGATGTATCTTTCATACAGGACTCTTCATCTGGGCTACACATCATCCACATACGGAAACAACGTGGAGCCACGATCAGGTGACCAAGACTCTAGTGTTTTCCTGATTACAGCAAAATAGACAGTGGGGGAATCGATCACACAATCTGATTCCATTTATACGTGAAAGCAAACAGTGGTTGCATGTCAGGGCACCCCGGAATGCTAAAAAAAAATGCTGCACAAAGAAAGCAAGTGGCAAATGTTGGTACTGCAAACAACATATAGTTTATATCAGGCACTAGGAGTGCAGAGTGCTGAACAAACTCATTCACTGCCCTTGTATGTGGAACTTTCAGCCAACATATAATTGTGAAGTGTGTGCAATGTGTCAGGTAAAATGTGTTATAGATACCATAGTGTAAATTGGGTCTAATGATAAGAACACTGCTGCCTGAATCAGATTTTCCCCACACATCCATAGCAGCACTCCTCCATTTGCAACAATGGAAACCTTAACAGGAGTCACCCATATTACTTAAATTAGAACATTATTACATACATCACCATACATAAATACATATAGGTGTCCAAAACCAAGCATTAACTCTAACGGTGGAAACACCTACACAAGAAAATATTCCTTTCAATAATATGCTGACATCCAGGGTTAATTGTGAAGAACATGCAGGCATTACAGGGTTAGTCATGTGTGAATAAGCAACCATCAAACTATAGGGTTAAGAATCAAGTAACACCATCCGTATCTGTCATTATAGGTGATATTTTAAGTTACATCATTAGGTCACGTCTTATCATGTTAACTGGGCAATTGGGAGTAATTAGAGAGACATTCTTAAGTACTGTATGCATTATGGTGTAAAAACTATAGCCATGATAGATTTGTAGTCCAAGAACAGAGCAACATTATTACACACACATCTCTTAGCATCTACACTTATCCATATATCACTTAATCACATCTATTCACCCATGCATTACTAGCCGAAACTAGTCGGAACTAAAAATTACAAGCATGGCGTATTAACCTGTACCTTACCATCACCCTGCAAATACACTATATTAGCGTCAATGGAAACCTCTTCCTAGTTCTCTAGCACCCTAATTACCCTCTGCCTCAGACTGAGAGTATATTTCCACATTTTATGTATCTTTCTTAACCCCTTAAGGACCCTTGACGGACCAGGACCGTCACGGTCCTTGAAATACTCAAGGACCGATGACGGTCATAGTACGTCACATACTTTTTACTTACAGCGCTCTACCGGGAGCGCTGTAAGTAAAAATAGGGCCTGAAATTGACCGCTTCAAGATCGGGGTGATCTCTATCAGGCCCCGTAATGACGCGCCGATACACCCGACAGGTCACGTGTACCGGCGCGTCCAAGTGCGCCTATGCGGTCATTATGGGACGGAAATGTCCCAGGACCGCCAGTCCTTAAGGGGTTAAAACAACCTGTCACATCCATCACTCTTATTGCAATTTCCAAGACTTCACTTTCTCAGCTATGATAATTTTCAATACTCATTCTGACTACTTGAGCCATTTCAGAATGAATTGGTCCCAAATCGTCTACCTTAATAAGTCCATATGCATTTTCCCAACCATTACCAAAACTTTTCCACAAACATCCACTTTCCAGTTCCTTCTGTCTACATGCTGTCCTTTTTTTTTTTTTTTTTTTTTTTTTTGTAATATATATCACTTCCTATGTCAGTCAAAAGGGAAATCATATTTCTCACTCAAATTATCACAACAGGTCATCTAGCACCCATGTGTTTTGTAACTATACTAACAAAAATCTGTAATCAGAAGTAGTCAATTGCTGTCTCTTAATACATATATTTTTAAATCAACTATTGTGGTCTTAGGTGATTTAATAGGATTAACCCCTTAAGGACCGGGAAAATCTGAGTTAGATTTGACTTAAGGACCGGAGCAATTTTGACTTTTTTGACTATGTCTTTGTTCAACCATATTTTCTCTTTAATTCCTTTTGTGCACCCACATAAATTATATACTGTTTTTTTAAGCACAAGTAGGGCTTTCTTTTGATACCACAATTATATGAATACCTCATTGTTTAATTTGATTAAAATAGAAAAAAAGAGGAAAAAAATTGAAAAAAAACATTTTGCTTATATTTTCGTGTCAGGATTTGCATACAATTAGTTTATGACAAAAAAATACCCCTAAATATATTCATTTGCTTCTCCTGAATATAAGAATACCCCATATGCCTAGTACTTCAATCACTTCCTCACATTTACAAGGTAAATATTACAAGATGGATGCCATTATTTCCAACTTGTAATTTCTCAACAATTGGCATGTGAGCATCATAGCTTAGCTGATGGTGCCAGAACCAAAAATGTCCCACAAAGGTATATGTTTCTGAAAACTACACAACATAAAGTAAATAATCAGGAGAATTTTGGAGTTTTTCATGCAGCTATTTTTCCAGAAAAAAAATTCAAAATTGTGGTAATATTTTGTTTTTTTGCAGTTTTCACACTTACATTTCAATACTACTGTTGATATCAAGCACATGATAGGTGAAGATTTTTAAAAATGCATTGTTTAGTGTTCAGCTCCTTCTTCTGAGTACGGCAATACCCCATATGCATAGGTTTCTCAAGGTTTGGGAGAGCTACGGGGCCCAAATTGGAACATGCGCGTTTCCAGTTTCACACTTTGAATTTTCACAGCTTGCATCACTGGTGCCATGTCTCATTTGGGGCTGTGTAACAGTGCTCCACTCTAAGATTTCCCCCCAAAAGTATATATTTTTGGAAAGTAGACACTCCAGGCTTTCATTTTATGTATGTTTTCAATTTTTTTACGCAGCCATTTTACCACCAATCGCTCGTAAATCTTGACGTAAGTTAAAAAAAACAGCGTTTTTCACACTTGCATTTCAATGTTGATGTGAATTTCAAGCACAGGATAGGTGAAGATTTTTAAAAATGCATTGTTTAGTGTTCAGCTCCTTCTTCTGAGTATGGCAATACCCCATATGCATAGGTTTCTCAAGGTTTGGGGGAGCTGCGGGGCCCAATTTTGAACAAATATTGAATTTTCACATCTTGGTTAACTGGTGCCATTACTCATTTTGGGCTATGTTCCAGTGCTGCACTTTAGAATTTCCCCCCAAAAGTGTATATTTTTGGAATGTAGACACCCCCAGCTTTCATTTTAGGTGTGTATTCAAATTTTTTACACAGCCATTTTACCACCACTTTCTCGTAAACTGGACGTAAGTAAAAAAACAGCGTTTTTCACACTTTGCCTTCAATGTTGATGTGAATTTCAAGCACAGAATAGGTGAAGATTTTATAAACTGAATTGATAAGTGTTCAGCTCCTTCTTCTGAGTACGGCAATACCCCATATGCATAGCTTTCTCATGGTTTGGGGGAGCTACGGGGGCCAAATTGGAACATGCGCGTTTCCAGGTTCACACTTTGAATCTTCACAGCTTGCGTTACTGGTGCCATGTCTCATTTGGGGCTGTGTAACAGTGCTCTTTTTTAAGATTTCCCCCCAAAAGTGTATATTTTTGGAAAGTAGACACCCCAGGCTCTCGTTTTAGGTGTGTTTTCCAATTTTATACACAGCCATTTTACCACCAATTCCTCGTAAACCATGACGTAAGTAAAAAAAAAAAACAGCGTTTTTCACACTTAGGGTTGGCGGCAGTATACTGGGCTGCATACAAATTGGTTTGGGACACAATTTCACCTAAAATGTCTTCCCCCAAAAACAAATCAAAAAAATGATCATGGGTAAATCCTTCCACATCAATTTGAATCCCTGGGTTGCCTGTGAATTCTGAGATTAGTGGCCATAAATTGATCCCCATTCATTAGGATCCGGAGTGGCAGGTGTTGGGGCATTTCTTTTGGCAGGTCTTTTGGCAGATCTTTTGGCAGGTGCTGGGGCAGTTGCCAGGGCAGCTCTTGGGGCAGTGTGTCTTTTCTTGACAGAAGGCTCAGCGTCATCACTAGAGCTGCTCTCACTTTCTGAAAACTGCGCTATGTCAAAATCTGACGCAGTGTCTGTTGC